>CP136054.1:302772271-304252896 GCA_032464435.1 Aegilops umbellulata
GCAGCTTAGTTACTTGATTGCATCCACACTGAGGATTGAGAAAGGACTGGCCACCCTCACTCAGAATCAGGAGAGCTTAGAGAGAATCGTAGAACAAAAGTTCTATGACTTGGATGTCAAAGTAACAGAGATTCAGTCTACAGTGGAGCAACTTTAAGATGACATGCAGGAGAGGAAAGGGAAGACTACAACTGATGCATTTGCCAGAGTGCCACGAGCTTAGAGGTCGTCTGCAGTGCCAGTTCCTGACACCAGAGCCACCACCTCAGCTCCAGCCACAGCACCAGCCCAACCAGCTCCAGCATCTACTTCAGCTCCAGCTCCAACCACGTCTACAGAAGCCTTTGTCCTTGGAGTGATCCAGACTCCACCACCACCAGAAGATCAAGCCTGAGTGTCGATCTAGCACTATGCATTTTCTAGGAACTTTTTGGTAACTTGTTGCCAAAGGGGGAGAAAAATGTATATATCATAGGCTTTGAGAGAGAGTGTTGCTTTTATTCTCTCTTGTTTATTTGGCGGTTTTTCAAACTTTGTTTGCTTTTGGTTGAGATACTATGATATGCTTGTGAGACATTGATGATCATGTGTTTGATCATAAGCTACACTTATGCATGCTTGATATATCTTATCTATCTTATGTGATCATTCACTTTTCTTGGTGATGAGTGCATGTATTTCATTGTTATCATTTTGAGCGCTCCACCAAGATGTATGTGACATGGAAGAGTAACCCATGATTCTAACTCTTTGTGCATTTGCAGTCCAAAGCAAATTTTAAATATGCACAAATTTAGGGGGATCTCTTACTTATCACATACTTCTCAAAGCGACGATATATATCATTCTTATTATCATTTTTCGAAGCTTTGATCTATATGTTGTCATCAATTACCAAAAAGGGGGAGATTGAAAGTGCAACTACCCCTAGGTGGTTTTGGTAATTCATAACAACATATAGCTCATTGAGCTAATGCTATTCCAAGATGATTATTTCAGGAAAGCTCAATGATTGGCATGGCATGGATGGTGAAAGTGGAACCCTCAAAATGCTAAGGACAAAGGATTGGCTCAAGCTCAAAAGCTCAAGACTCTTCATTTTACATTTTAGTGATCCAAGATCACATTGAGTCCATAGGAAAAGCCAATACTATCAAGGAGGGATGAGGTGTTGCTTAATGAGCCCTTTGCTTCATGTGCTTAATGATATGCTCCAAAATCCTCAGCTACTTTTTCATATCCACTCTTGACCTAAACCCAAAGCCAAACTCGGTCCTACCGATTCTTCCTATCCGGCGCCACCGAGTTTCACATGTCATAAGCCACTGCCAAAACCCTAGCAAATCGGTTCTACCGATAGGGATCTCGGTCTCACCGAGATGGGATTGCAATTTCTCTGTTTCCTTTTCGTAACTTTTCAGTCTCACCGAAAGAGCGGATCGGTCCCACCGAGATTGCAATTCAAACTCTCTGTTTCCTTTTTGTAACTTTTCGCTCTCATCGAAAGAGCAAATCGGTCCCACCGAGTTTGTGTAATCGGTCTCACCAAGATTACGTTATGCCCTAACCCTAACCATATCGGTCCTACCGAGTTGCATACCAGTCCCACCGAAAATCTCTAACGGTCACTAGGTTTACTATTTTGGTCCGACCGAGTTTGTTGATTTGGTCCCACCGAGATTGGTAAATTGTGTGTAACGGTTGGATTTTGTGTGGAGGCTATATATACCCCTCCACCTCCTCTTCACTCGTGGAGAGAGCCATCAGAACACATCTACACTTCCAACTCATATGTTCTGAGAGAGAACCACCTACCCTTGTGTTGAGGCCAAGATATTCCATTCCTACCATATGAATCTTGATCTCTAGCCTTCCCCAAGTTGCTTTCCACTCAAATCTTCTTTCCACCAAATCCAAATCCTGTGAGAGAGAGTTTAGTGTTGGGGAGACTATCATTCGAAGCACAAGAGCAAGGAGTTCATCATCAACACACCATTTGTTACTTCTTGGAGAGTGGTGTCTCCTAGATTGGCTAGGTGTCACTTGGGAGCCTCCGACAAGATTATGGAGTTGAACCAAGGAGTTTGTAAGGGCAAGGAGATCGCCTACTTCGTGAAGATCTACCGCTAGTGAGGCAAGTCCTTCGTGGGCGATGGCCATGATGGGATAGACAAGGTTGCTTCTTCGTGGACCCTTCGTGGGTGGAGCCCTCCGTGGACTCGCGCAACCGTTACCCTCCATGGGTTGAAGTCTCCATCAACGTGGATGTAGGATAGCACCACCTATCCGAACCACGACAAAAACATCCTTGTCTCCAATTGCGTTTGAATTCTCCAAACCCTTCCCTTTACATTCTTGCAAGTTGCATGCTTTACTTTCCGCTGCCTATATACTCTTTGCATGCTTGCTTGAATTGTGTGATGATTGCTTGACTTGTCCTAAAGTAGCTAAAATCTGCCAAAAACTGAAATTGGGAAAATATTAAGTTTTTATTTGGTCGAGTAGTCTAATCACCCCCCCTCTAGACATACTTTCGATCCTACAGTTGTGATGGACACTTTGAACTCTTCGGGCCTCTTTGATTCGTAGGATTTTGTAAACAGAGGAATAGGAATTGTACTGGCCTGCCCACTTGAATCCTATAAGATTAGCAAGGAAATGCGGGGAGTTGTGCCGCCTTTGAGAGTTACACTGATATTAACAGTACCGCACCTTCAGTTGAAGAGAGCTGGTATCCGAAGCCTTTCTAGCCGTACCGGCAATAGTAGCCTATATTTACTAGCAAGTTCCACTTTGCTGATTTTACTTGTAATGCTTACGGTTTTCTTGTTATATCTACACTATGATTTGTGTAGCTGCTTTGTGTCGCACTAGCAGCAGTCCACTCTTGAAGCTAAACAACACACCAATCATAAGTCCAAAGCTTACTTCTTCAAATACGAATTGTGATATGATACTGATATTAGTTAACAGACACACATTTAATTAGTCGGGTAATGCTCCCACTTGATTTTACAAATGCATGTGGCCATATATAGAGAGACATCATGGAATTGCATTTCTTTGGGCATTGTGATTCATCATGAGTGGGCAACCAACATTGTATGCAATGAAGCGGAACCTCAAGAATATGCTTCCTCTTCCGTTCTTTAACATGTTCCTCTTCTGTTATTCTGTATTTAGTATGTACTATATGTTCCTTGTCAGGAAGGGGAGCAGGGACATCTGCAGTCAACGGCTGATAGAGCTGGATTGTACGTGATCGATAGGCTTTCAATTAGCAGCGACAATACAACACCATATTTTCCAGCCAGTTCCACTTTCCCTATTTATATATCCTAGTTATGGTGTACCCCTTTTATGTACACTACGATCGGCCTAGTTGTTGTGTGCTCTTGTTATCATGGTTTGGCAATAAACTCTCTATACAATATATTATGAACCTATCATCTGCCAATTATCCTTACTTCTGGAGCCTATTTTTTTGTGTACTTGTGCCAGATTATATTAATGCACTCACCATATTACAGCACACATGGGCTCTCTCATCAGAATCCAGTGATAGCACACAAGGGTTTACAGGGCGCCCCTATATTAGAATATCCTCTGCATTACAAAGATAATCTCACTACTATTTATGTTTTCATGCTTCTCGGATATTATACATAATCACAGTGAATATCAGAATCCGCGCATCAGAAGAATATTGTGGAACACTGCAACAACTTACAAAATTGGCACCAAGGCATTGGGTGCCATTCTGGATGCAATGAAACTCATACGCTCCCCACTTGTAGATTCTTGTTCAGAATATGATCCTAATGACTATTCTGACCTCGAGGAGTCAAAGGCAGATGGCCTGTCCTGTTCACCCATCAAGGTGCATGTTCTAATTTGGCAAGGTTTTATTGATTGCGCGTATCTTGCATAAGTTGTCTGCATTTCTTCTACTTTGTTGCACCGCCATCTACTTAGTTTACTCATCATATATGTCAAGATGCCATGCCCATCCATTATCAATACATATTCCATCTGTCATCATACCATGTTTTTCCACTCAAATGTTGTTCTTGTGCATCAGACATCAAAAAGGAAGAGGGTGATTACCGAACCTGAAGGAGCACCAACAAAGTCCTTGAAAAACATGGTGGTGCAGGAGAAATCAGACAACACCCCACTTATATTGACTCTACAACCAGTGACACAAATGTAGGACCGACTCCAGCAGACTGTACCCATACTTCAATGGCCACACCCACTAGCCCACCACACAGGACCTGCACTCCAGCAAAATATATGCCGATTTCAGTTGCCATAGCACCAGCCGTACCATAGAAAAATCCCACTCCAGCAAAAAGTACAGCAAGTCCACCGGCCGAAGACCTATCCCAACTGCAGATATGACCAATTCCTGCAGATTGGAACGCCAGTCCAGTTATTCCCAGTTTAAAAGACAATGCTTTCAATGTTGTTAGGGACTGCATGCATATATTCCCATCATGGGAAGATTATAGTGAAGACAAACACCATTTTCACATCTTCCTGTCCCAGTTACGCGTAAGTGCTATTACATGGTGATTATTTTCCTGTTTTCTACTGATTGAACACATCAATGATTTACATTACATTGTTCTAAGTAGGCGAGGGTCAATGTGGATAGTCATGACGAGCAAAGCTTGCTTGCGCTTTTCAAGGAAGCATTGCAGCAATATAGGTGTTACTTGAGGAAATCACACTTTGATGGCAAGTCTATAAGCGAACTTCCGGTGAAGTCTCTTGTGCTAAATTTAGAAGACATTGAATGGAAAAACCTTGTTATGCACTGGTCTTGTTCCCAGGATGAGGTATTGTATATGATATCACATGACAATTTGAACTTCTACTTTTTCGCATGTGCCTTACGGATCTCTTTTGCAGGAAATCTGCTCGAAGAAGAATTTCGGTTTGAAAAGGACGACAGGATATTGCAAATATGTTGCCCGCTGCTTTGCTCTTGTTAGTACATGTTGTCCTGTATCACTGTACGTGCATTTCATACCTGGTTTATTATGTGACAGCAATATGCATGATAGCTTGCTTATCAATTGTTCGCTCCAAATTATCTGATCTGTATGAATGGTTACATTAGTGTAGAATATATCCAATGCCAATGATTTTTTTAGCTCTGCATTGTTCTTGTAAGTACCTGCTGTCCTTTATCAGTGTACTTATATTGACAGCTAGTTGTTCATGTACCATCACTCTGCAGCTTATTTTCCTTTGCCCTCCATTTTCTACACATCATATCTATATTTACTCTTACCATAAGGTTAGATAACACCGATGGTACTGAAGAAGTTTAGCTCTGCATTGCTCTTGGCTGTACCTTTTGCATGTATCACTGTACTTACATTTATAGCTACTTGGTTATGTAGCATCGCTCTTAATCTTATCTTAAATATTCTCCATTTTTTCTTATATTATCACATTTATATTTACTCTTAACAAAATGTAGAATAAAGGCAATGCTTATGAAGAAGATTATGTGGTATACTTCTTGAATTGCCCCCCCATCAGCATGGACAAGGGCTTTATAGAGCCCGTCTTCACCAATAATGTAAGTTTGTCCTTCTCAAGCCTTCAAGCTTTGTTGTGTATATTTGGTTAGGCATGACTGCAACAACTGTTTATTTTTGTTGTTTGCATCAAATTGCATGTTTAAACTTTATTATGTAGTTCATAAACAAAAGTTTGTCCTTCTCAATTTAAGTTTTCAGTTGTACAACCAAGTTCCTTCTTCATACCATGTAGATTAAACTATATAGAGCAAGTGATCTTCTTTTGCACTGCATGTATGCTTTTGTTCTTGATCCGTAATCCGGTGGTGTGGTGAACCTACCCACTACAGCACAATGTCGTATTTTGCAATGTCTTAACTATGAACAATGTCATATTATTCTACTATTATTTAAACCGTCTCTTTATTTGCCAATCTGAAATGGGATAAATTGACAGCACACTAACCATTGATACTTATGAGTTCTTGATCTGTAATCCAGTGGTGTCGTGAAGCTACCAACTCCTTCACCATGTCATTTCCTGCCATGTCTTAACCTGAACAATACCATATTGTGTTAATGCTATTTTAAACTGTGTCACTTTATTCGTCAATAAGAAATGTGATGAATTGTCAGCACTGACACTTATATGTGCAAAATCTATCATCTGTCTGCTTGTTTCTCCTTCAAAGTGAGGATGATATAAGTGCCAAACAAACACAGTCTCATCAGCTTGCTCAGTTGCTTGCGCTGCAGCTCCCGAGCAGGGCTAACCTTTCTTGAACTCTATTGAAGTGCTTTCGGTTTTGTAATTATTTTTTCGGCGTGTTTATTTGCACTGTTGGCGATCTTTGATGCCCTGTGTATTTAATCTGTTGTCTGCTTGTGCTTTATTATCATAGTGGCGAACTTTGATGCCCAGTGGATGTAATGTGCCATAATTTCTTTATTGTATAGTCTAGGGTTTTTCTTATTCACGATGCTGCAGTTATTTTACTGTATATATATCCTGTCTTCGCAATAAACCGGCCAAACCATAAAATTACGATAGATAATCGGGTCGTCATGCAATCATGGTCCATTAACAGGCCTAAATGTAAACTGGCCCACTAGTAGATTCGGGCCTTTAATAGGCCGAGTAAACCGCCGGCCCTATTTTTGCAAAAAATTGAATGGACTTTTAGTAGGTTGAAAAGTAGGTTGGGCGTGAAACGTGTCGAACAGCTCGCTGGCCGACAGCAGGCCGAAATAGACCCCGACCCATGATTGTGTCAATCACATCATGGGTCGTTAACATGCCAAAATTGTCTCGGTCCTTGTTTGGCCCAATCAGATTATCGGTTGTGAGCAGGCCAGATGCAAACCAGGCCATAGTTAGGCCCAACTATATGATGGGCTTTTAACAGGCCGAAATAAATATAGGGCCGAAATGTTAAACGAGTCTTTAACAGGCCAAAACTAATATCAGGCCGAATTACTAAATGGGCCTTTAGCAAACAGAAATCCTGACCGAGCCTCAAGTGGGCCCAAAAGCACTGCGTCCAATTGATGGGCCGAATCTGATATGGGCCATAATTTAGCCCAAAGCCTCTTAAAGGGCCGGATCTGACCTGGGCTGTAATATGGCCCAGTACATGGTATGATATTAACGGGCCGGATCTCATATGGGCCTCTACTAGGCCCAGAACATGGCAGACTATTAATGGACTGGATCAAATATGGGTCGACATTTGGCCCAAAACATGGCAGCCTATTAACGGGCCGGTCCACTAGTGTCCTCAAAATCTTGTGGGCCTTTAGCTGGGCCGGCCCATTATGGTATGCAAAATCATGTGGGCCTTTAGCTGGGCCGGCCCATTATGGTCCGCAAAATCTTGTGGGCCTTTAGTTGGGCTGGCCCATTTAATCCTTACGGGCCACTTTTGGGCCGGTCCACATGTCAACATATCATAGGCGCATCTCGCCCATTGGATGAGTGACATTTGTGCCAACGCAGAGCTGAAACGTGATTCCGTCGGCCAATGAGAATTTTACACGTGGAAAATCGGCATTGGTCGTGGTTGTTAACAGGTTATCGGATCCAAAACCAGACCCGATAGCTTAACGGCGACCCATTACGGTGGATGCCACGTGTCGGTCACCCTTGACAAAAGCACTTCCATGACGCGACATTTATCGTCATGGAAGTGAACACTTATGTGATGATAATTTTGGTAATGTCATGGAACACTTCTACGACAGCACAGGTATGACTATCTTGATTCTGTCATAAAATCGTCATGGATGTACATGCATGACAGAAAACATGACCTACTGTGACAAACACGTATCATCATGGAAGTGTATTTTTTGTAGTGTAAGGGAAGGAAAGGGGGAGGGATAGCCCCTCCTGCCTTTCCCTCTCATGGGAGAAAGGAAACAGGGGGGTGCCACCCTCCCCTGCCTTTCCCCCGCACCTATATAAGGCAGGGGCGCAGCTTGGGAGGGACTCCAAGTAGGATTCCTCCTACTTGGGTGCCTCCTTTGGCTGCTCCTCCCTCCCTCCCACCTATATAGATGTGGGAAGGGGGTGCCTAGCATAGAACATACAATTGCCTAGTCGTGTGTGGCGCCCCCTCAACCGTTTACACCCCCAGTCATATTTTCGTAGTGCTTAAGCGAAGCCCTGTGGAGATCACTTCACCATCATCATCACCACACCGTCTTGCTATCGGAACTCATCCACTACCTCGTTGTCTCACTGGATCAAGAAGGTGCGGACGTCATCAAGTTGAACCTGTGCTGAACGCGGAGGTGTCGTACGTTTGGTACTCGATCGGTCGGATCGCGAAGAAAGTTTAACTACATCAACTGCGTTGTCAAACGCTTCCGCTTATGGTCTACAAGGGTACGTAGACACACTCTCCCCTCTCATTGCTATGCATATCCTTGATAGATCTTCCGTGGGCGTAGGATTTTTTTTTTGTTTTCATGCAACATTCCCCGACACCAATGACTGCTCCACAAGAGGCATGCCCCCAAACTCCCTTACATTCGCCTCCATATCTAGGTGGTGCCCGCATTGCTTTAACATCCCCTTCCCCCAAGCTCTTAGTGTGCTGCTACAATGCTGGGAGAGTCACCAATGGCTGCTCCAGGCCCGGTCCCTTGGCTCACCATGATGGATCTAGTACATGCTTTGGGTAAAATCCTTACACACCCAATGTGTGAGTCGACCACGACAATGCCACAAGACATTATGTACCTTGGTGGAGGAGTGCTCTTTGAGCCATACCATATGGATCTACTCCGAATAGATGTTATTAGAGGGGTTGAGTTGAGGCGTGTGCTCCTAGATAAATCCATGCTCGATGTCGTTCTCGGTGACCCCTATGGCTCTTATGCATCATAAACCTCCTTGGACGTGTGGTCTTGGAGATGCACATGTCCTTGGAGTGGCTCAGAATGAACGACGACAACATTCGTTGATGTCGTCCTCCTTCTGGAAGGCGTCGTTCATGAACTCGTGCCCTTTCGTGTGAGTCATTTGATGTCACGCGAGTGCACAAGTGACAGTGTCCTGGACTAGGGGGTACTCACCATGTCATCTCCCGACCAGGTGTATCAGGCCGAGGACCCCTGATGTAGGGTGGATACCCTATGGCCGATCTTTCATGACTGGAGCAGATCTCCCAAAGAACACAAAGAACACACGAGGGGAAAACACGGGGGAAACGAGGGGAAAACACTCAAATCAATGGGAAACAGTCACACATGTGCTAGATCCATGAACACAAAGAGTGATACAAGATTCAAACACAACAAAGGACGATACAAGAGGAGGTAGTTCTTCCCGATCCGAAGACGAGGTCTTGAATCCACAAGGGCATCTTCTCCGTGAAGAGGTCTTGAATCCACTTGGGGGATCTTCTCCTAGATGGAGGGCTTGGCCTCCAATGGAGTAGGTGTCAAGTGGATGAGCAAAGCTCTATCTCCAAAACGAGCTATCACAATGCTATCCCTAAAACGTAGGTAGAAGAAGAGTACTTATAGTCTACGGGGTGAAAGGGTACATGGGCCTCAGCTCGAGTCACTACGCGCAGGCAGGGCCGTTCCAGTGACGGGTGAATGTTCCGGGCGCCAGAGGTTCCGGGCAAGGTCCGGGCTAGTCAGAGAGTTGGCACGGTGCGGTCGAGGATGGGGTCCGGGGGCCGGAAGGTCCGGTCAGGCCGGATGTTCCGGGGACCTGAAGGTCCGGGCCAGGTTCCGGGCTAACCAGAGAGTTGGCACGCCCGGGCTCATCTGGGTCGTCGGAGGCTGGAAGTTCTAGGGCGGTTGGAGGTTCTAGGGGGTGGAGGTTCCAGGCTCTGGCTAGAAGTTCCGGGCTGAACAGAGAGTTGTCACTTGTTCCTTCTTTCTCAGCTCTCGGCTCTGTGGCTTGTTCGCTGTACCTGATCACACATAGTGTTTCTGACTTAGGCGGCAGCCATGTCTCACTCGAATGTAAGGGAAGCTCAAGTAGGAGAGATGACACCTTGGATTGAATAACACGTGCTCGGGCTCTTTTCATGGGTCCACTAGGCACTTGGAGACATGTGGGTAGGTCCATGGGGATGACCATGGGATGCTCCGCATCAACCCCCATGGTGGTTCACTATTGGACCACTTCGGGAAGCCCATGACATATACGAGGAAGATTCCACAAGACTTGGTGATCAATACAAGGATCCTCTCCATCAACATATTCAACTAGGACTCTTGTTATCCTAGGCCTTGATACGTCCATTCTGCATCATACTTTTATATTGATATTTATTGCATTATGGGATGTTATTACACATTATGGTACAATAGTTATGCCTTTTCTCTCTTATTTTACAAGGTTTACACAAAAAGGGAGAATGCCGACAGCTAGAATTCTGGACCAGAAAGGAACAAACCTGAGAGACCTATTCTGCACAACTCCAAAAGTCCTGAAAATTTACGGAGAATTATTTTGGAATATATAAAAAATATTTGGTGAAGAAAATGCCAAAGGGGACACACAAGGAGGACACTAGCCTGGGGGCGTGCCCCTAGGGATTGTGGGCCCCCTGGCAGGTCTCTGGTGCCCATCTTTTGCTATATGGAGGGTTTCGACGTGGAAAAAATCAGAGAGAAGCTTTCGGGACGAAGCGCCGCCGTCTCGAGGCGGAACCTGGGCAGAAGCAATCTAGGGCTCCGGCGAAGCTGTTCCGCTTGGGAAACTTCCCTTCTAGAGGGGGGAAATCGAAGCCATCGTTATCACCAATGATCCTCTCATCGAGAGAGGGTCAATCTCGATCAACATCTTCACTAGCACCATCTCCTCTCAAACCCTAGTTCATCTCTTGTATCCGATCTTTGTCTCAAAACCTCAGATTGGTACCTGTGGGTTGCTAGTAGTGTTGATTACTCCTTGTAGTTGATGCTAGTTGGTTTATTCGGTGGAAGATCATAAGTTCGGATCCCTAATGATATTTATTACCCCTATGATTATGAACATGAATATGCTTTGTGAGTAGTTACATTTGTTCCTGAGGACGTGGGAGAAGTCTTGTTATAAGTAATCATGTGAATTTGGTATTCGTTCGATATTTTAATGAGATGTATGTTGTCTTTCCTCTAGTGGTGTTATGTGAACATCAACTACATGACACTTCACCATGATAGCCTAGGGGAAGGCATTGGGAAGTAGTAAGTAGATGATGGGTTGCTAGAGTGACATAAGCTTAAACCCTAGTTTATCCGTTGCTTTGTAAGGGGCTGATTTGGATCCACATGTTTCATGCTTTGGTTAGATTTCTCTTAATTCTTCTTTAGTAATTGCGGATGCTAGTGAGAGGGGTTAATCATAAGTGGTAGGCTTGCCCCAGTAAGGACAACACCCAAGCACCGGTCCACCCACATATCAAATTATCAAAGTAACGAACGCGAATCATATGAGCATGATGAAAACTAGCTTGACAATAATTCCCATGTGTCCTCGGGAGCGCTTTCTTTTATATAAGAGTTTGTCCAGGCTTGTCCTTTGCTAAAAAAGGATTGGGCCACCCTACTGCATGCTACTTCTTGAGCTTGCATTGGGTTTTTCCCTTAAAGAGGAAAGGGTGATGCAATACAGTAGAGGTAAGTATTTCCCTCCGTTAAGAACCAAGATATCAATCCAGTAGGAGAAACGCGCAAGTACCCAATAGATGCACCTGCACAAACAATCAAACACTTGCACCCAACATGATAAAGGGGTTGTCAATCCCTTCACGTCACTTGCAAAGGTGAGATTTGGTAGAGATAGATAGAACTAAACAAAAGATAAAGTATTTTTGGGTTTTTTGGTTTATAGATATAAAAGTAAAGATTGCAAAATAGTAGATCAGAAACTAATATGATGGAAAATAGACCCTAGGCCATAGGTTTCACTATAGGCTTCTCTCATGAAGGCAAATAATATGGTGGGTGAACAAATTACTGTCGAGCAATTGATAGAAAAGCGCAAAGTTATGAAGATATCCAAGGCAATGATTATGCAATATAGGCATCACGTTAGTGTCAAGTAGACCGACTCCTGCCTGCATCTACTACTATTACTCCACACATCGACCGCTATCCAGCATGCATCTAGAGTATTAAGTTCATAAAGAATGGAGTAGCGCCTTAAGTAAGATGACATGATGTAGAGGAATAAACTCAAGCAATATAATGAAAACCCCATCTTTTTATCCTCGATGGCAACAATTCAATATGTGTCTCTCTACCCCTACTTTGTCACTGGGTGAAATCATGCAAGATTGAACCCAAAGCTAAGCACCTCTCCCATTGCAAGAGAAACCAATCTAGTTGGCCAAACCAAACCGATAATTCAAAAAGAAATACAAAGATACCAAATCATGCATAAAAGAATTTAGAGAAGGTTCAAATAATATTATATATAAGTTGATCATAAATCCACAATTAATTGTATCTCGACAAACACACCGCAAAAGAAGATCACATCAGATAGATCTCCAAGAACATCGAGGAGAACATGGTATTGAGAATCAAAGAGAGAGAAGAAGCCATCTAGATAATAGCTATGGACTCGTAGGTCTGTGGTAAACTACTCACGCTTCATCGGAAGGGCAATAGAGTTGATGTAGACGCCCTCCGCGGTCGCATCCCCCTCCGGCAAGATGCCGGAAAAGGCCCCAAGATGGGATCTCACAGGAACAGAAGGTTGTGGTGGTGGAAAAGTGTTTTCTTGGATGCTTCTGAGGGTTTTTGAATATATGTGAATATATAGGAGGAAGAGCTAGGTCAGGAAGTCATCAAGGGGCCCACAAGGTATGGGGGCGCCCCCCTAGAGTGCGCCCTCCACCCTTGACGCCGCCTTGTGGCTCTTCTAACTTGCACTCCAAGTCCCCGGGTGTCTTCTGGTCCAAGAAAAATCATCGTGAAGTTTTATTCCGTTTGGACTCTATTTAGTATTCCTTTTCTGTGAAGCTCAAAACAAGGAAAAAACAAAAACTGACACTGGGCTCTAGGTTAATAAGTTAGTCCCAAAAATAATATAAAATAACATATTAATGCATATAAAACATCCAAAACAGATAATATAATAGCATGGAACAATAAAAAATTATAGATACGTTGGAGACGTATCAAGCATCCCCAAGCTTAATTCGTGCTCGTCCTCGAGTAGGTAAATGATAAAAATAGAATTTTATGTGGAATGCCACCTACCATATTTATCCATGTAATTTTCTTTATTGTGGCATGAATGTTCAGATCCATAAGATTCAAAACAAAAGTTTAATATTGACATAAAAATGATAATACTTCAAGCATACTAATAAAGCAATCATGTCTTCTCAAAATATCATGGCCAAATAATGCTATGCCTACAAAATCATATAGTCTAGCTATGCTCCATATCCATCACACAAAGTATTCAAATCATGCACAACCCCAATGACAAGCCAAGAAATTGTGTCATACTTTTGATGTTCTCAAACTTTTTCAACTTTCACGCAATACATGAGCGTGAGCCATGGACATAGCTCTATAGGTGGAATAGATATGGTGGTTGTGGAGAAGACAAAAAGAAGGATATAGTCTCACATCAACTAGGCGTATCAACGGGCTATGGAGATGCCCATCAATAGATATCAATGTGAGTGAGTAGGGATTGCCTTGCAACGGATACACTAGAGCTATAAGTTTATGAAAGCTCAAAAAGAAACTAAGTGGATGTGCATCCAACTCGCTTGCTCACGAAGACCTGGGGCAATTTGAGGAAGCCCATCATTGGAATATACAAGCCAAGTTCTATAATGAAAAATTCCCACTAGTATATTAAAGTGATAACATAGGAGACTCTCTATCATGAAGATCATGGTGCTGCTTTGAAGCACAAGCGTGGAAAAAGGATAGTAACATTGCCCCTTCTCTCTTTTCTCTCATTTTTTGTGGGCTTCGTGGCCTCCTTTATATTTTTTGTAAAGTCCGGAGATTCATCCCAACTTGTGAGAGAATCATAGCTTCCATCGTCCTTTCCTCACATGTGACAATGCTCTAATAATGATGATCATCACACTTTTATTTACTTACAACTCAAGAATTATAACTCGATACTTAGAACAAAATATGACTTTATATGAATGCCTCCGACGGTGTACCGGGATGTGCAATGACTCAAGAGTGGCATGTATAAGTATGAAAAGGTGGCATTGCCACAAACACGATGTCAACTACATGATCATGCAAAGCAATATGACAATGATGGAGCGTGTCATAATAAAATGGAACGGTGGAAAGTTGCATGGCAGTATATCTCGGAATGGCTATGGAAATGCCCTAATAGGTAGGTATGGTGGCTGTTTTGAGGAAGGTAATAGGTGGGTGTATGGTATCGGCGAAAGCTGCGCGGTACTAGAGAGGCTAGCAATGGTGGAAGGGTGAGAGTGTGTATAATCCATGGACTCAACATTAGTCATAAAGAACCCACATACTTATTGCAAAAATCTATTAGTCATCGAAACAAAGTACTACACGCATGCTCCTAGGGGGGAGGGTAGATTGGTAGGAAAAGACCATCGCTCGTCCCCGACCGCCACTCATAAGAAAGACAATCAATAAATAAATCATGTTTCGACTTCATCACATAACGGTTCACTATACGTGCATGCTACGAGAATCACAAACTTTAGCACAAGTATTTCTACAATCCACAATTACTCACTAGCATGACTCTAATATCACCATCCTCATATCTCAAAACAATCATAATGAATCAAACTTCTCATAGTATTCAATGCACTTTATATGAAAGTTTTTATTATATCCCTCTTGGATGCCCATCATATCTTACATTCTTAAGAAGTTGATCCCCACTACTACTAATTCTCTCAACATGCACACTATCCACATCATAATTGTGCCGTGTCAGCATCCAGTTTGCAAAGAACAACCAATCGGTCTCTCTCTCAGCGCATGGGGATTATAGTGGAAAAGTAATAATTCCCTTAGAAAAAAATCCCTCCGCATAATCAATTTTCCCCTACCTCCTCACAAGCCATCCCCAACCAATCCACTCTTCTGCATGGCCACTGGCTCCAAGCGTTTCTCTTCCACCCCTTGGTCTTTCATCTCTTTCTCCACCTTCCACCAACAGTTCCTTTTATCTCCCAAAATCAATAAATCTCCACTGTGATCCTTCTGATTCTTCTCTTCTTCCCTCTATTTATGCATCTCTTCATTTTATGTTGCTGTCAACCTAGAGCCCTGGTCGTCGGAGCAAACTATGATGGCCCAAGCCCTCCGCCTTGCCATTGATCTGACCTCTTAGTGAACCACATGTGACATCCCCGACGTCCTCCTCCAGCATCACCTGCGCCAAAGGTGTGGGCTCTCCTTCCTCCTTACATTTTCATATCTAACCAATTTTATTAATTTGAGTCAACTTGATTGGAAGTTCTAATTCCAAATCAGGATCTCTCGGAATGAGAGCGTCGACCGAAGGGTGTAGTTTGGCGGCGGTGATAGAGGTTGTGCCGAGCATGGCAAGTCTACTTGATCCCAATCAAGTAGCACCTCTGTCGTCCAAGGTAGGAGCAGGAAGATGAGTTCGCTCCCATCGTTCTGTGTCCAGATCTCCCGCGTCATGCGTATAACTGTATATGCATGTTCCTTTTTCATCCTTGTAGTAATTTCTTCTTGACACTAGCGATTGGTTTGTGGGATGAGGTTATGTAGCAGTGCACAAATTCTAAAATGTATGCATGAATTGCTGTTAGATGTGTGCATATATTGTGCGTTTCCTTTGAATGCGGTGTGTTCCTTTTACAGATAACCAAACCTGCATCAGTCTTAGATTTTTTGTGAGGCCTCAATCACACCTTCAGGTTTCCAGGCATTTGTGTCGGGCTTGGCTCCTTAATTTTCAGTAAAACATATGCCCACACTTTCAGGAATTATGTCGTTTTCTTTACACTGGTTTATTCTTTGTCAAAAAATGTGCCAAGGTAAACAACGCAAGCTAATTTCTATTTGGACGCGTTAACACGATATGGGTCGCAAAAATATTGTTATTTTCAAAATGGAACAAATTATATTATCTTCAATTAAATAACATGAAGTCTCTTTGTTTCCTGATAAGATGCATTCCTAATAGCCAATCAAATTATATTATCTTCAATTATTATGAGACAAATCTCATCATACTACATGTTCCTTTCTTACATTAGTGGAAGAAAACATGTTCCTTTTCTGTGTTAGCGATGCATTCCAATTTTGGAAATAAAAGATACATTTAATTCCCAGTGGAGATACTATACAATAGACTAATATGTCTGATTTCATATAATTGTAGCAATGATTCAAACAAATCTATATTATATTCCTTTTCATGGTTTACTATTTTTCACTCCATAATCCTCCTCCGATGCAGTGATATAAGTCCCGCGGCAACGCGCGGAGTATCGTCTAGTTAGGACTAAATTCATAACCAAAGCAAATTACCATGCTGTTTAGAGAGACTCTCAAAATAATATAAGTGAATCATGAGAGTTCAACAATTTCTATAAAATAAAACCACCGCCGTGCTCTAAAAAGATATAAGTGAAGCACTAGAGCAAAATTGCCTAGCTCAAAAGATATAAGTGAAGCACATAGAGTATTCTAATAAATCACGATTAAGGAATGTCCCTCTCAAAAGTTGTGTAGAGCAAGGATGATTGTGGCAAACTACAAGACGCTCCAAGCAAAACACATATCATGTGGTGAATAAAAAATATAGCCTCAAGTAAATTTACCGATAGACGAAGACGAAAGAGGGGATGCCATCCGGGGCATCCCCAAGCTTAGGCTCTTGGTTGTCCTTGAATATTAGCTTGGAGTGCCTTGGGCATCCCCAAGCTTAGGCTCTTGCCACTCCTTATTTCATAGTCCATCAAATCTTTACCCAAAACTTGAAAACTTCACAACACAAAACTCAACAAAAACCTCATGAGATCCGTTAGTATAAGAAAATAAAATCACCACTTTTTTGTGAACTCATTATTTATTTATATTGGTGTAATATCTACTGTATTCCAACATTTCCATGGTTCATACCCCCCAATACTACCCATAGATTCATCAAAATAAGCCAACACCACAAAGAAAACAGAATCTATAAAAAACAGAACAATCTGTAGCAATTTGTAAACTTCGAATACTTCTGTAATTCCAAAAAATCTGAAACGTTAGGAAAACCTGGGCAATTTGTATAATACAATCTTGTGTAAAAACTTCAGATCAAACACATTTCTGTGATTTTCTAAAATTATTTTGCCAGGCGCAAAAGTTTCTGTTTTTCAGCAAGATCAAATCAACTATCACCGTAAGCCATCCCAAAGGTCTTACTTGGCACAAACACTAATTAAAACACAAAAAACACATCTAACCAGAGGCTAGATGAATTATTTATTGAAAAACAGAACCAAAAAGACAAGAACAAAAATAAAATTGGGTTGCCTCCCAACAAGCGCCATTGTTTAACGCCCTTAGCTAGGCATAAAAACATAGATCTAGGTATTGTCATCTTTGGTATGAAATCCATAAGTAGCTATCATAATAGATTCATATGACAACTTAATTTTATTTCTAGGAAAGTGTTCCATGCCCTTCCTTAATGGAAATTGAAATCTAATGTTTCTTCTTTGATATCGATGATTGCACCAATCGTTCTATGAAAAGGTCTACCAAGAATAATAGGACATGTAGGATTGTAATCTATATCAAGAACAATTAAATCTATGGGCACATAATTCCTATTTGCAACAATAAGAACAACATTAATCCTTCCCATAGATTTCTTAATAGTGGAATCCGCAAGATGCAAATTTAAAGAACAATCATCAAATTCACGGAAACCTAGCACATCACATAAAGTTTTTAAAATCATGGAAACGCTAGCACCCAAATCACACAAAGCAGGGCACCCATAATATTTAATCTTAATCTTAATAGTAGGTTCCCACTCATCATAAAGTTTTCTAGGGCCAGAAACTTCCAATTCAAGCTTTTCTTCAAAAGATTTCATCATAGCATCAACGATATATTTAGTAAAAGCTTTATTTTCATTATAAGCATGAGGAGAATTCAACATGGATTGCAACAAGGAAATATAATCTATTAAAGAATAGTTATCATAATTAAATTCCTTGGAATCCAAAAGAGTGGGTTCATCGCTACTTAAAGTTTTAACCTCTCCAATCCCACTTTTATTAATTTTTGCATCAAGATCTATAAACTTCGAATCATTGGGATGCCTTTTTAACTAAAGTTGACTCATCTCCAGTCCCATCTTTATCAAGATTTATATTGGAAAACAAAGATTCAGTAGGAGTCACATCAATCACTTTAAGATCATCATCAATATTTTCACAAAAACTAGAACACGTTTTTACAAACCAATCTCGCTCAGCACGCATCATAGCGGTTCTTTATTTGCACTCGTCAATGGAAATTCTCATAGCTTTAAGAGATTCATTAATATCATACCTGGGTGTAATAGATCTAATTTTCAAAGAATCAATCTCAAGAGAAATCCTATCCACGTTCCTAGCCAAATCATCAGTCTTAAGCAATTTTTCTTCAACCAAAGCATTGAAACTATTTTGTGAACTAATAAATTATTTAATTTTGTTATCAAGATCAGAGGGAATCTTATTATAATTTCCATAAGAATTGTTGTAGGAATTACCATAATTATTAGAGGAATTACTAGGAAATGGCCTAGGATTAAAATTACCTCTATACGCGTTATTACCAAAGTTGTTCCTACCAACAAAATTCACATCCATAGATTCATTGTTATTCTCAATCAAAGTAGACAAAGGCATATCATTAGGATCAAATAGGATCACTCTTGCTAGCAAATAATTTCATAAGTTCATCTATCTTTCCACTCAAAACATTGATCTCTTCAATTGCATGCACTTTTTTTTTACTAGAAGAAGATCTTTCGGTATGCCATTGAGAATAATTATCCATAATATTATCTAGGAGTTTAGTAGCTTCTCCTAAAGTAATTTCCATAAAAGTACCCCCCTGTGGCCGAATCTAAAAGATTTCTAGAAGCAAAATTCAATCCGGCGTAATTTTTTTGTATGATAATCCACAAATTTAAACCATGAGTAGGGCAATTTCGTATCATCAATTTCATCATCTCCCAAGATTGTGCAACATGTTCATGATCAAGTTGCTTAAAATTCATAATATCGTTCCTAAGGGAGATGATCTTAGCGGGAGGAAAATACTTGAAAATAAAGGCATCTTTACACTTATTCCATGAATCAATACTATTTTTCGGTAAAGATGAAAACCAAGTTTTAGCACGATCTCGTAGTGAGAACGGAAATAGCTTCAATTTAACAATATCATAATCCACATCTTTATTCTTTTTCATATCACACAAATCAATGAAATTTTTTAGATGGGATGCGACATCTTCGCTAGGAAGGCTAGAAAATTGATCTTTCATAACAAGATTTAGCAAAGCAGTATTAATTTCACAAGATTCCGCACTAGTGGCGAGAGCAATCGGAGTACTAATAAAATCATTATTATTAGTGTTGGAAAGGTCACACAATTTGGTATTCTCTTGAGTCATTGTGACAAAGCAAGCAATCTAACACATGATCTAACAAAAGGAAAATGAAAGAAGGGCGAATAAAAAGGAAAAATCTTTTTGAAAATCATATTAGAAGTGGGGGAGAGGAAAACGAGAGGCAAATGGCAAATAATGTAATGCAAGAGATGAGAGTTAATGATGGGTACTTGGTAGGCTTGACATAGATCTCCCCGACAACGGCGTCAGAAATTCTTCCTGCTACTTCTTGAGCTTGTGTTGGTTTTTGCATGAAGAGGAAAGGGTGATGCAACACAGTAGAGGTAAGTATTTCCCTCAGTTAAGAACTAAGGTATCAATCCAGTAGGAGAAACGCGCAAGTCCCCAATAGATGCACCTGCACAAACTGTCGGATTTCGGGTTCCGGCAAACCCTTAAGGTTTGAACTCTGGGGTGCGCGCGAAGATTATGCCCTCTACCTCTCTGTCTCGCAAGGATCTAACTATAGAAAGAACAACATAAGGAACACAGAGTTTATACTAGTTCGGGCCACCGTTGTGGTGTAATACCCTACTCTAGTTTGTGGTGGATGGATTGCCTCTTGGGCTGGTGATGATGAACAATACAAGGAAGAACAGCCTCGCGAGGGTCTGCTCCTGGCTAGGGGGATGAACCGCTAGGAGAAGTTCACCCGCCCTTCTCTCTTTCTCCTTTGTTCTCTGCTTGCTCTGATCCTAGGTTCCGCTGGCCTGATTGCTCGATGCCTCTACCTTGGGGGTGGCTAGTCCTATTTATAGGCAAAGGCCCTGGGCCTCTTCCCAAATATTGAGCGGGAAGGGCGCCAACAATTGGCCCATTCGAATGGGAACATCTGGTACACTTATCCTGACTAAAGTTGGTCCTCACCTGCCAAAGGCCCTGTGGTGACGCCGTTCTGGACTCCACGATGACCTCCTTCCCACCGTTGGACTGGTCTTGGTCTCGTTGCACAGAAATGGATGCCTTTGCTTGATCCTCTCGCCTGCGCTTGCCCCCTTTGCACCAAAGAGGAAAGGAAGGACACTGCGCGGGCTGGCGCCCGCCTGGCGCCCTCCTGGTGCCCTTGGTCGTCATGGCTTGCGTCATGGGCACCTCGCGAGGTACCCCGCCTTGATCTCTCTGCCTCCTCGTGAGCCAGCCTGACGAGGCCATGCCTGAGGAAGCGTTGTGTCGTCCGCCCCACGAGGCTTGGCCCCTCGCGAGGGTCTTGGGTCTTGTATTGATGAAGTTGGGCCACGCTAGGCCTCCTTTGAGCCACACCGCGGGCCGCAGGCAGGCAAGTCTGGGGACCCCCTTTCCCAGAACGTCGACAGTAGCCCCCGGGCCCAAGGCGCGCCCGGACTTGGCCGTGCCGAGAGGCGAAAGGGCAAGGGCAAAGCGTCGCGGGCCCTAACAGCTTGCGGCCTCGGGCGCCGCGTGGTGGTTGATTGGACGTGGGCGGCACTGTTCCCCCACGCTTCCTTATTTTGCGCCTTGCTATGTGGACTCGCAGTTGTACACAGCCGCTCCCCTTCCTGTTGCTAGACCGTCCCCTATCCTTCCTCCCTTCGACCTCCGACTCTTGTCTCCAATCCCATCTCACATCTTCCCCCTCCTTTCCATTGCCATGGCTCCGACGAAGAAGGAGAAAGGGAAGAAACCCATGACTCCGTCCCGCTCGCCGCCGTTGGTGAACCCCGCCGTCGGTAGATCGATCATACTCAATCAAGAGTGCCTGGGTAAGCTCAGCCCGGCTCTGGCCACCACCTTCAACGAGTGTGGGAGGACGACGGCCTGGTCTACGTCTCACTTCCCCACTGACAGGATAATCACTGAGGTCCATTATTTCGCCGATGCCTTGTGGGCGGGTCTGGTTCCCCCATTTTCTGATTTCTTCAAGGCCGTCCTCTCTCACTATCAAACCCATATGATGCATTTGGGTCCCGAATCCATCACCCTCCTTTCGGTCTTTGCTTTTGTTTGCGAGGCAATAATGGGCATCCCTCCTTCCGTTGCCTTGCTGCGCCACTTCTTCTCTTTGCGCCTTACTGACCCCACTCAATGCTTAGCGTGTGTGAGCTTCGTTGCCGCGCCCGAGACTGCGCGGGGATTGACTTCAAGCTTCCTCCGCCTTCAGCTGGGTTCCGCGAGCGGTGGTTGTACATTGATGTCGGGGTGCCCAGCCCCCTGCTGGCGAAGCCAACTTCCCCTGCAGTACCCAATTTGGGCTGGGGCCAGGAGACGCTCGTGAGCCCCCGGCTCTCCTTCGTCTGGCGTCGCTTCACGTTCTTGAGGTCGCTCGGCGTGATGGCGCCCAAGGTGGTGAAGGAGTTCTTGCTATGCCGCATTGCCCCTCTCCAACGTCACTCTCGGCGAATGTGGGCTTTCAGCGGGCATGGTGATCGCATGAGGCTCCAGGAAGAAGACCTGACGCCTGCGGTGCTAAGGACCGTGCTCTTGGTCCTAACTGGCGACCCCAACCCGGGCAGCATCCAGAGAGGAGGGGCCCTGCTGTACCTCTGCCAGAACAGGGACGACTTCGTGAAGCAGATGCCTTCCTTTGATGAATGGGGGCTGCGCCCCGCTGGCCTCCAAGGGCCTCGCGAGAACCCTGTGGTGGTGACCGCCCTTCTGGTCGGTCAAGGCGAATCCTCCTCGAGTGGCGGGGCAGGGATGCGTGAGGTGGCGGAGACCGATAAGGCTCCCGATGAGGAGACTGCGCCTGGCGATGCCCTTGAGGAAGCAGCTCCTGAGGCCCATGCTGCAGAGGCTGTGGGTGGCAAGCAGTCGCTCCCAGTGTCTGGGGCCGAGGCTCCTGAGGCCCCGGCCGCGTCTTCTGCCGAGGTGATTGGCAGCACGCGTCAGGTAGGCGCCCCTGACGCGGATAGCGTTGCTGCTTCGTCTTCGTCGCAGGTTGATCCTTGTGCTCTTCTCTTGGGCCGCTTCCGCGTGGACTTTGAGGCCCTCCGGAGGAAAAGGGAGGCCCTGGGTGATGACTTCCCTTGTCGCTTGCTGAAGCGCCGGAAGTACTTCGCCACCGACGAGTAAGCCTTCTCCTTTCCTGGCTCCTGATCCCCTTGTTGCGTCTACTGATCCTTGCTCTGCAGGCCCCTTCCTGCCGAGGTCGTGGAAGCCGTTGAGGTGCCGCCTCCTTTGGCTTCACCTCCCCCGTCGCCCCAAAGCGTTCCGAGCAGCACAGCTCTTGTGGTGAGGACGAACGAAGGGCGGACCATCCCGAGGTGCCCTGCAGCCCTTCTCTTCCTGCGATCTTCCTTCGCGGGTCCTCTCTTGGCATGGCCAGCCTGCCGTGGGCTTCTCATCTGGTCGCGGGCTGCGACTGGCTGAGGCGCCCCCTGCGCCCTTCTTCGGGAGACGTGCTGGCCCCAGGCCAAGCTTCTGGGGCGGCGCGCCCGGCCGTTGTGAGGGCGCCAGCCCCCTGCCTAGAGGGGGAGCGATGATTCGTGCTCCTAGGCGCTTGCCTGGGGCAGGCGATGGTGCGGAAGACGTGCTCGTGCGTGCTCGGGAGCGCCGTGCTCGCCGCCACGAATTCCTTCGAAGGGCGAGCGGCACGGTAGACCTGCTTGGGGAGGAGCTCGCCGATGAAGACGCGCGCCTGGAGGCCGAGGGCCTGCGCCTGGCTGTGGAGAGGCACGAGCTGGAGGCCGCCATCGCCCTCGCGTGCCACCAGCGCGACCTTGAAGACGAAGAAGCGAAGGCGTCGCTAGAGGCCTCCCGGGTGGCCCGATCCCAGGCCGCTGAAGAGGCCCTGGGAGCCGACCGACGGCGAGAAGCAGCGGAGGAGCGGGCTCGGGAGCTCCTGGCCCGATGCCACTCGTTAGAGGAGCAAGCGGAACTGCGCGAGGCAACCCTTGCGTCGATGAGGGTGGCCTCTAGCGACCCAGCTGAGCTCCAGAGACGTGAGGAGGCGTTGACGCTGGAAGCCGCCGAACGCACCCGCGAGTACGAGCGGTTGGAGACGAGGGAGCGCCTTGTGACGTAGGCGGAAGATGAAGTCGCTACACGGGAGGCACGTGTCCTGGAGGAGGTTGGTCGTCGGGTGACGACAGCGCGCCAAGGCCTCGAGCGCGAGTTCGAGAGGAAGCTAGAGTTGATCCGGGTCGAGGCTGAGGGAAGAACCGCAGCCCTGAGGGCCCAACGGGATGAGGCGACGCGGCGGGCCGACGCTTCCTGGGCCGCCCTTGAGGCAGCGCAAAAGGAGTCGGCTGCCCTCCAGGCCGAGGTGCTCCGTCTTCGTCAGTGGGTGGAAGAGGCCGAGGCCGTCAAGCGCCAGAACGCTGATGAGATACGCCAGCGGCAGGTCCTGGAGCACGTGCATGGCCCCATGCTGGCTACGCTCAGGGAGAGGGCTAACGCAGCCTTGGGCAACATCTGCGAGGCGACCGTCGGTGAGCCGCACACGATCAACTATGCCGGCAACCTGCAGTTCTTCACCGTCGTGGTGACGCAGCTGGAGGCGCGGTCGGTCAGGGCCGACAAGTTGGTGGAGGAGAGGAGCCGCGCCCTGCTCGGGCGCGCCTTTTCGCGTGTCTTCGGCCATCTTCAGGACATGGATCCCCACTTCGACTTCGACACCGCCATCGCCCCAGTCCCCCAGGCCGTTCGAGGCAACCTGGCGGACTGGGTGGAAAACAACGTGGACGCTCTTGTGAAGGCCTTCACTTCGGATGACGACGACGTGATCGTGGCTGCCGACGAAGGCGGTGTGGTGGATGGCCTTGACGCCGCTGGCGATGATGCAGGTAGCGGTGGCGAATCCAGCGATGCCAGCGGCGGCTCGGGAGGGGCTCCCGAGGATGCCTTGGGGGATTTGTCAGACTGACTGTGTGTTGCTCCTGTCTTTTTGCCCTAGATGGATAAAACTCAGGTGTTTGGCCTGATGGTCGTGAGAGCATTTTGGGAGGGGAAGCCCCTCATGTAAAACTTGTGTAAATCATATTAGCAGCTATTATATTGCGCGAGCACCCGCGCCTGGCGGCTGGCTGGTTTACCTTCATTTCGTGCAGGCCCCGGGGCAGCTCGTGGGAGGACGTGGTGTCCTGAGTGTTTTCTAGCTGAAATCGTAGGACGCGCAAGTGCTATTAGTGAGGGGCTTCACAGGCGCTAGCCTTCTTCACAGGCTCCGGGCCTTTTCATAAACGCGATAGCTTCACAGGCATTCACCTTCTTCACAGGCTCCGGGCCTTCTCCCGCACGTGGTGGCTTCACAGGCATTCGCCTTCTTCACAGGCTCCGGGCCTTTTCCTAAACGCGGTAGCTTCACAGGCATTCGCCTTCTTCACAGGCTCCGGGCCTTTTCCCGCATGTGATGGCTTCACAGTCATTCGCCTTCTTCACAGGCTCCAGGCCTTTTCCTAAACGCGGTAGCTTCACAGGCATTCGCCTTCTTCACAGGCTCTGGGCCTTTTCCCGCATGTGATGGCTTCACAGTCATTCGCCTTCTTCACAGGCTCCGGGCCTTTTCCTAAACGCGGTAGCTTCACAGGCATTCGCCTTCTTCACAGGCTCCGGGCCTTTTCCCGCATGTGATGGCTTCATAGGCATTCGCCTTCTTCACAGGCTCCGGGCCTTTTCCTAAAGAGACATCCTCCGCAGGTACCGGAAAGTCCTCCCGAGAAGGAGCAATAGCGGCAGTCTGGGCTGTGCACGAGCTTGGCCCGGCCCGACTCGCGAGGGGCTCGCGAGGGGAGGCAGCTGTGGTGAAGCGGTGACCAGAACGCAAGAAATAGCTCGAATGAGACTAAGCACCCCTTCTCCGAATGCACGCAAATCTCAAATTAGAATTTAACTTAAATCCAGCAGGGGAAAAGTTACAACCAAAAGAAGAAGGCAATGAAAGCAGACAAAAGGCCGCGTCCGGCACCTAATCTAGTCTTGGACGTCTTCTTACCAGCGCGGAGCTAAGTGCTGTCCACTGGGTGTGGGAGGGAGCCCCAGGGCCTGAGGCCGGCACCCCTGAGACTTCGGGGCGTGTACAGCCCCACTCATTATTACGTGAGAGTGTCACGGGGCGGCGAGCTTCACAGGCGCTGGGCCTTCTTCACAGGTACCGACCTTGCTTCATATCGCCAAACGAGGGCCCCGCCTTGCGCCACACTCTAGTGCCACCAACGACGACCGGAAACCAGGACGCTACCGGTGGGGTAGAGCGGTCTCCAGCGGTTCCCCCGACGACCACGGGTCCTCCGCCAGGGGCAGGCCCTCAGGCGCCTCCCCAACGGAGGGCCTACCTCCTGAGAACGCCTTGCTCCGAACGCCGCAGTGGTGATGTGGGGTCCCCGCCCCTCTCCAGCAGCCCCCTGCGCCCTCCTCCCGGGGGGTAGGAGACTGTGGGAGCGGGGCAGATGCTCGCTGCGGCGACCTGCACCTCCTTCCATCCATGATTAGCGTATGCCTGCTCCTGAGGAAATAGTGGTACCCGATAATTGTCGCCTCCAGCGTGGCCGACGGGGCCGTCCCGGGGCTCCTGGAAGAGCTTAGCTTCTGGTGTCTCATCTCCCCAGCTTGGGCTGAGAAGCGAGTCTTGTTCGCCCTTGTGGGTGTGCCCTTGGTCCATCATGCGGGGCATGTATTCTTCTGGCGCCGCTACCCCGAAGGTTGTGCTGTAGTGCTCCGTGCGCCATGCGGCGCTGCTTGACGTGCCCACCGCGGTGTGGTAGCGCGGCTGCCCGCCGGCGCCGTGGGCTGCGCCGAGTCCTTCTCCCTCACGCGCCGGGGGCGAGGGTAGCGCCACTGCCAATCCGGCGCCGACGGATTCGCTGGTGTCGGGGTAGCCCTGAGGTCCGCGGGAGCGCGCGGGGGCCCCGCGCGTGCCGCCCTGGGCTTGAGACGGAAGCTGGATGCAGAAGGGGTGAGCCCCCGAAGTGGCAAAGCCCAGGAGCTCGGCGACCCGCTCCAGCAGCACGTCGCGGCCGCCTTCCAGCAGCCTACACTGCAGCAGCTCTCGGGCCACCGTGAGCACGGCCCTTGAGTTCGCTTGCTCCCGTCGGGTGTACTGTGCCGTGGCCGCGGCATGATTGGAGGCCCTTGCTGCCGTCCGCGCTTGCCGCGGCGTAAGGGTTGCTGAAGCCTGTCCACGCCCCCCGCGGCCCGCAGCGCCCTGCGGACCGCGAGCTGCCTGGGGCGCGGGGTCGCCCGAGGCGGGCGGTTGCCCATGGATCTTGGTTGCCTGCCTGGTCGCCGGACATGTGGTGACGGTGCGACGGGACGCGGAGCGGTAGAGAGGTGGACTTCGGCGCACCCCTACCTGGCGCGCCAAATGTCAGATTTCGGGTTCCGACAGACCCTTAAGGTTCGAAATCTGGGGTGCGCGCGGAGATTATGCCCTCTACCTCTCCGTCTCGCAAGGATCTAAGTACAGAAAGAACAGCACAAGGAACACAGAGTTTATACTAGTTCGGGCCACCGTTGTGGTGTAATACCCTACTCTAGTTTGTGGTGGATGGATTGCCTCTTGGGCTGGTGATGATGAACAATACAGGGAAGAACAGCCTCGCGAGGGTCTACTCCTGGCTAGGGGGATGAACCGCTAGGAGAAGTTCACCCGCCCTTCTCTCTTTCTCCTTTGTTCTCTGCTTGCTCTGATCCTAGGTTCCGCTGGCCTGATTTCTCGATGCCTATACCTTGGGGGTGGCTACTCCTATTTATAGGCAAAGGCCCTGGGCCTCTTCCCAAATATTGAGCGGGAAGGGCGCCAACAATTGGCCCATTCGAAGGGGAACATCTGGTACACTTATCCTGACTAAAGTTGGTCCTCGCCTGCCAAAGGCCCTGTGGTGACGCCGTTTTGGGCTCCACGATGACCTCCTTCCCACCGTTGGACTGGTCTTGGTCTCGTTGCACCGAAATGGATGCCTTTGCTTGATCCTCTCGCCTGCGCTTGCCCCCTTTGCACCAAAGAGGAAAGGGAGAACACTGCGCGGGCTGGCGCCCGCCTGGCGCCCTTGGTCGTCATGGCTTGCGTCATGGGCACCTCGCGAGGTACCCCGCCTTGATCTCTCCGCCTCCTCGTGAGCCAGCCTGACCAGGCCGTGCCTAAGGAAGCGCTGTGTCGTCCGCCCCTCGAGGCTTGGCCCCTCGCGAGGGTCTTGGGTCTTGTATTGATGAAGTTGGGCAGCGCTGGGCTTCCTTTGAGCAGCGCCGCAGGCCGCAGGCAGGCAAGTCTGGGGACCCCCGTTCCCAGAACGCCGACACAAACAATCAAACACTTGCACCCAACACAATAAAGGGGTTATCAATCCCTTCACGGTCACTTGCAAAGGTGAGATCTGATAGAGAAAGATAGAACTACACAAAAGACAAAATGTTTTGGGGTTTTTTGGTTTATAGATCCAAAAGTAAAGATTGCAAAATAGTAGATCGGAAATTAATATGATGGAAAATAAACCCGGGGGCCATAGGTTTCACTAGAGGCTTCTCTCATGAAGGCAAATAATACGGTGGGTGAACAAATTACTATCGAGCAATTGAAAGAAAAGCGCAAAGTTATGACAATATCCAAGACAATGATTATGAAATATAGGCATCACGTCCGTGTCAAGTAGACCGACTCCTACCTGCATCTAGTACTATTACTCCACACATAGGCCGCTATCCAGCATGCATCTAGAGTATTAAGTTCATAAAGAATGGAGTAATGCCTTAAGTAAGATGACATAATGTAGAGGAATAAACTCAAGCAATATGATGAAAACCCCATATTTTTATCCTCAATGGCAACAATTCAATACGTGTCTGGCTACCCCTACTTTGTCTGGGTGAAATCACGCAAAATTGAACCCAAAGCTAAGCACCTCTCCCATTGCAAGAAAAACCAATCTAGTTGGCCAAACCAAACCGATAATTTGAAGAGAAATACAAAGATACGAAATCATGCATAAAAGAATTCAGAGGGGATTCAAATAATATTCGTAGAAAAGTTGATCATAAATCCACAATTCACCTGATCTCGACAAACACACCGCAAAAGAAGATTACATCGGATAGATCTCCAAGAACATCGAGGAGAACATGGTATTGAGAAATCAAAGAGAGAGAAGAATCATCTAGCTACTAGCTATGGACCCGTAGGTCTACGGTAAACTACTCATGCTTCATGGAAGGGCAATAGAGTTGATGTAGATGCCCTCCTTAATCGAATCCCCCTCTGGAAGGATGCCAGAAAAGGCCCCAAGATGGGATCTCATGGGAACAGAAGGTTGTGGCAATGGAAAAGTGTTTTCGTGGATGCTTCTGAGGGTTTTGGAATATATGTGAATATATAGGAGGAAGAGCTAGGTCAGGAAGCCACCAAGGGGCCCACAAGGTAGGGGGCGCGCCCTCCACCCTTGCCGCCGCCTCGTGGCTCTTCTGACTTGCACTCCAAGTCCTCTGGGTGTCTTCTAGTCCAAGAAAAATCATCCTGAAAGTTTTATTCTGTTTGGACTCCATTTACTATTCCTTTTCTGCGAAGCTCAAAAACAAGGAAATAATAGAAACTGACATTGGGCTCTAGGTTAATAAGTTAGTCCCGAAAATAATATAAAATAGCATATTAATGCATATGAAACATCCAAAATAGATAATATAATAGCATGGAACAATAAAAAATTATAGATACGTTGGAGACGTATCACTGCACCTTAGTTACACTTGTTACTTGTTACCCATTACGAATTATCTTATCAGAAAACTATTTGTTACCAATAATTTCAGTGCTTGCAGAGAATACCTTGCTAAAAACCGCTTGTCATTTTGTTCTGCTCCTTGTTGGGTTCGACACTCTTACTTATTGAAAGGACTATGATAGATCACCTATACTTGTGGGTCATCAGACCTCTGGTACAATATATAAACCGGAGGGTTTAGCCCGTAGAGGGAGACACATCCATACACCCATTCACCATACCCCTAGGGTTTAGACCACAACTTACGATCTAGAGGTAGATCAACTCTTGTCGGATTTCGGGTTCCGGCAGACCCTTAAGGTTCGAACTCTGGGGTGCGCGCGGAGATTACGCTTCCTACCTACTCGTACTCGTCCGCCTCGCAAAGATCTAAACTACCAAAAGAACAACACAAGAGACACAGAGTTTATACTGGTTCGGGCCACCGATGCGGTGTAATACCCTACTCTAGTGTGGTGTGGTGGATTGCCTCTTGGGCTGATGATGATGAACACTACAAGGTAGAACAGCCTCGCGAGGGTCTGTTCTTGGCCCGGGGGATGAACTGCTAGGAGGAGTTCAATCGCCCTTCTCTCTCTTTCTCTCTCCGATTCAGTTGCCTCTACCTTGGGGCGGCTAGTCCTATTTATAGGAAAAGGCCCTGGGCCTGTTCCCAAATATTGAGCGGGAAGGGCGCCAACAGTTGGCCATTTTGAAGGGCAACATCTGGTACACTTATCCTGACTAAAGTTGGTCCTCGCCTGCCAAAGGCTCTGGTGATGACGCTGGCTTGGGCTCCACAGTGACTTCCTCCTTGTCGCGGAGCTAGTCTCGGTCTCGTTGCGCTGAAATGGGTGCCTTTGCTTGATCCTCCCGCCTGCGCTTGCTCCCTTTGCACCAAAGAGGAAAGGGAGGACACTGCGCGGGCTGGCGCCCGCCTGGCGCCTATGGTCGTCATGGCTTGAGTCATGGGCACCTCGTGAGGTACGCCGCCTTGATCTCTCCGCCTCCTCGTGAGCCAACCTGATGAGGCCGCGCCTGAGGAAGCTCCGTGTCGTCCGCCCCGCGAGGCTTGGCCCCTCGCGAGGGTCTTGGGTTTGTGTTGATGAAGATGGGTCATGCTGGGCCCCCTTTGAGCCACGCTGCAGGCCGCAGGCAGGCAAGTCTGGGGACCCCTGTTCCAAGAACGCCGACAATAGCCCCGGGGCCCAAGGCGCGTCCGGACTTGGCCCTAACAGCCTGCGGCCTTGGGCGCCGCATGGCAGTTGATTGGACGTGGGCGCCTCCACTTCCCCATGACGCCTCGGCATTTGCACGGATTGGACAAGTCCCTGCATGCAAAACTGGTCATGATTACCTGCGATCGTGGAGGTCAACGGTTGGCCTTCGCCGGCTATAAGTACGGAGCGGCACGCGCCCTTCCAGTCCAACCCTCTTTGCTTCTCCTTCTTCTTCATGGTGCCATCGAGGAGGTTCTCTACCGCGGAGAAAGGGAAGGCTCGCTAGGTTGAGCCTACCTCTCCTCTGCCCAAGCGCGGCCGGGGGCGTCCTCGCAAGCATCCCGCGGCCACTTTGTCAGCCCTTCACGGCCGCGGGGGCGATTTCCAGCTGGGTGACGGGCGGCCAGCGGCGACCGGGGGGCACGCCTCGGTCGCACGCGCCCCTAGGCTGCATTCTCGTGCGGCAGAGGTGCTACCGGAGTTCGTTGTGTGGTTGGCGGAGCCGACTAGCACCCGGCTTCATCTTCCTCGCTCCCTCCTTGGAGAGCTCCCGGCCGGTGCCCCGAGCGGCCTCTGGCTCCAAGCAGATGGCTGCTGCAACCGGGCCTCATGGGCTTCGCTGGAGGTCTCCGCAGCTGGGAGTCTGGCCTTGGCCCGCGGCTGGCAGACGTTTGCCCGCGCTCGGGGCCTGAGCCGTCGGTGCACCCTGCACTTCAAGTTTGACGGTGATGCCACCCTCTTCGTGAGGGTGTTTGGGGAAGACGGTCGCCGCGCAGGGTGCTTCCCTGAGGACGACGACCGCAGCCGGGAGCCCATCCCCGGCGATGATGGAGAGGGCAGCGCTTGCATGATCGGCGGCGCTCAAGGTTCCCCAAGCTTCACCGGTTCTCTCTCATGCGGCGATTCTTCCAGCAGTGGCCGCAGCCAGCCTCCACGCCGCCGTACCTGCCTGGGGGGCGGCGGTGCGTCTACCCGCCGTCGCGCTCCGGTGAAGCGCGAGAGGGAGTCTGCCTGAGTCCGGGAAGCGGCTCGAGTCTTCCCTGCAGGCTGGTGTGAGGCGAGCTGCGCCCGATTTGTTTTTTCTTTTCCTTTGTCCTGCATAAAAAGACAGTAGCATGGGGCCCCACGGGGACGTGTTTGGGTTATCACTGTTAATTATCGCTCTGCTTTTTTTATCGTGCCTTCTGCCTTCCTGCCCATGTGTAGATAGTTTCCAACCCCAGCCGCGAGGGGGGCGACCGACCCAGGCCCTGTGTTCATGTCGCGGTGCCCGTGGGGCACGGACTGGAGGGGTTCTCCTTCAATGGACCCAGGTCGCGAAACCTTTGAAAGGCTAGGACAGAAATACTCGCGAGGGTGATCGGCCGCCCCTTCCCCTCGCGAGGCCTTGCATAAGAGAAATCGAGGCAGGAGAGTGAAACAGTCGAAGAACCATAAGTCAAAGGTGGCAATAGCTCCAATAAAACTTCGAATGAGAATGAACAAGCCAACTGCGGAAAGCAAATGAAAAAGCCGCGTCCGGCACCTAATCTAGTCTTCGACGTCTTCTCACCAGCGCAGAGCTAAGTGCTGCCACTGGGCGTGGGAGGGAGCCCCAGGGCCTGAGGTCGGCGCTCCTGAGACTACGGGGCGTGTACAGCCCCACTCATTATTACGTGAGAGTGTCACGGGCGGTGAGCTTCACGGGCGTTGGCCTTCTTCACAGGCTCCGGGCCTTTTCCAAAACGCGATAGCTTCACAGGCAGTCGCCTTCTTCACAGGCTCCGGGCCTTTTCCAAAACACGATAGCTTCACAAACAGTCGCCTTCTTCACAGGCTCCGGGCCTTTTCCAAAACACGGTAGCTTCACAGGCAGTCGCCTTCTTCACAGGCTCCGGGCCTTTTCCAAAACACGATAGCTTCATAGGCAGTCGTCTTCTTCACAATCTCCGGGCCTTTTCCAGAAAGGATGGTCTTCATAGGCGTTCGCCTTCTTCACAGGCTCTGGGCCTTTTCCAAAAAGGATGGTCTTCACAGGCGTTCGCCTTCTTCACAGGCTCTGGGCCTTTTCCAAAAAGGATGGTCTTCACAGGCGTTCGCCTTCTTCACAGGCTCTGGGCCTTTTCAGGGGTAGAACCTCCGGAGGTGCTGGATGTTCCACGCGTTCTGGATCGGCACCCCCTCCTGAGTCTCCAAGCGCGCGGAGCCGGGCCTGGAAACATGAACAACCTTGAACAGGCCCTCCCACATGGGAGAGAGCTTGTGCAGTCCCTCCCTGGAGAGGACCCGCCTGAGCACGAGGTCTCCTACCTCGAGAGTTCTGGGGCGTATGTGGCGGCAGTGATATCGTCACAGCGCTTGTTGGTACCTCGCCGCCCGCAGTGCGGCTTCCCGGCGACGTTCCTCCCCCAGCATAAGGTCCATCCTTCGCATGGCGTCCTGCTGCACCTCGTCGAACGCCAGGACCCGTGCGAAGCGACGTCTGACCTCGTGAGGGAGGACCGCCTCGGCTCCGTAGACCAGGAAGAATGGGGTCTCTCCCGTTGGCTTGGTCGCGGTTGTGCGGATGGACCACAACACGGACGGGAGCTCGTCGTGCCAACCTCTTCCGTAGGCCTCCATCTTTTTCTTGAACGTCCTGGTTTTGAGGCCCCTTAGGACCTCTACGTTGGCTCGCTCCGCCTGGCCGTTGCTTTGGGGGTGTGCCACCGAAGCGTAGCATATCTGCGTCCCAAGGTTAGCACAGTATGTTTTAAAGAGGTTACTGGTGAACTGCGAACCATTGTCTGTGATGATGCAGTTGGGCACCCCGAACCGGCTCAAGATGCCCCTGATGAACTTGACCGCGGATCCCGCGGGGATGGTGCGGACGGCCTCTACTTCAGCCCACTTGGTGAAGTTGTCCACGGCGACATAGAGGTAGCGGTAGCCCCCTGGCGCCCGAGGAAACGGGCCCAGGATGTCCAGCCCCCAGACTGCGAATGGGCACGAAAGGGGTATAGTCTGCAGGCCTCCCGCCGGCTGATGGATCTGCTTGGCGTTGAACTGGCAGGCCTCGCAAGCCTTCACTAGTTCGATGGCGTCATTGAGTGCGGTGGACCAATAAAACCCACTGCAAAACGCCTTGCTGACGAGGGTTCATGATGATGAATGATGCCCACAGTCCCCGCCGTGTATGTCTTCCAGCAGTTCCTTTCCTTGCTCCCTGGAGATGCAGCACAGGGATACGTCGTTTGGTCGCTTCCAGTAGAGCTCTCCATCCCTGATGCAGTACGCCGTGGCCTGCCACGCCACACGCTCCGCTTCCTCCTCCTTCTCCGGCAGGGTCCCCTGTGTTAAATAGCTCCGGAGCTCCGTGATCCAGCACCCCTCCTGAGGCTCCATCGCCAGGAGCAGGCGTGCTCCTGAGGCCGGGCCACAGACCGGGGTTCCTGAGGCAGGCGGCTGGGGGACCTCTTCTCGAGGCTGAGCCGTGTTTGATAGCGATGGCAGGGCTAAGGGTTTGAAGAGCCGCTCCTCGAAGACGCCAGGCTCCTGAGGTAGCCGCCTGGACACCCATCTGGCGATGTTGTCGGCCTCCTGGTTGGTGCCACGGGGTACATGTTTCAACTCCAGCCCCCAGAACTGCTTCTCCATCTTGTGGACCTCTTCAAGGTAGGCCTCCATGTGCTCATCCTTCGGCTCGTACACCTTATTGGAGAAATTGACGAGGAGCTACGAATCGCCCTTGATGGTGAGGCGTTTCACCCCCAGGGCAAGTGTGGCCTTCAAGCCCGCTATTAGACCTTCATACTCCGCTATGTTGTTGGAGACCTTTTCGCCTTGCTGGAAACAGAGCTGTACTACGTAGTAGAGCTTGTCCTAAGTGGGCGATATAAGCACTGCCCCAGCCCCAGCACCATGCCTGGAGAACGCCCCATCGAAGTACATGACCCAGCCTTCCAGTGCCTCGCTCCCCGGGGAGAGGGACCGATCCTCGTCAGCCTTGAGGCCTGGTGCCTCCGTCCATTCTGCCACAAAATCCGCTAATGCTGCTCCTTTGATGACCCTGGTCGTGCTGAATTCGAGCTGGAACGCTTGTAGTTCTATGTTCCACTCGGCGACCCTTCCGGCTGAGTTAGGGCTCCTGAGCACCCTCTCCAAGGGGTATGACGAGACGACCTTCATGGGGTGACCCTGAAAGTAGTGCCGCAACTTGCGTGAGGCCACCAGTAGCGCGAGGAGGAGCTTCTGAGGCATGGGGCACCATGCCCTCGCGTACCGCGGTACCGTGCTGACGAAGTACATGGGATGCTCAACAAGGCTGGGTGTGTCAACGCTTGTGGTGCCCTCCAGTGATGATTGCACCTCCGGAGGCGATGAGGCCTCCGGAGGCTGGCCATCTGGGTGCGGAGCTCCTTCCACCTCCGGCGCGCTCCTCTGCGTGTTGGAAATATGCCCTAGAGGCAATAATAAAAGCATTATTATTATATTTCCTTGTTCATGATAATTGTCTTTATTCGTGCTATAATTGTGTTATCCGGAAATCGTAATACATGTGTGAATAACATACAACAACATGTCCCTAGTAAGCCTCTAGTTGACTAGCTCGTTGATCAATAGATAGTCATGGTTTCCTGACTATGGGCATTGGATGTCAATGATAACGAGATCACATCATTAGGAGAATGATTTGATGGACGAGACCCAATCCTAAACATAGCATAAGATCGCATAGTTCGTTTGCTAGAGTTTTCCAATGTCAAGTATCCTTTCCTTAGACCATGAGATCGTGTAACTCCCGGATACCGTAGGAGTGCTTTGGGTGTGCCAAACGTCACAACGTAACTGGGTGACTATAAAGGTATACTACGGGTATCTCCGAAAGTGTCTGTTGGGTTGACACGGATCGAGACTGGGATTTGTCACTCCGCTTGACGGAGAGGTATCACCGGGCCCACTCAGTAATGCATCATCATAATGAGCTCAATGTGATCAAAGTGTTTGATCACGGGATCATGCATTACGGTATGAGTAAAGTGACTTGCCGGTAACGAGATTGAACGAGGTATTGGGATATCGACGATCGAATCTCGGGCAAGTAAAATACCGATTGACAAAGGGAATCATATACGGGATTAATTGAATCCTCGACATCGTGGTTCATCCGATGAGATCATCGTGGAGCATGTGGGAGCCAACATGGGTATCCAGATCCCGCTGTTGGTTATTGTCCGAGAGCCGTCTCGGTCATGTCTGCATGTCTCCCGACCCGTAGGGTCTACACACTTAAGGTTCGGTGACGCTAGGGTTGTGAAGATATGTATATGCAGTAATCCGAATATTGTTTGGAGTCCCGGATGAGATCCCGAACGTCACGAGGAGTTCCGGAATGGTCCGGAGGTAAAGAATTATATATAGGAAGTGTTGTTTTGGCCATCGGGACAAGTTTCGGGGTTATCGGTATTGTACCGGGACCACCGGAGGGTCCCGGGGGGTCCACCGGGTGGGGCCACCTGCCTCGGGGGGCCACATGGGCTCTAGGGGGTGCGCCTTGGCCTGCATGGGCCATGGGGAACCAGCCCCAAGAGGCCCATGCGCCTAGGGTTTCAAAGGGAAGGAGTCCCACAAGGGGAAGGCACCTCCTAGGTGCCTTGGGGGGGACCTCCCCTTGGCCGCCGCCCCAAGGAGATTGGATCTCCTAGGGCCGGCGCCCCCCCTTGGCCCTCCTATATAAAGGGGGGAGGGGGCAGCCGGACCCCTGGTCCTTGGCGCCTCCCTCTCCCTCTCTAGCATCTCCTCCTCCTCCGTAGAGCTCGGCGAAGCCCTGCCGGAGTACTGCAGCTCCACCATCACCACGCCGTCGTGCTGCTGCTGGAGCCATCTTCCCCAACCTCTCCTTTGCCTTGCTGGATCAAGAAGAAGGAGACGTTACGCTGACCGTACGTGTGTTGAACGCGGAGGTGCCGTCCGTTCGGTGCTAGGATCTCCGGTGATTTGGATCACGTCGTGTACGACTACCTCATCCCCGTTCGTTGAATGCTTCCGCTCGCGATCTACAAAGTGGTATGTAGATGCAATCTCTCTCTCATGACTCATTGCTTAGATGAACTCATAGATGGATCTTGGTGAAACCGTAGGAAAAATTTTAATTTTCTGCAACGTTCCCCAATACTGCGGCGGTTGATTCTCCTCAACTGCTGCGGCGGTTTCTGCGGGCCTTCTTTGTTCCTGTTTTGCCTTGTCCCAGGCTGCAGCTATGGTTTTGATTCGACGCTGCTCCCTAACCGCAACTAGGGCTGCACTGGCGGAGTAAGGACTGGCGGCGAGGTAGAGCACCAGGGGCTCCTGAGGGCGCGGGGCCACCATGACCGGAGGGCTGGTCAAGTATCTCTTGAGATCTTGGAATGCCTTGTCGGCCTCCTCAGCCCATTCAAAAGGCCCCTTTTTCTTCATTACCTGGAAGAAAGGCAACGCTCGCTCCCCCAGCCTGGAGATGAAGCGCCCTAGCGCGGTCACGTCTCCAATGAGCTTCTGCATTTCTCTGAGGGTCTTTGGCGGGCTCATGTCCTCGACCGCCTTGACCTTCTCCGGGTTGGCCTCGATGCCTCGATGGGACACGAGGAAACCCAAGAGCTTGCCTGAGGGGACCCCGAACACACACTTCTCTGGGTTGAGCCGCAGGTTCACCGCGTCGAGGCTCGCGAAGGTTTCCTCCAAGTCTTGTATCAGGGTCTTGGCCTCCCGAGACTTCACCACAATGTCATCGACGTAAGCCTCGACATTCTTCCCGAGCTGCCGGTCTAAGGTGATGTGCATCAGCCGCTGAAAGGTCGCCCTGCGTTTCGTAGCCCGAATGCATGCATGTGTAGCAGTACACCCCACACGGGGTTAGGAAGGCTGTCTTCTCAACGTCTTCTACCGCCATCTTGATCTGGTGATACCCAGAGAAGGTATCCAGGAAGCATAGCAGGTCGCATTCCGTGGTGGAATCGACGATCTGATCGATGTGGGGGAGCGGGAATGGATCTTGCGGACATGCCTTGTTGAGGTTGGTGAAGTCGACACACATGCGCTCCTTGCCCCCCTTCTTTGGCACAACGACAGGGTTGGACAACCAATCCGGGTATCGGACCTCGCGAATGACCCCAGCGGCTTCTAGTTTGCGAGTCTCTCGGACGATGAAGACCTGCTTTTCTGTGGACTGCCGCCTCGCCTTCTGCTTCACGGGGCGCACATTGGGGCACACGTTGAGGTGATGCTCTATTACACTCCTAGGAATCCCCGCCAACTGGTTAGGATCCCAAGCGAATACCTTCTTGTTTGCGCGCAGTAACCTGACCAGGGCTTCCTCCTGCTCGGGCTCGAGGTTGGCGCCTATGGTGAAAGTGACACTGGTGGACCTGTCCTCATCGACGGGTATCTGCTTGGTTTCTGCCTTGTCTTGGGTGAACAACTACTTCTTTTTCGCGGGTGCAGCCCCCTTGGGCTCGGGGGCCTCTGACTCGGCGGGCTGCATTGACGCCGCCGTCTTGAAAGCGAGCTTGAGCACTCACAGCGCATCTCCGGTGTCCCCGTGCACAGTGAGGGCACCGCTGCTCCCGGGCATCTTCATGAGGTTGTACGCCGGGTGCGTCGCGGCCATGAACTGGGCCAGCGCTGGGTAGCGGAGGATGGCATTGTAGGGGAGGCCGATGGGGGCGATGTCGAAGTCAACCATCTCCGTGCGGAAGTTGTCGTAGGTGCCAAAGGTCACTGGGAGCCGGATCTGCCCCAAGGAGCTGGATGATCCGCCCCCAACGCCCGAGAAGGTCCGGCTGGGTCGCAGTCATTCCAGGGGTATGCGGAGGAGGTTGAAAGCCTCGACCGAGAGCACACTGAGGCCCGCACCGCCATCGATGAGAGTCCTGGTGACGGCTACCTGACAGATGGTGGGGGTGCACAGCAGGGGGAGCGCGCCCGAGCAGGCCGAGTTGGCTGGGTGGTCCTCCGAGCTGAAGGTCAGGCCGGCCTTGGGCGCCGCTCGGTCCGGGAGAGCCCCCTGCCACGCGGAAGCGGCGCTGACCCGGCGGATGAACGGCTTGACGTGGTGACTTGTAGGCGGCGCTTATGAGCCGCCCAGGAGGGCCGCGATGACCAGGGGTGTTGGTGTAGCGGTGCGGCCGTCTTGCCGCACGGACAGATGCCGGGACGACACTCACTGCTCGCTCCCCGCCGGGCCGGTGGCGGCGTTGATGGCAGGCGACGGGGAACGGCGAGGACGACCACCGACAGGGGCCGTCTTGGCGACGCGGGAAGCGAGAACGGCACGGCGCCCGACGCGGGCCCGACGAGCGTCAGACATGGACACGATGGTCGGAGAAGAACGGGGTGGTGGAAGACGAATTCCGGCGCACCCCTACCTGGCGCGCCAAATGTCGGATTTCGGGTTCCGGCAGACCCTTAAGGTTCGAACTCTGGGGTGCGCGCGGAGATTACGCTTCCTACCTACTCGTACTCGTCCGCCTCGCAAAGATCTAAACTACCAAAAGAACAACACAAGAGACACAGAGTTTATACTGGTTCGGGCCACCGATGCGGTGTAATACCCTACTCCAGTGTGGTGTGGTGGATTGCCTCTTGGGCTGATGATGATGAACACTACAAGGTAGAACAACCTCGTGAGGGTCTGTTCTTGGCCCGAGGGATGAACTGCTAGGAGGAGTTCAATCGCCCTTCTCTCTCTTTCTCTCTCCGATTCAGTTGCCTCTACCTTGGGGGCGGCTAGTCCTATTTATAGGCAAAGGCCTTGGGCCTCTTCCCAAATATTGAGTGGGAAGGGCGCCAATAGTTGGCAATTTTGAAGGGGAACATCTGGTACACTTATCCTGACTAAAGTTGGTCCTCGCCTGCCAAAGGCTCTGGTGATGTCGCTGGCTTGGGCTCCACAGTGACTTCCTCCTTGTCGCGGAGCTGGTCTCGGTCTCGTTGCACCGAAATGGGTGCCTTTGCTTGATCCTCCCGCCTGCGCTTGCTCCCTTTGCACCAAACAGGAAAGGGAGGACACTGCGCGGGCTGGCGCCCGCCTGGCACCTTTGGTCGTCATGGCTTGCGTCATGGGCACCTCGTGAGCTACCCCGCCTTGATCTCTCCGCCTCCTTGTGAGCCAACCTGATGAGGCCGCGCCTGAGGAAGCTCTGTGTCGTCCGCCCCGCGAGGCTTGGCCCCTCGCGAGGGTCTTGGGTTTGTGTTGATGAAGATGGGACGTGCTGGGCCCCCTTTGAGCCACGCCGCAGGCCGCAGGCAGGCAAGTCTGGGGACCCCCGTTCCCAGAACGCCGACAACTCTGTACTTCGATACCTTCATAATATAAACAAGAGCAATACGTAGGGTTTTACCTCCATAGAGAGTGCCCGAACGTGGGTACCCCCTCCCCCGTGTTCTTCTCCTGTTACCCATCGGTCCGATCTTACAGCTCGGGTCCCCCTACCCGAGATCTGCCGGTTTTGACACCGACATTGGTGCTTTCACTGAGAGCTCGTTGTTGGATCGCCAAGGATTGACAGCTCGTGTGCAAATTGATAGCAGTTTTTCTGAACAACATATTAGTGTTTGTTGTCCCCTTCTCCTCGAGAGTTGCTTTGATGATTGCTTTGGTGGAACTGTGCGGAATTGAGTCTACAACAACCCTGTAAAATTTCATCGTGTTCCGTTGGAGGAATCTCCGGCGATCTCTGATATATCGGAGCCCTGTCGAATCTGGACGGGAATCTGGATGAGTTTGTAGCATGGAATCCAGCGTCCAGCTCGAACATTCTTTGAAAGATCCAACCTTTCATCAGCTACAAAATTCCTATATCGATCACCCCTCAAAATTTCAGCTCGATCCGACCATTCAAACTCCAGGAAACGTCCGATGAGTGCATCTATTTTCGGATTTGTTTTCTGCGTGAAAACGAATCCTACCCGAGTTCGTCTTTTTCATGAACGGGTTATTGGACATCCTTTTTGGAGCAATGTTTTGTAGGGTATTGTGGTTTTTTCTCAAGGACGTGCCTACAAATTTTAAAGCCTTTTCTGAGGTATCTTCACCGCCGCATTGGTGTCAAACTAGCCGGACATCATTGTTCCACGGCTGCCGACCGACGCTAGACACATCATCGCTTCGTCGAGCCGAGGTCAACTTCATCGGATCATCACCTCGACGAGCCGACCAAGAGTTCGGCATTGTGAGGGCCCAATAATCGCCCCACGTATTGCACGGGGCTGGCACACCGGCATCGCGGCACGGTCACTTCATCAAGCTGGCATCGACTGCGTCACATTTTTTGACCTACGTCAGCATCGCCATACCACCTCTTTTTCAATCCAACATCCAACATGCCGACCTACATCGGCACGTCGGCTGACATGGGGGCTTCGCTATCTCTTCGTTAACCTACTAGGGGGACTTCCACGTCACCAGCCGACCAGCTTCATCGCCTCTGCTGGACCAGGGGCTTCGCCTCGACATATTGGCAGTGTTGTGTTGTCACTTCATCAAACCAACCTCTTTGCTCGGGCACCTCGGGACTGGCATAGGGGCTGGGACCTCGACTTGCCGCAAGCTCGGCTCACGTCATCAACACCGAGCGCATTAACCACCTAAGTCGCTTTCATGCTCAAATTTTTGAAATGTTAAATTTTTGTTCAACTCAACCAAGCATTATATTTGTGTTAAACAAAAAGTTGTGTTAAAAAGTTAGTTTGTTAAAAACGTTATTGGGTAAAAACACTTTCTTACCCAAGTTAACTAGGGGCTCTTAAATATGTATGAGTCGTTTTATAGTAAGTGATTTCTTCTAAGTCGTTGCAAAGTCTTTTTTTACCACTCCTTTCTTGACTCGAGTGTGTGGTCAATAGCTGGATATCCCGGTTTCTCTCTAAAGCCGCTAGAGTTTTGTTCGCTAAACTAGCCTGAGAAGCACTTCGCCTTCAAGACAGAAGGTTGAAATTAAAGGCTAGCCCGCTTGAAGTCTTGAGATCAGATGTGTCATGTTAAAGCATGACGGAAGCACAAACTGATTTTAAGACCAATTTTTGAATTGGCACCAAAAAACTTGATTTACTTTAGACGTAAAGTTTTACTAAAGTTTTTTGGTTTTCCAAAGTTATGGAACCTTTAACCTATTTGTATGTTTTTCTTTCAGGAGGCAGGACAACCTCTTGACCGAGGTGCACTGCGTAATAGTTCATCTTGGGAAATCTTTCTCGACCTGCAGTTCGGCATCTTTCCTACCGACCCACACCTTGGTATTGGCGAAACACACACTACATACGGACTAGTTCCCGAGGAGATACAATCCTAGGGTTCAGCCATGTTGTCCAACCCAAGTCTCAGGGCTACTGCATTGCTGATTCAATGCAGGAAAATTCAAAGTGAAAAATATTTTTCGAGGAGATTACGATCCTTGGGTTGGTCGGCCGCACCCTATCTGAGTCCCGGGGACTATGCACACCGCATTTTTGTTCCTAAAGTATGTTGTCGAGCAAGGAATTGATCCTTAGGCCGATTTCGCAAATCGACCTGAGTCTCAGGGGCTACTGGGATCAATGATTTTATTTTTTTCTTCAGGTGCATCTCAGGTTTTAGGCCGACACACACCTTGAGGGCTACTGGCTATACATCTAGTCAGCAAATAAATTACACAAATCAGAAATAAATTCTGCAAAAAAATCATCCCACAGCCGAGGTGGTGCACCACCTCAGAAGCAGACCAACGTAAAGCTCGGATGCAAGTGGCCGACTCAGTAGAGGGCATTTCCGGCATTAAGCTCGGCTTCAAAAAGATGCCTCGGATGCAGTCCTGCATTGGACTCAACTGCAAGAGGACACCACCGCGGAAAAACTTCAAACCCAAAGTGTGGTGTAAAAATAACAAAGCGTTGATAAAAGGCCAATAATTTAAAGGGCTCTTCGGATGCCCGACGTGTGAACTCTTCGGATCCACCTCAGCGATCCTCAAGATCGAAGATGAGTAGATTTATTGAACCAGCATTCAAGACCGACGACCGCAGACTAAGAATAGTTTGAAAGAACTGAGGAGAGTCCCCAACTTGAAGACCGGTTCAGGGGGGCTACCGACGGTGTCCTGGACTAGGGGTACTCACCACGTCGTTTCCTGACCAGGTGGATCGGGCCGAGGACCCCCATGGCAGTTCACTATTGGGCCACTTCTAGCAGCCCATGACATATACGAGGAAGATTCCACAAGACTTGGTGATCAAGACAAGGACTCCTCTCCATCGATGTATTTGTTGGGGAACGTAGCATGCAATTTCAAAAAAATTCCTACACTCATGCAAGATCTAACTAGGAGATGCATAGCAACAAGAGGGAGAGAGTGTGTCCACGTACCCTCGTAGACCGAAAGCGGAAGCGTTTAACAACGCGGTTGATGTAGTCGAACTTCTTCTCGTTCCAACTGATCAAGCACCGAACGTACGGCACCTCCGAGTTTTGCACACGTTCAGCTCGATGACGTCCCTCAAACTCTTGATCAAGCAAAGTGTCGATGGAGAGTTCCATCAGCACAACGGCATGGTGACGGTGATGGTGAAGTGATCCGCATAGGGCTTCGCCTAAGCACTACGTGAATATAATCGGAGGCGTAAACTATGGAGGGGACAACGCACACTGCTAACAATGTTTTTTGTTGTGTGTTCTAGCGGTGCCCCCCTCATATATGTAGGTTGGAGGGGAGGATTGGTGACGTCGCTTGAAGCTACGTCGGTATTTCCCCAAAGAGGAAGGGATGATGTAGCACAGCGGCGGTAGATATTTCCCTCAGATATGAAACCAAGGTTATCGAACCAGTAGGAGAACCAAGTAACACAACGTAAACGACCCCTGCACACAGATAACAAATCCTCGCAACCCGACGTGTTAAAGGGGTTGTCTATCTCTTCCGGGGTACGGCGCCTCAAGATAGGCAAATGGACATGAGATAATTTGTAGTAGATAGATAGATCGAACGCCAAATAAAATAAATAAAAATAAAACGCAGCAAGGTATTTTTGCATTTTTGGTTTCATAGATCTAAAAATAAATTGCAAGAGAAAAGTAGATCGCAAAGGCAAATATATGAGAAACAAGACCCGGGGGCCGTAGGTTTCACTAGTGGCTTTTCTCGAGAAAAATAGCAAACGGTGGGTAAACAAATTACTATTGGGCAATTGATAGAACTTCGAATAATCATGACGATATCTAGGAAATGATCATTATACAGGAATCATGTCCAAGATTAGTAGACCGACTCATGCCTGCATCTACTACTATTACTCCACACATCGACCGCTATCCAGCATGCATCTATAGTGTATTAAGTTCATGGAAAACTGGAGTAATGCAATAAGAACGATGACATGATGTAGACAAGATCTACCTATGTAGAGATAGACCCCATCGTTTTATCCTTAGTAGCAACGATACATACATGACGTTTCCCCTTCTGTCACTGGGATCAAGCACCGTAAGATCGAACCCGCTACAAAGCACCTCTTCCCATTGCAAGATAAATAGATCAAGTTGACCAAACAAAACCCAAATATCAGAGAAGAAATACAAGGCTATAAGCAATCATGCATATAAGAGATCAAAGAAACTCAGGTAACTTTCATGGATATAAAAAGATATAACTGATCATAAACTCAAAGTTCATCAGATCCCAACGAACACACCGCAGAAGAGTTACATCATATGGATCTCCAAGAGATCATTGTATTGAGAATTCAGCGAGAGAGAGGAAGCCATCTAGCTACTAACTACGGACCCGAAGGTCTACAAAGAACTACTCACGCATCATCGGAGAGGCACCAATGGAGGTGGTGAACCCCATCCGAGATGATGTCTAGATTGGATCTGGTGGTTCTGGACTCTGCGGCAGCTGGATTAATATTTCGTCGACTCCCCTAGGGTTTTGGGAATATTGGGGTATTTATAGAGCAAAGAGGCGGTATGGGGGGCACCCGAGGTGGGCACAACCCACCAGGGCGCGCTTGGGCCTCCTGGCGCGCCCTGCTGGGTTGTCCCTCCTCAGGACTCCCCGCAGGCACAGCCAGGGCCCATTACGTTCCTTCTGGTCCATAAAAAATCTTCGTAAAGTTTCGTTGCATTTGTACTCCATTTGATATTGATTTCCAACGATGTAAAAAAACATGCAGAAAACAACTGGCACTTGGCACTATGTAATAGGTTAGTACTAAAAAATGATATAAAATGATTATAAAACATCCAAGGTTGATAATATAACAACATGGAACAATAAAAAATTATAGATACATTGGAGACGTATGAAGAGGCAGCCAAGGGGGCGCCCCAAGTAGGAGGAATCCTACTTGGGCACCTCCCAATTCGGCCTCCCCCCTTTCCTATTCCTATTCGGAGTAGGAAGGGAAGTGGGGCAGGGGGAATCCTATTCCCTTTTTCCTTTCCTCCTTCCCCTTGAAGGAAATATGCCCTAGAGGCAATAATAAAGTTATTATTTATTTCCTTATATCAGGATAAATGTTTATTATTCATGCTAGAATTGTATTAACCGGAAACATAATACATGTGTGAATACATAGACAAACTAAACGTCACTAGTATGCCTCTACTTGACTAGCTCGTTAATCAAAGATGGTTATGTTTCCTAACCATAGACATGTGTTGTCATTCTATTAAACGGGATCACATCATTAGGAGAATGATGTGATTGACATGACCCATTTCATTAGCTTAGAGTATGTTGTTGTTGCTTTCTTCATGACTTATACATGTTCCTATGACTATGAGATTATGCAACTCCGGTTTACCGGAGGAACACTTTGTGTGCTACCAAACGTCACAACGTAACTGGGTGATTATAAAGGTGCTCTACAGGTGTATCCAAAGGTACATGTTGGGTTGGCGTATTTCGAGATTAGGATTTGTCACTCCGATTGTCGGAGAGGTATCTCTGGGCCCTCTCGGTAATGCACATCACATAAGCCTAGCAAGCATTGCAACTAATGAGTTAGTTGCGAGATGATGTATTACGAAACGAGTAAAGAGACTTGCAGGTAAAGAGATTGAACTAGGTATTGAGATACCAACGATCGAATCTCGAGCAAGTAACGTACCGATGACAAAGGGAACAACGTATGTTGTTTTGCGGTCTGACCGGTAAAGATCTTCGTAGAATATGTAGGAGCCAAAATGAGCATCCAGGTTCCGCTATTGGTGTCTCGGTCATGTCTACATTGTTCTCGAACCGTAGGGTCCGCACGCTTAACGTTACAATGACAGTTTCATTATGAGTTTATGTATTTTGATGTACCGAATGTTGTTCGGAGTCCCGGATGTGATCACGGACATGACGAGGAGTCTCGAAATGGTCGAGACATAAAGATTGATATATTGGACGACTATATTCGGACACCGGAAGTGTTCCAGGTGATTTTGGAGAAAACCGGAGTGCCGGAGGGTTACCGGAACCCCCCGGGAGAAGTATGGGCCTAATGGGCCTTAGTGGAGAGAGAGAGGGGGGCGGCCAGGGTGGGCCGCGCGCCCCCTCCCCCTGGCCCGAATTGGACTAGGACAGGGGGGCAGAGCCCCCCTTTCCTTCTCCCTCTCCCCCTTCCTTTCCCGCTCCTAGTAGGAGTAGGAAAGAGGGGAGTCCTACTCCTACTAGGAGGAGGACTCCTCCTCCTGGCGCGCCCTGCTAGGGCCGGCCGGCCTCCCCCCTTTCTCCTTTATATACGGGGGCAGGGGGGCACCTCTAGACACACAAGTTGATCTTCGTGATCGTTCTCTTAGCCCTGTGCGGTGCCCCCCCTCCACCATAATCATCGATAATATTGTAGCGGTGCTTAGGCGAAGCCCTGCGACGGTAGAACATCAAGATCGTCACCACGCCGTCGTGCTGACGGAACTCTTCCCCGACGCTTTGCTGGATCGGAGCCTGGGGATCGTCATCGAGCTGAACGTGTGCCAAGAACTCGGAGGTGCCGTAGTTTCGGTGCTTGGATCGGTTGGATCGTGAAGACGTACGACTACATCAACCGCGTTGAAATAACGCTTCCGCTTTCGGTCTACGAGGGTACGTGGACAACACTCTCCCCTCTCGTTGCTATGCATCACCATGATCTTGCGTGTGCGTAGGAATTTTTTTGAAATTACTACGTTCCCCAACACCCCTTTCCATCTCCAATTTGGCCAGCCCATATGGGGGGCGCACCAGCCCCTTTGTGGCTGTTGTGTTTCCCCTCTTGGCCCATAAGGCCCATATAGTTTGCCGGGGGTAGCCCAGAACCCCTTCTGGTGACCCGATATGTACCCGGTAACCCCAGAACACTTCCGGTGTCCGAATACTATCGTCCTATATATGAATCTTTACCTCTCGACCATTTCGAGACTCTTCATCATGTCCGTGATCTCATCCGGGACTCCGAAGAACATTCGGTCACCAAATCACATAACTCATATAATACAAATCATCATCGAACGTTAAGCGTGCGGACCCTACGGGTTTGAGAACTATGTAGACATGACCGAGACACCTCTCCGGTCACTAACCAATAGCAGAACCTGGATGCTCATATTGGCTCCCACATATTCTACGAGGATCTTTATCGGTCGAACCGTTATGACAACATACATTATTCCCTTTGTCATCAGTATGTTACTTGCCCGAGATTCGATCGTGGTATCTTCATACCTAGTTCAATCTCGTTACCGGCAAGCCTCTTTACTCATTTCGTAATGTATCATCCCGTAACTAACTCATTAGTTACATTGCTTGCAAGGCTTATTATGATGTGCATTACCGAGAGGGCCCAGAGATACCTCTCCGATACTCGGGGTGACAAATCCTAATCTCGATCTATGCCAACCCAACAAATACCTTCGGAGATACTGATACGTCTCCGTCGTATCTACTTTTCCAAACACTTTTGCCCTTGTTTTGGACTCTAACTTGCATGATTTGAATGTAACTAACACGGACTGACGTTGTTTTCAGCAGAGTTGCCATGGTGTTATTTTTGTGCAGAAATAAAAGTTCTCGGAATGACCTGAAAATCAACGGAGATTATTTTTGGAATTAATAAAAAAATACTGGCGAAAGAATCAAGGCCAGGGGGCCACACCCTGTCCACGAGGGTGGGAGGCGCGCCTGGCCACCTGGGCGTGCCCCCGGCCTCATGGCCCCCTGGAGCTCCACCGACCTCAACTCCAACTCTATATATTCGTGTTCGAGGAGAAAAAAATTAGAGAGAAGGATTCATCGCGTTTTACGATACGGAGCCGCCGCCAAGCCCTAATCTCTCTCGGGAGGGCTGATCTGGAGTCCGTTTGAGGATCCGGAGAGGGGAATCCATCACCATCATCATCATCAACCTTCCTCCATCACCAATTTCATGATGCTCACCGCCGTGCGTGAGTAATTCCATCATAGGCTTGCTGGACGGTGATGGGTTGGATGAGATTTATCATGTAATGGAGTTAGTTTTGTTAGGGTTTGATCCCTAGTATCTACTATGTTCTGAGATTGATGTTGCTATGACTTTGATATGCTTAATGCTTGTCACTAGGGCCCGAGTGCCATGATTTCAGATCTGAACTTATTATGTTTTCATGAATATTTGTGAGTTCTTGATCCTATCTTGCAAGTCATTAGTCACCTACTATGTGTTATGATCCGGCAACCCCGAAGTGACAATAATCGGGACCACTCCCAGTGATGACCGTGGTTTGAGGAGTTCATGTATTCAATATGCGTTAATGCTTTGGTCTGGTACTCTATTAGAAGGAGGCCTTAATATACCTTAGTTTCCAATAGGACCCCGCTGCCACGGGAGAGTAGGACAAAAGATGTCATGCAAGTTCTTTTCCATAAGCACGTATGACTATATTCAGAATACATGCATACATTACATTCATGAATTGGAGCTAGTTCTGTGTCACCCTAGGTTATAACTATTGCATGAATAATCGCATCCGGCATAATTCTCCATCACCGGTCCAATGCCTACGAGCTTTTCACATATCGTTCTTCGCTTATTTACTTTTCCGTTGCTACTGTTACAATTACTACAAAACTGCTACTGTTACTTTTGCCACCGTTACCGTTACATCCATACTACTTTGCTACTAAATACTTTGCTACAGATATTAAATTATCCAGGTGTGGTTGAATTGACAACTCAACTGCTAATACTTGAGAATATTCTTTGGCTCCCCTTATGTCGAATCAATAAATTTGGGTTGAATACTCTACCCTCGAAAACTGCTGCGATCCCCTATACTTGTGGGTTATCAAGACTATTTTCTGGCGCCATTGCCGGGCAGCATAGCTCTATTCTTTGAGTCACTTGGGATTTATATCTGTTGGTCACTATGAGGAACTTGAAAGACGAGAAAACCAAAATATATCCCTCAACTACGAGGGGAGGTAAGGAACTGCCATCTAGCTCTGCACTTGATTCACCTTCTGTTTTGAGTAAACTTGCGACACCTAAACCTACTTCTGCTATTAATTCTGATATGTCGCATGTTGTTGATGATGCCACTTCTGCTATGCATGATACTTATGATGAAACTACTTCTATGCTCGATACTACTATGCCACTTGGTGAATTTCTTGATGAACAACTTGCTAGGGCTAGAGAGAATGAAATTATTGAAACTGATAATATTGATGAAAGTGATGATGAAGATTCTCCCCCTAGATATGAATTGCCTATTGTGCCTGAGGGTTATGTTATGGATGAAGAAACTGCTAGACACTTTCTTGCTTGCAATGATAGGAGTGATCTTAAGAAATTATTAGCTAAGTTGAAAGAAAAATATCTGAATGCTATAATGAAATATGATCCTACTTATGCTACTTCACCTATCTTTGTTACTGATAAAGATTATGATTTCTCTATTGATACTGAGATAATTACTTTGGTTGAATCTGATCCTTTCTATGGCTATGAATCTGAAACTGTTGTGGCACATCTTACTAAATTAAATGATATAGCCACCCTGTTCACTAATGATGAGAAAACTCGCTACTATTATATCCTTAAATTATTTCCGTTCTCATTAAAGGGTGATGCTAAGATATGGTTTAATTCTCTTGATCCTGGTTGTGTGTGTAGTACCCAGGATATGATTTATTACTTCTCTGCTAAATATTTCTCTGCTCATAAGAAAGAAGCTGCTTTAAGGGAAATATATAATTTCGTGCAAATTGAAGAAGAGAGTCTCCCACAAGCTTGGGGGAGGCTTCTCCAATTACTTAATGCTTTGCGTGATCATCCTATCAAGAAAAATGAAATACTTGATATCTTTTATAATGGACTAACCAATGCTTCCAGAGACCACCTGGATAGTTGTGCTGGTTGTGTTTTCAGGGAAAGAACTGTTGATCAAGCTAAAATTCTATTGAATAATATGTTGACCAATGAAAATAATTGGACGCTTCCTGAACCAACTCCTAAGCCAACTCTGAAGAAGAGGGGTATTCTATTTCTCAGTCCTGAAGATATGCAAGAGGCAAAGAAATCTATGAAAGAAAAAGGTATTAAAGCTGAAGATGTTAAGAATTTACCTCCTATTGAAGAAATACATGGTCTTAATTCATCACCTATTGAAGAAACACACGGTCTTGATAACCCGACATAGGTAGTAAAGGTAAACTCTCTCTATAGACATGATAAAGCTGAAATCCCTCCTGCTAAGTTTGCTAGCCAATGTTTGGATGAGTTTGATAACTTTATGGTTAAGCAAGGAGATTTGAATGCTTATTTTGGTAGACAACTGAAACGAAATGCTTATATGATTGAACACTTGGGTGATTATATGTCTAGAGTTAAAGGTGAACTTAAACTCATTAGTAAACATGCTTCTATGGTTACCACTCAAGTAGAACAAGTGCTTAAAGCTCAGAATGATTTGCTCAATGAATTAAATAATAAGAGGAATGGTAATGTTGTTAGAGTTATGACTAGAGGGGGTAAAATGACTCGGGAACCTTTGTATCCTTAAGGTCACCCTAAAAGAATAGAGCAAGATTCTCAGATAAATAACGTTGATACACCTAGTCCTTCTAAGAAGAAGAAGAAAAATGATAGGACTTTGCATGCTTCTAGTGAACCTGTTGTTGACACACCTGAGAATCCCAATGATATTTCTATTTCTGATGCTGAAACACAATCTGGTGATGAAGATGAGCCTAGTGATGATTTAATAATGATGTTCATGTTGATGCTCAACCTAGCAATAATAATGATGTAGAAATTGAACCTGTTGTTGATCTTGATAACCCACAATCAAAGAATCAACGTTATGCTAAGAGAGATTTTGTTGCTAGGAAGCACGGTAAAGAAAGAGAACCATGGGTTCAGAAACCCATGCATTTTCCTCCCAAACCATCCAAGAAAAAGGATGATGAGGATTTTGAGTGCTTTGCTGAAATGATTAGACCTATCTTCTTGCGTATCCGTCTTACTGATATGCTTAAAATGAATCCTTATGCTAAGTACATGAAAAATATTGTTACAAATAAGAGAAAGATACCGAAAGCTGAAATTTCCACCATGCTCGCCAATTACACTTTTAAAGGTGGAATACCTAAGAAACTAGGAGATCCAGGAGTACCAACTATACCATGCTCCATTAAAAGAAACTATGTTAAAACTGCTTTATGTGATCTTGGAGCCGGTGTTAGTGTTATGCCTCTCTCTTTATGTCGTAGAATTGAGTTGAATAAGTTGGCACCTACTGAAATATCTTTGCAAATGGCCGATAAATCAACTGCTATACCTGTCGGCATTTGTGAGGATGTGCCTGTTGTAGTTGCAAACGTTACTATTTTAACAGACTTTGTTATTCTTGATATTCCCGAGGACGATAGTATGTCTATTATTCTTGCAAGACCCTTTTTGAATACTGTTGGGGCTGTTATTGATTGCAATAAAGGCAATATCACTTTTCATGTTCATGGAAATGAGCATACGGTACACTTTTTGAGGAAACAACCTCAAGTCCACAGTATCAATTCTATTGGAAAATTCCATCGATTACTATTGGAGGTTTTGAATTTCCTCTTCCTACTATCAAAAAGAGATATGATATTCTTACTGCTGGGGATGTGCATATCCCCGTTGAGGTAACATAGTGTTATTCGAAATTTCTCCGGTTCCATGTTATTCGGAATTAGTTTGTTAACAAGACTTGATCAACCTTGTTAGTGGATTCCTTTTGATGAGCATGAGATGGATGAAGTTAGAAAGCACAACCTTCTGTAACCTCCTTTTACTTTCTATTATTTAGAATAAGTAAAGCAAAAATAGTATTTTCTGCCAGTTTTTTGAATTATCCGTGCAATAAAAAATACCCCGAAAATAAAAGTTCTCCAAATGTCTCGAAAATGGAATATGATTTTTTCTAGAATATTTGAGAATATCTGGCACTGAGAACACAACAGGGGGAGCAAGCACCTGGCCACCAGGGTCCAGGGCGCGCCCACACCCCCAGGGCGCGCCCCCTGCCTCGTGGGCCCATGGTGGCCCCCCTCCACTTATTCCAGCCATTTCCTCCCAAAAAAATCACCAACCAGCTCAAGCACGAGTTCTAGCTCATTTTGCTGCGATTTTCGATCTCCTAGCTCAAAGCTCCACTCACAAAACTGCTTTGGGGGATTGTTCTTCGGTATGTGACTCCTCCAATGGTCCAATTAGTTTTTGTTCTAGTGCTTTATTCATTGCAATATTTTGCTGCCTAGGTGACCCTGTTCTTGAGCTTGCATGTCAAATTTATATGGTCCCAAGTAGTTCTAATGCATGATATAGTCTCTGGGCACTTATGGGAGTAGTTGCTATCAATTTTGTTGAGTTTGGTTCACTTTTATTTTGAGTTACTAAAAATTTCAGAAATTTTTAAGAGGAAGAAATATGTTTAGGAAAATGTATCAAGGTGGTTCTTGAAGGAAGCAAGGACCCAGGCCCGTAATACGCGATGCGGACGATGAACCACCAAGAGAAGCTCAAGTGCGGCCTTGTGAATGGCCGTCAGACGATTTCATGGTCCAAGCAGGAATTAAGGAGGAATTTGACGCATACGTGTGTAATGCTGAACTCGAGGGCTTCATGCTAGATAGGTGCCCTAAATACTATCACCTAACTGATTCCTTTGTGAGAAGGTTCAAATTTTCATCTTCACGTAATTCTCACACTGTCCTATTTGATATTTATGGCCAATCTTATACTATGGACTTAGAGAATTTTAGTACTGCTTGCAAACTTCCAGAATGGGGTAGTATTAGTGAACCTCGCAAATATGAGTTTATAGATTTTCTTGCTAGTATTACAGTGGGGGTATCTAGAGATGTAACACAAGCTACCATATGGAGCATTCATTTTCCTGCTATACATTATTTTGCTCTCTTCATAGGTAGGTGCATAAATGGTAAGGATGAAGCTTGTCACATGTGTGTCCCTGACCTTGTGTTGTTTTAGGAGATAAACAATATAACTTGGGGGCTATTGTTGCATGGAGGTTGCATAATAATGGTTTAAGTAGAGACTTGTTTGGTGGTATTTATGCAACCCGTGTGGCTAATTTTCTTGGGATACCCATACATGAAAATGATATGGAATTGCCTCCCATTTATCTAGGATATGAGGCTATGGTTCACCATCAGTTTATTGAGAGGAATGAACAACCTCTCCAGTACCGACTAATGTTTGACAGGCGTCGCATTTTCCATGTTGCTCTCCTTGCTCCTACTTTCTTTGACTTTCAGACCAAAGGGAGATTTATCATAACCAGGGAGGAGGCGAACGAGTACGAGAGAAGGACGGAGGCAGCCCGCCTCCAAGCGGCAGCTCATGAGGCAGTAGCTGCTGCATCACAGTACGACCCCAACTACAACTTTGGATATCCACCAGGCCAACCCTGGCAGTAGACCAACTTAGGCCAAAAGCCTAAGCTTGGGGGAGTACGCATTTCTCACCGACATTACATTCATGTTCACACACTCATGCTAGTTGTCGGTGCTCACACTTTTTCATTGTATTATCCATGCTAGTTTATTTTCTTTTTCTCGCTTTCTTGTGTGTTTGATAAACCTTAAGAAAAAAAATAGTTGTAGCTTTTAGCTAGTTTACTTTCCATGCCTGTAGTAGTAGTAGTAATTAAAAAGAAAGCCCAAAAATATTTCTTGTTCTTCTTTTGCTTGTTGGGAGATTTCCCGTGTAAATAATTTTATTTCTTTTCTTTTCTTTGGGGGTCGAGAGGAGGAGACCATAATGAAAATGTTGTAGTGGCTCTTATATGCATTGTTGTTGATTTAACCAAGAGCCCATATTGCCTTGTCTTCTCCTATTTATTGAATGACTGCAGATTCCAGCTTAGTCCAATGCACGCGCACTCTTATTATTATTCACATCGTTCGGTCGTGCAAGTGAAAGGCAATTATGACGATATATGATGGACTGATTGAGATGAGAGAAGCTGGTATGAACTCGGCCTCTCTTGTTTTTGTAAATATTATTAGTTCATCGTTCCTAATTCAGCCTATTATGAATAAACGTGTTTGCAATGACAATTAGAGATTATAGTTGCTCATGCCATGCTTAATTAGCTAGGAGTTTATAATGGTCTACCTTGCGTGCCAACATGCTATTAAAATGGTTGTGATGTTGTATGGTATGGTGGTATCCTCCTTTGAATGATTCAAGTGACTTGACTTGGCACATGTTCACACATGTACTTGAAACAAATCAACATAGCCTTCACGATATTTATGTTCATGGTGGATTATATCCTACTCATGCTTGCACTCAATGTTTATTAATTTTAATGCATGTTCATGACTGTTGTCGCTCTCTAGTTGGTCGCTCCCCAGTCTTTTTCTAGCCTTCACTTGCACTAAGTGGGAATACTGCTTGTGCATCCACTTCCATAAAACCCCAAAGTTATTCCATATGAGTCCACCATACCTTCCTATGTATGCGGTATCTACCTGCCGTTCCAAGTAAATTTGTATGTGCCAAACTCTAAACCTTCAAATAAAATTCTATTTTGCATACTCGAATAGCTCATGTATCAACTAGGGTTGTCTGTATCTTCCATGCTAGGCGGGTTATTCTCAAGAGGAGTGGACTCCGCTCCTCACTCACGAGAAAATGGCTGGTCACCGGGATGCACAGTCCCATGCTTTATGCAAATCAAATCAAAATAATTGCAAACAAAACTTCCACGGGACTCTTGTTAGTTGGAGGCACTCGTTGTTTCGAGCAAGCCATGGATTGATGCTTGTTGGTGGAGGGGGAGTATAAACATTACCATTCTGTTTGGGTATCGCCTATAATGTGAGTAGCATGGAAGATATCGAGATCTCTCGGTTGTTATGTTGACAATGAAAGTATGTCGCTCAAAATATTATTTATCTCTATTTCAAAAATCGAGCTCTAGCACCTCTACAAATCCCTGCTTCCCTCTGCGAAGGGCCTATCTATTTACTTTTATGCTGAGCCATCACCCTCTTATTAAAAAGCACCAGCCGGAGAGCACCGCTGTCGTTTGCATCCATTACAACTAATTTATGTTGAGTATAACTATGACTGGATCTCTTTTATCATGAATTACAATGTTTAGTCAGTCCTTGATCTTTAAAGGTGCTCTGCATTTAGGTTTTGCGGTCTCAGAAAGGGCTAGCGAGATACCATCTTGTTATAACATATCATGATTGTTTTGAGAAAGTATTGTCATCCGAGATTTATTATTATTGCTCACTAGTTGATTATGCCATTGACATGAGTAAACATGAGACCTAAGTGTTATTGTGAATATGGTTAGTTCATAATCTTTGCTGAAAACTTGAATGCTAGCTTTACATATTTACAACAACAAGAGCAAACGGAGTTTGTAAAAGTTTTTCTTTATCACTTTCAGTTTATCAACTGAATTGCTTGAGGACAGGCAAAGGTTTAAGCTTGGGGGAGTTGATACGTCCCCATCGTATCTACTTTTCCAAACACTTTTGCCCTTGTTTTGGACTCTAACTTGCATGATTTGAATGGAACTAACCTGGATTGACGTTGTTTTCAGCAAAATTGCCATGGTGTTATTTTTGTGCAGAAATAAAAGTTCTCAGAATGACCTGAAACTTCATGAGGGTGGGGGCGCACCTACCCCCCTGGGCGCACCCCCTGTCTCGTGGGCCCCCTGGAGCTCCACCGACCTCAACTCCAACTCTATATATTCGTGTTCGGGGAGAAAAAAATCAGAGAGAAGGATTCATCACGTTTTACGGTACAGAGCCGCCGCCAAGCCCTAATCTCTCTCGGGAGGGCTGATCTGGAGTCCGTTCGGGGCTCCGGAGAGGAGAATCCGTCGCCATCGTCATCATCAACCTTCCTCCGTCACCAATTTCATGATGCTCACCGCCGTGCGTGAGTAATTCCATCGTAGGCTTGCTGGACGGTGATGGGTTGGATGAGATTTATCATGTAATCGAGTTAGTTTTGTTAGCGTTTGATCCCTAGTATCCACTATGTTCTGAGATTGATGTTGCTATGACTTTGCTATGCTTAATGCTTGTCACTAGGGCCCGAGTGCCATGATTTCAGATCTGAACCTATTATGTTTTCATGAATATATGTGAGTTCTTGATCCTATCTTGCAAGTCATTAGTCACCTACTATGTGTTATGATCCGGCAACCCCGAAGTGACAATAATCGGGACCACTCTCGGTGATGACCGTAGTTTGAGGAGTTCATGTATTCACTATGTGTTAATGCTTTGGTCTGGCACTCTATTAAAAGGAGGCCTTAATATTCCTTAGTTTCCAACAGGACCCCGCTGCTACCTCTTGAGCTTGCGTTGGTTTTACCCGAAGTGGAAAGGAAGATGCAGCAGAGTAGCGTAAGTATTTCCCTCAGTTTTTGAGAACCAAGATATCAATCCAGTAGGAGGCCACGCGCAAGTCCCTCGTACCTACACAACACAAAGAGCTCAACGCAACCAACACGATTAGGGGTTGTCAATCCCTTCACGGTCACTTACGAAAGTGAGATCCGATAGATAATATTTTTGGTATTTTTGATATATAGATGCAAAGTGAAAAGTAAAAGGCAAAATAAAAACAAAGCAGGATTAAAGTGATGGAGATTGATATGGCGAGAATAGACCCCGGGGCCATAGGTTTCACTAATGGCTTCTCTCAAAAGCATAAGTTTTCTACGGTGGGTGAACAAATTACTGTTGAGCAATTGATAGAATTGAGCATAGTTATGAGAATATCTAGGCATGATCATGTATATAGGCATCACGTCCGTGACAAGTAGATCGAAACGATTCTGCATCTACTAGTATTACTCCACTCATCGACCGCTATCCAGCATGCATCTAGAGTATTAAGTTAAAAACAGAGTAACGCTTTAAGCAAGATGACTTGCTGTAGAGAGATAAATTCATGCAATATGAAATAAACCCCATCTTGTTATCCTCGATGGCAACGATACAATACGTGTCTTGCTGCCCCTTCTGTCACTGGGAAAGAACATCGCAAGATCGAACCCAAAGCTAAGCACTTCTCCCATGGCAAGAACTACCAATCTAGTTGGCCAAACCAAACGGATAATTCGAAGAGACTTGCAAAGATAACCAATCATACATAAAAGAATTCAGAGAAGATTCAAATATTATTCATAGATAGACTTGATCATAAACCCACAATTCATCGGTCTCAACAAACACACCGCAAAAGAAGAAGATTACATCGAATAGATCTCCACAAGAGAGGGGGAGAACATTGTATTGAGATCCAAAAAGAGAGAAGAAGCCATCTAGCTACTAACTATGGACCCGAAGGTCTGAGGTAAACTACTCACACTTCATCGAAGAGGCTATGATGATGTAGAAGCCCTCCGTGATGACGACCCTCTCCGGCGGAGCTCCGGAACAGGCCCCAAGATGGGATCTCATGGATACAGAAAGTTGCGGCGGTGGAATTAGGTTTTGGCTCCTGTTCTGATCGTTTGGGGGTACGTGGGTATATATAGGAGGAAGGAGTACGTCGGTGGAGCACCGAGGGGCCCACGAGGCAGGGGGCACGCCCTCTAGGGGGGTCCGCCCCCACCCTCGTGACCGCCTCCGGTACTTCTTGGAGTTGGGTCCAAGTCTCATGGGTCTTATCCGGGAAGAAAATCACGTTCCAAAAAGGAATTTTCTGTTTGGACTCCCTTTGATATTCTGTTTCTTCGAAACACTGAAATAGGCAAAGAAAATAGCAATTCTGGGCTGGGCCTCCGGTTAATAGGTTAGTCCCAAAAATAATATAAAAGTGGAAAATAAAGCCCAATATAGTCCAACACAGTAGATAATATAGCATGGAGGAATCAAAAATTATAGATACGTTGGAGACGTATCAGGCATCCCCAAGCTTAATTCCTGCTCGTCCTCGAGTAGGTAAATGATAAAAAGAGAACTTTTGATGCGGAGTGCTACTTGGCATAATTTCAATGCAAAATTTCTTAATTGTGGTATGAATATTCAGATTAGGAAGACTCAAGACAAAAGTTCATATTGACATAAAGAATAATAACACTTCAAGCAAACCAACAAAGCAATTATGTCTTCTCAAAGTAACATGGCCAAAGAAAGTTCATCCGTACAAAATCATATAGTTTAGTCATGCTCCATTTTCCTCACACAAGAATGCTCTCATCATGCACAACCCCGATGACAAGCCAAGCAATTGTTTCATACCTTAATAATTTCAAACTCATAAACTTTCACGCAATACATGAGTGTGAGCCATGGATATAGCACTATGGGTGGAATAGAATATAATGATGGGGGTTATGTGGATAAGACAAAAAAGGAGAAAGTCTCACATCAAAGAGGCTAATCAATGGGATAGGGAGATGCCCATCGATTGATGTTAATGCAAGGAGTAGGGATTGCCATGCAACGGATGCACTAGAGCTATAAATGTATGAAAGCTCAACAAAAGAAACTAAGTGGGTGTGCATCCAACTTGCTTGCTCACGAAGACCTAGGGCACTTGAGGAGGCCCATTGTTGGAACATACAAGCCAAGTTATATAATGAAAAATTCCCACTAGTATATGAAAGTGATAACTCAAGAGACTCTCTATATGAGGAACATGGTGCTACTTTCAAGCACAATATATGGGACTTTCTATATCATGGTGCTACTTTGAAGCACAAGTGTGAAAAAAAGGATAGTAACATCGCCCCTTTTTATTTTATTTTTGGGCCTTTTTTTTGTTTGGCCTTTTTTTTGGGACAATGCTCTATGGAATGATGATCATCACACTTCTATTTATTTACAACTCAATGATTACAACTCGATACTAGAACAAAGTATGACTCTATATGAATGCCTCCGGCGGTGTACCGGGATATGCAATGAATCAAGAGTTACAAGTATGAAAAAATTATGAACGGTGGCTTTGCCACAAATACTATGTCAACTACATGATCATGCTAAGCAATATGACAATGATGAATGTGTCATGATAAACTGGATGGTGGAAAGTTGCATGGCAATATATCTCGGAATGGCTATGGAAATGCCATAATAGGTAGGTATGGTGGCTGTTTTGAGGAAGATGTAAGGAGGTTTATGTGTGAAAGAGCGTATCATATCACGGGGTTTGGATGCACCGGCGAAGTTTGCTCCAACTCTCAATGTGAGAAAGGGCAATGCATGGTACCGTAGAGGCTAGCAATGATGGAAGGGTGAGAGTGCGTATAATCCATGGACTCAAGTCATGACCTCTCCAAACCCACTTTTATCAAAAAAATTCATAAGATTGAACATTATCCAAATATGTGGGATCTAAAGTTGACACTCCTCCAAACCCACTTTCAACAATATCACTATTATCAATCTCATATTCATCATGGGGCTTAAATAAATTTTCAAGATCATAAGAAGAACTATCACCCCAATCATGATCATTGCAACAAGTAGAGGAAATAGCAAAACTAGCATCCCCAAGCTTAGGGTTTTGCACATTTTTAGCACAATTGACATCAATAGAATTTATAGTAAAATCATTTCAATCATGCTTTTTATTCAAAGATCTATTGTGAATCACTTCATAAAGTACTTCATCCCAATTTTTAGATTCACGAATTTCAGGCAAAACCTTATAAAGATAATCTAGTGCACTCAATTCACTAGTAATAGGTTCATCATAATTTGATCTCTTAAAGATATTAGCAAGTGGATGAGGATCCATAAACTTTTAGCAAGCGAAGATGCAAGCAAAAAGAAGGTACATGGCAACACAAGCAAAAGACAAAGACGAACGGAAGAGGGCGAATAAAACGGTAAGGGTGAAGTGGGGGAGAGGAAAACAAGAGGCAAATGGCAACTAATGTAATGCGAGAGATAGGGATTGTGATGGGTACTTGGTATGTTGACTTTTTACGTAGACTCCCCGGCAACAGCGCCAGAAATTCTTCTTGCTACCTCTTGAGCTTGCGTTGGTTTTCCCCGAAGAGGAAAGGATGATGCAACAGAGTAGCATAAGTATTTCCCTCAGTTTTTGAGAACCAAGGTATAAATCCAGTAGGAGGCCACGCGCAAGTCCCTCGTACCTACACAACACAAAGAGCTCAACGCAACCAACGCGATTAGGGGTAGTCAATCCCTTCACGGTCACTTACGAAAGTGAGATCTGATAGATAATATTTTTGGTATTTTTGATATAAAGATGCAAAGTGAAAAGTAAAAGGCAAAATAAAGAAAAGCAAGATTAAAGTGATGGAGATTGATATGGCGAGAATAGACCCGGGGGCCATAGGTTTCACTAGTGGCTTCTCTCAAGAGCATAAGTTTTCTACGGTGGGTGAACAAATTACTGTTGAGCAATTGACAGAATTGAGCATAGTTATGAGAATATCTAGGCATGATCATGTATATAGGCATCACGTCCGTGACAAGTAGATCGAAACGATTCTGCATCTACTACTATTACTCCACTCATCGACCGCTATCCAGCATGCATCTAGAGTATTAAGTTTAAAACAGAGTAACGCTTTAAGCAAGATGACATGATGTAGAGAGATAAATTCATGCAATATGAAATAAACCCCATCTTGTTATCCTCGATGGCAATGATACAATACGTGTCTTGCTGCCCCTTCTGTCACTCGGAAAGAACACCGCAAGATCGAACCCAAAGCTAAGCACTTCTCCCATGGCAAGAACTACCAATCTAGTTGGCCAAACCAAACGGATAATTCGAAGAGACTTGCAAAGATAACCAATCATACATAAAAGAATTCAGAGAAGATTCAAATATTATTCATAGATAGACTTGATCATAAACCCACAATTCATCGGTCTCAATAAACACACCGCAAAAGAAGAAGATTACATCGAATAGATCTCCACAAGATAGGGGGAGAACATTGTATTGAGATCCAAAAAGAGAGAAGAAGCCATCTAGCTACTAACTATGGACCCGAAGGTCTGAGGTAAACTACTCACACTTCATCGGAGAGGCTATGATGATGTAGAAGCCCTCCGTGATGACGGCCCTCTCCGGCGGAGCTCCGGAACAGGCCCCAAGATGGGATATCGTGGATACAGAAAGTTGCGACGGTGGAATTAGGTTTTTGGCTCATGTTCTGATCGTTTGGGGGTACGTGGGTATATATAGGAGGAAGGAGTACGTCGGTGGAGCACCGAGGGGCCCACGAGGTAGGGGGCGCGCCCTGTAGGGGGGCGCCCCCCACCCTCGTGACCGCCTCCGGTACTTCTTGGAGTAGGGTCCATGTCTCCTGGGTCTTATCTGGGAAGAAAATCACGTTCCAAAAAGGATTTTTCGGTTTGGACTCCGTTTGATATTATGTTTCTTCGAAACACTGAAATAGGCAAAAAACAGCAATTCTGGGCTGGGCCTCCGGTTAATAGGTTAGTCCCAAAAATAATATAAAAGTGGAAAATAAAGCCCAATATAGTCCAAAACAGTAGATAATATAGCATGGAGCAATCAAAAATTATAGATACGTTGGAGACATATCACCCGCTGCCAGGGGAGGGTAGGACAAAAGATGTCATGCAAGTTCTTTTCCATAAGCACGTATGACTATATTCGAATACATGCCTACATTACATTCATGAATTGGAGCTAGTTCTGTGTCACCCTAGGTTATAACTGTTGCATGAGTAATCGCATCTGGCATAATTCTCCATCACCGATCCAATGCCTACGAGCTTTTCACATATCGTTCTTCGCTTATTTACTTTTTCGTTCTACTGTTGCAATTACTACAAAGCTGCTACTATTACTTTTGCCACCGTTACCGTTACTTCCATACTAATTTGATACTAAATACTTTGTTGCAGATATTAAGTTATCCAGGTGTGGTTGAAATGACAACTCAACTGCTAATACTTGAGAATATTCTTTGGCTCCCCTTGTGTCGAATCAATAAATTTGGGTTGAATACTCTACCCTCGAAAACTGTTGTGATCCCCTATACTTGTGGCTTATCAGATACCTGTAGAGCACCTTTATAATCACCCAGTTACATTGTGACGTTTGATAGAACACAAGGTATTCCTCCGGTATCCGGGAGTTGCATAATCTCATAGCCAAAGAAATATGTATAAGTCATGAAGAAAGCAATAGCAATAAAACTTAATGATCATTATGCTAAGCTAACAGATGGGTCTTGTCCATCACATCATTCTCCTAATGATGTGATCCCGTTCATCAAATGACAACACATGTCTATGGTTAGGAAACTTAACCATCTTTAGTTAACGAGCTAGTCTAGTAGAGGCTTACTTGGGACACTGTGTTTTGTCTATGTATCCACACATGTATCAAGTTTCCGGTTAATACAATTCTAGCATGAATAATAAATATTTATCATGATATAAGGAAATATAAAATAACAACTTTATTATTGCCTCTAGGGCATATTTCCTTCAGTCTCCCACTTGCACTAGAGTCAATAATCTAGTTCACATCGCCATGTGATTTAATACTAATAGTTCACATTTTATGTGATTAACACCCATAGTTCACATCGCCATGTGATCAATACCCAAAGGGTTTACTATAGTCAATAATCTAGTTTACATCGCTATGTGATTAACACCCAAAGAGTACTAAGGTGTGATCATGTTCTGCTTGTGAGAGAAGTTTAGTCAACGGGTCTGCCACTGTAGCGACCAGACCTCAAACAGTCTGATCTCCGTGCATAAGTGTCATCCCTGGATCGGTAATGCTGACACACACAGTACTTGAAGGATTTATAACAGAGTAGCAATCACACACTTATTACATCGAAAGTCTCAAAAGAGAACTTAATACAATATGGCTTAAGGCCATCTAATATGATAACAACGGAAGGCTTGGAAGATAAAGTGAGTCCATCAACTCCAACGGCATCACTGAGTGAAAGAACACGACCTAAGGCTCCTTACTCGTCGTCTGAAAAGTCTGCAACATGATACGTTGCAGCCCGAAATCGGGTCAGCACATGGAATATGCTGGCAATGTAACACAAGAGAGTAATGAACAGAATAATGCTATCACTACATGCATATATGGCTGGTGGAGGTTGTATGGTTAATATGTTTTGCGAAAAGCCAATTTTTTCCTACAACAAAGGAATATATTTTATTTAACTACAAGGTTGGTTGAAAACATTGAGAATGGTAAACCCCATCTCAATCCCAATTAAAAATAATCAATAACCCAATCAAATTTTATAATTAAGAGTGATGAGATCCACATGATAATCCAAGAACTAGATACTCAAGATGTCCATAACCAAGGACACGGCTAACCATGATTAGTTTGTACACTCTGCAGAGGTTTGTGCACTTTTCCCCACAAGACTCGATCTCATCCGTTGGATTTCTCGCACTACATGATGTTTGAGAAACAGATGACCGAGACACAGTCTTTCAGAAGCGTTAGCACCTTACGATAGGTAGATAGTACCACCTACATCCCCTACATCTGCTAGTCTACCACTATAAGAGTTCACACGACTTAATAAACTATGCTAGAGCCCATAATAGCTTGTGGCTGCACACTGAAGTTTCTAGCATGAATAATCTTATGATCCCTTTGAGCCTGGGTGGCAGTCCATAGGAGAATCACACGGTACCCCGGGATTTCCAAAAAAATACAGGCAATCACTGGAATTCCCCAGGTGCCTCAATCCACCCAGATGTGTATTTAAGTTGCCACCTTAAGTTGAACCATTAATTAACAATACTCACATCTGTCATGAATACACTCAAACCCAATCCACGTCTACGAGCATAGCATAGCAATATAAGCAATGTAGAAGTAACTCCCAAGGGTTTGATAGCATACAGGTGAATAGGCACTACCTCATCTACTTCCCAACCCACAATTTAATTTAGATCCTAACCATGCAATTGTTTGAGGATTGATTTAATGCAATAAAACTTAGTAGTAAAGAGGTATGATCAAAGTGTCACTTGCCTTGCTGTTGATCCGCGAAACCTAGAGACTCATAATAGCATGCTTCACACTCGTACTCTATCACAAACAAACAAGCATACAATAAGCAATCAATCAAGGGTACGGGTAAAATTCAAATAAGAGATCTAACTAGAAAGTTCAACTTAAGAATTCCGGTTTGCAAAAAGAATCAAATCAAACAAAGCAACAAAACTCAAACGGCGAAAGAAACAAGCTTCGTTTACTAATATGTACTAAAGTCAAATTTTATAGTAGCAAAAACTTGTTTAAGTTGGTTAAACAGAAAGAGGGTTTCGAGAAGAAACTCTAGGCGCTTGAATCGCCTGATTCCGATAAACGAGCGAAAAGTTAAACTAAAACGAAAATCGGATCAGAAATCGCGACCGGAAATAATCGCGGAAAATCTGAGAAAAAGAAAAACCGACGAACAGGCTAATGAATGAATGTTCGCTGTCTGCGGCTAAACGGTGAAAACCGTTCGTTAAAATGAACGTACGGACGGGCATCCGCTAAATAACTAAACCAAAAAAAATAAACCGATCTATATAAAAAAAATAAACCGCGGGTCTTTTCTAAAAAAAACGTATGGTTTTCCAAAGAAAACCGCCGGCGGCGGGCGGCTACCTCCGGCGAGTCCGGCGAGGGCGGCGGCGGGGCTCCCGCGTGGCGGCGCAGGGCGGCGGGTGGCGCGGCGGCGACGGCGGCTGTGGCGGCGGAATGCGGCGGCGGCGGCTAGGGTTTCGGCGGGGCTCGGGCTGGCGGCACGACTTGGGCCTCGGGGCGGCTCGGGCGGCGGCTTATAAACCCCCCCGGGCGGAGTTCCACTCGGGTACGGCCCGGAGTCGGTTCTCTCTTTTTTTTAAATAATTCCGACGTGCAGAAAAAGAAAGAAAAGAAATACTAAATGGACTCCAAAGATCCCTAAATAAATTTTCCCCGTCCTCTAAAAATAGGCCGGACAAGGTGAACATTTATTTGGGCCTAAAATGCAATTTTGAAAAATGCATATTTTTCCTAATTCAAATAAAATAGCGACAAAACTCCGAATAAAAATCTTATTTGATTTTAATATTAAATCTCCGATATTTCTTTATTTTTGAGGAAGTCATTTTATCCTCTCTCTTTTATTTTTATAAAAGAAATATTTAAGAGAAAAATGATTAAAATCAAATGATCCTCTTTTCAAAATTCGAGAAAAACTCGAATATGAAAATAATGAAATCCCCAACTCTCTTCGCGGGTCCTTGAGTTGCGTAGAATTTATAGGATAAAAAAAATGCAATAAAATATGATATGCAATGATGATCTAATGTATAACATTCCAAATTGAAAATTTGGGTTGTTACAGACCTACCCCCCTTAAGATGAATCTCGCCCTCGAGATTCGGGTTGGCTAGAAAAGAGGTGAGAGTGATCCTTCCGTAGGTCTTCCTCTCGTTCCCAGGTGGCTTCATCCTCGGTCTGGTGGCTCCACTAAACTTCGCAAAATTTGATAACCTTGTTGCGTGTAACTCGGCCGGCAAAATCAAGAATCTTAACTGGCTTTTCCTCATAGGTCAAATCGCTATCCAACTGTATCGCTTCCAGCGGCACTATATCTCTCAGAGGAATATCAGCCATCTCTGCATGGAACTTCTTCAACTGAGAAACGTGGAACACATCGTGAACTCGGTACAATTCTTCGGGTAATTCCAACTTGCAGGCAACTTCTCCCATACGTTCCAAAACTTTGTATGGTCCCACAAAACGTGGCGCTAACTTTCCCTTAACTCCAAAGCGCTTCAATCCTCGAAGTGGGGAAGATACACTCTGTCTCTGACTTCGTAAACTGTCTCCTTGCATTTTGAATCCGCATAACTCTTCTGCCTGGACTGGGCTACCTTGAGTCTATCGTGAATCAGCTTAACCTTCTCTTCAGACTCTTTAATCAAATCTGGTCCAAATAACTGTCTATCTCCAACTTCATCCCACAACAACGGTGTTCTACACCTCCTTCCGTATAGCGCTTCGAAAGGGGCCATCTTCAAAATGGCTTGATAACTGTTGTTATAAGATAACTCCGTGTAAGGCAAACTGTCCTCCCAACTAGATCCATGGTCTAGTGCACAAGCTCTCAACATGTCCTCCAGAATCTGATTAACTCTCTTAGTCTATCCATCTGTCTGCGGGTGAAAAGATGTACTGAACTCTAGCCTGGTTCCCAAAGTTTCATGCAACTGATTCCAAGACTTTGAAGTAAACTGGGTTCCTCTATCTGATACAATGGTCCTCGGAACTCCATGCAGACATACGATCATGGTTATGTATATCTTTGCCAACTTAGCAATGGTGTAAGTGGTCTTCACTAGGATGAAATGAGCTACTTTCATCAAACGACCGACTACAACCCATATCGAGTCATAGCATGAACGAGTCCTGGGTAATCTCATGATAAAGTCCATGCCTAGTTTATCCCACTTCCATTCGGGTATCGGCAATGGTTGTAGCAATCCTGCTGGCTTCTGATGCTCTGCCTTCACTCTCTGACAAACATCATAAACTGCTACATACTCCGCAATATCCTTCTTCATTCCGGTCCACCAGAAACTATCCTTCAAATCCAGATACATCTTGGTATTTCCTGGGTGAATCGAATATGGCGAATCATGGGTCTCTTGCAGAATCAACTTCCTGATCTCCGGATCATTTGGCACATATACACGGTCCTCAAACCATAAGGTATCGTGCTCGTCCTCACGAAATCCTTTAGCTTTTACTTTGCTCATTCTTTCCTTTATCTCGGCAATCTCCTTGTCCGTCTTCTGAGCTTCTCTGATCTTATCCATCAATGTAGATTGAATTTCCAAAGCTGCTACATAAACTCTTGGAACTATCTCCAAACATAGCTCGCGGAGGTCTTCTGCCAACTCCTTGGGTAATTCTCCGGTCATGAGTGTATTGACATGACTTTTGCGGCTTAACGCGTCGGCTACTACGTTAGCCTTTCTAGGATGATAATGCAACCTCATATCATAATCCTTAATGAGTCCCAACCATCTCCTCTGCCTGAGATTCAACTCCTTCTGCGCGAAGATATACTTTAAACTCTTGTGATCCGTGTATACCTCATAATGGTTTCTGATGAGAAAGTGTCTCCATGTCTTCAACGCATGCACTACGGCTGCTAACTCCAAATCATGCGTAGCATAATTCAACTCATGGGGTTTAAGCTGTCGTGAGGCATAAGAAACAACTCTTCCCTCTTGCATAAGTACGGCTCCAAGTCCTCGTCGAGAAGCGTCGCAATACACTTCATAATCCTTGCGTTGATCTGGCAGAATCAACACTGGTGATGTAACCAAGCGTTTATTCAACTCATGAAAACTGGCCTCACATTCCTCAGTCCATTGGAATTTGGTGTCCTTCTTCAACAACTCCATCATGGGCTTTGCAATCTTTGAGAAATTCTCAATGAACCTCCGGTAGTATCCTGCGAGTCCAAGAAAACTCTGGATCTCTCCAACTGACGTGGGTGACTCCCAATTTTTCATAGTGACAACCGTGGTGGGGTCTACCGCTATTCCTTCTCCGGATATAACATGTCCAAATCCAACTTCCTTCAACCAAAACTCACACTTGCTGAACTTGGCGTATAACTAATGTTCTCTGAGCTTCCCAAGTACCAAACGCAAGTGCTCTTTATGTTCTTCTTCATTCTTCGAGTAGACCAGAATATCATCAATGAACACCACAACGAACTTATCCAAAAACTCCATAAACACCTTGTTCATCATGTTCATAAAATAGGCAGGTGCGTTAGTCAGGCCAAATGACATAACGGTATACTCATACAACCCATACCTCATGGTAAAAGCTATCTTAGGTATGTCCTGCTCTCGAATCTTCAGCTGGTGGTACCCTGATCGCAGATCGATCTTGGAAAACACCTTAGCTCCTTGCAGCTGGTCAAACAAATCATTTATCATCGACAGTGGGTACTTGTTGTTGATTGTCGCTTCATTCAATCCTCGATAATCAACAACCATCCTTAACGATCCATCCTTCTTCTCCACTAGGAGTATTGGGGATCCCCAAGGTGACGAACTTGGGCAGATATAACCTTTATCCAGGAACTCCTTAATCTGATTCTTAATTTCCTCCAAATCTTTTGCGGGCATGTTGTATGGTCTCTTAGATATTGGCCCTATGCCTGGCAAAAGCTCAATAAAAAACTCAATGTCTCTATCCGGTGGCATGCCTGGCAACTCTTCTGGAAATACATCCAAAAAATCCGTCACCACTGGTACTTCCTCCTGTACAACTCCTGATAAGGAATTTACTTGAGTCCTATTTGGCACATGCCGGGATACATACTTGATCCTTCTTCCTTCTGGGGTGGTGAGCAAAATCGACTTACTGGCGCAGTCAATGTTCCCTCCATACTTTGATAACCAATCCATGCCTAATATCACATCCAATCTTTATGACTCCAATACTATTAGGTCTGAGGGGAACAGGTAGTTACCAATCCTTCATGGTAACCGATCACACCATAGGCTAGCCATATACTCTGCTCCTGGCGAGGTTACTAACATGGGTGACCTAAGGGCTTGGGTTGGCAGTTTAAACTTATCCACGAATCCCCTTGATATGTATGAATGCGATGCACCAGTATCAAAAAGTACGACAACAGTAAATGACTTAACCAAAACTTACTGATGACCCACAAGTATAGGGGATCTATCGTAGTCCTTTTGATAAGTAAGAGTGTCGAACCCAACGAGGAGCATAAGGAAATGATAAGCGGTTTTTAGCAAGGTATTCTCTGCAAGCACTGAAATAATAGGTAATAGATAGTTTTGTGATAGGATAATTTGTAACGAGCAACAAGTAAAAAAAAGTAAATAAAGTGTAGCAATATGGCCCAATCCTTTTTGTATCAAAGGACAAGCCTAGACAAACTCTTATATAGAGAAAAGCGCTCCCGAGGACACATGGGAATTATCGTCAAGCTAGTTTTCAACACGTTCATATGATTCGCGTTCGGTACTTTGATAATTTGATATGTGGGTGGACCGGTGCTTGGGTGTTGTCCTTACTTGGACAAGCATCCCACTTATGATTAACCTCTATTGCAAGCATCCGCAACTACAACAAAAGTATTAAGGTAAACCTAACCATAGCATGAGACATATGGATCCAAATCAGCCAATGAGTGCGGTCCAATGAGTGTTGAGGCTCGCGGTGGCTATCGTTATGTTCTCACCCTCACTGATGACTTGAGTAGATATGGGTATATCTACTTAATGAAACACAAGTCTGAGACCTTTGAAAAGTTCAAGGAATTTCAGAGTGAGGTTGAAAATCAACGTGACAGAAAAAATCATGTTTTTACGATCAGATCGTGGAGGAGAATACTTGAGTCACGAATTTGGCACGCACTTAAGAAAATGTGGAATAGTTTCACAACTCATGCCGCCTAGAACACCTCAGCGTAATGGTCTGTCCGAACGTCGTAATCGCACTCTATTAGATATGGTACGATCTATGATGTCTCTTACCGATTTACCGCTATCTTTTTGGGGCTATTCTTTAGAGACTGCCGCATTCACTTTAAATAGGGCTCCGTCGAAATCCGTTGAGATGACACCGTATGAATTATGGTTTGGGAAGAAACCTAAGCTGTCGTTTCTAAAAGTTTGGGGATGCGATGCTTATGTCAAGAAACTTCAACCTGAAAAGCTCGAACCCAAGTCGGAAAAATGCGTCTTCATAGGATACCCTAAAGAAACTATTGGGTATACCTTCTACCTCAGATCCGAAGGCAAGACCTTTGTTGCCAAGAATGGATCCTTTCTAGAGAAGGAGTTTCTCTCGAAAGAAGTAAGTGGGAGGAAAGTAGAACTTGATGAAGTGTTACCTCTTGAACCGGAAAATGGCGCAACTCAAGAAAACGTTTCTGAGGTGCCTGCACCGACTAGAGAGGAAATTAATGATGATGATCAAGATCAAGCTCCTACTAAAATTCGTAGGTCCACAAGGACACGTTCCGCACCAGAGTGGTACGGCAACCCTGTCTTGGAAATCATGTTGTTAGACAACGGTGAACCTTCGAACTATGAGGAAGCAATGGCGGTCCCGGATTCCGACAAATGGCTAGAAGCCATGAAATCCGAGATAGGATCCATGTATGAAAACGAAGTATGGACTTTGACTGACTTGCCCGTAGAGCAGCGAACCATAGAAAATAAATGGATCTTTAAGAAGAAGACAAACGTGGATGGTAACGTGACCATCTATAAAGCTCGGCTTGTCGCTAAGGGTTATCGACAAGTTCAAGGGGTTGACTACGATGAGACTTTCTCACCGGTAGCGAAGCTGAAGTCCGTCCGAATCATGTTAGCAATTGCCGCATTCTACGATTATGAAATATGGCAAATGGGCGTCAAAACGACATTCCTTAATGGTTTCCTTAAGGAAGAATTGTATATGATGCAGCCGGAAGGTTTTGTCGATCCTAAGAATGCTGACAAGGTGTGCAAGCTCCAATGCTCGATTTATGGGCTGGTGCAAGCATCTCGGAGTTGGAACATTCGCTTTGATGAGATGATCAAAGCGTTTGGGTTTACGCAGACTTATGGAGAAGCCTGCGTTTACAAGAAAGTGAGTGGGAGCTCTGTAGCATTTCTCATACTATATGTAGATGCCATACTTTTGATGGGAAATGATATAGAACTCTTGGACAGCATTAAGGCCTACTTGAATATAAGTTTTTCAATGAAGGACCTTGGAGAAGCTGCTTATATATTAGGCATCAAGATCTATAGAGATAGATCAAGACGCCTCATAGGTCTTTCACAAAGCACATACCTTGATAAGATATTGAAGAAGTTCAATATGGATCAATCTAAGAAGGGGTTCTTACCTGTGTTACAAGGTGTGAAATTGAGCTCAGCTCAATGTCCGACCACGGCAGAAGATATAGAAGAGATGAGTGTCATCCCCTATGCCTCAGCCATAGGTTCTATTATGTATGCCATGCTGTGTACCAGACCTGATGTAAACCTTGCCGTAAGTTTGGTAGGAAGGTACCAAAGTAATCCCGGCAAGGAACACTGGACAGCGGTCAAGAATATCCTGAAGTACCTGAAAAGGACTGAGGAAATGTTTCTCGTTTATGGAGGTGATGAAGAGCTCGTCGTAAAGGGTTACGTCGACGCTAGCTTTGACACAGATCTGGATGACTCTAAGTCACAAACCGGATACGTGTATATTTTGAATGGTGGGGCAGTAAGCTGGTGCAGTTGCAAGCAGAGCGTCGTGGCGGGATCTACATGTGAAGCGGAGTACATGGCAGCCTCGGAGGCAGCACATGAAGAAATTTGGGTGAAGGAGTTCATCACCGACCTCGGAGTCATACCCAATGCGTCGGGGCCAATCAAACTCTTCTGTGACAACACTGGAGCTATTGCACTTGCCAAGGAGCCCAGGTTTCACAAGAAGACCAGGCACATCAAGCGTCGCTTCAACTCCATTCGTGAAAATGTTCAAGATGGAGACATAGAAATTTGTAAAGTGCACACGGATCTGAATGTCGCAGATCCGTTGACTAAACCTCTCCATAAGGCAAAACATGATCAGCACCAGAACTCTATGGGTGTTCGATTCATCACAATGTAACTAGATTATTGACTCTAGTGCGAGTGGGAGACTGTTGGAAATATGCCCTACAGGCAATAATAAAAGCATTATTATTATATTTCCTTGTTCATGATAATTGTCTTTATTCGTGCTATAATTGTGTTATCCGGAAATCGTAATACATGTGTGAATAACAGACAACAACGTGTCCCTAGTAAGCCTCTAGTTGACTAGCTCGTTGATCAATAGATAGTCATGGTTTCCTGACTATGGGCATTGGATGTCAATGATAACGAGATCACATCATTAGGAGAATGATGTGATGGACGAGACCCAATCCTAAACATAGCATAAGATCGCATAGTTCGTTTGCTAGAGTTTTCCAATGTCAAGTATCCTTTCCTTAGACCATGAGATCGTGTAACACCTGGATACCGTAGGAGTGCTTTGGGTGTGCCAAACGTCACAACGTAACTGGGTGACTATAAAGGTATACTACGGGTATCTCCGAAAGTGTCTGTTGGGTTGACACGGATCGAGACTGGGATTTGTCACTCTGCTTGACGGAGAGGTATCACCGGGCCCTCTCGGTAATGCATCATCATAATGAGCTCAATGTGATCAAAGTGTTTGATCATGGGATCATGCATTACGGTACGAGTAAAGTGACTTGCCGGTAACGAGATTGAATGAGGTATTGGGATACCGACGATCGAATCTCGGGCAAGTAAAATACCAATTGACAAAGGGAATCGTATACGGGATTAATTGAATCCTCGACATCGTGGTTCATCCGATGAGATCATCGTGGAGCATGTGGGAGCCAACATGGGTATCCAGATCCCGCTGTTGGTTATTGCCCGAGAGCCGTCTCGGTCATGTCTGCATGTCTCCCGAACCCGTAGGGTCTACACACTTAAGGTTCGGTGACGCTAGGGTTGTGAAGATATGTATATGTAGTAACCCGAATGTTGTTCGGAGTCCCGGATGAGATCCCGGACGTCACGAGGAGTTCCGGATTGGTCCGGAGGTGAAGAATTATATATGGGAAGTGCAGTTTCGGCCATCGGGAATGATCTGGGGGTCATCGGTATTGTAGCGGGACCACCAGATGGGTCCCGGGGGTCCACCGGGTGGGGCCACCCATCCCGGAGGGCCCCATGGGCTGAAGTGGGAGGGGGGACCAGCCCTTAGTGGGCTGGTGCGCCCCCAAGGCCCACAGCCTGTGCCTAGGGTTGGAACCCTAGGGTGGGGGGGCGCCCACATGCCTTGGGGGGCACTCCACCCCCCTTGGCCGCCGCCCCCTTGGGAGATTCAATCTCCTATGGCCGGCGCCCCCCCAGGGGGCCTATATAAAGGGGGGAGGGGAGGGGGGCAGCCGTACCCCTTGCCCTGGCGCCTCTCTCTCCCTCTCCAACATCTCCTCCTCCTCCGTAGAGTTCGGCGAAGCCATGCCAGAGTACTGTAGCTCCACCATCACCACGCCGTCGTGCTGCTGCTGGAGCCATCTTCCTCAACCTCTCCTTTGCCTTGCTGGATCAAGAAGAAGGAGACGTTACGCTGACCGTACGTGTGTTGAACGCGGAGGTGCCGTCCTTTCGGTGCTAGGATCTCCGGTGATTTGGATCACGTCATGTACGACTACCTCATCCCCGTTCGTTGAACGCTTCCGCTCGCGATCTACAAAGTGGTATGTAGATGCAATCTCTCTCCCATGACTCGTTGCTTAGATAAACTCATAGATGGATCTTGGTGAAACCATAGGAAAATTTTTAATTTTCTGCAACGTTCCCCAACATAGCAAGCATCCGCAACTACTAAAGATTCATTAAGGTAAAACCCAACCATAGCATTAAAGTATCAAGTCCCCTTTATCCCATACGCACACAACCTACTTACTCGGGTCTGTGCTTCTGTCACTCACGCCACCCACCATAAGCAAATCATAAGAATATTGCAAACCCTACAGCGGGGATACCTCATGCTTGCGCGACATGGAGAGCACCATAGGACAGCACCAATAATAAAACATACAACTCAAACCAATCACGATCATCAAATAGCCATTAGGACAAAACAGATCTACTCAAACATCATAGGATAGCCATACATCATTGGGAAAAATATATAGCGTTGAGCACCATGTTTAAGTAGAGATTACAGCGGGTAAGAGAGAGGTTACACCACTGCATAGAGGGGGGAAGAGTTGGTGATGATGGCGGTGAAGTTGTTGGTGAAGGTGGCGGTGATGATGATGGCCCCGACAGCGCTCCGGCGCCACCGTAAGCAAGGGGGAGAGGGGCCCCCTTCTTCTTCTTCTTCCTTGACCTCCTCCCTAGATGGGAGAAGGGTTTCCCTCTGGTCCTTGGCTCCCATGGCCTGGGAGGGGCGAGAGCTCCTCCGAGATTTGATCTATCTCTCTGTCTCTCTCTGTTTCTGCGTTCTGTTTTCTGTCCCTTCACCGTTTCTTAAATATCCGGAGATCCGTAACTCCGATTGGGGTGAATCTTTCGTTTAGATCTTTCTCATAAAATTATCTTTCTTGCAGCAAAAGAAGAGCATCAACCACCTTACGGGGTGGCCACGAGGGTCAGGGGAGCGCCTGACACCCTGGGGCGCGCCCCCCTACCTCGTGCCCCCCTCGGACACCGTCTTGCGTTGATTTTACTTCCCAAAAATCATAAATATTCCAAAATAATTCTCCGTATGTTTGTATCCCGTTTGGACTCCGTTTGATATTGGGTTTCTGTGAAACAAAAAACATGCAACAAACAGGAACTGGCACTGGGCACTGGATCAATATGTTAGTCCCAAAAATAGTATAAAAAGTTGCCAAAAAGTATATGGAAGTTGTAGAATATTGGCATGGAACAATCAAAAATTATAGATATGACGGAGACGTATCAGCATCCCCAAGCTTAATTCCTGCTCGTCCTCGAGTAGGTAAATGATAAAAAAGATAACTTTTTATGTGGAATGCTACCTAGCATAATCTTGATCGTATATCTAATCATGGCATGAATATTAAGACACGAGTGATTCAAAGCAATAGTCTATCATTTGACATAAAAACAATAATACTTCAAGCATACCAACCAAGCAATTATGTCTTATTGAAACAACATAGCCAAAGAAAGCTCATCCCTACGAAATCATATAGTCTGGCTATGCTCCATCTTCACCACAAAAAATATTTACATCATGCACAACCCCGATGACAAGCCAAGCAATTGTTTCACACTTTTGACGTTCTCAAACCTTTTCAACTTTCACGCAATACATGAGCATGAGCCATGGACATAGCACTATAGGTGGAATAGAATATGATGGTGGGGGTTATGTGGAGAAGACAAAAAAGGAGAAAGTCTCAAATCAACTAGGCGTATCAACGGGCTATGGAGATGCCCATCAATACATATCAATGTGAGGAGTAGGGATTGCCATGCAACGGATGCACTAGAGCTATAAGTATATGAAAGATCAAACTGAAACTTAGTGGGTGTGCATCCAACTTGCTTGCTCATGAAGACCTAGGGCATTTGAGGAAGCCCATCGTTGGAATATACAAGCCAAGTTCTATAATGAAAATTCCCACTAGTATATGAAAGTGATAACTCAAGAGACTCTCTATATGAAGAACATGGTGCTACTTTGAAGCACAATTGTGGTAACAGGATAGTAACGTTGCCCCTTCTCTCTTTTTCTCTCATTTTTTTCTTTTTCTTTTTTTCTTTTTTTGGGCCTTCTCTTTTTTTGGCCTTTCTCTTTTTTTATTTTTTTTATTTTTTTATCCGGAGTCTCATCCCGACTTATGGGGGAATCATAGTCTCCATCATCCTTTCCTCTCTGGGGCAATGCTCTAATAATGATGATCATCACACTTTTATTTACTTACAACTCAATACTACAACTCGATATCTAGAACAAAGATATGACTCTATATGAATGCCTCCGGCGGTGTACCGGGATGTGCAATGATTTAGCGTAGCAATGACATCAAAAAACGGACAAGCCATGAAAACATCATGCTAGCTATCTTACGATCATGCAAAGCAATATGACAATAAATGCTCAAGTCATGTATATGATGATGATGGAAGTTGCATGGCAATATATCTCGGAATGGCTATGGAAATGCCATGATAGGTAGGTATGGTGGCTGTTTTGAGGAAGATATAATGAGGCTTATGTGTGACAGAGCGTATCATATCACAAGGTTTGGATGCACCGGCGAAGTTTGCACCAACTCTCGAGGTGAGAAAGGGCAATGCACGGTACCGAAGAGGCTAGCAATGATGGAAGGGTGAGAGTGCGTATAATCCATGGACTCAACATTAGTCATAAATAACTCACATACTTATTGCAAAAATCTATTAGTCATCAAAACAAAGTACTACGCGCATGCTCCTAGGGGGATAGATTGGTAGGAAAAGACCATCGCCCGTCCCAGACCGCCACTCATAAGGAAGACAATCAATAAACACTTCATGCTCCGACTTCGTTACATAACTGCTCACCATACGTGCATGCTACGGGACTTGCAAACCTCAACACAAGTATTTCTCAATTTCACAATTACTCAACTAGCACGACTCTAATATCACCAGCTTTATATCGCAAAACTATTGCAAGGAATCAAACATATCATATTCAGCGATCTACAAGTTTATGTAGGATTTTATGACTAACCATGTGAATGGCCAGTTCCTGTCATCTCTCTAAATAGATTTAAGTGAAGCAAGAGAGTTTAATTCTTTCTACAAAAGATATGCCCACACTCTAACAAGTATAAGTGAAGCAAAATAGCATTCTACAAATGGCGGTTGTCTATGTAAAGAGAAATAGGCAATCCAAGCTTCAAATGATATAAGTGAAGCACACGAAGCATTCTATAAAGCCATACTCAAAAGATATAAGTGAAGTGCAATGAGCATTCTATAAATCAACCAAGGACTATCTCATACCAGCATGGTGCATAAAATAAAGAAGAAAACTAAATGCAAAAGACGCTCCAAGATTGCACATATCGCATGAACGAAACGAATCCGAAAACATACCGATACTTGTTGAAGAAAGAGGGGATGCCTCCCCAGCATCCCCAAGCTTAGACGCTTGAGTCTCCTTGAATATTTACTTGGGGTGCCTCGGGAATCCCCAAGCTTGAGTTCTTGCCTCTCTTCCTTCTTCTCACATCAGAACCTTCTCAATCATCGAACACTTCATCCACACAAAACTTCAACAGAAAACTCGGTAAGATCCGTTAGTATAATAAAGCAAATCACTATTATAAGTACTGTTGCAAACCAATTCATATTTTATTTTTGAATTGTATCTACTGTAATATAACTTTTTCATGGCTTAATTGAAAGGATCGAGATGGACCTAGAGGGGGGGTGAATAGGTACAACTACAAATTTTAATTGTTACTTAACAATTTTTAGGCAATAATGCGGAATGTGAAAGTGAGCCTAACAATTGCAAGTGAAGTACTAAGTACTAAGCAGGTAACACAAGTAGTAACTAGGCAAATACAAAGTTATGAACTAAGTGCTAAGAGACAAGTAACCACAAGTAGAGAGTTAAGGTTAGGGATAACCGCAACTCCGGGAGACGAGGATGTATGCCGATGTTCACTTCCTTGGAGGGAAGCTACGTCACCGTTAGAGAGGTGGATGTTACCACGAAGGCACACCAACGCCACGAAGGCTCACCCTATTCTCCCTTTGAGACAACACCACGAAGGCGTTTCTTAACCACTAGTGGTAGACCTTGGGGTGGTCTCCAAACTCTCACAAACTTTTCGGGGGTAATCACAAAGATTGATTCCTCTCCGAAAGACTCCTACCGCCTAGGAGTCTCCAACCTCCAAGAGTAACAAGATCGATGGGTAAAAGCTCAAGACTTGCTCAAATCACAAATTCCTTTGGTGCAAAGATGGAGAAGGGGTGGATCTATCACTTGATTGGACAACTTCTCTCGAATGCTCTTAAATCCCTTGGGGATCTAAGATTTGGTGTGCAGGTGTAAGAGAGAGAGTGAGATGTGTTCTAGGGTTGTTCAAGAGTGAATGGTCAACCCTCTCTCGTGGAGAAGAGGGGCTATATATAGTGTGAGCTTGAATATGGCCGTTGAAGTGTAAGTGAGTGAGCAGGCCGGACATCCGGGCTAGGGGGCGGATATCCGGCATGGTAAGCTGCGAGAACAGAACAAAAATAGAAGAAGAGAACAGAGGGGCCGGACATCCGGGGACCAAGCCCGGACATCCGGCATAACAGGAAGGCCCGGACATCCGGCAGGTGGCCGGACATTCGGCGCGCAGCCCAGCATAAAAACGTCCTCTGGACAGCTATGCCCGGATATCCGGCCGAGAAGCCCGGACATCCGGGGAGCACTGGGAGCCCGGACATCCGGCGTAGAGGGCCGGACATCCGGCAGCAGCACAACACAACACTGCATACTGGAATGGCTAGGCCCGGATATCTGGCGTGAGGCCCGGACATCCGGCGTGATGCCCGGACATCCGGCAGCCCAGAAACAGAACCTTGAGGATTTTATCATGAGCAAATATGGCAAGGATATTTTGTGGAAAGAGCAAGCTTTTTAACTATCCCAATCGATCCCCTCTTAATAGTGCGGGATCCTATACTCAAGAAAACAAAATATGTAATCAACTTTTATGCTTCATCCTTGAGTAAAATCACTCTGTATGCTCTTGATCCACACACTTCGATGAACCAGGGGCTAACACCTGAGATTTACTTGACAACCATTGTTAGACCCTCTACATGTACATTGTCATCAACATCAAAACATAATATAAGGACATGATTGCTCTTTCAGTCTCCCCCTTTTTGTTTGTTGATGACAATCACACATGTAGTATCATAGATGTAATAAATAATCTTAGCATTTGACAAACATGAGAGCAAAAAGGTACAAAACATGTAGATTTTTCTATTTACTTTTAGCTCCCCCTCATTGTGAGCATGAGATGAATATGTTAGGGTACTCAATATAATACTCCGTATGGTAGCATATGTAGCTCCAAGAGATATACATGTGAGAAATATGCACATATGAAACCATAATAATTCATAGACTAAAAACATTTCATAATCACAAGATAATTCATAGCCACAAGATAATAACATAGTACCAGAGGTAGCACATTAACACAAATAGCCAACACATAACATAGTTTCACATGATCAAGGTAGCACATTAACACAAATAGTATAACCATACTAAGATACTACTTCTCCCCCTTTGACATCAACAAGGAAAAAGGGGTGAAGAAACAAACGGGCTGGGTCACTCCTGGCGGATGTCATCATCAGTAGCAAAGAACTCGGGGTAGTCAGCGTGAGACGGGAATCCGAAAGTGGAAGTAGATGGAGCCGCGGGAATGGGATCATCCTCACTCATGGGGCTCCCACGGTCACGGAGACGCTGCTTGAGCTGATTCTTGGAGATGATGAGGCGCTTCTGAACATCATGATTCTGTTGACAGCTGAAGGTGATTGCCCTCATGATAGCACACTGAGCCTTGCCGAAGAACGAGGCAAGGCGTCCATGAGGGGCAGACGAAGAAGATGGAATAGACGAACCAGTGGGCGGAGTAGGAGCAGCTGTCTGCCCACCAGCAGACCTCCTAGGTTAAGTAGAAGCAGCAGCCACTTCACGCATATGAGAAGGAGGTTTCCAAATGGAGTGCACAGCTGTCTTAACCACCTCAAAGGGAGCAGTGTGATCAATTAGAGACTGAATAAATGGATCATGAGGGAACTGGCGAGTCTGAATGAAACTGCAAAGACGGATCTCATGCCAAATGAAATTTGCTGTGTCCAGAGGCTCAGTGGGTTTGTCATGCATACGAACCATCAAGTCAATGCAATAGTTGAGAGCCCTCGAGCGATCTCCCTTTTTAGGGTAGAGAGTGCGAAGCACACACTGATAGAGGATGTAGAAGGGAGCACGGAAGATGGAAACCTCATTGACTGGATATTCTTTTTCTTCGTCAGTGAGCTGAGAGGTAGGTTTGACAAGTGGCAAGCAAGCATCAATCCCTTTGGGCTTGTACTCTGGATCCATACTGTGGATGCAGTGGCCAACTCCGGAGAGACCCAAAATCTGAACAAACCTGTCATAGGTAATGCTCAGTGTAGTGTCATCGGTCATCCAAGTGAGAGTGTTGTCCGGACCAAAGAAACAGGTGGCATAGAACTGTAGAATGGCAGCTTCACTCCAATCACACTTGAAAGTCATTGCGGAAGCAAGAGTCATATCCTCAATGATCTTGACCGGATTGTTAGGGAACATGGCAGGGTTATCACGCAGAAAGTTGAGATCCACATATGAGTGAGGAGCAAGACCACGCCCATGGGAAAAACTAGAATAGAGGTCCTGCTGCATACGAGTTCGGAACCGAGGATCTTCGGCATCAGCCACCATCTCATATTGATTGACATCCCGACGGAACAGAAGATATGGCCCCGCCCCCATAGTTGTGAAGTCGTGAGCGGGGTGACCTCTACTGTCAGGAAGCTCCATAGAGATGCGACGACCATGGACAATGGGCATTGCAGAACCACGAACTTGAGGCACCAGTGCCCTCCTAGTACCGGGCTTGGACTGTCCAACAGACTGTCTTGGTGCACTGTCATCTTCTTCCTCGCCAACATAGTCCACATCATCTGGATCCGAGGCCGACGGACTTGTGGATGGTGCCCGCTTCTTCTTCTTGGTGGTGGTCTTCTTCTTTTTAGGCCGAGCATGCTCATCGGAGTCGGTTGAGCCTTGTCGGTGATCAACTGGAATGGATAATGAATAGGTTCCGATGAGAAGAAGCCAACAAGTAGGAACACGGATAAAACAAATTAAACAATGGGATGAGCATTTTTTGATCATGATCATAGAACAAGTCCAGTGATAGAGCAAAAATTGTGACATATCCATCATTTAAAATGATTAACCGAGTACAGAGGAAGATTTCTAGGCTGAGGCAAGAGACACCACAACACTAGCAAGATATAGATGACAGGATTTGCATGAGAGAATGAAACCCTAAGATTTTTTGGTCACCATTCAAGTAGGCTGGAGTAGAGATAGCATCCATACCCCAGGAATAAGGTGCGGGGCGCTGGGGACCGCAGTTCTTGGTTCGTACCATGAGGAACTCCGGTGGTGAATCCCATGATACACCGGTCCCTCCCGAAAGATTCACTCAACAACCCAAGAAATGGATTGGATAGGATCGTAGATCGGGAGGAGAGGAGTCCGTGAGCAGGAGATCGGGGCCGGAGGTCGGTGGAGATGGTCGGGGCAGCACCGGAGTGATGACCCGCCAGCGGCAGCTGTGAGGAGAGATGAGGGGAGGAACGAGAGAAGTGAGGAACTGCCCCCAAATCCCACACTCCTCCCCAGGGATATGCGGCTGAGGGCGACGAGCCGGACATCCGGGGCGAGGCCCGGATATCCGGCGAGTGGAAAACACAGAACAGAAGAAATAACACCAATGGGCCGGACATCCGGGAGTATCCCCGGATATCCGGCGTGAGGAAATCAATAGCATGGGTACAGGGCCCGGATGTCCGGCTGAGGCCCGGATGTACGGCCACTGTAAGTGGTTGATGATCGTTTTGAGTGGCAAGGGGTTTTTCTCAGGGCCCGGATGTCCGGCTGAAGCCCGGATGTCCGGCCACTGAATAGAAGACTGGGGAAAGGGAAAGATGTGAAAGAGGGTAAGTTGATATAGACTCCGCCAAGGAGTTTACATGAGACTAATAAGAGAGAGAACCTGAGACATCTAAGGCCATACTAAGATGCATTAACAAACCACACATTATTTAAGAAAGAAAGGTCCATACAAGCATTGTACAAGCGGTGACCGAGGTCACCATGTTTGAGCATATGGAACATAGTACCGCAAAGATGTAAACTTTGAGCACATGGTCACGACTCCATCATGTTAAAGTACCCTAGTTTGAAAACTATGATAACTTTGAGAGTGTTTGTTCTATTTATGCATTATGTAAGGTGAGAGTACTCATGAATTGAGTGTCTCCCCTTAAATATATGCCTACATCAAGACAAGACATTAAGTTTAAGTATGAATGGGTACTAGATTTCACATAATGTTGTCAAGCTCCAAGATACCAAGTTCACGCCTAAGTTGACAAAACCTTGCTTCATCCAATGGCTTGGTGAAAATATCTGCAAGTTGCGTATCTGTACCAACATGAGCAATGTCAATATCACCCTTCTCCACATGATCTCTCAAGAAGTGGTACCTAATGTCAATGTGCTTGGTGCGGGTATGATCTTTGGGGTTCTCAGCAATATTAATGGCACTTTCATTATCACATAGAAGGGGCACATGTCTATAGGTCATACCGTAATCCTTCAAAGTTTGCCTCATCCATAATAACTGAGTTGCACAACTTGCGGTTGCAATATATTCAGCTTCGGCTGTGGAGAGGACAACACAATTTTGCTTCTTCGAGGACCAACTTACCAAGGAGCGTCCAAGAAATTGACATGCACCCAAGGTGGACTTACGATCCACTTTGTCTCCAGCCCAATCCGCATCCGTGTACCCAATGAGATCAAACTTAGCATCCTTGGGGTACCATAGACCCAACTTTGGGGTGTGAACAAGGTATCTAAGAATACGCTTAACCGCCTTATGATGGATTTCCCTAGGGGAAGCTTGAAATCTAGCACACATGCATACACTAAACATGATGTCTGGTCTAGATGCACAAAGATAAAGTAATGAACCAATCATAGAGGTATTTAGATGGGTCAAAGGGAATACCGTTTGAGTCTTCAGTGAGTACAATTTTGGTTGGCATGGGTGTCTTACATGGGCTAGCATCAGTCATGCCAAATTTTGCTAGGATATCCTTGAGGTATTTGGCTTGAGACAAGAAAATTCCTTCTTGAAATTGTTGAATTTGAAAGCCGAGGAAGAACTTCAAATCCGCATTGAGTGACATTTCAAAATTCTTGGTCATTGATGCCGCAAACTTCTTGCATAAATGAATGTTAGGAGAACCAAAAATGATATCATCTACATAGATTTGGCATAAGACCAAATCACCTTTGTCCCTCTTAGTAAAAAGAGTGGGATCGATCACCCCTCTCACAAAACCATCATCGAGTAGAAACTTCTTAAGATGATCATACCAAGCACGAGGTGCTTGTTTGAGGCCATACAAAGCCTTATGAAGTTTATACACAAAGTCTTTGTGATCGGGGTCAATGAACCCAGGTGGTTGTGATACATATACTTCTTCTTGTAGAGGACCGTTAAGGAAAGCACTCTTCACATCCATTTGATGTAATGTAAAGCCATTAAAAGCAGCATAAGCAAGTAAGATGCGAATGGATTCAAGACGGGCAACGGGGGCAAAGGTCTCACCAAAGTCCAAACCTTCAACTTGTGAGTACCCTTGTGCCACTAACCTTGCCTTGTTGCGGATGATTACGCCATTCTCATCTTGCTTGTTCTTGAAAATCCACTTTGTTCCAATGACGTTGTGTTCCGTAGTTGGCCTCTTGACTAATGACCACACTTGATTGCGCTCAAAACTATTCAACTCTTCTTGCATAGCAATGAGCCAATTGTTGTCTATCAACGCATCTTGTACCTTGAGAGGCTCAACACTAGACACAAAAGAGAAGTGAGCACAAAAGTTTGTCAATTGTTTACGAGTGACTCTACCTTCCGATATGCCGGTGAGGATTTTATCAACATCAACACGACCGGCCACTCAAGGCATGATGGAGGTTAAGGTTTCGCGAGGTTCAACTTCATGTCCATCATCCACGTCCTCAACATATGGATCATTAATGTGTGGTGGAAAATCTTCTTCTTCTTCTTGCATTTGTTGAGGTTCATTGTCAATGATTGCACTTTCTTGTTCTTGCCCTTGAGGATGATCTTGTTCTTGATGATTATCATGAAGAGGAACTTGATCATCATCTTGTACTTGGACTATGGGCATTGATTGAGTAGTAGGGGCTTGTGGTGGTATGGGCGTGGAAGAAGTTTGATGGTGTGTGAGGCCTTCATCTTCTTCTTCATCATCATGAGGGTCTTGTCCCATTGGAAGAAGTGCACCAACACCCATCATCAAGATATCTTGAGAAGAATTTTCTTCACCTACATCACTTAGATCAACTTGCTCCCCATGGGAGCCATTAAATTCATCAAACACCACGTCACAAGTTTCTACAACACATCCATTGGATTTGTTGTAGACTCTATAGGCGTGAGAGTTTGATCCATATCCAACAAATATGCCCTCAATAGTTTTAGATTGAAATTTTCCTAACCGCTCTCTTTTGTTGAGGATGAAGCATTTACACCCAAATACACGAAAGTACTTGACATTTGGCTTGTTCCCGGTTAGGAGCTCATATGGAGTCTTTTCCAATATCGTGCGGAGGAAGAGCCGATTTGATGCATGACATGCAGTGTTGACGGCCTCGGCCCAAAAAACTATGTGGCGACTTGTATTCATCCAACATGGACCTTGCCATCTCCACAAGGGTGCGGTTCTTCCTTTCTGCAACACCATTTTGTTGGGGAGTGTATGGAGCTGAATATTGATGCTCAATCCCTTCATCACTAAGAAATCCTTCCAAGGTGTAATTCTTGAACTCGGAACCATTATCACTTCTTATTGCCATGATTTCTTTGTCAAACTTGCATTGTGCTTGCTTGGCAAAATCAATGAAGGTGATCTTCGTCTCGTCTTTGGACTTGAGGAAAAACACCCATGTGTATCTTGAGTAATCATCCACAATGACAAGTCCATACTTTTTCCCACCAAGACTATCCCACGAAGGAGGCCCAAAGAGATCCACATGAAGGAGCTCCAACGGCCTTGAAGTAGAGACAATATTCTTGGCTGGGTGCTTTGATTGATGTTGCTTCCCAGCTATGCACGCACTACACACACGATCTTTCTCAAAAGAGACATTTGTTAGTCCAAGGATGTGATTACCCTTTAAGAGATCTTGAAGATTTCTCATGCCGACATGGGCTAGCCGGCAATGCCATAGCCACCCCTTGTCGGCCTTGGCCATTAGACAAGTTGCATGGAATGTGCTCTCTTTCGAGAAATCAACCGTGTAAAGGTTGCCATCCAACTCTCCAACAAAGTCCACTTCAAGAGTGTCTCTCTTAAAGACTTTCACATCCGTTAGTCCAAAAAGTGTATCATAACCAACAGAAGCCAATTGGGGGTCCCGAACTGTGCGTCAAGGTCGGATGGTAACAGGAGACAAGGGACACTTTATTTTACCCAGGTTCGGGCCCTCTCGATCGAGGTAAAACCCTACTCCTGCTAGATTAATATTGATGATATGGGTAGTACAAGAGTAGATCTACCACGAGATCAAGGAGGCTAAACCCTAGAAGCTAGCCTATGAGTATGATGATGGTTATGATGATTGTGATCGTCCTACGGACTACAACCCTCCGGTTTATATAGACACCGGATAGGGTTAGGGTTACATAGAGTCGGTTACATTGGTAGGAGATCTTGAATATCCGCACGCCTAGATTGCCTTCCACGCCAAGGAAAGAACCTTCCGGACACGGGACGAAGTCTTCAATCCTGTATCTTCATAGTCCTGGAGTCCGGCTGAAGGTATAGTCCGGCTATCCGAACACCCCCTAATCCAGGACTCCCTCAGTAGCCCCTGAACCAGGCTTCAATGACGACGAGTCCAGCGCGCAAATTGTCTTCGGCATTGCAAGGCGGGTTCCTCCTCCAAGTTCTTCAAGAAGATAATAAACACCCCAAAACAGTGTCCGGCTCTGCAAAACAAGTTTCCACGTATTGCCATATAGAGAATAATACAAACACAAATCAAATCTGCTGACGTATTCTGCAGTGCGTCATAACACTGCGACCAAGCCTTCTGTATGGATTATTTTTTGTTGTTCCACCGCGGCACGTTCAATGAGGCGGTTTCCTTGGCACGTCTTGTCGAAGCAGAGATCGTGTGCCCCTTTTAATGGGATTCTCATTAATACGGACGCGGGTAACCCAACCGTGCCATTCACCACGGCGCTTGAGCGGCAAGCGAGTTTTATTAGGTAGGTGGGGACGCATAACGGCATCAACCTATATAAGGGGATAAAGATCCACCTCTTTCACCTACGCCTTCTTCCTCCTTTGCCCATCCATCTCCTGCGCACTCAAGCTCCAATGCCCAAGTCCACTCTTTCTTCCTCAACCTGCTCCAGCGATGTCCGGAGCGGGTGGCAAGTGGATGGCTTCCTCCGTTACGGAGGGTCAAATCAAAAAGCTTAGGAAGGCCGGATATCTGTCCAAGGACATCCCGCATCGGCTTCCCGAGGCGGGGCAGCTTCTTCCCACCCCAAGGCCCAATGAGAGGGTAGTTTTTCTTCCCCACTTCCTCCGCGGACTGGGTTTTCCACTCCACCCTTTTGTCCGGGGGCTCATGTTCTACTACAGCCTGGACTTCCACGATCTGGCCCCGAACTTTGTCCTCAACATCTCGGTGAATCGTCGTGTGTGAGGCCTTTCTCCGCATCCGCCCCCACTTCGGCCTCTGGCTCAAGACCTTTAACGTCAAGCCTAAGGTGGTGTCCGGCACCCAGGCGGAGTGCGGAGGTGCTATGGCCTGCAAGATGGCCAACGCCCTCTGGTTCGATGGCTCCTTTGTGGAGTCCTTACAGGGGTGGCAGGCAGGGTGGTTTTACATCATCGAGCCACGCGACTCGAAATGGGTCGCGGCCCCTGAGTTCTGATCCGGACCCCCCACGCGGCTCATGTCCTGGAAAGAGACGGGCCTATCGTGGGGCAACGAAGAAGAAGTGACCGGATTGCAAACCTACATCCAGTCCCTGATGAACAAGCCAATCCGGCATGTTAATATCATCCAGGTCATGCTCGTCCGCCGGATCCTCCCGTGCCAAGAACGGGATTTCACTTTGTGGGAATTTGACCCGGCGCAGCACCAAACCCTCAATAGGCTCTTCGACATGACGTATGAAGACGTCTGGAAGGTGCTAACCAAAGGCGCCGAGTGCCCCACATCCGCTTCCGAGGATCGCGGATATAGCTCGCAGCGCGACGCTCGCGAGGTAAGCCATCTATACCTTTTACAGGTTCGTTTAAGCTCTTCTTCATAGATTAACTCCATGTGGGATCTAAAAACTCCCTTTGCCTTTGACAGGCGTGGCTGAAGATAGCCGGACCAATCAACTGTCCGGCTCCTCTGCCCGAAGACCAAGCCCCAGCTCTTCTAGAGAAGTTGCTGGCTCCGGCGCCTTACGTGGTGCCGGAGAAGAAGGTCAAGAAGAAGACCACCGGGACTCGAAAGAGTGCCCGCAATATGGTGGTGTCGAGCTCTCCCCCTCCAGCGAGGGGAGCGAAGAAGAAGAAGGCCGCCCCAACGAGGGAGGCCGAGGGGTCGAGGAAAAGGAAGACCCCTCCGCCGGACTACTCCCTCAACGCCGAAGAAGGCGGAGAGGAGTGGCCGGACATAACCAAGCGTCCGGCAATATAGTAAGTATTTACATACCAGAATGACTCATAGTATCTTCAAGTGCGCAGCTTACCCTAATGTCGAATGTTATTTGTGCAGCCCGCCCCGGGCCGGACTCGACGATTCGTCGAGCGGCTCCCTAGATTCGTCAGACATAAACTCTGTTCCGCCCGCAGTCTTCCCCAGCGGGGCAGACGACGCCGAAGTGGCGCCCCGCCAAACAGGGCAGGAGGAGGTGGTCCTGGAGGAGCCGCAAGGCAATCCTCCGGACCCCACGAGTAAAGGGGATGAAACCCCCCAGGGCTCCAAGTCCGGCTTTGTGCCGGACAACGCACCGGACTCAACAGTCCCGGTCCGCGGTAGGCGAACTCCTTCCAAGAGGAGTAAGCCGTCTGAGCCGGCGACCTCTGTCCAACCAGAGGCGCCGGACAATCTGCTGGCGGCGCTTGAGGTCGCCACCATCAAAGAGGAGCACCGTACTGTTATGAGTATGGTAATCCAAAGGGTTCAGTCCGCCAAGAGCGGACTGACTAAAGCTTGCACTAGCCTTCTAATAGGCTTTGAGGTAAACAGAAAATGTGTTAAATTATTTACCGCATAGACAGTAGCCCCTGATGCTCTGTTCGGTGTTCGGAAAAGAAACGCCGAATAGAGGATCTAGTAAATTTCGCAGGAGTCTAACAATAAAAGGTCAAATATGCGTATGCAGGCTTCCCTGTTGTCCACCGCCACACTGACTGCGCAGGTGGAAGTCCTTAAAAAGGACCTCGTGCGGTCCGAGCAAGAGCTCGGCCTTGCCAAAAGGCAGCTCGAGGAAAAGGAAGGTAAGAAATACCCCTTAAAAAAGGTGCCTATAGAGAGGCTTGATTGCAAAAAGAAATAACAGGATTGTACTGCTTATTGTAGGGGTCACAACCGAGGTGGCAACCCTGAAGCAGGCGCTGGCTGAGGCCGAGAAGAAAGCGGCCGAGGAGCGCGCCGAGCGAGAAAGGCTTGGGGTCCAAGTCGGCGAGGTGCAGCAAGAGCTGCAAGCTCTCATGAAGAAACATGAGGGTTTGGAGCTTGAGGCAAAAACGCAAGCATCCGAGCTCGCGTCGGCTATTGAGACCACCAAGAGTGCCAAGGCCGAAGCCCAAAAGGCCCTCCAAGAGTTGGAGGATGTAAAAAAGATAGCAGCGGGTAAGGCATTCTCAATGCAAAGTAGGAATATAAAAGTAAATTACCTATTACTTACCCGAATCCGGAGTTCTCCAGGGGCGTTCTTCGATCTTCCCCGCAGCGCATCCGACGCCGCCGTGTTCTACCGAGATGAAGAAGGCAGCTCGACGGAGAGTGTGTTCTGGTCTCAGTATTCTGAGGCCGGACACCCTGTGCCCTTGAGCGACCAGCTGAAACAGCTGGCCGAGCTCCACAAGGCGGCCGAACAGGCCATGAAGGGCTTATTAGTTCGGCTGTGGCCTGGAGAGGCCCTGCCTGGGAGCTATTTCGGGCTAGTACGGCGGCTGGTGGAGGCCTGTCCATGGCTTGAACTCGTCAAGCGCTCCGTCTACATTGAAGGTGCCCGGAGGGCCCTTGCCCGTGTAAGGGTACACTGGGGTAAGCTGGACGGAGAGAAGCTAGTGAAGGACGGGCCGCCGCAGGGGAAGGAGCATCGCAAGACCGAGAACTACTACAAGGAAGTTCTTGCCGGAGCCCGCCTTGTCGCGGATGAATGTACTAAAGATGTAATTTTTGAATAAACTCGCTCGTTTGTGTCCTGTGCGCTGAAAACTTGTTCATATGCGCTAAGCAATGCTTGTTTAATTTAAAATATTATTTTCTGTGCGGCTGTTTATCAAAAATTGAGAGATGGCCAGTCGTCGGCTTCTGCCCCCATGCCACTAGTGCTGGGGTGTTCGGGATAAACCTGAGGGCTCTTGTTCCCATAGTTGGGTCCTTCGAGGGAGGCCCTCAGCACAACGAACCAGGCAATCGGACTATAATGCTTGAACACTCTCACTTAGCCATAGAACGTTATAATTTTAAATTTCGGCGAAGCCCCTAGTTCGGAAGGCCGAATTCGGGGTGCTATCCACGCCTTTGGCCGGACTTAACCAGCTCCTCGCTCGAAGCGGCATAAGCCTTTAAGGACTCGAAAAACCTCTCGAACAGCGACCGGTCTCACGCCTTATCATGACAGTCTGTTTTAGCTTTCTCCACTGAGGTGCTCGCCCACCTGATCTGGGGCACAATCGCAGTGGTTCTCCTAGTGCTACCTTAGCCGATATAGCGGAACGTAAGGCACCAAAACATAGGAGCCGGGCAAACCCAACATATGACCAAAATCATGACTCGGAGCCGATGCATATAATGCTATAAGTTCGGGGTGCCGCACTTGTGAAAGTGGACGGACTTCTCACACCAGATAGAAGGGTAATAAAGCCCCTGGCGTGGTTTGCCGTACCATGGTGTACGGGTGCGATCATGTTATTGAATAAACATATGTATATTAAAAGAAGATAATGCAAAAAATAGACAAAAAGCTATGCATTATTTATAAGGAGGCTGTTTATTCAAGCCGAACGATACAAGTAGTGCGATAAAAAAAATTAGACTATTTAACATGTCCTGACCAGGCGCAGGCCGTGGAATTTAGAAACAGATATATCGCTCGAAATAGAGACCACCTGAGAGTTCCATGATGCAGCGTTGTTTTGTCTGCTTTCCTGGGTCTTGTATCGTCTGTACGGCAACAAGGCCGAACACTTTATCCAGAGTATGGAGTCCTGAAAGAAAAGAAGAATCCGGCAGCCCCTAGTACGTTTGACGCCGTATTGTTGGCATGCCGTTTGATGTGCCCCTTCCCCTATGCCCATGGAATTTTAAGGGCGTAATTGTGTACTCGAGGTACTAGATCCACTATGTAGTGATGGCTGGGGTTGGGGCCGTATTGCTATGCTTGCTCCGAACGCGCCAGTCGGTCTTGCTGCGGGTTACTCCGGGCGCGTTTTGCTTTGTCCGGCTTTGTAGCGGCCGGACTCAAGAGTTGCCTTAAGAGGCTGCTTTGCACTTCCGCTGCGAGGGCCGCCGTGTGCTCCTCCGTACGGATGGAGCGTTCAGTGTTTCTGCTGACCGTGATTACACCTCGAGGGCCTGGCATCTTGAGCTTGAGATATGCGTAGTGCGGCACTGCATTGAATTTAGCGAATGCGGTTCGTCCAAGCAGAGCATGATAGCCACTGCGGAACGGAACTATGTCGAAGATTAATTCTTCGCTTCGGAAGTTGTCCGGAGATCCGAAGACCACATCAAGTGTTATGGAGCCTGTGCAATTGGCCTCTACACCTGGGATGACGCCTTTAAAGGTCATCCTTGTGGGCTTGATCCTTGATGGATCTATGCCCATTTTTCGCACTGTATCCTGGTAAAGCAGGTTCAGGCTACTGCCGCCGTCCATGTGGACTCTTGTAAGGTGAAATCCGTCAACGATTGGGTCAAGAACCAATGCGGCGAAACCGCCGTGACGAATGCTAGTGGGGTGGTCCCTTCGATCGAAGGTGATCGGGCAAGAGGACCATGGGTTGAACTTTGGGGCGACTGGCTCCATCGCGTATACGCCCCGTAGCGCACGCTTCCTCTCCCGCTTGGGAATGTGAGTCGCGTATATCATGTTCACCATCTGCACTTGCGGGGGAAACCCCTTCTGTCCATTGTTGTTCGGCGGCCTGGGCTCCTCCTCGTCGTCGCTGTCCAGCCCCTTGTCTTTGTGTTCGGCTCTTAACTTGCCTGCCTGCTTAAACACCCAACAATCCCTGTTGGTGTGATTGGCTGGCCTTTCGGGGGTGCCATGAATCTGGCACGAGCGGTCGAGTATCCGGTCCAAACTGGACGGGCCCTGGGTATTCTTTTTAAATGGCTTTTTCCGCTGACCGGATTTATGGCCTCTGACTCCGGCATTTACTGCCGTATCTTCATTACTGTCGCTGCTAACGCGGCGTTTCTGTTTGTTCCGTCGTGACCTGCCACCTTTGTCCTTGGTATCCGAATTACCTTGCTTCTTCGATAAGTTGTTGCTGCGAGCTAGCCAGCTATCTTCGCCCGCGCAAAAGTGGGTCATGAGTGTCGTGAGGGCTGCCATTGATTTCGGCTTCTCCTGTCCCAGGTGCCGGGCCAGCCATTCGTCGCGGATGTTGTGTTTGAAGGCCGCTAGGGCCTCTGCATCCGGACAATCGACTATCTGATTTTTCTTTGTTAGGAACCGTGTCCAGAATTGTCTGGCCGATTCTTCTGGCTGCTGTATTATATGGCTTAGGTCGTCGGCGTCTGGTGGCCGCACATAGGTCCCTTGAAAGTTATCAAGGAATGCGGCCTCCAGGTCCTCCCAAGAGCCGATTGAGTCTGCTGGGAGGCTGTTAAGCCAGTGCCGGGCTGGTCCCTTAAGCTTAAGGGGTAAATATTTGATGGCGTGCAAATCATCGCCACGTGCCATGTGGATGTGGAGGAGATAGTCCTTAATCCATGCTGTCGGATCTGTCGTACGACTCGATATTGACGGGTTTGAAACCCTCTGGGATTCTATGATCCATTACTTCGTCTGTGAAGCATAGTGGGTGTGCGGCGCCCCTGTACTAGGCTATGTCATGACGCAGTTCAGAGGAGCTGTGCCTGTTGTGTTCGGCCCGGCCGGATTTATTATGTCCGGGGTGAAAATTATCACGTGCCGTCGGGCGTCCGCGCGATCCATAGATCGATCTTGTTTGCCTTGCTTTGTCCTCCAGGATGTCTCGCAGGTCTGGCTCGTTTTCCCGTGCCTTGGTGAAGCGGCTGCGGGGCATGGTTTGTTAGAATGTTCTACAGGCTTCTCTGTCGCGGCCGCGAGGTGGCCGATCTGCCATGTCTTGTGCTTCCTCCTCTGATTGGGGTAATGGCCTGCGCTTGGGATAATTCTTGGAGGGGCGTCCGAGTTCGTATTCTTCGGCCGCAAGGACTTCAGTCCATCTATCAGCTAGCAGATCTTGATACGCTATAAGCTGTTGCTGCTTTTTCTCTAGGCTGTTTGCCGTGGCTAAAAGCCTGCGTTGAAAGCGCTCTTGTTCGGCGGGGTCTGATGGTACGACGAATTCATCGTCGCCGAGGCTTGCCTCGTCTTCGGAGGGAGGCATGTAGTTATCATCCTCGACCTCTCGCTCTGTCGTTCCCTCGTGAGGGCGGTCTTCTCCATCTTCCTGCGCCGAATCTTGCTGGTTTTGGTGTTCTTCGGCACTGTTCGGGGTAGTATTGTCTCCCGTGCCGGAATCACCATTTCTGCTGTGGCGGGATTTAGAGCGGCGCCGCTGACGCCGGCGTTTTGGAGGCTTTTTCGAGGTGCCATCCTCCGTTGTTCCATCGCCGTCTCCATCTTTTGGAGCATCCACCATGTATATGTCATATGATGAGGTGGTCGTCCAGCGCCCTACAGGTACTGGTTCTTGTTCGTCTCCTCCTTCGTCGTCCATACCGTCGAAGTCTTCGGAGCCGAAGTCGAGCATGTCGGGTATATCGTCGACAGTGGCTATTAAGTGGGTGGTGGGTGGGCTTTGAATTTCTTCGTCGTCCGAATCCCAGCCTCGCAGGCCATAGTTCGGCCTGGGCTCTCCTGACAAAGAGAGAGACTTGAGAGAATTCAGGATATCACCGAAAGGTGAGCACTGAAAGATGTCCGTGGCGGTGAACTCCATTACATGTGCCCAATCTGATTCGTTTGGCAGGGGCGCGGGAGACTCGGAGTCCGGAGAAGAATCCGGCTCCTCGGAGTCATGGGCCATGCGGAGTGCGGGGCTTGCGTTTGGCTCAATGGCTTTTAAGATCGCAGCCTCCGAGGTGACGTCCAACCGTTCACCCTCAAAGGACGCAGCGGGCTCCGAGTCAAGGATCGAGGCCGGAGCGTATGCGGCCTCCAGGACACTGTTTGGAGGCAGAGCTATATCATGCCCCTCGGGATAGTGCGGCGCGCTTGGCTGTGGCTCGAATCCGTCGAAGATCATGTCTCCGCGGATATCTACCGTGTAGTTTAAGCTTCCAAACCCGACTTGATGGCCAGGGGCGTAGCTTTCGATCTGCTCTAGATGGCCAAGCGAGTTGGCGCGCAGAGCGAAGCCGCCGAAGACGAAGATCTGTCCGGGGAGAAAAGTCTCACCCTGGACCTCATCGTTGTTGATGATCAAAGGAGCCATCGGGCCTAAAGGCGACGACACAGAGGAACTCTCAATGAAAGCACCAATGTCGGTGTCAAAACCGGCGGATCTCGGGTAGGGGGTCCCGAACTGTGCGTCAAGGTCAGATGGTAACAGGAGACAAGGGACACTTTATTTTACCCAGGTTCGGGCCCTCTCGATCGAGGTAAAACCCTACTCCTGCTAGATTAATATTGATGATATGGGTAGTACAAGAGTAGATCTACCACGAGATCAAGGAGGCTAAACCCTAGAAGCTAGCCTATGAGTATGATGATGATTATGATGATTGTGATCGTCCTACGGACTACAACCCTCCGGTTTATATAGACACCGGATAGGGTTAGGGTTACACAGAGTCGGTTACATTGGTAGGAGATCTTGAATATCCGCACGCCTAGCTTGCCTTCCACGCCAAGGAAAGAACCTTCTGGACACGGGACGAAGTCTTCAATCTTGTATCTTCATAGTCCTAGAGTCCGGCTATCCGAACACCCCCTAATCCAGGACTCCCTCATGTATCATAACCAACAGAAGCCAATTGGCGAACAGAAAGCAAATGGTATTTGAGGGATTGGACAAGCATCACATTTGCAAGAGACATGTCATTTGTGATGGCCACTTTGCCCAATCCAAGTACCTGTCCTTTTGAACCTCCACCAAACATAATGCTCATAAATGGTTGAATAGCTTCCATGAAATCATAGAGCAACTTGCTATCTCCGGTCATATGATTGGTACATCCACTGTCAATCACCCATTTTACTCCACCGGAGAAAGCGACCTACACACAATTAAGGCTTGGTTAGAGGCACCCATTTTGCAATGGGACCTCTCAGGTTAGTCACAAGGGTCTTAGGGACCCAAATAGCATAAAACCGAAATGCATTTCGAGGACCAACAAACTTAGCAAAAACTTCTCCATCCTTAGTCTTACGAAGTACATAGGATGGAGGCATGAACACTTTTGGCTTGTTGAGAGTAGGCATGCCCCTTGTGGCCTTCCCACTAACAACCTTACCTTTCTCCTTGTGCCCTTCACGTACAAAAGTTTCTTTTAAAGAAGTGGTGCACTTTTGAGAGGACGTCTTCTTCTTGCTTGTGCTTGGGTCAAACCCGAGTCCCTCTTTGGCAAACACCTCATTGTGTTGGCTCAACACCTCATTAAGGTTCTTTTGCCCTTGAGCACATGTCATGAGTCCTTTCTCAATTTGAGCTTTGAGAAAGCGATTCTCCTCAAGAATAGACGCTAGATTACTACTAGAGTTAGTAGTACAAGCATCAACATTGATAATAGGAGAAGAGTAAGCCTTGGCTAGAGTTTCAAGATAAGTAAGCTTGAGTGTCTCAGAACTCTTTGTAAGGAGGGCGAGCTCTTCTTCCGTGGTCTTGAGGGACACGGATAGGAGCTCACAATCCTTAGAGAGAGAAGCATTAGACTTTACAAGCTTACTTTTATCATTCATCAACTCTTCGCAAGAGTTGATAGCCTTTTTCAAGGAGGCAAGATCCCTGGTATGAACATCAATGTTTGCACCAATTTTTAAGCATAGTTCATCATTGCGTGCTTCCTCATATTGGACTTTCCGCTCAAGGATTTCATATTTTTCCTTTTCCTCGGTGACGAGGGTTTCGAGTTCCTTAATGGAAATGGTGTGCTTACTCGCCATCTCCATAAGCATACGAAACATAGTGAGATTCTTTCCTTTAAGGGAGCACATGAACTTATTTAATTTAGCAAGCATAGGATCATTTATGTCATCATCCTCATAACTATCCTCCGCATCAAGATACTCATCACTAGAAGTAGGAGGAGTGAAAAGAGGAGCGTTTGATCGTGGGGTTACCTTGACCTTGTCAGGAGAGTGTTGGTCCTCTCCATCTTCTACCATGGCCTTCGCCATGAGGCACTTGTGAGCGTTGCCCTTGTAATCTTTCATGTAGTTGTAGGTGACAACTTCACCACTCTTGTTGACTAACCTCAATGTGTTTTGAGAATATTGAGCAACTCCGGCAACACCAGTAACATCATCTGGATCGGATTCTTCTTGAGCAACCATTGCTTTCCCATCTCTCTTCTTGAGCTTGGAGTTTAAAGGATTTGGCAGCTTCTTCTTGGGAAAGGTCTTGGGAAACCTTGGTTTATCTTCTCTCTTCTCATAAGGGCACTCGTTGGAGAAGTGGTTGGTTTCTTCACAGTTGTAGCATTTTCTTACTTTCTTCTTTTGAAACCTACCCTTGAATTTTCCTGCGCTAAACTTCTTGACAAAGAGAGCCATGTCTTCATATGAAGGGCCCTCATCGGATTCAACCTCATCACCATCTTCTTCATCATCATCATCTTCTTCTTCACTTTGCTCATCTTCACATACATGTTTGGCCTTCAATGCAAGATTGATCTTCGACGATGGAGTACCATGCATTGCAAGATGTTTTGTAGCATTTGCCTTTGACTCTTCAAATAGTTGGAAAGTGGATATGATGTCATCTGTAGTCATTTCCTTAAAGGCATGGTGTTGTCTTATGTCCCATACCATCTGATGGTGATATGGAGCAACTTGTCCACAAGAATCGCTTAGTCATGTTAAATCCATCTTGTGTCTTGTCACACTCACATGACTCAATATCAGCGGTGAGAGTCATGAGACGCTCAAGGAGTTGATTTGGAGTTTCACCTTTCTCCATACAAAAGTTTTGCAATTGTCCCTTGGCAATTTCATATTGAGCACTCCGGAGGGTGGAGGTACCGGTCTTGGATCTTATAATACTTTCCCATAATTCCTTGGCACTTGTGATGTGTATGAAAGTTCTCCTTTGCTTTTCAACCATACCTCTCCTTATACACATGATTGCAGTGTCATTGAGATTCTTGTCATAAATTTCTCTTGGTGTAGGATTCTTTGGATCAACCACACGGTAACCATACTCCAAGATCTCTAGCATCTCATCGTTTCCATATCGAAGATGATCCTGCATAGCAACTCTCCACAAAGCAAAATCGGAAGTGGCATCAAGTAAAGGAGGTTTGCCTTGAGAGTTATATTTTGGTTTCTCAACTTGGGGTCTTGCATAAAGCCAAGGAACACTAGAGTGTTCATTGCTAGGAGGTTGTTGACCAAGTGACAGAGTAGGCACAGTTGGCCTCGAGGCCGCACCACCCAAAAGTGGTGCAAGCACCGTGGACAATGTGGCTATCCTCATTTGGACCAAGGCCTCGACAGAAGCATCATGCTCCTCCTTTTGCTTAGCAAGGGCCCGTTCTAGATCCTCAGAAGTAAAGGTCTTGATTTCAGAGGAAGCCTCGCCTTTATCCTTCGGATCTACAACAAGGGGAGTCCCATCGGGGTTCATCTCGCTCTAGGGCGGTTAAGCCACAAGAATAGAGCACGAGGCTCTGATACCAATTGAAAGGATCGAGATGGACCTAGAGGGGGGTGAATAGGTACAACTACAAATTTTAATTGTTACTTAACAATTTTTAGGCAATAATGTGGAATGTGAAAGTGAGCCTAACAATTGCAAGTGAAGTACTAAGTACTAAGCAGGTAACACAAGTAGTAACTAGGCAAATACAAAGTGATGAAGTAAGTGCTAAGAGACAAGTAACCACAATTAGAGAGTTAAGGTTAGGGATAACCGCAACTCCGGGAGACGAGGATGTATGCCGATGTTCACTTCCTTGGAGGGAAGCTACGTCACTGTTAGAGAGGTGGATGTTACCACGAAGGCACACCAACGCCATGAAGGCTCACCCTAATCTCCCTTTGAGACAACACCACGAAGGCGTTTCTCAACCACTAGTGGTAGACCTTGGGGTGGTCTCCAAACCCTCACAAACTTTTCGGGGGTAATCACAAAGATCGATTCCTCTCCCAAAGACTCCTACCGCCTAGGAGTCTCCAACCTCCAAGAGTAACAAGATCGATGGGGAAAAGGTCAAGACTTGCTCAAATCACAAATTCCTTTGGTGCAAAGATGGAGAAGGGGTGGATCTATCACTTGATTGGACAACTTCTCTCGAATGCTCTTAAATCCCTTTGGGGATCTAAGATTTGGTGTGCAGGTGTAAGAGAGAGAGTGAGATGTGTTCTAGGGTTGTTCAAGAGTGAATGGTCAACCCTCTCTCGTGGAGAAGAGGGGCTATATATAGTGTGAGCTTGAATATGGCCGTTGCAGTGTAAGTGAGTGAGCAGGCCGGACATCTGGGCTAGGGGTCGGATATCCGGCATGGTAAGTTGCGAGAACAGAACAAAAACAAAAGAAGAGAACAGAGGGGTCGGACATCCGGGGCCCAAGCCCGGACATCCGGCATAACAGGAAGGCCCGGACATCCGACAGGTGGCCGAACATCCGGCGCACAGCCCAGCATAAAAACGTCCTCTGGACAGCTATGCCCGGATATCCGGCCGAGAAGCCCGGACATCCGGGGAGCACTGGGAGCCCGGACATCCGGCGTAGAGGGCCAGACATCCGGCAGCAGCACAACACAACACTGCATACTGGAATGGCTAGGCCCGGATATCTGGCGTGAGGCTCGGACATCCGGCGTGATGCCCGGACATCCGGCCTTAAGCCCGGACATCCGGCAACCCAGAAACAGAACCATGAGGATTTTATCATGAGCAAATATGGCAAGGATATTTTGTGGCAAGAGCAAGCTTTTTAACTATCCCATTCGATCCCCTCTTAATAGTGCAGGATCCTATACTCAAGAAAACAAAATATGTAATCAACTTTTATGCTTCATCCTTGAGTAAAATCACTCTGTATGCTCTTGATCCACACACTTCGATGAACCGGGGGCTAACACCTGAGATTTACTTGACAACCATTGTTAGACCCCCTACATGTACATTGTCATCAACATCAAAACGTACTATAAGGACATGATTGCTCTTTCATTAATCCACTGATATAAATTGATAGTTTCATCAAAACAAGCAAACTATGCATCAAAAACAGAATCTGTCTAAAACAGAACAGTCTGTAATAATCTGAACATTCACCATACTTCTGATACTTGAAAAATTCTGCCAAAATTAGGAAAAATAAAAAATTTGTACAGAAAGACAGTCCAAAAAGAATCAGAACCATTTGACATTCCAGTAAAACATTAAAATTCATGCACTACAGGAAAAGTTTCTGTCCTGCACCGCACAAACCAACAAGCATCGTAAACATCCTAAAGGCAAACCTTGGCACATTATTTTTATAATACAATGGAATTGTACAAGGGGATAATTATTTTTGTTGAAAAGTTTCTGTAATAAAGATTCACAAAGTTGCCGTGAGCATGAACAAAGTTCAAGGAGCTCTCCCACTTCAACAATGCTTGTCTTTCTCACTTTCACTTTCCTTTTTGAAAAGGTTTTGGGTTCCCCTCTTTATTTTTGTTATTTTTAAACTATATGAAAGCAATCAACAGAATTAAATGACTCTCTAAAACTTCCGGGTTGTCTCCCTGGCAGCGCTTTCTTTAAAGCCATTAAGCTAGGCATATAGTGCTCAAGTAGTGAATCCACCCGGATCCCAAGGTATATCAAAGCCAATTTTAATTAGCAATGTTTGTAATTTAGTAGTGAGCACAAAGCAACATATATCATGTAATGACGAAGTCTAACTCTCTTCCTATGCATTGGCATGTCATAAAAGAACAATTCATGCACACCTAGTAAAGGCCAATGCATAGTATAAACAGTTTCTTGCAATTTTATCGTGTTGGAGACATAGAGAGGTGGAGATATAGTTCCTCTCTCATAATAATTGAAAGTAGGAGCAGCAAGCACATTCATATTATATTCATCAAAATCATCATGTGCAAGGGTAAAAGGCAACCCATCAATGTAATCCTTAATGAGTGCAAACTTCTCCGATATAGTGTAGTTTGGAGAATTCAAAAAGATAATAGGACTATCGTGCGTGGGTGCAATAGCAACAATTTCATGTTTAACATAAGGAACTATAGCAAGTTCATCTCCATAAGCATAATTCATATTGGCATCTTGGCCACAAGCATAGCAAGAATCATCAAAAAGGGATATTTCAAGAGAATCAATGGGATCACAACAATCATCATAGCAATCATCCTTCGGTAAGCACGAAGGGAATTAAACAATGTATGAGTTGAAGAGTTACTCTCATTAGAAGGTCGGCACGGGTGATCAATCCGCTCTTCCTCCCTTTGTTCTTCGCTCTCCTCCTCATCTTTTTCATCCAATGGGCTCATAGTTTCGTCAATTTCTTCTTCCATAGACTCCTGCAAAATATTAGTCTCCTCTTGGACAGCGGAGACTTTCTTAATAAGTGCATTAATTTCGTAATTGTATTTATAATTCTCATAGCAATACTTGAGGATAGCTAAACTTTCAGATCTATGAACAGCATCATCAAAATCTTCAAACTCTTTACACATAGATTCAATTTCATAAGCACCCATAAAAGCAACAAATTCTTCTATTTGTTCCACATCATAGTAATCATAGATACCATTAGCATAAGAAGCTAAGGTTTTATTTTCATTAAATTCGCATGAGAAGGGAAGGTGTGGAGCATTCATCCTAGAGCAACAAGTATAATCATATTCCACGCATAGTTGCCAAGCATACCACTTCAATATATGAATTTGATCCCATAATAGTTTCCCTTTTTGTGTTAAGCGATAATCCCTAAAGTATTCACGTTGACCAACGTTACTCCCATTACATAATTGAATGGGGTTTTCTCAGGATTATTAAAGTAGTACATGATATCTTTCACATAACTGGCATCGAGGGTTTTAGGAGGTTCCCCATCTCCATGAGCAGCAAGTACACCTAATTTTTTTGGTATTTCGTGTTCCATATCCATAACTAAAGAAAAAGAACAACTAAGAACAACAAATAAAAATTACTTAGTGATAAAGCAAACAAGCACACACGAGAATATTCACCCCATGCTATTGCTCCCCGGCAACGGCGCCAGAAAAAGGTCTTGATAACCCACAAGTATAGGGGATCAATTGTAGCCTCTTTCGATAAGTAAGAGTGTCGAACCCAACGAGGAGCTAAAGGTAGAACAAATATTCCCTCAAGTTCTATCGACCACCGATACAACTCTACGCACACTTGACGTTCGCTTTACCGGAAACAAGTATGAAACTAGAAGTACTTTGTAGGTGTTTTTGGATAGGCTTGCAAGAAAGTAAAGAGAGAAAAAATAAAGACTAGGGGCTGTTTAGATAAAGACACAACTAAATTAGTTTTAGTAAAGAGCTTGTTGTTACGAGAAAGTTATTTGTCCCTAGGCAATCGATAACTAGATCGGTAATCATTATTGCAATTTTATTTGAGGGAGAGGCATAAGCTAACATACTTTCTCTACTTGGATCATATGCACTTATGATTGGAACTCTAGCAAGCATCCGCAACTACTAAATATTCAATAAGGTAAAACCCAACCATAACATTAAAGTATCAAGTCCCCTTTATCCCATACGCAAACAACCTACTTACTCGTGTCTGTGCTTCTGTCACTCATGCCACCCACCATAAGCAAATCATAAGAATATTGCAAACCCTACAGCAGGGATCCCTGATGCTAGCGTGACACGGAGAGCACCATAGGACAGCACCAATAATAAAACATACAACTCAAACCAATCACGATCATCAAATAGCCATTAGGACAAAACAGATCTACTCAAACATCATAGGATAGCCATACATCATTGGGAAATAATATATAGCGTTGAGCACCATGTTTAAGTATAGATTACAGCGGGTAATAGAGAGGTTACACCGCTGCATAGAGGAGGGAAGAGTTGGTGATGATGGCAGTGAAGTTGTTGGTGAAGGTGGCAGTGAAGATGATGGCCCCGGCAGCGCTCTAGCGCCACCGGAAGCAAGGGGGAGAGGGCCCCCTTATTCTTCTTCTTCCTTGACCTCCTCCCTAGATGGGAGAAGGGTTTCCCCTCTGGTCCTTGGCTCTCATGGCGTGGGAGGGGCGAGAGCCCCTCCGAGATTGGATCTATCTCTCTGTCTCTCTCTATTTCTGCGTTCTGTTTTCTGGCCCTTCACCGTTTCTGAAATATCCGGAGATCCGTAACTCCGATTGGGGTGAATCTTTCGGTTAGATATTTCTCATAAAATTATCTTTCTTGCGGCAAAAGAAGAGCGTCAACCGCCTTACGTGGTGGCCACGAGGGTCAGGGGCGCGCCTGACACCCTGGGGCGCGCCCCCCTACCTCGTGCCCCCCTCGGACACCGTCTCGCGTTGATTTTACTTCCCAAAAATCATAAATATTCCAAAATAATTCTCCGTCCGTTTTTATCCCGTTTGGACTCTGTTTGATATTGGGTTTCTGCGAAACAAAAAACATGCAACAAACAGGAACTGGCACTGGGCACTAGATCAATATGTTAGTCCCAAAAATAGTATAAAAAGTTGCCAAAAAGTATATGGAAGTTGTAGAATATTGGCATGGAACAATCAAAAATTATAGATACGACGGAGACGTATCAATAGACAACATACATCTCATCAAAATATCGAACGAATACCAAATTCACATGACTACTAATAGCAAGACTTCTCCCATGTCCTCAGGAACAAACGTAACTACTCACAAAGCATATTCATGTTCATAATCAGAGGAGTATTAATATGCATATAGGATCTGAACATATGATCTCCCACCAAATAAACCAACTAGCATCAACTACAAGGAGTAATCAACACTACTAGTAACCTACAGGTACCAATCCCATTCTATGAGACAAGAATTGGATACAAGAGATGAACTAGGGTTTTAGATGAGATGGTGCTGGTGAAGATGTTGATGGAGATTGCCCTCTCCCGATGAGAGGAGCGTTGGTGATGACGATGGCGATGATTTCCCCCTCCCGGAGGGAAGTGGCCCTGGCAGAACAGCTCCGCTGGAGCCCTAGATTGGTTCCGCCAAGGTTCCGCCTCGTGGCGGCGGAGTCTCGTCCCGAAAGCTTGCTTCTGATTTTTCTTCGGACGAAAGACTTCATATAGGAGAAGATGGCCACCGGAGGGCCAACAGGGGGCCCACGAGGCAGGGGGCGCGCCCCCACCCTCGTGGACAGGTGGAGGCCCCCCTGACGTATTTCTTCCGCTCAATATTTTTTATTATTTCCAAAAATAACTTTCGTGGAGTTTCAGGACTTTTGGAGTTGTGCAGAATAGGTCTCTAATATTTGCTCCTTTTCCAGCCCAGAATTCTAGCTGTCGGCATTCTCCCTCCTTATGTAAACCTTGTAACATAAGAGAGAATAGGCATAAGTATTGTGACATAATGTGTAACAACAGCCCGTAATGCAATAAATATCAATATAAAAGCATGGTGCAAAATGGACGTATCAACTCCCCCAAGCTTAGACCTCGCTTGTCCTCAAGCGGAAGCCGATAACGATAAATATGTCCACATGTTTAGAGGTAGAGGTGTCGATGAAATAAAATACGGACATGAGGGCATCATGATTAATTTCATAACAGCAACATATATGGATATTGTCATATGATTTCTTATGCTCAAGTAATAATCTATTCACAATGCAAAGTATGAATCAAAAACTTTATTGAGAACTAACAAACTATAATCTCAGTCATTGAAGCAATTGCAATTTCTCATAACATCAGAAAGAGTCTATGTCAGAGCTTTCTAGCAAGTCCACATAGTCAACTATCATTTAGTCTTTCATAATTGCTAACACTCACGCAATACTTGTGGTTACGGAGTTTTAATCGGACATAGAGAAAGATAGGGGCTTATAGTTTCGCCTCCCAACCTTTTACCTCAAGGGTAATGTCAACAATAATAATTCATGCTAACCCACATCCAATTAGATATATTTATCAGGATCTTTCCAACATCCTGTGCTTGCCAAAGGATAAAATGTAAAAAGGAAAGGTGAAGATCACCATGACTCTTGCATAAGGTAGAAGATAATAATAAAAGATAGGCCCTTCGCAGAGGGAAGAAAAGGTTGCCATGCGCTTTCAGGGTTGGATGCACAAAATCTTAATGTGAAAGAACGTCACTTTATATTGCCACTTGTGATATGAACCTTTATTATGCAGTCCGTCGCTTTTATTTCTTCCACATCACAAGATCGTTCTTTCCTCCACACCAATCAATCATACATATTTAGAGAGCAATTTTTATTGCTTGCACCGATGACAACTTACTTGAAGGAACTTACTCAATCCATAGGTAGATATGGTGGACTCTCACGGCAAAACTGGTTTAAGGGTTTTTGGAAGCACAAGTAGTATATCTACTTGGTGCAAAGAATTTGGCTAGCATGAGGGGGAAAGGCAAACTCAACATGTTGGATGATCCATCACAATATACTTTATCTCATATATAAGAAAACATAACCCATTACGTTGTCTTCCTTGTCCAACATCAACTCTTTAGCATGTCATATTTTAATGAGTGCTCCCAATCATAAAAGATGTCCAAGATAGTATATTTATATGTGAAACCTCTCTTTCTTTATTACTTCCTATTAATTGCAATGATGACCAAAGCTATGTTTGCCAACTCTCAACAATTTTTAATCATCATACTCTTTCTATGTGAAGTCATTACTTTCAATAAGATCAATATGCTCTCTTTATTTCTTTTTATTATTTTCCTCTTTTCTTTTATTCACTCAAGATCATGGCAAAATAATCAAGCCCTTGACTCAACACTAATCTTTATTATAAAGCTCACGGACTCGATTACATAGAGAGATCATAAAGCAACCCCAATGTTTATGGCCCAGAGAAATCTGAGAAAATTCACAAATATTCTTTGAAACCTAGGGCACCTTTCTGAGCAAAAATATTTCATGACCTTTTGGAATATTCTTGCTACAGAAAATATTTTCTGTTCTGGACAGAAATGGTGGTTTCTACAGCAACTACCATTTTACTTGCTCCATTGTGCCTGGTTTTTCTTGTGCGTCTTCACCTTAGTAACTCATGGCTAGCCTCCAAAGCACAGCCTCCAACTCCCAGCCGTTTGACCACAGTAACTGCTCAAAGTTACTGACCAGAAACTACTTGGCATGTAAAAACTTCTCTACTGCACCTGGATCCAAACCAAAGCGTGGTAAACTTCAAAACCACCACGAACAACATGCCGGACATGATTTTTGGACGTAGGCTGGCTTGAGGGAGGAGTTCACGATGTGACCACGCGTGTCAACCATGTCATGCCTGCGTGTCGACGCACTCTGAGTGCCGCCGAGCGCTCTGTTCGTGCGTGCTCGCTTCCCTCGTCTACCCGAGCGTGCCAAACCTCGCCACCATCTTTGTCTTAACGCCATTAACTCCTCTCTGGCGCTCGCCGACGCCAGAGCTCGTTGCAGCGAGCATGGGCATGGTCAGGCCAACCCAACAGTGCGGTGTGCAATGTGCTCGTCGCCTTCTTCTCGTTCATGTGCTCGTCCCCGTTTGCCAATAGTTGCCGCGTGAGCTGCGTCGCCTTCTCCCCCTCTCACTGACGCCGCTCGTCGCCGGGCGCCGTGGACAGGTGTCCACCAGCGGAGCCCAAACCCCCCCTCTCCGCTTGCCTATAAATAGAGCCGCCCCCAGCCTCCTCGAGCACCGTCCAGCACTCCCACACAACCCACAAGCGAGTAGGAAGCCGTAGCCCGGCCGAGAAGGCCGCAGGCCGCCGTCCTCGAGCTCGAGCTCGCTGACGATCCCCTCCGGTCGCCGCGGTAGCTCCAGCCCCTCCCAGGCCAGAGCGACCCTTCCAGGGCCTCCGCCTCTCTCCGGTGAAGCTTTCCCGTCCCTCTGGAGCCCCTGGAGTTGCCTCTGCTCGTCGTCTTCCTCATCTCCGGCGACCACCGTGTTCTGCCTCCACTTGCGAGGTTGATTCCGACACCGTCCGACCACCCCTAACTACGCTATAGGTACGGGCAGGTGTGCCTCCGTCCCCTTCTCCACCCTCCCTCTCGTTTTGGCCAAGGAGCCCTCGTCGCCGGTGAGAGCTCCGGCTAAGCCGTGACTCCCTCTGTTTCCTTCTCCCCCTCCTCCTCACCTGACTAGCGGGGCCGCTAGTCAGCCACTCTGTACGCGCGCGAAGCGGTATGAGTGGTGGTGCCCCTGGGCTTTACGCCTTCGACGTCACCCCCCCCCCAGTCTGTTTATTTTTATTCAAATTCATTTGAATTTACAGAACACTTCAAACAGCCATAACTCTTTAACCATAAGTCCAAATGAATTGATTCTTTTTGCATTTTGTTCTTTGCAAAGAAATCTAGCAGCTCACCAAAGATGAGATTTTTCTGAGCTGCTTAGAATTTCTGGTGATTTTCAGAAGTGTTCTTGATATTTTCTTTTTGTGTTTAAAATTATTTTCAGAGGGTGAGGCTTGTCTTGAGGATCACTAGAAGGCTTGTGAACCTCATCTGCACTAAGGCAAGCCACAGCAACATTTTCATGGTGTCATTTCAATATTTATGATTTTCTTACTTGAATGAAATGATTAATCCATGCATTTAAATAACTATTGTGTTATTTATATTATGTTAAGTGTTTGTTAGTTATTATGCTTGATTTACATAATGTTGCAACTAGCTTAGTTGGTAAAGCAAAGCTAAGATCTACTTGTGGTGATGATAAAAATATTTTTTGTTATGCATGTTAGTAATTACTTAAAGTTATTTTCTTGTATAAATAAAATAGTAAAATTTGCTAGAAAATATTATGTTAAGTACTTGTTTAGTCATTTTACTTGACTGACAGAATGTTTGAACCTAACTTAGTTGGTAAAGAAATTAGGATTTGTTTATGGTATACTCTTTGCTATGCTTGTGAGAAATTAATCGGAGTTACTTTCTTGCATGAGAAAATAATAAAACTTAATGCAAAATATTTCTGGCTAAAATGTGAGTTACCCTGACCAGCAAAGTAATATAAGTTGTTGATGTTTATGCTTAGTGTGAATATGCTTGACATCAGGCATGTTCGTTAATAAGTGATGCATGTGTAGTTTTGCATTTCATGGCATGCTATGACACCGGTCATTTTCATTTTAAGTTGAACCTGAATATAACTCAACTTGAATATATCGTTGATTGGGTCATGGTGCCGCTGAATCGAGTTTTTCCCAGTGCAACTATATTTGCCTTTGTGGGAAGGCCTTGATTCGGTCCATTGACATTGCCTCTGGTCGGTGCCTCAAACCAGGGAAGGTTATGGCATGCTTACCCTGGCCCGGTAAGCAGGCATAACCTTGTGTGCCCGTTGTTGAGATTATGGTACCGGGTCCCCGAGTGGGATCGTTTTGGCCACGACGGTGGTCATTGTGTCTTTGGTAGACACGGGGCCACCCAGGACTAGCCCGTTGGGGATTGGGTCGGAGTGGCCAGGAGAGTGTCATGGCAATGGAAGGGTTTTGTCGGAATGTCGTTGGTCCACCCGAATGGGAGTGCGAGGCCATGGGTTCCGTGGTGTGGGTATACTGTGCTACCTCTGCAGAGTGTATAATCTATCGATAGCCGAGTCCACGGTCACGGACACCTCGTAGTAGGTCCCACCATGAGTCAATGTTTAATAAAATTTGCACACTAAGCTATGAACTTTGCACTGTTGATGATGGCTGAAAGGCCATCGAGATGTTCGAGACCAAATATTGGTCGTGGTTGTGATCGTCGTAAGGATCACGAGTCACTCTTGTCAAGACCACGATGGCGGTTTGTTTGTGATCCCAGAATGATCACGGTTGGTAAGTTCATCCCGAGAGACGTTCGAGCATGATCACAGCATGTTAGGCATACAGTGTTGCATTAATATTAATTGGTTAATTATCATGATATTGTTTGTCATTATGATTATGCCTGTTGGGAGCTTGCAAGTACATTCAATGTACTGACCTGGCGTGTCATGCCAGATTTCAGGAAAGTCTCGTTGGAGAGGAGAGCTGCTCGAGTCTAGATCGTGTCCACATCGGTGTCCCTGTGATATGGAGTTTCCGCTACGACGTTGTTTCCGCTGCCGCGTAGTTGTTATGATCGAGGCCCCCTTTATGTTCACTAAATAATGTACATATTGTTCAGCCGCACCGTGCGTACCGCTTGGCCTAGACAACTGTTGTAATATAAACTCTGGTCCGCTAGCATCAATAAAGCGGTTGTTTTCTGTACCAAGATGTTGTGTGTTGCTAGAAGACGTGGTCTCTGGGCTGGCAATGCATGGTAGACCGGTCGCTCTGAGCCGGGGTGCCACAACACTTGGTATCAGAGCCGCGCTGACTGTAGGCCATGCTAGACTACGACGTGTTAATTGGACGATAGGTACGAGTTTAAGTTGAGTGCCGGTAGCAATTTTAGCTGGTTGTTGCATTGCATGCATTTGGTTTATATTTTTATGCTAACCTGTTAGTGGTCGTGGGTGTAGATGGCTCCGGTGCCATATCCGTGCCAGTTGCAGCTGATGCCGTACACGTCAACGCACCTCCTTCGCAACGTGTGGCGTCGGTAGTACCCTCTCGGAGACGACCCAGTCTATCGTGTGTACCAGGAGCGTCTAGCTGATTCAGTGTATGAGTATCACGCAGTGGTCACTCTGCGCACTAGTTTCGATTCCAGCTCTTACACTGGTACTTCTCGGAGCGGTTACGCCTCCACCGCTTCTCAGGCTGTCCAGTTTGCTGCATTCGAGGTCCTTGTCGAGCTTCGCTACAACGAGGTCCGAATGCAGAACCACCCAGTTTTATATTACTACCCTTCTCTGCACGACAATGGTCGTGTCCGTTTCCCTATCATTGATCCGGAGTCTGATAGTGTTGCTAGCCACCTTGCTCGTTATGTCGCTGCTAGCTATCTTATGATCAACGAGCTGGCTCGAGAGCTGACTCGTGCCCGTACTGCTTTAGCGCTGCTTTAGTCACTACTAGATCTGCCACTACTCCATCTTCTCTGGGATTTACCCCTTATATTCCAGCCAGTTCTAGTTCCCCTATTTCATCGGTTACTCCTCCGAGTAGCACGGGCGTCTCGGCCGTGAATCCTCTCAGTACTCCTTGATACGTCTCCAACGTATCTATAATTCTTTATTGCTCCATGCTATATTATCTACTGTTTTGGACAATATTGGGCTTTATTATCCACTTTTATATTATTTTTGGGACTAACCTATTAACCGGAGGCCCAGCCCAAAATTGTTGTTTTTTGCCTATTTCAGAGTTTCACAGAAAAAGAATATCAAACGGAGTCCAAACCGAATGGAACCTTCGGGAGCGTGATTTTTGGAACGAACATGATCCAGGAGACTTGGACCCTACATAAGAGAAGCTTCCAGGAGGCCACGAGGTAGGGGGCGCGCCCACCCCCCAGGGCGCGCCCTCCACCCTCGTGGGCCCCCTGTTGCTCCACCGACGTACTTCTTCCTCCTATATATACCTATGTACCCCCAAACGATCAGATGCGGAGCCAAAAACCTAATCATACCGCTGCAACCTTCTGTACCCACGAGATCCCATCTTGGGGCCTGTTCCGGAGCTCCGCCAGAGGGGGCATCCATCACGGAGGGCTTCTACATCAACACCATAGCCTCTCCGATAAAGTGTGACTAGTTTACCTTAGACCTTCGGGTGCATAGTTATTAGCTAGATGGCTTCTTCTCTCTTTTTGGATCTCAATACAATGTTCTCCCCCTCTCTCGTGGAGATCTATTCGATGTAATCTTCTTTTTGCGGTGTGTTTGTTGAGAACGATGAATTGTGGGTTTATGATCAAGTTTATCTATGAACAATATTTGAATCTTCTCTGAATTCTTTTATGTATGATTGGTTATCTTTGCAAGTCTCTTCGAATTATCAGTTTGGTTTGGCCTACTAGATTGATCTTTCTTGCAATGGGAGAAGTGCTTAGCTTTGGGTTCAATCTTGTGGTGTCCTTTCCCAGTGACAGTAGGGGCAGCAAGGCACGTACTGTATTGTTGCCATCGAGGATAACAAGATGGGTTTTTTATCATATTGCATGAATTTATCCTTCTACATCATGTCATCTTGCTTAAGGCATTACTCTGTTTTCATGAGCTTAATACTCTAGATGCATGCTGGATAGCGGTCGATGAGTGGAGTAATAGTAGTAGATGCAGGCAGGAGTCGGTCTACTTGTCTCGGACGTGATGCCTATATACATGATCATACCTAGATATTCTCATAACTATGATCAATTCTGTCAATTGCTCAACAATAATTCGTTCACCCACCGTAAAAAACTTATGCTCTTGAGAGAAGCCACTAGTGAAACCTATGGCCCCCTGGTCTATCTTCATCATATTAATCTCCCAACACTTAGTTATTTCCTTTGCTTTTATTTTTACTTTGCATCTTTATCAAAAAAATACCAAAAATATTATCCTATCATATCTATCAGATCTCACTCTCGTAAGTGACCGTGAAGGGACTGACAACCCCTTATCGCGTTGGTTGCGAGGATTTATTTGTTTTGTGTAGGTGCGAGGGACTCGCGCGTAGCCTCCACTGGATTGATACCTTGGTTCTCAAAAACTAAGGGAAATACTTATGCTACTTTGCTGCATCACCCTTTCCTCTTCAAGGGAAAACCAACGCAGTGCTCAAGAGGTAGCACTCCTGTCGAGTGGGTTTCACTTCTCACTACTCCTATAGCTCGGATGATTCACCCTACCCCTGCCCCTGAGGGGGAGCCCTCGAGGCAGCGTTGCTGTGTTACCTTTAACCCAGAGGTTTCCGTTAACCTCGTCAGTACAGGATCCGAGACCGCTTCAGGGGAGGACACCGCAGCACCAGCAGAGCAGTAGTATCTTTGAGTATTTGCAGTCGTCCGGATGATGTACGGATGTAGTCGTATGAGTCATGATGTTTCGTTGCATGTATGAGAGTATTTGAACCTAGCGTGTTGTTTATCTTTCTTGTATAAGTCTATGTATAATTATGTTGGGACTTTATTCGCCGTATTTTCTTCGCTCTTTCGTTTTCTTCCGGGATTTGTTGTTGGCTTTTCCCCAAATTTATTATTGGATGTTTCTCATCTCGATTGCGTTGTCTTGGGAAAAATCCACAATAGGATGACGCGGGGAAGCAGCAGTAGCAATGTTCGTGAGGGAACTCCTGTTCGTCATTCCGCACGACAGGCAGGACATTCTCCCGAGCCGTACGTTCCGCCACCACCTCCACCGCCAAATCCTCCCTCCACCGAGCAAATTATGCATATGTTTGAGGAAAGAAGGAACAATGATCTGATCGAAATATTAAGAAGTGTGCAAGCTATGGTTGGACAGAATGGAAATCAGAATGGTCATCACTCAAAGCTGTCAGATTTTCAAAGGACCAAGCCACCCAGTTTCAGTCAGATTGTTGACCCATTGGATGCAGACGACTGGTTGCGTACCATTGAGAAAAAGCTTGAGATTGCTCGTACTGAAGAAAATGAAAAAGTTCCATTTGCAACCCATTACCTTGAAGGCGCAGCTGCCAGATGGTGGGAAAATGCAAAAGCCATGTGGCCTGTTGATGAAGAAATCACCTGGAAAAAATTTAAGGATCAGTTCTGGAAATATCATATCCCTACTGGAGTTATGAAGACCAAGCAGCGTGAATTTCTCGCACTCGTCCAAGGAAATCAGTCTGTGGGTGAATATTTGCAAAAATTCAGTCATCTGGCCCGTTACTCTCTTTATGACGTGGCCACTGAAGAAAGCAAGATTGACAGATTTCTTGGAGGCTTAAATCCGCATCTCTGGTGTACTCTCAGTATGCTTGATTTCCCAGATTTCCAAACTTTGGTGAACAAAGCTTTCATTGCTGTACGGGAACACAAGCTTATATCAGATAATAGGCCTTGTCGGTGTCAAAACCGACGGATCTCGGGTAGGGGGTCCCGAACTGTGCGTCTAGGCGGATGGTAACAGGAGACAAGGGACACAATGTTTTACCCAGGTTCGGGCCCTCTTGATGGAGGTAAAACCCTACGTCCTGCTTGATTAATATTGATGATATGGGTAGTACAAGAGTAGATCTACCACGAGATCAAGGAGGCTAAACCCTAGAAGCTAGCCTATCGTATGATTGTTGTATGTTGGAGTTGTTGTCCTACGGACTAAAACCCTCCGGTTTATATAGACACCGGAGAGGGTTAGGGTTACACAAAATCGGTTACAATGGTAGGAGATCCAAATATCCGCATCGCCAAGCTTGCCTTCCACGCCAAGGAAAGTCCCATCCGGACACGGGATGAAGTCTTCAATCTTGTACCTTCATAGTCCTGGAGTCCGGCTGAAGGTATAGTTCGGATGGCCAGACACCCCCTAATCCCGGACTCCCTCAGTAGCCCCCGAACCAGGCTTCAATGACGACGAGTCCGGCGCGTAGATTGTCTTCGGCATTGCAAGGCGTGTTCTTCTCCAAATTCTGTGTACCTGTTGAATAATGTCCGGTTTTTGTGATGTAGCACTCCTCGGCTCCTTCGCCCAATAATGGCGGCCTTCCACGTGTCGAACGAATACGAAAAGTTTGGGTGTTTTTACATTCACACCCCTGGTCGCGTAAATGAGCCGCCTATTTAAAGAGATGGGGATTTAGATCCAAACCACACCTTCTACCTCTCGCGAGTAATCATCAGAGCGCATCTAGCAAAGGTCCATTCCAACATGGCCAACCATCGCAACTCCTCCTCTCGCCCTTCCAGCCCTAGGCCTGGAGACTGGGAGAGGTGCTCCATCCCGCATAGCGAGCTAGTGTCGCTTCAGACCAAGGGATTCCTCCCTCCGGCCTATATGGTTCCGGTTCGAGCCGGACTCGCCACCTATAATGGCGGAGAGCAAGCGGAGAGCGCCCCCAATCCCTCCAAAGGAGAGCGGGTATGCCTCGTCCCTTATTTAATAAGAGGACTTGGATTTCCAATTCATCCGTTTCTCCGGGGGCTTCTGAAGTTCTACGGCCTCCAGCTGCACAATCTCACGCCCGCCTCTATACTGCATATCGCGGGCTTCGTTGCCCTTTGCGAGCTGTTATTAGGAGTTGAGGCTCATTTCACGCTGTGGAAGAGGCTATTCTGCCAGGTGCCCCGTTCTCAGGAGGGGGCAATATATCAAGTGGGCGGAGCCGAAGTATGGCGCATCGCCGGGACCGGATAACTATCCGGAACCCCGAAGAAGGCGTCCGAGGACTGGCCTTCAGAATGGTTTTATATGGAGGATGTCCCGCTGCCGGATCCTATCTGGATCGGACTCCCCGAATTCAACAATGCTCCCTTAAAGAAACGCCTAAGCTGGCGTCCGCGGAGCCCTCAGCGGGAAAGTGATAGGGACGTCCTTTACCTGATGGGCCGGATAAGACTATTGGCTCATTCCGGACTAACCATGATTGGAGTCATGGCCGCATGCATTATGCGGGGGGTGCAGCCACTTCAGTATAGAGGCCACCCCATGTGGGACTTTAACGGGGAAGATGACGCCACCCGTTACGGTCGTAAGGGGCCGAACTCGGCTGCTGCTCTGATAAAGATCTTGTCCTCTTTATACAAGGGAGAAGAGGAGGAATTCCTCCGCGTCAACCCCCAGGGTGGATTTACTATGTACAACCTTTCGAGTTGGGTAAGCGGACAATTTTGCCCACCCATTCGTTTCATATTCCCATGATTAAATATGTAGTCTAACGAATTCAACGCAGAAACTGCGTCAGGAAGTAAAGGATATAACCAGCCATCCTCCACAGCCCAAGGATCCAGAGCGGTCCCTTAATCCGGACTCCGAAGAAGATCCGGACATAGCTGTGGAGCTAATTGACGGGGTATTTCATCAGCTAAGCAAGGATGATACCTTGGTGGCCATTACGGCCGATTACCCAGGGTTAATCCCGGCCTCCCAGGTAACAGAGACCAGAGTCTCATCACTTTGGGAAGGAATCCATCCACACGCGTTTCAGTTTCCCTGACAACAACCGTGTTTTGCAGGGGAGGTTTCTGAGGCGGGAGGCCGAGCCTGCGGCTAGCCAACGAGGGGCTGCAGGACCCCGTGGGGTAAAAAGGAATGTAGTCCGGACTGAGACGTCGGCGCCAAGGTATAGCACACCATCTTCTTCCCTGGTGTTATTCCTTCGGGGCATATTAACTCTCGTGTTCTTTTCAGGATGAAGAGACCTCGCCGGACTGTATTCGGAGAGGTTGCCAATCGCGCCTCCACCAGCCAGGCTCCAAAGCCTGGTCAGGAAGCGGAGGTGAACACAAGGTGCGCACCGGACGCTCCTCCGACAGAGGATGCGGACAGGCTGTCTGCCACCAATTCTGAGGTGGAGAGTGCCATGAACCACAGGCGTCGCCGGATAGTTCTTCGTGACGCTTGTTTCTCCCAAGAGGCCTTGGATGCCTTTAATTCGGGAGATGCGTACCTCCGTGTCGCTCAAAATGGTTTAGCCAGAGCCACGGAGCAATATGTAAAAGACATACGGGTAAGAAATTTTTTGGTAAATATATATATATACAAGTAGCCCCGAGACTTGAAACAGTTAGAATAACTGATTTAAGGATCATTTGTTTATGCAGGCTCTTACAGAAAAGAATACCCTACTGTCCCAGGAGCTAGAAGAGTGCAAAGCCCAACTGGAGGCCGCACTAGCCGCGGCAGGGGAGCCCAAGGAGACCCCCACTGGTAATATACGCTTCGAAAGATAAATATTTTGCGAAGTGCGGCATGGGTGCAAATCTGACAAGTCGTATTGCAGATGGCGCCGGACTGGATCCGGAAAAGCAACAACTTCTGCGCCAGTTAGAGACTGGGGAGAGCATGCTGACAAAGGTGAGGCAAGAGAAGAATGATCTTCAGGATGCCGACACCAAGCTGGGCGTTGAACTAAAAGATGTTCGTGCCCAGCTGTCGGACTCCACTAAGGAGAATCAACGGCTTCGACGCGGCATATATAGTAAGTGCTTAAACAAACTTCTGAAAAAAAGGGTTCGACGAGGAAGTAAAATAACAGAGTTATGTCTGTAGGTATGCTGACAGGTCGTCCTGCAGAGGAGATGCCCGGTTCAACGGGCGACCTTCTTCCCGAGCTCTCGCAGCTGCACGAGCGAGTTCGGCAGGCGATGCAAGGAGTTGCCCAAGCCTTATGGCCATCCCTCCCCAGGCTCGAGGGCCTTGGAGAGCTTGCAAAGAAGCTAAAGGGAGCGCGGCGGCGCTTCCGGTTGTGGAAGATATCGGCCTGCCGCCAAGGCGCGAGGGAGGCCTGGGCCATGGTAAAGATGCGGTACACAAAGGCTGACTCCAACCACATGGCCGAGGTCAGACCTGTAGGACCTGATGGGAAGGAGATCCCTGTTAGCTTAGTATATCCAAGTAGAATTGGCCGCAAAGTATTCCCAGCAGGACTGTAAATTAGACAGCCTGTTAGATGGTATTGAAGAGGAATACAATCAGTCAGAGTGACTATGTAATTTTTAATTGACATGTGTAATGCCTTCTAGCCAGATTGTAGATCATTTGTCGTTGCCGACCTTTTCGCTTCGACCTCGGGACCTGACGGTCCGGAGTGTGTCCGAATACCCTATCGGTTATGTAAGAACCGGGGTATGCATGGAGACCAGGCGTAGGGGTCATTAGTGCTTTATCAGACAAGTGCCCAACTAGTTATGTTATATTACATGGTTAGTAAGAAACATCTTCCAGAGAGAATAGTTCCGTTAGGGGTTCCTTTCTCTGGGAGGCATGCCCTAAAGTGCATGTCCGGACTGCAAACACAGGAAAAGCATCTGGGGGCATATATATAAATAAGTAAAAAAGGTCATCTTTAGTTCACCGACCGAATATTCCCTTAAGAACGCTAGCTTTCGGCTTCACCCAGTCTGAGGTACACATCTGGCTGACCCGGCAGTAACAATTGCAGAGGTGCTCCCTTTACCGCCTAGCCGAACAATCGGGAACATAGGGGTAAGCACAGGAGCCAGGCAACCCATCTTGGCCAAAACTTAAGTCATATCGATGCATATAATGGTGAAGAAAAGGTACATGCGGAAGTTTGACACATGTTTTGGGCGTGAAGCCCGTATAAATAAGCTTCTGTTTAAAGAAGCCCCCAGGTATAGTGAGCGCGAGTAGCGCGTCACTTTGTTGAGCCTTTAATGGCTATAAGAGAGAGAAAATAGAAGAAAGGGTGGAAGGAGAGAAATGTAAGACAGAAAATGTAAAAAATGGACAGAGGAAGGAGACGAACACAGAGTCCGGCGCTAGGCGTAGAATCTTCGAAGACGGGCTGCGTTCCATGGGTTCGGCTCGAGTCGGTTATCCGAGGCATCTCGCATGCGGTACGCTCCACCAGTCAAGACTTGGTCAATTATGAAGGGACCTTCCCACTTGGGCTTGAGTTTGTCCTTTTTCTTGTCCGGCAGCCGTAGAACTAATTCGCCAACGTTGTAGTTTTTGGCCCGCACTTCTCTGCTTTGATATCTTCGAGCCTGCTGTTGATAGAATGTGGAACGGGCTTTTGCCACATCGCGCTCCTCCTCCAAGGCGTCCAGACTGTCCTGCCGATCGAGCTCGGCTTCTCTTTCTTCGTACATGCGCACTCGAGGTGAGTCATGAATTATGTCGCAAGGCAGAACTGCCTCTGCACCGTACACCATAAAGAATGGTGTGTATCCGGTGGTGTGATTCGGCGTGGTCCGCAGCCCCCAGAGTACGGAGTCAAGCTCCTCTACCCAGTGCGTGTTAGATTCCTTTAGGGACCGCACTAATCTGGGTTTGATGCCGCTCATGATAAGACCATTTGCACGCTTGACCTGGCCGTTAGTTTGTGGGTGATAGACGGAGGCATAATCGAGCTTGATGCCCATGTTTTTGCACCAGAGTTTTACCTCGTCGACCGTAAAGTTCATGCCGTTATCAGTGATGATGCAGTGGGGGACGCCGTAACGGTGTACGATCCCGGATATAAAGTTTATCACCGGTCCGGATTCGGCCGTCTTAATAGGCTTGGCTTCTATCCATTTGGTGAACTTATCCACCATGACCAGTAGGTATTTTTTCTTGTTAGTTCCCCCTTTAAGGGGTCCAACCATGTCAAGCCCCCAGACCACAAAGGGCCAAGTGATGGGGATAGTTTGGAGGGCGGTGGGTGGCATATGGCTTTGGTTTGCAAAGAGCTGGCAACCGACGCATCATTGGACCAAGTCCTGAGCGTCTGCCCGGGCCGTCGGCCAATAAAAGCCTGTACGGAAAGCTTTGCTTACAAGGGACCGAGCTGCGGCGTGATGACCACCGAGTCCGGCATGAATTTCAGCCAGCAAGTTCCGCCCTTCCTCTTCGTAGATGCACCTTTGAAGTACTCCGGTAGTGCTTTTCTTATAAAGCTCTCCCTCATGGACTTTATAGGCCTTGGATCACCGCACTATGCAGCGTGCCTCGTTTTGGTCCTCCGGGAGCTCCTGCATATTAAGGTAGGCTAGGAATGGTTCTATCCACGGGGCGATGACGGCCATTATGACGTGGGCGGAAGTTGTAATTTCATTGGCAGGGCCGCCGATTATGTCAGATTGTTCGGTGCCGGACAGTGCGGATTGATTCGGGCTGTCATTACCAGGCTCCCCAACCCATACTACGGATGGCTTGAACAGACTTTCTAGGAAGATGTTGGGGGGGTACTGCATCGCGTTTTGCGCCAATGCGTGCCAGGATGTCTGCCGCCTGATTGTTTTCCCGGGCTATGTGGTGAAATTCGAGCCCCTCGAACCGGGCTGACATTTTTAAGACGGCGTTGCGGTAAGCTGCCATTTTTGGATCCTTGGCATCGAAGTCTCCATTTATTTGGGATATCGTGAGGTTCGAATCCCCGCGCACTTCCAGGCGTTGAATGCCCATGGATACTGCCATCCGGAGACCATGTAAAAGGGCCTCATATTCGGCAGCATTGTTGGAGTCTGTGTACATAATCTGGAGTACATATTGAACTGTATCTCCTGTGGGGGATGTCATAACGATGCCAGCCCCTAGTTCGGCCAACATTTTGGAGCCGTCGAAATGCATGATCCAGTTTGAGTATGTGTCATACTCTTTAGGGAGTTCGGCCTCTGTCCATTCTGCGACGAAGTCAGCCAAAACTTGCGACTTGATAGCTCGTCGTGGCTTATAAGTTATGTCGAACAGGAGGAGCTCGATGGCCCATTTTGCAATCCGGCCCGTTGCATCGCGGTTGTTTATAATATCGTTGAGTGGTACTTCCGATGCTACTGTGATTGAACACTCTTGAAAGTAGTGTCATAGCTTCGGGGATGCCATGAATACCGCGTATGCAATCTTTTGATAATGTGGGTGCCGTGATTTGCATGGAGTGAGGACAGTGGACACGTAGTAAACCGGCTTTTGAAGGGGGAATTTGTGTCCGTCCGTTTCCCGCTCGATGACGAGTACTGCGCTGACAACTTGATGGGTTGCTGCAATGTACAATATCATTGGTTCACCGATGTTTGGCGCGGCCAGGACTGGGTTTGTTGCCAATATGGCTTTTATTTCGTCGAGTCCAGCCGTGGTGGCATCCGTCCACTCGAAGTGTTCGGTGCGCCGAAGGAGGCGGTAGAGGGGTAGTGCCTTTTCTCCCAAGCGGGAGTTGAAGCGGCTTAGAGCCACCATGCATCCGGTTAATTTTTGTATTTGTTTGAGGTCCTTTGGGATATCCAATTGTGACAAAGCTCGGATCTTGGATGGATTTGCTTCGATTCCTCTACCGGATACGATGAAGCCCAAGAGCTTTCCGGCTGGAACGCCTAAAATGCATTTTTCTGGGTTTAGCTTGATGTCATATGTTCGGAGATTATCGAATGTAAGCCTCAAGTCGTCTACTAGAGATTCGACATGTTTTGTTTTTACGACCACATCATCCATGTATGCCTCCACTGTTTTGCCGATCTGGTTTGCCAGACATGTCTGAATCATGCGCTGATATGTTGCGCTGGCATTTTTTAGCCCAAAAGGCATTGTGTTAAAGCAGAATGGGCCGTATGGGGTGAGGAATGCCGTTGCGGCTTGGTCTGACTCGGCCATCTTGATTTGATGGTAGCCGGAGTATGCGTCGAGGAAACACAACGAATCGTGTCCTGCTGTGGCGTCGATAATTTGATAGATGCGGGGGAGGGGAAGGGATCCTTTGGGCAAGCCTTGTTAAGGTCTTTAAAATCAACGCACAGGCGCCAGAATTTGTCCATCTTTGGTACCATCACCAAGTTTGCTAGCCAGTCCGGATGTTTTATATCTCTGATGAATCCGGCCTCCAGTAGCTTGGCTAGCTCCTCTCCCATAGCCTGTCCCTTGGGTTCAGAGAAACGCCGAAGTGCTTGTTTGACAGGTTTGAATCCTTTTAGGATATTTAAGTTGTGTTCGGCTAGCCTGCGTGGGATTCCTGGCATGTCTGAAGGGTGCCAGCCGAAAATGTCCCAGTTCTCGCGTAGGAACTCTCGCAGTGCGGCGTCTACATCAGGGTTTAATCGTGCCCTGATGGAAGCTGTTTTATTGGGGTCCGTCGGATGGACCTAGAATTTGACTATTTCATCAGATGGTTTAAAGGAGGTGGACTTGGATCTTTTGTCGAGTATCACATCGTCCCTGTTTACCGTGGAGCGCAGCGCAGTCAGTTCCTCAGCCGCTAGGGCTTCGGACAGTGCCTCGAGGGCCAGTGCGGCTGTCTTGTTTTCGGCGCGAAGGGCTATGTCCGGATCACTGGCGAGAGTGATGATTTCGTTTGGCCCGTGCATCTTGAGCTTCATGTACTCGTAATGGGGTATTGCTTGGAAGATTGTAAACGCTTCCCGCCCTAGCAGAGCGTGGTATCCGCTACTGAACGGGGCCACCTGGAATGTGACTTCTTCGGACCTGTAATTATCCGGCGTGCCGAACACCACGTCTAGTGTGATTTTTCCTGTACAGCGCGCTTCCTGGCTGGGGATTATTCCTCTAAAGGTTGCTTCGCTCAATGCGGTTCCAGTCTATTTCCATTTTTTGGAGGGTTTCCTCATAAATGAGGTTCAATCCGCTGCCTCCGTCCATGAGTATCTTGGTGAGGCGAAAGCCGTCCACTATTGGACTGAGGACCAATGCGGCTGGTGCTCGGGCTGTTCGGAATTTAGGTTCATCACTGGCATTAAAAGTAATAGCCGTGTCACTCCAAGGGTTTATTGTTGCTACTCGATAGACTTCAGCGAGGCTGCGGAGTGTTCTTTTTTGCATATTATTTGATGCGAAAGTCTCGAAGACTGTTAAAACTGTACTGGAGTCCCTGAGGTGGCTTTCTGCGGACTCCAGAATTAGGAGATCTTCACCCCTTTTGGCCACGTGCCGGAGTATCCAACGTGCTCTAAGGCTGTGAGTTGGTGTGGCGTCCTCTGTACTGTGAATTGGCAGTTGATCTTCCAGATAATATAGTGATTGACAGAATTCTCTAGTCACCATCATCAAGTTAGTAGAACTTCGTGATGAACTATAATATGCAAGGGATGAGAAAAGTAATTCCCAAGCTCTTCGTGATGCTGAAATCGACGAAGGTAGAAATCAAGAAAAACATCAAGTGTTGATGGTTAACAAGACCACTAGTTTCAAGAAAAGGGCAAAGGGAAGAAGGGGAACTTCAAGAAGAACAGCAAGCGAGTTGCTGCTCAAGTGAAGAAGCCCAAGTCTGTACCTAAGCCTGAGACTGAGTGCTTCTACTGCAAAGGGACTGGTCACTGGAAGCAGAACTACCCCAAGTGATTGGCAGATAAGAAGGATGGCAAAGTGAACATAAGTATATTTGATATACACGTTATTGATGTGTACTTTACTAGTGTTTATAGCAACCCCTCAGTATTTGATACTAGTTCAGTTGCTAAGATTAGTAACTCGAAACGGGAGTTGTAGAATGAACAGAGACTAGTTAAGGGTGAAGGACGATGTGTGTTGGAAGTGGTTCCAAGATTGATATGATCATCATCGCACCCTCCCTATACTTTCAGGATTAGTGTTGAACCTAGATAAGTGTTATTTGGTGTTTGCATTGAGCATGAATATGATTTGATCATGTTTATTGCAATACGGTTATTCATTTAAATTAGAGAATAATTGTTGTTCTGTTTACATGAATAAAAACTTCTATGGTCATACACCCAATAAAATGGTTTGTTGGATCTCGATCGTAGTGATACACATATTCATAATATTGAAAGCCAAAAGATGCAAAGCTAATAATGATAGTGCAACTTATTTGTGGCCCTGCCGTTTAGGTCATATTGGTGTAAAGCGCATGAAGAAACTCCATGCTGATGGGCTTTTGGAATCACTTGATTATGAATCACTTGATGCTTGCAGACCATGCCTCATGGGCAAGATGACTAAGACTCCGTTCTCCGGAACAATGGAGCGAGTAACTGATTTATTGGAAATAATACATACTAATGTATGCGATCCGATGAGTGTTCAGGCTCGCAACGGGTATCATTATTTTCTGACCTTCATAGATGATTTGAGCAGATATGGGTATATCTACTTGATGAAACATAAGTCTGAAACATTTGAAAAGTTCAAAGAATTTCAGAGTGAAGTGGAAAATCATCGTGACAAGAAAATAAAGTTTCTACGTTCTAATCGCAGAGACGAATATTTGAGTTACGAGTTTGGTCTTCAATTAAAACAATGTGGAATAGTTTCACAAACTCATGCCACCTGAAACACCACAGCATAATGATGTGTCCGAACGTCATAACCGTACTTTATTGGATATATTGCAATCTATGATGTTTCTTATCGATTTACCACTATCGTTTTGGGGTTATGCATTAGAGACAGCTGCATTCACGTTAAATAGGGCACCATCTAAATCCGTTGAGATGACACTATATGAACTGTGGTTTAGCAAGAAACCAAAGTTGTCGTTTCTTAAAGTTTGGGCTTGTGATGCTTATGTGAAAAAGTTTCATCCTCATAAGCTCAAACCCAAATCGGAGAAATGTGTCTTCATAGGATACCCAAAGGAGACAGTTGGGTACACCTTCTATCACAGATCCTAAGGCAAGATATTCGTTGCTTAGAATGGATCCTTTCTAGAGAAGGAGTTTCTCTCGAAAGAAGTGAGTGGGAGGAAAGTAGAACTTGATGAGGTAATTGTACCTGCTCCCTTATTGGAAAGTAGTTCATCACAGAAATATGTTCATGTGATTCCTACACCAATTAGTGAGGAAGCTAATGATGATGATCATGTAACTTCAGATCAAGTTACTACCGAACCTCGTAGGTCAACCAGAATAAGATCTGCACCAGAGAGGTATGGTAATCATGTTCTGGAGGTCATGTTACTTGACCATGACGAACCTACGAACTATGAGGAAGCGATGGTGAGCCCAGATTCCGCGAAATGGCTTGAGGCCATGAAATCTGAGATGGGATCCATGTATTAGAACAAAGTATGGACTTTGATTGACTTGCCCGATGATCGGCAATCCATAGAAAATAAATGGATCTTCAAGAGGAAGAAATACACTGATAGTAGTGTTACTATCTACAAAGCTAGACTTGTCGAAAAAGGTTTTTGACAAAGTTCAAGGTGTTGACTACGATGAGATTTTCTCACTCGTATCTATGCTTAAGTCTGTCCGAATCATGTTAGCAATTGCCGCATTTTATGAAATCTGGCAAATGGATAAACAAAAATGCATTCCTTAATGGATTTATTAAAGAAGATTTGTATATGATGCAACCAAAAGGTTTTGTCAATCCTAAAGGTGCTAACAAAATGTGCAAGCTCCAGCAATCCATCTATGGACTAGTGCAAGCATCTCGGAGTTGGAATATGCGCTTTGATGAGATGATCAAAGCATATAGTTTTATACAGACTTGCGATGAAGCCTGTATTTATAAGAAAGTGAGTGGGAGCACTACAGCATTTTTGATAAGTATATGTGAATGACATATTGTTGATCGGAAATAATGTAGAATTATTCTGCAAAGCATAAAGGAGTGTTTGAAAGAAGTTTTTCAAAGAAAGACCTCGGCGAAGCTGCTTACATATTAAGCATCAAGATCTATAGAGATAGATCAAGACGCTTGATAAGTTTTTTTCAATGAGTACATACCTTGACAATATTTTGAAGTAGTTCAAAATGGAACAGTCAAAGAAAAGAGTTCTTGGTTGTGTTACAAGGTGTGAAATTGAGTAAGACTCAAAGCCCGACCACGGCAGAAGATAGAAAGAGAATGAAAGTCATTCCCTATGCCTCAGCCATAGGTTCTATAAAGTATGCCATGCTGTGTACCAGATCTATTGTATACCCTACACTGTGTTAAGCAAGGGAGTACAATAGTGATCTAAGAGTAGATCATTGGACAGCGGTCAAAATTGTCCTTAGTGAAATAAGGAAATATTTCTCGATTATGGAGGTGACAAAAGGTTCGTCGTAAAAAGTTACGTCGATGCAAGTTTTGACACAGATCTGGATGACCCTAAGTCTCGATCTAGATACATATTGAAAGTGGGAGCAATTAGCTAGAGTAGCTCTGTGCAGAGCATTGTAGATATAGAATTCGCAAAATACTTACGGATCTGTATGTGACAGACCCGTTGACTAAAATTATCTCACAAGCAAAACATGATCACACCTTAGTACTCTTTGGGTGTTAATCACATAAGCGATGTGAACTAGATTACTGACTCTAGTAAACCCTTTGGGTGTAGGTCACATGACGATGTGAACTATGGGTGTTAATCACATGGTGATGTGAACTATTAGTGTTGAATCACATGGCGATGTGAACTAGATTATTGACTCTAGTGCAAGTGGGAGATTGAAGGAAATATGCCCTAGAGGCAATAATAAAGTTATTATTTATTTCCTTATATCATGATAAATGTTTATTATTCATGCTAGAATTGTATTAACCAGAAACATAATACATGTGTGAATACATAGACAAACAGAGTGTCACTAGTATGCCTCTACTTGACTAGCTCGTTAATTGAAGATGGTTATGTTTCCTAACCATGAACAAAAGAGTTGTTATTTGATTAACGGGATCACATCATTAGGAGAATGATGTGATTGACATGACCCATTCCATTAGCTTAGCACCCGATCGTTTAGTATGTTGATATTGCTTTCTTCATGACTTATACATGTTTCTATGACTATGAGATTATGCAACTCCCGTTTGCCGGAGGAACACTTTGTGTGCTACCAAACGTCACAACGTAACTGGGTGATTATAAAGGAGCTCTACAGGTGTCTCCGAAGGTACATGTTGGGTTGGCGTATTTCGAGATTAGGATTTGTCACTCCGATTGTCGGAGAGGTATCTCTGGGCCCTCTCGGTAATGCACATCCCATAAGCATTGCAACTAATGAGTTAGTTGTGAGACAATTTATTACGGAACGAGTAAAGAGACTTGCCAGTAACGAGATTGAACTAGGTATTGAGATACCGACGATCGAATCTCAGGCAAGTAACATACCGATGACAAAGGGAACAACGTATGTTGTTATGCGGTCTGACCGATAAAGATCTTCGTAGAATATGTAGGAGCCAATATGAGCATCCAGGTTCCGCTATTGGTTATTGGTCGGAGATGTGTCTCGGTCATGTCTACATTGTTCTCGAACCCGTAGGGTCCGCACGCTTAAGGTTTCGATGACAGTTATATTATGAGTTTATGAGTTTTGATGTACCGAAGGACTTTGGAGTCCCGGATGAGATCATGGACATGACGAGGAGTCTCGAAATGGTCGAGACGTAAAGATCGATATATTGGACGACTATATTCGGACATCAGAAAGGTTCTGAGTGGTTCGGGTATTTTTCGGAGTACCGGGGAGTTATGGGAATACTGGGGAAGAAGTATATGGGCCTTATTGGACTAGGGGGAGGAACGGTGCCCCCTCCTTCCTTCTCTTCCCTCTTCCCCTTCCTTGTCTCCTACTCCTACTACTTGGAAGGACTCCTAGTTGTACTAGGAAAGGGGGAATCCTACTCCCGGTGGGAGTAGGACTCCCCTAGGGCGCGCCATAGAGAGGGCCGGCCCTCCCCTCCTCCACTCGTTTATATACGGGGGCAGGGGGCACCCCATAGACACACAAGTTGATCTTCGTGATCGTTCCCTTAGCAGTGTGCGGTGCCCCCCTCCACCATAATCCTCAATAACATTGTAGCGGTGCTTAGGCGAAGCCCTGCGACGGTAGAATATCAAGATCGTCACCACGCCGTCGTGCTAACGGAACTCATCCCCGACACTTTGCTAGATCGGAGTCCGGGGATCGTCATCGAGTTGAACGTGTGCTAGAACTCGAAGGTGCCGTAGTTTCGGTGCTTGATCGGTCGGGCCGTGAAGACGTACGACTACATCAACCGCGTTGTTATAACGCTTCCGCTTTCGGTCTATGAGGGTACGTAGACAACACTCTCCCCTCTCGTTGCTATGCATCACCATGATCTTGCGTGTGCGTAGGAAATTTTTGAAATTACTACGTTCCCCAACACTTGAGGACTTTTATCCCATTAAATTTAGCCCTTTTAATTATTTTTGCTTGCCTCAAAGAAAATTTGTTGCTGAACTAGAGAATATGAGAAGATTTTTTTCATGACTTGCCATACCTGTGACACCCCAAATTTTTTGACATTTATTTTATTAATTAAAATCTTGCCAGGAAATTAAACTTTTCAATTTTCTGGGGTTTCTGTGATTTCAGTACCATCCTTTCTTAGATTTTATGGAGTTTTTATCCCAAGTGAAAACTTCCAAATATATTATTGGACTTGTTTTCCCCCTCAAGAAAAACATTTCTCTTAAAAGTGGATTTAATTGCATAACTAATTCTCCCTGAGATTTATTCCTTAAAATGATTTTTCTTAAAGTTTCAGGACCCAATTTGCACTGCAACCTCTTGATATATTTATCTAAAATTCCAACCAAAATTTGGAGATGTTATGTGATGTGTTCAAATCACTTTTATGCAAACATATAATTCATTCATTGAATATTTTGAGCTCTACCCCAAGTTTTCAAAACTGGTCCAGATGGCAGTATTGCACTACAACCCTTTTAAATACTTCTTTCTAGCCTCCACCAAAATTGTGGGATGTTAGTAGTGGTATGTAATTCAACTTTATGCAAAAACCCATTGATGTTCTTTGAAAAATTTGAGTGAAACAACCTCTTTTTCATACTGGTCCAACCTGGTGATTTCTACAGCAACCCTAATTATTTTTGCTCTAGTGACCATATGTTTTCTCCTGCTTATAGCCCTTGCTACAAAACCCTTAAGTACAGGAGAGTGGACTCTTTGGGAGGTTTTAAGTGCATGAAATAGTGCCTTTTACCTTCTGTCCAAAATCAAATTCCTCACAAACTTGCACTAACAAGTTTGAGCTTTTGGCAAACTAACTTCACCACTCTCTTACTCATCTAAAGAGACTCTAATTTGGAGATTTGGGCCACCCCAAGAAATGCCTAGGTGCCTGTGGACTTTTGTCAAACACCTTGAGGGCATGAACAACTTTGACATGACTTTTGTCATTGCACTGTGACCTTGCACCTCTGGGAAAACTAACATGTCCACCAAGCCTCTAGATGACTTTAACCTATGTCTGTTAAACCCCAACCTCACCCAGGACCTCTAGCATGCCCTGGCATTTTGACGAGCATGTCCCGTGTGTGCTCTGGGCGCGCCCAGAGCGTGCGTTTTGCACGCGCGTGCACCCGAGCCGCCGCGTCGCGCCCACCCCGTGCCACTGACCCCTGCTCGCCCGCAGAGCTGCGCCCGACCTCATCCGTTCGCAGGAAACACCCAAGCCCTCCCTTGGCGCCCTACAGGGCCGCCGTCAGGTCGGCCACGGCGGCTAGCGGCCGGCCACAGTGGCTCCTGCCCCGGTCGGCGCCGCCCGAGCCACCACGGCTCGCCACCTGCCCCATGGAGCAGCGCGAGCTCATCCACAAGCGTGTTCCCTAGCGCTTGTCGCCGCCACGACCCCCTGCAGCAACAAAGAGGCGGTTCGCCGGCGACCTTATCCACTGCCGCCACGGAACAGACCTCGTTGCACTATAAAGAGAGACCCCGAGCTCATCTGAGCACCCATGCGACCTCAGTCCACTCCCCTAGTTCCCCCGTAGCCCACAATCGAAGAGAAGAGGTCATCTTCCCCAGCTCCGGGAGGATCAGCCACCGCCGTCCTCCAGTCCATTCGGTCACAACCCGAGCCCCTCCCGTCAAAATTTTCCAAGCAACTTATTTTGTACTGTTTTTAAATTATGTGATAATTTAAATATTTCCAAAAATAGGATTTGTTGGAGAGAGAAGGAAACTTTCAAAGTTTTGGAATACACCCTGCCTCTCCACAACTTGAAGGCAAGCATTCTGGACCCTGGCATAATATTTTGTGGGTTGTTTGATACGGTTATAATACCACCTCAACATGAAGCATTAATTATTTTTATAACGATATGATCATACTCATTGAGTGCATAAATGAAAATTCTTGCTGTTGGAAATGGATATGCTTTTGATAGCAATCACCCTCATATGCCTCTCATGCCTACCGGGAAGGATCCGGGAAAGTCTCTGTCTTGGGTAGACACGAGCTTGTCCCTCGTCGAGACGGTTATGACCGGTGGGGCAGGGGAGGTATGATGAGTGGTGGTTGTGTGGGATGGATGTGAAATATTATCCTTCAGCTAATCATGCAGGACATACTTAAGCCTCCTGAGTCGGCCATAATCGAGACTTGTTCCAGTAACCCCCATACTTGTTTCGTGCTGCCACTTGTCCCTGCCATAGGTAGGGTACGGTTCACTAAGTTGTCAACCCTTGTCTTAGCACACACCGTACAGAGAGGCCATGGTGGAAGATACCGGTTGCAACCGGTAGGCATGCCACCTGGTCCGGGGGCATGGGTGTTTCCGATTGGGACCGAGAGGGGGGCACCCCTTAGAGCGCGCGACAGAAATTTGATCCCATGCTACGCGAGGTTGTAGCCTCCCCACTTAGAGTTTTGCTTAATAGGTGTCATGGGTGATTCCAGACATGAGTAAAAGCTGGTGTGTGCAAGTCAGGCGTGTTTTCGACTAAAAGACCGTAGACGGAATTAGTTCCGATGAACTAAAGAAATCCGTTACTCGTGGGTAAAGAGTACACCCTCTACAGAGATATTAAACCTATTCGAATAGCTGTGTCCGTGGTTAAGGACTACAGTCTGGGATGGGTCAAGTGTCGGTCTCCGGAGGAGAAACTACTAAACCAGAATATTGATTATGAATTGTGATATATGATGGTTATGATTATTATCATTATGGACTAACCATTTGTATTATTTGAAATAATGAATATCCCTGGGACGGTACTACCTCCTGGATGTTCACCGTGATTTTGTTTATATATAAGCCCTTTATGTGGTGTCGCACAGACGCCCGACTATGGCATGCTCGTTATTTCATTTATTTATAAGCCCTTTATGTGGTGTCGCTCAGACGCCCGACTGTGGCATGCTTGTTATTTCATTTACTTATAAGCCCTTTATGTGGTGTCGCTCAGACGCCCGACTGTGGCATGCTTGTTATTCCTTTTATATATAAGCCCTTTCTGTGGTGTCGCTCAGACGCCCGACTGAGGCATGCTTTATATTATTATCCTTTCGAGGCATCACTTCAGACACCCGATCGGTGCTTTACATTTTTACACCCTGATTGTTTCCTCATGATTTATTTAAATGATCTACTTGCGTGCATCATGAACCTTATTTCATAACTGACGAAGTGATCATAGACTATTTTCAAAACATGATTATCAGTGGCTATATTATACCTGCATTCTTAATGTTTGCGAGTACATTCAAAGTACTCACTGGCTTGTCCCTGGCTATTGTCTTGGCCAGATTTCTTGCGTGGAGAGGAGCGTTGCAATGACAGCCCCGGAACCTACGCAATGGAGATAGCAGCCTCGCGAAGTTAGGAGTTATCCTGGTCAGCTGTTCCCGTGGGAAATGGAGTCCCATAGACGCTGATGATCCGCAAACCGCTTCCGCCATCAACCATTAGAAACCATTTGTTGTACTCATAGGCCAGAATGGTCTTTTACTACATATTATGTATTTTGCTTGGATTTTCTGTATCAAGTTGGTGCCTCATCAGCTAACAGTAATCCTGGGGCTGATGAGCACAAGGGCCATTTTCTAGGAAATTATATCCCGAAAACCCAGTCCTGACAAACTTGGTATCAGAGCCAGGCTGACCATTGGCTAATCCTATATTAGTCAGGTCGAAAACCTAGGTAAACCAACCCACCAGACCTTAACCAAACCCCGGCCAAGCTTCTCGTGTAAGATAGCCACACAGTGACCCGACACCTTTGGCAGTCGGTGCCCAACTTACCCACCTAGCCTGTCGATCACGCGCCAGTAACCGGCCCCTAAATAGTCTTTTTCGCAAGCGTGTGAAGGAAGACTCCGTCCCTTTTTTTCTATAAAAGGGGCACGCTCGCCTCAGCCCAGCACAACACAGCCTCTACCCCAAACCGAGCTAGAATGCCTGGCCCAATTGTTCACAATGAGACCACAGCAACCAACCTTGGAGGTTTTGTGACCGTGCTAGCAAACCTCACCCCCCGTGCATTTGCGTTAGAAGAGCCCCCAGAATATGTGGTTTACCAAGGGCCCATGAGCGGTGAAAGCCGTCAGTTCTGGGCCACTGTGCACGTCTATGGTAGGGGTCTATCGCCAGAACGCCCCTACAGGTTCACCGGAAGGACAACTTCCTTTGAGCCGCAAGCCATCCAGCTAGCTGCTCGAGAAGCTATAGTTAAACTCCGGCACTTGTCGCCCAGAGTTAACTGTCTCTCCTTCTACTACTACCCCAGCCGTGACAGGCATGGTAGACCACCCCATGTTGCCAACAGATACCTCGAGACAGATCCTGCATTATTTGTCAGGGCGGACCGCGTCCCCCGCGAGCACCTATGGGGCCGGAGCCCCTTTCGTTGTCCGGTGAGGGGGGCGGAGGGAGCACAGAGAGCAGATCGAGGCGAGCACACGGGCGGTTTACCCAGGTTCGGGCCGCGATGGACGCGTAAAACCCTACTCCTGCTTGGTTGTATTGAACTGGGGAGCTCGGGAGCTTGGAGAGCTAGCTGCACCGAGCGTATGGCTATCTGGATCCCAAATCTCCGAACCTCGGAACCCCGGAACCCCCTCTACGTTGCACACGGGCCTCCTTTTATAGCGCAAAGGGGTCACCGACAGGTGTCAACGTAGGAGAAAGGGGTAAAAGTGTAAAAGGGGTGGTAGTTGTAACAGTGCGGGAACAGTGGCGCTACAGTGCGGCACAGTGTTATCATACCTACTTCTGACGGTAGGGGACAAGGGCATTAAATGCCCGTCACGGTCGCCCGGGCAGCACCGAGGCGGACCGTTAGGTGCGCCACCGCTCGCCACGATGGTGGCTGCATGCCACCGCATACCCCAGGCTGCGCGGTGCCCCGCCACGTGCCCTTGGGGGAAGCCCCGGAGCGACGCGTGGGCGGGCGAGCTGGAGCGCAGTCCTGAGGTGGCGATCTTGCCGCGGCAAGTGGCTTGCCGCGGGGGTCGTCTTCCTGTGCCTGATAGCGTGCCGGCTATCAGGCCTTGCCGGGGCGCATGGCGCGCCGTGGTGGGCTTCTCTTGTGGTGCCTGGGTTCGGCCTCCCCGACAAGCTCCTCTTGTCGGGGTCTCGATCTTCTGTCTCGTATACTTTGTTCTTGGATGGCCTTACATGGGCTCAGTCGTCCCGGCAAGCTCCTCTTGCCGGGGTCTTGTCTTCTTGTCCCGGCAAGCTCCTCTTGCCGGGGGCCTTGTCTTCTTGGCCCAGCAAGCTCCTCTTGCCGGGGGCCTTGTCTTGAATGCTTGGTCTTCTCTTGGCGCTTCCTGGGCGGGCCTTGCCGCAGGGCGCTACAACTGCCCGTGCACAAGTCTGGGGTACTAAGGTACCCCTACTTTAGTACACCGACAGGAGCCCCCGGGCCTGGGCCACACACGGTGCCGAGCGTCGTTGGGCCAGGCCCTAACAGTGCACGGGCACGCATGGCCTTGGTCGCGCTGCTCCTTAACTCCGCACCCGTCGCTCCTTCCCCAGGCGGCGCGCGCTTATCGCGGCGTCGTGGGGGCGAAACGCCCGTTCCCTCTTTAAGTGGAGGGAGGTGCGGAGGCGCGGCTCGATAAATGAACGGGGGTGAGGCGCGGCTTTCGAGGCATCCGTTCCCCATAATCACGGGATGGGGAGAGGTCGTCCCACCCGTCGCCTCGGTTCTGCGCGCCCACCACGCGGTCCTCATGCACTCGGAGTCGCGGCGGCGGAGGCAGGGAGTCGGGCCGGCGCGGGTCGATGCAGTGGGTCGGCCCCAGTCGCCTGCCCTTCCTCCGCTTCTATTGGAGGAGCGAGGCGGCCGCGGTCCCACTCCGCCCCTTTATAAGGAGCGAAAGGGGGCGACGGAAATCCGCACTCCATCTCCTTCCTCCTTCTGCTTCTGGTTTCCTTCCCCCATCTGTGATGGAGGGGGGAACCCTGGTTCTTCTTCGGTTGCCGCGAGGGTGTCTGCTAGGCAACGCGCCCCTCCTCCCCTTGCGCCCGCGGCGGCGGAGCCGGTCGTCGGGGGAAGAGGGAGAGGGCGAGGTCGCGGACGAGGTCGTGGACGGGGCCGAGGCGCTCGGGGCGGACGGATCGGTGCGCCGTCCTTGCCTCCGCCAGCGGCTCCGTTCCTTCCCGCGGTCCATCTCGGGGACGACCCCCGTGAGTTCATTATCAGGCTGCGCCGGGCGCCTCGTCGCCACCTCCGGCTTCCCGCTCCATTCGCGAGCGTGTTGGAGGTGGAGCAGCCTGAGACGCTAAACCTGCGCATGAGGGGCTGCGGGATCAGTGGGACGCGAGTCCACGTCGAGTCCCGAGCCCCCGGCGAGGTGTGTCTGGGCCGCGGGTGGAAGACGTTCGCCCGGATCCACAGCTTGACGGAGGGGTTCACCCTCCACTTTAAGCTAGTGGGGGAGGACCTCCTCTCCGTCAAGGCCTTCTGGGGCTTCGGCATCCGGGCCCGGTGCTGCGAAGATAGCTCCTCCGACAGCGAAGGCTCCTCCTCGAGCGAGAGTGACGAGGAGGGGAGCGACAGCGACGACGAGGGGAGCAGCCGCCGGGATGACGGGTACGACTAGGCGTCGGCCGCAGCTCCGTGTGGCACCGGCGGCCCCATCGACCGCGCCGGGCTCCGTGAACTCCCCGGGGTCGTCTCCTTGGGCGACTGGCGTAGGGGGGCTGCTGAGGAGGACAGAGGGCGGACGTCGAAGGCCGCGAAGTCGGAGTACGGGCCGACTTCGACAGCTGGCTGACGCTCCGGTGCCTCGTGTTCCAGATGCGCCCCAGACGCCGTCATCACCCTTGCTCTCGGTGACGACCACCGGGGTCTTCTCTTCGGCCCGGCAAGCTCCTCTTGCCGGGGGGCTTGGTCTCCTCGGGCGGCCGGAGTGGCGAGGCTGGGGAAGAGGAAGAGGCTGGCGGCAAGGCCGCTGCCTCATCTTCCAGCTCTGCCTCCGGCGCCTCCGCCTTCTTCAGCCTCCGGAGACCCCCGGGCGGAGCCCCCGGATCTTCTCTTGGTGTCTTCTGCCACCCGTAGCTCATCTAGGTGCCCCTTTCGCCCTCTTCGCCTACTTGCCCTACCTCCTGAGGAGAGAGACAAGAAAGGGGTTACGGGCACCTTATCTCTTTTCATCTTGTAAGCCTTCGGGCCTTAGTTGCGTTTAAGCCTTGTAATCCCTCTTTTCATGTTTTTCATTCTCTCTGAACTGTACCTGAGTGGAATGTTTTTAATGAAAAGGGGATGTTTGCCGGATCATTTGTCTCGCGGGTGGAAACCGCGGTAAGGAACGAATCCTTTACATCGTTAAGATAGACGGTTTCTCGCCCGGCAACAAGCCCAGCCGCTCCCCCGCACTGCTCGACCTTTCTCACGCCCTTGGCGGAGGCGGGGAGCAGGCGGGTTCCGGCCCCTCGCTTCCCTCCCTCTTGCTGCCGCGGCTGCTATCGAAACGGGCCCCAGGAACGCGCTCTGGGGCTTGCCGCTAAGAGAGCACGGTAGCTTTCCAGGAGGAAAGGAGGCTTTCAAATTCCACAGTCCATAAGAGAATGCATGATGAGGGATGCAAAAACTTATCTGAGGTTGCAGCCCCCGGCGACTCTGGCTCGCCGGGGCGTAGGTGTTGGCTCGTCCTTCTCCTCTTCCTTGTCCTTGAGCGGCCCGGCAAGGACATTCAATTCCTGCGAGCCAAAAGGGAAAGGACGGGAAAAAGACGCGGACTCGACCTCTAAGTTAGGGGTTAGCGACAGTTAGGAACTGACAACCCTAACCAAGGACGAGACTCTGACTCAGCATGCATGCTAAAATCTAGGGCGCCAGCGCTTCTTTATCTTCGGCCAGGGGCTTCGCCTGGCTTTGTACGAGGGCTTAAATGCAACATCGGCAAGGCCTGCACAAACCGGTGGTTGCCGGAGCGGATCACGGCAACCGCGCCTTATGGGCGAAACTTGCGAAGAGGCTCTATGTTCCCAGGAGTTGCTCACTGGTAGGCCCTCTTCGGTCTTGAGGCGGACAGCGCCGGGCCTCGCGACTCGTCTCACCCGATAAGGGCCTTCCTGCTTCGGCGTCGACTTGTTATAATTCTTGGCCGACTGAACGTGCCTAAGAACAAGGTCGCCTAACAGGGCAACTTTATCTGGTGCCAGGGGCTTCGCCTGGCTTTGTACAAGGGGTTACATGCAACAGCGGCAAGGCCTGTACAAACCGATGGTTGCCGGAGCGGGTCACGGCAACCGCGCCTTATGGGTGAAACTTGCGAAGATGCTCTATGTTCCAGGAGTTGCTCACTTGTACGCCTTCTTCGGTCTCGAGGCGGACAGCGCCAGGCCTCGTGACTTGTCTCACCCGATAAGGTCCTTCCCACTTTGGCGTCAACTTGTTGGAATTCTTGGTCGACTGAGTGCGCCGAAGAACAAGGTCGCCCTCTTCGAGACTCCTGGCCTTGACCTTGCGGCTATGGTAGCGACGCAAGGCTTGCTGGTATCGAGCAGCTCGTACCGCAGCCTGGAGACGTCCTTCCTCAAGGAGCAGCGTGTCATCTTGGCGCAGCCGCTCTTGCTCGAGCTCGTCATAAGCGAGCACCCGAGGAGATCCGTATACGAGTTCCGTGGGGATAACTGCTTCCGCTCCATAGACTAGAGCAAAGGGTGTCTGTCCGGTGGCTCGACTCGGTGTCGTTCTGATTGACCAAAGAGCCGCCGGCAGCTCCTCAATCCAATTTCTTCCGCACTTGTGCAGCCTGTCGAAGGTCCTGGTCTTGAGTCCGCGCAGCACTTCAGCGTTGGCCCTTTCTGCTTGACCGTTGCTCCTGGGGTGAGCAACCAAAGCGAAACAGACCTTGGCGCCGAGATCCTGGGCGTATTGCATGAAGGCGCGACTTGTGAATTGTGTCCCGTTGTCGGTGATGACCCTGTTGGGGATTCCGAAACGGCAGACGATCGACCGGAAGAACTTGACTGCTGACTGTGCGGTCACCTTCCTCACTGGCTCCACTTCTGGCCACTTCGTGAACTTGTCGATTGCAACGTACAAGTACTCGAAGCCCCCGACGGCTCGGGGAAAGGGGCCGAGGATGTCGAGCCCCCAGACCGAGAAGGGCCAGGATAAAGGGATTGTTTGGAGAGCTTGAGCTGGCTGATGAATCTGTTTTGCATGGAACTGGCACGCTTCACACTTGGTTACTAGTGCAGTTGCATCTTGGAGGGCTTCTTGCCAGAAGAACCCTTGCCGGAAGGCTTTCCCGACAAGTGCTCTTGCGCCAATGTGATGGCCGCATATGCCTCCGTGTATCTCTGCCAACAGCTTCTGCCCGTCTTCCCTGGAGATGCACTTCAACCTGACACCGTTGAGTCTCCTTCTGTACAGCTCGTTGTCCACGAACTGGTACATACTTGACTGCCTGGTGATCTTCTCCATCTCTTCTGGGTCGTCGGGAAGTTCTCCAGTTTGCAGAAAACGGACGATCTGCTGCGCCCATGCCGGAGCCCGAGGCTCGACGGCAAGGACTAAAGGCCTGAAGGCCGCTGCGGGGACCCCGGCTTCTACGGCAAGAACCTCTGGTTCCGCCGGAGCCGGTGATCCCCCGGCAAGCTTGCCGGGGCAAAGCTTGTCGGGAACCCCCGCTTCAACTGGACAGATCCTCGGATCCGCAGGAGCGGACTGTTCCTCAGCGTTCAGACTGCTGATCCGCTTGCCGGAGCAAGGCTTATCGGGGACACCTGCTTCGACTGGACGGATCCTTGGATCCGCAGGAGCGGGCTGTCCCTCGGCGTTCAGACTGCTGATCTGCTCGCCGGAGCAAGGCTTACCGGGGACACCTGCTTCGACTGGACGGATCCTGGGATCCGCAGGAGCGGGCTGTCCCTCGGCGTTCTGGTTGTTGATCTTGGGGACCTTGGCGGCGGTCTCAGGAAGGTCCGCCTGCAAGTAGTCGCCGGAGACCAACTTCCTTTTCTCAGGAAGGTCCGCTGCCTCTAGCTTCTTGATCTCTTCGCTGATGAATTCTTGGCGCTCCACGGCTTGCTTTCTCACTTTCTGCTTGACGGGTCGCGCGTGAGGACAGACAGCGAGCTTGTGCTCAATCACCCTCCTGGGAACACCGGGGATGTCGGACGGTTGCCATGCAAACACGTCGTCATTCGCCTGCAGGAAGGCAACGAGCGCGCTTTCCTATTTGCTGTCAAGCGTGGCACTGATGGTGAAGGTACCGCCAGTGCCGTCCTCCTTGGCGGACACCTTCTTGGTTGCCGGAGGAGCGGTCATTCCCTTCTTGTACTTGCCGGTGGAGCTCGATGGAGCGTCCTCGACGGCGGCGCAGCACTCCGAAGAGGTGCGGTTGCCGGAGTGGGCCCCAGAGCACTTACCGGACTTGGTCCTTGCCTTCTTCCGCCCGGGGGCTTCAGCGGCAAGGGTGTCCTTCTCTGCCGCGGCTGCTACATCCCGGTAGATCTTGTCGGCGCAGATAAGCGCGTCCTTTTTGTCGCCATGGACAGTGATGACGCTTATCGGCCCCGGCATCTTGAGTACATTGTAGGCGTGGTGGGAAGCTGCCATGAACTTGGCGAGAGCGGGACGGCCGAGGATCCCATTGTATGGTAACGGGATATCAGCGACGTCGAACGTGATGCGCTCAGTCCTGAAGTTGAGCTCGCCGCCGAAGGTCACAGGCAGAGTAATCTTCCCCTTGGGCTTGCTCTTCCCCGGGTTGATTCCTTGGAAAGATCCGGTCTCTTCGAGCTCGCCGTCTGGGATCTGGAGTTTCTTGATCACAGCGGAGGAGATCAAGTTCAGCCCGGCCCCGCCGTCTACCAACATTTTGGTGACCTTGAGGTTGCGGATGGTGGGTGAGACCAGCATCGGCAAGCACCCGACCGCGGTTGTGCGGTCGGGGTGATCCTCAAGATCGAAAATGATGGGCGTGCTGGACCATTTGAGGAGCCTGCGCGACTCCACGGGCGGCTCTGCTGCGTTCACCTCTCGCGCCCACCGCTTAAGCTGGCGGTGGGAGGTGTGCAGAGAGGCGCCGCCGTCAACGCATAGGACCTCCGTGGCCTTCTGGAACTCCTGCTCGCTGTTATCTTCGTCTTCCACGTCTTCGTCGTCGTTTTCTTCATCCTCGTCGCGGCCCCGGGGAGGCCGATCGCCTTGCCGCTGCTTAGCCTTGCCGCGGCGTCCTCCCCGGCCGATGGGCGGCCGCTTCTTGCTTGGTTCGCCACCTCCACCCTGGGCCTTCCCCTTGTCGCGCCTCTCATACTCAGCCTTCTGCTGCATGACGAGGTTCTCGACGCTTTTGCAGTTGGAGAGATCGTGGCCCTTGGTGCGGTGGATCTTGCAGTATTGCTTGTCAGAGCCGTCCTGCTTGTCGGCTGCCGCCACAGGGGCAGGCTCCTTGCCGGAGCCGCCAGCCTGCGTTTGCTTGGCGGGAGCCTCCCTGCCGGACTCCTCGATGGCAAGCACCTCTTTCCTGTTCTTCCTCCTATTACTCCGCCGCTGGCTTCTCTTCGCCGGGGCGGTGTCGTCACTGTCGCTTTCTCCTGCGCCAGCATCCTCCCCGGGGAGTTTCCTCCCCTCCTCCGCGCGCGCGCACTTGTCAGCCAGGGCATATAGCTCGCTGACGTCCCGGATCTTGGTCATGGCCATCTCTTCACGCATGCGGCGGTTACGCACGTTCTGGTGGAACGCGCTGATAACCGCGGCAGGGTGAACGTCGGGGATGTTGCGATGCACGCGGCTGAAGCGCTGGATGTACTTGCGCAGGGGTTCTCCTTCCTTCTGGGCTAGGATGTGGAGGTCGCTATCCTGGCCATGAGGTTTGTGGCCGCCTGTGAAGGCGCCAACAAACTGATGGCAAAGATCCGCCCAGGAAGAAATGGAGCCTTCCGGCAAGTGCATAAGCCACGAACGAATGTTCGGCTTAAGCACGAGCGGGAAGTAGTTCGCCAATATTCTCTCGTCGCGCCCCCCGGCAGCTTGTACAGCGATCGTGTAGATGCTGAGAAACTCCGAGGGGTGCGTCCTGCCGTCGTACTTCTCCGGTACGTCGGGCTTGAAGTTCTTCGTGCTGGGCCACCGGACGCGCCGCAGCTCACGGGTGAACGCAGGGCAACCTGCCGCGTACGGTAAGTCACCTGGTTCACCGGGCGCGTGCGCGTCGACAGCGTTCCCAGCCCGCTGGTCTGATTGCCGCCGAGTTTCTCGGCGGCGCTCAATCCTTGTTCGAGCGTCTTCTTGCTGCCGCTCGTCGAGGACTCGGCGCTGGTCCCGGCGGGTCCGCGGGTCTGACGACGCTGTAGAGCCGTCGTCGGCGTTGCTCCAGCGGGGCGGCGTCTTCTGCTTCTGCGCCGGGGAGTGCATGGTGGTTGCACCCCCAGCGGTCTTGTCGCCGTCGGCCTTCGTCTTCTCGACCTGCCGTGGCCGTGAGGTCGCCGGCTGCTGCGGCGTGTCGTCGTTGGCGAAGGCGATCAGGCTCTGGATGGTGGCCCTCCAGCCTTCGGCCTTGTCGGCCGCTGGAGGGTAGTCGAGGAGCAGTTGCGCTCTCGCGAGCGCTTCTGCCGGAGTGGAGGGGAGCGGGGGCGAGTGGCGCGAGGAGCGGGATACGCTCGGACTCCTAACAATGTTAGAAAGAGCGGGGTCCCTCCCCGGCGCCTTCGCCTTGCCCGTGTCAAGACGGGGGCCCGTGGCGTCCCGTGAACCTCCAGTTTGCCCTTGGTCCAGCAAGCGGATGCCACCTCCCGTGGTATGGCGCTGCTGGGTCGTCGTTTGTAGGGACGGATGCGGCGCGTCCTCGGAGGCCGAGGTTCGGTCGTCCGCCCTGTCCTTGGATTTGGTGGCACCGCGAGTGTTCTCGCCGGTGGCCACCCCTCCGACGGCGTCTCCCCCGCCCACCGTTGGCTCCGGAGGCGGTGGAAGAGACGCGGACGGGCCCGCGACCTCCGAAGCCTTCTTCTTCGGGGCCATGGTGTTGATGAAGCTAGCGAATTCAGAGAAGCTGACGAAGAGCGCGCTCGCGCGAACGCCGGATCTGATCCGCACAACCTCGACGCACCCCCTACCTGGCGCGCCAAAGATGTCGGGGCGGACCGCGTCCCCCGCGAGCACCTATGGGGCCGGAGCCCCTTTCGTTGTCCGGTGAGGGGGGCGGAGGGAGCACAGAGAGCAGATCGAGGCGAGCACACGGGCGGTTTACCCAGGTTCGGGCCGCGATGGACGCGTAAAACCCTACTCCTGCTTGGTTGTATTGAACTGGGGAGCTCGGGATCTTGGAGAGCTAGCTGCACCGAGCGTATGGCTATCTGGATCCCAAATCTCCGAACCTCGGAACCCCGGAACCCCCTCTACGTTGCACACGGGCCTCCTTTTATAGCGCAAAGGGGTCACCGACAGGTGTCAACGTAGGAGAAAGGGGTAAAAGTGTAAAAGGGGTGGTAGTTGTAACAGTGCGGGAACAGTGGCGCTACAGTGCGGCACAGTGTTATCATACCTACTTCTGACGGTAGGGGACAAGGGCATTAAATGCCCGTCACGGTCGCCCGGGCAGCACCGAGGCGGACCGTTAGGTGCGCCACCGCTCGCCACGATGGTGGCTGCATGCCACCGCATACCCCAGGCTGCGCGGTGCCCCGCCACGTGCCCTTGGGGGAAGCCCCGGAGCGACGCGTGGGCGGGCGAGCTGGAGCGCAGTCCTGAGGTGGCGATCTTGCCGCGGCAAGTGGCTTGCCGCGGGGGTCGTCTTCCTGTGCCTGATAGCGTGCCGGCTATCAGGCCTTGCCGGGGCGCATGGCGCGCCGTGGTGGGCTTCTCTTGTGGTGCCTGGGTTCGGCCTCCCCGACAAGCTCCTCTTGTCGGGGTCTCGATCTTCTGTCTCGTATACTTTGTTCTTGGATGGCCTTACATGGGCTCAGTCGTCCCGGCAAGCTCCTCTTGCCGGGGTCTTGTCTTCTTGGCCCGGCAAGCTCCTCTTGCCGGGGGCCTTGTCTTCTTGGCCCGGCAAGCTCCTCTTGCCGGGGGCCTTGTCTTGAATGCTTGGTCTTCTCTTGGCGCTTCCTGGGCGGGCCTTGCCGCAGGGCGCTACAACTGCCCGTGCACAAGTCTGGGGTACTAAGGTACCCCTACTTTAGTACACCGACATTATTGCATCTGGTGCGCTATGTAAGTGCACTAGAGGGGTTGTTCGATCAGATCACACTTGATCTGATCGCAGCTCGTGGAGAACTGGTTCGCCGACCCCCAGCAAGAAGAGAAGTTGAGCCCGACGCCGACAGCCCAGTCGTGTTGTTCGGACAACCGATCGAGACCCTGAGGTCAGCCCCAGCCATCAACCAAGGTGCTTTGATGACCCCAGAAGTGCTTCGTCGCCTTTTGGGAACCCACTCCAGCGGGATTGTGGCCAACAATCCCCGTGATGGTCACCATCGCTACCCCAACCCTGCAGTTCCTCAACCCCCTCCGGCTAACCCCGACGGTGAAGCCAATGGAGATGCCTCGGCGTCCACAAGGCACACCCGCTTGGATATGAATGAGGTGGACTATGTCACTCGAGTAGTACCGAGTCTCGGCTTGTCCACACCCTGTAATTGTGTGATCTTGTATCACCACAATGTTGTCTGCATGTGCGCCCCAATTTAAAAAGTAGTTGTGTTGATGTACAGCCGCATTTTTAATTCCAGGCGTAGCTACCAAGACCAACCCCGACGGCACCCATAGTAACGCGTCACTTTTGTGAGATGTGTGTATCTGTGACTTTGACCCTGACCCCGTGAGGGCCGAACCAGCAAGCTAGTACCCCTCACCGCAGTAATAACCCATCCCAGTCGCTATATAAAAGTCCACCTCGTGACCTTACCGAGTACCCCTCATCTTGTGCGCAATCCTCACAACCATTCCTTGCCATGCCGAGCCCTAGCATTTATCTGAGAACCCCAGATGCAACCCCGGGTAGCTTTGTTAAAATATTGTGGGACTTTACCTGCAGTACCATGGGCTCTACCCAGCCACCCCAGTACGAGCTGCTCAAATCGAGGATCACCCCTTCCACCTCGAAATATTGGGCAGTAGTGCACATCCCTCCCGTATATTCAAATCAAGACCCCACGGAAGTCTCCTTCCTGGGGAAATCTATGCCGACTCCGCAGATGGCCATAGAAGCGGCTGCACACGAAGCGATTGTTCGCCTTCGATTCACGGTACCCTATGCCAGCGAACGAGGGTATTATTACTTTCCGAGCCGTGCTGCACCCGGAGAAGTAGCAGTTTTTCCCGGTGGATGAATTGAGAGAGACCCAGTACTGGCCAACCTTGTCCAGTATGTCATCGCTCAAGAGCGTTTAACCCAACGAGTGATGGGTTATCTCCAGAGCCTCGCTGATTTAAATCCTTAGATCGCCATCGGCAGACCACTGAGGCCCGGTCAGGAGAGACGCGTTCATCGACTGATCAATCCGCTTCCCCCGATAGAAGAAGAGTGCGCCCCAATACCAGAGACGTTTTCTCGGGACCCCGTCCAGTTACCGTTTTCATTCTAGACATCACTGCTATGTTCTTTTATTCTCGCATTTAGCTAATGTAGGATCGGAAGTATGTCTAGAGGGGGGGTGATTAGACTACTTGACCAAATAAAAACTTAACCTTTTCCCAATTTTAGTTCTTGGCATATTTTAGCAACTTTAGGACAAGTCAAGCAATCATCACACAATTCAAGCAAGCATGCAAAGAGTATATAGCAGCGGAAAGTAAAGCATGCAACTTGCAAGAATGTAAAGGGAAGGGTTTGGAGAATTCAAACGCAATTGGAGACACGGATGTTTTTCCCGTGGTTCGGATAGGTGGTGCTATCCTACATCCACGTTGATGGAGACTTCAACCCACGAAGGGTAACGGTTGCACGAGTCCACGGAGGGCTCCACCCACGAAGGGTCCACGAAGAAGCAACCTTGTCTATCCCACCATGGCCATCGCCCACGAAGGACTTGCCTCACTAGCGGTAGATCTTCACGAAGTAGGCGATCTCCTTGCCCTTACAAACTCCTTGGTTCAACTCCACAATCTTGTCGGAGGCTCCCAAGTGACACCTAGCCAATCTAGGAGACACCACTCTCCAAGAAGTAACAAATGGTGTGTTGATGATGAACTCCTTGCTCTTGTGCTTCAAATGATAGTCTCCCCAACACTCAACTCTCTCTCATAGGATTTGGATTTGGTGGAAAGAAGATTTGAGTGGAAAGCAACTTGGGGAAGGCTAGAGATCAAGATTCATATGGTAGGAATGGAATATCTTGGCCTCAACACAAGGGTAGGTGGTTCTCTCTCAGAACATATGAGTTGGAAGTGTAGATGTGTTCTGATGGCTCTCTCCACGAATGAAGAGGAGGTGGAGGGGTATATATAGCCTCCACACAAAATCCAACCGTTACACACAATTTACCAATCTCGGTGGGACCGAATCAACAAACTCGGTCGGACCGAAAAGGTAAACCTAGTGACCGTTAGAGATTTTCGGTGGGACTGACATGCAACTCGGTGGGACCGATATGGTTAGGGTTAGGGCATAACGTAATCTCGGTGAGACCGATTACACAAACTCGGTGAGACCGATTTGGTAATTGGCTAACCAGAGAGTTGGTCAGGCAAACTCGGTGGGACCGATTTGCTCTTTCGGTGAGACCAAAAAGTTACAAAAGGGAAACAGAGAGTTTACATTGCAATCTCGGTGGGACCTATTTGCTCTTTCGGTGAGACCGAAAAGTTACAAAAGGGAAACAGAGAGATTGCAACCCCATCTCGGTGAGACCGAGATCCCTATAGGTAGAACCGATTTGCTAGGGTTTGGCAGTGGCTTATGACAAGTGAAACTCGGTGGCGCCGGATGGAAAGAATCGGTAGGACCGAGTTTGGCTTGGAGTTTAGGTCATTTGTGGATATGGGAAAGTAGCTGAGGATTTTGGAGCATATCATTAAGCACATGAAGCAAAAGGCTCATTAAGCAACACCTCATCCCTCCTTGATAGTATTGGCTTTTCCTATGGACTCAATGTGATCTTGGATCACTAAAATGTAAAATGAAGAGTCTTGAGTCTTTTGAGCTTGAGCCAATCCTTTGTCCTTATCATTTTGAGGGTTCCACTTTCACCATCCATGCCATGCCAATAATTGAGCTTTCCTGAAATAATTGCTTTGGAATAGCATTAGCTCAATGAGCTATATGTTGTTATGAATTACCAAAACCACCTAGGGATAGTTGCACTTTCAATCTCCCCCTTTTTGGTAATTGATGACAACATATAGATCAAAGCTTCGACAAATGATAATAAGAATGAATCATATCGTCGCTTTGAGAAGTATGTGATAAGTAAGAGCTCCCCCTAAATTTGTGCATATTTAAAATTTGCTTTGGACTGCAAATGCACAAAGAATTAGAATTATGGGTTACTCTTCCATGTCACATACATCTTGGTGGAGCACTCAAAATGATAATAATGAAATACATGCACTCATCACCAAGGAAAAGTGAATGACCACAAAAGATAGATAAGATATATCAAGCATGCATAAGTGTAGCTTATGATCAAACACATGATCATCAATGTCTCACAAGCATATCAAAGTATCTCGACCAAAAGCAAACAATGTTTGAGAAACCACCAAATAAAGCAAGAGAGAAAAAAGCAACACTCTCTCTCTCTCTCGAAGCCTATGATCTACACATTTTTCTCCCCCTTTGGCAACAAGTTACCAAAAAGTTCCTAGAAAATGCATAGTGCTAGATCGACACTCAGGCTTGATCTTCTGGTGGTGGTGGAGTCCGGATCACTCCAAGGACGAAGGCTTCCGTAGACGTGGTTGGAGTTGGAGCTAAAGTGGATGCTGGAGCTGGTTGGGCTGGTGCTGTGGCTGGAGCTGAGGCGGTGGCTCTTGTGTCAGGAACTGGCACTGCACTGGACCTCTGAGCTCGTGGCACTCTGGCAAATGCATCAGTGGTAGTCTTCCCTTTCCTCTCCTGCATGTCATCTTGGAGTTGCTCCACTGCAGTCTGAATCTCTGTCACCTTGATATCCAAGTCATAGAACTTTTGTTCTACGATTCTCTCTAAGCTTGCCTAGTTCTGAGTTAGGGTGGCCAGTCCTTTCTCAATCCGTAGGGTGGATGCAATCAAGTAACTGAGTTGCTCTTGCTTGTTCTTCAAGAAGTACTCAGATGCCTCCTCTTGAGTTGGCATCTTGGCAGCTTTCTCCTTCCTTGCCTTCTCCTTCTTGGCTTGTGCTTGGGCTGATGATGGTTCATTTTCATTCATCACAACTTGGTTGTCCTCGAAATCTGGATGAATAGGCAAATGTTCCTTGTATTTCTCTTTGGTTTTGGCTTTGGTGTTGGCTTGGCCTTGGAAGCAGCCTTGGGGGCTTCCTTGGGCTTAGATGCAGTTGCCCCTGATCTTATAGCATCACCCATCAGTTTGGGTGTCGTAGGTGCTGGTGCAGCAACCTCTTCTTCTTCCTCTTCTTCATCAGAAGAATGATGTTCAAATTCAGCCATGGGATCAACTTTCTTGCACCATCTGCCTCTTTTCCTTTCCTTCTTCCCTTCAGCAGCAACTGGCTCTTTGGGTGCAGGCTTCTCAGGAATCTTTGTTGAGGCTCTGGCCTTTGGCATGGGCTGCCTGCCTGCCGGCCTTTTGACCTTTAAGCCTGGCTTGGTGCTCTTTCTTGAGCCATGCTCTTTCTTGAGTTCAACTTTCTTAGAAGTTGCTTCCTCCTCTGCCACATAGTCCTCATCTTCTGATTCTGAGGTTCTCTTTTTCCTTTGTCTTGTGGCAGCTTTTGGCAGGTTGCTGGGGGTGCTCCTGTTGCCTTCATCTGAAGAGCTGGAGGGACTAGTGCCCTCACTCATCTGCACTGGCTGTTCTGACAAGTTCTGGCTATCACTCTGGTCTGACATGATGAACAAGCTGACTTCTGACCTTGTGAATAGTTTATGGATGAGGTAGAGTGGATGAGCATCACAAAATGCAGAGATTTTTGCAAAAGAATGATTCAAAAACTTAGTTTTAGTTTCCCACAGAAAGCATTCCGGATCTACCGATTTTCAAACTCGGTGATACCGAAGCAGTTTTTGGAACCTAAACTAGTGAACTCGGTTGGACCAAGTCACAGTTCGGTGGCGCCGAGACTGCTAGGGTTTCACAAAGTTCCAAAATCGGTCACATCGATTAGCAATACTCGGTCAGACCGAGTTTTACTTGTGCAATGGCATAAGCCAAATCGGTGGGACCAAGTTTTTCAACTCGGTGGGTCCGAGATGGTTTCGACGGAAACCTAACCCTAAAATTTTCAAATCAAACCTATTCTATGAGTTCATTGACTGGATATGAGTTTATCAAACGTGGCAAGAATCAATATGATCACAATGTGCTAGGAATCGGATTGGGGAATAGCACAAAGATCGAGTCCATACCCTAGTTCGGTGGAGACTCGCTACGGCGGCAATGGCGGGGTTGATTCCCGTTGACGGCGACGGAGACCAGCGACTGGAGGCGGCTGGCGGCGAGGAGACGGTCCGGAGACCATGTAGGCAGAGCGAGCTATCGCGCGGGCGAAGGGGTTCGGAGAAATTTCCAAATTTTTGCCCGTGTCTATATATAGCCCGACCCAGTCGGTGTGACCGAGTGGAACAACTCGGTGGCACCGAGATGCAAAACTGTATACAGTTATTGCAACTCGGTGTGACCGAATGGTTCAAATCGGTTGCACCGAGATCAAAAACATAGATCAACTTAATGATCTCGGTAAGACCGAAAGTGGGGTATCGGTCAGACCGAGAATCACAAAGAGGTTTTGGAATTTTAAGTCTATGACGAATCGGGGACTCCGAGTGCTCCTCACACAGAGTGGTTCGAATCTGACTTGATCAATTTTGTGATGTAGCATGAATAGAGTTTGAGACGAGAAAAGCATAGATAGCTAGAGGAGGTTCTTAGGCATCCTTGTCCATCCACTTGGCAAAAGAAAAATAAAGCCAAACAATCAAAACAACAAGTGGGTGTCCTCGAATGAGTAAAATATGCAACCAACATGCTCACACAATAAAATGGCAATTGAAATATGTGACAAAGCATGCACATCCAGTTCTAGCATCTATCAAGCAATTGGCGATGACTAGGTCATCTATATATGAGTATATTGACTTAGGAGTCAAATGAGAACATTTGATCATAGGTCATACTCATCGTTTAAGCTCAAGTGGGGTTACCACTTTTACATAAAGCATTGTTGTGTTCACATCATTAGAGTTGCTTTAACTCAAGTCTTAGAGTAAAGCTCGCCCTAGATGTGATATCCCCCCTAAGAGGGATGAACTAACCTTGGGTTTTGTCGATGATGACTTCATGTAGATGTTGAAGATGTGGATGCTCAATGTTGATGTAGATCACTTGGAGCTATCCTTTTGAGTGAATTGCACTTTCAATACCTACATGGGTTAGTCCCACAAGGAACAAACATGGATATCCATAGACATAGAGTGATGCACACACAAGATGATGTCTATGAAGGCTTTTAGGTTACCTTGTCCCTTGACTTACCAACAAGAGGGTTTGTGACTCCTTGAACTAGTGCAAGATGTGGAAGTTGATTGCACTTGTTCTTGCCAAAATGATAAGAGTGAAGTATGTTGGCGGAGTCACCCTCAAGAACTCTCTAGTTCTTCTTCTTTTGGATCCACACCATCTTGATGGGAATCCTTGGAGTTGTAGTCGTACTTGATGAAGTGGAACTTGAAGTAGTCTTGGGAATCCACTTGACTAAGGTCTTAGGAGCTTCTTCAAATGCATCAATTTCTTCTTGAAGCTTGTCCTTGCCTTTTTGCTTGTAGTCTTGTGGTGGAAGATCATCTTGAGTTTGTGTCCCCTTGAAAGAAGTAGGATCATACTTCTCTTGTTGAGGAACAAACTTTCTCTTGGGATATTGATCTTCTTCCCACTCAACTCCATTGGCATTGAACTTTCGTTCAAAACCAACACCTTGATTCTTCCGGTGCCGTCCTTGCTTGCGTACAATCTCCTCGAATTGCTTAATTCCGGCAAGGCTTTTGTACACTCCTTTCTCTATGATTCCCTTCAATAAACTATTTTCTTGCTCAAGTGTAACTTGGCTAAGAGAATCGTTAGTGGAATCAAGAGAACTACTAGAAGCAACAATATTGGATTTAACATGATCATTGTTACTACTAGAGGAAGAATCTTTCTTGTTCTTGTTATTGGACTTGACTTGAGGCATGTAAGTGGATAAGAGTAAACGCTTGGCAATGTAAGAAGAACTTTTCTTGTGGAGATCATCATTGATTGCCTTTAAGAACTCATGCTCTTGCTCAAGATTGAGCTTTTCAAAGCGTAACTTCTCATGAGCTCTTAAAATTTCTCGATGATCTTCGAAGATAGTTTCATGAGCTAACTTAAGAGTGTTTAGTTCTTTAGTTAGATCCTCAATTTTCTCCTTATCATTGTCATTCGTTTTATCTTGATTAGCATGATTAATTGACGTTTCATCATAGTATTCATCACTAGAGTTGTCAACAAGTAAATCATCATCACCTAACAAGTCATCCTCATCACTATTGAAATCAGCATACTCAGGGTGAGTTACCTTAGGACCTTTGGCCATGAAGCATCTTCCAATTCCTTCATTTGGTGAGTCAAATATGTCGTAGGAGTTGGTTGACACAAGTGCTAGACCGGCAACTCCTTCATCTTGAGTATATTCGGAATCGGAGTGATAACTTCTCTCAGAGTGGTTGTCGGAGTCAGAGCCGGATACCCATTCACCAACATGAGCTTGATGTCTTCATTTTATGTAGCTCCTTGATGATTTTTCCTTTCTTTCTGAATCCTTGCCTCTCCGTGAGTATCTTTGTTCATAACGATCATCTCTACTCCTTCTCTCCCTTGATGGTGATTCTTCTCTTTTGCCTCTTCTTTTTGGAGAATCTTCTCTTCTTTTGTAGGGAGCCATACACTCATTGGAATAGTGTCCGGGTCTTCCACAATTGTAGCAGTTTCGCTCTCGACTAGAAGATCTTTTGTCATTGTAGGACCTTGACTTGGAGCTTCTATCTTTGCTTCTACTCTTGTAGAACTTGTTGAAGTTCTTCACCATTAAGCTCAATTCTTCGTTGAAGTTTTGTTTCTCACTTGATGATGTGGGGACTTCACATGAGGCTTTGTAGGCACCACTTGATTTGTTGTGAAGTTCCTCTTTATCCTTGAGCCACATCTCATGAGCAACAATTCTTCCAGTGACCTCCGTTGGCTTGAGATCTTTGTAATTGGGCATCATTTGGATCAATGTGCACACGGTATCATATTTTCCATCCAAGGCTCTTAGGATCTTCTTGATGATGAATCTGCCAGTCATCTCTTCACTCCCTAAGCCGGCAATCTCGTTTGTGATGAGAGCAAGCCTAGAGTACATTTCAGCGACACCTTCACCATCCTTCATTTTGAACTTGTCAAGTTGACTTTGAAGCACATCCAATTTGGATTCCTTGACGGAGTCGGTACCTTCGTGCATATCAATCAAAGTATCCCAAATTTCCTTTGCATTCTCAAGACGGCTGATTTTGTTGAATTCTTTGGGGCATAATCCGTTGAAGAGAATATCACAAGCTTGAGCATTGTATTGTAACATCTTCAACTCATCCGCGGTAGCTTCACGGTTTGGTTCTTTCCCGTCAAAGAAGTCACCTTGCAAACCAACACACACAATAGCCCAAACGGCGGGGTTATGTCCAAGAATATGCATTTTCATTTTATGCTTCCAACTAGCAAAATTAGTGCCATCAAAGTAAGGACCTCTACGGTGATAATTTCCCTCGCTAGACGCCATACTCTCCTAGGTTGTGAAACCAAGGCTATGACCACCAAAATCTATGGAAATCAAAGCAAATGGAGACCAAAGCTCTGATACCACTTGTAGGATCGGAAGTATGTCTAGAGGGGGGTGATTAGACTACTTGACCAAATAAAAACTTAACCTTTTCCCAATTTTAGTTCTTGGCATATTTTAGCAACTTTATGACAAGTCAAGCAATCATCACACAATTCAAGCAAGCATGCAAAGAGTATATAGCAGCGGAAAGTAAAGCATGCAACTTGCAAGAATGTAAAGGGAAGGGTTTGGAGAATTCAAACGTAATTGGAGACACGGATGTTTTTCCCGTGGTTTGGATAGGTGGTGCTATCCTACATCCACGTTGATGGAGACTTCAACCCACCAAGGGTAACGGTTGCGCGAGTCCACGGAGGGCTCCACCCACGAAGGGTCCACGAAGAAGCAACCTTGTCTTTCCCACCGTGGCCATCGCCCACAAAGGACTTGCCTCACTAGCGGTAGATCTTCACAAAGTAGGCGATCTCCTTGCCCTTACAAACTCCTTGGTTCAACTCCACAATCTTGTCGGAGGCTCCCAAGTGACACCTAGCCAATCTAGGAGACACCACTCTCCAAGAAGTAACAAATGGTGTGTTGATGATGAACTCCTTGCTCTTGTGCTTCAAATGATAGTCTCCCCAACACTCAACTCTCTCTCATAGGATTTGGATTTGGTGGAAAGAAGATTTGAGTAGAAAGCAACTTGGGGAAGGCTAGAGATCAAGATTCATATGGTAGGAATGGAATATCTTGGCCTCAACACAAGGGTAGGTGGTTCTCTCTCAGAACATATGAGTTGGAAGTGTAGATGTGTTCTGATGGCTCTCTCCACGAATGAAGAGGAGGTGGAGGGGTATATATAGCCTCCACACAAAATCCAACCGTTACACACAATTTACCAATCTCGGTGGGACCGAATCAACAAACTCGGTCGGACCGAAAAGGTAAACCTAGTGACCGTTAGAGATTTTCGGTGGCACTGACATGCAACTCGGTGGGACCGATATGGTTAGGGTTAGGGCATAACGTAATCTCGGTGAGACCGATTACACAAACTCGGTGAGACCGATTTGGTAATTGGCTAACCAGAGAGTTGGTCAGGCAAACTCGGTGGGACCGATTTGCTCTTTCGGTGAGACCGAAAAGTTACAAAAGGGAAACAGAGAGTTTACATTGCAATCTCGGTGGGACCTATTTGCTCTTTCGGTGAGACCGAAAAGTTACAAAAGGGAAACAGAGAGATTGCAACCCCATCTCGGTGAGACCGAGATCCCTATAGGTAGAACCGATTTGCTAGGGTTTGGCAGTGGCTTATGACAAGTGAAACTCGGTGGCGCCGGATGGAAAGAATCGGTAGGACCGAGTTTGGCTTGGAGTTTAGGTCATTTGTGGATATGGGAAAGTAGCTGAGGATTTTGGAGCATATCATTAAGCACATGAAGCAAAAGGCTCATTAAGCAACACCTCATCCCTCCTTGATAGTATTGGCTTTTCCTATGGACTCAATGTGATCTTGGATCACTAAAATGTAAAATGAAGAGTCTTGAGTCTTTTGAGCTTGAGCCAATCCTTTGTCCTTATCATTTTGAGGGTTCCACTTTCACCATCCATGCCATGCCAATAATTGAGCTTTCCTGAAATAATTGTCTTGGAATAGCATTAGCTCAATGAGCTATATGTTGTTATGAATTACCAAAACCACCTAGGGGCAGTTGCACTTTCAGCTAAGTGTTGTAACTCATGCGTGTTATTCTAAATCTTGTGCGATGGGGTAAATATTTGGTTTCAATTGTGGTGAGTAGTTTTTGCTGTTGTAAATTTTGATTTAACTAGTTTTCACTCGTGAAAGACCCTGGAGTGAGATTTCTTTTTCCTGAGCTGCTGCAGCATATACCTCCTCACGACATGGATTTTATTCACGCGGCACCACGGCAGCAGACTCACAGCCACAACCACTCGAACACGTACACTACTCGCAACACCATGTAACCGTGTTGCATCTGGCTAATCATCTCCCTAATACACCACAGTCTCTGAAGGAGAGATTAGTGGGTAATCATCCAGGTGCAAGTACCTCCCGCACACCGACAACAGTTAGCACCCAACACCACACCTACTCCTCGTGACCACCGCCACCGCGGAGAGCCAACACTCGAGCGGCAGCATCACGACGATCATCGAGGATCATCCCACACAGGAGCACGGAGAGCCCCAGCAATGTCGCCATCCCTCCGCACACCAGGATCACGTACCAGTCCGGCACCGCCCCCGCCATTAGAGCCTCGTCTCGAGCTTCTGTAAACGGAAATGGAGGAGGAAGAAGGAGAAGGAGAAGCGAGGCCAGGTGTGAGGAAGAAGAGAGGAGCACCTGGCCGTTTTATAGCTCGAGCTCGGTGTACGGTGGGTGAAGTCCACCAGCGCCGCTTGTCGCCCGATCGCCGGTGTTCGGAGGCGAATCCGCGAGCAGTGCCGACAGCACGCTGGCCCGCGAGGTGAGTGCACGCTGCACCGGCAGCTAGCACGCCGCGCACTACCGCGGTACGGCCTAGCTGCCCTACGCGCTAAACATCGCCGGTGGAGCAAGCGCGGGAAAGCGCGCGGGAGGGAGGAAGAAGAGATAACCGGAGGAAGAAGAAGAGACTGAAAATGGACCCCGGGTCCACCTATCAGCCAGAGAGAGCATTGTACTCTCGGGTGCGACCAACGTATTTTAAATTTAGAATTTATTCTAAATTTACTGTGTCCAACGTAGAAATCTCTCGTTTTCCCCTAGCCGTAGATTTTTCCACGCAACGCCAGTGTTCCACACTGTGGTTTTACCCCACTTATTGCCCTCTCACTGTAGCCACATTTTATTGCATATTTTAAAAAAAACAGCTTTTAGCAAATCTCGAGGACGAGATTTTTCTTAAGGGGGGTAGTGTTGTGACACCCCAAAAAATTTTACATTTATTTTATTAATTAAAATCTTGCCAGGAAATTAAACTTTTCAATTTTCTGGGTTTTCTGTGATTTCAGTACCATCCTTTCTTGGATTTTTATGGAGTTTTTATCCCAAGTGAAAACTTCCAAATATATTACTAGACTTGTTTTCCCCCTCAAGAAAAACATTTCTCTTAAAAGTGGATTTAATTGCATAACTAATTCTCCCTGAGATTTATTCCTTAAAATGATTTTTCTTAAAGTTTCAGGACCCAATTTGCACTGCAACCTCTTGATATATTTATCTAAAATTCCAACCAAAATTTGGAGATGTTATGTGATGTGTTCCAATCACTTTATGCAAACATATAATTCATTCATTGAATATTTTGAGCTCTACCCCAAGTTTTCAAAACTGGTCCAGATGGCAGTATTGCACTACAACCCTTTTAAATACTCTTTCTAGCCTCCACCAAAATTGTGGGATGTTAGTAGTGGTATGTAATTCAACTTTATGAAAAAACCCATTGATGTTCTTTGAAAAATTTGAGTGAAACAACCTCTTTTTCATACTGGTCCAACCTGGTGATTTCTACAGCAACCCTAATTATTTTTGCTCTAGTGACCATATGTTTTCTCCTGCTTATAGCCCTTGCTATAAAACCCTTAAGTCCAGGAGAGTGGACTCATTGGGAGGTTTTAAGTGCATGAAACAGTGCCTTTTACCTTCTGTCCAAAATCAAATTCCTCACAAACTTGCACTAACAAGTTTGAGCTTTTGGCAAACTAACTTCACCACTCTCTTACTCATCTAAAGAGACTCTAATCTGGAGATTTGGGCCACCCCAAGAAATGCCTAGGTTCCTGTGGCGTTTTGTCAAACACCTTGAGGGCATGAACAACTTTGACATGACTTTTGTCATTGCACTATGACCTTGCACCTTTGGGAAAACTAACATGTCCACCAAGCCTCCAGATGACTTTAACCTAGGTCTGTTAAACCCCAACCTCACCCAGGACCTCTAGCATGCCCTGGCATTTTGACGAGCACGTCCCGTGCGTGCTCTGGGCGCGCCCAGAGCGTGCGTTTTGCACGCGCGTGCACCCGAGTCGTCGCGTCGCGCCCACCCCGTGCCACTGACCCCTGCTCGCCCGCAGAGCTGCGCCTGACCTCATCCGATCGCAGGAAACACCCAAGCCCTCCCCAGGGCCGCCGTCAGGTCAGCCATGGCGGCTAGCGGCCGGCCACAGTGGCTCCTGCCCCGGTCGGCGCCGCCCGAGCCACCCCGGCTCGCCACCTGCCCCCTGGAGCAGCGCGAGCTCATCCACAAGTGTGTTCCCTAGCGCTTGTCGCCGCCACGGCCCCCTGCAGCAATAGAGAGGCGGTTCGCCGGCGACCTTATCCACTGCCGCCACGGAACAGACCTCGTTGCACTATAAAGAGAGACCTCGAGCTCATCTGAGCACCCATGCGACCTCAGTCCACTCCCCTAGTTCCCTCGTAGCCAACAATCGAAGAGGAGAGGTCATCTTCCCCAGCTCCGGGAGGATCAGCCGCCGCCGTCCTCCAGTCCATTCGGTCACAACCCGAGCCCCTCCCGTCAAACTAGCGCCACCATTCGAATCCCCGTGACCCCGCGGAGCATCCCAACACCTCAATCTAGCTCGGGAACCACCATAGCCTCGGCCCCCAAAAGCTCCCGAAGCCACCTCTGCCGAGGAGCTCGCCGCCGGCAGCTCCCTCCGTCCCCTCCGGCCTGGCGACCACCGGGAGGACCGCCCTAGAGTGGCGGATCCATCCCCGCCCTCAGGGCCCCGCGAGGAGACGCTAATCGCCGGCGACGATCGCTGGAGTCCCGCCCCCTCTCGGGCAGAGGAAGAAGAGGGAAAGGAGACCGGTCAAACCTGACCAGTGGGCCCCGTGGACCCACTGTCAGTGACCCCGCACCGGTCCATGTGTTTAAGTGAAAGCGCATCACCCCAGAGTACGTCTCCTCTGCTCGAAAGCGTATTCTCATCGAAGCGTTTTTCTTTTTTCTGTTTTATTTTAAAAACAGATTTTGACTAAACTTTGACTGGCTATAACTTCTAAAATATAAATCCAAATGACTTGATTCTTTTTCTCTTGTTTCACAAATATGGTCTAGTTTATTTTCATATTTATTTCAAATTTTTACAAGCAACTTTTTTTGTACTGTTTTTAAATTATGTGATAATTTAAATATTTCCCAAAATAGGATTTGTTGGAGAGAGAAGGACACTTTCAAAGTTTTGGAATACACCCTGCCTCTCCACAACTTGAAGGCAAGCATTCTGAACCCTGGCATAATATTCTGTGGGTTGTTTGATACGGTTATAATACCACCTCAACATGAAGCATTAATTATTTTTATAACGATATGATCATACTCATTGAGTGCATAAATGAAAATTCTTGATGTTGGAAATGGATATGCTTTATATAGCAATCACCCTCATATGCCTCTCATGCCTACCGGGAAGGATCCGGGAAAGTCTCTGTCTTGGGTAGACACAAGCTTGTCCCTCGTCGAGACGGTTATGACCGGTGGGGCACGGGAGGTATGATGAGTGGTGGTTGTGTGGGGTGGATGTGAAATATTATCCTTGAGCTAATCATGCAGGACATACTTAAGCCTCCTGAGTCGGCCATAGATCGACTCTTGTTCTAGTAACCCCCATACTTGTTTCGTGCTGCCACTTGTCCCTGCCATAGGTAGGGTACGGTTCAGTAAGTTGTCAACCCTTGTCTTAGCACACACCGTACAGAGAGGCCATGGTGGAAGATACCGGTTGCAACCGGTAGCATGCCACCTGGTCCGGGGGCATGGGTGTTTCCGGTTGGGACCGAGAGGGGGGCACCCCTTAGAGCGCGCGACAGAAATTTGATCCCATGCTATGCGAGGTTGTAGCCTCCCCACTTAGAGTTTTGCTTAACAGGTGTCATGGGTGATTCCAGACACGAGTAAAAGCTGGTGTGTGCAAGTCAGGCGTGTTTTCGACTAAAAGACTGTAGACGGAATTAGTTCCGATGAACTAAAGAAATCCGTTACTCGTGGGTAAAGAGTACACCCTCTACAGAGATATTAAACCTATTCGAATAGCCGTGTCCGTGGTTAAGGACTACAGTCTGGGATGGGTCAAGTGTCAGTCTTAGTGTCGGACTCCGGAGGAGAAACTACTAAACCAGAATATTGATTATGACTTGTGATATATCATGGTTATGATTATTATCATTATGGACTAACCATTTGTATTATTTGAAATAATGAATATCCCTGGGACGATACTACCTCCTGGATGTTCACCGTGATTTTGTTTATATATAAGCCCTTTATGTGGTGTCGCACAGACGCCCGACTGTGGCATGCTCGTTATTTCATTTACTTATAAGCCCTTTATGTGGTGTCGCTCAGACGCCCGACTGTGGCATGCTTGCTATTTCATTTACTTATAAGCCCTTTATGTGGTGTCGCTCAGACGCCCGACTGTGGCATGCTTGTTATTCCTTTTATATATAAGCCCTTTCTGTGGTGTCGCTCAGACGCCCGACTGAAGCATGCTTTATATTATTATCCTTTCGAGGCGTCACTTCAGACACCCGATCGGTGCTTTACATTTTTACACCCTGATTGTTTCCTCATGATTTATTTAAATGATCTACTTGCGTGCATCATGAACCTTATTTCATAACTGACGAAGTGATCATAGACTATTTTCAAAGCATGATTATCAGTGGCTATATTATACCTGCATTCTTAATGTTTGCGAGTACATTCAAAGTACTCACTGGCTTGTCCCTGGCTATTGTCTTGGCCAGATTTCTTGCATGGAGAGGAGCGTTGCAATGACATCCCCGGAACCTACGCAATGGAGATAGCAGCCTCGCAAAGATAGGAGTTATCCTGGTCAGCTGTTCCCGTGGGAAATGGAGTCCCATAAACGCTGATGATCCGCAAACCGCTTCCGCCATCAACCATTAGAAACCATTTGTTGTACTCATAGGCCAGAATGGTCTTGTACTACATATTATGTACTTTGCTTGGATTTTCTGTATCAAGTTGGTGCCTCATTAGCTAACAGTAATCCTGGGGCTAATGAGCACAAGGGCCATTTTCTGGGAAATTATATCCCGAAAACCCGGTCCTGACAATACCACTATTATGGCAATACCTAGATCTATCCTTGCTTTTATGCCTAGCTAGGGGCGTTAAACGATAGCACCTGTTGGGAGGCAACCCAATTTTATTTTTAGTTTTATTTGCTTTTGCTTCTATTTAGGAATAAATTTTTGATCTAGCCTCTGGTTAGATGTGTTTTTATACTTTAATTAGTATTTGTGCCAAGCTAAACCTATAGGATCTTCTTGGATGATAGTTATTTGATCTTGCTGTAATTTCCAGAAACTTTCTGTTCACGAAAACAATTGTTAAAAATCACCAGAACGTGTTAAAATACTGATTCCAATTACTGCTGATCTATAAACAAATTGCCTAGGTCGTCCTATTTTGGTAGATTTTTTGGTGTTCCAAAAGTGTGCGTTAGTTACAGATTACTACAGACTATTCTGTTTTTGAGAGATTCTGTTTTTCGTGTGTTGTTTGCTTATTTTGATGAATCTATGGCTAGTAAAATAGTTTATAAACCATAGAAAAGTTGGAATACAGTAGGTTTAACACCAATATAAATAAAGAATGAGTTCATTACAGTACCTTGAAGTGGTCTTTTGTTTTCTTTCGCTAACGGAGCTCACGAGATTTCTGTTGAGTTTTGTGTTGTGAAGTTTTCAAGTTTTGGGTGAAATCTTTTGATGGATTATGGAACAAAGAGTGGCAAGAGCCTAAGCTTGGGGACGCCCATGGCACCCCCAAGATAATCTAAGGACACCAAAAATCCTAAGCTTGGGGATGCCCCGGAAGGCATCCCCTCTTTCGTCTACTTCCATCGGTAACTTTACTTGGAGCTATATTTTTATTCACCACATGATATGGGTTTTGCTTGGAGCATCTTGTATGATTTGAGTCTTTGATTTTTAGTTTACCACAATCATCCTTGCTGTACACACCTTTTGAGAGAGCCATACATGATTTGGAAATTATTAGAATACTCTATGTGCTTCACTTAAATCTTTTGAGTTATATAGTTTTGCTCTAGTGCTTCACTTATATCTTTTAGAGCACGGTGCTGGATTTGGTTTATAGAAACTATTGATCTCTCATGCTTCACTTAGATTATTTTGAGAGTCTTAAATAGCATGGTAATTTGCTTAAATAATCTTAATATGCTAGGTATACAAAAATAGTAAAAGCTTTCTTATGAGTGTGTTGGATACTAAGAAAAGTTTGATGCTTGATAATTGTTTTGAGATATGGAGGTGATAATATCAAAGTCGTGCTAGTTGAGTACTTGTGAATTTGAGGAATGCTTGTGTTGAAGTTTGCAAGTCCCATAGCATGCACGTATGGTAAACGCTATGTAACAAATTAGAAACATGAGGTGTTCTTTGATTTTCCTCCTTATGGGTGGCGGTCGGGGACGAGTGATGGTCTTTTCCTACCAATCTATCCCCCTAGGAGCATGCACATAGTGCTTTGGTTTTTGATGGCTTGTAGATTTTTGCAATAAGTATGTGAGTTCTTTATGACTAATGTTGAGTCCATGGATTATACGCACTCTCACCCTTCCATCATTGCTAGCCTTTTCGGTACCGTGCATTGCCCTTTCTCACATTGAGAGTTGGTGCAAACTTCACCGGTGCATCCAAACCCCATGATATGATACGCTCTTTCACACATAAACCTCCTTATATCTTCCTCAAAACAGCCACCATACCTACCTATTATGGCATTTCCATAGCCATTCCGAGATATATTGCCATGCAACTTTCCACCATTCCGTTTATCATGACATATTCATCATTGCCATATTGCTTAGCGTGATCATGTAGTTGACATAGTATTTGTGGCAAAGCCACCGTTCATAATTCTTTCCTACATGTCACTCTTGGTTCATTGCATATCCCGGTACACCGCCAGAGGCATTCATATAGAGTCATACTTTGTTCTAGTATCGAGTTGTAATCATTGAGTTGTAAATAAATAAAAGTGTGATGATCATCAATTCCTAGAGCATTGTCCCAAGCGAGGAATATATATTAAAAAAATAGAAAGGCCATAAAAAAGGGAAAGGCCATAAAAAATGAGAGAAAAAGAGAGAAGGGACAATGCTACTATCCTTTGCCACACTTGTGCTTCAAAGTAGCACCATAATCATCATGATAGAGAGTCTCTTGTTTTGTCACTTTCATATACTAGTGGGAATTTTTCATTATAGAACTTGGCTTGTACTCCCTCCGTCCCATAATCTAAGACGTTTTTTGGCACTACACTAGTGTCAAAAAACGTCCTGCATTATGGGACGGAGGGAGTATATTCCAACAATGGGCCTCCTCAAGTGCCCTAGTTCTTCGTGAGCAAGCAAGTTGGATGCACACCCACTTAGTTTCTTTTGTTGAGCTTTCATACATTTATAGCTCTAGTGCATCTGTTGCATGGCAATCCCTACTCCTTGCATTAACATCAATCGATGGGCATCTCCATAGCCCATTGATTAGCCTCGTTGATGTGAGATCTTCTCCTTTTTTGTCTTCTCCACATAACCCCCATCATCATATTCTATTCCACCCATAGTGCTATGTCCATGGCTCGCGCTCATATATTGCGTGAAAGTTTATAATTTTGAGATTACTAAAGTATGAAACAATTGCTTGGCTTGTCATCGGGGTTGTGCATGATGAGAGCATTCTTGTGTGACGAAAATGGAGCATGACTAAACTATATGATTTTGTAGGGATGAACTTTCTTTGGCCATGTTATTTTGAGAGGACATAATTGCTTAGTTAGTATGCTTGAAGTATTATTATTTTTATGTCAATATGAACTTTTATCTTGAATCTTTCGGATCTGAATATTCATACACAATTAAGAAGAATTACATTGAAATTATGCCAAGTAGCACTCCGCATCAAAAATTCTATTTTTATCATTTACCTACTCGAGGACGAGCAGGAAATAAGCTTGGGGATGCCTGATACGTCTCCATCGTATCTATAATTTTTGATTGCTCCATGCTATATTATCTACTGTTTTGGACAATATTGGGCTTTATTATCCACTTTTATATTATTTTTGGGACTAACCTATTAGCCGGAGGCCCAGCCCAGAATTGTTGTTTTTTGCCTATTTCAGAGTTTTGCAGAAACGGAATATCAAACGGAGTCCAAACGGAATGAAACCTTCGGGAACGTGATTTTCTCATCGAACATGATCCAGGAGACTTGGACCCTAAGTCAAGGAAGCTTCGAGGAGGGCACGAGGTAGGGGGGCGCGCCCACCCCCCCAGGGCGCGCCCTCCACCCTCGTGGGCCCCATGTTGCTCCACCGACGTACTTCTTCCTCCTATATATACCTACGTACCCCCAAACGATCAGATACGGAGCCAAATACCTAATTCCACTGCCGCAACCTTCTGTACCCACAAGATCCCATCTTGGGGCCTGTTCCGGAGCTCCGCCGGAGGGGGCATCCACCATGGAGGGCTTCTACATCATCACCATAGCCCCTCCGATGAAGTGTGAGTAGTTTACCTCAGACCTTCGGGTCCATAGTTAGTAGCTAGATGGCTTCTTCTCTCTTTTTGGATCTCAATACAATGTTCTCCCCCTCTCTCGTGGAGATCTATTCGATGTAATCTTCTTTTTGCGGTGTGTTTGTTGAGACCGATGAATTGTGGGTTTATGATCAAGATTATCTATGAACAATATTTGAATCTTCTTTGAATTCTTTTATGTATGATTGGTTATCTTTGCAAGTCTCTTCGAATTATCAGTTTGGTTTGGCCTACTAGATTGGTTTTTCTTGCAATGGGAGAAGTGCTTAGCTTTGGGTTCAATCTTGCGGTGTCCTTTCCCAGTGACAGTAGGGGCAGCAAGGCACGTATTGTATTGTTGCCATCGAGGATAACAAGATGGGGATTTTATCACATTGCATGAATTTATCCTTCTACATCATGTCATCTTGCTTAAGGCGTTACTCTGTTTCCATGAACTTAATACTCTAGATGCATGCTGGATAGCGGTCGATGAGTGGAGTAATAGTAGTAGATGCAGGCAGGAGTCGGTCTACTTTTCTCGGACGTGATGCCTATATACATGATCATACCTAGATATTCTCATAACTATGCTCAATTCTGTCAATTGCTCAACAGTAATTCGTTCACCCACCGTAAAATACTTATGCTCTTGAGAGAAGCCACTAGTGAAACCTATGGCCCCCGGGTCTATCTTCATCATATTAATCTTCTATCACTTTATTATTGCCTTTGTTTTTTTACTTTGCTTTTATTTTACTCTGCATCTTTATCACAAAAATACCAAAAATATTATCTATCATCTCTATCAGATCTCACTCTCGTAAGTGACCGTGAAGGGATTGACAACCCCTTATCGCGTTGGTTGCGAGGAGTTATTTGCTTTGTGCAGGTACGAGGGACTCACGCGTAGCCTCCTACTGGATTGATACCTTGGTTCTCAAAAACTGAGGGAAATACTTACGCTACTTTGTTGCATCATCCTTTCCTCTTCAAGGAAATCCAACGCAGTGCTCAAGAGGTAGCAACCAACCCAATGCATGAGGAGTGTCAGCGCAATAATTCTTGCTTCAGTTGTGGGAAGAACGGACATTATGCCAGGCAGTGCCCCAAGAACAACAAGGAGAATGCCCTAATCAGGCCACAAGTCAACTTTATGGAGTCATGGCTGACCCGGCAAAACTTCACTGGGCATGTGCATCATATCTCCGCCGATGAAGCCCAAGAGAAGCCAGAAGTCGTCATTGGTATGTTTTCTGTTAATGGCATACCTGCCGTAATTTTATTTGACTCTGGGGCTTCCCATTCTTTTATTTCTCGGAGTTTTGCTGCCCACAACAAATTTCCTTATACGCTTTTGCGCAAAAATATGCTGGTACAAACCCCGGGATCTATAATAAAGAGCAATCTGGTCTGCCGTGATCTAGAAGATCAATATCAACGGAGTCTACTTTCCAACCTCTCTGGTAATCATTGAGTCTGAAAAGTTGTATATTATATTGGGTATGAATTGGTTGACCCGATATCAAGTTTGCATAAACTGCGCAACACGAGAAGTCACTTTGACGAGTCTGAATGGGCAGACTACCAAATTCTATGCTCGCAAGAATATACCCAAGCCAGAATTGGTTTGCACCGCTGTGGCTGAGTTGGAATAAATCCCTGTGGTCAGCGAGTACCCTGATGTATTTCCAGAAGAACTGCCAGGCATGCCACCAGATCGGGAACTGGAATTTGCAATAGATCTTGTGCCGGGAACTGCACCATTATACAAGAAGTATTACCGTATGCCCTCATCAGAATTAGTGGAGCTAAAGAAACAACTTGATGAATTGCTCCAGAAAGGATATATTCGTCCCAGCTCTTCACCATGGGGATCACCTGCTATTTTCATGGACAAAAAGGATGGCAGTCTCCGCATGTGCGTATATTACCGCCAGCTGAATGAGGTCACCATCAAAAATAAATATCCGCTGCCAAGGATTGATGATCTGTTTGATCAGCTCAGTGGGGCTAAAGTATTCTCTAAGATCGATTTATGGACCGGATATCATCAGCTCAAGATTAAAAAGGAGGATATTCCTAAGACCGCATTCACTACTCGGTACGGTCTTTATGAGTATACCGTGATGTCCTTTGGTCTCACCAATGCCCCTGCTTTCTTCATGCATATGATGAACAAAGTATTCATGGACTTCCTCAACAAATTCGTGGTAGTCTTCATTGATGACATCCTCATTTACTCCAAGGGTGAAGAAGAGCACAAGGATCACCTCCGAGCAGTGCTACAATGACTCCGCGGCCATTAGCTATATGCCAAATTCAGTAAATGCGAATTTTGGCTCAAGCAAGTTGGGTTTCTCGGACATGTACTATCCGCTGAAGGTATAGCCGTGGACCCGAGCAAAGTAAAGGATGTGCTCGATTGGGTGCCGCCCATGACCGTGACACAGATCCGGAGTTTTCTCGGATTAGCTGGATATTACCGTCGTTTCATTGAAGGGTTTTCCAAGATTGCTAAACCCATGATGGAGCTGCTCAAAAAGGATAAGAAGTTTGAATGGCCGGAGGATTGTGAGCAAAGTTTTAGTGAGCTAAAGATACGGCTGACAACCGCACCTGTATTGACTCTTCCAGACATTTATCGCAGTTTTGATGTGTATTGTGACACCTCCAGGCAAGGCATTGGTTGCGTACTTATGCAAGACAGCAAGGTAGTAGCATATGCATCGCGACAGCTACGACCCCACGAGGGAAATTATCCTACTCATGATTTGGAATTGGTTGCGGTGGTTCATGCGCTAAAAATTTGGAGACACTACCTCATTGGAAAAAGGTGCCAAATTTTTACCAACCACAAAAGTCTCAAATACATCTTTACTCACCCAGATTTAAACCTCCGTCAACGAACATGGCTAGAGTTGGTCAAGGATTATGATCTTGGAATAAATTACCACCCGGGTAAGGCCAACGTGGTTACCGATGCACTCAGTCGAAAGCCCGTCAGCTTGAATGTCATATTGAAATCCTTGCCTCCCGAACTCCAAGAGGAGATCGCTCAGCTCAACCTGGTCATAGTGGATGCTGGCCTCGCTAATATTTTGGAAGTTACCCCCACACTTGAGGAAGAGATCCGCAAGTGTTGGGGAACGTAGTAATTTCAAAAAAATTCCTACGCACACGCAAGATAAGGGTGATGCATAGCAATGAGAGGGGAGAGTGTTGTCCACGTACCCTCGTAGACCGAAAGTGGAAGCGTTATATCAACGCGGTTGATGTAGTCGTACGTCTTCACGATCCGACCGATCCAAGCACCGTTACTCTGTACCTCCGAGTTCTTGGCACACGTTCAGCTCGATGGCGATCCCCGGGCTCCGATCCAGCAAAGCGTCGGGGATGAGTTCCGTCAGCACAACGGCGTGGTGACGATCTTGATGTTCTACTGTCGCAGGGCTTCGCCTAAGCACCGCTACAATATGACCGAGGTGGAATATGGTGGAGGGGGGCACCGCACACGGCTAAGGAACGATCACGAAGATCAACTTGTGTGTCATGGAGTGCCCCCCTGCCCCCGTATATAAAGGAGCAAGGGGGAGGAGGCCGGCCCTAGGAGGGGCGCGCCAGGGAGTAGGATTCCTACTCCTAGTTGGAGTAGGTTTCCTCCTTTCCTAGTCCAACTAGGAGAAGGGGGAAAGGGGGAAGAGGGGAAGGAAGGGAGAGAGGGGCCGCGCCCCAAACCCCTTGTCCAATTCGGACTGGGCTTGGGAGGGGCGCGCGCCACCTCCTGGTCCTTCCCACTAAAGCCCATCAAGGCCCATTGCTTCTTCCTCGTATTCCCGTAACTCCCCGGTACCTCCGAAAATACCCGAATCACTCGGAACCTTTCCGATGTCCGAATATAGTCGTCCAATATATCGATCTTTACGTCTCGACCATTTCGAGACTTCTTGTTACGTCCCCGATCTCATCTGGGACTCCAAACTCCTTCGGTACATCAAAACTCATAAACTCATAATATAACTGTCATCGAAACCTTAAGCGTGCGGACCCTACGGTTCGAGAACAATGTAGACATGACCGAGACACGTCTCCGGTCAATAACCAATAGCGGAACCTGGATGCTCATATTGGCTCCTACATATTCTACGAAGATCTTTATCGGTCAGACCGCATAACAACATACGTTGTTCCCTTTGTCATCGGTATGTTACTTGCCCGAGATTCGATCGTCGGTATCTCAATACCTAGTTCAATCTCGTTACCGGCAAGTCTCTTTACTCGTTCCGTAATACATCATCTCGCAACTAACTCATTAGTTGCAATTCTTGCAAGGCTTATGTGATGTGCATTACCAAGAGGGCCCAGAGATACCTCTCCGACAATCGGAGAGACAAATCCTAATCTCGAAATACGCCAACCCAACATGTACCTTTGGAGACACCTGTAGAGCTCCTTTATAATCACCCAGTTACGTTGTGACGTTTGGTAGCACACAAAGTGTTCCTCCGGCAAACGGGAGTTGCATAATCTCATAGTCATAGGAACATGTATAAGTCATGAAGAAAGCAATAGCAACATACTAAACGATCGGGTGCTAAGCTAATGGAATGGGTCATGTCAATCAGATCATTCACCTAATGATGTGATCCCGTTAATCAAATAATAACTCTTTGTCCATGGTTAGGAAACATAACCATCTTTGATTAACGAGCTAGTCAAGTAGAGGCATACTAGTGACACTCTGTTTGTCTATGTATTCACACATGTATTATGTTTCCGGTTAATACAATTCTAGCATGAATAATAAACATTTATCATGATATAAGGAAATATAAATAACAACTTTATTATTGCCTCTAGGGCATATTTCCTTCAATCTCCCACTTGCACTAGAGTCAATAATCTAGTTCACATCATCATGTGATTTAACACCAATAGTTCACATCACCATGTGATTAACACCCAGAGTTCACATCGTCATGTTACCAACACCCAAAGGATTTACTAGAATCAATAATCTAGTTCACATTGCTATGTGATTAACACCCAAAGAGTACTAAGGTGTGATCATGTTTTGCTTGTGAGAGAAGTTTAGTCAACGGGTCTGCCACATTCAGATCCGTATGTATTTTGCAAATTTCTATGTCAACAATGCTCTGCACGGAGATACTATAGCTAATTGCTCCCACTTTCAATATGTATCCAGATTGAGACTTAGAGTCATCTAGATCAGTGCCAAAACTTGTATCGACATAACCCTTTTACGACGAACCTTTTGTCACCTCCATAATCGAGAAACATATCCTTGTTCCACTAAGGATAATTTTGACCGCTGTCCAGTGATCTACTCCTAGATCACTATTGTACTCCCTTGCCAAAATCAGTATAGGGTATACAATATATCTGGTACACAGCATGGCATACTTTATAGAACCTATGGCCAAGGCATAGGGAATGGCTTTCATTCTCTTTCTATCTCCTGCCGCGGTCGGGTTTTGAGTCTTACTCAATTTTACACCTTGTAACACAGGCTAGAACTCTTTCTTTGACTGTTCCATTTTGAACTACTTCAAAATCTTGTCAAGGTATGTACTCATTGAAAAAACTTATCAAGTGTCTTGATCTATCTCTATAGATCTTGATGCTCAATATGTAAGCAGCTTCACCGAGGTCCTTCTTCGAAAAACTCCTTTCAAATACTCCTTTATGCTTTGCAGAATAATTCTACATTATTTCCGATCAACAATATGTCATTTACATATACTTATCAGAAATGCTGTAGTGCTCCCACTCACTTTCTTGTAAATACAGGCTTCACCGCAAGTCTGTATAAAACTATATGCTTTGATCAACTTATCAAAGCGTATATTCCAACTTCGAGATGCTTGCACCAGTCCATAGATGGATCGCTGGAGCTTGCATATTTTGTTAACACCTTTAGGATCGACAAAACCTTCTAGTTGCATCGTATACAACTCTTCTTTAATAAATCCATTGAGGAATGCAGTTTTGTTTATCCATTTGCCAGATTTCATAAAATGCGGCAATTGCTAACATGATTCGGACAGACTTTAGCATAGATACGAGTGAGAAACTCTCATCATAGTCAACACCTTGAACTTGTCGAAAACCTTTTGTGACAATTCCAGCTTTGTAGATAGTAACACTACTATCAGCGTCCGTCTTCCTCTTGAAGATCCATTTATTTTCTATGGCTTGCCGATCATCGGGCAAATCCATCAAAGTCCATACTTTGTTCTCATACATGGATCATATCTCAGATTTCATGGCCTCAAACCATTTCGCGGAATCTGGGCTCATCATCGCTTCCTCATAGTTCGCAAGTTCGTCATGGTCTAGTAACATGACTTCCAGAACAGGATTACCGTACCACTCTGGTGCGGATCTCACTCTGGTTTACCTACGAGATTCGGTAGTAACTTGATCTGAAGTTACATGATCATCATCATTAGCTTCCTCACTAATTGGTGTAGTAGTCACAAGAACAGATTTCTGTGATGAACTACTTTCCAATAAAGGAGAAGGTACAATTACCTTATCAAGTTTTCTACTTTCCTCCCACTCACTTCTTTCGAGAGAAACTCCTTCTCTAGAAAGGATCCATTCTCAGCAACGAATATCTTGCCTTCGGATCTATGATAGAAGGGGTACCCAACATTTTCTTTTGGGTATCCTATGAAGACGCACTTCTCCGATTTGGGTTTGAACTTATCAGGTTGAAACTTTTTCACATAAGCATCGCAGCCCCAAACTTAAAGAAACGACAACTTTGGTTTCTTGCCAAACCACAGTTCATAAGGTGTCATCTCAACGGATTTAGATGGTGCTCTTTTTAACGTGAATGCAGTTGTCTCTAATGCATAACCCCGAAACTATAGTGGTAAATCGGTAAGAAACATCATAGATTGTACTATATCCAATAAAGTACGGTTATGACGTTCGGACACACCATTATGCTGTGGTGTTCTAGGTGGCACGAATTTGTGAAACTATTCCACATTGTTTTAATTGAAGACCAAACTTGTAACTCAAATATTTGTCTCCGTGATCAGATCGTAGAAACCTTATTTTCTTGTCACGATGATTTTCCACTTCACTCTGAAATTCTTTGAACCTTTCAAATGTTTCAGACTTATGTTTTATCAAGTAGATATACCCATATCTGCTCAAATCATCTGTGAAGGTTAGAAAATAATGATACCCGCCGCGAGCCTTAACACTCATCGGATCACATACATCAGTATGTATTATTTCCAATAAGTCAGTTGCTCGCTCCACTGTTCCGGAGAATGGAGTCTTAGTCATCTTGCCCATGTGGCATGGTTCGCAAGCATCAAGTGATTCATAATCAAGTGATTCCAAAAGCCCATCAGCATGGAGTTTCTTCATGCGCTTTACACCAATATGACCTAAACGGCAGTGCCACAAATAAGTTGCACTATCATTATTAACTTTGCATCTTTTGGTTTCAATATTATGAATATGTGTATCACTATGATCGAGATCCAACGAACCATTTTCATTGGGTGTGCAATCATATAAGGTTTTATTCATGTAAACAGAACAACAATTTATTCTCTTACTTAAATGAATAACCGTATTGCAATAAATATGATCAAATCATATTCATGCTCAACATCAAATAACACTTATTTAGGTTCCACACTAATCCCGAAAGTATAGGGAGTGTGCGTTGATGATCATATCAATCTTGGAACCACTTCCAACTCTCATCGTCACTTCACCCTTAACTAGTCTCTGTTCATTCTGCAACTCCCGTTTCGAGTTACTAATCTTAGCAACTGAACTAGTACCAAATACTGAGGGGTTGCTATGAACACTAGTAAAATACACATCGATAACATGTATATCAAATATACCTTTGTTTACTTTGCCATCCTTTCTTATCCACCTAATACTTGGGGTAGTTCCGCTTCCAGTCACCAATCCCTTTGCAGTAGAAGCACTTAGTCTCAGGCTTAGGACCAGACTTGGGTTTCTTCACTTGAGCAGCAACTTGCTTGCCGTTCTTCTTGAAGTTCTCCTTCTTCCTTTTGCCCTTTTCTTGAAACTAGTGGTCTTGTCTACCATCAACACTTGATGTTTTTCTTGATTTCTACCTTCGTCGATTTCAGCATCACGAAGAGCTTGGGAATTACTTTTGTCATCACTTGCATATTATAGTTCATCACGAAGTTCTACTAACTTGGTGATGGTGACTAGAGAATTCTGTCAATCACTATTTTATCTGGAAGATTAACTCCCACTTGATTCAAGCCATTGTAGTACCCAAACAATCTGAGCACATGCTCACTAGTTGAGCGATTCTCCTCCATCTTTTAGCTATAGAACTTGTTGGAGACTTCATATCTCTCAACTCGGGTATTTGCTTGAAATATTAACTTCAACTCCTGGAAAATCTCATATGGTCCATGACGTTCAAAACGTCTTTGAAGTCCCGATTCTAAGCCGTTAAGCATGGTGCACTAAACTATCAAGTAGTCATCATATTGAGCTAGCCAAACGCTCATAACGTCTGCATCTGCTCCTGGAATAGGTCTGTCACCTAGCGATGCATCAAGGACATAATTCTTCTGTGCAGAAATGAGGATAAACCTCAGATCACGGATCCAATATGCATCATTGCTACTAACATCTTTCAACACAATTTTCTCTAGGAACATATCAAAATTAACATATGAAAGCAACAACGCGAGCTATTGATCTACAACATAGATATGCTAATACTACCAGGACTAAGTTCATGATAAATTAAAGTTCAATTAATCATATTACTAAAGAACTCCCACTTAGATAGACATCCCTCTAATCCTCTAAGTGATCACGTGATCCATGTCAACTAAACCATGTCCGATCATCACGTGAGATGGAGTAGTTTCAACGGTGAACATCATTATGTTGATCATATCTACTATATGATTCACGCTCGACCTTTCGGTCTCCGTGTTCCGAGGCCATATCTGTTATATGCTAGGCTCGTCAAGTTAAACCTGAGTATTCCGCGTGTGCAACTGTTTTGCACCCGTTGTATTTGAACGTAGAGCCTATCACACCCGATCATCACATGGTGTCTCAGCACGAAGAACTTTCGCAACGGTGCATACTCAGGGAGAACACTTTTACTATGATAATTTAGTGAGAGATCATCTTATAATGCTACCGTCAATCAAAGCAAGATAAGATGCATAAAAGATAAACATCACATGCAATCAATGTAAGTGATATGATATGGCCATCATCATCTTGTGCTTGTGATCTCCATCTTCGAAGCACCGTCATGATCACCATCGTCACCGGCGCGACACCTTGATCACCATCGTAGCATCGTTGTCGTCTCGCCAATCTTATGCTTCTACGACTATCGCTACCGCTTAGTGATAAAGTAAAGCATTACAGGGCAATTGCATTGCATACAATAAAGCAACAACCATATGGCTCCTGCCAGTTGCCGATAACTCGGTTACAAAACATGATCATCTCATACAATAAAATTTAGCATCATGTCTTGACCATATCACATCACAACATACCCTGCAAAAACAAGTTAGACGTCCTCTACTTTGTTTGTTGCAAGTTTTACGTGGCTGCTACGGGCTTAAGCAAGAACCAATCTTACCTACGCATCAAAACCACAACGATAGTTTGTCAAGTTGATGTTGTTTTAACCTTCGCAAGGACCAGGCGTAGCCATACTCGGATCAACTAAAGTTGGAGAAGCTGACACCCGCCAGCCACCTGTGTGCAAAGCACGTCGGTAGAACCAGTCTCGCATAAGCGTACGCGTAATGTCGGTCCGGGCCGCTTCATCCAACAATACCGCCGACCCAAAGTATGACATGCTGGTAAGCAGTATGACTTATATTGCCCACAACTCACTTGTGTTCTACTCGTGCATATAACATCAACACATAAAACCTAGGCTCGGATGCCACTGTTGGGGAACGTAGTAATTTCAAAAAAATTCCTACGCACACGCAAGATCATGGTGATGCATAGCAACGAGAGGGGAGAGTGTTGTCCACGTACCCTCATAGACCGAAAGCGGAAGCGTTATATCAACACGGTTGATGTAGTCGTACGTCTTCACGGTCCAACCGATCCAAGCACCGTTACTCCGGCACCTCCGAGTTCTTGGCACACGTTCAGCTCGATGACGATCCCCGGGCTCCGATCCAGCAAAGCGTCGGGGATGAGTTCCGTCAGCACGACGGCGTGGTGACGATCTTGATGTTCTACTGTCGCAGGGCTTCGCCTAAGCACCGCTACAATATGACCGAGGTGGAATATGGTGGAGGGGGGCACCGCACACGGCTAAGGAACGATCACGAAGATCAACTTGTGTGTCATGGGGTGCCCCCCTGCCCCCGTATATAAAGGAGCAAGGGGGAGGAGGCCGGCCCTAGGAGGGGCGCGCCAGGGAGTAGGATTCCTACTCCTAGTTGGAGTAGGTTTCCTCCTTTCCTAGTCCAACTAGGAGAAGGGGGGAAAGGGGGGAAGAGGGGAAGGAAGGGAGAGAGGGGCCGCGCCCCAAACCCCTTGTCCAATTCGGACTGGGCTTGGGAGGGGGGCGCGCCACCTCCTGGTCCTTCCCACTAAAGCCCATCAAGGCCCATTGCTTCTTCCTCGTATTCCCGTAACTCCCCGGTACCTCCGAAAATACCCAAATCACTCGGAACCTTTCCGATGTCCGAATATAGTCGTCCAATATATCGATCTTTACGTCTCGACCATTTCAAGACTCCTTGTTATGTCCCCGATCTCATCCGGGACTCCGAACTCCTTCGGTACATCAAAACTCATAAACTCATAATATAACTGTCATCGAAACCTTAAGCGTGCGGACCCTACGGTTTGAGAACAATGTAGACATGACTGAGACACGTCTCCGGTCAATAACCAATAGCGGAACCTGGATGCTCATATTGGCTCCTACATATTCTACGAAGATCTTTATCGGTCAGACCGCATAACAACATACGTTGTTCCCTTTGTCATCGGTATGTTACTTGCCCGAGATTGCCAACCCAACATGTACCTTTGGAGACACCTGTAGAGCTCCTTTATAATCACCCAGTTACGTTGTGACGTTTGGTAGCACACAAAGTGTTCCTCCAGCAAACGGGAGTTGCATAATCTCATAGTCATAGGAACATGTATAAGTCATGAAGAAAGCAATAGCAACATACTAAACGATCGGGTGCTAAGCTAATGGAATGGGTCATGTCAATCAGATCATTCACCTAATGATGTGATCCCGTTAATCAAATAACAACTCTTTGTCCATGGTTAGGAAACATAACCATCTTTGATTAATGAGCTAGTCAAGTAGAGGCATACTAGTGACACTCTGTTTGTCTATGTATTCACACATGTATTATGTTTCTGGTTAATAGAATTCTAGCATGAATAATAAACATTTATCATGAAATAAGGAAATAAATAATAACTTTATTATTGCCTCTAGGGCATATTTCCTTCAGCAAGGCCCAGCCAGCCGACACCAAGCTGCAGGGATATGCCAAGGGCCAGATGGCAGAGCAGACCCCGGATTTTTCCAAGGACAAAGTCGGTACCCTCCGATTCCGTGGACGGATTTGTGTACCCAATCAACCGGACTTAAGGAAGAAAATCATGTCAGAAGCACACGAATCCTCATATTCCTCATATTCCATTCACCCGAGAGGTACGAAAATGTATCAGGACCTTAGACAAATATTCTTGTGGGATGGAATGAAGAAAGACATTGCCTATTTTGTGGCCTGTTGCGACATATGTAACAAGGTGAAGGCAGAGCATCAGAAGCCAGCCGGACTCCTCCAGCCGTTGCTGGTTTCACAATGGAAATGGGATGACGTTTGTATGGATTTCATTACGGGATTGCCTAAGACTCAGCGAGGCAATGATGCAATCTGGGTCATAGTGGACACCCTAACCAAGGTTGCTCACTTCATTCTGATCAACACCAGATACAGAGCAGATCAACTTGCACAGTTGTATGTATCCAGAATAGTTAGTCTGCATGGAGTACCCCGAACTATCACTTCCGACCGAGGTTCCCTGTTTACCTCCGCTTTTTGGTCACGTCTCCATCAAGCCTTGGGGACAACACTAAAATATAGTAATGCTTATCAGCCTCAGACGGATGGACAGACAGAACGGGTGAATCAAATACTCGAAGATATTTTGCGAGCCTATGCTTTAGCATAAGGACCTAAATGGTAAGAATGTTTGCCTTATGCTGAGTTTTCCTATAACAACAGCTTCCAGACCAGTCTAAAAATGTCACCGTATGAAGCTCTTTATGGCCGTAAGTGCCGCACTCCTTTAAATTGGTCTCAAACTGGAGATAGCCGTATCTTCGGAACAGATCTCATGATGGAAGCTGAGAAACAAGTTAAGGAAATCAGAGACAGATTGCAATTGGCCAAGTCTCGACAGAAAAGTTATTATGATGCAAAGCACCGACAGATCAATTTTGAACCCGGAGAACATGTATACCTCTGAGTCACTCCTATGAAAGGAGTCAAGAGATTTTAGACCCGTGGAAAATTGGAACCCAGATTTATTGGTCCATTCCCGGTTATGTCTCGAGTGGGTACTGTTGCATATCAATTGGAACTACCTGCTGAATTGGCAGACGTGCACAACGTGTTTCATGTTTCACAATTGAGACGATGCATATCCCCGCCTGATAAAAGGACTGCTATGGCTGAGGTAGAGTTGGCAAATGATTAACTTATGAAGAGAGACCGCTTAGAATTTTGGATCAGATGGAAAGGGTCACTCGCAGTAAAGTAAGGGAATTTTACAAAGTTCAGTGGGAGCATCACACATAGTCAGAATCAACTTGGGAGCGGGAAGAATTTCTACAGTCACATTATCCAGAGTGGTTTTCCCAAGCACCCGAATCTTGAGGACGAGATTCATTCTAAGTGGGGGAGATTTGTGACAGCCTGGTTTTTGCCCTCTCTCATTTGCTTGATTTTCTTTTGAAGTCATTTTGAAATTTGGAGTTTTTGAATCTTTTCATATGGACTTAAACACTTGGGTACCCTTGGCTTTCACCCAAGTGCTTCATTTCCCTCCCTAATCATCATTCCCCTTCTGATCCACCCCAAAATAATCTTTGAAATGAAAAATATTCATTTTCTCCCAAAAACCCTAGCTAGATCAGTATGCTCCAAAGCAACCCCAATTTTTATGGCCCAAAAAAGTCTGAGAAATTTCACAAATATTGAAACCTAGGGAACCTTCCTGAGCAAAAATATTTCATCACTTTTTGGAATATTTTTACTACAGAAAATACTTTCTGTTCTGGACAGAAATGGTGGTTTCTACAGTAACTACCATTTTACTTGCTCCATTGTGCCTGGTTTTTCTTGTGCATCTTCACCTTAGTAACTCATGGCTAGCCTCCAAAGCACAGCCTCCAACTCCCAGCCGTTTGACCACAGTAACTGGTCAAAGTTACTGACCAGAAACTTACTTGGCATGTAAAAACTTCTCTACTGCACCTGGATCCAAACCAAAGCGTGGTAAACTTCAAAACCACCACGAACAACATGCCAGACATGATTTTTGGACGTAGGCTGGCTTGAGGGAGGAGTTCGCGCAGTGACCACGCGTGTCCACCATGTCATGCCTGCGTGTCGACGTGCTCTGTTCGCGCATGCTCGCTTCCCTCGTCTGCCCGAGTGTGCCAAACCTCGCCACCATCTTCGTCTCGACGCCATTAACTCCTCTCTGGCACTCGCCGACGCTGGAGCTCGCCGCAGCAAGCACGGGCATGGTCCGGCCAACCCAACAGTGCGGTGCGCACTGTGCTCGTCGCCTTCTCCTCGTTCCTGTGCTCGTCCCCGTTCGCCAACAATTGCCGCGTGAGTTGCGTCGCCTTCTCCCCCTCTCACTGATGCCGCTCGTCGCCGGGCGTCGTGGACAGGTGTCCACCAGCGGAGCCCGAACCCCCCCCCCCTCTCGGCTTGCCTATAAATAGAGTCGCCCCCAGCCTCCTCGAGCACCATACAGCACTCCCACACACCCCACAAGCGAGTAGGAAGCCGTAGCCCGGCCGGGCAGGCCGTGGGACGCTGTCCTCGAGCTCGAGCTCGTCGGCGATCCCCTCTGGTCGCCACGGTAGCTCCAGCCCCTCTCAGGCCAAGGCGACCCTTCCAGGGCCTCCGCCTCTCTCCGGTGAGCTTTCCCGTCCCTCTGGAGCCCCTGGAGTTGCCTCTGCTTGCCGTCTTCATCATCTCCGGCGACCACCGTGTTCTGCCTCTGCTTGCGAGGTTGATTCCGACACCGTCCGACCACCCCTAGATACACTACGGGTACGGGCAGGTGCGCCTTCGTCCCCTCTCTCCATCCCTCCCTCTTGTTTTGGCCAAGGAGCCCTCGTCGCCGGCGAGAGCTCCGGCGAAGCCGCGACTCCCTCTGTTTCCTTCTCCCCCTCCTCCTCACCTAACTAGCGGGGCCCGCTAGTCAGCCACTCTGTACGCGCACGAAGCGGTACGAGTGGTAGCGCCCCTGGGCTTTACGCCATCGACGTCACCCCCCAGTCTGTTTATTTTTATTCGAATTCATTTGAATTTACAGAACACTTCAAACAGCCATAACTCTTTAACCATAAGTCCAAATGAATTGATTCTTTTTGCATTTTGTTCTTTGCAAAGAAATCTAGCAGCTCACCAAAGATGAGATTTTTCTAAGCTGTTTAGAATTTCTGGTGATTTTCAGAAGTGTTCTTGATATTTTCTTTTTGTGTTTAAAATTATTTTCAGAGGGTGAGGCTTGTCTTGAGGATCACCAGAAGGCTTGTGAACCTCATCTGCACTAAGGCAAGCCATAGCAACATTTTCATGGTGTCATTTCAATATTTATGATTTTTTACTTGAATGAAATGATTAATCCATGCATTTAAATAACTATTGTGTTATTTATATTATGTTAACTGTTTGTTAGTTATTATGCTTAATTTACAGAATGTTGCAACTAGCTTAGTTGGTAAACCAGAGCTAAGATCTACTTGTGGTGATGATAAAAATAATTTTTGTTATGCATGTTAGTAATTACTTAAAGTTATTTTCTTGCATAAATAAAATAGTAAAATTTGCTAGAAAATATTATGTTAAGTACTTGTTTAGTCATTTTACTTGACTTACAGAATGTTTGAACCTAACTTAGTTGGTAAAGAAATTAGGATTTGTTTGTGGTATACTCTTTGCTATGCTTGTGAGAAATTAATCGGAGTTACTTTCTTGCATGAGAAAATAATAAAACTTGCTACAAAATATTTCTGGCTAAAATGTGAGTTACCCTGACCAGCAAAGTAATATAAGTTGTTGATGTTTATGCTTAGTGTGAATATGGTTGACATCATTCATGTTCGTTAATAAGTGATGCATGTGTAGTTTTGCATTTCATGGCATGCTATGACACCGGTCATTTTCATTTTAAGTAGAACCTGAATATAACTCAACTTGAATATATCGTTGACTAGGTCATGGTGCCGCTGAATCGAGTTTTTCCCAGTGCAACCACATTTGCCTTTGTGGGAAGGCCTTGATTCGGTCCATTGACATTGCCTTTGGTCGGTGCCTCCAACTAGGGAAGGTTATGGCATGCTTACCATGGCCCGGTAAGCAGGCATAACCTTGTGTGCCCGTTGTTGAGATTATGGTACCGGGTCCCCGAGTGGGATCGTTTTCGCCACGACGGTGGTCGCTGTGTCTTTGGTAGATACGGGGCCACCCAGGACTAGCCCGTTGGGGATTGGGTCAGAGTGGCCGGGAGAGTGTCATGGCAATGGAAGGGTTTTTTCGGAATGTCATTGGTCCACCCGAATGGGACTGCGAGGCCATGGGTTACGTGGTGTGGGTACAGTGTGCTACCTCTGCAGAGTGTATAATCTATCGATAGCCGAGTCCACGGTCACAGACACCTCATAGTAGGTCCCACCAGGAGTCAACGTTTAATAAAATTTGCACACTAAGCTATGAACTTTGCACTGTTGATGATGGCTGAAAGGCCATCGAGATGTTCGGGACCAAATATTGGTCGTGGTTGTGATCGCCGTAAGGATCACGAGTTACTCTTGTCAAGACCATGATGGCGGTTTGTTTGTGATCCCAGAATGATCACGGTTGGTAAGTTCGTCCCGAGGGACGTTCGAGCATGATCACAGCATGTTGGGCATACAGTGTTGCATTAATATTAATTGTTTAATTATCATGATATTGTTTGTCATTATGATTATGCCTGTTGTGAGCTTGCAAGTACATTCAATGTACTGACCTGGCGTGTCATGCCAGATTTCAGGAAAGTCTCATTGGAGAGGACAGCTGCTCGAGTATAGATCGTGTCCACATCGGTGTCCCTGTGATATGGAGTTTCCGCTACGACGTTGTTTCCGCTGCCGCGTAGTTGTTATGATCGAGGCCCCCTTTATGTTCACTAAATAATGTACATATTGTTCAGTCGCACCGTGCGTGCCGCTTGGCCTCGACAACTGTTGTAATATAAACTGTGGTCCGCTAGCATCAATAAAGCGGTTGTTTTCTGTACCAAGATGTTGTGTGTTGCCAGAAGACATGGTCTCTGGGCTGGCAATGCATGGTGCCACAGCTAATGTCAAATAACCTATTCTCACCTGCAAGTTTGAAATCATAGTTGAGCTCTTTAATAGCCCAATAAGCCTTATGTTCTAGTTCGAGAGGTAAGTGACATGTTTTTCCATAAACCATCTTATACGGAGATATACCCATATGATTTTTATATGCAGTTCTATATGCCCATAATGCATCATCAAGTTTCTTGGACCAATCCTTTCTAGATCTATTTACAGTCTTTTGCAAAATTAATTTGAGCTCTCTATTACTCAATTCTACTTGACCACTAGACTGTGGGTGATAAGGAGATGCAATTCTATGATTAACATCATATCTAGCAAGCATTTTACAGAAAGTACCATGAATAAAATGTGAACCACCATCAGTCATTAAATATCTAGGGACTCCAAACCTCGGAAAAATAACTTCTCTAAGCATCTTAATAGAAGTGTTATGATCAGCACTACTAGTTGGAATAGCTTCTACCCACTTAGTAACGTAATCAACAGCAACTAGAATATGTGTGTAACCATTAGAGGCAGGAAAAGGTCCCATATAATCAAAACCCCAAACATCAAATGGTTCAATAACAAGTGAATAGTTCATAGGCATTTCTTGACGTCTACTAATATTACTTATTCTTTGACATTCATCACAAGATAAGACAAACTTACGGGCATCCTTGAAGAGCGTAGGCCAATAAAAACCGGATTGCAATACCTTATGTGCAGTTCTATCTCCAGCGTGGTATCCTCCATAAGCCTTGGAGTGAAACTTGCGTAGGATTTGTTCCTGTTCATGCTCAGGTACACAACGTATAATAACACCATCTACTCCTTTATAAAGATGTGGGTCATCCCAAAAGTAATGTCTCAAATCATAGAAAAACTTTTTCTTTTGCTGGTATGTGAAACTAGGTGGTATAAATTTAGCAACAATATAATTAGCATAATCAACATACCATGGAGCAGTACGAGAAGCATTTATGACATTTAATTGTTCATCAGGAAAGCTATCATCAATAGGTAGTGGGTCATCAAGTACATTTTCTAACCTAGACATGTTATCTGCAATGGGGTTCTCAGCTCCTTTTCTATCAACAATATGCAAATCAAATTCTTGTAGCAAGAGAACCCATCTAATAAGTCTAGGTTTAGCAGCTTTCTTTTCCATAAGATATTTAATAGTAGCATGATCCGTGTGAATAGTTACTTTAGAACCAACAATATAAGGTCTGAACTTATCACAAGCAAATACAACTGCTAAGAATTCTTTTTCAGTAGTAGCATAATTTCTCTGAGCATTGTCTAGAGTCTTACTAGCATACTGAATAACATTTAATTTCTTATCAACTCTTTACCCTAGAACAACACCTACAACATAATCACTAGCATCACACATAATTTCAAAGGGTAAATTCCAATCAGGCGACTGAACGATAGGTGCAGAGATCAATGCTTCCTTAAGTATTTCAAATGCTTCTACACAATCATCATCAAAGACAAATGGTATATCTTTTTGTAATAAATTAGTCAGAGGCCAAGAAATTTTTGAGAAGTCCTTAATGAACCTCCTATAAAATCCGGCATGACCAAGGAAACTTATTATACCTTTGATGTCCTTGGGACATGGCATCTTTTCAATAGCATCAACCTTGGCTTTATCAACCTCAATACCTCTTTCAGAAACTTTATGTCCCAAGACAATACCTTCATTAACCATAAAGTGGCACTTTTCCCAATTCAAGACAAGATTAGTTTCTTCACATCTCTGCAAAACTCGATCAAGGTTGCTCAAGCAATCATAAAAAGAGGATCCATAAACGGAGAAGTCGTCCATGAAAACCTCACAAATCTTTTCACAAAAGTCAGAGAATATAGCCATCATGCATCTTTGAAAGGTAGCAGGTTCATTACATAAACCAAAAGGCATACATCTATAAGCAAAAGTACCAAAAGGGCATGTAAAAGTGGTCTTTTATTGATCATCGTCTGACACAGGTATTTGAGAGAAACCAGAATAACCATCTAGAAAGCAAAAATGTGTATGTTTGGATAATCTTTCTAGCATTTGATCGATAAAAGGTAAGGGGTAATGATCCTTTTTAGTAGCTTTATTTAATTTGCGGAAATCAATTACCATCCTCTAACCTGTAATAATTCTTTGAGGAATCAATTCATCTTTATCATTAGGAACGACGGTAATACCTCCCTTCTTAGGGACACAATGGACAGGACTTGCCCACTAACTATCAGCAACGGGATAAATTATACCTGCCTCAAGGAGCTTTAGTATTTCTTTTCTTACCACTTCCTTCATCTTAGGATTCAGCCGTTGTTGGTGATCACAAACTGGTTTGGCATCTTTCTCCAAATTTATTTAATGTTGACATAGAGTGGGACTAATGCCCTTAAGATCATCAAGAGTATAACCAATGGCAGCGCGGTGCTTCTTCAGAGTTTTCAATAATCTCTCTTCTTCATGCTCTGAAAGCTTAGCACTAATAATAATAGGATATATCTTTTTCTCATCAAGATAAGCATATTTAAGAGTATCAGGTAACGGTTTGAGCTCAAACACGGGATCACCCTTAGGTGGAGGAGGATCCCCTAGGATTTCAACAGGAAAATTGTGTTTTGGGATGGGTTCCTGTTTAAAGAATACTTCATCTATTTCCCTTCTTTCATTCATAAACATATCATTTTCATGGTCTAGCAAATATTGTTCTAAAGGATCACTAGGAGGCACGGCAATAGAAGCAAGACCAATAATTTCATCCTTACAAGGCAATTACTCTTCACGGTGTTTTCTACGAAATTTAGAAAAGTTGAACTCATGAGCACCTAGATCAATAGTAACAACATCCTTTTCGCAGTCTATCCTATCATTAACAGTGTTCAAAAAGGGTCTACCAAATATAATGGGACAAAAGCTATCTTGTGGGGAGCCAAGAATAAGAAAATCAGCAGGATATTTAGTTTTCCCACACAAGACTTCAACATCTCTAACAATTCCCATTGGTGAAATAGTATCTATATTGGCAAGTTTAATTGTGACTTCAATATCTTCTATCTCAGCAGGTGCAATATCATGCTTAATTTCTTTGTATAAGTCAATAGGTATTGCACTTGCACTGGCACCCATATCACACAAGCCATGATAACAATGATCTCCTATGTTAACAGAAATAACAGGCATGCCTACCACAGGTCTATGTTTATCTTTAGCACAAAGTTTGGCAATTTTAGCAGTTTCATCACAGAAATAAATAACATGCCCATCAATATTATCAGACAAGAGATCTTTAACAATAGCAATATTAGGTTCAACTTTAATTTGCTCAGGAGGTGTATAAGTTCTAATATTGCCTTGACGAACCACAATTGAAGCTTTAGCATGATCCTTTATCCTAAGAGAGAAGGGTGGTTTCTCAATATAAGAAGTAGGAACAATAGAATCATTATAAGTGACAGTCTTTTCTTCAACTTTAATAGGTGCAGCTACTTTTACTTCTATGGGAGGATGATATTTAAACCACTTATCCTTGGGGAGATCAACATAAGTAGCAAAAGATTCACAAAAAGAAGCTACTATCTCAGAGTCAAGTCCATATTTAGTGCTAAGTTTACGGAAAACATCGGTATCCATAAAAGATTTAACACAATCAAACTTAGGTGTCATACCTGTCTCCTTACCTTCATCGAGATCCCAATCTTCAGAGTTGCGTTCAATTCTTTCCAATAAATCCCATTTGAATTCAATAGTCTTGATCATAAAAGAGCCAGCACAAGAAGTATCGAGCATGGTGCGATTGTTATCAGAAAGCCGAGCATAAAAACTTTGAATAATTATTTCTCTTGGGAGCTCATGATTGGGGCATGAATATAACATTGATTTAAGCCTCCCCCAAGCTTGAGCGATGCTTTCTCCTTCGTGAGGCCAAAAATTATATATATAATTGCGATCACGATGAACAAGATACATAGGATAAAACTTCTGATGAAATTCCAATTTCAATCGTTTGTAGTTCCATGACCCCGTGTCATCACATAGCCTATACCATGTCAATGCATCTCCCTTCAAAGATAAAGGGAAGAACTTCTTCTTAACAACATCTCCGGGCACACCTGCAAGCTTAAATAATCCACAAACTTCATCCACATATATTAGATGCTCATCAGGATGTTTTGTTCCATCTCCTGCAAAAGGATTAGCTAGCAGTTTTTCTAACATACCCGAAGGAATCTCAAAGTAGACATTTTCATCTTCAGTAAGTTCAGTAGGTTGAGGAGCAACTCTTTGTTCTACTGGTCGGGGTGAAGATACCCCGAACAAGCCCCTCAGAGGATTACTTTCCATAGTAACAAGTGACAGTAAATTTCAGCACACTATATAAATTTTTCCTTACCAAATTCCACCTACCAAAGGCGCTTCACTCCCCGGCAACGGCGCCAGAAAAGAGTCTTGATGACCCACAAGTATAGGGGATCTATCGTAGTCCTTTCGATAAGTAAGAGTGTCGAACCCAACGAGGAGCAGAAGGAAATGATAAGCGGTTTTCAGCAAGGTATTCTTTGCAAGCACTGAAATAATAGGTAACAGATAGTTTTGTGATAGGATAATTTGTAACGAGCAACAAGTAACAAAAGTAAATAAAGTGCAGCATGGCCCAATCCTTTTTGTAGCAAAGGACAAGCCTGGACAAACTCTTATATAGAGAAAAGCGCTCCCGAGGACACATGTGAATTATCGTCAAGCTAGTTTTCATCATGTTCATATGATTCGCGTTCGGTACTTTGATGATTTGATATGTGGGTGGACCGGTGCTTGGGTGTTGTCCTTACTTGGACAAGCATCCCACTTATGATTAACCTCCATTGTAAGCATCCGCAACTACAACAAAAGTATTAAGGTAAACCTAACCATAGCATGAGACATATGGATCCAAATCAGCCCCTTACGAAGCAACGCATAAACTAGGGTTTAAGCTTCTGTCACTCTAGCAACCCATCATCTACTTATTACTTCCCAATGCCTTCCTCTAGGCCCAAATAATGGTGAAGTGTTATGTAGTTGACGTTCACATAACACCACTGGAGGATAGACAACATACATCTCATCAAAATATCGAACGAATACCAAATTCACATGACTACTAATAGCAAGACTTCTCCCATGTCCTCAGGAACAAACGTAACTACTCACAAAGCATATTCATGTTCATAATCAGAGGAGTATTAATATGCATATAGGATCTGAACATGTGATCTCCCACCAAATAAACCAACTAGCATCAACTACAAGGAGTAATCAACACTACTAGCAACCTACATGTACCAATCCCAGACTATGAGACAAGAATTGGATACAAGAGATGAACTAGGGTTTTAGATGAGATGGTGTTGGTGACGATGTTGATGGAGATTCCCCTCTCCTGATGAGAGGAGCGTTGGTGATGACGATGGCGATGATTTCCCCCTCCCGGAGGGAAGTGTCCCCGGCAGAACAGCTCTGCCGAAGACCTAGATTGGTTCCGCCAAGGTTCCGCCTCGTGGCGGCGGAGTCTCGTCCCAAAAGCTTGCTTCTGATTTTTCTTCAGACGAAAGACTTCATATAGCAGAAGATGGCCACCGGAGGGCCAACAGGGGCCCACGAGGCAGGGGGCGCGCCCAGGGGGTAGGGCGCGCCCCCACCCTCGTGGACAGGTGGAGGCCCCCCTGACGTTTTTCTTCCGCTCAATATTTTTTATTATTTCCAAAAATAACTTTCGTGGAGTTTCAGGACTTTTGGAGTTGTGCATAATAGGTCTCTAATATTTGCTCCTTTTCCAGCCCAGAATTCCAGCTGTCGGCATTCTCCCTCCTTATGTAAACCTTGTAAAATAAGAGAGATAAGGCATAAGTATTGTGACATAATGTGTAACAACAGCCCATAATGCAATAAATATCAATATAAAAGCATGATGCAAAATGGACATATCACTTACCTATTACTGCATCTGGCTGGGCTTCAACCTCCTCCACGTTAACATGGTTCACTTGTCCCTTGGTGAAAGGGTTGGGCTTCTTCCCAGAGCTTCCATTGCTGTTTCCATTCTTAGCTTCAGGACATTCATTGGCGTAATGTCCGGTCTTCTGACACTTGTAGCAGGTAACTTGGCTTAGATCCTTCTTGGCGGGTGTTGCTGGGTTGGAACGGTTCTGTCCGCTACTTCCTCCATTACCATTCCCATTCTTGGGGCCACTATGATTGTGCGAACTTCCTCCATTATGAGTGTGGCCTCCATGGTTATGCACAAGCCCTCTCGAGTTCGGGGTGAAACAGGGTCTCTGCTGAGCTCCAGAATTATACTTCCCTTGGCCATACTTCCTCTTGCGGTTGTCAATCTACTGTTGCTTCCCTTCAAGCATGAGAGCTCTGTCCACCAACTCCTGGTAGTTATTGAAATTTGCCACCATCAACTGCATGCTCAGCCCATCATTCAGTCCTTCTAGAAACTTCTCCGTCTTAGTTGCACCTGTAGCGACGTCATCTGGGGCATAACATGCTAGCTTACTAAAGTCATCCACATACTGGCCAACAGTGTGCCCTCCTTGGCGTAAGTTGCGGAACTCACGCTTCTTCATGGCCATAGCTCCTGCTGAAACATGGGCAGTATGGAACGCCTATCGGAACTGGTCCCATGTCACAGTGTCAATGGGGTAAGTGACTATGAAATTCTCCCACCATGATGCTGCGGGTCCATCAAGCTGATGCACGACAAAGTGCACTCTCTCCACATATGTGCATCCTGCAGTAGTCAACTCCCTTTCAACCTTGCGGAGCCAATCATCTGCAATAATCGGCTCGGTGCTACTAGAGAACACCGGTGGATTCAGCCTAAGAAAACGGGCTAAGTGATCAACTGGTGGTGGTGGTGGTGGGTTGTTGTTGTTGTTGTTCCCCTGGTTCTAATTCTGGACTAGTATCTGCATCAATGCATTCTGCTGCTGGATCAACTGAGTGAGCTTCGGTGGGAAAGCGAATCCATTGTCGCGTCTCGGAGGCATCTGCTGGGTTTAGAAAAGATGAGAAAACAGAGTAGAATGAGGTCTAGGGGGAAAACACTACCCATATGCACATGAGACAAACAGAAACATATTACTCAATCAAATCAATCGGTCTAGAACTATCGTCACAAAAGTGCTTGGACTATACTATATACATGGTCGAATACTACTACTGATATGGTGGTCAACTAGAAAAATTGATCGGTCAAAGACTCCATGATATCTGCTCCTGCTTCATCAACATAGTCATCATCGCTATCGTCAGGGTCCGAGTCAGTGTCGTCGATGATGATGTAGTTCTCCGGGCAAGTGGAATCGTCATCTTCTCCTCCTGGCGCGGGGTCTCCCATGAAAACTCCTAGCTTCTTTGTCAGATCATCATTCTTCTCCACTAGTACGACAATTTCCTCCTCATAATCTTCGCGTGTAGCCTTGAGTTCTTCCTCCAGTTCTGTGATCCTTGTCATCGCCTTCTTCAAATCTGTCATGCATGCGCACGTCTGGTTCTCCTGGCGTCGAATGTGCTGGTTTAACTCCTGGATGAAAGTTGCAATCGATCTATCCTTCCTGGTGCTGATCATCTCCCATTGCTCATCTCGATGCCCACAAATCTGGTAGATAGTATCCTTGAGATCCTTGTGGTAAACTTCTCCAATGCATCACATGGTGATGTGAGCTGCCATACTCTTTCCTAAACTCCAGGTTGGTGCATCAAAGGAAAACTCTATGGGCTCAGTGACTGGCGTGAATGTCCTTCCTGGAATTTGAACTTGAATCATCCATCACTCCTCTTCTGGTAAAGTGGCATTGTAAGTCCCGGTGAAGCTTGGTATTCCGATGTTCAGGTACCTAGTGACTTCCTTCAAGTGGCGTCCAAAAGGGGTGTCTTCATCCGGTTGCATGAACTTGATCCTTGCGTCCGCCATCCTAAAGAGTAGAAAATGGAGAGGAGTTAGAAATGAGAAGAGAGTAGTGATCTAGGGCTTTAGCTTAGTGGTCGTGTCCTGCAGTCAGCGTGTGCTCTGATACCATCTTGTAGCGACCAGACCTCAAACAGTCTGATCTTTGTGCATAAGTGTCATCCCTGGATCGGTAATGCTGACACACACAGTACTTGAAGGATTTATAACAGAGTAGCAATCACACACTTATTACATCGAAAGTCTCAAAAGAGAACTTATTACAATAAATATGGCTTAAGCCCATCTAATACGATAACAGCGGAAGGCTCGGAAGATAAAGTGAGTCCATCAACTCCAACGACATCACTGAGTGAAAGACCACGACCTAAGGCTCCTTACTCATCGTCTGAAAAGTCTGTAACATGATACGTTGCAGCCCGGAATCGGGTCAGCACATGGAATATGCTGGCAATGTAACACAAGAGAGTAATGAACAGAATAATGCTATCACTACATGCATATATGGCTGGTGGAGGCTATATGGTTAATATGTTTTGCGAAAAGCCAATTTTTCCCTACAACAAAGGAATATATTTTATTTAACTACAAGGTTGGTTGAAAACATTGAGAATGGTAAACCCCATCTCAATCCCAATTAAAAATAATCAATAACCCCATCAAATTTTATAATTAAGAGTGATGAGATCCACATGATAATCCAAGAACTAGATACTCAAGATGTCCATAACCGGGGACACGGCTAACCATGATTAGTTTGTACACTCTGCAGAGGTTTGTGCACTTTTCCCCACAAAACTTGATCTCCTCCGTTGGATTTCTCGCACTACATGATGTTTGAGAAACGGATGACCGAGACACAGTCTTTCAGAAGCGCTAGCACCTTACGATGGGTAGACAGTACCACCTACATCCCCTACATCTGCTAGTCTATCACTGTAAGAGTTCACACGACTTAATAAACTATGCTAGAGCCCATAATAGCTTGTGGCTGCACACTGAAGTTTCTAGCATGAATAATCTTATGATCCCTTTGAGCCTGGGTGGCAGTCCATAGGAGAATCACACGGTACTCTGGGATTTCCAAAAAAATACATGCAATCACTGGAATTCCCCAGGTGCCTCAGTCCACCCAGATGTGTATTTAAGTTGCCACCTTAAGTTGAACCATTAATTAACAATACTCACATCTGTCATGAATACACTCAAACCCAATCCACGTCTACGAGCATAGCATAGCAATATAAGCAACGTAGAAGTAACTCCCAAGGGTTTGATAGCATACAAGTGAATAGGTACTACCTCATCTACTTCCCAACCCACAATTTAATTCAGATCCTAACCATGCAATTGTTTGAGGATTCATCTAATGCAATAAAATTGGGTAGTAAAGAGGTATGATCAAAGTGTTACTTGCCTTGCTGATGATCCGCCAAAACTTAGAGACTCGTAGTAGCACGCTTCACACTCCGGGTACTCTATCGCAAACAAACAAGCATACAATAAGGAATCAAGCAAGGGCATGGGTAAAACTCAAATAAGAGATCTGACCAGAAAGTTCAACTTAAGAACTCCGGTTTGCAAAAAGAATCAAATCAAACGAAGCAACAAAACTCAAACGGGAAAGAAACAAGCTTCGTTTACTAATCTGGACTAAAGTCAAATTTTACAGTAGCAAAAACTTGTTTAAGTTGGTTAAACAAAAAGAGGGTTTCGATACGAAACTCTAGGCGCTTGAATCGCCTGATTCCGATAAACGAGCGAAAAGTTAAACTAAAACGAAAATCAGATCAGAAATCACGATCGGAAATAATCACGGAAAATCCGATAAAAAGAAAAACTGACGAACATGCTAAGGACGAACGTTCGCTGTCTCCAGCTAAACGGTGAAAAGCGTTCATTAAAACGAACGTACGGACGGGCGTCCGCTAAATAACTAAACCGAAAAAAATAAAACGATCTATATAAAAAAATAAACCGTGGGTCTTTTAAAAAACCGAACAGTTTTCCGAAGAAAACCGGCGGTGTCGGTGTACTAAAGTAGGGGTACCTTAGTACCCCGAACTCGTGCACGGGCAGTCGTAGCACCCCGCGGCAAGGCTTGCCAGGTGATCGCCAAGACCCTCCATGGTCCCCCTTTTGGGCCATTCAAGAACAAAGTATTTGAGCCAAAGCCCCGGCAGGAGAAGCTTGCCGGGAAGGCCACCCGAAGAGAGCGAGGCCCCGGCAAGAGGAGCTTGCCGGGACTGCCGCTCGAAGCACAAGACCCCGGCAAGAGGAGCTTGCCGGGAAGGCCAACCACGGCACGACAGGAGCCTTGCCGCGACGCGCCGCGCGTCCCGGCAAGGACCGGTGAGCGACTAGCTCCCGGGCGCGACAAGACATCCACCACGGCAAGGCGCTTGCCGCGGCAAGTTACCACCCCGTGCCTGCGCTCCAGCTCATCCACCAACGTGTCGCTCTGGGGGCATTCCAGGCGCACGTGGCGGGAGGCTGTGTAGCCAGGGGCATGCGGTGGCGAAGCAAAGCTGACAGAGTAGCCATCGTGGCAAACGGTGGCGCTCCTGACGGTCCTTTTCCTGCACCGTCTGGGCGATGCGGACGAGCATTTAATGCCCTTGTCCCCCGCCGTCAGAGTTAGGTATGATAGCACTGTACAGCCACTGTGCAGGCAGCTGTACCCACTACAGCATTCTCCCATTTTTGCCCCCACCTACGCTGCCACCTGTGGGTAACCCCTTGAGCATATAAAAGGAGGCCCCATGCGCACGTAGAAGGGGAGGAGACCCATTTTTACGCTCGGTCTCGCCAGCGGCTCGTGTGTACTGTAGCACCACGCGCCTCCGAGCAAGAACACAATACAAACCACAAAGCAGCAGTAGGGTTTTACGCATCCGTGCGGCCCGAAGCTGGGTAAACCCCTTGTGTGCATCGCCTCGATCCACTCTTCGCGCGACCTCCGCCCCCCGCCGAACCAGAAAGGGGCTCGGTCCCCATAGGTGTTCGAGGAAGCCGATTTCCCCCGACATCTTTGGCGCGCCAGGTAGGGGGCGTCGAGGTTGTGTGAACCTGATCCGGCGTCCGCACAGGCTAGATTTCCGTCATCTTCATCGACATGCAACGAAGAAGAAAGCTCCGGAGGTGGCTGGTCCGTCCGCGTCGAACCCACTGCCCCTGGAGCAAACGGGTGGTGGGGACGGCACCGGCGGCGGGACGGACGTCGTCGAGCCAGCTCATGGTGCCACGGCGTCCGAGCATGCACCGCGCCCCTCTCAGGAGGCGCGGGACCAGCAGCGTCCGGGTACTCACGGTACCATACGCTCGCTGGACCCGGATCGAGCTGGCGGATCCCAGGGTGTTCAAGGCCAGCATGCACACCCGCGTGTTGGCACGAGCATGGCGCGGCTGCCTGGGCCGGGTGCTGCTCCTTCTAACATAGTTAGAAGTTCGAGCACATCCCGCTCCACGCGCCGTTCACCACCGCTGCCCGCCACTCCAGCAAAAGCTCTAGCACGAGCTCAACTGCTCCTAGATTACCCTCCAACGGCGGACAAGCTCGACGACTGGAGGGCCACGATCCAGAGTCTCATCGGCTTCGCCAACAGCGACACCCCGCGGCAGCACAGTGCGTCACAGCCGCGGCAGGTCGGCCAGGCGCGAACCGATGGCGCCAAGACCGGTGGGGGTGCAACCACCGTGCATTCCCCGCCCCAGAGGCCGAGATCGCCGACTCGCCGGAACCATCACGACAACGACTCCACCGCGTCGTCAAATCCGCGAACTCGTCGCGATCAACGCCAAGTTCTTCGCGAACGAAAGCAAGAGGACGCTCGCACTCGCATCGAGCGTCGGAGAGAAACGCGGCGTCAATCAGACGAGCGCGCTGCGCCCTCTGTCGACATGCATGCGCCGGGGGGACCAGGCGACCTGCCGTACGCGGTAGGTTGCCCTGCGTTCACACGTGAGTTGCGGCAAGTCCAGTGGCCCAGCATGAAGAATTTCAAGATAGACGTACCAGAGAAGTACGACGGCAAGTCGCATCCGTTGGAGTTCCTCAGCATCTACACCATTGCGATGCAGGCTGCTGGGGGGCGAGACGACAAGATCCTTGCCAACTACTTCCCGCTGGTACTCAAATCCAACGTCAGATCCTGGCTCATGCACTTGCCGGACAACTCCATAACCTCCTAGACAGACTTGTGCCATCAGTTTGTTGGCGCCTTTACAGGCGGCCACAAACCCCATGGCCAAGCGAGCGACCTTCATCTGCTCGTTCAGAAGGAGGGAGAACCTCTGCGCAAGTTCATTCAGAGATTCAGCCGTGTGCACTACAACATCCCCGATGTCCACCCTGCCGCGGTCATCAGCGTGTTCCATCAGAACATGCGCAACCGCAGGATGCGGGAGGAGATGGCGATGTGCAAGATCAAAGACGTCAGCGGGCTATATGCCCTAGCCGACAAGTGTGCATGTGCTGAGGAAGGGAGGAAACTCCCCGGAGAGAATATTGGAGCAGCAGAATCTGACAGTGAGGATACCGCCCCGGCAAGGAAGAACCGGCGGCGGAGCAGCAGGAAGAAGAAGAGCCAAGAAGTACTGGTTGTTGAGCAGTCCGGCGATGAAGGCGCCGCCAAGAAGGCCCTGGCTGGTAGCTCCGGCAAGGGGGTTGCCGGATGCGCCAGCTGCCAGGCCGTGGCGGTCGCCGACAAGTGGGACGGCACCAACAAACAGTACTGCAAGATCCACCGCACCAAGGGCCATGACCTCCAGAGTTGCAAGTAGGTCGAGCGGCTCGTCGAGCTGCAAAAGGCCGAGTACGAGCGGCGCGACAAGGAGAAAGCCCGAGGAGGTGGCGGAGGATCCGGCATGAAGCGTCCCGGCCAGGGAGGACGCCGCGACAAGGACAAGCAGCGACAAGCAGACAGACCTTCCCGCGGCCGCGACAAGGACGAAGACGACGACGAAGACGAAGACATGGATGATGTCGAGACCAGTGAGCAGGAGTTTTAGAAAGCCACAGAGGTCTTATGCGTAGACGGTGGTGCTTCTCTGCATACTTCTCGCCGCCAGCTCAAGCAGTGGGCGTGGGAAGTCAATGCAGCGGAACCGCCCGTCGAGTCACGCAGGCCTCTGAAATGGTCCAGCACGCCTATCATCTTCGATATTGAGGACCACCCTGACCGCGCAACTGCGATCGGGTGCTTGCCGATGTTGGTCTCACCGACAATCCGCAACCTCAGGGTCACTAAGATGCTAGTCGACGGCGGGGCCGGCTTGAACCTGATCTCCTCCGCTGTGCTCCAGAAACTCCAAGTCCCCGACAGCGAGCTCGAAGAGACCGACACGTTCCAAGGAATCAACCCAGGAAGGAGCAAGCCGAAGGGGAAGATAACGTTGCCAGTGACATTTGGCAGCGAGCTGAACTTCAGGGCAGAGAGAATCACTTTTGACGTTGCCGATTTTCCATTGCCCTACAATGGAATTCTCGGTCGTCCAGCGCTCGCCAAGTTCATGGCGGCCTCTCACTACGCATACAACATGTTCAAGATGCCAGGCCCGATAAGCGTCATCTCTGTCCCTGGCGACAAGAAGGATGCCCTTATCTGTGCCAACAAGATCTACCAGGAAGCAGCAGCCGCAGCGGATCACAAGCCACTTGCCGCTGAAGCTCCCGGAGGGAAGAAGAAAACCAAGCCCGGCAAGTGCTCTGGTGCCTACTCCGGCAAGCGCACCTCTTCGGAGTGCTGCGATGCCGTTGAGGACGCGCCATCGAGCTCCGCCGGCAAGAAGAAGACCAAGCCCGGCAAGTGCTCTGGTGCCCACTCCGGCAAGCGCACCTCTTCGGAGTGCTGCGCTACCGTCGAGGACGCGCCATCGAGCTCCACCGGCAAGAGTAAGAAGTCAATGGCAGCCCCGCCAATGACCAAGAAGGTGTCCGCCAAGGAGGACGGCACTGGTGGTACCTTCACCATCAGTGCCACTCTCGACCCCAAATAGGAAAGCGCGCTCGTTGCTTTCCTGCGGGCGAATGTTGATGTGTTTGCCTGGCAACCATCTGACATCCCCGGCGTTCCCAGGAAAGTGATTGAGCACCACCTTGCCGTCCGTCCTCACGCGCGGCCCGTCAAGCAGAGAGTCAGGGAACAAGCAGTGGAGCGCCAAGAATTCATTGCAGAAGAGATCAGGAAGTTGGAAGCGGCAGGCCTCGTCAGAGGTGTGCTCCATCCGACGTGGTTGGCCAATCCTGTTGTCGTGCGCAAAGCAAACGGGAAATGGAGGCTTTGCATCGATTTCACCGATGTCAATAAAGCTTGTCCCAAAGATCCGTTTCCCTTGCCGCGCATCGACCAGATTGTTGACTCCACGGCCGGATGCGACCTGCTTTCATTCCTTGACGCATACTCAGGATACCATCAGATCTTCATGGCTGAAGAAGATGAAGAGAAGACCGCATTCATCACTCCATGTGGCATGTACTGTTTCGTACGGATGCCTTTCGGACTGAAGAATGCTGGTTCGACATTTGCCAGCGTTGTCCACACCGCTTTTGAGCCACAAATCCACAGAAATGTGGAGGCCTACATGGATGATATAGTGGTCAAGAGCAGAGACAGGGCAACCCTGATTCAAGACTTGGAAGAGACCTTTGCGAACCTGCGCAAGATCAGCCTCAAGCTCAACCCCGAGAAGTGCGTGTTTGGAGTCCCTTCTGGCAAGCTTCTCGGGTTCTTCGTGTCTCAGCGGGGAATCGAAGCCAATCCCGACAAGATCAAGGCCATCGAGCAGATTGAAGCACCAACACGCGTCAAGGATGTACGAAGGCTTGCCGGCTGCTTGGCGGCTCTCAGCAGGTTCATTTCCAAGTCTGCAGAATGCGCCCTGCCATTTTTCAAAGTTTTGAAAAAGGCGGGTCCAGTAAAATGGACTCCGGAAGCGGAGGCTGCGCTGCGAGACTTGAAGAAATACCTGTCCTCCACTCCAATACTTGTCGCGCCTAAACCACGAGAGAAGTTGCTGCTGTACCTGGCGGCAACCAATCAAGTGGTTAGTGCTGCGTTAGTAGCGGAGAGGGAGGTAGATGATGAGCTAGCAACCGTGGCAAGTGCATCCAGCGACAAGCAGGGGGCTTCCCCGTCAAGCTCTGGCCCCGACAAGGAGGGATTTGCGCAGGCGCAAGAGGAGGTGCAGAAGAAGAAAATGGTGCAGCGCCCAGTTTACTTTGTCAGTTCCCTCTTGCAGGGGGCTAGGTCAAGGTACTCTGGTGTGCAGAAATTGCTTTTCGGCCTCCTTATGGCCTCGAGAAAGCTGCGCCATTACTTCCAAGCACACGAAATCACAGTTGTCACTCGCTTTCCGCTAAAGAGGATACTGCAGAATCCCGAAGCAACGGGCAGGATCGTTGAGTGGGCACTGGAACTATCAAGCTTTGGCCTCAAGTTTGAGAGAACTTCAACTATCCAAAGCAGAGCATTGGCAGAGTTCATAGCGGAGTGGACGCCAACGCCAAATCGAGCCACCGGCCAGACACCATTTGCTCTAGTCTATGGAGCAGAAGCAGTTACCCCCACGGAACTCGTATACGGGTCACCTCGAGTGCTCGCTTATGATGAGCTTGAGCAAGAGCGGCTGCGTGAAAATGACACACTGCTCCTCGAGGAAGATTGTCTTCAGGCTGCTGTGCGAGCCACTTGCTACCAGCAAGCTTTGCGTCGCTACCATAGCCACAAAGTTAGAGCCAGAAGCTTCGAGGAAGGCGACCTTGTTCTTCGGCGCGCTCCGTCCGCCAAGAGACACAACAAGTTGACGCCGAAGTGGGAAGGCCCTTACCGGGTGAGACGAGTCACGAGGCCCGGCGCTGTCCGCCTCGAGACCGAAGATGGCACTCCGGTGAGCAACTCCTGGAATATTGAGCATCTTTGTAAGTTTTACCCGTAAGGCGCGGTTGTCGGACCCTGTCCGGCAACCAACCTTTTGTACAAGTCTTGCCGCAGTTGCATGTAATCCTTTGTACAAAGCCAGGCGCAGACCCTGAGCAGCAGTAAATGAAGCGCTGGCGCCCTAAGTTTTAGCATGCATGCTGAGTCGAGTCTCGTCCTTGGTTAGGGTTGACAGTGCCTAACAGCTGCTAACCCCTAGCTTAGAGGTCGAGTCTGCGTCCCTTTTTCCTGTCCTTTCGTTCCCTTTGGTTCGCAGGGTTTTGCATATCCTGGCTGGACCGCTAAAGGACGAAGAAGAGAAGAAGGGCGGGCCAGCATCTGGACCCCGGCAAACCAGTGTTGCCGGGGGCTGCAAGCACCAGAATTCACCCGCGGCAAGCCAAAGTTGCCGGGGGCTGCTATCCCAGATAAGTTTTTGCATCCCTTGTCATGCATTCTCTTATGAACTGTGGAATACGAAAACCTTGTTTCCTCCTAAAAGCTACCATGCTCCCTTAACGACAGGCCCCAGAGCGCGTTCCTGGGGCCCGTTTTGGTAGTAGTCGCGGCGGCAAAGGGGCAGAACGAGGAGCCCGAACCCGCCTCATCCCTACCTCCGCCAAGGGCGTGAGAGAGGTCGAGTGGCGCGGGAAGACGGCAGGGCCTGTTGCCGGGCAAAGAAATGTCTATCGTAACGATATAAAGGATTCGCTCCTTGGCGTGGGTTTCACCCGCGAGACAAGTGGCCCGGCAAACATCCCCTTTTCATTAAAAACATTTCGCTCAGGTACAGTTCAGAGAGAATGAAAAACATGAAAGATGGGATTACAAGCTTTAAATGCAACTAAGGCCCGAGGGCTTACAGATTGAAAAAAGATAAGGTGCCCATATTCCCTTTCTTGTCTCTCTCCTCAGGAGGTAGGACAAGGAGGCAAAAAGGGCAAAAGGGGCGCCTAGGCGAGCTACGGGTGGCAGAAGACACCAAGAGAACACCTCGGGGGCCGTCTGAAGGCTGGATGGTGACGGCGGCGCCGGAAGTGGAGCTCGAAGATGAGGCAGCGGGACGTCAACACGCTGTCGAAGGCATCTAGCCCTCGTACTCCGAGTTGACGGCCTTGCCGCCTGCCCTCTTCCTCTCCCGCAGCCTCGCCACTCCAGCCGCCCAAGAAGACGACCCCGGGGAGTTCAAGGAGCCGGCGACACGGATGATGGGGTCGCCGGTGCCACGCGAAGCCGCGACCGGCACCTAGTCGGACCCGTCATCCCGACGACCGCCACCCTCGTCGTTGCTGTCGCTCCCCTCCTCGTCACTCTCGCTCGAGGAGGAGCCTTCGCTGTCGGAAGAGCTATCCACGCAGCACCGGGCCCGGGTCCCGAAGTCCCCGAAGGCCTTGACGGAGAGGAGATCGCCCTCCATCAACTTAAAATGGAGGGTGAACCCCTCCGTCAAGCTGTGGATACGGGCGAACGTCTTCCACCCTCGACCAAGATACATCACGCCGGGGGCTGGGGACTCGACGTGGACTCGCGCGCCACTGATCCCGCAGCCCCTCATGCGCAGTCTCAGCGTCTCGGGTTGCTCCATCTCCATCACGCTTGCGAAGGGTGCCGGGAGACGGAGGCGGCGACGAGGCGCCCGGCGCAGCCTGACGAAGAACTCGCAGGGGTCGTCCTCGATGTGGACCGCCGTGAAAAGAGGAGCCGCTGGCGGAGGCGAGGCCGGCGCGTCGCCCCGTCCGCCTCGCCCCCGAGCGCCTCGGCCTCGTCCACGACCTCGTCCACGACCTCGCCCCCTCCCCCTTCCCCTTACGGCTGGCTCCACCACCGCGGGTGCAAGGGGAGGAGGGGCGCGTTGCCTAGCGGCAACCCTCGCCGCCACCGATGAAGGACCAGGATTCCCTTTCTCCATGGCGAATGGAGGGAGGGGATCAGAAGCTGAAGGAAAGAAAAGATGAAGGAGTGTGGGTTCCCGTCGCCCCCCCTCTTGCTCTTTATAAAGGAGCAGGGTGGGGGCTCGACCGCCCCGCTCAGCCAATCAAGGCGCAGGAAGGCCAGGCGACCGGGACCGGCCTGCTGCCTCGACCCGCGACGGCCCGGTTTCCTGCCTCCACCGTCCGCAACTCCAGGTGCATGGAAGCCGCGTGGTTGGCGTGCAGGACCGAGGCGACGGGTGAGGCGACCTCTCCCCGCCCCGTGATCGTGGGGAGCGGACGCCTCGGAGACCGTGCCTCGGCCCCGTCCAGCGAACGAGCCACGCCTCCACGCCTCCCTCCACTTATGAAGATGGCGCGAACCGTCCCCATTTATTGCGACATGACGCATGCCTGCGGGGCTCAGCCCCGCGCACGCCACCCACGTCACGCACGCCTCTCCCCACGACGCCGCGTTCGACGCGTGTCATTTGGGGAAGGCGCGATGGATGCGGAGTTAAGATGCAGCGTGACCCAGGCCGCGCGTGCCCGTGCACTGTTTTGGGCCTGGCCCAACAGCGCTCGGCACCGTGTATGGCCCAGGCCCGGGGGCTCCTGTCGGTGTACTAAAGTAGGGGTACCTTAGTACCCCGAACTCGTGCACGGGCAGTCGTAGCACCCCGCGGCAAGGCTTGCCAGGTGATCGCCAAGACCCTCCATGGTCCCCCTTTTGGGCCATTCAAGAACAAAGTATTTGAGCCAAAGCCCCGGCAGGAGGAGCTTGCCGGGAAGGCCACCCGAAGAGAGCGAGGCCCCGGCAAGAGGAGCTTGCCGGGACTGCCGCTCGAAGCACAAGACCCCGGCAAGAGGAGCTTGCCGGGAAGGCCAACCACGGCACGATAGGAGCCTTGCCGCGACGCGCCGCGCGTCCCGGCAAGGACCGGTGAGCGACTAGCTCCCGGGCGCGACAAGACATCCACCACGGCAAGGTGCTTGCCGCGGCAAGTTACCACCCCGTGCCTGCGCTCCAGCTCATCCACCAACGTGTCGCTCTGGGGGCATTCCAGGCGCACGTGGCGGGAGGCTGTGTAGCCAGGGGCATGCGGTGGCGAAGCAAAGCTGACAGAGTAGCCATCGTGGCAAACGGTGGCGCTCCTGACGGTCCTTTTCCTGCATCGTCTGGGCGATGCGGACGGGCATTTAATGCCCTTGTCCCCCGCCGTCAGAGTTAGGTATGATAGCACTGTACAGCCACTGTGCAGGCAGCTGTACCCACTACAGCATTCTCCCATTTTTGCCCCCACCTACGCTGCCACCTGCGGGTAACCCCTTGAGCATATAAAAGGAGGCCCCATGCGCACGTAGAAGGGGAGGAGACCCATTTTTACGCTCGGTCTCGCCAGCGGCTCGTGTGTACTGTAGCACCACGCGCCTCCGAGCAAGAACACAATACAAACCACAAAGCAGCAGTAGGGTTTTACGCATCCGTGCGGCCCGAAGCTGGGTAAACCCCTTGTGTGCATCGCCTCGATCCGCTCTTCACGCGACCTCCGCCCCCCGCCGAACCAGAAAGGGGCTCGGTCCCCATAGGTGTTGGAGGAAGCCGATTTCCCCCGACAGGCGGCGGCGGGCGGCTACCTCCGGCGAGTCCGGCGGGGCGGCGGCGGGGCTCCGGTGCGGCGGCGGAACGCGGCGGCGGCGGCGGTTTCGGCGGGGCTCGGGCTGGCGGCGCGACTTGGGCCTCGGGGCGGCTTGGGCGGCAGCTTATAAAGCCCCCGGGAGGAGTCTCGCTCGGGTACGGCCCGGAGTCGGTTCTTTTTTTTTTAATAATTCTGACGTGCAGAAAAAGAAAGAAAAGAAATACTAGACGGACTCCAAAAATCCCTAAATAAATTTTCCCCGTCCTCTAAAAATAGGCCGGACAAGGTGAACTTTTATTTGGGCCTAAAATGCAATTATGAAAAACAAATATTTTTCATAATTCAAATAAAATAGCGACAAAACTCCGAATAAAAATCTTATTTGATTTTAACATTAAATCTCCGATGATTCTTTATTTTTGAGTTAGTCATTTTATTCTCTCTCTTTTATTTTTATAAAAGAAATATTTAAGAGAAAAATGATTAAAATCAAACGATCCTCTTTTCAAAATTCGAGAAAAACTCGAATATGAAAATAATGAAATCCCCAACTCTCTCCGCGGGTCCTTAAGTTGCGTTGAATTTCTAGGATCAAACAAAAATGCAACAAAATATGATATGCAATGATAATCTAATGTATAACATTCCAAATTGAAAATTTTGGGATGTTACAGCCACATTCAGATCCGTATGCGTTTTGTAAATTTCTATGTCTGCAATGCTCTGCACAGAGCTACTCTAGCTAATTGCTCCCACTTTCAATATGTATCCAGATTGAGACTCAGAGTCATCTAGATCAATGTCAAAGTTTGCATCGACGTAACTCTTTACGACGAACTCTTTATCACCTCCATAACCGAGAAATATCTCCTTAGTCTTCTAAGGATAATTTTGACCGTTGTCCAGTGATCTACTCCTGGATTACTATTGTACCCATTTACCAAACTCATGGCAAGGTACACAATAGGTCTGGTATACAGCATGGCATACTTTATAGAACCTATGGCTAAGGCATAGGGAATGACTTTCATTCTCTCTCTATCTTTTGCCATGGTCGGGTTTTGAGTCTTACTCAACTTCATACCTTACAACTCAGGCAAGAACTCCTTCTTTGACTGATCCATTTTGAACTCCTTCAAAATCTTATCAAGGTATGTACTCATCAAAAGTCTTATCAAGCGTCTTGATCTATCTCTATAGATCTTGATGCCCAATATGTAAGCAGCTTCATCGAGGTCTTTCTTTGAAAAACTCTTTTCAAACACTCCTTTATGCTTTCCAAACAATTCTACATCATTTCCGATCAACAATATGTCATTCACATATACTTATCAGAAAGGCTGTAGTGCTCCCACTCACTTTCTTGTAAATGCAGGCTTCACCACAAATCTGTATAGAACCATATGCTTTGATCACATTATCAAAGCATATATTCAAACTCCGAGATGCTTGCACCAGTCCATAGATGGATCGTTGGAGTTTGCACACTTTGTTAGCACCTTTAGGATCGACAAAACCTTCTAATTGCATCATATACAACTCTTCTTTAAGAAATCCATTAAGAAATACGGTTTTTGACATCCATTTGCTAGACTTCATAAAATGTGGCAATTGCTAACATGATTCGAACAGACTTAAGCATCACTACGAGTGAGAAAATCTCATCGTAGTCAACACCTTGAACTTGTCAAAAACCTTTTTCTACAAGTCTAGCTTTGTAGATAGTAACACTACTATCAGCGTTCGTCTTCCTCTTAAAGATCCATTTATTCTCTATGGCTTGCTGATCATCGGGCAAGTCAACCAAAGTCCATACTTTGTTCTCATACATGGATCCTATCTCAGATTTCATGGCCTCAAGCCATTTATCGTAATCTGGGCTCATCATCGCTTCCTCATAATTTGTAGGTTCATCATGGTCTAGTAATATGACTTCCAGGACAGGATTACCGTACCACCCTAGTGTGGAACGTGCTCTGGTTGACCTACGAGGTTTGGTAGTAATTTGATCTGAAGTTTCATGATCATTATCATTAGCTTCCTCTCTAGTTGGTGTAGGCATCACGGGAATGGTTTTCTGTGATGAGCTACTTTCCAATTCGAGAGAAGGTATAATTACCTCATCAGTTCTACTTTCCTCCCACTCACTTCTTTCTAGAGAAACTCCTTCTCTAGAAAGGATCCATTCTTAGAAACAAAGATCTTGCCTTCGGATCTGTGATAGAAGGTGTACCCAACAATTTCTTTTGGGTATCCTATGAAGACGCACTTCTTCGATCTGGGTCCGAGCTTATCAGGCTGAAGCTTTTTCACATAAGCATCGCAACCCCAAACTTTAAGAAATGACAACTTAGGTTTCTTGCCAAACCATAGTTCATACGGTGTTGTCTCAACGGATTTAGATGGTGCCCTATTTAACGTGAATGCAACTGTCTCTAATGCATAACCCCGAAACGATAGTGGTAAATCGGTAAGAGACATCATAGATCGCACCATATCTAATAAAGTACGGTTACGACGTTCGGACACACCATTACGCTGTGGTGTTCCAGGTGGCGTGAGTTGTGAAACTATTCCACATTGTTTTAAATGAAGGCCAAACTCGTAACTCAAATATTCGCCTCTGCGATCAGATCGTAGAAACTTTATTTTCTTGTTACGATGATTCTCCACTTCACTCTGAAATTCTTTGAACTTTTCAAATGTTTCAGACTTGTGTTTCATTAAGTAGATATACCCATATCTGCTCAAATCATCTGTGAAGGTTAGAAAATAATGATACCCGCCGCGAGCCTCAACACTCGTCGGACCACATACATCGCTATGTATTATTTCCAATAAGTCAGTGGCTTGCTCCATTGTTCCGGAGAATGGAGTTTCAGTCATCTTGCCCATGAGGCATGGTTCACAAACATCAAATGATTCATAATCAAGTGATTCCAAAAGTCCATCCGCATGGAGTTTCTTCATGCTCTTTACACCAATATGACCTAAACGGCAGTGCCACAAATATGTTACACTATCATTATCAACTCTGCATCTTTTGGCATTAATATTATGAATATGTGTATCACCACGATCGAGATTCAACAAACCATTCACATTGGGTGTATGACCATAGAAGGTTTTATTCATATAAACAGAACAATAATTATTCTCTGACTTAAATGAATAACCGTATTGCAATAAACATGATCTAATCATATTAATGCTCAATGCAAACACCAAATAACATTTATTTAGGTTCAACTCTAATCCCTAAGGTAGAGGGAGTGTGCGATGGTGATCGTATCAACCTTGGAATTACTTCCAACACACATCGTCACCTCGTCCTTAACTAGTCTCTATTTTTTTTGCAACTCCTGTTTCGAGTTACTACTCTTAGCAACTGAACCAGTATCAAATACCGAGGGGTTGCTATAAACACTAGTAAAGCACACATCAATAACATGTATATCAAATATAATCGGAGGTGTAAACTATGGAGGGGGGCACCGCACACGGCTAACAATGTTTTTTGTTGTGTGTTCTAGCGGTGCCCCCCCCTCATATATATAGGTTGGAGGGGAGGAGAGGCAGCCAAGGGGGCACCCCAACTAGGAGGAATCCTACTTGGGCACCTCCCAATTCGGCCTCCCCCTTTCCTATTCCTATTCGGAGTAGGAAGGGAAGAGGGGGAAGGGGGAATCCTATTCCCTTTTTCCTTTCCTCCTTCCCCTTTCCTTCTCCAATTTGGCCAGCCCATATGGGGGGGCGCACCAGCCCCTTGTGGCTGGTGTGTCTCCCCTCTTGGCCCATAAGGCCCATATAGTTTGCCGGGGGTAGCCCGGAACCCCTTCCGGCGACCCGATACGTACCCGGTAACCCCAAAACACTTTCGGTGTCCGAATAATATCGTCCTATATATGAATCTTTACCTCTCTACAATTTTGAGACTCCTCGTCATGTCCGCAATCTCATCCGGCACTCCCGAACAACATTAGGTCACCAAATCACATAACTAATATAATACAAATCATCATCTAATGTTAAGAGTGCGGACCCTACGGGTTCGAGAACTATGTAGACATGACCGAGACACCTCTCCAGTCAATAAGCAATAGCGAAACCTGGATGCTCGTATTGGCTCCCACATATTCTACGAAGATCTTTATCGGTCGAACCGTTATGACACCTCTCCGGACAATAACCAATATCGGAACCTGGATGCTCATATTGGCTCCCACATATTCTACGAAGATCTTTATCGGTTGAACCGTTATGACAACATATGTTATTCCCGTTGTCACCAGTATGTTACTTGCCCGAGATTCAATCATCGGTATCTTCATACCTAGTTCAATCTCGTTACCGGCAAGTCTCTTTACTCGTTCCGTAATGCATCATCCCGTAAATAACTCATTAATTACATTGCTTGCAAGGCTTATTATGATGTGCATTACCGAGAGGGCCCAGAGATACCTCTCTGATACTCGGAGTGACAAATCCTAATCTTGATCTATGCCAACCCAACAAACACCTTCAGAGATACCTGTAGAGCATCTTTATAATCACCCACTTATGTTGTGACGTTTGATAGCACACAAGGTATTCCCCCGGTATCCGGGAGTTGCATAATCTCATAGTCAAAGGAATATGTATAAGTCATGAAGAAAGCAATAGCAATAAAACTTAACGATCATTATGCTAAGCTAACAGATGGGTCTTGTCCATCACATCATTCTCCTAATGATGTGATCCCGTTCATCAAATGACAACACATGTCTATGGTTAGGAAACTTAACCATCTTTGATTAACGAGCTAGTCTAGTAGAGGCTTACTAGGGACAATGTGTTTTGTCTATGTATCCACACATGTATCAAGTTTCCGGTTAATAAAATTCTAGCATGAATAATAAACATTTACCATGATATAAGGGAATATAAAATAACAACGTTATTATTGCCTCTAGGGCATATTTCCTTCAGTATTCGACTAGGACTCTTGTTATCCTAGGCCTCCGGTACATTATATAAGTCGGAGGGTTTAGCCCGTAGAGGGAGACACATCCAGACACCAATTCATTATACCCCTAGGTTTTAGACCACAACTTACGATCTCGAGGTAGATCAACTCTGTACTTCGATACCTTCATAATATAAACAAGAGCAGGACGTAGGGTTTTACCTCCGTAGAGAGGGCCCGAACCTGGGTAAAATCCCTTGTGTGTCCTTCTCCTGTTACCCATTGATCTGATCTAACAATTCAGGCCCCCCTACCCGAGATCTGCCGGTTTTGACACCGACAACAAGTTTGCTTGAAGGACACTTTTGTGGAAGTATCATCCCAAAAATTAAATTGTTCCCAACGTAGAGCACATGCAAACGTTATTGTGAGTGTTTCGGTCACACTCAAGGTGTCAATAGTCTCGAGCGAATTGACTAGTTAGGTATCTACCAGAATTATGGTGATGATGACGGTAAAACAAGAGTGGTAAAAGTAACGCTACTTAAATAAAGTATGCAAGTAAATAACAAAATGTAAACGATGTTTTTTTTTCAATGAGGTTAGGCGCGGAAAGCTTTAGTTCATGGTGAATTGAAAATGTGTCGTGTGCAACAATAACATGAAGTTGCATAGTATTGTGATGTTGCCTTTTATATTTGTGTCCGGTAGTTGAGTCACCCTTGAATAGCCAGACTCATCATGTCGGGATTTTTTGACTCTATTGTCATGCCTCCTGTTACCGTCAACAACGATTGGCTCGGTAATTATGGTTGTTAGACGGGACCGGTGCTTTACACATCATGGCTTCTCGTGCTCCTCAATTGCCTTCGCTTCTCGTTGATACAAACGCATGTCACCTAGAGGTCACATATTTGCTGGATGATAAGTGCTTACCTATGAAGGTTTTTCGATATTGTCTAGGCTCATAAATTGGACAACAAGCATTACATACGCCACAAATAATCAACTTGACAACCAATCATCAAAGTAATCTCACAGATACATAAAAAGATTAGGCACAAACAAGTCTTACTAGTCCCTAACATCTCTCACACCCAGGAGAATTAATTGCGCATGAGAGTAACAACTGAACATAGAGATCAAATGAAAGGGGCCATATCGATATTACCATAGTTTGTCACAACAAGATAAATGATTAAACACATCATGATCTATTTACCAAAGTACAAACGTACTTTACAAACATGGCCTTACAAGTTGGACATTTCTGCAAAATGGCTGTGTTGCCGATAGAGAATTGTGATTCAGAGGGACCCGAAACGGTTCCAAGTGAAGTAATTCTCCTCTGAATCTCTCTCCCTCTGCTATGGTCGATGGTTCTATCTAGCCTGTTGATCTGAGCCCTCTCGCTCGATTACAAAAGTTGTCTGTGTAGTTGAGAGGAAGGCTCCAACGGCTAGTACGAGTGGTCGCGCTCATACCGGGCGTTGTCTTCTCTTATTTTGATGCCAGATCCAATTATCTCAAAAGGGAAAGTTATCAATTTCCTTCTCAATCAAGCAAGATAGAATGTTTCTTTATTTTCGATGTATCAACTAGTGAATGACAAAAACCGACACATACCAGGGTTAAACAAGCAAAGTACTCTCGAAAAAACCCTATACAGAAGGGATCTATGACCCTCGTCCTAAGCTACAGTGATAAATGAGGTTGCGCTACCATATGTCCACATCCCCTACCCATCACGTGGTGCCTCGACATTAACTCCCGCTTAATTCCCTCCAATGTCGATTGTTGTGTTGCGACGAGCGTCTAGTCTCGGTCGATCTTTTCTCTTCGATGATGCAAGATACCTTCCCACTTTTCAAATCGTATCGACGTACCTGTGCCGGAGCTCCCGGTTAAGGTTAATGCCCGTCGACAACCTCTCGACTGCAGTGCTCCAGCATCATGCCCCTTGTAGTAGAGCTTGCGTCCATGCTTACGACACTCGTTGATTGTGTTTGCTCATGTATCACCCCAGTGGGATCCGGCGTGCACGTGGGTAATTTCGACGGTTCGTAAGGTCTTGGTATTTTCATACCTTGAACAACACCCCGGTTAAATCACAGATTTTAAGGAGAAAAAACGATGCAAACTACCGAACACATATGCCGTGTTGCAAACCCACTGGCAAATAACTATTGTTCCCAAAAAAAAGGGAACTTCACCCTTCTCTTTCGGGCGTACCGCGCTGCGAGCAGCAATGGCGTTGGCCGCGGCCGCGCGCAGAAGCCTCGCATCCGGTGGCCTCTCCGGCCCCCTCGCCCGCCGCCTCCATCGGTCACTCCCCCAACTGCTTCCATCCAACTCCACCGGCGATCCTCGAAAACCCTCATCCCTTCCACCCCCACCCGCACCACGACCGTTTCACTTCGCGCTCGCCCCTCGCGGGACATCCCAAACCCTAAGCTTCCCCCCATTCGGTCTTCACCTCCTCCCCGGGCCATCGCGCCGCAGCTTCTCCTCCTCCCGCGACACCGGTTTCTCCGACACCCTTGCCGATGCCGCCCATTCCGCAGCGTCCGCGGCTGCCCCGGCGACCTTCCCCGGCGAGGTGGCATGGGCCGCGGAGGACTCATCAATGGCCGTCGCGGCGGTGCAGCATCTCATCGACGCGGTCCATTCCTTCACTGGTCTGAACTGGTCAGGGTTTAGGGGTTTGAGGAATTTGAGCCCTTTACCGTGTCTTCAGAATTTTGTTTCCGGTGTGCATCATGTTCCTTGTGTATTGTTTTCACTGCAGGTGGATTTCTATTGCTCTCTCCACAGTGCTGCTACGCTGTGGGATGTTCACAATTTCGACGCTTGTCAATAAACGACTATATGTAAGATCTTAAGTATTTACCATTGTTCCTCCCTTTGGTTTTACTTTATTATGCATGTTAGTACACTTGCTTATACTGAGCGCTATAAGTAAGTAGGCTCGTATCTTGTGTAGCCAGAAGTTGCTTGTGCCCAATTAGTCACAGGTCAGATTTTATCCCATCTTTTGGTCATGAGAAGTAAACCAAATTTCTGCATGCAAAGTTAAGATTCTTTGCTCGGGGTTAATCCCACCACCAAGCAACAATTTTAATCAGCCATCTTTTTGTAGACCCAAAACTCACATATGGGGAATATGTAGTAAATGTGTGCTATGAATGCAATACCCCTGAGTAAAAATGTGTGTTAGGAAATGTGAGAACCTCTCCAGTATCCTGTAGGATTCAATTGTTCCGTATGAAGTTCTTGCAGAATTCCCATACATCGCAAAAGTGCCTAACTAACTACAGAGCCAACTGAAATAAAATTTAATTGTCATATTTTACTTTGAAGAACTTTGTTTTGATCACAGGCTTAACCCTACTTTCTTTAATGCTTCAAACTTATATAGGGTATGCGTCAGGACTTTGAACAATACATCAAGTGGGTAAAGAATGTATGTAAGATCCCTGCAATAAGGGAAGCGAAACACTATTATATTTTGTACTACTCCTATTGCACTGTGCAAGCCGCATATTTTATTGTCAAGAAATTTGACTGTACGCAATCATTTCCTGCAGACTAAGGGTGAGAAATCAATACAAGAACTTGCAGATGCAGCAGATCCTATGGTCAGAAAGTATGTAAAATGCTTTACTTGTGCTTGTATTGTGACATTATTGCGGGCGCTAATGTTTTCTTTCTGAGTAAATACCGTTAAATGTTACATAGTTCTTGATGGATGAAAGAAGAGACGTGTGTGATGTTTAGTGTTAACATGAAAGAGAGAAAAGGAAGTTTTGTGGTTCCCCTATCTTCTTTCTTTCCAGTGTTCAATCATGACACATATCTGCTTAAAAGTTACTCAATAGGAAAAAGATGTTAGATTGTTTCATCCGAGACATGAAATGATTTTGGCCTAGCAGACAACCCAGTGTAAGAAAAATCTACTCCCTCTGATCCATATTAATTGACGCACACTTAGTACAACTTAGTACAAAGTTATACTAGGTGTGCGTCAATTAATATGGATCTGAGGGAGTAGTAGAACTTGTCTTTGATGGGGGCTGTGCACTGTGCAGCACAATATATCAAGAAAACCGCACTAATCCTGTCCAATTACTGCCGGCTCCCTGTAGATTGATATATATATACGTCCCCAGGCAGACATAAATGCATTTAACTGCAACAAAGTGTGGAGCCATGGCTCCATGGGACTGAAAATCATTTCTAGTGTTGAAGTTGGATGTATGAACGTGGAAATTTAGTTAGGCCCTTTTTATTTGTGTTCTTGCATTTGTAATTTCAAACATAAAAAGAGTGTTGTTCCAGTCAAACACTTTGGAAGCTGTATAATGTCCATACCCATACCTCCTTCAGCCAATCGGGTCACTTTTGCTGGACAGTTTAACGAAAATAATTTCCTTTAATATTTGCTTATTTACTGTGAAATTAGAGTGCATGTGCAAACTTCCTACTTTGCCTTCATAATACTATGGTGCCGTGGTGTGAGTGCCTGGGTCTAGCCAATATAATAATAATTCATCTTGCTGTGTAGCTTATTTGGCCTTTCCCTTCCAAATTGTTGCTTCTGACTTCTGTGCTCATTATTGCGTTGATCAAAATTCCTTTTGACTGACAAATTTAACCTCATGCCATAAACAACATCCAACTTCTTTTGCTCCTACTTGTTGTTTTAGGGACCTTGCATGGATTTCTCTAAATTCTAAATACTCGCTCTTGTTCACACAGGCTTGGTTTTCTGCCAACTCTTCACATCATTGTGACACCATATACCTTTATAACTCTTTACATTGCTGTAAGTTGATTTCACATGCTAAACCATCTGTTTAGCCAATTTTTTATGCATCGCTTCTTACCGCCACAACCACCTTCTTGTTTCCATTTTCACAGACTTCTTGTTATTTCAATTTTCTGTCATGCTTCTAGATATCAAACATGGTTGAGAAAGTTCCATCTTTAAAAGGGGGTGGAGCTTTATGGTTTACTGATCTGACGACCCCTGATGCTCTTTGCATCTTTCCCATGATAACATCACTGTTCATCATGCTTCGCTTTGAGGTAGGTGTACAGTTCTTCTTATCTAAATTTATGTTTGTTCTTGTGCTACAAAGTTCGAGATGCCATTTAGTGCATCCTTCAACTATTTTTCCTTTAGATTTTGTTTAGTTTATCTGTGCTCCCACTGTACACTGTTTCCATGAGATTAATTTGTTTTCTTAAGTGTTACTCTTTATTGAGAAATGTAAGGTGGCAACTGGCCAGTGCTGGCCACGCTTTTCAGGATTCCGATATTTAGTTAAACAATGTGTACATTATTTGATACAAATTGATGTTGTTGGATTTGTATTAAAATCCCACCTAGCAAACTCAATTTTTTTTATCACAGAAACCACATAAATTTCACTAATCGTTGGTCAAAGATAAGCACTGGGAAGTGTGGACGCCTAACCTTTCCAAATGGATGGAGGGATGACTAATATGAGTTTTTGGCTTTTAGGTCAACTATGGTGTTGCAGCAAAACGTACAGAACGCTCTCGCAAGATGGAAGATAATATAAGGCAGGTTGTGAGAGCAACATCTCTTCTGCCTATGCTGTGGACAGCTACCCTTCCTCAGGTAGAGTGGGGTATTTGCTCATGCTTGTTATTGAATAATTTTACATTGTTGAATTTAGCATGAACCAAAGAACTAGCCATGAACAGGGGTGCGTGGAAGCTAGCTATTCATGTGCCAGAATCATGACTTGGGTGCGAGATCTTATGGGTTTCAGCTCTAGCCTATCCCAACTTGTTGGGACTAAAGGCTTTGTTGTTGTTGTTGTTTGTTTGTTGAATTTAGCCTGAACACCCTCAAAATAAAAAGGTATTTAGGCCCCCACCCCTCCCATTTCAAATAAGAGCTAAAAAATCGTAACCAGCTTAATTTTTGTTTTCTTCAATGCCTTGAGACAGTAGGTTTATTACCATGTCTCCGTGAGCTCTTTCTTAAATACTGCATAATGGTTACTGTCATTTATAAAGGCCAAAAGATTAAATCCAACTACTAAGTACTCCCTCTGTTTTGAGAATGGTGTTTTGGCTCCTATGTGCATATGCACCCATTATCGAAATACATATTTCGAAAAATTGAAAAATTCAGAACAAAAATCCCGTGTGTATATCCAGACATTTTATGTGCGTGCACAAGGTTTCGGTGAAAAACGACGTTTTTTGTGGCTTATGTAAAAAAGATAAAGTAATGCCTCGTGAATAGTTAGAATGAAGCATCAGAAATTGTCTTTTTTACACAAGTCACAAAAAACGTCGTTTTTCACCGAAACCTTGTGCACGCACATAAAATGTCCGGATATACACGTGGGATTTTTGTTCCGAATTTTTTTATTTTTCGAAATGTGTATTTCGCAACGTTTACGAGTCGAAGAGTCGACGAGTCGATCAAAGGTTGAGACTCATAGACTAGTGCTAGACTAGTCGACATGGTACTGTAGCACTGAACTTACAGTACATAACTAATAATACCTAGTAGTAGTATGTAGTATTACACTATATAAATATACAAGTACAGTATACAATTGAAACAAGCAAAGTGGAGTCACTGAGGCAGAGCAGCACCAGCAACTAGCAGCAAGCACAGCAGCACCAGCAGTCTATCTGCGAGCAGAGCAGCACCAACAGCAAGCAGAGCAGCACCAGCAGTCCAGCAGCGAAGCAGAGCAACAGCAGCGGCAAGCCAAGAAGAAAGAGGAGGAGAAAGGAGGGGCAAGGCAGAGCAGCACCAGCAGCGAGGCAGAGCAGCACTGAGGCTCACCTGCCTGAAGAGGAGAAGAGCACGAGGGGCCGTCGGCGCGTGGAGGGGCGCGAGACGAAGGCGACGGTGGAGCTTCAGATCCGCGACGTGGGGCCGGCGACGGTGGAGCTTCAGATCCGCGGCGGCGGGCGTCCAGCGGCCGGCGGCGCGGGGAGGGCTCGACGGGCGCGTCCAGCAGCCGGCGGCGCGTCCAGGTGAGGGGGGAAAGAAAGGATTAGGTCTCCCGCGGGATGAGGCATCGTATTTATACTCCCCCAGTTTTTTGAGTCGTTCGACTCGAACATGTCGACTAGTCTGGACTAGTCGATGACTGGCTCGACTCATACAAGTAGTATACATGAGAAACCGAGTCGACAGCCAGTTTGCGACTCATAGACTAGTCGAGCGACTAGTCTAGACTAGTCGTTCGACTCGTAATCGTTGGTATTTCGACAATGGGTGCATACGCACCTAGGAGCCAATATAGCTTTGGTCAAAGTCAAGCTTCGTAAACTTTGACAAAATTTATAGACAAAAATATTAACATATACAATAACAAATCAATACATTTGGATTCATTATTGAATGTACTTCCACATCATATAGATTTGTTATGGTAAATATTTATATTCTTTTCTATAAACTTGCTCAAACTTTAGAAAGTTTGACTTCAGTCAACTCTAATATGCGGAGTAAATAAAAACGGAGGGAGTATTCAAGCAAGTCTATTTAAGGTTGTAAACATGCTGATACTGCCCTACTTTCTGATGTCAAATCATCAAATTTATGTCCTGTCCAGGCGATTTCTTGTTCCTTGGTCACCTGGAGCGGTCTGACTCTTGCAGGAAAGATAGGTGAGCCCTGTCACAGGCTCCTGTACCTTGCAATTGAGTTTGGTCTTACTTCCATTACGCTTGACAATACACGTCTTTCATTGCTTGCAGTTCTTAAACATCCAGATGTGCAGAAAGTACTATACGGTGGCCCCTTTCTACTAAAACAAGAATGTTCCTCTTCCGATGGACAGAAGGGCCCAACTGCTGAAGATTCCCCGCCTCCTGTCAAAGAAGAGGAAGAACCAGTTTCTCCAGAGACAAAGAAATCTTCTGATGCCAGCGTTCACAGAGACGAGTCTGACAAGAAATCGACCAAAGACGGTTAAATTTCGATATAACCCTGACTTATCATCGCAGTATATCCAGTTGTTGGGACGACAATCTCCTAACGAACCGCCTGTCTTGTGCTTTGTATCCGAATCTAGATAGTAACGCTGCAATTTCAGGATTAGAGTGGCTGTCTGCTACTGCAGATGAATAGGTAGCATACTGACGTGATTTAGCTTATCGTATCTTTAGTTTGTTAGCTGTAACATGATGGTTGAAAAGAAATTGGGAGCAGAAGCTTCATTTTTCTTAAGCACTGATGGCTTGGTCTTCGAAGGGCAAATTTACTGTGTTTTTGTGAAGAAACTTACCTGATATCGAATGAAGATCTGCCATATGTCCTTATTCAATAGGGTCCTTTCATTTAGATGAGGTTTAAGTATAGATCCCACCATATATGAACATAATAGGATTTTTTATTCCTTCACTTATTTTTCCTCCTGTTGTTTCTCCACCCTCTTTACTGTGTTTTTTTCTCTTTAGAAAATATACGTAAATATAGTTGCCATGTCGTAGGGAAGTGCATCCCTGCATGCAGCGGCAGCTGCACGCAGGGCATCGACGGCGCGCGTGCCATCGCGATTCGAACAGCTGAATGTGCTAGTTGGAGTATAGGCGAACGTTTGGAGAGTGATATGTAGCGTATACTAGCATTCCCGTGTGGCGGCACGCCGCGCCCCGTCGATACGTTGTGTTTATACATGTTATCTTGGTCGTTGCTGTATACAATGAATTTCACTTTGAAGTTAAATAACTATGTGGCTAAGGTTGTAGGCACAATAAAGGAAGTCATGCTTAGAAGCAACCAAAAATTAGACATTTATATTCATCATGTGTGGTACATATTAGGGAACATGGAGCACATACTGACACATTTCTAATAAGATTAAACACAGTACATTCACTTCTGGTCTACAATATTCTGGTGGAGCTCCCTGCATAATTGGTTCGAAGTGGTAAAGGGCCTTTGTAAATTGTTGTTGAGACATCATGTGAATTTTTTTATGACTGCTTTAAATTAAGTGCAGGTATTCCAAGGCAGCTTGGGCAACATCGCCTTGCTGGTGCATTTCGATGATCTTTTTTAGTGCAGACTGAGCAACATCAAGCCAAATTAGACAGCAAAAATAGTACTGCCAACGTGCACCAGTCTAACATAAGCTGAATGCTATGTCCTACCGATGGCAGTGCTAACATAAGCAAATGCTTTCATGAAGAAAATAACCAGTCTGTGGCATTTTAATAAGCTTGGTCAGTACTGCATGAAGGCTGACAACTAATATTTTACAATTGTTCCCTCCATTCAAACATAAACATCACTACCAATGACTGAAAATAAAATAGATGGCGGTGTCTCCTTTTCCCCATCCCCTCTCCACTGAGAGGTCAGCCACGATCATAGCTGATTCAAAGTGATGATATACATTTCCCATATGAACATGTTACGCGGAGAAGAAACTGCAGAAATTTCTCAAAATGAAGGCGAATCCACATATGCTCTGTATTTATGCAGTGGTTTAGTGGTATGACTCTGCTTGAGAATGTGCATGCTGACGCAAACTATTATTTATGCATGCATCACGCCCAAATAGATCTCAGTTTGCTAGCCTAACTAATCCATTCATGTTCCAAAAAGAAAAAAGGAAGAAAGAAAGTTCAAGAAGATGGATATGTTCACAGCTGGATATAACAGGTTCAGCTTAAAATAAATAAAAAGGTAAAACCCAAGTAGATAAAATAATCCACTGTTCTGTCTGTTGACATTGGTAACTTGCCATAATATGGAATCATTTCAGAGTGCCACTCACCTACATCAAGTATAGTTTATAGCAAGCATGCAAGTATTGGCAGTGTTAGTTACAGAAAAGGATTGGGAACAACACTATGCACCTTCAGTTTGAGAGCTTGTTCAAAAACCGTCGAAGGGAAGCTCTATTTCAGTACGGCCTCTTGGCCACTGATCTTGGCCGTAACGTGGTCACCTATGCATGTATTGTTGAGAGGCATGTCCAGCAACATTGCTATGTCATCTGAAATAGAATAATTTACAAAATTATGTAGCAAGGGAGATACCTAATTACCTTTTCCTGATAACACAATCTTAATCAAGGTCAAAGAAAGAGAGAACATCCAATGATTAATCTTGATTGCAATTCATGTCTAGATTTAGTCCATTGACATTAGACTTTAGAAGTGCAATTGTTAACCAAAGACTGACATTATAACTTTATCAAGTTACTCATGATGGACACATACAGAGCCAGGCTATAGCGATTAATCAGGCGTGTAACTGAACCGGATTATAGCAAAACGAATTCTCCGGCCTCTCCTTCGTCATGCTGCTCAACGTCTCTGCCAACAAACACATAGGAGAAATATCGCAGCACGGGTAGATCAACACGCTGCCGGGGAGCCAGTACGCCAACGACACTGACCTATGCTACGTATCGGTGCTGCCATGCAGCAAGCCAGCGGCCGGCTGCCAAGAGCTACAATGTCTGGCCTCTTGGACGCTGCTCCTGGTCGTGGTGGTCACCACCGGGCTAGCATGTGCTGCGTCGATCTGGGCGGATGCAGGGTGGAAGGCACGGATACTGAGCAACCTGCAGGACAACACCGCCAAGGCAACGCACGGATACTAATTACTGAGCGTCCAAGGCGACGCAGCCTGCGGCGCCGGTTCCGGCGAGTGACAAGAACAGCATGGCCACGGCGGCTGAGCGCGGGCACGGCTGGGCGGCGTGCTTTCCCGCGCCCGAGATGGTTGCGTACAGGTGGGCGCTACATGACGCGACTCCGGCGTCATGGAAACGACCAAGAGCCCTGCATGAGCATGGGCACATATATAGTACCTCTGGCTTCTGGTCGCCTCACGAACGACGAGGCCTGCAGTGTCACAGTTCCCTCCGTCCGCACTCAGGATCCACCCATCATCGAAGCAGGGGGCTATGGGGGGCGGTCGCAACCAGCATGAAGGGGCCATAGGAGTCAAGGGCCATGGTGCTGACGCTGTTTTGTTACCGAAGCGTGAGGCGGAGGAAGACACCCGACGGCCGTGTTGCAGGTCTTCGAAGCGTCCGCGGCGAAGATGACGCGCCACAACCTCTCGTCCGCCCCGCCATGTCCCTGCACCCCTTCTGCTTCTACCGGCAGAAACCGAAGGCCCGGAGGTCATCAGGTTGTGTTCATGTGTTGCAAGCTTTCCGAAGATTGTCGACGTCGGTGGTGTCCAACAACAACGGCCCGATGGAACTCAATACGTGCCCACACACCATTGTCGCGTTCATGACCGCCGCCATAGTCTGCAATTCTGCATGCACCTCCCTCCAGGCACCTTCTTGTGGGCGGCGCCGCCGCCGACGGCACGGACGTCGCCGGGGTTGCCGACCATGATCTTCCGGAGATCGTCGACCACCGTGAAGACCATGTCGGAGGTAGCGGCGATGGAGGCCGCCGTGTCCGCTAGGCACACTCCAGCGGCGATCAGGGCCTCTGCCCTAGCCGGCGTGCGCACATATGCCACCACCGCGTACCCGACGGCCTCGCTAGCTGAGATCCGCGACACCTCTGATCGGTGGAGCAGGGACTGAAAGGGCCAAACAAGACGGAAGACGGGGTAGAGAGAGAAGGTCAAGGTGAAGACGGCTAACACGAGGTCGATCGCAGCAGCCGCGAGCTTGAAGCGCAGACGGGTTGGATGGCCTACCGCTACTCCACAGCGGACTGAGGAGTGGCGATGCTGGGAGTTAACGGCAGGGCAGATTTTATAGGTTCATATGGCGGTGAAGCGGTGGTTCAGTCGTGCACGTATTTGCTACGATCCTTCGAGAGAGATGTGGATAGATGGGAAGAAAAGTGCTAAAATTTTTATAGCATCATACAACGTGGCAGCGCCAGGTATAACCAACAACACATGGAAGGGAAAAAAGCTGCACCTGCCCACACCAATCCGCGATGGCCGAGACAATTCTGGACATGCAAATGCAACCAACACGCAGACGCTGCATACACAAACTGCCAAAAATGCTAGTCATCAAGATCCATTTGATCTATGTAGTCAAATTAGATACATGCACTCAAGCACAAACTCACAATACAACAAAAAAATGTCTCAATACCATGTAAAATCATTGGGCACACCCAAGATCCTACCCAGCCAGATCCCCCACTTAATAAGGTGTCGCCTCCCCACTGGCCCAATTTTTACTGATGGAAAAAGTCAAGAAAACAAGGAAAAGGAAACCTAGCCAGGTTGAGGTACGCGCACAGACCAGAGGACGAATGCGACCGTTCCATGAGACCACTGTATAACGTAAACTCTTTTACACCATGGTGTATTAAAAGCCCATGTAGCCGGTGCGATCACGCTCACACGTCTCGGGGACAGTACTGCGACCTCCTTTTTCCACCACGCACAAGCATCTCGCGGCTAAATTTCGTGTTTTGACCCTTTTCTGATACTTAATCGAAATCTAACCCTAGTCTGAAAAAATTTCGAGATCTGACCCTTTTGCTACCGCTAGGATACATAGCGGTATGGTATAACAGCCTACCGCCAAGGTCTCTGACGGTAGGGTTGCATGCCCTACCGCAAATTCCTACTAAGTGTTGAACACAGTGCGTGCTTATGCCTACCGCCGAGCACCCTGGCGGTAGGGTTATACAAGCTACCGCCAGCCTGTTTGGCGGTAGGGTTGTTTCCTACCGCCAAGGTCTCTGGCGGTAGGCTGTTACACCCTACCGCCATGGACCCTGGCGGTAGCAAAAGGGTCAAATCTTGATTTTTTTTTCAAACTAGGGTCAGATCTCGATTTAGTATTAGAAAAGGGTCAAAACACAAAATTTTGCTGCATCTCGCTGGTCTCGTCTGCTCTTCGTCTCCGGGCAACTCCACCACCACTGCCATTGATACTGTGCCCAAGGTGCCCTGGGACCGACCGGAACCCCAGCATCCGGTTCTACAAATGCCCGAATCAGGCAGTAAGTTTCATTGAACATGATCAACATAGATGAACCCGTTTTTTGTATCTGCTCATCATTCAGTTAAATCAAGTGCAGGACGGTGGCCCGTGTGTTTTTTGGTTGTGGGAGGACCAGTACGCATTCTTCATCACCGGGGTTGGCACCAACCTTCTCTTCGATGTGGCCGGAGGGGGGAGCAACGTCATGTTCGGCGAATTCTCGGATGGCAGCTTCAAGCGGCGGCACACGATCAACTAAGTCCGCCCTCTCGTCCGGCGCACGGGGTACCCTTGGCCTGCAGTTGGATAGCACAACACCGTAATTATAAAGAAAAAATCGCCACGAAAAGCAGAATAACAAATGAAAAGCATTTGACCAAACCCCTTGTTACTGAAAAAAGTGTGACTATACCATCTAGAATTTTCTTTGCAGTTTGCACATGATTTTTTAAAATCCACCCACCCGCACATTTTAGATGCTGTTTTGTGGGCGGGTGGATTTTAAAAAATTCACGTAGCAGATAAAAATGCACCAGATAATTTTTTAGCAATTATTTTTAGCAACTATTTATGCACGTAGCAGCAATTCACGGGGTTTCCTACAAAAAGTGAAGCGAGAACTACTTTGGCACGGTGGCTTCAGAGTTTATTCGTTCTCCTGCTCTGGGAATCGCCATGGCCAGATCTAGGCGGACCTCCAGCGCCCCAATTGCTTCCGGCTCGGTGTGGTCTTTGCCCCCCAATCAAAAAGAGAAGTGGTGCGAGACGCAGGACAACTCCTAATTTGGGTACGACAGTACCAGGCCCGCCGAGTAATGAAAGTGATGACACACGCATGCTCTGCGCAAACCCGCTGAGTAATGAAAGGGATGACACACGCATGCTCTGCACAAAAGGTCCTTTCGCGTCAGACGTGTACCCCGACGAGCCCACCAGACCGACACGGAAGGGTATTCACAGTTATGAACTAATGTATCTCGGCTTTTCTCATTTCAACAAACTTTAGCGCACGGATCACTTCGCCAGGACGATCGACTAGATAGTTGCGACCAGCTGCCGCTGCGTGCAGGGTGTCCGCTCTCTTGTGTTGTAACTCTACTTACGCGCTCCTAGTGGACATACGTTTCCGCAATAGCCGTCTGGCGTGCTTGCAATTGTAGTTGCGCTTGGCTGTAGTTGCGCATAGCGGGCGGGCGTGCTATAATTACACGTTGATGCGCATGCTGTAATTGTGTGTAATGTGAAAAAAACACATAAAGTATTCAAACAAAAAGGGAACATCTCCACGAATCTTCATGTAAACTAGATGATGCTTTGATCGTTGCTGCAGAAACTTTGTTAAAGAAATGCATAAATAGTTGCTGAAAATAATTAAATCTAATGAAAGCAAAGTATAATATTGAAAATCAATAGAAAATATGTTTAGAAATGTCATTTCGAACACAAATATGAAGGATGACTAACATGCATGTATGATGTGGCAGTGCTACGTGCATGGATTAATGCAAAAATAATTATAATTTATAAGCTAAATTGCATGGCTTGTTTATATGGTAGACTTAAATGCATGATGACTTAGTGGGAGAGAAGAGTTAAATGCATGAGTTAATAGGGACGTTGATATGGACACTTTCTATGTTAAGAAAATTGGGATAAACTTTTTAAGAATAATATAGGATTTGACGGAGGAGCTGAGCGAGATATAGTTAACACTTTTCTAGATAAAAGCTAACAAACCCGTATATATAACACTAAATTTTGATCATACTATGTGTGTTTCCCCCCGAATGATATTATGTGTGTTTTCTTGTCGATGGAATGGCATGATTTCATTATCAAAATCACCACAGTTTTGGTGGATTTCTTCCACAGGATTGAAGGTGTGGTAGGTTATGTATTTTTCTTTAGGGTTTTTATCAGTTATGCCACCGGTTGTGTCCCACTACTCAATTTTGCCACTAGGAATTTCAACTGCTCAAAAATGCCATCACTTCGTTAGATACATGCTCAAAAATGCCAATGGATACCATTATTGTGATCTAAAATCTCTTTTGCCATGTTATAATGACATAAATACCTATGAACTAACATGCCAGCTCTCCCTCTATCTCACTACAATAAAGTGTGGGGCCCACTTGATCCCAACAGCGTTCTTATTTTCCTGTAAAATTATTCACTTGGTTACTTCTGACAAGTAGGGCCACACTTATAATTGTGAGATAGAGGGAACTGCCATGTGGGTCTAGGCTTATTTTTGTCATATAAAATGGTCAACGGGTTTGACGTGAAAATAACAATGTCTAATGGCATTTTTGAGCAAACATGTAACGAGATGATGGCGTTTTTGAGATATCTAATGGCATTTTTTAGCAAGCATCTCACAGATCGATGGCATTTTTGAGCAGTTGTAACTTCTAATGGCAAAACTGAGTAGTGGGACACAATTAGGGGCATAAACGATAAAAACCCTTTTCTTTAACGAGATTCAAATTATAAATAAAAAAATCTTTTGATCGAGCGATCAAACTACAAATCGTTTTCACTGTCGCACCCTCACATGAGCTCATTTTCAGAAATAGATCCCACATTGATATAGTTTGACAACTTTTTAACATAGGTTATCTTTGCCAAAATTTGCATAATCTCAGGTGCGTAATATCTTAGGAATATCGTGGATTGCCATATGAATTTTTTGCCCTTTTTTTATGTGCATGACAGAGCCTTATTTCTCACGAATGGAATTTTAACTTGGGCGTGGCTTGAACCATACATTTCTTAACTTCAAATTTGCCTGCTGTAATTTTTTTTAAAGATCAGATTTGCTTATAACTTTAAAATGTGACAACGTGGCGAAAAGAGTGGCCAGGAGTTTCACCTGAAACTGACCGTGGTCGAACCCACTTCGACCCGCCATTCCTCCACGGTCGCATTCCCTCGTGGCCGGCGCACCGCGCTCCGAGCAGCAATGGCGTTCGCCGCGGCTGCGCGGAGAAGCCTCGCCTCGCCTAGAATCTCCGATTGCCTCTCCCGCCGCTTCCATCCGGCGCTCCCTCAACTGCTCCCATCCAACTCCATCGGCGATCCCCGGAAGCCCTCGCCCCTTCCTCTCCCACCCGCACCGCGTCCGTTGCATTTCTCGTTCTCCCCTTGCGGGAGAGCTCAAACCCTAGACCTCCTCCCATTCGGCATCCACCTCCTCGCCGGGCCACCCCGCCGCGGGTTCTCCTCCTCCTCCCGCGACATTGACTTCGCCGACGTCCTCACCGGCGCCGCCAATGCCTGGCCGCCCGTGGCTGCCCCGGCGAGCTTCCCCAGCGAGGTGGCGTTGGCCGCGGGGGACTCGTCGATTGCCGTCGCGGCGGTGCAGCATCTCATCGACGCGGTCCATTCCTTCACTGGTCTGAACTGGTTAGGGTTTATGGGTTTGAGGATTTTTTTGCCCTTCACCGTGTCGTTGGAATTGTCTCTGGCTTACATCATGTTCCTCGTGTATTTTTTTGCACTGCAGGTGGATTTCCATTGCTCTATCCACAGTGCTCTTACGGTCTGTGTCATGCCCATTGTGGATGCTTGCCAGGAAACGAGTATATGTAAGATCTTGCTATGGATTGTTGCTTCGGTTTATTTTTGTTCTCATGCATCATAACATCTTATCTTGTAGTATTGTGGTAGCTGCAACACCCAATTAGTTATAAGCTACTCCCCCCGTTCACTATTACTAAGATAGTCCAACTTTTATATAAATCGAATGTATGTAGACATGTTTTAGTGTGTTTATTCACTCATTTCAGTCAGTGTGTAGTCCATATTGAAATGTGCAAAACATCTTATAACAGTGAACAGAGGAAGTAGATATGGTATCATCATTTGTTCATGATAATGAAACGAACTTTATGCATGAAAACTTGCTATTCATTGGATGGAGTTAAGTAATCTTTCATCCAGAAACTACAAAGTGACAGGTTTAGGCTGTAAACTGCACCCTTCTGCAGACCCACAACCACAAGGAAACAATTCAAAATATCCATGTTTTTGCACTTATTTTGGGCGCCGTAAGCAAATAGGTTCATACCTTTTATAGTCAGTAGTTGCATGTACCCAGTTAGTCATGAGTTAGATATTAAACTAACTTTCTCCAGGCAAAGTTGAGATTCTTTGCACGGAGTTACTTCCATACAACAACTACAAATATCAGCAAATATGCAATATCCACGAGTAAATGTGTGCTCTGAATGCAATATCCCTGAGTAAGTGTGAATGGAATATCCATGAGTAAGGTCTAGTTTGGATCACGTCCTGGTGCTATTTTGCGTGGCCTGAAACTGTCCCTGGGAATTTTCTGAAGCTGTTTGGTTCATGACCTGGAAAAGCCTGGTATAGCCTGGCCTGGAGTAACCGTGAGTGCAATTAGCCTGGGGAGAGACCCAAGGAGGAGGTTTGCCTGGCCCAGGCGTGAGAAACGGGACGCCTGGCAGTGGCTAATGAATGCCTGGGCTGCAGTCACAGAAAACAACGCTCTGTACATGAGCTGTATGGACTGATTTGCTACGCCTATTAACTCCCCAGGCCAGGCCTACAACCAAACGCTTTCTTTTCACATCAGCCTGGCCAGGCATGAAAATTCTAGCATCGACGTCCACACCAGGCACCCATGAAACTCCAGGCATGAGGGTGAGGACGTGAACCAAACTAAGCCTAAATGTCTGTTAGGCAGATCCAAGTAAATGAACTGATTGGATGTTAACTTTTCAATGCCCTGTTTTTTGAGTGTGAGAATTTTTCCAGTACCCTGTAGGATAACAGTTGTTCTGTATGAAGCTCTTGCAGAACTCATTTTTATTGCAAAAATGCCTTAACCTGTTACAGAGCCAACTCAGAAAAGTATAACTGTTGTATATTGTGAAGAATATGTTTCGACCACAGGCTTAAACCCTACCCCTTTTCATGCTTCAAATTTACATAGGAGATGTGTCAGGAGATGCAACAAACCAGCAAGTTGGTAAATAATGTAAGCATTCTAACATTATTCATGATTCCTGCAACAAGCAAAGTGAAATTTTTGAGTATTCCTAGTGTACTGTACAACCTGCATATTATGTTGTCAAGAAAAGAAAGTTAATTGTATGCAATCATTTGCCGCAGGCTAAGGACGATTCATCAAGAGAAGAAGCTGAGCGTGCAGCATGGTCTTCACTCAAAAAGTATGCAATATGCTTACTTATGTTTATATCTTGACACTATAAAGCGTGTTCCGACAGTGTTAATGCTAATGTTTTCTTTCTGAAAAAAAGTCCTTTATGTTTTAACTTTTAAGTAGTTCTTGCTGGATGAAATAAGAGATATGGGGGATGTTTAATCTTAACATGGAAGAGAGAAGATAAAATCGTGTGTTTCCCCTATGATTTTTCCTTTCAAGCGTTTAACCATGACAAGATGTGTTTAGAAGTGAAGTCGTTTGGAATGTGATGTTAGATTGTTTCATCTGAGAATCAAAACGATTTTAGTAAGGGCATGACTTGTTTCCAGGGTAGATAGTTTAAGTTTTTTATGCGGTTTCAATAGCCTTTTTTTAATCAGGAATGAACGATCCATTTCAAAAGCACGATCTTATGAACTTGTTATTTTTGCACTAAGCATTTATGCATGACACAAAGGAAAAACATGCATGTACACTCTGTGGCATATGTTGTTCACCAGATTCTTAAATTGGCACTTAATGTAGTTATGTAGGTGGTTATCAGTCATCACCATAGCAAACGGTGGCCGATCACAGGGCTTGCTACTCTAACCAGCTAATTTTCTGCACATCATGTGCAAGAATCGGCGACAATGTTGCTAATCTTGTCCAAGTTAACACACAGTATACCACGAGTGCATGTTTCAGTCATGGGCAGGGACAATCCACACACTTGCATATGTATTTTCGGATAAATTAGAAAAGGTTTGCGTCTTGATTAATGATATATAGAAACAACCTATGTACACCAGGCCTACAAATAGGCCAAAATGGCAACATCGTATGTGCACCCCTAAGAAAACTAAGCTCTGCTGGTAGTAACGCCTGTAGGCCAGTTGCCCCTGCCTTAGCCCAGAATCCTGACTCCGCGCGTATACTGATGAGCAGCGTAGCGATATCAGGTCTATAAGTCTATTGCTGTTTAAGACGGCAGCGTTTCACTGCTTCCAAATCCACCATGCTGTGAGCATTATCAACGAGGATAAGCAACATGGTTCCCTACCATCCGATGGATCCTCGAGAGGTGAGCCACCCAATCGAGATAAGATAGTTGATACTACATTAGCACAGGTTTTGTTTAATCATTGTATTGCACATTGTTTCGACTGCATACTGCTACCATCGTTCAGGAAACAGCATCCAACAGAGGGCGGTTACAATATGCAGGAATAGTGTCAGAGTGAAAACTGATCATTTTCAGTGTGTGTCGCCAGTGGAGCTAACACAGCATGCATGACCTTCTCTCCCTTCCCTACCGCAGTAGCTCAGCTGAAGGTTTATATCTGCATGCTAGTATTCTTCATGTTGGAGCTAGCGTTTGAGGCTACCACTATAAGCTTTGGTTTTAATAATACAAGTTTCTAAATATCGGTCCATACACTCAGTTTGATACCGATTTGGCACATCCTTTTGTATTTTTGTTTTCAGACATGTTGGCTTATACAGACTGACTTTTTATCTTGTATTTATAGAAGACAAGGATTCTTGTTAAGAAAATGTTGAGAATAAAATTACACATGTACAACTTCATCAAGTTATTGCATCATTTGCATGGAGGCACATACTTTTTTGATGGAAACATATATATAATGTGCTTACATACCTTTTATGTCATATTAAACTATTGTTTCTTTCTTTCTTTTGTAGTTCTATAGTGTCCATACTCCATACCACCTTCAGCCAGTTGGGTCACTTTTGCTGGACAGTTTAGTAAATATAGTTGATTTATATCTCCTATTTGCTATGAAAATATAGGCATGTACAATTGTACATGCATATCTGAATTCTGAAGTGCAAAGTATAATGCCAACTCCTCACTTCTAACTTTGCATTAATAATCCTATGGTGATGTGGTGTGTTGCCTAGCCCTAACTAAAATAATTATAATTTATGCTGCCGTGTAGCTTTTCTGGAATTTCCCTTTCCAAATAATTGCCGATCTCTTTGCTTTCTTATTGTATTGAGCTAAATTCCCTTTGGCTAACAAATTCAAACTTATATGCTATAACAACAAAATTTCTTTTGCTCCTACTTATTGTTATAGGGAGCTTTGCATGGATTTCTCCAAGATCTAAATGCTTTGCCTTTGTTCACACAGGTTAGGTCTTGCGTTATATCTTCCACTAATTGTGACATCGTATACCTTGATAACTCTTCACATCGCTGTAAGTTGATACCACGTGCTTCCTTCTGTTTGGCTAACTTTTGGTACCTCCCGTTACCACTACAACCATCTTCACCGTTTCCATTTTCACAGACTATTCATTCTTCTATCATGCTTCTAGATATCAAACATGGTTGACAATGTCCCATCTTTAAAAGGGGGTGGAGCATTCTGGTTTACTGATCTGACAACCCCTGATGCTCTTTGCATCTTTCCCATGATAACATCACTGTTCATCATGCTTACCTCAGAGGTATGCTCACAGTTTCTTCAGATCTAAATATATTTTTGTTCTTGTGCTATAAATTTCGAGACCCCATTGATTGCTTGCTTTGAACATTTGCTCATTTGATTTTATTTAGGTTGACAATGCTCCTACAGTAAACTGTTCGCATAAGATATTTTGCTGTTTTAAGTTTAAACCATAAAAAATGTACTACCTCCGTTTCAAAATAATTGAAGTTCTGGGTTTGTCTTAAGTCAAACTTGTTGAAGTTTGACCAAGGCTATAGAAAAATATATTAATGGAAAATGTAGAATTTCAATTATTTTGGAACGGAGGTAGTACTTATGAGTAATGCCAGTGGTTTTTGCTGAGTGAACAAATCTGAAGTGTAGATGGAAAACATCATTAATAGTTTCTTCCTCTTTGTTCTGTGTGTCTGCTTACTTAAGTTCTGTTTATGAATAAATGTACACCCTCTGTTCCATAATTCTTGTCGTGGTTTAGTTCAAATTTGAACTAAAACCATGACAAGAATTATGGAATGGAGGTAGTTGTTTTTTACTTTAGTTTTTTGGCAATACTATGCTGTTTCTGCATGTATTAACATTAGATCTTGGAGATAATTTTATTTTAATGCACACTAGCGATCATTCTTTACCATTTCAAGAATTGAAAGCTCCCCAGGGGCTCATTTATGAGTGAAGATCCACTAGTGGAGCGTGGTGTTTTTTACAAATAGCACTCAATTCATATTAGTTAGCAATCTGTTGTCTTCAGTTGTCTGTGCATTGGTTGTTGATCATTTGGAGCGACTGTAACTGAATCAAGACACATGATTGTTTGTCAGGGGCACATGAATTATGACGAATTAGCAGTGAACAGTCTAGTTCTTAAGAATCCTTGAAGCCTTTACTAAGTTTCATGTTTTATGCACAACTCCTGCATTTTGGTATGTGCAATTGATTTAATCTGCAATCTAGAGATATTTTGGTGATTTAATGCATGTATCTAATTGTTTGGGCTGAAATCTCTTTTTCTTTAAAACTTGTTTGACGTGAACCTTGAAGGTTTTTACCTACAGTCCTCATCTACTGTGCCATCAATCCATCCATTACTTCCCTTACTTTTAAGTTTGTGTATGCTGTATTGTTTAATTTCTCTGTGCACTTTGCTCTGTGCAATTTAGGATGTGTTAATAACACTCAGATGCCAGTTTGCACTGCCAAACTCTGCTAATTTGACGCCTTTTTTTTTGTTTATAGCTCTGTCTCTTCATCTTGTTCCTTCTACTTCTTTAAGGCCCTTTCTTATAATAGTTGATTCATTAATTTTGGGTTGTTGTACGGAAGCCTCCTAAGGCATCCGTGTTTGATAAAAAATTCTTTGTCAGATTCAGTGTTAACTGTTGGTGAGACCAGCATGATTGTTTGTCAGGCCAACTCTTGGTGAAGGACGAGGAGATTAAGCATAGATGGCGGGAATACTTCGACAAGCTGTTCAATGGGGAGAATGAGAGTTCTACCATTGAACTGGACGACTCCTTTGATGAGACCAGCATGCGTTTTGTGCGGCGAATCCAGGAGTCTGAGGTGAAGGAGGCTTTAAAAAGGATGAAAGGAGGCAAGGCGATGGGCCCTGATTGTATCCCCATTGAGGTGTGGAAAGGTCTCGGGGACATAGCAATAGTATGGCTAACCAAGCTTTTCAACCTCATTTTTCGGGCAAACAAGATGCCAGAAGAATGGAGACGGAGTATATTAGTACCAATCTTCAAGAACAAGGGGGATGTTCAGAGTTGTACTAATTACCGTGGAATTAAGCTGATGAGCCATACAATGAAGCTATGGGAGAGAGTCATTGAGCACCGCTTAAGAAGAATGACAAGCGTGACCAAAAATCAGTTTGGTTTCATGCCTGGGAGGTCGACCATGGAAGCCATTTTCTTGGTACGACAACTTATGGAGAGATATAGGGAGCAAAAGAAGGACTTGCATATGGTGTTCATTGACTTGGAGAAGGCCTATGATAAGATACCGCGGAATGTCATGTGGTGGGCCTTGGAGAAACACACAGTTCCAGCAAAGTACATTACCCTCATCAAGGACATGTACGATAATGTTATGACAAGTGTTCGAACAAGTGATGTCGACACCGATGACTTCCCGATTAAGATAGGACTGCATCAGGGGTCAGCTTTGAGCCCTTATCTTTTTGCATTGGTGATGGATGAGGTCACAAGGGATATACAAGGAGATATCCCATGGTGTATGCTCTTTGCGGATGATGTGGTGCTAGTTGACGATAGTCGGACGGGGGTAAATAGGAAGTTAGAGTTATGGAGACAAACCTTGGAATCGAAAGGGTTTAGGCTTAGTAGAACTAAAACCGAGTACATGATGTGCGGTTTCAGTACTACTAGGTGTGAGGAGGAGGAGGTTAGCCTTGATGGCCAGGTGGTACCTCGGAAGGACACCTTTCGGTATTTGGGGTCAATGTTGCAGGAGGATGGGGGTATTGATGAAGATGTGAACCATCGAATCAAAGCCGGATGGATGAAGTGGCGCCAAGCTTCTGGCATTCTCTGTGACCAGAGAGCGCCACAAAAGCTAAAAGGCAAGTTCTACAGGACGGCGGTTCGACCCGCAATGTTGTATGGCGCGGAGTGTTGGCCGACTAAAAGGCGACATGTTCAACAGTTAGGTGTGGCGGAGATGCGTATGTTGAGATGGACGTGTGGCCACACGAGGAAGGATCGAGTCCGGAATGATGATATACGAGATAGAGTTGGGGTAGCACCAATTGAGGAGAAGCTTGTCCAACATCGTCTGAGATGGTTTGGGCATATTCAGCGCAGGCCTCCAGAAGCTCCAGTGCATAGCGGACGGCTAAAGCGTGCGGAGAATGTCAAGAGAGGGCGGGGTAGACCGAATTTGACATGGGAGGAGTCCGTTAAGAGAGACCTGAAGGATTGGAGTATCACCAAAGAGCTAGCTATGGACAGGGGTGCGTGGAAGCTTGCTATCCATGTGCCAGAGCCATGAGTTGGTTGCGAGATCTTATGGGTTTCACCTCTAGCCTACCCCAACTTGTTTGGGACTAAAGGCTTTGTTGTTGTTGTTGTTGTTGTTGTTGTTGTTGTTGTTGTATTCAGTGTTAACTGTTACTCCCTCCATTTGGAAATGTAAGGCCTCCAGCTTTTTAGGATTTATCTTAGGCCAACATTTAATTAAACAATGTGTAAAATTACATGATACAGATCGACATTGTTGGATTCATATATAAAATAACTACCCAACAAAATCAATTTTGTATCACATAACATGCATATTGTTTAACTAATTGTTGGTCAAAGATAAGTATTGGAACCGTGGATGCCTTACAATTCCAAACAGAGGGATAGCTAATAAGAGTTTTTGGCTTGTAGCTCAAGTACAGTGCTTCAAAGAAATGCGAAAAATGCTCTCGCACGGTGCACAAAGAAGCAAGGGAAGCTCTGAGAGTAATATCTCTTCTATCTATGTTGTTGACAGCAACCCTTCCTCAGGTATTGTGGAGTATTTGCTCATCCTTTGAATCTTCTGTTATCAAAACATTGAATATATGATTGAGTTTAAGCTGAACCCTCTAATGCTGAGCTTGGATACGGGTTCTGTGCTCTTAGGATCATATGCAAGGTAAAATCCATAAAGAAACCATAGTGTTTGAGCATGTTAGAATATATATGCATGGAAAAATATTGCTATATGTGCACATTACAAAAAGAGAACATGTCTTTATGTAAAATGCACCCATGATATTATTTTTTCCACCGTGTTTGGGCTTGCACGTATTCTAACATGTTCTAGTAATATAATATGTTTGGGAAATTTTTGAAGTGCGCATGTGCACTGTGTCGATAATAGGTGCGTTTGATCCTAAGATTATATATCCCTATTTCCCATATGTTTTGGTTGGCCTGTGCTTCTCATTTTGTGATGTAATAGGATCATATATCTGGGTTTTATGTTTTAACCGAGTAAAAAGTAAAGAGTTAAAAAATGCTTCCCCATGTAGTTTTTTTTTCTTAATACCTTAGATTTCAGCAACAGAATGAAAGTATACTTGTTCTTCTGATTGTACTTTTGTATTGGATATATGTTCATAAACGATTGACATGTTAATAATATAAATACAGTATGCATCATTGAGCATACTAGCGCAAGAGGGGATCACTATGATTTACTGTTTCTGTGACCATAAGACTATTTTATGGGGGCGGTAGCCTATAAAAAAACATTCAATTTTTCAAGCTCTTGGTTGAATTGGCTGGTACATGTACGATGGAATTCATTAGCTCTACAGTAAAAATCTCCAATTCCATGTAGCTTCTAGGTTTATTACCATGTCAGCAGCTAGCCGGTGAGCTCTTTCTCCAATAAATAGTGCATTACACTCTAAAGTCTATATATGTATATAGACGTACTTTAGAGTGTAGATTCACTCATTTTACTCCGTATTTAGTCCATAGTGAAATCTCTAGAAAGACTTATATTTAGGAACGCAGGGAGTACTAATTAATATTCCAGACATTCTGAAGTAAAGCACCTAAAGATTCTGGGTTTCCGCTTCTTTCTTATGTTAAAGCATCTCCTAATCTATGTCCTGTCCAGGCGATTTCTTGTTCCTTGGTCACCTGGAGTTCTCTAAGTCTTGCAGAAAGGATAGGTGAGCATTGCATTTTGATTGGCCCTTTTTCTTTACAAAAATAAATAAATAAATTTGTTTGGTACTTTCTCCGTTATACTTGAGATATAGAAACACGCTTTGATTGGTTGCAGCTCTCGAACAGCCAGCTGTGCAGAAAGTACTATATGGCACGCCCTTGAAACAAAGAAGATGTTCTTGTGATGGACAGAAGGGCCCAACTGCTGAAGATACCCCTTCTGTCAAGGAGCAGGAAGAGCCAGTTTCCCCAGAGACAAAGAAATCTTCTGATGGTAGCACTCACAGAGACGAGACCGATAAGAAATCGACCAAAGGCGGTTAAATGTAGACACCAATACTTACCACATTTTTTTAGATGAACTACACCACTTACCGGGTAGCAATCTCCTAGTCTTATGTTTTATCTGGTTCCAGGAGTAGAGTAGCTGGCTACTACTGGAGACGAATAGGTAGCGTACTGACGTGTTCATCATGTGCTAGCTTAGGTATGGTGAGATCTCTTGGCCTTCATTGACACCATGTTTTGTAAGAAAGATTTCATTGACACTGATGACATTGTACGTCTTCTTAGTTTCATTGAGAAGGAATTAGCAAACATGCGTGCGTTGCAACGGGGGATACACTGTATATGACCCCAAAAAGGTCCAAGGAAAAAATAGAAAATATCTTTTCATAAACTCAAACCTTTTGTAAAAAAGTTAAGAATTCCAAAATTGTTTAAATTTTGAAAAATTGTTTGATAATCAAAATTCTGTTCATGATTCAAAATTTATTCATGTTTCAATTTTTTGCTCACGTTCAAAGTAAGTTCAAAATTCCAAATTCCAAAAAATGTTTGAAACTACACATGTTGATCATCTTTAAAAAAAACCATGTTTCAAAAAAAGTTCACTGTATTGAAAAAAAATGTTCATCTTGTATAGAAAATTTGTTCAGCATGCATTTGAAAAAAGTTTATCATACATTTAAAAATGTTCACTAAGAAAATTTTAAGTTTGTATTTTAAATTACTTTTAGAAAAATGTCATAGTTCAAAACAATTGTTCAGAATTCGATTTTTTCAGAATAAAAAAACACATTTTTGAAAAATATTTATGTTTTTCAAATTTAAAATAATAATTCATTCTATTATTTTAATTTTGATTTTTCATGACTTTTAAACATTTTTTCCATTTTTTGAATAAACTTTCTTCACATTTTCTTCAATAAAATTTCGAAAACGGATCTGCTGCTGTCGTTACACTTTAATTTTAGAGCCTCTTCTTAGTTGTTTGATGTTGCTAGCTCGGATGGATAGCCTCGCCACTATCCAGTGTGAGGTCGGTAGTTCTATTCCCACAATTGCTATTTTATTTTGGATACTTTTTTCCAGGCCAGGACTGCGAATTGGGCCGGCCCTCGATCGATGAGATTGATGTACGAAGGGACGTAAAAAAAGCCTTTGACCAGAAAAGTGATTGACGTACGAAGGGACGTAAAAAAAGTCTTTGACCAGAAGACATGGAGAAACAATACTCCCTTTAATATTAGGTATAGATATAGATATAGATTGAGAGAGACAACAATTGATTTTTCAGAACAATGATGACTTGACTGTTTTTGTGAAGAAAATAACTGGATATCAACCTAGTCTGTCATTTTTATGAAGAAAACACTGATGACTCATGTCATGACTTGAATTTTGAACAGTGACGAATTATGTTTTTTTAGGCAAACAGTGACGAATTATGTGTAATCTCCCTTTTAGGTTTTTTAGCGCAATCTTATAACTGTTGATGGGCCAGGCCCGCACATCTGACCCACGACGTTGTACTGAAAAGCCCTCAACAAGAAAAGCCCACAACAAACACCCGGTGGCTCAGCCAGGCTCAGTCACCCCATTCCTCCCGCCGCCGTCTCGGCTCCGCCGCCTCCTCTCCGAGCGCCGCCTTCCACCCCACCAAGCCGGGGCCCATGGCGTTCGCCGCGCGGAGGAGCCTCGCCTCCCGCTTCTCCCACCACCTCACCCGCCGCTTCCACCCATCCGTCCCGCATCTGCTCACCCGCTCCAACGACGATGAACCCCCGAGCCCCTCATCTCAGCCACAGCCACTCCCGTCATTCCGCTTCCCGCTCCCGCCCGCTTCCAGAGCAGCCCAAACCCTACACCACTTCCTCCCCTTCTCTCTCCACCACTCGGGGCTACCTCGCCGCGGCTTCTCCTCCTCCGCCCCCGCTCCGGACCCACCCGGAGAGGTTGATGCTGCCGCGAGCGTCCTTGTCGACGCCGCGGAGGCGGTGGCTTCGTCGGTGCCGGCGCCGTTCCCGGGGGAGGTGGCAGCCGCCGCCGCCGACTCCTTCTTCCCCGTCGCCGCGCTGCAGTACCTCATTGACTACGTACATACCTTCACCGGTCTCAACTGGTAAGCTTCGCGATCTGTTTCTGTGGGTCGTGTGCTTGGTTTGCTCATATTCGCCTTCATGTGGGATTTGGTCTGGTGCTCAGGTGGGCTTGTATCGCGTTAACGACGGTGCTGATCCGGACCGCGACGATACCAGTGCTGGTTAGCCAGCTGAAGTCCACCCAAAAGCTAAATGTAAAGTGCCCTCGGTCTCATTCAGCGTGCGTTTTCTAGCCTGTTTGTTTGCTTCATGTGCTAGTGTACGTGTGGGTCAAAACCTATGCAGATCTAAGTGTAAGGTTGCTTGCAGTTGCTGATCTGTGCTGCGCTGTGCTTATTTTGTAATCTGCTGTGGGAAAATAGCGAACTAGAGTTGGTTAAACAAACACCAAAATAGTCAAAAGCTGGTTGGATAAGCTGGATTATATCATAGTCCACCGCAATGCCCTAACTAGTGTCATTGGGGGAACATGTAATCACTGTCTTCCCTACATGACCAGACTACCAGATAGACACATGAGCAGTTGAGTTGTTGTGGCAGAGTGGTGAGGTGGTTAACTACCTCTTATGTAAATATTTGTGTTTCTCCTATTGTGCAAATTACTTTTTTTTGCAAGGTTATTGTGCAAATTACTTGTTATTCATGTACATATAGTTCACCAAGTACATAATCATGGTACTCAGTCTTGAAACCTTATCTTTACCACATGAAATCATGTAGTGATGCAATTTGATGCAATGCTGGTCCCTCCTGTCCAAAACACATGCCCCTTTCACCGCGGTAATCTGTCTTTTACTTTTTTTGTTCGTTTGTAATTTTGACTCTTTGTAGTATTTAAAATAGGCGCCGGTCGGCCGGATAAAATTTGGGCCGTTCGCCCGAGGCTGCTAGATGGAAACGTGTGTGGCTGTCCGATTCTGCCATTCACCTCCGCGCTTGCCGTAGACGCCAGACACTCTTTGCAGCACCGCTGGCAGCTCATAGCCCCCCCCCCCTCCCGCGCGCCCGCCCGCGCTTGCAGCTCTGCTGTCGATGGCCACAACACCTTGCTCCACCGTCGCTATGGGCAGCAGCTCCACTGTAGGCGGTTGTAGCACCGCCGTTCAGCGGTCGCAGCTCCTGTCACTGTCGCAGCTCCCACTATGAGCGGTTGTAGCACCGCTAGTTGCTGGTTCCAGCACCCCAAATTGCCAGTGCCAACATCCTGAATCGCCCAGTGCCAACATCCTGAATCGCCGGTTCCACCAAATGTCGCGGCGCATGGTCGTCGCCGTCATAGCTTGCTGCACCACGGATGCAGCTTCTCGCCACGGGCGGTTGCCGGTTCCGAGGAGTCGCCGGTCACAACGTCCTCCACCACCGCCCCAGTCGCATCTACACCGGACGCCGGTCACATATCCCCACTCGCCGGTTGCAGCTTCTGGATGCTATTTCTTATACCTGTCCATCTGTTATGACCGGCATATTAGGGGCTTAGCCCAGTTAGTTGTGGCCCAGTTTATCTTATTGTTATTAGGGGCTTAGCCCAATTATCTTATTAGGAGGATTATATAAACTCGTGTAAGGACCCGTTTTGGGATAAAGCAAGAAGCAATCATATTTACTCGGCTTCCTTAGGGAGCCGAGAGACCTAACCCTAGCCGCCGCCCCTGCGTGCTCTCTCTCGCGCGCGCGCACGCAACGATGGCGCCCCAGCGCCGGCGACCACGCCATCCCTCCTTCCACCCCTACAACCTGAGACCACGCCTTGGTAGGGATCCGGTTCCTACCAATTTGGTATCGGATAGCTTCGGTGCGATCATGTCCTCGCCGCTGCCCACCCCGACCCTCCCGCTGCCGACCGCGACGACCGCCCCGATGGCCACCACGGCCAGCGCCCCGCTCTTGCCAGTGCCAGTCACCTCCACCGCGCCCGTCCCTGTCGTCTTGACCCCGGAGGAGATGACGGCTGCCATCCGGGATCTCACCCATGCGGTCACGGGCATCTACATGTTCCTCGTGAGATCCTATGGGCCGCAGCTGCCTATGCCCTTCGCCACCGCCCGCCGCCGCAGCAGCCGCCATCCTCGGCGACCCCCGTCGCCGCCGCCATGCAGCAGCTGCCGTGGCAGCCACCACCAGCGATGAACCCCCCTCGCCTCCAGCATGCAGCAGGGGCAACAGCTGCAGCCGCCGCCACCGGCGACCGCAGCCCTGGGCATCCCGAGGACGGGTCCGGGGGTGCCCATCCACAAGGTCCGGTTTCCCTTGTCGCCGTCTCAGTTACCGGCCTGGCTCGCTGGGTCCCTTGAGCCGGTCTACACAACGGCCTCGGTCGGGCCACACGTGTTGCCCCCGCCGGCGACGCACTCGGCCATGCAGTTTGGCGGGTCCTCGGGCTTCGTCGAGCCCTTCGCCAGCGTCGACGGACCCTTGTTCCCGGGCGGCACCCTGATGCCTGCCTACTCGGCCCCGTCATCCTCGTTGCTCCGTGCTGACGAGACGCACACACCCGTCGTCCACGTCCAGACGCCACCGAGATTCTCCAAGCTGGAGTTTGTGACCTACGACGGTACCGTCGACCCCCTGAATTGGCTCAACCAATGCGACCAATTTTTCAGGGGACAGCGCACGCTCGCGTCCGACCACACCTGGATCGCCTCGTATCATCTCCGAGGAGCCGCGCAGACGTGGTACTACGCCCTTGAACAGGACGAGGGCGGCATGCCACCATGGAAGTGCTTCCGCGATTTGTGCCTCTTGCGCTTCGGTCTGCCTATACGCGGGAGCCGTCTGGCGGAGCTTGGGCGTCTTTCGTTCCTCACCTCGGTGCAAGACTTCGCCGACCGCTTCCAGGCACTGGCGTGCCACGCCCCCAGCGTTTCGGCTCGTCAGTGGGCTGAGCTCTTCGTCGGCGGCCTACCGGACCACATCCGCGTGGACGTGGAGATGCGCGGGCCACAGGACCTCCAGATGGCCATGTACTACGCCCGCGCGTTCGAGCGTCGCGCGGTGGCCATCCAACAGGCAGCACCGCCCCGGGCCGCTGGGCCGCCACCCTGGCCTGAAGTTCCCACGCAGGGTCGGCCTGCCCAGGCTTCCGCGGCGCCCCTCGCCGCGGCTGTGGCACGCCCGTTCCGCTGGCTCACCCCGGTGGAGCAACTCGAGCGTCGCCGCCAAGGGTTGTGCTTCAACTGCGACGAGCCCTACGTACCGGGCCACAGCTGCCCACGACTCTTCTACCTGGAGGCTGCAGACTACATGGAGGAAGACCCCCCCTGCCGCCGGGCTAGGTGACCAGCCCGCCCCAGTTGACGCAGAGGTGTTTGGCGACCGTTGATCTTCCCCGCCTTCCAGCTCGAGGACGAGCTGTTTGTGCAGGCGGGAAGAGTTGTTATGAGGGGCTTAGCCCAGTTAGTTGTGGCCCAGTTTATCTTATCGTTATTAGGGGCTTAGCCCAATTATCTTATTAGGAGGATTATATAAACTCGTGTAAGGACCCGTTTTGGGATTAAGCAAGAAGCAATCATATTTGCTCGGCTTCCTTAGGGAGCCGGGAGACCTAACCCTGGCCGCCGCCCCTGCGCTCTCTCTCGCGCGCACGCGCACGCAACGACGGCGCCCCAGCGCCGGCGACCACACCTTCCTCCACGCCATCCCTCCTTCCACCCCTACAACCTGAGACCACGCACTGGTAGGGATCCGGTTCCTACCATCATCAGCGGCTTGGCCCTGCCCAATGCTTTCTTTTCAGCCCGGAAGCTTGAACTAATTTTGAAACGCTTCATAGGAAAATGATTAGAAGACACCATTTTTCTTACTTTAAAGTAATCAATTTGATATTTTTAATTGAAAAAATATATATGTCTACATGCTTCGGGCTGGGCTGCTCCATGTTTTGGGATTGGCTTTTTCGGTAGGCTATTTCAAGCATGGCTCATGGTTTTAACATGTCTTATATTCATAAGATATCTTTAGCAAGTCACATGCTATGCTATCACTGTATTTAGTTTAGTTTTTTACTCTTTCAGTCTTCTGAGAATTTATTTATTTGTCCGTAGTACTTTAGTAGGTAAGGAATGATTTTCCTTCATGTAAATTCTCAGCTGATTATTTCTTTCTTTCAAACGTGTCCAATTTTCAGGCAATAAAACCAGAGATGGAAGCCGTTAAGGATGCAATGGATGTGAGATATTGTGCTTTTGTTGTATAGAATATACTATGTATTGCCAACTCATGGGAGAGTGGGTCATGGAGAACAGTTATTTAACTTCTGCTAGTTACTCCCTCCGTTCCTAAATACTTGTCTTTCTAGAGATTTCAACAAGTGACCACATACGAAGCAAAATGAATGAACCTACACTCTAAAATATGTCTACATACATCCGTATGTTGTAACCATTTGAGATGGCTAGAAAGACAAGTATTTGGGAACGGAGGGAGTAGATACTTCATGCAGCTCATGCTTTAACCTTTCAAGTTTATTTCATACAGAGTACGGATCCAAAAACAGCGTTAGAGGGGAAGTATAAAATGACCGCACTCTTTCAAAAGTATGTAACCTTCATTAGATTATTCTTGTCTTTATTTCAATAGCAATGACTACTGATGTCTATTTTCTGGTTAATATATACTTTTCATGGTCTAAAAATTATGTTAGCCAGGTTTTTTAATCTTTAATTATTTTTGTGTTAAATCACCATGTTCAAAATTTTGGGAGCACCTTACTATTGAACACATCGTGAAGATAGCTTTTTTTTTATGTGAGTGCATGAAGTATTAGAAATACTGCTCTTTGGTGCAGTTACTCTAACTTTTGGTATTTTTCCTTTAGGCATGGTGTTAGTCCATTTAGTCCACTAAAAGGAATGCTAATCCAAGGGCCAATGTTCATGAGCTTTTTCTTTGCTGTAAGTCTTGCTTCTTTCTGCCCATCTGATTGTTCCATGTTATACTATCTGTTGAAGAAAATAAATGTACTACTTACCTTGCTGTTTTTCTGATTGTAGATAAATAACATGGTTGAGAAAGTCCCTTCAATGAAAGGAGGAGGAGTATTTTGGTTTACTGATCTGACAACCCCGGATCCTCTTTACATCTGTCCTGTGTTAGCAGCACTGACCTTCTTGGCCACAGTGGAGGTATGCAGTTTGTCACTGCTTCTTGCTTGCATGCTTAGTGTTGTAGGATTTAGGGGCGATCATTTTTTATATACGATCCAGACCTGAATTTCCTTCCGTTTCTGTTCTATACCATCTTGCTTGCATAAGTGCATAAGCATGTATCCCTGTCAAATGGTGCATTTGTTTGTAACACTTACAAAGGTAAACAAACTCTTCATGTCTGCGTCCAGTTTAATGGCACCCTTTATTTACTGAACATCCAGAATTTCTTACCACTGATTGTGAATTTGAAAATTTTCTGTGCTGGCTACTCTATTTTCCAGTACTGCACTCTAATATAGTGAATATATTGTGTTATGTCAGCTTAACCTGCAGGAAGGAATGGAGGGCAATTCTATGGCCGATAAAATGAAGACATTTTCTAGAGGAATGGCACTCATGACAGTCCCGTTCACAATGAATTTTGCCAAGGTATAACAATATTGAGATCTTTCACCTATGGATATTTTCTAGAGGAGCTAGTCAAGTGTGCTAAATATATCCATTTTCACAGTATTCAACAATTTCGTCCTAATCTCCTAATCGTTTCTCCTTCTCCAGGGAATTTTCTGTTACTGGGTCACGTCGAACTTGTTCTCCCTCGTATATGGTATTGGTGAGTATGTTTCGAGTCTTTATGAACTGAGACAACGATGATTGCTGCAAGGCATTAGGTTCTGTTTGATGGTCTAATTGCTCATAACATGTGATACTTTGTTTTTTTATCAGTTATTCGTCGACCCGCTGTGAGGAAGTTGTTTAATCTTCCTGCTTGGGAAGCTCCGTCTGCACCCGCACTGAATTCAGCCTTGAATATGTTTGGTGGATCCAAGGCAGTACCTTCAGCAAGGTCACCTTCAGCACTCACGGCAGCCCAGCAATCTTCTTTGGAGAAACCTGATGCTGCCGCTCTTGGGTATCGGGTAAAAAATCTTGAAAAGAAGGGGAAATCTAGAGGCAAATCTCGGAAGCGCAGGTAAACCATGCGGCACATAGGAGCTTAATGAGAGAAAAAAAAAGCCATTTTGACCTCGTGGACGGTTGAGACTTGATTTGTCCTGACATGGTGCTAAGATTTGATTTTGCACAAGGAGTCCGCCATTGATTCTAAATCACATTGTGGGGTTGCTGTGGCCTTCTTCAGTGAATAAGAGCGATTTTGATATCAGTTTATACACAAATGTAATTTGAGTAAGTTGCAACAATTAATCTTGGTGTTCATCTTCCGTAAATAGAGATTAACCAGTTCCTCTGGAGTTTTAGAGAGCCTGGGTGACAAAAATGGGGTAAACTATGATGATCGGGAAAATTAGATCATACAGGTGCTTGGCTGTGGTGTCGCATCAGCAGAAGTAACAATAGAGACCAGACACTTCCTAACAGATCCAAACTCATCTTCAACATCCATCATCTGACACCTCGTGCTTTCCTCGTGACATCATCTGACACTTCAGGCGCAGATGGCATAAATTTGTGCATAATGTCTTTCATGGCAACATAATAGTCAAAAAATCTCTACAGCAGGCTGAACATTGGCAGCATGGCCAATTCTGGGTGGGTGGGTGGGTGTTGGGGGGGGGGGGGGGGTGGAGTAGGTATCGTAGGTATTCCATTTCCATCACCAAAAGGAGCATTGGGCATAGGATGAATCTCATCATCTGGGGGGAGGGTAAGTATGGTAGGTATTCCATTTCCATCACCAAAAGGAGCATTGGGCATAGGATGAATCTATCTGGTGGGCCAGGATCTTCATCTCCCCCAATTAGTCCAAGCAAATCAGTATGTAATATGTAAATAACAGTTGTCCATGATTGACCATGACCAAGATCATCAAGATTTTCACAAATAACATGACTAATAGGGATGTTCAGTAGATCTGGTACACGGATTCTGACTAAAATTCTAGCTCTGTTTAACATGTCCATGTCCCATGTCAGAAACTTTCCAAAACCATTAACAGATTCTCTGACTTTGTCTGGCCTCCAGCACTCAAGATGGTAATTAACCATCATGATCCAAGCATTATGGGTGAACGTACAATCGCGATAGTTGATACCTCTGTCATGGCGAATGACTCGGAGAGTAGAGTCACCAACGAACAAAGGGTCATGGTTGATGGCCGTGGCGAGGTCGCATGCATGAGCAAAGAGGACCAGAGCCGCCCCCATGGCACACGGAGAAGACTCGACAATGCGCCTTCCACGTTCATGGTCGACGAAGTGGCGGATGATCTGGATGTCCGCAGCATAATGAGTAGGGTCCGGTGGCGACGCAAGGGTGATGATAGCCCACTTGTTCGATTCGACGAGCGGTTCTGACAACCCCGTGGCCAAAACTGAGGCATCGTGGCAGGGAGTGGACATGGAAGTTGGGGAGGCGGGCTAAGCGGTCGATGTATTGGGCCGCATGGGAGGTGGGCTGCGGTCAGTCGGGTGTTGAGTGGGCTGGACTGGGCTCGTGGTGTGGGGTGAGTTGGGATAGAGTTTGAAAACGAGAAAGCGCCAACAATGCGGCGATCAATGTGCTCGTGATCTAAGGAAAGCGCCGGCCCGTTGCGATCAGGGTTGCTGGAAACTGGGGGTTGTTTGCATGCTGGTGGGGAACAATCGGGGTAGCGTTTGCATCGGTGAGGCCGCCGCTGCGTTTGCGAGGAGAGACAATCATCCATGATTTATCCTCTTCCCACAACCAAAGAAAGTGTTCACGTTTCCATAATGGACCGTGAAAACCCCATAGATGGAAAAAGCAGCGGAAAGAAGGGCAAGAGAAAGATCTGAGGTTGTAAACCAAGAAACCAACTGCTTTGGAGGTGACCGAGAATTTAAAAACCTATCATCTAATATGTGAAACATGAAATCCAATCGGGTCACCTCCGAGGCATGCATGTAATGCATGCCCTACATTATCAATCGATAGGGGGGAGGATGATCTACCGAAAGAAACTATAAGATGGAAGGTGGTATGGGGGCTAAGGCAATGGACAGGAAATGCAAAACAAGCTCTAACCTTGGCGGCGATGCCATCACCTGGCGTGGGGTCCAGGTTGATCGCCATGGAGAGGGTAGAGGAAGATCATATGAGATCGGCGACTTGCTGTCGTGGGATCGCCGGAGTCGCCAGAGGGATAGGAGCCATGGTTGAATTGTGTGCATTTGACCATGTATTCAAGAAGTGTTAATTTTTTATTTGAAAACTGTTAATCAACAATTCTAAAAAATGTAAAAATGTATACAAAAATTGTTGACCATGTGTTAAAGAATGTTACAAATGTGTAGGAAAAATGTTGATTAAACCAGAGCAAAAAGAAAATAAAAAAATATGAAGAAACAAACACAAAAGAGAAAACAAAAAAAGAGAGAAAGAAAACAAAGAGAAATGGAGAAAAAAGGAGAAAGAAAAGAAATATGAATAAAGAAAATAATAAACCAAAACAAAGAACAATAAAAAACCAAAGTATAACAACGAAACAACAAAAACCAAAGAAGAAATAAGAAACCCCCCCAAAAAAAGAAAACAAAAAAGAAGAAAACAGAATAAAAACAAAAAACACAGCTCTTCTCCTTCTAGTAGGTCGCGGCCTGCTTGTTGAACACGAAGTTGCTGTTAGCTCAGTGGCAACACTGCTGCGTAACAACCAGCAGATTGCAGGATTGCCTCAAAAAAAAAAAGCAGATTGCAGGATTTATCCCCGCGCCGCCCGTTAGCTGCAGAGATGCTTCAGCAAGAGAAACTTTTAATGTCGCTTAATGCGATAGATAGTCGCCGCGCGGAAGGGGATGGACCGCGGCGGCATCTGGCCCACGACGCTGTACCGAAAAGCCCAGAACAAACAACACCTGGAGGCGGAAAGCCCATGCTCGAGTCCTGAGTCACCCCATTCCTTCGGCCGTCGTCTCGGCTCGGCCGCCCTCCTCTCCGAGCGTCGCCTCCCACCCCAACCCAGCAAGCCGGGGCCCATGGCGTTCGCCGCGCGGAGGAGCCTCGCCTCCCGCTTCTCCCACCACCTCACCCGCCGCCTCCACCCATCCGTCCCGCATCTGCTCTCCCGCTCCAACGACGATGACCCCCCATCTCAGCCACTGCCACTCCCGTCACTCCGCTCCCCGCTCCCACCCGCTTCCAGAGCGGCCCAAACCCTACACCACCTCCTCCCCTTCTCCCTCCACCACTCGGGGCTACCCCGCCGTAGCTTCTCCTCCTCCGCCCCCGCCCCGGACCCACCCGGAGAGGTTGATGCTGCTGCGAGCGTCCTTGTCGACGCCGTGGCTTCGTCGGTGCCGGCGCCGTTCCCGGGGGAGGTGGCAGCCGCCGCCGCCGACTCCTTCTTCCCCTTCGCCGCGCTGCAGCACCTCATTGATACCATACATACCTTCACCGGGCTCAACTGGTAAGCTTCGCCATCCGTTTCTTTGGGTCGTGTGCTTGGTTTTGGTTTGCTCATATCCGCCTCTCATGTGGGATTTGGTCTGGTGCTCAGGTGGGCTTCTATCGCGTTAACGGCGGTGCTGATCCGGACCGCGGTGATACCATTCGCGGTTAGCCAGCAGAAGTCCCGCGAGAGGCTACATGTAAAGTGCCCTCCGTCTAATTCAGCGTGCATTTCTAGCCCTTTTGTTTGCTTGTAAAGTGCCCATGGTCTGATTCAGCGTGCATTTTCTAGCCCTTTTGTTTGCTTCATGTGCTAGTGTACGTGTGGGTCAAAACCTATGCAGATCTAACTGTAAGGTTGCTTCAAGTTGCTGAACTGTGCTGCACCGTGCTTATTTTATAATCCGCTGCCAGAAAATAGCCATGGAACTAGAGATAAGTTGGTTAAACAAACGCCAAAATAGATCAAGGCCGGTTGGATCAGCTGGATTATCGTAATCCACCGCAATGCCAAAAGCAGCCTAAGTAGTGCCATTGGGGGAACATGCAACCACTGTCCTCCCTACATGACCAGACCAGCGCATGAGCAGTTGAGTTGTTGTAGCAGAGTGGGTGAGGCTGTTAATCTACATGCAATACAAATATTTGTGCTTTTTATACTGTACATATTACTTATTATTATTCATTCATACATAGTTCGGTAGTTCCCCTGTTCAGTTCTGAATCCTGCTTCACTATGTGATTTTTGGGTGTTACCAAGTACATTATCATGGTACTCAATCTTGAAACCTTATACCTTTACCACATGAAATCATGTGGTGATGTAATTTGCTGCACAGCTGCTCCCTCCTGTCCAAAACACTTGCCCCTTGCACCACCGATAATCAGTTTTTTTTTTTTTGTAATTTTGACTCATTGTAGGGTTTTAAATACTGCATTCCAATCAGCAAACCCTTCTATGCATCATGTAGATGTATTTTTTATACCTGTCCGTCGGCGGCTTGGTCCTGCCCCAGGCTTTCTTTTCAGCCCGGAAGCTTGAAATGATTTTGAAACAAATGCTTCATTGAAAAATGAATACAAGACACTATTTTTCTTACTTAAATTAATCAATTTAATATTTTGATTGAAAAAATGTTTACATGCTTCGGGCTAGGCTGCCCTATGCTTGGGATTGACATTTTTGGGTAGGTCTTGTATTCATAAGATGATAAGATATCTTTTGTGAGTCACATGCTAACTGTATTTAGTTTTGTTCTTTACTCTTCCAGTCTTCTGGACTATTATTTCTTTGACAGTAGTACTTTATTAGGCAATGAATGATTGCCCTTCATGTAAATTATCAGCTGATTAATTCTTTCTTTCAAACTTGTTCAATTTTCAGGCAATGAAACCAGAGATGGATGCCATTAAGCATGCAGTGGATGTGAGATTTTGTGGTTTTGTTGTATAGAATGTACTATGTATTGCCAACTTATGGGAGAATGTGTCATGGAGAACAGTTATTTAACTTCTGATAGTTAAATACTTCATACAGCTCATGCTTTAACCCTTCAAGTTTATTTCATACAGCGTACGGATCCGAAATCAGTGCTAGTGGGGAAATATAAAATGACCGCACTCTATCGGAAGTATGTAACCTTCAGTAGATTATTCTTGTCTTTATTTTAATGAAAATGACAACTGATGTCTCTTTCCTGGTTAATGTATACTGTCATGGTCTAAAAACATGTTAGCCAGGTTTTTGAGTCTTGAATTATTTTTGTGTTAAATGTCCATGTTCAAAATTTTGTGAACCCATTACTCACTCACTATTGAACACATTGTGATGATAGCTTTTCTTTTATGTGGTACATGATGTATACCAATACTGCTCTTTGGTGAAGTTCCTCTAACTTTTGGTAATTTTCCTTTAGCCATGGTGTTACTCCATATACTCCATTAAAAGCAGTCCCAATCCTACCGTCAATTTTCATGAGCTTTTTCTTTGCTGTGAGTAATGCATCTTTCTGCCCCTCTGATTGTTCTATGTTGTACTATCTTTTGAAGAAAATAAATCTGTATCCTTAACCATGCTTTTTCTGATTGTAGATAAATAACATGGTTGAGAAAGTCCCTTCGTTGAAAGGAGGTGGAATATTTTGGTTTACTGATCTGACAACCCCGGATCCTCTTTACATCCTTCCTGTGTTAACATCACTGACCGTCTTGGCTAGAGTGGAGGTATGCAATTTGTCTGGTGTGATTGTGGTGTCTGTGTATCTGTCCATCATTGTGCATTTAAACTTGGTGTGCCACTGCTTCTAGCTTGTATGCTTAGTGTTGTAGGATTTAGGGGTGATCATTTTCCATATACAACCTGGACCTGAATTTCCTTCCATTTCTGTTCCAACCATATTGCCTCCATAAGTGCATAGGCATGTATCCCTGTCATTCGTTTGTAAAACTTACAAAGGTAAACAAGCAATTCATGTCTGCATCCAATTGGCTACTCTGCTTGCATGGCACCTTTTTTCTTAATGAACATCCAGAATTTCAAACCACCGATTCTGAATTTGAAAACTTTACTGTGCCCAGCTTTGTTTTCCAATACTGCAGTCTAATATGGTGAATATATTGTGTTATGTCAGCTCGGCAATCCTTCTTATATTTCCAGTAAAATGAAGATGCTTAAGAGAGGAATGGGAGTCATGATAGTCCCATTCACAATGAATTTTGCCAAGGTATGACAGTATTGAGATCTTTCACCAATGGGTATTTTCTAGAGGAGCTAGTCAAGTGTGCTAGATATATCGACTTTCACAGTATTCAACAATATTGTCCTAATCTCCTAATGGTCTGCCTTTCTCCAGGGATTTTTCTTTTACTGGATCACGGCAAACTTGTTCACACTTGTATATGTTATTGGTGAGTATGGTTCGAGTCTTTAAGAACTGAGATAACGACGATTGCTGTAAGGCATTAGGTTCTGTTTGACGGTCTAATAGCTCATAACATGTGATACTTTGATTTTTTTATCAGTTATGCGTCGACCCGCTGTGAGGAAGTTGTTTAATTTTCCTGCTTTGGAAGCTCAGTCTGCACCTGCACTGAATTCAGCGTTGGATATGTTTGGTGGATCCAAGGCAGTACCTTCAGCAGAGCCACCTTTATCACTCACGGAATTGGAGGAACCACTAAAACACAAACTAGAATACCTGGCAGCCCAGCCCAACCGATCGCCGGGGTGGAGTAAATTGATGGCATCCCATAAGCAATGTTCTTCGGATTTTGTTGATGCTGCCGCTCTTGGGTATCGGGCAAAAAAAAAATGAAAAGAAGGGGAAATCTAGAGGCAAAAAAAAATGAAAAGAAGGAGCTTAATGAGAGAGTATAAAAAGCCCTTTTGACATCGTGGACGGCTGAGACTTGATTTATCCTGACATGCTGCTAAGATTTGATTTTGCGCAAGGAGGCTGCCATTGTTTCTTCATTGCATGTGGGTCTGCTGTGGCCTCTTTCAGTGAATAAGATCGGTTTTGATACTGTATTATAATAGAACTATGCGCTAATGTAACTTGAGAGCAAGTTACAATAATTAATCTTGGTGTTCATCTTCCGAAAATGGAGATTAACCAGTTCCTCTTGAGTTTTAGAGACAAAATGGGGTTAACTATGATGATCGTGTTCCTATCTTCCGTGTACGCACTTGCTTGCGCTTGTGTGCAGTTCAAGTCATGATATCTATATGGGAGTATTTGTTCTTATGCCTTCCCGATGTTTTCAGACCTAATCAAAGGATCACTCCTTCCGGAATAACATGAGCGTGTTCTTTCTTTCAGTTGTTGGTGAGATATTGTTGGCCTTTTTTCATAAGGGCGCTCACCTACTCCGGGATGTGATATCAACACTTTGCAATTCATCACAAAACCAAAGCAGCTTAGCGTGGAAGCCGAAGCATGCAGTGTACGTCAGCTCACTTTTGTGTGTGCCTGTGGATGGCTGTTTGTGATTGGTTACAGAAGCAACCGACGACTTGAGCTGAAAAGAAACGCAGACAGATAAGTTCCCTCCCTTTGAGACCAAGAATAAAATGAGTCAAGGTCGTGCGTGTCTCGTTGCTGGCTACACGGTTCCCATTTTATTTTAGCGAAAAGCTAAAAAGGATTAACGTGCGGTTCACAGTTCACACGGCCGTTTTCCAGCTCCGACGGGTAGAACGATTCTGTCTAAAATAAGATAGCTCTTTCGAGTTTATGGTACTACATATATTCAACTATTTACTGATTTTTTTTAAAAAAAACTATTCACTGATAAGTATATCGCGTAACACCCCTGGAATGAGGCGAAGCTTTTGCATCCATTCTAAAAAGGTGAAGTATGAATTTAATAATGTCAATGTGCCAAACGTGGCTTGCATGAAAGGACAGGCCCACCAGAATCCAGAATCTGATAGATCAAGCCGGCCGGTTACTTGCACTTGCACATTCCCAAAATTTGTATCGGTTCGTTGAGCGTGCGCAGTCGTACCTGAACTGGGGCATTATTTCCTAATTTTGTTGTTGAAGATGGGGGCATTCTTTCCTGATGACACCGCCTACATACGACTCTTTTTTGGGTGGGAACTTCCACACGACTCGAGGAGACTAACGCTCGGAGTCGGAGTGTAGTAGGTAGAAGAAGAAACCGTGAGACAGAGGACGGTCAAACGGAAGGACAGAAATGCAGAACCGGTTTCCAAAGAGCGTACGTGCGCATCTACACAGGTGCACAATCCAGGGAGTCCACTTTACAACCCCTCTCCCACCGAACTACTCCTACCTTCCTGCACAATCCGTTAAAAGACAACCAACACCTTCCATCCACAATCGGTCACCACTCCATTTTAATTTCAGTGGACGACAACGACGTAGGCATCTAATCTAATCTTTGGGCCAACTCCACCGCGCGACCCTAAACGGACGTCCGAATTGACCCCTTTTGAGGCGCCGATGGGTTCGCCCGTGTCCGGCTTTGTCAAATGGGTTGTGCGTGCGCCCACCGCGCGGCCGCACCTCAAATCGTGTCCGGAGTGGACGTGAATAAAAAAATATAAAAACTAGAATGAAATAACTAAAAAAATAAATACAAGCATTTAAAAAAAAACATAAAACATATATAGGGGTCGGCTACAAAACGGTCCAGTTTTCACGGCCATTTAAAAGGCCCAGTTTCATAATTAACATATAAAAACAAAATAAAAAAACGCCTTCCGTGCGCTCCTGCCGTGCCCGTCGGTGCCGTGGCCGTCGCCGTCTTCACTGGCCGCCGGTGTCGTCGTCGTCGCTGACGAAGTCGACGTAGGCCGGCGGTGCGTGGTAGACGGGGGCGGGCTAGACGGCCGGAGGTGCCTGCACCACCTCCTCCCGTGGCGACGCCTCCCGCTCCGATGACCGCGGCGGAGTGGGGCACCAGTTCACGCCCACCGTGTCGGGGCCGCAGAGGCTACGTGCAGAGGCGCGCGGGCGTACGCGGGTGCGCGGCCTGACGCCCACGCCGTCGCCTCCCCATCTCCGTCGCCACCTCCCCCTCCTCGCATGACAGCGAAGGAGGAGGCCCGTTTCCTGCAGCGTGTCATGGATGATTTCATGAACACGCACGATGAGCGGCAGTGGGACGGTCTGGAGGAGGCCATGGCCCTCTTTGGGACTTGATGTGCTGCCCAGCATGCATGTGTACGACGTCTACGTACGTACTACTTCGGTGCTTGCATGCATGACAGCATGAGCTGAATAGCCCGCGTAGGTGCGTGCGTGTGTGTCATTTCCATGCGACGTTTCTCTGCTCCTGTGTCCCGCCCATGCATCTGCAGCGGCCGATCGAGTAACAAATGATACACTGACAAGCGGCGGCCAATACCTGTTATATCGTACGTACTACCGTGTCACTGTCTTCAGTATTACTACATCGGTGGATCGACTGACGATGGAGTATTTCGGATATGTGAGGTTTGATTTTTCAGTTTTCCCCTTAGACGGGGAGGTCAGTTGGCCATGTTTTGGTTGGACTGTTGGCGTCGGTTCACCCGCCAGCGGAAGCATTTCCGTCAAACCTAACTTCGGTTCTTACGTTACTACCCGCCTCACGCATATTGAATTCATGTTCTAGTCAATTAGGAGTACTTCGAAAGAGAAGGGCATAGATGAATCCATGGGCATATGAACCCACTTTGGAAAACTTATTTCTAGATGGCAAAAAATTCTGGAAAAAGTCTCACGCATTCATCTTCAATTCTATGTGCGTGCAAAAAGAAAATCACGGAGAAACAACTTTTACTTTTGGCTTGTGCAAAAAAGATAAAAAATATGTCGTGGAACGCTATTTAGAAGCACTAAAATTTATCCTTTTTGCGGAGGCAAAACCAAATGAGTATTTTTTCCTCAAAACTTAGTGCCACACACACATGTTACGAAGATGTATGCGTGATACTTTTTTGACATTTTAAATCGTGTTTAAAATGCATTGTTTGAAAAGTGGGTTCATATGCCCATGTATTCAGCACGTCCACACTCTACTTCAAAAGTCCAAACAGATGAAAACAGGTGGTCGATGTACTTCAACATCATCCCACACATCTGAATTTTAGCTCCTAGACGTGGGATTGATGGAAGACACATTTTTTTTAATATTGTGTTGACATGATCTTGAACTTCATACCCCTTAACTCTGATAGCATATACATTTATGCTCCAGCCGGTTACTCCAAAAGATATCAACTCGTTGATCGTCTTAACGGCGTGGTCTATCTGGAAGCACCGGAACGCCGTTATCTTCGACGGCGCTCGACCCTCATCCACCCATCTATCTAATGTCATCACGAAGGAGGTGTGGCTATGGGCCAGAGCCGCCGCCAAAGGCCTGGATCGATTAATGCATGTAAGGGCATCCTCAACGGTAACCCGTAAATTTTCTTCCGCATACTTCCACGGACAGGGGACCAGTCCACGGACATGGATGCGGGAGACCACCATTCAACTGTAGCCGCATACATTTCAAATTCTAAAAAAAACCCGGATGAAATTCATGCAAACATGGTTGGATTTCATATAAACATGATGAATTTCATACAAACACGACATATTTTCATTACATTTCGAACATTTAGAACAAAAACCACATTACTAGATCATGTCAACAATAATTACTAGAGGGAGTCTCCCAAACCCTAGCCGCCGGGAGCGTGATCTTCCTCTTCCCCTTCCTCCGCCGCTGCCAGGGGACGCCGCCAGGCTAAGCCCATGGCCAATGGTGGTGGCGGAGGACTCCCTCTCTCCCGTGTCTTAGGGGTGGTGTGGGGCCCCTAAACGTGTGGTGGTGCAGCCGATCCAATCTATGCGGTGGCGGCTGCAGGCGCCGCGGACGGCCCTGTTCGGGCGGGGCGGTGGCTGCGGTCGGCGACAATTTTTGGATGTTGCGGCGGCGCGCCATCGGGTCAGACCCGTGGCGGCGGCATGGAGGGCTTGGTGGACTGGTCGGCAGCCCTCCGGTCAGATCCGATCTGGCCGGTGCAACCAACGGTGGTGCTCATCTCCTCCGTATGAGGTAGTTGGCCTGAGGCTGGGTGGTTAGATCTCAAGATTCGTCATCTAGTCTCGGCTGCGAGACGGGAAGGCATAGTTGCTAGTGAAAACAGAGCAGATGGCAGGCGATGGCAACATTCTGCGTCGTTACCTTGATGAAGGCATCATTGTGTAACTACTGTCGACCCACTCATGTTGCTACAAGGTAAACCCTAGGATCTGGTCTTCCAGATCAGACGATGGCGACATTGCAGCGTCGTTTCTTGGGAGCATCTTTTGTGGAGCAACGCCGAAAGACAAGGCAGGAGGTGGAGTGGATTCATCTTGCGTGGAGTTTCGGTGGAGATGTCAAGTAATGCCTGGCCGACAGGTGCTACGCTGTGTCATGCCTGTTCGGCAGGTGCTATGCACGACAGATCTTCTAGAGACTTCAAGTCGTGTTAGCTAGTGGTACTTGTCTACATGGTGCTGCGGTGTACCGTCTGTGACCGTGATGTGCTTAGTAGTTTGCGCGCAAGGAGGTGGTGTCATTCCGCGTCGTGGTGGCGTCATATAAGATGGCCGAACTGGCAAGGATGATTCAGATCTATTTTCTGAAGATGGGTCAGCGGTTCGTTGATGATGGCGGCTTCTAAAGTGTGCATGTGGTGTATGCTTTGGGTTTGCTCCACCGGCCGTAGGTTCCAATATGCTATGTGGATGGATCAACGACGACAACGGTTTTAGATATGGGAAGTGAGAGCACTCCCCATTAATAGGTGTGAGTGTGGCTTCGGGTGGCTTGATGTGTGTTCTTGTCAGATCTTTGTTGAATAATTAATAAAGATGGTTGTATGCATCGATTGATGCAGTGGCCATGGGTTTTAACCTCATTTTCCAAAAAAGGAAAAAAGACCCGCCACTAAACCTATCCTACGGCGGCGGCACCTGGCGTCCAAGCCCGTGTCTTCCTCCATCTGCCGTCTCCATGATCACCGACGATAAGACCCGTGAAGTGAAGGTGCGGTCTCCGGCGAGAAAGAGTAGAACACGGGAGACAGACCGGCCAACATGAGACACCAGGCCCTGCCGCCTCCTGTGGCCTACTCATCATCGGAGGAGTCTGCGACCTGTCCGTCATCGATGGACGTGAGGTCCATGATGGAAATGGTGGCGCCGATGCTGTCGTCGTCCCACATGGCTGCCTGATAGTTCATCGGCGGCGCGTAGGAGGCGCAACTAGCGTTGTTCTCCTCTGCGATCGCCTGGAGCCGTGCCTCGGCGGCGTCCGCTTCCTAGTGAGCGGCGACTTGAGCGCGAACGTCATAGTAGACGACACGCTGCTCTGTGACAATGTTGGGGTTCATCGCAGCCATGGCCTCCACAGCCTCCTCGCCCATGCGCTCGCCGTAGATCTGAAGGAAATATGCCCTAGAGGCAATAATAGAGTTGTTATTATATTTCCTTATATCATGATAAATGTTTATTATTCATGCTAGAGTTGTATTAACTGGAAAATTAGTACATGTGTGGATACATAGACAAACAGAGTGTCCCTAGTATGCCTCTACTTGACTAGCTCGTTAATCAAAGATGGTTAAGTTTCCTAGCCATAGACATGTGTTGTCATTTGATGAACGGGATCACATCATTAGAGAATGATGTGATGGACAAGACCCATCCGTTAGCTTAGCATAATGATCGTTTAGTTTTTCTGCTATTGCTTTCTTCCTTACTTATACATGTTCCTCAGACTATGAGATTATGCAACTCCCGAATACCGGAGGAACACCTTGTGTGCTATCAAACGTCACAACGTAAATGGGTGATTATAAAGAAGCTCTACAGGTGTCTCCGATGGTGTTTGTTGAGTTGGCATAGATCAAGATTAGGATTTGTTACTCCGTGTATCGGAGAGGTATCTCTGGGCCCTCTTGGTAATGCACATCACTATGAGCCTTGCAAGCAATGTGACTAATGAGTTAGTTGCGGGATGATGCATTACGGGATGAGTAAAGAGACTTGCCGGTAATGAGATTGAACTAGGTATGATGATACCGATGATCGAATCTCGGGCAAGTAACATACCTATGACAAAGGGAACAACGTATGTTGTTATGCGGTTTGACCGATAAAGATCTTCGTAGAATATGTAGGAGCCAATATGAGCATCCAGGTTCCGCTATTGATTATTGACCGGAGGTGTGTCTCGGCCATGTCTACATAGTTCTCGAACCCGTAGGGTCCGCACGCTTAACGTTCGATGACGATTTGTATTATGAGTTATGTGTTTTGATGAACCGAAGTTTGTCTGGAGTCCCGGATGAGATCACATACATGACGAGGAGTCTCAAAATGGTCGAGAGGTAAAGATTCATATATTGGAAGGTTACATTCGGACCGGAATGGTTTGGGTCGTATCAGATGAGTTTCAGAGTACTGGGGGTTACCGGACCCCCCCGGGAAGTTAATGGGCCTTAGTGGAGAAGAGAGGGTCGACCAGGGAGGTGGCGCGCGCCCCCCTTGCCCAGTCCGAATTGGACAAGGGGTGAGGGCGGCACCCCCCTTTCTCTCTCCTACTTCTCCTCTCTTCCCCTCTTTGCTATTCCGAAAAAGGAAAAAGGAGAGTGGAATCCTACTTGGACTAGGGAGTCCTAGTAGGACTACCCACACCTGGTGCGCCCCCTTGGGCCGGCCACCTCTCCTCCCCCCTTTATATACGTGGGAGGGGGGCACCCCAAAGGCACACCAAGTCTTCTCTTAGCCGTGTGCGGTGCCCCCCTCCACAGTTACACACCTCGGTCATATCGTCGTAGTGCTTAGGTGAAGCCCTGCTCCGGTAACTTCATCATCATCGTCGCCACGTCGTCGTGCTGATGGAACTCTCCCTTGTCTTCAACTATATCAAGAGATCGAGGGACGTCATCGAGCTGAACGTGTGCTGAACGCGGAGGTGTCATACGTTTTGTGCTTGGGTCGGTTGGATTGCGAAGACGTTCGACTACATCAACCGCGTTACTAAACGCTTCCGCTTTCGGTCTACGAGGGTACGTAGACACACTCTCCCCTCTCGTTGCTATGCATCTCCTAGATAGATCTTGCGTGATCATAGGAATTTTTTTGAAATACTGCGTTCCCCAACAGTGGCATCCGAGCCAGGTCTATGCGTAGATGTTATATGCACGAGTAGAACACAAAGAGTTATGGGCGATAATAGTCATATTGCTTACCAACAACGTCTTACTTTGATTTGGTGGTATTGTTGGATGAAGAGGCCCGGACTGACATTACATGAACGCGTTCATGAGACTGGTTCTACCGACGTGCTTCGCACACAGGTGGCTAGCAGGTGTCTGTTTCTCCAGCTTTAGTCGAATCGAGTTTGACTAGCCCGATCCTTGTTGAAGGTTAAAAAACACACTTGATGAAAAATGGTTGTGGTTTTGATGCGTAGGTAAGAACGGTTCTTGCTAGAAGCCCGTAGTAGCCACGTAAAACTTGCAACAACAAAGTAGAGGACATCTAACTTGTTTTTGCAGGGCATGTTGTGATGTGATATGGTCAAGACGTGATGATATATAAATTGTTGTATGAGATGATCATGTTTTGTAACAGTTATCGGCAACTGGCAGGAGCCATATGGTTGTCCGCTTTATTGTATGAAATGCAACCGCCATGTAATTGCTTTACTTTATCACTAAGCGGTAGTGATAGTCATAGAAGCAATAGTTGGCGAGATGACAACGATGCTACGATGGAGGTCAAGGTGTCAAGCCGGTGACGATGGTGATCATGACGGTGCTTTGGAGATGGATATCAAAGGCACAAGATGATGATGGACATATCATATCACTTATTTTGATTGCATGTGATGTTTATCTTTTATGCATCTTATTTTGCTTAGTACGATGGTAGCACTACAAGATGATCTCTCACTAAATTTCAAGGTACAAGTGTTCTCCCTGAGTATGCACTGTTGCTACAGTTCGTCATGCTGAGACACCACGTGATGATCGGGTGTGCTAAGCTCTATGTTCACATACAACGGGTGCAAGCCAGTTTTGCACAAGCAGAATACTCCGGTTAAACTTGACGAGCCTAGCATATGCAGATATGGCCTCGGAACACTGAGACCAAAAGGTCAAGCGTGAATCATATAGTAGATATGATCAACATAGTGATGTTCACCATTGAAAACTTCTCCATCTCACGTGATGATCGGACATGGTTTAGTTGATATGGATCACGTGATCATTTAGATGATTAGAGGGATGTCTATCTAAGTAGGAGTTCTTAAGTAATATGATTAATTGAACTTTAATTTATCATGAACTTAGTACCTGATAGTATTTTGCATGTCTATGTTGTTGTAGATCAATGGCCGTGCTACTGTTCCTTTGAATTTTAATGCATTCCTAGAGAAAGCTAAGTTGAAAGATGATGGTAGAAATTACACGGACTGGGTCCGTAACTTGAGGATTATCCCCATTGCTGCAAAGAAGAATTACGTCCTGGAAGCACCGCTGCAGGAGCAAGTCCTGACGTTATGAACGTCTGGCAGAGCAAAGCTGATGACTACTCGATAGTTTAGTGTGCCATGCTTTACGACGTAGAACCGGGACTTCAACGACGTTTTGAATGTCATGGAGCATATGAGATGTTCCAGGAGTTGAAGTTAATATTTCAAGCAAATGCCCAGATTGAGAGATATGAAGTCTCCAATAAGTTCTACAGCTGCAAGATGGAGGAGAATAGTTCTGCCAGTGAACATATACTCAGAATGTTTGGGTACCACAACCACTTGACTCAACAGGGAGTTAATCTTCCTGATGATAGTGTCATTGACAGAGTTCTTCAATCACTGCCACCAAGCTACAAAAGCTTCGTGATGAACTATAATATGCAAGGGATGGATAAGACAATTCCCGAGATCTTCGCAATGCTAAAAGCTGCGGAGGTAGAAATCAAGAAGGAGCATCAAGTGTTGATGGTTAACAAGACCACTAGTTTCAGGAAGACGGGCAAAGGGAAGAAGGGGAACTTCAAGAAGAACAGCAAGCAAGTTGCTGCTCAAGTGAAGAAGACCAAGTCTGGACCTAAGCCTGAGACTGAGTGCTTCTACTGCAAAGGGACTGGTCACTGGAAGTGGAACTGCCCCAAGTATTTGACGGATAAGAAGGATGGCAAAGTGAAAGGTATATTTGATATACATTTTATTGATGTGTACCTTACTAATGCTCATAGTAGCGCCTAGGTATTTGATACTGGTTCTGTTGTTCATATTTGCAACTCGAAATAGGGGCTACGGATTAAACGAAGATTGGATAAGGACGAGGTGACGATGCGCGTGGGAAATGGTTCCAAAGCCGATGTGATCGCCGTCGGCACGCTACCTCTACATCTACCTTCAGGATTAGTTTTAGACCTGAATAATTGTTATTTGGTGCCAGCGCTAAGCATGAACATTATATCTGGAACTTGTTTGATGCGAGATGGTTATTCATTTAAATCAGAGAATAATGGTTGTTCTATTTATATGAGTAATATCTTTTATGGTCATGCACCCTTGATGAGTGGTCTATTTTTGTTGAATCTCGATAGTAGTGATACACATATTCATAGTATTGAAGCCAAAAGATACAAGTTTAATAATGATAGTGCAACTTATTTGGCACTGCCATTTAGGTCATGTTGGTGTAAAGCGCATGAAGAAACTCCATGCTGATGGACTTTTGGAATCACTTGATTATGAATCAGTTGATGCTTGCTTATGTTAAATAGGCACCATCTAAATCAGCTGAGACGACACCATATGAAGTGTGGTTTGGCAAGAAACCCAAATTGTCGTTTCTAAAGTCCATCTAAATCAGTTGAGACGACACCATATGAAGTGTGGTTTGGCAACATGACTAAGACTCCGTTCTCCGCTGATGGTCATATTTGGCAAGATGACTAAGACTCCGTTCTCCGGAACAATGGAGTGAGCACCAAACTTATTAGAAATAATACATACTGATGTATGCGGTCTGATGAGTGTTGATGCTCGCGGCGGGTATCGTTATTTTCTAACATTCACAGATGATTTGAGCAGATATGGGTATATCTACTTAATGAAACATAAGTCTAAAACATTTGAAAAGTTCAAAGAATTTCAGAGTGAAGTGGAAAATCGTCATAACAAGAAAATAAAGTTTCTATGATCTGATCGTGGAGGTGAATATTCGAGTTATGAGTTTAATCTTCATTTGAAACAATGCGGAATAGTTTCGCAACTCACGCCATCTGGAACACCACAGCGAAATGGTGTCCGAACATCGTAACCACACTTTATTAGATATGGTGCGATCTATGATGTCTCTTACTGATATACCGCCATCGTTTTGGGGTTATGCTTTAGAGACGGCTGCATTCACGTTAAATAGGGCACCATCTAAATCAGTTGAGACGACACCATATGAAGTGTGGTTTGGCAAGAAACCCAAATTGTCGTTTCTAAAGTTTGGGGCTGCGATGCTTATGTGAAAAAGCTTCAACCTGATAAGCTCGAACCCAAATCAGAGAAATGTGTCTTCATAGGACACCCAAAGGAGACTGTTGGGTACACCTTCTATCACAGATCCGAAGGCAAGATATTCATTGCTAAGAATGGATCCTTTCGAGAGAAACTCCGGATCCTTTCTAGAGAAGGAGTTTCTCTCGAAAGAATTGAGTGGGAGGAAAGTAGAACTTGATGAGGTAATTGTACCTTCTCCCGAATTGGAAAGTAGTTCATCACATAAATCAGTTCCAGTGATTCCTACACCAATTAGTGAGGAAGCTAATGATGATCATGAAACTTCTGATCAAGTTACTACCAAACCTCATAGGTCAACCAGAGTAAGATCCGCACCAGAGTGGTACGGTAATCCTGTTCTGGAGGTCATGTTACTAGACCATGACGAACCTACGAACTATGAGGAAGCGATGATGAGCCCAGATTCCGCGAAATGGCTTGAGGCCATGATATCTGAGATGGGATCCATGTATGAGAACAAAGTATGGACTTTGGTTGACTTGCCCGATGATCGGCAAGCAATAGAGAATAAATGGATCTTCAAGAAGAAGACTGACGCTGACGGTAATGTTACTGTCTACAAAGCTCGACTTGTTGCGAAAGGTTTTTGACAAGTTCAAGGAGTTGACTACGATGAGACCTTCTCACCCGTAGCGATGCTTAAGTCTGTCCGAATCATGTTAAAACCGCCGCATTATGATTATGAAATTAGGCAAATGGATGTCAAAACTACATTCCTTAATGGATATCTTAAAGAAGAGTTGTATATGATGCAACCATAAGGTTTTGTCGATCCAAAAGGTGCTAACAAAGTGTGCAAGCTCCAGCGATCCATTTAAGGACTGGTGCAAGCCTCTCGGAGTTGGAATATACGCTTTGATAGTGTGATCAAAGCATATGGTTTTATACAGACTTTTGGAGAAGCCTGTATTTACAAGAAAGTGAGTGGGAGTGATGACCCACAAGTATAGGGGATCTATCGTAGTCCTTTCGATAAGTAAGAGTGTCGAACCCAACGAGGAGCAGAAGGAAATGATAAGCGGTTTTTAGTAAGGTATTATGTGCAAGCACTGAAATAATAGGTAACAGATAGTTTTGTGATAGGATAATTTGTAACGAGCAACAAGTAACAAAAGTAAATAAAGTGCAGCAAGGTGGCCCAATCCTTTTTGTAGCAAAGGACAAGCCTGGACAAACTCTTATATGGAGAAAAGCGCTCCCGAGGACACATGGGAATTATCGTCAAGCTAGTTTTCATCACGTTCATATGATTCATGTTCGGTACTTTGATAATTTGATATGTGGGTGGACCGGTGCTTGAGTGATGTCCTTACTTGGACAAGCATACCACTTATGATTAACCTCTATTGCAAGCATCTGCAACTACAACAAAAGTATTAAGGTAAACCTAACCATACATATCATGAAACATATGGATCCAAATCAGCCCCTTACGAAGCAACACATAAACTAGGGTTTAAGATTCTGTCACTCTAGCAACCCATCATCTACTTATTACTTCCCAATGCCTTCCTCTAGGCCCAAATAATGGTGAAGTGTCATGTAGTCGACGTTCACATAACACCACTAGAGGATAGACAACATACATCTCATCAAAATATCGACCGAATACCAAATTCGCATGACTACTAATAGCAAGACTTCTCCCATGTCCTCAGGAACAAACGTAACTTCACAAAGCATATTCATGTTCATAATCAGAGGAGTATTAATATGCATATAGGATCTGAACATATGATCTTCCACCAAATAAACCAACTAGCATCAACTACAAGGAGTAATCAACACTACTAGCAACCTACAGGTACCAATCCCAGACTTAGAGACAAGAATTGGATACAAGAGATGAACTAGGGTTTGAGAGGAGATGGTGCTGGTGAATATGTTGATGGAGATTGCCCTCTCCCGATGAGAGGAGCGTTGGTGATGACGATGGCAATGATTTCCCCCTCCCGGAGGGAAGTGTCCCCGGCAGAATAGCTCTGCCGGAGCCCTAGATTGGTTCCGCCAAGGTTCCGCCTCGTGACGGCGGAGTCTCGTCCCGAAAGCTGGCTTATGATTTTTCTTCGGACGAAAGACTTCATATAGCAGAAGATGGGCACCGGAGGGCCAACATGGGGCCCATGAGGCAGGGGGGCGCGCCCCCACCCTCGTGGACAGGTGGAGCCCCCCCGACATATTTCTTCCGCTCAATATTTTTTATTGTTTCCAAAAATAACTTTCGTGGAGTTTCAGGACTTTTGGAGTTGTGCAGAATAGGTCTCTAATATTTGCTCCTTTTCCAGCCCAGAAATCCAGTTGCCTACATTCTCCCTCTTTATGTAAACCTTGTAAAATAAGAGAGAATAGGCATAAGTATTTTGACATAATGTGTAATAACATCCCATAATGCAATAAATATTGATATAAAAGCATGATGCAAAATAGACGTATCAACTCCCCCAAGCTTAGACCTCGCTTGTCCTCCAGCGGAAGCCGATAACGATAAATATGTCCACATGTTTAGAGGGAGAGGTGTCAATGAAATAAAATACGGACATGAGGGCATCATGATTATTCTCATAACAACAACATATATGGATAATGTCATATGATTTCTTATGCTTAAGTAATAATCTATTCACAATGCAAAGTATGAATCAAAAACTTTATTGAGAACTAACAAACTATAATCTCAGTCATTGAAGCAATTGCAATTTATCATAACATTAGAAAGAGTCTATGTCAGAGATTTCTAGCAAGTCCACATACTCAACTATCATTTAGTCTTTCATAATTGCTAACACTCACGCAATACTTGTGGCTACGGAGTTTTAAACGGACACAGAGAAAGATAGGGGCTTATAATTTCGCCTCCCAACCTTTTACCTCAAGGGTAATGTCAACAATAATAATTCATGCTAACCCACATCCAATTAGATCTATCTATCAAGATCTTTCCAACACACTATGCTTGCCAAAGGATAAAATATAAAAAGGAAAGGTGAAGATCACCATGACTCTTGCATAAGGTAGAAGATAATAATAAAAGACAGTCCCTTCATAGAGGGAAGCAGAGGTTGCCATGCGCTTTCAGGGTTGGATGCACAAAATCTTAATGCAAAAGAACGTCACTTTATATTGCCACTTGTGATATGAACCTTTATTATGTAGTCCGTCGCTTTTATTTCTTCCACATCACAAGATCGTATAAAGCTTATTTCCTCCACACCAATCAATCATACATATTTAGAGAGCAATTTTTATTGCTTGCACCGATGACAACTTACTTGAAGGATCTTACTCAATCCATAGGTAGGTATGGTGGACTCTCATGGAAAAACTGGTTTAAGGGTTTTTGGAAGCACAAGTAGTATCTCTACTTGGTGCAAAGAATTTGGCTAGCATGAGGGGGAAAGGCAAACTCAACATGTTGGATGATCCATGACAATATACTTCATCTCAGATCTAAGAAAACATAACCCATTACGTTGTCTTCCTTGTCCAACATCAACTCTTTAGCATGTCATATTTTAATGAGTGTTCCCAATCATAAAAGATGTCCAAGATAGTATATTTATATGTGAAACCTCTCTTTCTTTATAACTTCCTATTAATTACAACTATGACCAAATCTATGTTTGTCAACTCTCAACAATTTTTAATCATCATACTCTTTCTATGTGAAGTCATTACTCTTCATAAGATCAATATGATCTCTTTATTTCTTTTTATTATTTTCTCTTTTCTTTTATTCCCTCAAGATCATAGAAAAATAATCAAGCCCTTGACTCAACACTAATCTTTATTATATATCTCACGGACTCGATTACATAGAGAGATCATAAAGCAAAACTCAAAACTAGATCATACCGGAACTTCTATTCTACTAGATCAAGATACTACTAATAGGACCGAACTAAGAAAAGCGGTAAAGATAGAGATGTGATGGTGATACGATACCGGGGCACCTCCCCCAAGCTTGGCAGTTGCCAAGGGGAGTGCCCATACCCATGTGATTATGTCTCCTTTGTTGGTGAAGAAGATGGAGGTGATGATGGATAGTCGCACATTGAGCGTAAGAGGTCCTCCAGCTTGCGGATAATACCCTTGAGTGCGATGATATGCTCCTTCAACAAAATATTTTCACGTGTGAGATACTTGTTTTGTATACGAGCTAGCTCAATCATCTTGAAAGCTTCGATCTCAGTTGGGGTAAGAAGATTGTGATCAAGTTGAAGGATGTCTTCTGTTGGCGAAACTTGGTCCTCCTTGGCCTTCTTGATCCCTTCATCCTTGTTGATCTCCATGGGTTCTTCCCTCTTCAGCTCTGTCTTCATTAGCCAAGCATCGTTGTCACCATTGTTGGAGGAGGGGGACGACATGATGCCTGGCCTTGACAACCCTAACAGAAAACAGCTCGAAACAAGAACAAAGAATATTTGCGTGATACATGAGTCAAAACCTTCGGGAGATTATATAATGAATTTTTACCGACCAAAATACGTATCGTGCAAGAAAACGGAGTCTGGAGAGCGCACGAGGTGCCCACGAGGCAGGGGGCGCGCCCTGGGGGGTAGGGCACGCCCTCCACCCTCGTGGAGGCCTCGTGTCCTTCCCGAACTGTTTCTTATTTTTCTATTTTTCTAAATATACTAAAGCGGAGAAATATTGCCATTAGAACTGTTTTGGAGTCGGTTTACTTACCGTACCACATACCTATTCCTTTTCAGAGTCTGAAACATTCCGGAAAGTGTCCCTTATGTATTCCTCCGGGGTTATGGTTTCAATAACATTAGTTTCAACATTTATAGGATTACCTGAGATATAATGTTTAGTTCTTTGACCGTTCACCACCTTCGGATTTGTGCCTTCGAACTTGTTGATTTTTATGGCACCGGAACGATAGACCTCCTCGATAACGTAAGGACCTTCCCATTTAGAGAGCAATTTTCCTGCAAAAAATCTTAGACGAGAGTTGTATAGCAATACATAATCACCTACATTAAACTCACGCTTTTGTATTCTTTTGTCATGCCATCTTTTAACTTTTTCTTTAAACAACTTGGCATTTTCATAGGCTTGGGTTCTCCATTCATCAAGTGAGCTAATGTCAAATAACCTCTTCTCACCGGCAAGTTTGAAATCATAATTGAGCTCTTTAATAGCCCAATAAGCCTTATGTTCTAGTTCGAGAGGTAAGTGACATGCTTTTCCATAAACCATTTTATGTGGAGACATACCCATAGGATTTTTATATGCAGTTCTATAGGCCCATAATGCACCATCAAGTTTCTTGGACCAATTCTTTCTAGATCTATTAACCGTCTTTTGCAAAATTAATTTGAGCTCTCTATTACTCAATTCTACTTGACAACTAGACTGTGGGTGATAAGGAGATGCAATTATATGATTAACATCATATTTAGCAAGCATTTTACGGAAAGCACCATGAATAAAATGTAAACCACCATCAGTCATTAAATATCTAGGGACTCCAAACCTCGGAAAAATAACTTCTTTAAGCATCTTAATAGAAGTGTTATGATCATCACTACTAGTTGGAATAGCTTCTACCCACTTAGTAACGTAATCAACAACAACTAAAACATGTGTCTATCCATTAGAGGCAGGAAAAGGTCCCATGTAATCAAAGCCCCAAACATCAAATGGTTCAATAACAAGTGAATAATTCATAGGCATTTCTTGGCGTCTACTAATATTACCAATTCTTTGACATTCATCACAAGATAAGACAAACTTACGGGCATCCTTGAAGAGAGTAGGCCAATAAAAACCAGATTGCAATTCCTTATGTGCAGTTCTATCTCCAGCGTGGTGTCCTCCATAAGCCTCGGAGTGACACTTGCGTAGGATCTGTTCCTGTTCATGCTCAGGTACACAACGTCTAATAACACCATCTACTCCTTCTTTGTAAAGATGTGGGTCATCCCAAAAGTAATGTCTCAAATCATAGAAAAACTTTTTCTTTTGCTGGTATGTGAAACTAGGTGGTATAAATTTAGCAACAATATAATTAGCATAATCAGCATACCATGGAGTAGTACGAGAAGCATTTATGACATTTAATTGTTCATCAGGAAAGCTATCATCAATAGGTACTGGGTCATCAAGAACATTTTCTAACCTAGACAAGTTGTCTGCAACGGGATTCTCAGCTCCCTTTCTATCAACAATATGCAAATCAAATTCTTGTAGCAAGAGAACCCATCTAATAAGTCTAGGTTTAGCATCTTTCTTTTCCATAAGATATTTAATAGCAGCATGATCCGTGTGAATAGTTACTTTAGAATCAACAATATAAGGTCTAAACTTATCACAAGCAAATACAATTGCTAAGAATTCTTTTTCAGTAGTAGCATAATTTTTCTGAGCATTGTCTAGAGTTTTACTAGCATATTGAATAACATTTAATTTCTTATCAACTCTTTGCCCTAGAACAGCACCTACAGCATAATCACTAGCATCACACATGATTTCAAAGGGTAAATTCCAATCAGGTGGCTGAACAATAGGTGCAGATATCAATGCTTTCTTAAGTATTTCAAATGCTTCTACACAATCATCATAAAAAACAAATGGTATATCCTTTTGTAATAAATTAGTCAGAGGCCGAGAAATTTTTGAGAAGTCCTTAATGAACCTCCTATAAAAACCGGCGTGACCAAGGAAACTTCTTATACCTTTGATGTCCTTGGGACATGGCATTTTTTCAATAGCATCAACCTTGGCTTTATCAACTTCAATACCTTTTTCAGAAACTTTATGCCCCAAGACAATACCTTCATTAACCATAAAGTGGCACTTTTCCCAATTCAAGACAAGATTAGTTTCTTCACATCTCTGCAAAACTCGATCAAGGTTGCTTAAGCAATCATCAAAAGAGGATCCATAGACGGAGAATCGTCCATGAAAACCTCACATATCTTTTCACAAAAGTCAGAGAATATAGCCATCATGCATCTTTGAAAGGTAGCAGGTGCATTACATAAACCAAAAGGCATACGTCTATAAGCAAAAGTACCAAAAGGGCAAGTAAAAGTGGTCTTTGATTGATCATCCGCTAACACAGGTATTTGAGAGAAACCAGAATAACCATCTAGAAAGCAAAAATATGTATGTTTGGATAATCTTTCTAGCATTTGATTGATAAAAGGTAAGGGGTAATGATCCTTTTAAGTATCTTTATTTAATTTGCGGAAATCAATTACCATCCTATAACCTGTAATAATTCTTTGCGGAATCAATTCATCTTTATCATTAGGAACGACAGCAATACCTCCCTTCTTAGGCACACAATGGATAGGACTTACCCACTGACTATCAGCAACGGGATAAATTATACCTGCCTCAAGGAGCTTTATTATTTCCTTTCTTACCACTTCCTTCATTTTAGGATTCAGCCATCGTTGGTGATCACGAACTGGTTTGGCATCTTTCTCCAAATTTATTTTATGTTGACATAGCGTGGGACTAATTCCCTTAAGATCATCAAGAGTATATCCAATAGCAGCACGGTGCTTCCTCAGAGTTTTCAATAATCTCTCTTCTTCATGCTCTGAAAGGCTAGCACTAATAATAACAAGATATATCTTCTTTTCATCAAGATAACATATTTAAGGGTATCAGGTAACAGTTTAACTCAAACACAGGATCACCCTTGGGTGGAGGAGGATCCCCTAGGATTTCAACAGGCAAATTGTGTTTTAGGATGGGTTCCTGTTTAAAGAATACTTCATCTATTTCCCTTCTTTCATACATAAACATATCATTTTCATGGTCTAGCAAATATTGTTCTAAAGGATCACTAGGAGGTACGGCAATAGAAGCAAGACCAATAATTTCATCTTTACAAGGCAATTCCTCTTCACGGTGTTGTCTACGAAATTTAGAAAAATTGAACTCATGAGACATATCACCTAGACCAATAGTAACAACATCCTTTTCGCAGTCTATCCTAGCATTAACAATGTTCAAAAAGGGTCTACCAAATATAATGGGACAAAAGCTATCTTGTGGGGAGCCAAGAACAAGAAAATCAGCAGGATATTTAGCTTTCCCACACAAGACTTCAACATCTCTAACAATTCCCGTTGGTGAAATAGTATCTCTATTGGCAAGTTTAATTGTGACATCAATATCTTCTAACTCAGTAGGTGCAATATCATGCTTAATTTCTTTGTATAAGTCAATAGGTATTGCACTAGCGCTAGCACCCATATCACATAAGCCATGATAACAATGATCTACTATTTTAACATAAATAACAGACATGCCTACTATAGGTCTATGTTTATCTTTAGCACAAGGTTTGGCAATTCTAGCAGTTTCATCGCGGAAATGAATAACATGCCCATCAATATTATCGGACAAGATATCTTTAACAATAGCAATATTAGGTTCAACTTTAACTTGCTCAGGAGGTGTATAAGTTCTAATATTGCTTTTACGAACCATAGTTGAAGGTTTAGCATGATCCTTTATCCTAACAGGAAAAGGTGGTTTCTCAACATAAGCAGTAGGAACAATAGGATCATTATAAGTGATAGTCTTTTCTTCAACTTTAATAGGTGCAGCTACTTTTACTTCTATGGGAGGATGATATTTAAACCACTTCTCCTTAGGGAGATCAATATGAGCAGCAAAAGATTCACAGAAAGAGGCTACTATCTCAGAGTCAAGTCCATATTTAGTGCTAAATTTACGGAAAACATCGGTATCCATAAAAGATTTAACACAATCAAACTTAGGTGTCATACCTGACTCCTTACCTTCGTCGAGATCCCAATCTTCAGAGTTGCGTTTAATTCTTTCCAATAAATCCCATTTGGATTCAATAGTTTTCATCATAAAAGAGCCAGCACAAGAAGTATCGAGCATGGTGTGATTGTTATCAGAAAGCCGAGCATAAAAACTTTGAATACTTATTTCTCTTGGGAGCTCATGATTGGGGCATGAATATAACATTGATTTAAACCTCCCCCAAGCTTGAGCGATGCTTTCTCCTTCGCGAGGCCAAAAATTATATATATAATTTCGATCACGATGAACAAGATGCATAGGATAAAATTTCTGATGAAATTCCAATTTCAATCGTTTGTAGTTCCATGATCCCGTATCATCACATAGCCTATACCATGTCAATGTATCTCCCTTCAAAGATAAAGGGAAGACCTTCTTCTTAATAACATCATCAGGTATACCTGCAAGCTTAAATAATCCACAAACTTCATCCACATAGATTAGGTGCTCATCAGGATGCTTTGTTCCGTCTCCTGCAAAAGGATTAGCTAGCAGTTTTTCTAACATACCCGATGGAATTTCAAAGTAGACATTTTCATTTTTAGTAGGTTCAATATGTTGAGGAGAAACTCTTTTCTCTACTGGTCGGGGTGAAGATACCCCGAACAAGCCCCTCAGAGGATTACTTTCCATAGTAACAAGTGACAGTAAATTTCAGCACACTATATAAATTTTTCCTTACCAAATTCCACCTACCAAAGGCGCTTCACTCCCCGGCAACGGTGCTAGAAAAGAGTCTTGATGACCCACAAGTATAGGGGATCTATCGTAGTCCTTTCGATAAGTAAGAGTGTCGAACCCAACGAGGAGCAGAAGGAAATGATAAGCGGTTTTCATCAAGGTATTCTGTGCAAGCACTGAAATAATAGGTAACAGATAGTTTTGTGATAGCATAATTTGTAACGAGAAACAAGTAACAAAAGTAAATAAAGTGCAGCAAGGTGTCCCAATCCTTTTTGTAGCAAAGGACAAGCCTGGACAAACTCTTACATGGAGAAAAGCGCTCCCGAGGACACATGGGAATTATTGTCAAGCTAGTTTTCATCACGTTCATCTGATTCACGTTCGGTACTTTGATAATTTGATATGTGGGTGGACCGATGCTTGGGTGCTGTCCTTACTTGGACAAGCATCCCACTTATGATTAACCTCTATTGCAAGCATCCACAACTGCAACAAAAGTATTAAGGTAAACCTAACCATAGCATGAAACATATGGATCCAAATCAGCCCTTTATGAAGCAACGCATAAACTAGGGTTTAAGCTTCTGTCACTCTAGCAACCCATCATCTACTTATTACTTCCCAATGCCTTCCTCTTGGCCCAAATAATGGTGAAGTGTCATGTAGTCGACGTTCACATAACACCACTAGAGGATAGACAACATACATCTCATCAAAATATCGAATGAATACCAAATTCGCATGACTACTAATAGCAAGACTTCTCACATGTCCTCAGGAATAAACGTAACTACTCACAAAGCATATTCATGTTCATAATCAGAGGAGTATTAATATGCATATAGGATCTGAACATATGATCTTCCACTAAATAAACCAACTAGTATCAACTACAAGGAGTAATCAACACTACTAGCAACCTACAGGTACAAATCCCAGACTTAGAGACAAGAATTGGATACAAGAGATGAACTAGGGTTTGAGAGGAGATGGTGCTGGTGAATATGTTGATGGAGATTGCCCTCTCCCGATGAGAGGAGTGTTGGTGATGACGATGGCGATGATTTCCCCCTCCCGGAGGGAAGTGTCCCCGGCAGAACAGCTCTGCCGGAGCCCTAGATTGGTTCCGCCAAGGTTCCGCCTCGTGGCGGCGGAGTCTCGTCCCAAAAGCTTGCTTATGATTTTTCTTCGCATGAAAGACTTCATATAGCAGAAGATGAGCACCATAGGGCCAACAGGGGGCCCACGAGGCAGGGGCGCGCCCAGGGGGATAGGGCGCGCCCCCATCCTCGTGGACAGGTGGAGGCCCCCCTGATGTATTTCTTCCGCTCAATATTTTCTATTATTTCCCAAAATAACTTTTGTGGAGTTTCAGGAATTTTGGAGTTGTGCAGAATAGGTCTCTAATATTTGCTCCTTTTCTAGCCCAGAATTCCAGCTGCCGGCATTCTCCCTCATGTAAACCTTGTAAAATAAGAGAGAATAGGCATAAGTATTGTGACATAATTTGTAATAACAACCCATAATGCAATAAATATTGATATAAAAGCATGATGCAAAATGGACGTATCAGGGAGCTCTGTAGCATTTCTGATATTATATGTGGATGACATATTGTTGATTGGAAATGATACTGAATTTCTGAATAGCATAAAAGGATACTTGAATAAGAATTTTTCAATGAAAGACCTCGGTGAAGCTGGTTATATATTGGGCATCAAGATCTATAGAGATAAACCAAGACGCTTAATTGGACTTTCACAAAGCACATACCTTGATAAAGTTTTGAAGAAGTTCAAAACGGATCAAGCAGAATACTACGTTCCTCAACATTTAATACAATTCTAGCATGAATAATAAACATTTATCATGATATAAGGAAATATAAATAACAACTTTATTATTGCCTCTAGGGCATATTTCCTTCAGTCTCCCACTTGCACTAGAGTCAACAATCTAGATTACATTGTAATGATTCTAACACCCATGGAGTCTTGGTGTTGATCATGTTTTGCTCGTGAGAGAGGCTTAGTCAATGGGTCTGCAACATTCAGATCTGTATGTATTTTGCAAATCTCTATGTCTCCCTCCTTGACTTGACCGCGGATGGAATTGAAGCGTCTCTTGATGTGTTTGGTTCTCTTGTGAAATCTTGATTCCTTTGCTAGGGCAATTGCACCAGTATTGTCACAAAAGATTTTCATTAGACCCGATGCACTAGGTATGACACCTAGATCGGATATGAACTCCTTCATCCAGACTCCTTCATTTGCTGCTTCCGAAGCAGCTATGTACTCTGCTTCACACCTAGATCCCGCCACGACGCTCTGCTTGGAACTGCACCAACTGCAAGCTCCATCATTCAATATAAACACGTATTCGGTTTGTGACTTACAGTCATCCGGATCAGTGTCAAAGCTTGCATCAATGTAACCATTTATGACGAGCTCTTTGTCACCTCCATAAACGATAAACATATCCTTAGTCCTTTTCAGGTATTTCAGGATGTCATTGACCGCTGTCCAGTGATCCACTCCTGGATTACTTTGGTACCTCCCTGCTAAACTAATAGCAAGGCACACATCAGGTCTGGTACACATCATTGCATACATGATAGAACCTATGGCTGAAGCATAGGGAATGACTTTCAATTTTTCTCTATCTTCTGTAGTGGCCGGGCATTGATTCTGACTCAACTTCACACCTTGTAACACAGGCAAGAACCCTTTCTTTGCTTGATCCATTTTGAACTTATTCAAAACTTTATCAAGGTATGTGCTTTGTGAAAGTCCAATTAAGCGTCTTGATCTATCTCTATAGATCTTGATGCCCAATATATAAGCAGCTTCACCGAGGTCTTTCATTGAAAAATTCTTATTCAAGTATCCTTTTATGCTATTCAGAAATTCAGTATCATTTACGATCAACAACATGTCATCCACGTATAATATCATAAATGCTACAGAGCTCCCACTCACTTTCTTGTAAATACAGGCTTCTCCAAAAGTCTGTATAAAACCATATGCTTTGATCACACTATCAAAGCGTATATTCCGACTCTGAGGGGCTTGCACCAGTCCATAAATGGATCGCTGGAGCTTGCACACTTTGTTAGCACCTTTTGGATCGACAAAACCTTCTGGTTGCATCATATACAACTCTTCTTTAAAATATCTATTAAGGAATGCAGTTTTGACATCCATTTGCCAAATTTCATAATCATAAAATGCGGCAATTGCTAACATGATTCGGACGGACTTAAGCATCGCTACGGGTGAGAAGGTCCCATTGTCGTCAACTCCTTGAACTTGTCGAAAACTTTTCGCAACAAGTCGAGCTTTGTAGACAAAAATATTACCGCCAGCGTCAGTCTTCTTCTTGAAGATCCATTTATTCTCTATGGCTTGCCGATCATCGGGCAAGTCAACCAAAGTCCACACTTCATTCTCATACATGGACCCCATCTCAGATTTCATGGCCTCAAGCCATTTTGCGGAATCTGGGCTCATCATCGCTTCCTCATAGTTCGTAGGTTCGTCATGGTCAAGTAACATGACCTCCAGAACATGATTACCGTACCACTCTGGTGCGGATCTTACTTTGGTTGACCTACGAGGTTCGGTAGTAACTTGATCAGAAGTTTCATGATAATCATCATTAGCTTCCTCACTTACTGGTGTAGGAATCACTGGAACTAATTTCTGTGATGAACTACTTTCCAATAAGGGAGTAGGTACAATTACCTCATCAAGTTCTACTTTCCTCCCACTCACATCTTTCGAGAGAAACTCCTTCTCTAGAAAGGATCCATTCTTAGCAATGAATATCTTGCCTTTGGATCTGTGATAGAAGGTGTACCCAATAGTCTCCTTTGGGTATCCTCTGAAGACACATTTCTCCAATTTGGGTTCGAGCTTATCAGGTTGAAGCTTTGTCACATAAGCATCGCAGCCCCAAACTTTAAGAAACGACAACTTGGGTTTATTGCCAAACAACAGTGAGGGAGTCCTGGACTAAGGGGTCCTCGGGCGTTGGGACTGTTATCCATGGGCCGGACTGATGGGCTGTGAAGACATGAAGGCCAAAGATCGTACCCGTGTCCGGATTGGACTTTACTTGGCATGGAAGGCAAGCTTGGCGACCGAAGATTCCATCTTATGTAACCGACCCTATGTAAACCCTAGATCCCCCCATTGTCTATATAAACCGGAGGGGGTAGTCCAGAAAGGACACACATTACCATAGTCATATAGGCTGGACTTCTAGGGTTTAGCCATTACGATCTCGTGGTAGATCAACTCTTGTAATACTCATATTCATCAAGATCAATCAAGCAAGAAGTAGGGTATTACCTCCATAGAGAGGGCCCGAACCTGGGTAAACATCGTGTCCCCCGTCTCCTGTTACCAGCGATCCTAGATGCACAGTTCGGGACCCCCTACCCGAGATCCACCGGTTTTGACACCGACATTGGTGCTTTCATTGAGAGTTCCACTGTGCCATCGACGAAAGGCTCGATGGCTCGCCTTGTCCTTAAAGACAACATCACCGCCGGGGTAGCACTGACCCCGGGCCAAACCCTTCGGCTGGGCGACTTTACTATGATCGCCCGTTCGGCCGTTGAGCCGACGATGACCTCTCGGGCCATCGAAAACCCCCTTCGCATCGACTCCGAGCACTCTAAGCAGATGGATCCAGTTGAGTTTTTGTCCTTAACGAGCTCATAGATTGCATCGCCGCTTTGGGAATCGCCACAGATTACGATCGGATCGGGCCTAAAACCGATCAGGGAGAAACCGAAACTCCACCGGTCACCCACCAGATTGCAATAGTCGTGGAGCGGGACGACGATTCTTGTTCTTTATCGAAAACGGACTATGTTCGGATCGCCATTCATGAAGAACCGTATACTCACCCACGAGAGCATGCGACCAGCTCTCCGAACATAGCATCGGACGGCAGTCCCAAACAATTAGAAGATATTCTGGAATCCGGACTGTCGAACCCGGAAGGTCATCAGACTCCGGATAATTGGTCAGGTCGGGGTTCGGATTTAATTCCACCCACCCACCCGGACATAGACGCTCTCATGAGCATAAAACAGCAGTCTCAGGAAAAGGTCCACCACTTCTGGGCTAGATTCCTCCTTGTCAAGGACAAGATAAAAGATTGTCGTGACGAGGACGCAATATCTGTGTTCTGCAAAAATTGCGCGGACGAAGGAATCCTCAACGCCATCAATCGCCACCGCATACTAAAATTCGCTGACTTAGCAACCATCATACAAAAGTATAGCACGATGGAGAGTGCCTGGGAAACTCGGGCTGCTTACTGGGAACCGTCAGTCCCAACCCAACACCCCCTATAGGCGAAAAGGGCGCACCCTCGTGGCACGCCCAGCCCAACAGTCAAGAAACACAAAGCCACTATACGGCATGACACCGTTCTGGAGGGATGGCTCGATGGCCCATGCAAAATACGTACAACAACATATACCATGGCAACCCACAGCCTTAGAGCATGTTGGATACTACGACAGGTAGCCAAGAGCAGCGAGGACATTCTTATCAAGAATGCCCCGGAACAGCATCCCCCAGAAGACAACGACTCAAGAGTATTGACAGTCTTTGAGACATTCGCTTCAAACAACAAGCGCAAAAGGGTACTTCGCGAACTAGATGAAGTCTGCCAAATTGCTGCAATAAACCCATGGAATGACACGGCGGTAACATTCAACACCGGTGACGAACCAAAGTACAAAACAGTACGAGCACCAGCCACGTTAGTCCTCAGTCCCATCGTGGATGGGTTTCGACTCACCAAGGTCCTCATGGACGGCGGGAGCAGACTAAATCTCATTTACGAGGATACGCTCCATAAAGTTTAAATAAAAAGGAGCCGCATCAAGCAAAGTAACACAAACTTCCGGGGAATTATTCCTAGTTGGGAGGCGTGCTGCGTGGGCAAAATCACACTTGACGTGGTATTCGGCACACCAGAGAACTATCGGTCCGAAGAAATAACTTTCCAAGTGGCCCCTTTCGGCAACGGATATCACGCCCTGTTGGGGCGGGATGCTTTTACACGCTTCCAAGCTATACCTCGTTACGGGTATATGAAGCTTAAAATGCCCGGACCAAACGGTATAATCACTCTCGTAAGTGACCCGGACATAACACTCCGTGCTGAAAACAAAACCACATCCCTAGCCCTGGAGGCGCTATCCAAAGCCCTCACGGCTGAAGAATTAACCGCACTACACTCCATGATGGACAGGGACAATGTGATCCTCGACAAACGCCCCAAATCCACCTCATTCAAACCAACAGAAGAAATAGTCAAATTCTAGGTCCACCCAACGGACCCCAAGAAGACAACATCTATCAGAGCTCAACTGAACCCAACAGTTGACGCCGCGCTACGAGAATTCCTGTGCAAAAACTGGGACATATTTGCTTGGCACCCTTCGGATATGCCAGGGATCCCATGAAAGTTGGCCGAACATAGCCTCAACATATTAAAGGGATTTAAACCAATCAAGCAAACACTACGGCGCTTTTCCGAACCCAAGCGACAAGCCATGGGGGAGGAGCTGGCCAAGCTCATCGAGGCCGGATTCATTAGAGAAATCAAGCATCCGGACTGGCTGGCAAACCTGGTAATGGTACCAAAGAAGGATAAATCCTGGCGCCTATGTGTTGATTTCAAGGATCTTAACAAGGCTAGCCCTAAGGATCCTTTTCCCCTTCCCTGCATTGATAAAATCATTGACGCCACCGCATGACACGACTCACTGTGTTTCCTCTATGCATATTCCGGATACCATCAAATCAAAATGAAGGAATCCGATCAAGCTGCAACATCATTTATTACCCCATACGGGCCATTCTGCTTCAACACTATGCCCTTCGGGCTCAAGAACACCGGCACGACATACCAACGCATGATTCAAACATGCCTGGAGAAATATATCGGCAAAACGGTAGAAGCTTACGTCGATGACGTCGTCATCAAAACTAGGCATGTCGAAACACTAATAGACGACTTACGTCTTACATTTGACAACCTTCGGGCATATGACATTAAGCTCAACCCGGAAAAGTGTGTCTTCGGCGTCCCCGCTGGAAAACTGCTAGGCTCCATCATTTCCAATAGAGGAATCGAAGCAAATCCGGCTAAAATCCGAGCTTTGTCACAATTGGCTACACCAACAGACCTCAAATAGGTCCAAAAGCTGGCGGGATGCATGGCAGCACTAAGCCGCTTTATCTCCAGACTAGGAGAAAAGTCACTACCACTCCATTGACTCTTACGGCACACTAATAACTTTGAATGGACAGACGCGGTGACTGCCGGACTAGAGGAAATAAAGACCCTCCTAGCAAGCAATCCAATCCTAGCAGCACCAAACGTGGGTGAACCCATGTTGCTATAGATATCGGCAACACATCAGGTGGTGAGCGCCGTGCTCGTCATCGAACGAGAACAGGACGGACACAAATTCCCACTTCAAAAACCAGTATACTACGTATCCAGTGTCCTCACACCATTCAAATCTCGGTACCCCCACTACCAAAAGATAGCATACGCGGTCTTGATGGCATCCCGCAAGCTACGATACTACTTTCGGGAGTGTTCAATCACGGTGGCTTCTGAGGTCCCACTCAATGACATATTAAACAACCGCGATGCCATGGGACATATCACCAAATGGGCCATAGAGCTACTTCCATTCTACATAACATACAAGCCACGTCGAGCCATCAAATCTCAAGTACTGGCCGACTTCGTCGCCGAATGGACAGAGGCCGAACTCCCTAAAGAGTATGGCGCATACTCCAACTGGGTCATGTATTTTGACGGCTCCAAAATGTTGGCAGGACTAGGAGCGGGAGTCGTATTAACATCCCCCACTGGTGACATCGTCCAGTATGTACTCCAGGTATTATACACAGACTCCAACAACGCAACCGAATACGAGGCCCTACTGCATGGTCTTCGGATGGCCACGTCCATGGGCATACAACGCCTGGAGGTGCGTGCGGACTCGAACCTCGCGATATCTCAGTTAAATGGCGGCTTTGACGCCAAAGATCCAAAGATGGCAGCTTATCGCAATGTCGTATTAAAAATGTCGGCTCGGTTCGAGGGGCTTGAATTCCATCACGTTGCTTGAGAAAGCAATCAAGCAGCGGACGTCCTGGCTCGCATCGGCGCGAAGCGCGACCCCGTCCCACCTAACATCTTCCTGGAAAGGCTCTTCAAGCCATCTGTGGTGTGGCAAGGGGAGGGCGGCAACCACAGTTCAGATCCGAACACAACCTCAAATACCGAACATACAGACAGTGTCGGGGGCTCAGCCACCGAAGTAACACAGTCGACCCATCTCATTATGGCAGTTATTGCCTCATGGACCGAACCCTTCTTGGCCTACATTAATAGGAAGGAGCTTCTCGATGACCAGAATGAGGCTCGCCGCATTGTCAGGCGTTCGAAGGCCTACAAGGTTCACGACGGAGAGCTCTTCAAGAAAAGCACTACCGGAGTACTTCAAAGATGTATCTCCGAAGAGGAGGGGCGACAACTTTTAGCAGAAATTCACGCCGGCCTCGGTGGACACCAGGCCGCAGCTCGGGCCCTTGTTAGCAAAGCCTTCCGCATGGGGTTTTATTAGCTGACAGCCCGAGTGGATGCACAAGACCTTGTCCAACGCTGCATCGGATGCCAGCTCTTCGCACCGGCAAGTTTGAAATCATAAGTCAGGATGGCTCTCCTCTCCTGCCCTCTCCTCCCACCTCCCACCACCTACCATGGAGATCTCTAGCTCTCCCTCTGATGGAAGGGCTCCTACACTGGGATTTTGCACCGGGCTTGGCCCTGGCAGATCAGGTGAGACGCAGGTTTGGCTCCACGGTTCATTTTCCCCCTCGCGGGACGCCAAGGAATTCTTTTTGGTAGTCTCGTTCTCCTCGGCCTCCTTCTGCCTCTCAGTGGATTCAGTTTGTATTGCTCTCCAATGTTGCATTGGTGGTATTAGTTTTGGTTTCAAAGTGCTCCAATTGTCCTCTCGGTCATTTCGGTTCTCTGTGGCCAATAATAAAGTGGGACATTTCATCTATGGTCTCAAGGATTGAATTTGGCCTGACTTTGTTTGCCATTTTCATCTTTTCAATGGGCGATTCTCTTGGTTCTCTAATGATCACCATTGGCACACTGATGAAGAGCTTTCTGATATATCCTCTAGGAGGACAGTGGCAATCAAATCAAATTTGTGTTTCATGCACAAACATGATACTTTCGACAAGTCCTCCAATCAGGAGCTCAGCAAGTTTCATATTGTTCCTATTAAACACATGCATTTCTCTAATGCAAATTCTGATGAGGCCTCTACTTCTTCGATGCCTCCGAACAACAATCGGATCAACGACAGCATGATAGCCCCGCCAAAAGTTCAAATTTCGACCCATAATTTGGGCGTTCAGTCAGGTGCGACCGACAAGGCAAATCAGCAATTACTGCCAGCAGTTACTACGACCCGCACATTGCAGGAATATTATTTATCCCAGGAGAAATTACAGGAACCACAATTGGCTAACTACCTTATCTTGGGGGGCTTTAAATGCTTGATTGACATTCCATATCCTTCCCCTCCACAGTGATTTTTAAGTTCGGCCTTTAAATATGCTCCTGCGCATTCTCAATGGCCTCCGGTCCTCACGAATAAACACAAGGCGGATTTGGCCCAAGCCCAATATACTTGGGAAGAGATTACCACGCTGGCATCAAATTGGGCCGCACTATGCGCAAAATGCCTGCAATGGGGACACCACAAAATTTCTTGCCCAATGAGACTCATTTGCATTCAATGCTCGGCTCCTGGCTATAAGGCATTTGTTTGCCCACAAAAAATGGCAAGTACAAGCGAATCAATTACCCCTGTACTTTCCCAGAGCCCTAATGGATCTTTTGCACGTAACATTCCTATGCCCAAAACTTTCCATCCAAGGAAAAAACGCGAGACCGTCCGATGTGAGAGTTGTGGTCACTATGGACATGTGTCATCATTTTGCCTAGCGAGCCGCAGAGCACAAAGATGGCAATGGATTCCCAAACGACGCACAGTTTCCATTCCTACCCCTCACGGTCCGCCTTCCGCCTCGGCTTCACCACCTCCACAACCTATCGCTATCACTCCACCGCCCTCCTCCACCGTCGCTCTCCAAGCTGCAACAATGGCGAACTACCCACTGAACCCCGTCTCCTTCCTGCCTTTGGGCTGGGTGGTCGAGCCTGGACCTGCTAACCGGGTGGTTCGCAGTGGCATGGTGGTCTCACCCATCGTGCCGCTCAATCACGACTTCCTCGCCATTGCGGAAGCCAGCCACTCTGTCCCCCTGCATCGGCGTCAGGCCATCCGAGATGCTTGAAGGTATGCTGCATGAATCTCAGCTTTTCACCACCGAGGCAAGCGATCATCCCTTTGGCATTGGCATCTTTGGATTTGTTGACTCCTTTGCGAGAGATACGGCAGTAGCGACTCCTTTAGAGCTTGAAGATGAAGATCTTCTCATTACTTTCGTCCCGCACAATGATGCTTTGAATAGGCGTACCACCACTTTTGGCCCGCAAGTTTGGTTGCTGTATTTTGGATTTCCTTATGATTATCAGACAGAGTTCTACATCAACAAATCTGTTGGGGGTTTTGGTGGTCTGATCTCATGGTATAACCCTAGGCAAGACCGCAGGTATGTCATGGTGCATGTTCAGCTGATTCACATGAGACTGATACCCAAGAGCTTCGTGGTTCATCAACTTGGAGGGGCCTGTGATTGTTGGACTGTTCAAGTCACCATACTTCGCAGTAGTGATTGGAATGCACATCTGCTTGAAGTCCCACCTGCTGGCGAAGAACCACCGCCCCCCAATGGCGACCCGCATCCCCTGTTCGGCCTTGAGATGACGGCAGAGCAGCTCTACCAACAACAAGTGCACAACTGGTTCACGCAGAACGGTGCTCCACCTGCCATGGGACAGCCAACAAACTCTAACGGTGATTCTTATTCTGATACTGAAGAGGTTCAGATTGACACTGGTCGGGGAGAGTGGCCGGCTCCTGCTGTCGCGCAGCCGCAGTTACCGCCATACCTCATGAATTTCCAGGCATGGCTAGCGACACAGGGCCTCACTGTCCAAGATGGTCTCGTTCCGGAGAACAACATCTCCGATAATGCTGCCCAAGCCTAGAACGATTCCATCACGATGTCTGATGATTCCAGCACAAACCAGGAGGAACTGGCAATGGTTGTCTTTGAAAGTAACAACGTACCTGCTCCTTTCAATGCCATGGACACAGTACATGCACACAATGCTGAACCCATTACCCTGTCTGTTCAGGTGCATAACAATGGGTTTCAGTTCAGTCTGTCTGCACAAGGTAATGAAGTGATGAACTTTCTGCTGGCCAATCCTGCCCCCCGCTTACAGCTCAATACCTTCCTCTCTGCTGCCATCTGCCCGATCATCGCATCCTTTGGTCCATGGAGCACTGGCTATGGCATCCGGGATCGGTCTGAGCAGCTTCAAGTGCAAATCTCAATTACGCCGGAGGGCCTTGGCATTAAACAACTCCCGAGCACCAACTTTGCATCCCACTCTTCGGGACAAACCACAGTTGTCATTCAGGAGCTTGAGGAGCCGCAGGCAATCCAATCTGACGTTATTCAGAACACTGACAGGGCCATCACTATAGATCAGAGTCATGGGATTCAGACTTCTGAAGTTCAGTCTACTATGTTTCTGAATACTGAGGTCCAGAGCTATGAGCTTCAGCACCTTACTACTGCCTCAGATGATCTCCCCGTTGGGCAGGATGGTGCACTGATTGGTAGTTCTTCTACATAGCCTAATGAAGTTGCCCTCCCCACCCTGGGGTCTCAGTCCATGTCTGAGGGACGCATTCACGTCTCTCCATCCAAGAATTCTGTGACAGCCAGCATCACACCACCGTCACTACTGAATATCCTCGAACCGGCTAACCTTGAGGTGACTAGCTCTGAGGACTCTGGTTCATCTATGCAAGCTCCTTCTGATAGCAACTCTTTCGATTACATGTCTACTGACCAGACGCACAAAGAAAGAAAGAAGAAGCCCATTGCTATTGATGAATCCAATCTGCGTCGCAGTACCCGCTCCAATAAGTATGATGGCTTCAAAGCCCTATCAATGGTAGATGGCAGGTCCACTAAAAGCAAGGTCAAAGCTCGCCAAGTGCCTGAAGCCCCCAACCACAACTCCACCACCTCTGCTGCGCCAAGCTCTGCACCTCCACCAACACCAGTTTCTGTGCTTCAGATGATTGGCACAGTCAGATGCGGCGTTCCTGCGGCTGAACTCTCTGAAGACATCCTTATGGTTGACCAGGAGAGCTCGACCTCATCTTCCTCTTAAGTCACAGCCTCATGCCCCCCAAGCAGTAGTGGAATGTTCTGGTCTGGAACAATCAAGGAATAAACTCCGACAACAAGTTACTAGCTATTAGAAATGCTATCGAGACCCGTGGTTGTGATGTAATATGCCTGCAAGAGACTAAGCGCATGCATTTTGATTTGGCTTTCCTTAAAACCTTTTGTCCTAAACATTTCGATCATTTTTCTTATGTTCCTTCCCGTGGGGCTTCTGGGGGAATTATCACTATTTGGAGTGGCTCTGCTTTTACTGGTTCAGTCTGTTACTATGAGAATCATGCTCTTGGAGTCACTCTAACCTCCAAAGTTTCCAGAAATATCTGGTCATTATATAATATTTATGGGCCTTGCCAGGGCAATGATCGTGTTCTTTTCACTGACTGGTTGTATGCTCTGGATATACCAGACTCTGAAGATTGGTTTCTAGTGGGTGACTACAACTTCATACGATCATCTACAAACAGAAACAAGGCGGGAGGGGATCCAAATGACATCTTAATGTTCAATGACATTATTCGGACGCAAGCACTAATTGAAATACCGCTCAAAGGCCGCTCATACACCTGGAGTAACATGCAGACCGACCCGCTACTCGAGCAACTAGTTTGGTTTTTCTCATCTTGCCATTGGACTCAATCCTTCCCAAACACATTAGTTACCACCCTGGGGAAGCCAATATCCGACCACACACCATGTGTGGTCCATATCGAAACAACCATCCCCAAAAGCAAGATTTTTCGAACAAACCATGCCATGCCAAAAATGCTGCGGCCACCATCTGCAAAAAAATGAAAAAGCTTCGATATGACTTGAAATCCTGGAGCAAAAACATATCCAAGCTGTCTATTCTCATCCAGAACTGCAACCAGGCCCTCCTGGAGCTCGATGGAATTGAAGATCAGCGCCCACTGTCTTTACCTGAAGCTAATTTCAGACACATTATTAAAACCCACCTTCTGAAGCTCTTGCATTTTCAGAATCAGTACTGGAGGAAGCGGTGCATGATTAGGTATATCAAATTTGGCACTCAAAACACAAAGTTATTCCATGCACTTGCCATAGAAAGGTACATGAAGAACTCCATAGCCATACTGAAGACACCTGATGGAGAAATAGTCAGTGACCACAAGTCCAAAGAAGCGCTTCTGTTTAACACTTATAAGAAAAGATTGGGTGAATCATCCCCACCTGAAATGAAATTTGTTCTACCTAACATCATCAAGAGAATTGACAGACTCGAGACCCTATCAACACCGTTTACACACAATAAAATCGATGAGGTAGTCAGAACTATGCCCAATGACAGAGCTTCTGGACCTGACGGCTTCAATGGGCAGTTCTTGAAATCTTGCTGGCATATCATCAAACACGACTTCAACAAGCTTTGTGAGGAATTCTACAATGGTAACTTAGACCTCGCCAGCATTAACTCAGGTTTCATCACCCTCATTCCCAAAATCAACTCCCCTGAGACTGCCAATGACTTCAGACCGATCACGCTCCTTAACTGTTGTCTGAAGATCATAACAAAGATCTTGGCTAATCGGTTGCAGAAAATTGTGCTCAAAATCGTGCACCGAAACCAATACGGCTTCCTTCGCACCCGCACCATTCAGGATTGCCTCGATTGGGCCTTCGAATACATATATCAGTGCAAGAAATCCAGCGCTCCAATCATACTACTCAAGCTCGACTTCGCTAAAGTGTTCGACACCATCGAACACCCTGCCATGCTTGCTATCATGAAGCAAATGGAATTCGATGACAGATGGCTCAACTGGATCAAGAACATTTTTGAGTCAGGCACTTCTTCTGTGCTTCTGAATGGTGTCCCGGGCCAACAATTTCACTGCAGACGTGGCATTCGTCAGGGAGACCCACTTTCTCCTCTCATTTTCGTCCTTGCTGCCGACCTCCTACAAGCTGCAATAAATGATGCGTATAGACAGCACAAGATCCAGCTCCCGATCCCTTGCAATCAACCAATTGATTATCCTGTGGTACAATACGCATACGACACCATTTTGTTGGTGCCTGCATGTCCTGAACAAGTCAAAACCATGAAACAATTGCTATTCGACTATGCTGATTCCATCGGTCTAAAGATAAACTTCCAAAAATCATTGCTCATACCACTCAATATACATGAGGACATGGTTGACCAACTAGCCCAAATTTGGGGGTGCACTAAGGGTAAAATGCCCTTCACCTACCTTGGTCTGCCAATGGGCACCACTAAGCCGACCATGGTGGAGTTGATGCCACTAGTGGAAAAAACTGAATGAAGGCTATCTTCCTCCCTTTGTATGCTGGATCATGGTTCCAAACTGATTCTCCTAAATTCACTCATAACATCCATGCTCATTTACCCGATGTGTACAGTGAAATTCCCTCCCAAATTTATTGAACACCTGGACAAAATCAGAAGGCGTTGCTTGTGGCGCAAGAAAACTGACCAGGGGGAAAAAGCAACCTCCCTAGCTGCATGGGACTTAGTCTGCCGCCCCAAGAATTGTGGAGGCCTAGGGACTTCTCAAGTTTTTGCACAGTTTCTACAACAAGCATGACATCCCTTTGGTCCGTCTGATCTGGAATACATATTATAATGACAAGGTGCCTCACGCCACGGATACTTGTGGCTCTTTCTGGTGGAAAGATGTCATGAACTTGAGCGACATTTATCGAGGGATCACTACGGTACAAATTGGCACAGGCGACACCGCGCTGTTCTAGAAAGATCTCTGGAGTGACCAGATGCACGAAGAAGCTTTCCCCCGGGCTTTCTCATTCACCAAACTTGAGGATGCTTCGGTTGTTGACTTCTTGGCAATAACCAACATCCACACTGGCTTTCACCTTCCCTTGACTCCGCTGGCACGACAAGAACTCCAACAACTACAGGTCCAAACGGCAGACACCACCCCTGACAACGACAAACATGACCAGTGGACCTATCCCTGGGGAGCCAAATACACTTCGGCTAGGTACTATAAATTCTTCTTCAGGAATGTCTCGGCTGATCCAGCCTTTGCTTGGATATGGGACTCCAAATGCACGACCAAGATCAAAGTATTTGCATGTCTACTCCTAGCAGATAGAATCAACATGAGAAACATGTTGAAAAGGAGGCACTAAAACGTGGGCAACAATGTCAACTGTGCTATTTGTAGCTACAATGAAGAAGAGACTGTTGGGCACCTTTTCTTGAACTGCCCCTTTAGCCAAAGATGCTAGAATGCGCTTGGTATTTCTTGGCCAAACGATGGAAACAGATTGCAGCTTATCCGAGGTGGAAGACTTCGTTGGCTCTCACCATTGTTCATGGAAATCTTCATGTTATCCGCCTGGAGCATCTGGAAAGAACGCAATGGCATTGTATTTAGAGGCATCCCCCCACCTCCACCTCTTGGAGGGCTAGACTACAAAATGACCTAGATTTACTACGCCATAGGGTCAAGCCCCCCTAGTAGAGTTTATCTCTGCCTTCCTTGTAACAAATTTGTAACCACCTACAACTTACTCTCCCTCTTGGGGTGCTCACACACACCCTTGTACTTATCCACCTTGTAATCATGTAAACTAACACTTTGACAAAAGTGATATAATATATGTGTCAGTAGGATCCTTTCCTACTGTCTTTAACCCCTCAAAAAAAGCCACATGCCCCCAACTGCCTTGCAAACTATCCCCATTACTTGGCCTTTTGCGGTCTGGGGCCTGGATATGGTTGGACCCCTTAAAGGGGAAGCCATAAGAAAAAATATCTGCTAGTTATGGTGGACAAATTCACTAAGTGGATAGAGGCTAAACCGCTCAAAACGGCTGAGTACGTCCCGATTATTGACTTCATATCCGGTGTTGTGCACCGTTATGGTGTCCCACACAACATAATCACCGACAACAGCTCTAATTTCACAGCCGACGAGGTAAAGACCTGGTGTACTAATCTGGGTATTAAACTCGATTATGCCTTCGTTTGCCACCCACAAACCAACGGTCAAGTCAAACGAGCTAACGGTCTTATTATGAGCGGCATCAAGCCCAGACTAGTGCGGTTGTTGAAAGAATCAGACAACCACTGGGTTGAGGAGCTCGACTCCGTACTCTGGGGGCTGCAGACCACGCCCAACCATACTACCGGATACACACCTTTCTTCATGGTGTATGGCACAGAGGCCGTATTGCCCTGCGATATTATTCACGACTCACCTTGAGTGCGTATGTACGAAGAGAGAGAAGCCAAGCTCGATCGGCAGGACAGCCTAGATGCCCTGCAGGAGGAACGCGACGTCGCAAAAGCCCGTTCCACATTTTACCAACAGCAGGCTCGAAGATACCAAAGCAGAGAAGTACGGGCCAAGACTTACAATGTTGGCGAACTCGTTCTATTCCTGCCGGAGAAGAAAAAGGACAAACTCAAGCCCAAATGGGAGGGTCCCTTCATAATTGACGAAGTTCTCACTGGAGGAGCGTACCGTCTTCGTGATGCATCGGACAATCGCCTCGAGCCGAACCCCTGGAGCGCGGCCAGACTCCGAAGATTCTATGCCTAGCGTCGAACTCCTTGTTTGTCTCCTTCTCCCCTGTAGTTTCCATTACTTTTTCTCTCTTTTCCGATTACTTTTTCATTCAGTACTTTAAAGTTTTGGTATGGCTAAACCGCACACCGCTAACACATACATATTTAAAATATGTATGTCCATTATACCTGGGGGCTTCTTGGACAGAAGATTTTTATCATTATTCCTCGAGCATCAAGCTCTTCACATATGAGTTCCTCCGTATGTACCTTTTCTTCGCCACTATATGCATCGATATGACTTAAATTTTGGCCAAGCTGGGTTGCCTGGCTCCTGTGCTTATGCCCTACGTTCCCGTTAGTTCGGCTAGGGCATAAAGGGAGCACCTCTGCGATTGTTACTGCCGGGTTATCCGGATGTGTACCTCAGACTGGGTGAAGCCGAAAGCTAGCGTTCTTAAGGGAATACTCGGCCGGTGAATTAAAGATGTTTTTGCAATCAGTCCATTGGTAACCCCCAGAAGTTACATACACTATGATTTTTCCATCACAATTCAGACATGTACATTAATACATGCACATCCAGGGAAAGGAACCCTTAACAGAACTATTCTCTCCGGAAGATGTTTCTTACAATCTCAATGTAATATAACATAACTAGCAGAATACAACTTGTCTGTTCAAGCAACTATGACCCCTACGCCTAGTTTTCCAGGCATACCCCGACCTATTCGGCCGTGAGGGTATTCAGAAACACTCTGCACCCTTGGGTCTGGAGGTTGAAGCGAAAAGGTCGACCATGACAAATGCTATACAATTCAGCTAGAATTACATAGGGTAAGGAAAGTACATAGTCACTTGGACTCAAACACTTCACCCTCTACACCGTCCAACAGGCGGTCCAACTTACAATCCTGTTGGGAATATTTGGCAGCCACCTCTACTTGGTCATATACTAAACTAACAGAAATTTCTTCCCCATTTGACCCTAGCGGTCCAACCCAGGCCATGTGATTCGGATCCAGCTTGGTATATCGCGTTTTCACCATGGCCCAGGCCTCTCGTGCACCCTCTCGACAGGCTGATATCTTCCATAGTCGGATACGCCGCTGCGCTCCCTTGAACAGCTCTACAAGCTCCTCCACACTTCTTGGAGGGGAGGCGGACGGCCATAAGGCCTTGGCCACGCTCCGCATGGCTAGCCGAGGATGCTCGTGCACTTGTGACAGCCTTTGCAGCAGATCACTTGATGATCCGGATACCTCATCTTCAGGACGGCCCGTCAATATACCTGCAAACATGACTATATCAGTCCAATTTATCTCTGAGCTACTTCAAAAATAGTTCGGACACATACTGAAGATACCGCCCCGCAGCTTCTTGTTTTCCTTCACGGAATCAGCTAGCTGGGCTCGAGCATCTTTCCTCTTCACTCAATGCAGTGTTGGAATCCTGTAGCTTGTTTTTCTCATCTCTGACGCGGGTCAGCACACGCTCGCCTGCGGCATGTTGCCTTTTCGCCTCTTTTTCTCGCTCTTGGGCAATCTTCAACTTCTCTCCAAGTTGATCTGGCGACCCTATTATGCGATCAACAACAGAGTTAGCACAGTTGGTATGCAATTATTATTCCTCGATGGAGGGGAACATTACCGGAAGATGACTTCTTGAAGTTATCCAGTTCGGCGGTAGCAGCATTTAGCTACGCCCGGCACTACTCCAGCTCTTGGGCTAGCAAGCCATTCTTCTCTGTAAGGACCTGGTCATACAACGATCCTTAAATCAGTTGTGCCAACCGCTTTCAGTCTCGGGGGCTACGGGCATATGGTTATCCTTTTTTGACAAAGAAAACTTACTTGCACATCTGTCAGATATTGCTTCGTGGCTCTTCTAAGCCCGTCTCGAGCAGCTCGGCTGTATGCGTCGCCCGAGCTAAAGGCATTAAATGCCTCTTCTGAGAACTCGGGGTCTTGTAAAACAGTCCCGCAGCACGGATGGTTCATGTCGCTCTCTACCTCCGAGTTGGTGAGGGACATATTTTCCGAACCCTCGGCCGAAGGGCAGTCCGGTGATGTTCCTACACTAGCCCCGTCTCCCCGATTGGATCTAAATCCCGGTTGTTGGGTGCGCAACCGACCGGGCCCCCCCGGACACAGTTCGGCAAACCTTTTTCATATAACCAAACAAACACACAAGTCACAGTCGAATGCGGCCACTGAAAAGCATATTTATCCATACCTCCTTGACGAAGGCCTGGCCGTGTCTTCACCAGTCTTCCTCTTCGAAGGCTTGCCTGGCGCAGGAACTGATCTCTTCGGAGTCGCTGAACATCTCCCCTATAGGAGCACGATACAGTGCGGTGGGTGAGGCAGAGTAAGAGCACTCTTTTAGAAAAGGTGTTTCTTGATTATTTACATGTGAAGCATGAAGAAGGCCAGGGTAGTCAGCGGTGATGGCCACTTCTATGCCATCATAGCTCGTCTGGTAAAACACTCCCTCGGCGAGCACCACGAATATATCTGGATCCTCCTCAAATCCAGGATCAAGCTCCCGGTTGTGGTCCTCTGGCTGTGGGGCGGGACTATGAAGTCCTCCGGTGACCTTTCGCTAGTGCTGTCATAACAAACGGATTTGAAACTTATCAAAAGTAATCCGGCAAGGAAAGGAGTGAAACAGAGGGGTAGAGGCTTACCCAAAGGGGAGGATTATACATAGAATACCCATCTCTGCGCTTAATGCGAAGAAATTCCTCTTCCTCCCCTTTAAGCAGCTCGACCAATATCTTGGCTAGAGCGGCGGGGGTATCCGGACCTTTCCAGCCACAGCGGGAGGCGTCATCCTCTCCGTTATAGTGCCACATTGGCAGCACTCTGTATTGTAGCGGCTGAACCCCTCTCACTATGGAGGTCGCCATTACCTCGACTATTGTGAGTCCGAACTGAGCGAGCGTCTTTATTTTGCTCATGACCTGACAAACTTCTGCACTGTCATCCTCTTCATGACTCCGAGGACGCCAACTGTGGCGTTTCTTCAGCGGAACACTCGCGAATTCAGGAAGACCCTTTCGAACTGGGTTAGGAAGCGCGATGTCCTCAATGTAGAACCATTCGGAACGCCATTCTTCAGATGCCTTCCTTGGTGTGCCAGACAGATATCCGGTATTGGTGATACGCCACACTTTGGCTCCACCCACTTCAAATATTGACCCCTCGTGATTACGCCCAGAAATGAGCCTAGAAACAAGACAGAACAACTTCCTCCACAGCTCAAAATGAGCCTCGATGCCCAGAAATAATTCGTATAAAGCGACATAACCCGCGATGTGCAGAAGGGAGGCATGGGTGAAGTTGTGCAGCTGGAGGCCATAGTATTCCAGAAGCCCTCGGAGGAACGGATGGATTGGAAATCCGACGCCTCTTAGTAGGTAGGGGACGAAACACACTTGCTCCCCCCGGATGGATTGGGGAATCCCTCTGCCTGGGTCTCACTGTTGAAGGAATCTAGCCCCGCTCGAACAGGGACTAGATCTGCGGGGGGAAGAAATCCCTGCATCTGCAGCTTCGCTAATTGACTATAGGGCACATAACACCTCTCCCACTCGCCCTTCTTTGGGCCGGAACGGGAGGAGGAGCTGGGAACGCTAGCCATGTTGGAATGGTTTCTTCTGGTAGTCTCCGGGGATTTTCTCTGCGTAGTGCCAAATGGATCTAGGATCTAATCTCTTTAAATAGGCGCTCTTCCCTGCAGGGACGGGGTGTTATTCACAAAAATGCCCCGACCGTCCGCATTCGCCCGACACGTGGAAGACGAATATGTTTAGTGCACAGAAGCCGAGGGGAGCGACATTGGATCAATGGCCGAATACATTACTTGGAGATCATTGTCGGTGTCAAAACCGGCGGATCTCGGGTAGGGGGTCCCGAACTGTGCGTCTAAGGCAGATGGTAACAGGAGGTGGGGGACACAATGTTTACCCAGGTTCATGGTGGATACACCCAAAGAAAACAATGATGAGGAACGAAAGGATGCAGCGAAGGATAGCTCCCTCGAGAAGCAACCAAAGCGACAGCGTAGGCGCCGCTCCAAATCCCGCCTCGGCAAAAACATCGATAACACCGCAAGAGAAAATAACACCACGGTCGACTCTAGAGGAAACGATGACCACACTGACCCAGCGATAGAGCAGGGTGAGCCAGCGGACGACAAACACAGTACGGAGCCGCTGTCCGATAACGGCGATGCCGAGCGTCAAGCTAATCAACCTATCTCCGGAGAGGAGAACAGTCCGGACGACGATGCACACATCATCCCGGAAAGGCACTTGGAACAAGAGAACCTCCGTAGAAGGCTTATTGCCACCGCGAGGAGTCTGAAGAAGCAGAAGCAAAGGCTTAAGGCTGCGCAGAATACATTAAACAGTAGATGGAATAAAGTGCTCGACAATGAAGAAAAGTGTGGTGGCAGTCGCCACACAAAGAGCTATCCAAAGCGCAAGCTGTTGCCTGAGTTCGATGATGAGGCTGTAGAGCCCACACAACCGAAGAATAAAATGGCCGATCAGCCGGATCGACCACCTCGTGGCCGCGATAGGGGGCTAACGATGTCGCACATAAGCCAACACACGATTTATGTGAGGACTTGCACCAAAAATCCAATATGACCAGGTCCATCTATGGATCTAGGAAGCGCGCTCCAGCACAAAATCAAAACCGAATACTACAACCATCCGAACGCCATGATACATCCAAATACAGGGGTGCCGCACACCCCTGTGTTTCACCGATGAGGTGCTGGATCATGAATTTCCAGAGGGATTCAAACCCGTGAACATAGAGGCATACGACGGAACGACAGACCCTGGGGTTTGGATTGAGGACTTCATCCTCCACATCCATATGGCCCGTGGAGACGATCTCCACGCCATCAAATACTTGCCCCTCAAGCTGAAGGGACCAGCTCGGCACTGGCTGAAGAGCCTCCCCGAAAATTCAATCGGAAGTTGGGAGGAGCTCGAGGATGCTTTTAGGGCCAACTTTCAAGGGACCTATGTCCGACCTCCGGATGCAGACGATTTAAGTCATATAATTCAACAGCCCGGAGAGTCAGCCCGAAAGCTTTGGAACATATTTCTCACTAAGAAGAACCAAATCGTCGATTGCCCGGACGCCGAAGCCTTAGCGGCTTTCAAACACAGCGTCTGAGACGAATGGCTCGCCAGACACCTCGGCCAAGAAAAACCGAGGACAATGGCAGCCCTAACAAGCCTCATGACCCGCTTTTGCGTGGGCGAAGATAGCTGGCTGGCCCGTAGTAGCACCAGCAACCCAGGCACATCTGGAGTCCGAGTTGGCAATGGAAACCCACGACGCAGTAAAAACAAGCGTCGAAATAACGAAGACAGTCCAGACAACACGGCGGTCAATGCCGGATTCAGGGGATCTCGACCCGGTCAACTGAAAAAGCCTTTCAAAGGCAACAGAGATGGACCGTCCAACCTAATAAGATTCTAGACAAATTATGCCAGATTCATGGCACCTCCGATAAACTTGCAAACCATACCCACAGATAATGCTGGGTCTTCAAGCAGGCCGACAAGCTAAACGCCGAACACAAGGGGAGGGAGACACCAAGCGAAGACGAGGATGAGCCTCGAGAGCAAAACACTGGGGGACAGAAAAAATTCCCACCAGAGGTCAAAACAGTGAACATGATTCACGTAACAAGGAGAAGGAGCAGACCTGCACTCCGAGACATATGCGCCTTAGAGCCCGTCACCCCTAAGTTCAACCCTTGGTCGGCCTACCCGATTGCCTTTGATCGCAGGGATCACCTGGCAAGTATCTGGCACGGAGGATTTGCTGCCTTGGTGCTAGACCCAATTATCGACGGATACCATCTCACCCAAGTCCTCATGGACGGAGGTAGTCGTCTTAATCTGATATATCAGGACACAGTTCGCAAAATGGGGATAGACCCGACAAGAATTAGCCCAAGTAATACTACCTTTAAAGGAGTAATACCAGGCCCAGAGGCTCGCTGTACGGGCTCTCTAGTACTAGAGGTTGTATTCGGTTCTCCCGACAACTTTCAAAGTGAAAAGTTAACCTTCTACATCGCTCCATTCCGAAGTGGCTATCAAGCACTACTCGGAAGAATAGCGTTTGCTCATTTTAACGCAGTACCGCATTACGCTTCTCTTAAGCTTAAGATGCCCAGTCCCCGCGGCATCATCACAGTTAGCGGAAATATTGAGCGTTCCTTACGCGCGGAAGAGCGTGTGGCGACTATAACAGCCGAACACTAAAAGGCCTCTCCAACCAGAATAAATGATCGGCCGTCAAGACCGCGGACACGGCTAGACGAGTCCGGCGCATAACTAGCTGTAACAGCTTAGATAAACCTGATATCGGTTTGATGGTTATACCCCCATAGGCGGTACCAGGGGCTTCTCGCATGTAAAAAGGACTAGTTCGGCTTGATTTTACTTATCTTGAATTTTAATGGTTTATTGAGAATAACCAATTTTTTGCTTTCACCTAAGTTCTTCTCTTTTACAGGTGATAATCGTGCTACACCCTTCCAGGATACGGCACAATGGAGACACAGGCACAGACGTGCAGCAGGGACCCTCTCAAAGGTTTCTTTTTAGATTAAGACCCTGTGTAAACCTTTCTCACTGTCTTTTGTTGCTTCAATTCCTCCGGACACTCAGCATAGCCGAGAAGGATGCTGACGTTATTGGCATTTCACCACGTCAGAATAATGCACGTACCTGGACACTCGGGGTTCATTATCAAACGCGTTATTCAGCCTGGTATATGTTATAAAGACCGAATACCTTAGGGAGTGTTCGGCGTCGCGAGTTTGGCCTTATATGCATCAGCTCCGAATCATGTCTTTGGTCAAATGTTGGGTTTGCCTGACTCCCGTGTTTTGCTACCTTACGTTCCGCTCTATCGGCTAAGGTTGCACCGGGAGAACTACTGCGATTGTGCCCTGGTTCATCTGGACGAGCACCTCAGTAGAGAAAGCCGAAAACTGACTGTCATGATACAGCGTGAGACTGGTCAACCACTCAATGACTCATCGGAATCTTTGGGATTCCTCCGCATTAACGAAGGACCGGTTTTCCCGGTCAAGTACGTACGCTCACCGTATTTGGACGGCCGTAGAAATACCAGGGGCACACCGTATAGTAGCCCCACTGTCAAACTCCTATGGTTAAGTAAAAGTGTTAAAGCAATATAGTCCGATTGCCTCGTTCGCCGCGCTACCACCTCCTTAATGGACCAAGACGTTGGATCAAGTGTTAAAACACGCTTTTGCAAACACCCCCGCATTATATGCATGGGGGCTGAAGCCGGTGACTGCAAACTTTCAGGTTATATATACACATATACATAAACGACCGCACATGAGGCATAATAATACTTTCAAGCAAAAGTATAAACACAACCTCTATAGTTCAAATAACATTGTTCTTACAATTGGGATACATGTCACTAGAACATGATACTCTTCGAGCACCGAGCCTCTATTAAACAAGCACCTTCTAGGACTTCTTCAAAATAGTGCTCGGCAGAAACCTGGCCTACGGCCGGATTTTGGGTTGCAATCGTGGTGGCCTCCATCTCCGCCCAGTATGTCTTGACACGGGCGAGAGCCATTCGCGCACCCTCTATGCACGCCGACTTCTTCACCACGTCAATATGCGGCACAACACCAAGGAATTGTTGCACAAGACCAAAATAACTATTCGAACTTAGTCCTGCTGGCCAGAGACGATCCACGACAGACCTCATGGCAAGCCCGGACAACCTATGGAGCTCGGACCACTCGGCCATTTGCTCATTCAACAGCAGCGGACGTGCCGGAGCATGGAACTACGACCAGAACAACTTTTCCACTTTGTGACCTTTCTCATCTTCGAAAAACTTGGTCGCGTCAGCAGCACTCGCTGCCAAATCCAGTTACTCGTCCGCAGAACTCCATAATTGATCCAGAAGGGCATACTTAGGATCACCGAACTTCGTCCGGAACAAAAAGGGCTTCCTGGCTGTGATATTTCCGGCTTGACATAGCTCCTCCTTCGCCGCTCTGATTTTCGAGCAGGCTTCCTTGGCTGCCACCATGGCTTTCTTTAGGTCCGCCGTCTTCGTTTGGCTTTCCTTTTCAAGTAGCTCATAACGGTCGGCAGCATCTTTCAATTCAATAGCCATTTTGGCTATTTTCTCTTTGCTCTCGCAATGTGCAGCCTGTTCGGATTTTAACTCTTCAACCGCCTTTAGGGCGGCCGGATCACTCTTCCTGGCTTGCTCCTTGGCTCGGGAAAGTTCCGCCCGAAGGGTCTCCACGGCAACAGCTCCATCTGCAGTCACAAACATATTACAGATACTAGCATCATGCTCCTCTTAATATATATTGATCATTGGAGAATACATACCCTGTGCCTCGTCAAGCCACTTGTTTACAAGCACGATGTCGACATCTGCCGCATCAAGTTGCCGCTTTAGTTCGGCAAATTGACCAGTCCGGCTAGCCACCGGACCCGCAGCCGCCTGCACATGAAAGCAGCACAGTTATTACCTTGGACTATGATCCTCTATTTGCCGTCTCTTTCGACAAAAACCAGAGTCTCAGGGGCTACTATCTACATAGGGCACACCTAGCGTGTGCGGCACCGTTAAAAAACTACATATATTACTTTGCGTACCTCAAAGCCTCTTAGCAGGCTCACAAAAGCTTCATGCAACCCGCTTTCGGTGGATGAAATCCTCTCAACCACCGTACCCATTAGCGTACGATGCGTTTCTTAGATAGCCGCTTGCTCCAGAAGATTCATCAGTGCGTCTGGTCCTGCACCGGACAGTCCCGGACTCTTTCTGTGGCTCTCCTTAGGAGCCGAGTACTCCAGACTTCGGGTGGCCGAAGGGTTGCCCTCTGGCCTTGGCGGATCAGGAGAAATCCTCCGTGACGACACCTCGTGGTCGCCCGCCTCATGAGGCAGGGAGGCACGGGGAGGCGTTTCACTCTCCATCATCTCCAGAAGAAGATCCCCCGAAGACGAACTCTGTCGAGAAGGGCTACGATCTGAACTACAAGACGTACGTCTTGGTCATTGATCTCAGAAATGAGGCAAGTTATATTTACTATAAAGTACTTTTGTTTACTTACAGCTCGGTGGAGGGCTGGTCCCCTTGCAGGAACTGTACGGTAAGGATGCTCTCCGGAGTAGGCCCCCCTGACAAAGGTTTCTTCCCTCGTTTGGAAACTATTGTTTCCAAGTCTTCAGAGGCGGCCCTCTTCCTTCCTTGGGGAGAAGGAATTTTAGGTTCTTCCCCCCGGTTATCCTCCTTCGTGGAGGCACTAATTCCCCCGGATTGGATGAATAGTGAGTGCGGCCCGCTTTCGGCTGCTTTATTCCCCCCTTTATCTTCCCCTGATGGCGCTTGATAAGGCGCAAGCTCGAGCATTCTGGCTAGTACTGGATCTGTAGAGCCTTTGGGAAGGGGGGCCGAACACCTGATCATCTTTGCCTTTTTTATCCAGCCCTGGTCAAAGAGCGACTGTCGGCGTTCTAGGAACGGGGGTCCCTAGACTTGCCTGCCTGCGGCCTGCGGTGTGGCTTAAAGGGGGCCCAACACGACCCATCTTCATCAACACGAGGCTCAAGACCCTCGCGAGGGGCCAAGCCTCGCGGGGCGGACGGCACGGAGCTTCCTCAGGCGCGGCCTCACCAGGCTGGCTCACGAGGAGGCGGAGAGATCAAGGCGGGGTACCTCACGAGGTGCCTATGACGCAAGCCATGACGACCAAGGGTGCCAGGCGGGCGCCAGCCCGCGCAGTGTCTCCCTTTCCTCTTTGGTGCAAAGGGGGCAAGCGCAGGCGAGAGGATCAAGCAAAGGCATCCATTTTGGTGCAACGAGACCAAGACCAGTCCAACGGTGGGAAGGAGGTCATCGTGGAGCCCAGAACGGCGTCACCACAGAGCCTTTGGCAGGCGAGGACCAACTTTAGTCAGGATAAGTGTACCAGATGTTCCCCTTCAAAATGGCCAATTGTTGGCGCCCTTCCCGCTCAATATTTGGGAAGAGGCCCAGGGCCTTTGCCTATAAATAGGACTAGCCACCCCCAGGGTAGGGGAGGGGATCATCAGGCAACAAAGAGAGAGAGAGAGAGAGAGAGAGAGAGAGAGAGAGAGAGAGAGGGAGGGAGAGAGAGAAGGGCGGCTGAACTCCTCCTAGCAGTTCATCATCCTTGCTAAGAGCAGACCCTCGCGAGGCTGTTCTTCCTTGTATTGTTCATCGTCATCAGCCCAAGAGGCAATCCACCCACCACAAACTAGATTAGGGTATTACACCACAATGGTGGCCCGAACTAGTATAAATCTTGTGTGTCTTGTGCTGTTCTTTCAGTAGTTTAGATCTTTGCGAGACGGAGAGGTAGAGGGCGAAGTCTCCGCGCGTAGCCCAGAGTTCGAACCTCAAGGGTCTGCCGGAACCCGAAATCCGACAGTTGGCGCACCAGGTAGGGGTGCGCTGGAATTTGTCTTCCACCGCTCCGCTCTCCTCCGACCGTCGCGTCCATGTCCGACGCACGTCAGGCCCGCGCCGATCGCCGGGCCGCCATCGTTTCCCGCGTCGCCCAGATGGCCCCCGTCGGCATGCGCCTTCGTCGTTCCCCGTCGCCCGCCATCGACGCCGCCCCCGGCCCGGCGGGGAACGAGCAGCAAGCGTCATCTTAGCGCCCGTCAGTGCGGCAAGACGGCCGCACAGCTACACCAACACCCCCGGTCATTGCGGCCCTGGCGGCTCGCAGGCGCCGCCCACAAGTCGCCACGTTAAGCCATTTGTTCACCGGGTCAGCGCCGTTTTCGTGCGGCAGGGGGCTCACCCGGACCAGGCGGCACTCAAGGCTGGCTTGACCTTCGGCTTGGAGGACCACCCCTCCAACTCGGCCAGCTCGGGCGCGCTCCCCATGTTATGCACCCCCACCATATGCCAGTTGGCCGTCACCAGAACCCTCATCGATGGTGGCGCGGGCCTCAGCGTGCTTTCGGTCGAGGCCTTCGATCTCTTCCGCATACCCCTGGAACGACTGCAACCCAGCCGGCCCTTCTCAGGCGTTGGGGGCGGGTCATCCAACTCCTTGGAACAGATCCGGCTCCCAGTAACCTTCGACATCTATGACAACTTCCGCACAGAGATGGTCGACTTCGACATCGCCCCCATCGGCCTCCTCTACAACGCCATCCTCGGCTACCCAGCGCTGGCCCAGTTCATGGCCGCCACGCACCCAGCGTACAACCTTATGAAGATGCCTGGGAGCAGCGGTGTCCTCACCGTGCATGGGGACACCGGGGACGCACTGCGGGTGCTCAAGCTCGCCTTCAAGGCAGCGGCATCGACACGGCCCGCCGACTCAGGGACCCCCGAGCCCAAGGGGGCTGCGCCCGCCAAGAAGAAGCAGTTGTTCACCCAGGACAAGGCAGAAACCAAGCAGATACCTATTGACGAGGATGGGTCCTCCAGTGCCACTTTCACCATAGGCGCCAACCTCGAGCCTGAGCAGGAGGAGGCCCTAATCAGGTTCCTGCACACAAACAAGAAGGTATTCGCTTGGGAACCTGATCAGTTGGCAGGGATCCCCAGGAGCGTAATCGAGCATCACCTCAACGTGTGCCCAAACGCGCGCCCCGTGAAGCAGAAGGCGAGGCGGTAGTCCACGAAGAAGCAAGCCTTCATCGTCCAAGAAACCCGCAAGCTAGAAGCCGCTGGAGTCATTCGCAAGGTCCGATACCCGGATTGGTTGGCCAACCCTGTCTTTGTGCCCAAGAAGGGAGGAAAGCAACGCATGTGTGTCGACTTCACCAACCTCAACAAGGCATGCCCACAAGATCCATTCCCGCTCCCCCGCATCGATCAGATCGTCGATTCCACTGCAGAGTGCGACCTGCTATGCTTCCTGGATGCCTTCTCTGGGTATCACCAGATCAAGATGGCAGTAGAAGACGTCGAGAAGACCGCCTTCCTGACCCCCTGCGGGGTGTACTGCTACACGTGCATGCCGTTTGGGCTGCGTAACGCAGGAGCAACCTTTCAGCGGCTGATGCACATCACTTTGGGCCCGCAGCTCGGGAAGAATGTCGAAGCTTACGTTGACGACATTGTGGTGAAGTCTCAGGAGGCCAAGACCCTGATACAAGACCTGGAGGAAACCTTCGCGAGCCTCGACGCAGTGAACCCGCGGCTCAACCCGGAGAAGTGTGTGTTCGGGGTCCCCTCAGGCAAGCTTTTGGGCTTCCTCATGTCCCATCAAGGCATTGAGGCTAACCCAGAAAAGGTCAAGGCGGTCGAGGACATGATCCCGCCGAAGACCCTCAGAGAAATGCAGAAGCTCACAGGACGTGTGACCGCGCTAGGGCGCTTCATCTCCAAGCTGGGGGAGCGAGCGCTGCCTTTCTTCCAGCTGATGAAGAAAAAGGGGTCCTTTGAATGGACTGAAGAGGCAGACAAGGAATTTCAAGGTCTCAAGAAATACCTGACCGGTCCCCCGGTCATGGTGGCTCCACGTCCTAAAAAAAGAGCCCCTGGTGATACCTCGCTGCCACTCCTTACTCCGCCAGCGCAGCCCTGGTGGCGGTTAGGGAGGAGCGCCAAATCAGAACGACGGCAGCAGCTCGAGACAAGGCAAAATAGGAACAAGGAAGGCCCATAGAAGCCGTAACCGCGGTTGAGGACCAGCTGCCAAAGAGTGCGCCAGAAGCAGGAGAGGCCACTCATCTGGATGGTCCGCCTCCTGAGGCCCCGTCGCCTCGCGAGGCTCCCTTGCCTCCGGAGGGTGCCGCGAGCACTAATGCACTCAACCTTGTTGAGCACCCAGTATACTTCGTCAGCATGGTGTTACGGGATGCGAGGGCACGGTATCCCATGCCTCAGAAGCTCCTCCTCGCGTTACTGGTGGCCTCGCGTAAGTTGCGTCACTATTTACAGGGCCACCCCATCAAGGTCGTCTCATCATACCGCCCGGAGAGAGTGCTAAGGAGCCCCAACTCAGCCGGAAGGGTCGCTGAATGGAACATAGAACTACAGGCATTTCAACTCGAGTTCAGCACGACCAGGGTCATCAAGGGAGCAGCGTTAGCAGATTTCGTGGCAGAATGGACGGAGCCACCGGGCCTCAAGGGCGACGAGGATCGGTCCCTCCTCCCGGGGAGCGAGGCGCCAGAAGGCTGGGTCATGTACTTCGATGGGGCATTCTCCAGGCACGGCGCCGGGGCTGGCGCGGTACTGATATCACCCACTCAGGACAAGCTCTACTACGCTGTGCAGCTCTGTTTCCAGCAAGGTGAAAAAGTCTCCAACAACATAGCAGAGTATGAAGGTCTAATAGCGGGCTTGAAGGCCGCAGCAGCCCTGGGGGTGAAGCGCCTCACTGTCAAGGGCGATTCGCATCTCCTTGTCAACTTCTCCAACAAGGTGTATGAGCCGAAGGACGAGCACATGGAAGCCTACCTAGCGGAAGTCCGCAGGATGGAGAAGCAATTCTGGGGGCTGGAGTTGAAGCATGTGCCCCGTGGCGCCAATCAGGAGGCCGATGACATCGCCGGACAGGCGTCCAGGCGGTTACCTCAGAAACCTGGCACCTTCAAAGAGCGACTCTTCAAGCCCTCAGCCCAACCGTCATTATCGAACACTGCTCAGCCTCGGGAGGAACTTCCCCAGCCACCTGCCTCAGGAGCCCCGGTCTACGGCCCGACCTCAGGGGCATACCTGCTCCTGACAATGGAACCTCAGGAGGAGTGCTGGATCGCGGAACTCCGGAGTTATTTAACACAAGGGACCCTGCCGAAGAAGGAGGAGGAAGTGGAGCGTGTGGCACGACAGGCCATGGCATACTGCATCAGGGATGGAGAGCTCTACAGGAGGCGACCAAACGACGTATCTCTGCGCTGCATCTCCAGGGAGCAAGGAAAGGAACTGCTGGAAGATATACACGGCAGGGACTTTGGGCATCATTCATCATCACGAACCCTCGTTGGCAAGGCATTCCGCAGTGGGTTCTATTGGCCCACCGCACTCAGTGACGCTGTCGAGCTGGTGAAGGCTTGTGAAGCCTGCCAATTTCACGCCAAGCAGATCCATCAGCCGGCGGGAGGCCTGCAGACCATCCCCCTTTCGTGGCCGTTCGCGGTCTGGGGGCTGGACATTCTGGGCCTGTTTCCTCGGGTGCCAGGGGGCTACCGCTACCTCTACGTCGCCATTGACAAGTTCACCAAGTGGGCAGAAGTAGAGGCTGTCCGCACCATCCCCGCGGGTTCTGCGGTCAAGTTCATCAGGGGCATCGTGAGCCGGTTTGGGGTGCCGAACCGCATCATCACGGACAACGGTTCACAGTTCACCAGTAACCTTTTCAGAACATACTGTGCTAACCTTGGAACGCAGATATGCTACGCCTCGGTGGCGCATCCACGAAGTAACGGCCAGGCCGAAAGAGCCAACGCGGAGGTCCCGAGGGGCCTCAAGACCAGGACGTTCAGGAAGAAGCTGGAGGCCTGCGGCAGAGGTTGGTACGATGAGCTCCAGTCCATGTTGTGGTCCATCCGCACAACCGCGACCAAGCCGACTGGGGAGACCCCGTTCTTCCTGGTCTATGGAGCTGAAGCAGTCCTCCCTCACGAGGTCAGACGTCACTCCGCGCGGGTCCAAGCGTTCGACGAGGCGCAGCAGGACGCCATGCGGGGGATGGACCTCGTGCTGGGGGAGGAACGCCACTGAGAAGCCTCGTTACGAGTGGCGAGGTACCAACAGGCGCTACGACGATATCACTGCCGCAACATCTGCCCCAGGACTCTCGAGGTAGGAGACCTCGTACTCAGGCGGGTTCTCTCTAGGGAGGGGCTGCACAAGCTCTCTCCCATGTGGGAGGGCCCGTTCAAGGTTGTTCATGTTTCCAGGCCAGGCTCCGTGCGCTTGGAGACTCAGGAGGGGGAGCCGGTTCAGAACGCATGGAACATCCAGCACCTCCGGAGGTTCTACCCCTAGAAGGCCCAGAGCCTGTGAAGATTATCCTTTCTTTTTTGGAAAAGGCCCAGAGCCTGTGAAGAAGGCGAACGCCTGTGAAGATTATCCTTTTTGGAGAAGGCCCTGAGCCTGTGAAGAAGGTGAACGCCTGTGAAGATTATCCTTTTTGGAGAAGGCCCAGAGCCTGTGAAGAAGGCGAACGCCTGTGAAGATTATCCTTTTTGGAAAAGGCCCAGAGCCTGTGAAGAAGGCCAGCGCCTGTGAAGATTGTCGCGTTTTGGAAAAGGCCCGGAGCCTGTGAAGAGGTCAAATGCCTATGAAGCTCGTTTCCCCTAAGAAGAAAGGCCCGGAGCCTGTGAAGAAGGCCAATGCCTGTGAAGCTCGCCGCCCGTGACACTCTCACGTAATAATGAGTGGGGCTGTACACGCCCCGGAGTCTCCGGAGCGCCGGCCTCAGGCCCTGGGGCTCCCTCCCACGCCCAGTGGCAGCACTTAGCTCTGCGCTGGTGAGAAGACGTCGAAGACTAGATTAGGTGCCGGGCGCGGCTTTTTCATTTGCTTTACGCAGTTGGCTTGTTTGTTCGTAGTTGAAATTTTATTGAAATTATTACCGTTGTTGGTTTATGGTTCGTCGATTTTCACTCCCCCGCTTTGATTTTTCTTATGAAAGGCCTCGCGAGGGAGGACAGCCGAGCGCCCTCGCGAGAGTTCCTGTTCTAGTCGTTCGAAGGTTTCGCGACCTGGGCCCATTACGGGAGCATCCCTCCAGTCCGTGCCCCTCGGGCACCGCGACACACACACAGGGCCTGGGTCGGTCGCCCCCCCATGGCTGGGGCCGGGAACTATCTATGCGCAAACACATAGCAGAAAGGCGCGAAAAACGGAATCAAGGTAACGGTTAACAACAGTAACCCCGAACACGCCCCCACGGGGCTCCACACAGCTGTTTTCTTTACGCAGGAAACAAAAGGGAAAGAAGGGGCAAGCCTGGCGCGGCTCGCCTCACACCGGCCTGCGGAGGAGGCTCGGGCTGCCTCCGGAGCTCAAGCAGACTCCCTCTCGCGCTTCACTGGGGCGCGATGGCGGGCGGACGTACTGCCACCTCCCAAGCGTGCGCGACGACGAGGGGGCTGACTGCGGCCACCGCTGGAAGAGTCGCTTGAAGAGGAGTCGATGAAGCTCGGGGAACCCCGAGCGCCGCCAACCACGCTAGCGCTGTCTCCTTCGTCGTCATCGGGGCTGGGTCCCGGGCCGCGGTCGTCGTCCTCAGGGCAACACCCTGTGCGGCGACCATCTTCCCCAAACACCCTCACATAGAGGGTGGCATCACCGTCAAACGTAAAGTGCAGGGTGCACCGGCGCTCCAGGCCGCGAGCATGGGCGAACGCCTGCCAACCACGAGTCAAGGCCAAGCTTCCAGCGGCGGAGACCTCCAGTGCAGCCCACGAGGCCCGGCTGCAGCAGCCGTCCGCCTGAAGCCAGAGGCCGCCCGGGGCACCGGCCGGGAGCTCACCAAGGAGGAAGCGAGGAAGTTGGAGCCGGGCGCTAGTCGGCTCCGCCGACCATACGACGAACTCCGGCAGCACCTCCGCCGCGCGAAAGCATGGCCTAGGGGAGCGGGCGACCAGAGAACGTCCCCCGACCGCGGCAGATCGCCCGCCACCACGCTGGGAACCATCCCCGCGACCGCGGGACGCTGCCGGGGCAGCCACGGGATGCTTCCGGGGGCGCCCTCGACCGCGCTTGGGCGGGGGAGAGGCAGGCTCAACCTATCAGGCCTTCCCTTTCTCTGCAGCCGAGAACCTCCTCGACTGAGCCATGGAGAAGGAGAAGCAAGGAGAGATGGACTGGGAGGGCGCGCAGTGCCGTACTTATAGCCGGCGAAGGCCAACCGTCGGCCTCCATGATCACAAGTAATCATGACACGATCTGCATGCAGGGACTTGTCCAATGCACGCGACCACCGAGGCGTCATGGGGAAGCGGAGACGCCCACGTCCAATCAACCGCCACGCGGCGCCAAAGGCCGCAGGCTGTTAGGGCCCGTGGCGCTTCGCCCTTGCCCTTTCGCCTCTCGGCACGACCAAGTCCGGGCGCGCCTTGGGCTCGGGGGCTACTGTCGGTGTTCTGGGAACGGGGGTCCCTAGACTTGCCTGCCTGCGGCCTGCGGTGTGGCTTAAAGGGGGCCCAGCACGGCCCATCTTCATCAACACGAGGCTCAAGACCCTCGCGAGGGGCCAAGCCTCGCGGGGCGGACGACACGGAGCTTCCTCAGGCGCGGCCTCACCAGGCTGGCTCACGAGGAGGCGGAGAGATCAAGGCGGGGTACCTCACGAGGTGCCCATGACGCAAGCCATGACGACCAAGGGTGCCAGGCGGGCGCCAGCCCGAGCAGTGTCTCCCTTTCCTCTTTGGTGCAAAGGGGGCAAGCGTAGGCAAGAGGATCAAGCAAAGGCATCCATTTCGGTGCAACAAGACCAAGACCAGTCCAACAGTGGGAAGGAGGTCATCGTGGAGCCCAGAACGGCGTCACCACAAAGCCTTTGGCAGGCGAGGACCAACTTTAGTCAGGATAAGTGTACCAGATGTTCCCCTTCAAAATGGCCAATTGTTGGTGCCCTTCCCGCTCAATATTTGGGAAGAGGCCCCGGGCCTTTGCCTATAAATAGGACTAGCCACCCCCAGGGTAGGGGAGGGGATCATCAGGCAACAAAGAGAGAGAGAGAGAGAGAGAGAGAGAAGGGCGGCTGAACTCCTCCTAGTAGTTCATCGTCCTTGCTAAGAGCATACCCTCGCGAGGCTTTCTTCCTTGTATTGTTCATCGTCATCAGCCCAAGAGGCAATCCACCCACCACAAACTAGAGTAGGGTATTACACCACAATGGTGGCCCAAACTAGTATAAATCTTGTGTCTCCTGTGCTGTTCTTTCAGTAGTTTAGATCTTTGTGAGACGGAGAGGTAGAGGGCGAAGTCTCCGCATGCACCCCAGAGTTCGAACCTCAAGGGTCTGCCGGAACGCGAAATCTGACAACGACTTTTCAGAATGATGTTGTGATAAATAAAGAGATAGCGTGTTTGGGCGAGGAACTACTTACTTGGGTATCTGGACGATTGCAGCTCAAACCCGCATCCTTGGTGGTGTCCGGACACTTTATTTGTGGTCCGAAGACAATCTGTACATCTCTTCGAGCGTCATGCCGAGGAAGTGCTGAATAGCTCGCGATCCTTCCGGGTTGAACTCCCACATACGGAGAGGTCGACGTTTGCAAGGCGGGACTCGACGAACTAGCATGACTTGCATTACCGTGACCAGGCTGACATCTCTCTCGAGGAGATCTCGGATGTGACTCTGCAATATCGACACATCATTTACTGGCCCCCAGTCCAGCCCCTTGCTGATCCATGATGTCAGTTGTGGCGGGGGGCCCGAGCGAAAGGCAGGGGCGGCCACCCACTTAGTACCGCGGGGAGCTGTGATGTAAAACCACTGCCGTTGCCATAAGCTGGATACCTCCGGGAAGGAACCCTTTGGCCATGGAACATCGGCGCCTTTGCTTATTATGGCTCCTCCGCATTCTGCGTGTCGCCCATTAATCATCTTTGGCTCCACATTAAAGGTCTTGAGCCACAAGCCGAAGTGCGGGGTGACATGGAGGAAGGCCTCACACACGACGATGAACAAGGAGATGTGAAGGATGGAATATGGGGCCATGTCATGGAAATCCAGCCCGTAATAGAACATGAGCCCCCTAACAAAGGGATCTAGACTAAGACCTAGCCCTCGGAGGAAGTGAGAGATGAATAGGATGCTCTCGCCGGGTTTGGGAGTGGGAATGACCTGCCCTCGAGAAGGTAGCCTGTGCGAGATTTCGCCGGTCAGATACCTGGCTTCTCTCAGCTTCTTAATGTCCTCCTCTTTGACAGAGGAGGGCATCCACCGACCTTGAAGGTTGGATCCGGACATGATTGAATGTCCGAAGCGCCTAGCCTGAGCCTTGGGTGTTGGAACTCGAGGTGGGGGATGGGTTCGATTGAGTGCGAGAAGAAAAGGACATGCCTCTTTATAAAGAGGATGAATATCAAGCGTCCTCCGCGTGGCCGTTTGGAACTTGCCTAAAATCGAGGAGTCATACCAACGGGCACGATAGGGTTACCCACACCCGTATTGATGAGAATCCCGTAATAAGGGGGACACGATCTCTGCTTCGACAAAGACGTGCCAATAAAATCGCCTCGCAAAACATGCAGTGGCAGGCTGATTGAGAAAAACGGTTCGAATAATGACCAGGCTGTGGTGTGATGTCACGTTATGAAAAGTTGTCAGCAGATTAGATTTGTGGAAATATTATTCTCTCTACGGTGGTATGTGGAACTTTTTTTGCAGAGCCGGACACTATCCTTGTGTTCAAAAACCTTCTATGGAGTATTCGGAGGAATAAACCGCCTTGCAATGCCGAAGACAATCTGCGCGCTGGACTCATCGTCATTGAAGCCTTGTTCAGGGGCTAATGAGGGAGTCCTGGATTAGGGGGTCCTCGGACGGCCGGACTATATACTTTAGCCGGACTGTTGGACTATGAAGATACAAGATTGAAGACTTCGTCCCGTGTCCCGATGGGACTCTACTTGGCGTGGAAGGCAAGCTTGGCAATACGGATATGTAGATATCCTCCCTTGTAACCGACTCTGTGTAACCCTAGCCCCCTCCGGTGTCTATATAAACCAGAGGGTTTAGTCCGTAGGACAACAACAATCATACCATAGGCTAGCTTCTAGGGTTTAGCCTCTACGATCTCGTGGTAGATCAACTCTTGTAATACTCATATCATCAAGATCAATCAAGCAGGTAGTAGGGTATTACCTCCATCGAGAGGGCCCGAACCTGGGTAAACATCGTGTCCCCCGCCTCCTATTACCATCCGCCTTAGACGCACAGTTCGGGACCCCCTACCCGAGATCCACCGGTTTTGACACCGACATCAGGCCCTATCGATGGAGGTAATACCCTACTTCCTTCTTGATTGATCTTGATGATATGAGTATTACAAGAGTTGATCTACCATGAGATCGTAGAGGCCAAACCCTAGAAGCTAGCCTATGATTATGATTGTTGTTGTCCTACGGACTAAACCCTCCGGTTTATATAGACATCGGAGAGGGCTAGGGTTACACAGAGTCGGTTACAATCGAGGAGATCTACATATCCGAATTGCCAAGCTTGCCTTCCACGCAAAGGAGAGTCCCACCCGAACACGGACCAAGTCTTCAATTTTGTAACTTCGTAGTCCAACAGTCCGGCCAAGGTATATAGTCCGGCTGTCCGAGGACCCCCTAATCCAGGACTCCCTCAGTAGCCCCTGAACCAGGCTTCAATGACGATGAGTCCGGTGTGCAGATTGTCTTCGGCATTGCAAGGCGGGTTCCTCCTCTGAATACTCCATAGAAGATTTTGAACACACGGATCGTGTCCGGCTCTACAAAACAAATTCCACACACCACCGTAGAGTATATTATTCCACTAATCTAATCTGCTGACAACTTTTCATAACGTGATGTCCTGCCGTGGCCCGGTCATTACGAACCGTTTTTCCCTACCTGCCACTGCACGTGTTGCGAGGCAGTTTTATTGGCACGTCTTGTTGAAGCAGAGACCGTGTTCCCCTTATCACGGGATCCTCATCAATGCGGATATGGGTAACCCAACCGCGCCATCAATCGCTGCGCTTGGGGAATAAGCGATTTTATGGGGCAAGTAGGGAGGCGCACAATTTCTACTGCCTTTATGAAGGGACAAGGACTCCTCTTTTTCACCCACGCCTTCTTCTTCCCTGCCCATCCATTCTCGCGCACTCGAGCGCCAGTGCCCAAGTTCTCATTTTCTCCGCAAAGCCATTCCAAACATGTCCGGAGCGGGAGGCAAGTGGATGGTCTCCTCTGTTACGGGGGAGAACATTACGAAGCTCTGGGAAGCCGGATACCTAGCCGCAGACATCGCACACTAGCTCCCAGACGCGGGGCAGATCGTCCCTACTCTAGAACCGCACGAGAGGGTTGTATTCCTTACCCACTTCTTCCACGGGTTGGGATTTCCCCTCCACCCATTTGTCCGCGGGCTCATGTTTTACTACGGGCTGGACTTCCATGATATGGCCCCCAATTTCATCCACAACATCTCGGCGTTTATCGTCGTGTGCAAGGCCTTCCTCCGCATCAAGCCCCACTTCGGCCTGTGGCTGAAGACCTTCAACGTGAAACCGAAGGTGGTGGTCGGCCAACAAGCGGAGTGCGGAGGCGCCATGGTGGGAAAAATGCCCAACGTCACCTGGCTCGAAGGCTCCTATGTGGAGACCGTGAAGGGGTGGCAATCGAGGTGGTTCTACATCACCGAGCCGCGCGACACCAACTGGGTGGCGGTCCCCGAATTTCGATCCGGCATCCCCATGCGGCTCACCTCTTGGAAAGAGAAGGGCGTATCCTAGGGTTCATCGGTGGAGCTGACCGGACTCCAGAACTGTGTTAAAAACATGATAAGCAAGAAAATCAAGCTTGTCAATGTGGTCCAGGTCATGCTCTTCCCTAGGATCCTTCCGTGTCAAAGACGGGCATTCAATATGTGGGAGTTCGACTCGGCCAAGCACCAGACGCTGCGAGAGCTTTTCGACACGACATACCAAGACGTCTGGAAGGTGCTATTCAAGGCCGTCGAGGTACCTCCTCCCTTTACAGAGGATCACGGACTCAGCGCAAAACGCCCTGCCAATCCGGTAAGCTCTTTATATCTCATAAGCTGTTCCTTTCCCAAATATAATCATGTGAGGGATCTGAGCATCCACGCCATTTTAACAGGACTGGGTAGCGACTGCAGAGCAGATCGATTGTCCAGCCCACTACCCGAAGATCCAGCAGGGGCTCTCTTAACAGAGATGCTGGTTCTGGCGCCCTATGAGGCGCCAGAGAAGAAGGCCAAGAAGAAGGACGTGGGGACCAGGAAAGGTCTCCGGCGCAAGGTTGTATCGGACTCATCGTCTGATAACACCGAGGCGCCCTCCTCCCATGAAAACGAGGAGGAGGAAGAGGAAAGTTCTCCCCCCAGCTGGGGGAGACAAGAAAAGGAAGGCCGCCCCATCCGGGGAGGCCGAAGGGTCCAAGAAGGGAAGGACCCTCCTTCCGGAGTACTCCACAACAGCCGCTTACAATGACGAGGAGTGGTTGCCCAGGGATAAGCCCCTGGCGAAGTCGTAAGTCTCCGGATACCATAATAGTTCTGGTATGTTTTGTTTTATTGCTTCTTATCATGCCAAACATGATCATGCAGTCCATCCAAAGCACATATCGACGTATCCTCTTTGGATCAGTCTTTGGGCCAGTCCGCGATGAACAATGATTCACTCTCGACCGCCACCTCCCCCCGCCCTACGGACGACGTCGAGGTGTTGTCTCAAAGGGCACTGAACCAAGGGGAGATAGTTCTGGAGGCGCCCCAAGGCAACATCCCAGACGCTGGGCGCATGGGGGGCAAGACTCCCATGGGCTCTAATGACGGGGGCAGCAAGTTTGGCCCCTAGCCGGATACTGCGCCGGAACCTCCAGTGGTTCCGAATTCTGTCAGGCGACCCCTCGCTAAGGGGGGCGAGCCGTCTGTGCCGATGGTCTTTGTCCATCCAAAGGCATCAGACAACTTGCTGGAAGCGCTTCGCGGCGCTTCCATTGACGAAGAGCACCGCACTATCATGAGTGCGTTGGTCGAGAAGGTTGGGTTTGCCAAAAGCGGACTGACTGAAGCCTGTGCCAGCCTCCTAACATGCTTGAGGTAAGTAATCAAATTATGAGAAAATGTTACAACATAGACAGTAGCCCCTGATGCTTTGTTTGGTGTTCGCAAAGAAAGGCCGAACAGAGGATCAAATAATAATCACAGGAGTCTAATTAGAATATGTCTATGTGAATAAGCAGGCTTCGCTGCTGGCCGCTGCTGCTCGTACTGCGGAGGTCTCTGGACGGAAGCAAGACCTTGAGCGCTCCGAGGAAGAGCTCGGCCTTACCAAGAGGCAGCTCGAAGAGAAGAAAGGTAAGTGATACCCCGTCTGTATATTGATAAAGAAAAAAGAAGGTGGTTGTTAGATCATAGGATCATCATGAATTTTGCTAGGGGCCACAACCGAAGTGGCGGCCCTGAAGAAGGCGCTGTCCGAGGCCGAAGACAAAGCGGCCAAGGAGCGCACCGAGCGCGAGAAGCAAGAGGCCTGAGTCTGCGAGGTTCAGCAAGAGCTCCAAGATTTTGTCAAGAAATATGAGTCCTTGGAGCATGACTCTAAGACGCAGGGGTCCGAGCTTGCGAAGGCCCTCGAGAACGCACAAAATGCCAAGGCCGAAGCCCAAAAGGCCCTCCAGGAGATTCAGGCGGTCAAGAAGATAGCGACAGGTAAGGCATTCATTATGCAAAGCAAGCATGTGAAGGAAACTTTCCTTTTACTTACCCAAATTCGGAGCTCTCCTGGAGCGTTCGCAGATCTACCCAGCAGCGTATCGGATGCCGCGGAGTTCTACCAGGCCGAGGAAGGGAGCTCGACGGAGAAGTTGTTCTGGTCTCAGTATACTGGGACTGAACATCCGATGCCCTTGAGCGACGAGTTGAAGCAACTGGTCAAGCTTCACAATGCGACCGAACTGGCCATGAAGGGTCTCATAGTCCGGATGTGGCGTGGCGAGCCCCTGCCTGGCAGCTACTTCGGCCTGGTAAAGCGGCTTGTGAATGCCTGCCCACGGTTTGAAGTCATAAAGCGGTCCGTCTGCATTGAAGGTGCGCGCAGGGCCTTTGCCCGTGCAAAAGTGCACTGGGCGAAGATGGACGCCGAAAAGCTGGTGAAGGAGGGGCCGCCGGAGGGCAAGGAGCATCGCCACCCCAAAAAGTATTATGACAGTGTCCTGAAGGGTGCTCGCCTTGTGGCGGAGGAATGTGCTAAGGATGTAATATTTGAATGAATGTACTCATGTGATCCTGTAATATGAAAATGAGTTCATGTGCGCTATATAACGCTTGTTGATTTAAAATATTACCTTCTGTGCGGCCGTTTATAAAATCTGAGAGTTGGCTAGTCGTCGGGTTCTGCCCCCATGTAACTAGTACTGAGGTGTTCGAGATAGATCTTAAACACTCTTTATCCAAAATTTTTGGTCCTTTAAGGCGGTGTTTAGCGCAGCGAACAAGGCAATCAGACTATAAAGCTTTATCACTCTCACTTAGCCATAAAAGTCTACAATTTTAAGTTTTGGCGAAGCCCCTAGTATTCGGAAGGCCGAACTTGGGCCGGTGTGTGCGCCTAAATCGGACAAGGCCGACTCCTCGCCCGAAGCGGAAACAATCTTGAAGGATTTGAGACCTCTCGAATAGCGACCAGCTCTTGCCGCATCATGACAGTCAGTTTTTGGCTTTCTCTACTGAGGTGCTTGTCCGGAAGAACCGGGACACAATCGCAGTAGTTCTCCCAGTGCTACCTTAGCCGATATAGCGGAACGTAAGGTACCAAAACATGGGAGCCGGGCAAACCCAACTATTGACCCAAGACATGATTCAGAGCTGATGCATATAATGCTATAAGTTCGGGGCGCCGCACTGTTGAAAGTCTTCGGACCTTTCTTGCCGTGTTATGGGGTACACTGAAGCCCCTGGCGCACTGGACGTATCAGAATGTACGGGTGCAATTTGTCGTAAATAAGCAGACAAGGAAAAAAGATGAAGGAATGCAATAATGAGCTAATGCTGTACATTGTTATTTAAATGATACGTCAAAGCATATGTATACAAGTAATGCAATAAGTAAAAATAGGACTATTTGACATGTCCTATCCAAGGGTAAGCTGCATGTGGGTATGTAAAACAGGTATAGCGACCGTTATCAGAGACCACCTAGGGATTCCCTTGTACGTCAAAGCTTCTTGCTTCCTTGGTGTTTCCTTCCCGTGACGGGTCCGATAATCAGGCGATCGGAGAGGGCCTTCAGAGAATAGGGGCCTGAAAGGAAGAAAATGTTAAAGATATACGGGTCCTGAGGCGGTTGAGCCGCATTGTGGGCCGTGCCATAGCCGTGCCTCCGCCTATGCCCATGGTATCTTGAGTGCGTAATTATGTACGCGCGGCGCAAATTTCGCCGCTTGACTGGGACTAGGACGGAGGCCGAATTGCTAGGCGAGCTCTGAACATGCTGGGCTATCCTGTTGCAGGGTACTCCGGACTCGATTGAAGGTGTCCGGGGGCTTTTTTGCCGAATTGGCGGTTTGTCTCAAAAGGCTGCTTTGCACTTCTATTGCGAGGGCCGCAGTGTGCTCCTCCATACAGAGCAAGCGTTCTGTTTTTCCATTAACTGTTATAACCCTGCGAGGTCCTGGCATTTTGAGCTTGAGGTATGCATAATGCGTTACTGCATTGAATCTGGCAAATGCGGTTCGTCCGAGCAGTGCGTGATAGCCACCGTGGAAGGGGACGATATCGAAGATTAACTCCTAGCTTCGGAAGTTGTCCGGAGATCCGAAGACCACTTCCAGTGTGATTGAGCCCATGCAACAAGCCTCTACAACTGGTATGACACCTTCGGAGATGGTTTTTGTGGGTTTGACCCTCGAGGGGTCTATACCCATTTTGCGCACTATATCCTGATAGAGCAGGTTCAGGCTGCTGCCACCGTCCATAAGGACTGGACTGAGGTGAAATCCATCAATGATGGGGTCAAGGACCAATGCGGCAGAACCGCCAAGACGGATAGTGGTGGGGTGGTCCCTACGATCGAAAGTGATCAGACAAGAAGACCATGGGTTGAACTTTGGGGCGACTGGCTCCATCGCATAGACGTCCCTTAGTTCACGCTTCCATTCCCGCTTGGGAATATGGGTTGCGTATATCATGTTCACCGTTTTCACTTGGGGAGGAAATTTCTTCTGTCCTCCTGTATTCGACGGCCGTGGCTCCTCCTCGTTGTCGCTATGCAGCCCCTTTTCCTTGTTTTCGGCATTCAACTTGCCGGCCTGTTTGAACACCCAGCATTCTCTGTTGGTGTGGTTGGCTGGTTTATCGGGGGTGCCGTGAATTCGACACGAGCGATCGAGTATGCGGTCCAAACTAGACGGGCCTGGATTGCTTCTTTTGAACGGCTTTTTCCGCTGACTAGATTTAGAGCCACCGAATCCGGCATTGGGTGTCGTGTCTTTGGCGTTGTCGCCATTGTTGCGGCGCTTGTGTCTGTTGCAACGTGGCCTGCCGTTGCTATCTTTGGCATCTGAATTGCCAGGATTTCTTGATGTGTTGTTGCTGCAAGCCAGCCAGCTGTCCTCGCCCGCACAAAAGCGGGTCATGAGTGTCGTGAGGGCTTCCATGGACTTCGACTTCTCTTGGCTGAGGTGTCAGGCGAGCCACTCATCGCGGATGTTATGCTTAAATGCCGCTAAGGCCTCGGCATCCGGACAGTCGACAATTTGGTTCTTTTTAGTTAGGAACCGAGTCCAGAATTTCCTGGCTGATTCCCCTGGCTGTTGGGTTATGTGACTCAAGTCATCAGCATCCGATGGTTGCACATAAGTGCCCTGGAAGTTTTCAAGGAATGCGTGTTCCAAATTCTCGCAACTGCCAATGGAGTTCGCCGGCAGGCTATTCAGCCAATGCCGAGCCGGCCCTTTGAGTTTTAGTGGGAGGTACTTGATGGCATGTAGATCATCACCACATGCCATGTGGATGTGGAGGAGGAAATCTTCAATCCATACCGCAGGGTCTGTTGTACCATCATATGATTCAATGTTCACGGGTTTAAATCCTTCTGGGAATTCGTGATCCATTACTTCGTCAATGAAGCATGGTGGGTGTGCGGCGCCTCTGTGCCGGGCTATGTCACGACGCAGTTCATACGAGTCTTGTCTGCTGTATTCGGCCCGGCCAGATTTGCTTTTAGTATATCCGGCGTGACGGTCGTCGTCACGCATTGGGGCACGCCTCCGTGATCCGTAAATCAATCTTGTATGTCCTGCTTTGTTTTACAATACGTCTTGCAGGTCCTGCGTGTTGTCCCGGGCCTTGGTGTTTTTGTTTGACTGGCGATAGGGTGCGGGCTGGACTTCGGGCTGATATGCTGCTTTGTCTCGGCCACGAGGTGGCCGGTCAGCCGCATCATACGCTGGTAGTGTAGGCTTTAATGCTTCCTCCTCGAGATGGGGTAGCACCCTGCACTTTGGGTAACTTTTGGTTGGGCGCTCGAGTTCGTATTCCTCGGCTGTCGGGACCTCAGTCCATCTATCCGCTAGCAGATCTTGGTCAGCTTGAAGCTGTTGTTGCTTTTTCTTCAGGCTTTTTGCTGTGGCTATAAGCCGGCGCTTGAAGCGCTCCTGCTCGACGGGATCCTCAGGCACGATAAATTCTTCATCGCCGAGGCTCACCTTGTCTTCGGAGAGGGGCATGTAATTGTTATCCTCTGATTCTACGTCTGCTACCTGTTCCTTAGGGCTAGCTTGCCCATCCTCCCGCTCGAAGCCTGGCTGGAGGGGATTGTCTTAATCTTGGGCACTATCCGCAGTGTTATTGTCTCTTGTGCTGGTATCACTGCTTTTTCTATGGTGGGGCTTAGAGCGGCGCCGATGACGCCGGTGCTTAGATTGCTTCTCGAAGGGATTATCCTCCGTTGCCTTATTGCCATCGCTTTCTTTGGGGGTGTACATCATGTATATATCATATGATGAGGTGGCAGTCCAGCGCCCTGTGGGCGGTGGTTCCTGTTCTTCTCCTGCATCGTCGTCCATACCGTGGATGTCTTCAGAGTCGAAATCGAGCATGTCGGTTAAGTCGTCGTCGGTGGCTATTAAGTGGGTGGTGGGTGGGGAATGAATTTCTTCATCGTCCGCTTCCCACTCAAGCCGGACATAGTTCGGCCAAGGGTCTCCTGACAAGGAGAGAGACCTCAATGAATTTAGCACGTCGCCCAAGGGCGAGTGCTGAAAGATATCCGCGGAGGAAAACTCCATGATCGGTGCCCAATCAGATTCGATAGGCATGGACGCAGGCGGTTCGGAGCCCGTGGCCGAGGATGAACCCAAGGGTCCGGCAACACAGGTATCATAGGAGGTGAAGTCAGTATTCGGCTCTATCGCCGCTGAGTGTGCGGCCTCCATGGCGGGGTCCATCCATCCGTCCTGGACGGCGCGATCTGCTCTGGATTGAGGGCCGGAGTAGCCACAGGTGTGATCTCCCGAACACCGTCCGACGGCAGAGCTAAGTCATGCTCGTCGTGACTGTGCGGCGCACCTGACATGGGCTCGAATCCATTGAAGATCAAGTCTCCGCGGATGTCGGCAGTATAGTCTCTGCGGGACGGGGTGTTATTCGCAAAAATGCCCCGACCGTCCGCATTCGCCCGACACGTGGAAGACAAAGATGTTTAATGCACAGAAGCCGAGGGGAGCGACATTGGATCAATGGCCGAATACATTACTTGGAGATCATTGTCGGTGTCAAAACCGGCGGATCTCGGGTAGGGGGTCCCGAACTGTGTGTCTAAGGCGGATGGTAACAGGAGGCGGGGGACACAATGTTTACCTAGGTTCAGGCCCTCTCGATGGAGGTAATACCCTACTGCCTGCTTGATTGATCTTGATGATATGAGTAATACAATTTACAAGAGTTGATCTACCACGAGATTGTAGAGGCTAAACCCTAGAAGCTAGCCTATGATTATGATTGTTGTTGTCTTATGGACTAAACCCTCTTGTTTATATAGACACCGAAGGGGGCTAGGGTTACACAGAGTCGGTTACAAGGGAGGAGATCTACAAATCCGAATTGCTAAGCTTGCCTTCCACGCAAAGGAGAGTCCCACCCGGACACGGGACGAAGTCTTCAATCTTGTATCTTCATAGTCCAACAGTCCGGCCAAGGTATATAGTCCGGCTGTCCGAGGACCCCCTAATCCAGGACTCCCTCAATCATTAAAGGAGGAACCTGCCTTGCAATGCTGAAGACAATTTGAGTGCCGAACACCTCGCTATTAAAGACTGGTTCGGGGGCTACTGAGGGAGTCCTGGACTAAGGGGTCCTCGGGCGTCCGGCCTGTTATCCATGGGCCGGACTGATGGGCTGTGAAGACATGAAGGCCGAAGACCGTACCCGTGTCCGGATTGGACTCTACTTGGCGTGGAAGGCAAGCTTGGCAACCGAAAATTCCTTCTTATGTAACCGAACCTATGTAAACCCTAGATCCCCCCGGTGTCTATATAAACCGGAGGGGGTAGTCCTAAAAGGACACACATTACCATAGTCATATAGGCTAGACTTCTAGGATTTAGCCATTACGATCTCGTGGTAGATCAACTCTTGTAATACTCATATTCATCAAGATCAATCAAGCAGGAAGTAGGGTATTGCCTCCATAGATAGGGCCCGAACCTGGGTAAACATCGTGTCCCCCGTCTCCTGTTAGCATCGATCCTAGACACATAGTTCTGGACCCCCTACCCGAGATCCGCCGGTTTTGACACCGACACATAGTTCATATGGCGTCATCTCAATGGATTTAGATGATGCCCTATTTAATGTGAATGCAGCCGTCTGTAAAGCATAACCCCAAAACGATAGCGGTCAATCAGTAAGAGACATCATAGATCGTACGATACCTAATAAAGTACGATTATGACGTTCAGACACACCATTACGCTTTGGTGTTCCGGGTGGCGTGAGTTGCGAAACTATTCTATATTGTTTCAAATGAAGACTAAACTCGTAACTCAAATATTGTCCTCCACGATCAGATCGTAGAAACTTTATTTTCTTGTTATGATGATTTTCCACTTCACTCTGAAATTCTTTGAACTTTTCAAATGTTTCAGACTTATGTTTCATCAAGTAGATATACCCATATCTGCTCAAATCATCTGTGAAGGTTAGAAAATAATGATACCCGCCGCGAGCATCAACACTCATTGGACCACATACATCAATATGTATTATTTCCAACAAGTCTGTTGCTTGCTCCATTGTTTCGGAGAATGGAGTCTTAGTCATCCTGCCCATGAGGCATGGTTCGCAAGCATCAAGTTATTCCAAAAGCCCATCAGCATGGAGTTTCTTCATGCGCTTTAAACCAATATGACCTAAACGGTAGTGCCACAAATAAGTTGCACTATCATTATTAAACTTATATCTTTTGGCTTTAATACTATGAGCATGTGTATCACTACTATCAAGATTTAGTAAAAATAGACCACTCATCAAGGGTGCATGACCATAATAGATATTATTCATATAAATAGAACAACCATTATTCTCTGATTTAAATGAATAACCGTCTCGCATCAAACAAGATGCAGATATAATGTTCATGCTTAAGCTGGCACCAAATAAGAATTATTCAGGTCTAAAACTAATCCGAAGGTAGATGTAGAGGTAGAGTGCCAACATCGATCACATCGACTTTGGAACCATTTCCCACGCACATCGTCACCTCGTCCTTAGCAAATCTTCGCTTAATCCCTAGCCCCTGTTTCGAGTTGAAAATATTAGCAACAGAACCAGTATCAAATACCCAGGTGCTACTTCGAGCATTAGTAGGGTACACATCAATAACATGTATATCAAATATACCTTGCAGTAGAAGCACTCAATTTCAGGCTTAGGTCCAGACTTAGGATTCTTGACTTGAGCAACAACTTGCTTGCCATTCTTCTTGAAGTTCCCCTTCTTCCCTTTACCCTTTTTCTTGAAACTAGTGGTCTTGTTGACCATCAACACTTGATGCTCCTTCTTGATTTCTACCTCCGCAGCCTTTAGCATTGCGAAGAGCTCGGGAATTGTCTTATCCATCCCTTGCATATTATAGTTCATCATGAAGCATTTGTAGCTTGGTGGCAGTGATTGAAGAACTCTGTCAATGACACTATCAACTGGAAGATTAACTCCTAGCTGAGTCAAGTGATTGTGGTACCCAGACATTCTGAGTATATGCTCACTAACATAACTATTCTCCTCCATTTTGCTGTTGTAGAACTTATTGGAGACTTCATATCTCTCAATCCGATCATTTGCTTGAAATATTAACTTCTACTCTTGGAACATCTCATATGCTCCATGACGTTCAAAACGGAGTTGAAGTCCCGGTTCTAAGCCGTAAAGCATGGCACACTGAACTATCGAGTAGTCATCAGCTTTGCTCTGCCAGGTGTTCATAACAGCTGGTGTTGCTCCAGCAGCGGGTTTGGCACCTAGCGGTGCTTCCAGGACGTAATTCTTCTGTGCAGCAATGAGGATAATCCTCACGTTATGGACCCAGCCCGTGTAGTTGCTACCATCATGTTTTAACTTAGCTTTCTCTAGGAACGTATTAAAACTCAATGGAATAGTAGCACGGGCCATTTATCTACAACAACATAGACATGCAAAATACTATCAGGTACTAAGTTCATGATAAATTAAAGTTCAATTAATCATATTACTTAAGAACTCCCACTTAGATAGACATCCCTCTAATCATCTAAGTGATCACGTGATCCATATCAACTAAACCATGTCCGATCATCACGTGAGATGGAGTAGTTTTCAATGGTGAACATCACTATGTTGATCATATCTACTATATCATTCACGCTCTACCTTTTGGTCTTAGTGTTCCGAGGCCATATCTGCATATGCTAGGCTCGTCAAGTTTAACCCGAGTATTCTGCATGTGCAAAACTGGCTTGCACCCATTGTATGTGAACGTAGAGCTTATCACACCCGATCATCACGTGGTGTCTCGGCACGACGAACTGTCGCAACAGTGCATACTCAGTGAGAACACTTGTACCTTGAAATTTAGTGAGAGATCATCTTATAATGCTACCACCGTACTAAGCAAAATAAGATGCATAAAGGATAAACATCACATGCGATCAATATAAGTGATATGATATGGCCATCATCATATTGTGTCTTTGATCTCCATCTCCAAAGCACTATCATGATTACCATTGTCACCGGCTTGACACCTTGATCTCCATCGAAGCATCGTTGTCGTCTCGCCAACTATTGCTTCTATGACTATCGCTACCGCTTAGTGATAAAGTAAAGCAATTGCATGGCGATTGCATTTCATACAATAAAGATACAACCATATGGCTCCTGCCAGTTGCTGATAACTATTACAAAACATGATCATCTCATACAAAAAATTATATATCATCACATCTTGACCATATCACATCACAACATGCCCTACAAAAACAAGTTAGACACCCTCTACTTTGTTGTTGCAAGTTTTACGTGACGGCTACGGGCTTAGCAAGAACCGTTCTTACCTACGCATAAAAACCACAACGATTTTTCGTCAATTTTGCTGTTTTAACCTTCAACAAGGACCGGGCGTAGTCACACTCGATCTAACTAAAGTTGGATAAACAGACACCCACTAGCCACCTGTGTGCGAAGCACATCGGTAGAACTAGTCTCATGAATGCGGTCATGTAATGTTGGTCTGGACCGCTTCATCCAACAATACCGCCGAATCAAAGTATGACATGCTGGTAAGCAGTATTACTATTATCGCCCACAACTCTTTGTGTTCTACTCGTGCATATAACATCTACGCATAGACCTGGCTCGGATGCCACTGTTGAGGAACGTAGTATTTCAAAAAAAATTCCTATGCTCACGCAAAATCTATCTAGAAGAGCATAGCAACGAGCGGGGAGAGTATGTCCACGTACCCTCATAGACCGAAGCGGAAGCGTTAAGTAACGCGGTTGATGTAGTCGAACGTCTTTGTGATCCAACCGATCAAGTACCGAACGCACGACACCTCCGCGATCTGCACATGTTCAGCTCGGTGACGTCCCTCGAATTTCTAGATCCAGCTGAGGTCGTGGGAGAGTTTCGTCAGCATGACGACGTGTTGACAGTGACGATGAAGTTACCGATGCAGGGCTTCACCTAAGCACCAAGACAATACGACCAAGGTGGAAATGTGTGGAGGGGGGCACCGCACACGGCTAAGAATCAACTTGTGTGTCTATGGGGTGCCCCCTCCCCCGTATATAAGAGGGGAGGAGGGGGCCGGCCGGCCTCATGGTGCGCCCCCAAGGGGGGTTTCCTACTCCTACTAGGAGTAGGTTGCCCCCTTTCCAAGTCCAACTAGGAGGGGGAATGAAGGGGAAGAGGAGAAGAAGGAAAGGGGGCCGACCCCCCTTCCCAATTCGGATTGGGCTTGGGGGGGGGCGCCCTACCTCTTGGCGCCTCCTCTCTCTTCCACTAAAGCCCATGTAGGCCCATTAAGCCCCCGGGGGGTTCCGATAACCCCCCGGTACTCCGATAAATGCCCGAACTCATCCGAAACCATTCCGGTGTCCAAACATAACCTTCCAATATATCAATCTTCATGTCTCAACCATTTCAAGACTCCTCGTCATGTCCGTGATCACATCCGGGACTCCGAACTACCTTCAGTACATCAAAACACATAAACTCATAATACCGATCATCATCGAACGTTAAGCGTGCGGACCCTACGGGTTCGAGAACTATGTAGACATGACCGAGACTCACTTCCGGTCAATAACAAATAGTGGAACTTGGATGCTCATATTGGTTCCTACATATTCTACAAAGATCTTTATTGGTCAAACCGCATAACAACATACATTGTTCCCTTTGTCATCGGTATGTTACTTGCCCGAGATTCAATCGTCGGTATCATCATACCTAGTTCAATCTCATTACTGGCAAGTCTCTTTACTTGTTCCGTAATGCATCATCCCGTAACTAACTCATTAGTCACATTGCTTGCAAGGCTTATATTGATGTGCATTACCGAGAGGGCCCAGAGATACCTCTCAGACAATCGGAGTGACAAATCCTAATCTCGATCTATGCCAACTCAACAAACACCATCGGAGACACCGGTAGAGCATCTTTATAATCACCCAGTTACGTTGTGACATTTGATAGCACACTAAGTGTTCCTCCGGTATTTGGGAGTTGCATAATCTCATAGTCATAGGAACATGTATAAGTTATGAAGAAAGCAATAACAATAAACTAAACGATCATATTGCTAAGCTAATGGATGGGTCAAGTCAATCACATCATTCTCTAATGATGTGATCCCGTTCATCAAATGACAACCCATGTCTATGGCTAGGAAACTTAACCATCTTTGATAAACGAGCTAGTCAAGTAGAGGCATACTAGTGACACTCTGTTTGTCTATGTATTCACACATGTACTAAGTTTCTGGTTAATACAATTCTAGCATGAATAATAAACATTTATCATGATAAAAGGAAATATAAATAACAACTTTATTATTGCCTCTAGGGCATATTTCCTTCATTAACTGGAAACTTAGTACATGTGTGGATACATAGACAAACAGAGCGTCCCTAGTGAGGGAGTCCTAGACTAAGGGGTCCTCGGGCGTCCGGCTTGTTATCCATGGGCTCGACTGATGGGCTGTGAAGAGATGAAGGCCGAAGACTGTACCCATGTCCGGACTGGACTCTACTTGGCGTGGAAGGCAAGCTTGGCGACCGATTATGAAGATTCCTTCTTATGTAACCGACTCTATGTAAACCCTAGATACCCCCGGTGTCTATATAAACCAGAGGGGTTAGTCCGGAACGGACACACATTACCATAGTCATATAGGCTAGACTTCTAGGGTTTAGCCATTACGATCTTGTGGTAGATAAACTCTTGTAATACTCATATTCATCAAGATCAGTCAAGCAGGAAGTAGGGTATTACCTCCATAGAGAGGGCCTGAACCTGGGTAAACATCGTGTCCCTCGTCTCCTGTTACCATCGATCCTAGACGCACAGTTCGGGACCCCCTACCCGAGATCCGCCGGTTTTGACACCGGCATTGGTGCTTTCACTGAGAGTTCCGCTGTGCCGTCGACAAAAGGATTGATGGCCCCTTCAATCGTTGATAACAACGCTGTCCAAGGAGGAACCTTCCTCCCCGGACAGATTTTTGTGTTTGGCGGCTTTGTACTACGAGCCAACTCGCTTGGCCATCTGGAGTAGATCGACAGCTACGCCCCTAGCCACCAGGTCGAATTTGGAACCTTGAACTACATCATGGATATCTGTGGAGACTTGATCTTCAATGGGTTCGAGGTCGCGGCGATCGCTCCTCCCCGCTCCGATGAACATGACTTAAATCTGTCGTCGGATCACATCCAGGAGATGGTTCTTGCTGCTGCAACGGCCTTAGATCCGGAGCAGATCGTACCGTCCGAGGCCACAGAATCCGTGGCATTAGAGCCGCACACGGACTCAACACCTTACAATATCTACGTCAATGGAATTCCAAACTCGTTTTCGGCTATAAATTCCGAACCACGTATGCTTGCGGACACCAAGTTGGATCGGTTATCGATCTTTGAGTTGAGCGCCGCAGATATCTTTCAACACTCGTCCTTGGGCGATATGCTAAATTCATTAAAAAACCTTTCCTTGGTAGGGGACTCACAACCGAACTATGTTCCGTTCGAACTAGGGGATGATGGAGAATTTTGCTTCCCACCCGCCACCCACTTCATGGCTACCGTCGAAAACTCAACCGACGTGCTTGACTGGGGCTCTGAAGACATCGATAGCTCGGACAGCGATGCCGACAAGGAGCAAGGACAAGATCAATCATTCACAAGAATTTGGACGACCACCTCTTCATACGATGTGTACATGGTCGATACACCAAACGACAGCAACACCGGCACCGGAGGAAACAATACCCCGGACGACGCTGAACACAATGAAGACCCTGTCAGAGTAAAATCCGAACAGGAGGAACAAGAAAACAGGCAAGCCAGCCTCGACGAACAGGCCCTGCCCATAGACAACTCGGAGGACGACAACTACCTTCCGCTCTCCGAAGACGAGGTAAGCCTCGGCGACGAAGACTTCATCGTACCTGAAGGACCCCTCGAGCAGGAGCATTTCAAACGCAGGCTAATAGCTACCGCAAGGAGCCTGAAAAAGAAGCAGCAGCATCTTCAAGCTGACCAAGACCTGCTCAATGATAGATGGACCAAAGTCCTGGTCACCGAAGAATACGGCCATAATGGCCCAGCCAAAAGCTACCCGAAGCATAGATTGCTACCTCAGTTTGATAACGAGGCGTTGGAGCCCATACCATTATCACACCATGCGGCAGGTTGACGATAACCCGGTCCGGATAAAGAAGCAACTCAAGCCAAACTCCAGACCACCCTACCTCACCGTAAAGGCATGAATAACACAGCTCGTGGTTGTATAGACGACCTTCGACGGGACTTGGACAGTAGATAAGGACACGCAAGATCGATCTACGGATCGCGAGGGCATGTCCCGACACATGACGACGGCTACCTATTCGGACGTGACAAACCTAGCCATGCCCGAGCCGAAAACCACAAACGGACTCCTTCGGAGTCACGTTGCATTGTGGCCCAACATAGAGGCGCCAGACACCCCCTTTGCTTCACCGATGAAGTAACGGATCATGAATTCCCCGAGGGATTCAAACTCGTCAATATTAAACCATACGACGGAACAACCGATCCCTCGGTATGGATAGAAGATTTTATTCTTCACATCCATATGGCCCGTGGAGACGACCTCCACGCTATTAAATACCTCCGACTAAAGCTAAAAGGGCCAGCTCGGCATTGGTTAAACAGCCTCCCTAAAAGTTCCATAGGCAGCTGGGAAGACCTGGAAGAAGCCTTCTTTGGCAACTTCCAAGGAACATATGTCCGGCTGCTAGATGCCGATGACCTAAGCCACATTGTCCAGCAGCCCGAAGAGTCAGCTAGGGACCTTTGGACTCGGTTCTTAGTCAAAAAGAACCAAATCATCGACTGTCTGAACGTGGAAGCCCTTGCAGCCTTTAGACACAGCGTCCGGGACGAATGGCTGACACGCCACCTCGGCCAAGAAGGACCTAAATCCATGACAACCCTCACTGCTCTGATGACCCGCTTTTGCGCGGGAGAAGACAGCTGGCTCGCTCGCAGAAGCAACAACACCAGCGACCCGGGCACTTCCGAAATCTGAGATGGCAATGGCAAGCCACGACGAAGCAAATACAACAGTCGTAATGATAACGATAGATAAAGCAACACCGTGGTCAACGCCGGATTCAGCAATCCCAAGCCCGGTCAGCGGAAGAAGCCATTCAAGGCAAATCGCAATGAACCATCCAACCTGGACAGGATATTGGACCGGCCCTGCCAGATTCATGGCCACCCCGATAAACCAGCCAATCATACTAACAGAAACTGTTGGGTCCTTAGATAGGCCAGCAAGCTTAACGCCGAACACAGGGGAAGGAGGCCGCCAGGCGACAAGGATGACGAAAAGGTTCATGTTGGTGTCAAAACCGGCGGATCTCGGGTAGGGGGTCCCGAACTGTGCGTCTAGGCGGATGGTAACAGGAGACAAGGGACACAATATTTTTACCCAGGTTCGGGCCCTCTCGATGGAGGTAAAACCCTAATCCTGCTTGATTAATATTGATGATATGGGTAGTACAAGAGTAGATCTACCACGAGATCAGAGAGGCTAAACCCTAGAAGCTAGCCTATGGTATGATTGTTGTTCGTCCTATGGACTAAAACCCTCCGGTTTATATAGACACCGGAGAGGGCTAGGGTTACACAGAGTCGGTTACAACGGAAGGAGATCTACATATTCGTATCGCCAAGCTTGCCTTCCACGCCAAGGAAAGTCCCATCCGGACACGGGACGAAGTCTTCAATCTTGTATCTTCATAGTCCAACAGTCCGGCCAAAGGTTATAGTCCGGCTATCCGGGCACCCCCTAAACCAGGACTCCCTCAGTAGCCCCTGAACTAGGCTTCAATGATGCCGAGTCCGGCGCGCAAATTGCCTTCAGCATTGCAAGGCGGGTTCCTCCTCCAAATACTTCATATAAGATTTTGAACACAAGAATAGTGTCCGGCTCTGCAAAATAAGTTCCACATATTGCCATAGAGAGAATAGTATTTACACAAATCTAATCTGCTGACTTACTTCATAGTGTGACATCACACCACGGCCAAGTCTTTATTCAAATCGTTTTACTGTTCCACGTCAGCGCGTTTAGCGAGGCGGTATCCTTGGCACGTCTTGTCAAAGCAGAGATCGTGTCTCCTTATTCCAGGATTCTCATCAATACGGGCGTGGGTAACCCAACCGTGCCATTGATTACGGCGCTTGGGAGATAAGCGAGTTTTACCTGGCTGGTGGGGACGCGCAGTTTTGTTCGCCCATATAAGGGGATAAGGATCCACCTTTTCACCTACGCCTTCTTCCTCCTTTGCTCATCCATTTTCGCGTACTCGGGCTCCAGCGCCCAAGTCCGCATTATCTTCCTCAACCTTCACCGACCATGTCTGGAGCGGGAGGAAAGTGGATGGTCTCCTCCGTCATGGAGGGAGACGTCAAAAAGCTGAGGAGAGCCGGATACCTGCCCGACGACATCGCGCACCGGCTCCCTAATGAGGGGCAGCTCATCCCCACCCCCAGGCCCCATGAGAGGGTTGTCTTCCTTACGCACTTCCTCCGCGGACAGGGATTCCCCCTCCATTCATTCGTCTGGGGGCTCATGTTCTACTATGGCCTGGACTTCCACGATCTGGCCCCGAACTTCATCCTATACATCTCGGCGTTTATTGTTGTGTGCGAGGCCTTCCTCTGCATCCGACCCCACTTCGGCTTATGGCTGAAGACCTTTAATGTCAAGCCGAAGGTTGTGGGCGACCGCCAGGCGGAGTGCGGAGGCGCCATGGTGGGCAAGATGCCCAACGTCCTATGGCTCGAGGGCTCCTTTGTGGAGACCATAAAGGGGTGGCAATCGGGGTGGTTCTACATCACCGAGCCTCGTGACCCCAAATGGCTCGCTGCCCCCGAGTTTCGATCCGGAGCCCCTACGCGGCTCACCTCCTGGAAATAGAAGGGCCTGGCGTGGGGCAGTTCGGAAGAGGTGACCGGACTCCAAACATGTGTCCGGAACCTGGTGAGCAAGAAGCTCAAACTTGTCAATGTGGTCCAGGTTATGCTCATCCGCCGGATCCTCCCGTGTGAATGACGGGCTTTCAATTTGTGGAAGTTCGACACAGCCCAGCACCGAACTTTGAGCAGGCTCTTCGACACAACGTATGAAGATGCCTGGAAGGTGCTATTCAAGGGCGCCGAGGCTCCCGCATCTGCTACCGAGGATCACGGATTCTGCGCGCAGCGTCAAGCCAACGCGGTAAGCTGTTTTTACTTACATGATATTAGTCTTTCATAGTTTGACTCTATGCGGGATCTAAATTCCCATACCTTTGACAGGAGTGGCAGGAGACGTCCGGGCAGATCAGTTGTCCGGATCCTTTGCCCGAAGACCCAGCAGAGGCTCATTTGGCGAAGCTGCTGGTTCCGGCACCTTACGTGGTGCCGGAGAAGAAGGCCACGGGAACCCGGAAGAGTTCCCGGCGCCCGGCGGAGTCGGACTTATCGTCTGATGACTCCGAGGCGGACTCCTCCCACGAAGACGGGGAGGAGGAAAGAGAGGTCTCTCCCCCAGCGGGGGGAGAGAAGAAAAGGAAGGCCGCCCCAACTGGGGAGGCCGGAGGGTCCAAGAAAGGAAGGACCCTCCCTCCGGACTACTCCACCAATGCCGACGACGGCGAAGAGGAGTGGCCGCACAGGGCCAAGCCCCTGGCAAAATCGTAAGTGTTCGGATACCAGAATGACTCATGGCGTTCCTTTATTGCATAGCTTTTCCTGACGCCGAATATAATTATGCAGTCCGGCCCGAGGCCGGCTCGACGTATCTTCGAGCGGCTCCTTGGATTCGTCGGATGTGAATAGCTTTTCACTTCCGGCCGCTACCTCCCCTCCCCCCACGGACGATGCCGAGGTGTTGTCCCAAAAGGTTCCAAGCCAGGGGAGGTGGTCCAAGAGGCGCCGCAAGGCGACCTCCCGGACTCCAGGTGAAAAGGGGACAAAAGCCCCAAGGGCTCCAAGTCCGGCCCTGGGCCGGACACCGCACCGGAACCTTCAAAGGTTCCGGAGACCGGCAGGCGGCCCCCTAAGAAGAAGGGCAAGCCTATGACGCCGGTGACCTCCGTCCAACCAGAGGCGCCGGATAACTTGTTGGAGGTGCTTAACGGCGCCTCCATCGACGAGGAGCACCGCACTATTATGAGTGCGGTGATCCAGAAGGTTCAGTCCGCCAAGAGGGGGCTGACCAAAGCCTGTGCCAGCCTGTTGACAGGCTTTGAGGTATGTGAAAAATATGTGAAAATGTTACCGCATAGACAGTAGCCCCTGATGCTCTGTTTGGCGTTCGGAAAGAAAAGCCGAATAGAGGATCTAATAATATTCGCAGGAGTCTAACAGAATTAAGTCAATATGCATATGCAGGCTTCGCTGCTGGCCTCTGCCGCACTGACTGTGGAGGTGGATGCGCTGAAGCAAAGCCTCGAGCGGTCCGAGAAAGAGCTCGGCCTTGCCAAGAAGGAGCTCGGGGAAAAAGAAGGTAAGTAATACCTTGTGGAGTATAATATAAAAAGATGTAGTTGGAAAAAATGACAGGATCGCTATTGGTGTCATAGGGGCCACGACTGAGGTGGCGACCCTTAAGCAGGCGCTGTCCGAGGCCGAAAAGAGGGTGGCCACAGAGCGCACCGAGGGGAGAAGCATGAGGCGCGGGTTGGCGAGGTGCAGCAAGAGCTCCAGGCTCTCGTGAAAAAACACGAGAGTTTGGAGCTTGACTCAAAGACGCAAGAGTCCGAGCTCGCGGCGGCCCTTGAAAGCGCCAAATCTGCCAAGGCCGAAGCCCAGAAAGCCCTCCAGGAAGTTGAGGCGATGAAGAAGATAGCGGCGGGTAAGGCATTCTTTATTCAAAGCAAGCACGTGAAAGTGAATTACTTGTTACTTACCCGAGTACGGAGCTCTCCAGGAGCATTCGCAGATTTGCCCCGTAGCGTGTCAGATGCCGCCGCTTTACCGAGCCGAGGAGGGCAGCTCGACGGAGAAGGTGTTCTGGTCTCAGTACGCTGAGGCCGGACACCCGGTGCCTTTGAGAGACTAGTTGAAGCAACTGGTCGAGCTCCACAAGGTGTCCGAACAGGCCATGAAGGGCTTTATAGTTCGGCTGTGGCTTGGAGAGGCCCTGCCTGGGAGCTACTTTGGGCTGGTGAGGCGGCTGGTGGACGCCTGTCCGAGGCTTGAAGTCGTCAAGCGCTCCGTCTGCGTCGAAGGTGCACTGGGGCAAGATGGATGCGGAGAAGCTTGTGAAGGATGGGCCACCGCCGGGCAAGGAGCATCGCCACCCCGAGATGTACTATGAGGGCGTCCTGAAGGGCGCCCGCCTTATGGCGGACGAATGTTCCAAAGGTGTAATATTTGAGTGAAACTTGTTCGCTTTATCCTGTGCGCTGAAAACTTGTTCATGTGCGCTATGCAACGCTTGTTTAATTTAAAATATTACCTTCTATGCGGCCGTTTATTAAATTTGAGAGATGGAGAGTCATCGGCTTCTGCCCCCATGCCACGATTGCTGGGGTGTTCGGGATAAACCTGAGCACTGTTTTTCCCATTCTTGGGTCCTTCGAGGGAGGTGCTCAGCACAACGAACAAGGCAATCAAACTATAATGCGTTATCACTCTCACTTAGCCAGAGAATTCTATAATTTCAAATTTTGGTGAAGCCCCTAGTGTTCGGAAGACTGAGTTCGGGGCGCTATACACGCCTAGGCCCAACAAAGCCGGCTCCTCGCTCTAAGAGGCATAAGTCTTTAGGGACTCGCTCTCGCCCTATCATGGCAGTTAGTTTTAGCTTTCTCCACTGAGGTGCTTAGGCCCAACTCAACTGGGGCACAATCGCAGTAGTTCTCCCAGTGCTACCTTAGCCGATATAGAGGAACGTAAGGTACCAAAACATGGGAGCCGGGCAAACCCAACTATTGACCAAAGACATGATTCAGAGCTGACGCATATAATGCTATAAGTTCGAAGGGCCGCACTTGTGAAAGTGTTCGGACTTCTCACGCCGTATTATGCGGTGCTTGAGCCCCTGGCGTATTGACCGTACCAAAGTGTACGGGTGCTAAATGTCATGAGTGATCATATATATTAAAAATGAAATGAATAGAGAATGCAGTAATGAGCTGAAGCTAAGCATTGTTTATTTTGAAATGCTGCTGTAAAAGCAGAACGATACAAATAGTGCGATAACCAAGAGATGGGACTATTTGACATGTCCCCCTCCAGGGGCGAGTGCGAGACGATATGTAAGTGTGACACCCCAAAATTTTTGACCTTGTATTATTACTTAAAATTTTGCCAGGAATTAAAACTTTTATTTTCTGAGCTCCCTTTTGATTTTAACCTTGTTATTATGGAGTTTTGCCCCAAAGTGAAAACTTTTCAAATATGTTTTTGGACTTGTTTAAACTCTCAAGAAAAACTTTTCTTATATTAGTAGAACTAATTACATAATTAATTTGCTTGGTCTTTATTTTCTTGAAAAAATGATTTCCCATGACTATATGGCCATATTTGTACTACAACCTCTTTAAAAATTTATTCAAAAATCCCACCAAAATTTGGAGATGTCATGTGATATTTTTAAATCACTTTTGCCCAAAAATATATTTTATTCTTGAAAAAATTTGAGCTCTACACCCATTTTCTTCTCTGGTCCAGTAGGCAGTTTTGCACTACAACCCTTTTAAATACTTCCTTCTAGCCTCCACCAAAATTATGGGGTGTTAGTAGCAGCATATGATTCAACTTTATGCAAAAACCTAGTGGTGTTATTTGCAAGTTTTGAGTGGATCAACCTCATCTTCATTCTGGTCCAACATGATGGTTTGTACAGCAACCACATTTTTAGTTGCTCCTTTATCCATGATTCCTTTTCCTACTTGTAGCCCTCCCTACTAAACCCCCAAGTCCAAGAGCATGCAACAATTGGATCACTTTTGGTTCATGGAATAATGCCCTTTCCTTTCTGTCCAGAATTGGAGTTCAGCAAAACTTGCACTAGCAAGTTTCTCCTTTTGTCCAAATGACCTTACCACCTTCTCTTTCTTCTAAAGAGACACTGATCTGGAGAATTTGGCCACTTCAAGAAATGCCTAAGTGCCGTTAGCATTTTGTCAAACACCTTATGAGCATGATCTGTTTTGACATGACTTTTGACATTGCACTGTGAGCTTGCACCACTTATCGAACTAACATATCCACTAGACTCCCAGTTGCTCCTAGCCTGGATCTGTTAAGTGCCAGCCGCACCCAAGCTCTGCAGCATGCACTGGCATTTCATCAAGCACGTCCCGTGCACGCCTAGAGCGCGAGCAGAGCGTGCGTTTGGCGCACGCGTGCACCCGAGCCGCCGCGTCTCACCCCGCACCCGTTCCGACTCGTGACCACCTGCAGCTAGCTGCCACGCACTCCCTGCCTCACCACTACACGCCAGCCCGCCCTGGCACCCTACACCGCCACCGCCAGAGCACTTTTGGCGGCACGCCGGCGTCGGCCGACAGCCTATGCTCCGTTCAGCGTCGCCCAAGCCACCCCGGCTCGCCACCTGGCCCCTGGCACAGCCCGAACTCATCCGCAAGCATGTCCGCTAGCGTTCGTCGCCGCCACGACGCCCTGCAAGCTACAGAGGGGTGGTTCGCCGGCGTCCTCATCCACCGCTGCGGAACCGACCTCGTCGCTCTATAAAGGACGCCCCGAAACCTTCCGAGCACGCAGGCGACTCTAAGCCATCCCCCTAGGACCCCTCGGGGCAGCCAATCGACCCGGGGAGGTCATCTTCCCCACCTCCGGCAGCAGCGGCCGCCGCCATGGCTCCAGCTCTCCCAGCGCCACCAGGGCCTCTCCCTCCCACTTCTCTTCACCAAAAACACCTTCTCCCTCCCGTGAACCTTTCCCACTACTCGATTTCGATCGGGGCTCACTGCGGGAGAATTTTCACTCTGCCCCCAAAGCCTCCTCCGCCGCGAAGCTCGCCGCCGGCAGCTCCCTCCATCCCCACCGGCCTGGCGACCACCGGGAGGACCGCACTGGAGTGGCGGATCCATCCCCGCCCTCGGGGCCCCGCGAAGAGCTGCCAGTCGCCGGCAACGATCGCCGGAGCCCCGCCTCCACTCGGGACAGAGGAAGGGGAGGGAAGGAAGAATAGTCAAACCTGACTAGTGGGCCCCTGGACCCACTGTCAGTGACACACCACGCCATCCACGTGTTTAAGTGAAGGCGTAATCCACCCCAGTACGTTTTCCCCGCTCCGAAAGCGTATTCCTCTCTGAAACGTTTTTCTTTTTCTGTTTTATTTTAAAATCAGTTTTGACCAGAACTTTGACTGACTATATCTTTTTAAATATAACTCCAAATGAATTAATTATTTTTCATACATCTCTCAAATATTGTCTAGTTTATTTTCAGATTAAATTGAAAATTTTCCAAACAACTTTTTTGTGCTGTTTTTGAAATATGTGCTATTTGCATATTTTTGAAAATAGGAGTTTTGGAGAGAGGATAGGAGATTTGCAAGAATCTTGGAGTGCACCTTGCCTTTCCGCACCATTAAGGCAAGCATTCTGAACCCCGGAATAATATTTTTGGTGTGTTAGTCGACACGTTTATAACACCACCTTAATTCGGTGTGTTGTTATTTCATGTGATATGATCATTTGCATGGATGCATTATTGTGATTTCCTTGCTGTTGGAAATGAGCATACTCATGTGATGGCAATCATCCTCATGTGCCTTACATGCATGCCGGTAGGGAATCCGGGAAAACCTTTGCCTTGGGTAGGCGCGAGCTTGTCGCCGGTCTCCGTCGGGACTGTTATATCCGGTAGGGCATGGTAAGGCATAATGGGTGGTGATTTGTTGGTGGAAGTATTTTTGTTGTGCTAACCATGCAGGGAACATTGATAAGCCTCCTGAGTCGGCCATAGATCAAGTCTTGTTCCGGTAACCCCCACACTTGTTTCGTACTGCCACTGGTCCCTACCGTAGGTGGGGTATGGTTCAGTAAGTTGTTAACCCTTGTCTTGGCACACACCGTACAGAGAAGCCATGGTGGAAGATATCGGCTGCATCCGGTAGGCAGGCCACCTGGTCCGTGGGCATGGGTGTATCCGGTTGGGACCGAGAGGGGGATACCCCTTAGAGCGCGCAATAGAAATTTGATCCCATGCTACGCGAGGTTGTAGCCTCCCCACTTAGAGTTTGCTTGACAGGTGTCGTGGGTGATTCCAGACACCGGTGAGTTAAGCTGGTGTGTGCAAGTCAGGTGTGTTTTCAATTAAAAGACCGTAGACGGAATTAGTCCCGATGGACTAAAGGAATCCGTTACTCGTGGGTAAAAAGTACACCCTCTATAGAGATTAAAACCTATTCGAATAGCCGTGTTCACGGTCAAGGATTACAGTCTGGGATGGGTCAAGTGTCGGTCTTAGCGCCGGTCTTCGAAGGAAAAACCACTAAACTCGAATATTGATGATGACTTGTGATATATGATGGTTATGATTATTATCATTATGGACTAACCGCTTGCATGATTTGAAATAGTGAATACCCCTGGGATGGTTCTACCTCCTGGATATTCACTGAGGTATTTCTTTTAAAGCCCTTTCTGTGGTGTTGCTAAGACGCCCGATTGTGGTATTTCTTTGAAAGCCCTTTCTGTGGTGTCGCTAAGATGCCCGCCTTTTGCATTTCTTTCAAAGCCCTTTATGTGGTGTCGCTAAGACGCCCGACTGTGGCATGCTTGCTGATTATTTCATAAATATTAATACTGCTATGTTATTACTTATTCATAAATAACATGTTTGCACGCATCAGAGTTTTATTTATCTTTTGTGAACTAACGTCATGAGCATAAAATATTTTCAGCATATCGTTGTGATATTATACCTATGTTCATAATGTTTGCGAGTACATTCAAAGTACTCACTGGCTTGTCCCTGGCTATTGTCTTGGCCAGATTGCTTGCTTGGAGAGGAGCGTTGCGACGACAGCCTCGGGACCTGAGCAACGGTGATAGCAGCCTCGCGAAGATAGGAGTTAACCTGGTCAGCTGTTCCTGTGGGAAATGGGGTCCCATAGACCGTGGTGATCCACAAACCGCTTCCGCCCTCAACCACTGGAAACCATTTGATGTACTCATAGGCCACAATGGTCTTGTACTACTTATTTTGTACTCTTGCTTGGAATTTCTGTATCAAGTTGATGCCTCATCAGCTAACAGTAATCCTAGGGCTGATGAGCTCGACGACCATTTTCTGGAAATTAATGTCCGGAAAACCGGTCGCGACAGTAAGACAGGTATTTTGCTCGTTATAGAGACCACCTGGAAATTCGACGTAGCTTTCTGCCTCCTTGGTTGTTGCATCGTGTGTTCGGCGATTGTATTGCTGGACAGGCCTTCCGGATGACGGAGTCCTGAAAATAAGAAAAAATGACGAAATCGGGAGCCCCTAGTGCGGTTGAGCCGCATTTAGGGCATGCCATGGCCGTGCCCCTCCCCCTGTGCCCATGGAATTTTTAGAGCGTAGTTATGTACGCTGGTACTGATTTCACAGTTTCACGAGGGCTGGGGTTGGGGCCGTATTCTTGGATATCAATATTGACCCATGCTCTCTGCTGTGAGCCGGTATTCTTGGATAAACAAATAATAGCCATTGCTCTGAAGCGGTTTTGAAAACCTCAATCATAATATTGTTTATTGATAATCATAATAAAAATCTAGCCATGTTGGCTATTAGAGATTTAATAAGATCTTGTCTATTGACAAGTAAATCTAGAGTTAAATACTCGGTGGCTCTTGGCCGATGGCGACTTAACGCCCATTCATTGTAATCCAGGATTTTTGTAATCTGGCAGCTTATAGCCATTGTAAAAATCAAGAACTGATAACCCTTTTGAAACACCAAATTTAATCTTAAATGACAGGCTTGAACTTAATCATTTATGTAAGCGATAGCTCTCCATGTTCTGCACAAAGTTTAAACAACATATGCCCTGGAGAGTTATCATCAAAAGCCAGGGCGGGTAACAACCGAAACATAATATAGTCTTATGCAATTATGGAAAAGACTAGAATTAAGGCCATTGAAGCCTAAACATACTAGCAACTTAAAGTCAAAAGTCAGGGCGTGTAACAACCCAAACATAATATAGACTTATGCAAATATGGAAAAGACTAGAATTAAGGCCATTCAAGCCTAAACATACTGGTGACTGAAACTCAAAAGCAAGGGCGGGTCATCAAACCTCACGTACTCATATAACCAGGAAAACATACCAGTAAAATTGCTCATACTGCCGGCTTAGATCGCCATATCCAATGAGGGTGACAATCCCAAAGATTTATAAGCGCATGATTCCAATGGCGTAATCCAAAATATAGTTGCGACTTAACGTCAAAAGCCAGGGCGGGTTATCAAACCTCGCATATTCACCCTACAATTTAAAAACATACCTGGAAGATTGGCTCAAATTGCCGGCTTATATCGCCACATCCAGTGAGGGTAACAACCCAAGTATTCATAAGCGCGTATTCCAAATGCGCAATCAGAGTATACTGTCGACTTAACATCCAAAGCCAGGACGGGTTATCAAAACCCAGAATATGCTCAAATATGTGTCATAAAGATCAAGGCTACATGGCCTAAATTGTTTCTAAACCATATGTTAATATGGAGCAAGGATATGAGTCCAAACAATGTTCAAAATAATAAATTAGAAAAAACAAGGCTTTCATAGGCCGCCAAGCCTCAATATCAAGTGCTGTTCATGGGCCGCACAACCACTTAGTTAATCATTTATTCAAACCTGTAAGTCGGGCCTCCATGACCAACCGCCGTCTTAACTTTGACAAGTTCAGGGTCTTCATAAGATTGACTGTCAAGACCATGGTGGGTCATTCCTTGATTTCCTGGACGGAGTGGCAGACATACAAGGCAGGATAACCTGGATTTTTTGGTGAATACACCTGGCGTCCAAGCCGATCAAAAGGGTAAATATAGCTATGTTCATTGAACAGGAAGCCCACAAGTGACCTATAACAAGCCATCAAGGCGGGTTACCTATGTTTGAACTGCACACTATAGCAAGTTCTCTTTGGTAACCTTTTAACTTGGGCAGAAAGTGTCGGCGTTCTGGGAACGGGGGTCCCCAGACTTGCCTGCCTGCGGCCTGCGGCGTGGCTCAAATGGAGGCCCAGCGTGGCCCAGCTTCATCAACACAAGACTCAAGACCCTCGCGAGGGGCCAAGCCTCGCGAGGCGGAAGACACGGCGCTTCCTCAGGCACGGCCTCCTTAGGCTGGCTCGCGAGGAGGCGGAGAGATCAAGGCGGGGTACCTCACGAGGTGCCCATGACGCAAGCCATGACGACCAGGGGTGCCAGGCGGGCGCCAGCCCGCGCAGCGTCTCCCTTTCCTCTTTGGTGCAAAGGGGGCAAGCGCATGCGAGAGGATCAAGCAAAGGCATCCACTTCAGTGCAACAAGACCAAGACCAGTCCAACGGTGGGTAGGAGGTCACCATGGGGCCCAGGACAGCGTCACCACAGGGCCTTTGGCACGCGAAGACCAACTTTAGTCAGGATAAGTGTACCAGATGTTCCCCTTCGAATTGGCCAATTGTTGGCGCCCTTCCCGCTCAAATATTTGGGAAGAGGCCCAGGGCCTTTGCCTATAAATAGTACTAGCCACCCCCAGGGTAGAGGCATCTGGTATCAAGCGATCAGACAAGCAGAACTCAGAACTTGAGCAAGTAGAGAGAGAGAGAGAGAGAAGGGCGATCGAACTCCCCCTAGCAGTACATCCCCACAGCCAAGAACAGGTGTCGTGGATTTGTCACGGCAGATGTCCTAGTGGAAGGACTTAGTCGTGGAGCCATCGCAACGGGTTAGTTTGAAGGGGTTAAAAGTGGACACAAGGACACGGTGTTTATACTAGTTCGGCCCCTTCGATGAAGGTAAAAGCCTACGTCTAGTTGTGATGGGATTGATGGGTTTCGAGGGCTTAGGGAGCGATAAGCTTCGCCTAAACCTCGAGTTCTTGTTCTCTCCCCCAAACCGCCGTCGGGTCGCCCCCTTATATACACGGGTGACGCCCGTCGGTCTGCAAAGTCCCGACCTCCGGCTTATAAACGTGCCCGGGTCGGTCTCTCTATTCCTAACTTACAATACAAGTTTACCCCAGGCCGGTTTACACCATAAACCTTTAAACCGATTATAGGCCTTGGGCCCTTCTATTTCTCCTTGGGCTTTAACATCTCGGGTCTATTGACGGAGGTAACCCGGGCCCTGCAGGCCGGTTTACCCCAGATAGCAATATCCCCAACATTAGGCCCCAGATTGATTTGAACAGGTTCATGTCAATCCTTAATAAAAAATTTCTGTCTTTCAAATGTCTTCCAGTAACTGTTGAACCGCCGTTTTCTTCGTCTCCTTTTACTGCGGTGAACCGATATGACGTCAGTGCGAAGTTATCGTCTCCTTTTGCTAATCCGCAAGAATCAGGGCGACGGCTGGGCTCCCGAAATCTCCGGCCCCTGGATTCGCGCGCCTGGCACGCGCGCCGCGCCTTATAAATAGGACTTGAAGGCCATCTTCCTTTCCTCCGTTTCGCCCCCTTCTTCGTCTTCCTCGCGACCCAGACCTCGGAGCTCCGCCGCCGCCGTCAGCTACTGCCTCCACTCCGGCCGCTGCATCAACCTGATCGGATCAGAGCACCACGGCGACCTTTCTCATCCGCTTGGCTCCCGGTAAGGCCCCTGTTCTTCTTGCTTTTAGATCTGTTCTAGGGTTCGTCATCCTGCCACTGTTCCTTGTTCATCCCCATAGCAGCTTTGATGCTAGGACGACATCGTCAGTTTGATACCTGCTGAGAGTTTTTGCCAACAGATGATGATGCTATGTACTCATCTCTATAAATCTGTACTCATCTCCCTGCTTGTCGAACCCATGCTGTTCTGCTGTGAGCCAAACCTCATATTTTTATTTCTTTTTCGCCCTAGCTATAGATCCACTGCTTTGAAAGAATCTGTATGGGATCTGTTCCTGCTTTCATATTCACCACTGTTAGATCTGGTCGGTTTAACTTCCAGCAGAGCGAGCAAACCAATCCACACATCCATTAGTCCCCTTAATCCACCACTGGATGACATCATCGTAGATAACCTTACTCTATATAAGAGCATCTTCGGTTTACATTCACATTTGTTCTCAAACCGGAACACCTTTGTCTTGTAGATTTCCTCATGGCAAAACAGGTGTACGAATGCAACTGGGTTCCCTCTCGCATCACTGAGACCCAACTAAACAACTTAGTTCTGACTGGCGCTTTGAGTAGCAAAAATGCCATCCATTGGAGGGTTCCAGGAAATGAATGTCCTCCTACCCCACAGGAGGGAGAAGTGGTAGTGTTTGCGGATCACCTGGCCCGGGGTTTTAACCCACCCGGTTCAAAATTTTATCGGGACGTCCTGGCTAACTTTAGGTTGCGCCCACAAGACGTTGGTCCAAACTCAGTCATGAATATCTGCCATTTCCAAGTGCTTTGCGAGGCGTACTTCCAGGAGGAACCTACCGTAGAGCTGTTCCGGGACTGTTTTCATTTGAACCGACGTACCGAATTTACTGACGGCCCTAATATGGAACTGGGTGGTGTGACGATTCAAAAGAGGAAAGAAGTGACTTATCCTCATGCCAAGCTGCATAGTCATCCACAAGAATGGAATCACACTTGGTTCTATTGCAAGGATACTTCCCCTGCTGAAGAAAATCCACTGCCCGGCTTCCGTCCGGAGAGGCTTAGCAATACCCACCCCTTCCCCCAAAGGCTAACCGCCAAAGAGAGGAGTAAGTATGCCCCTCAGTTGTCCAAGCTCAGAGCCTTCATGGCTAACGGTTTGACGGGGGTAGACCTTGCCCGCTGCTGGATTTCATGGAGCATCCTGCCCCTTAGCATCCGCTCCGGTTTAATGTGCCAATACACGGGCCGGGTTGATGATCCTTTGAGGCACTGCAACATTCAGCTAACGGAAGACGAAGTCACCGAAGCTGTGAAAAAGATGCTGAATGAACCGGAATATGCTTGCGCCCGAACCGGCCTGCTTCCATTTTGTGCCACAAACAAGCCACCTGCTGTAAGCACTTCCCCTCTGTCTGTTATAGAATTTATGATCTCCTTACACACATATTGCCAACTCCAGTCCTTTCTGACACAGGGAGATGATCCGTTTTGGAGCAAGAAGTTTCAAGAGCCGACCGAAAGGGTAACCCGACCCAAAACGAGGGTGAAGAAGCCCGCTCAGAAAAAACGGAACACCGCTTCCTCTACCCCGGATTTAGAGGGGGGTGATGTGGGTAATCCGGACCTTGGGGTAGACCTCGATTTAGTTGGCTTACTTTTTATGCATCTTATTGATGATGATATTTGTCAGGACGACGCTGAAGCGAGCAATGCTGAAGGCCCAGAGGTAACTATTCTTTCTTCTGACGCCGTTCCTTTGCCTTTGAAAAAACCTCGCCAAGCAAACTGGAAAATTAAATTTTCTCATCCTCTTGCTTACTTGGATCCCAAATTTCTTGTGAAGACCCAGCAACATGAAGCTCGACGCACCACCCGGCATAGCGGCCAGGTAGTTACCTCCGCCGGTTTACCGAACAGCCCGGTTCAGAAACGCCGCACAGAGGTCTCCGATTTATGCGCTAGCTTTCCTCCTAAAACAGGTTTAATTCGTCAGCCTCTTAATCCATCTGACTCCGATTATCAGGTCACCTCCCATTCATCTTCTGGTGAATCCTCAGCCACTCAACTGCCACCGCTGAAGACAGTTATTGGGTAAGTTGGACCGATCACAACATATCTCTGTATGGGTCTCTTAACCCATCTTACACCGTTTTTTCAATCTTTGGGTTTTTTCCAGGGCTAAACCTAGACCGAGCAAGAAGGCTCGTCTGGATAACCCGGCTGAAGGAACTGCCGCTCCTGAACCGGAGAAAACTCCTGATGCTGATGCTCTGGGTCGTGAAGATACTCAGAATTATCTATCTCCGCAAGATGACACCTGCGCTGAAGAAAGGACTACCGAACCTGCCAGCCGTACTGATCCGCCTGCCAGTCCTGTTCAGGTTGAGGAATCCATCCCCCCTTCTGGAACTGTTGATAAACCGACAGGGCCACTGCAGAGCAGCGATTCCAAGGATGATGATGTTGTGATTACCGGCATCGGTCACTCTGAACCGGGGAACACTGCTACTTTAGCCAAGCATACTGCCAAGGACGAAATCTCGGCCATAAAGGGCAAATGGGACCTTGACTCCTCTACGTACGCCGCTTTAAGCGCCCCGGATCTTTATTCTGGGTACCTGAACCGACTGTACACCAGTTGGGATTATGAAGCTGGCATGATCAAGATGATGAAGGAGAAACTTGAGGTAACTCCCTTGTGCTTCATTCCATTGCAACTTAGCTTATCAATATTTCCAAACCGAGATGGTAAACCGGATCAGGCTGCTTTGACAATTAAGGTCCGGTTTAGAAAACCCAAGGCTTCAACATAGGTCATAACCAGAAAACATCATCAGATAACCATTAGCCCCCAAGTGCCAAGTTTAAATACTTGTATTAATCTTGGGACTTTTTGTAATGGAAAACTTGCGTTAAAATCAAGTATGCATTAGCCCCCAAGTATCGAGCACATAACTTGCTTGTGTGGTTGATACTTCCAAACCGTGCAATATTTTCTGAACACTGTTGACGACCTGCTGCAGGGGGATCTAAAGACCAAAGCGAAACAAGTCTCGGACCTTCAGGAAATCTTAAAAACCCAACAGGCTGAAACTGAAAAAGCGAAGGATGAATTGGCCAATGCCTTAACCGTTATGGAACAGCTGAAAGAAAGCCGCAAAAAAGAACAAGCTGATTGGGCTACTGAGAGAGCTCTTTTGACGAAGAGGGCTGAAAATGCCGAAGCTGCTCTTAAACCGGTGGTCGATGAATTATCCACCGTGAAGCGACAAATACACTCCATGACCTCTGCCGTCTTTGGTAAACTTTTCGATGCCCTTCTTCCAATTTGTACCTTATCTGCTACATCCTATGTCCGGTTTGTAATCCATCATGAAACACTGCAGGCTCACGTATTGGACACTTGGGTTCTGATGTGCGGATAAAACTCAAAGCTGCTTATACTCTGATTGAACAGTTGTACACCGGAGCACAAAGAGCTATCACCACTGCATCGCATAACAACCCTGCGCCGTCTCTGATTCAAGACACGTTAAAGAGGTTGTCCATGCTTCCAGCCTGGATTGAAGAGTTGAAAAGATCAGCTGCTCGAACTGGAGCCATCACTGCCTTGATCCGGGCCAAAGCGTGGGTACCAGATTTCGATCCTGTCGAAGCGGCCCAAGGATACCCCAGCTTGAAGGAAGACGGTTCAGACTTTGGTGAAGACGATTTGAGGGCGATAAACCGGGCGGTGCGCCCCCTAGCTTGTCAATTGGCTGAGGAAGCAGATCTGTCACATTACCAAGCCCAGTATGATAACCAGAACAAGCGAGTAGCTGCCCCGGTCCCTGAAGCAGAAAATCTTATTCCTCCAATCCGTAAGCATACCTATGCCCCTGACATTGAACCGTCTTTGCTGATTCACGAAGAAGCTGTCTTTCAAGCGCTAATGGGAATCGACTGGACCACTGCTGATTTCCAGCCAATGGGTAGCCAAGAGGATGCGGCGCAAGATGATCCCCAGCCTTCGAACCGAGGCGGCGAACAGGCGTAATCAACGCTCCGGTTCACCTTAATTGGTGACGTTTAATCCGTCAACGAACAATATACTCAGGCACTACGTTGCCTTGTAATAAGATAGTTTAATACCTCTGCATTTGAATGTGCCTTCGCGCACGGGTACTGATGCTCTTTCCAATGACGTTTTCCAACTTTGTTTCCTGTCTTTACTGAGTACACAAGATCTTTTGACCCCATGAACCGTGCTGCGCCTTTGCCAAACCGGGCAACTTGCCTCCGGGTTAAAAAACGGACCAGGCTATGTCAGCTGAATCGGTTTAAAAATACTTGACGTTCCGAAGAACAAAAAACACCACAATAAAGGCAGAAAACAAAAACCAAATATGAAAAGGCAACGCGATAGTAAAACGCATGCAAATAGTGGTTGCTATGAACCGTTCAGAAGGCGTGACCATCGTCAAGACAAAATAAACCAAGCCCCCAAGAGGTGTAGCTACGGTTTAGGTCGACTAGGTTCCTAACTGAATCGTGGCAAATATGCCGGTCAAATGGCATTGCATTGGTTCGGATTCGACCAAGCCCCCAAGTGACTCAGTGGCCAAGGGCCGATCAAGTGGCATTGCGTTGGTTCGGACACGACCAAGCCCCCAAATGATTCATTGGCTAAAAAGCCGACCAGAAGGCATTACCATCATCAAGACATGACCGAGTTCCCATAAGGCGTAATCTACGGTTCAAGTCGATTAGGTCCCCAACTGATTCAGTGGCAAATGTGCCAGCCAGAAGGCATTACCGTCGTCAAGACATGACCAAGCCCCCCGGAGGTGTAGCTACGGTTCAGGCCGACTAGGTCCCCAACTGACTTTATAGGGATAGCTATGTTCTCTTTGGTTCGAATACGACCTATGTTTGAACAGGAAGCCCCGTGTTTGAATAGCTATGTTCTCTTTGGTTCGAATACGACCTATGTTTGAACAGGAAGCCTCATGCTTGAACCGGGATATTGAACCGGATATTAAGAGCTTCACAGCCTTGTAGGTGACATCTTCCCTTGAACCGGCTTTTAAACCGGAATCTATAATTTGAACTTCTGTGAAGTGACCTCCAGGGGTAAACACACATGATGTGAAGAACAGCAGAGACCCCGCTTTACTCGAGGCTCCGGTTTATTGTATTAATCATAATATATACATGGTCATGATATGTACATAAACAGAGCCCAAGGCTCATGTATAATAAGGTCGAAGATGAGCTATGTTCCACGGCCTGCTAGTCTCCTCCTCTGATGTGCGTGAATCCTTGCGCTCTCGAATATCAATCAGGTAATATGACCCATTATTCAGATTCTTGCTGACCACAAAAGGTCCCTCCCAAGGCGGGGATAATTTATGCTGATCAGACTGATCCTGGATGAGCCGAAGCACCAAATCCCCCTCCTGAAAGGTTCTGGTCCTAACCCGACGGCTGTGGTAACGGCGAAGATCTTGCTGGTAAATCGCTGAACGGGCAGCTGCCAAGTCACGCTCCTCATCCAACAAGTCAAGAGCGTTCTGCCGTGCCTGCTCATTGTCCGCTTCAACATATGCTGCTACGCGAGGTGAGTCATGTCGTATATCACTTGGGAGAACCGCCTCTGCTCCATAGACCATAAAAAACGGCGTAAACCCCGTGGATCTGTTAGGCGTGGTGTTGATGCTCCATAATACAGACGGTAGCTCCTCCACCCAACAACCCGGCGTCCTTTGCAAAGGGACCAGAAGCCGGGGTTTGATACCTCTCAAGATCTCTTGGTTCGCTCGTTCTGCCTGACCATTAGACTGTGGGTGCGCTACCGAAGAAACATCAAGCCGTATATGCTCCCGTGCACAGAACTCTTTCATGGCCCCCTTGGATAGATTGGTACCATTATCTGTGATGATGCTGTGTGGAAAGCCAAACCGGAAGATCACCTTCTTTATAAACCGAACCGCCGTGGCAGCATCACACTTACTGACAGGTTCTGCCTCCACCCACTTTGTAAATTTGTCAACCGCCACCAGTAGGTGGGTCTTCTTATCTTTGGAACGCTTAAAAGGCCCAACCATATCAAGCCCCCAAGTCGCAAACGGCCAAGTGATTGGAATCATCCTCAATTCTTGAGCCGGTATGTGTGCTCGTCTGGAAAATTTCTGGCAACCATCACATAACCTGACCAGGTCTTCTGCATCAGCATGAGCAGTTAACCAGTAGAAACTGTGGCGGAACGCTTTAGCCACCAATGATTTTGAAACGGCGTGGTGGCCACAATCCCCTTCATGTATTTCTCGTAATATCTCGCACCCCTCCTTAGGGGATACGCACCGTTGCAGCGCTCCTGACACGCTGCGATGATGTAACTCTCCTTTGAAAATGGTCATAGACTTGGACCGTCGTACTATCTGTCGAGCCAAGCTTTCATCTTCTGGCAACTCACCCCGGTTCATATATGCCAGATAAGGGAGCGTCCAATCCGGGGTGATGTGAAGAGCCGCCACTAATTGAGCCTCCGGATCAGGAACAGCCAACTCCAGCTCACCGGGCAGCTGTACCGATGGGTGATACAATACATCCAAGAAAACATTGGGTGGGACCGGTTTACGCTGAGAGCCCAAGCGGCTTAAAGCGTCCGCTGCCTCATTCTTTCTGCGGTCCACATGGTCCACTTGATAGCCTTTGAAATGCCTAGCCACCATATCTACTTCACGTCGGTATGCAGCCATGAGCGGGTCCTTAGAATCCCAGGTGCCAGATACCTGCTGAGCCACCAGATCCGAATCACCAAAACACCTAACTCTGCTCAGATTCATCTCTTTATCCATCCGAAGACCATGAAGCAAAGCTTCATACTCAGCCGCATTATTTGTACAGGGGAACATTAAACGGAGGACATAACAAAACTTATCTCCTCGTGGGGAAGTTAAAACGACTCCAGCCCCCGAGCCTTCCAATTGCCTGGACCCGTCAAAATGAATAGTCCAATAGGTGTTATCTGGCTTCTCCTCCGGCGCTTGTAACTCTGTCCAATCGTTTATGAAGTCGACAAGTGCTTGTGACTTTATAGCCGTCCGGGGCACGTATCTTAAACCGTGCGGCCCAAGCTCGATAGCCCATTTAGCAATCCGACCGGTCGCCTCCCGGTTCTGTATGATGTCACCCAAAGGAGCAGAACTGACCACCGTGATGGGGTGTCCTTGAAAATATTGCCTCAGCTTCCGGCTTGCCATAAAAACACCATATACCAGCTTCTGCCAATGCGGATACCTTTGTTTGGACTCGATAAGTACTTCACTGATATAGTAAACCGGTCGCTGAACCGGATGTTCCTTTCCAGCCTCCTTTCGTTCTACCACCATCGCCACACTAACCGCTCTGGCATTCGCAGCAACATATAACAGGAGTGGCTCCTTATCTACAGGGGCTGCCAAAACTGGCGGATTGACTAGCTGCCGCTTCAAGTCCTCAAACGCTTTATCCGCCTCCGCACTCCAGACAAATTGATCCGTCTTCTTGAGCATTTGATACAAGGGGATCGCCTTTTCACCGAGGCGACTGATGAACCGGCTTAACGCTGCAATCCGTCCGGCCATGCGCTGAACATCATTGACGCATTTCGGTTTGGCCAGGGAGGTGATGGCTGTGATCTTTTCCGGATTAGCCTCAATTCCTCTATGGGATACTAAAAACCCCAACAACTTGCCTGCAGGTACACCAAAAACACATTTCGCCGGGTTGAGCATCATTTGGTACACTCTCAAGTTATCGAAAGTCTCCTTCAAATCGTCAACCAGGGTCTCCTTCTTTCGTGACTTGACCACAATATCATCCACATAAGCATGCACATTACGACCAATCTGCTTGTGGAGGCAATTTTGCACACACCGTTGATAAGTAGCCTGCGCACTCTTAAGCCCGAAGGGCATAGACACATAGCAGAAGGCTCCAAAGGGAGTAATGAACGCCGTCTTCTCCTGGTCCTTAACTGCCATCTTGATCTGATGATAACCCGAATAGGCATCCAAAAAACTTAAACGCTCGCAACCTGCCGTAGCATCAATGATCTGATCAATCCGGGGGAGAGCAAAAGGATCCGCTGGACAAGCTTTATTCAAGTCTGTGTAATCCACACACATGCGCCAGGTGCCGTTTTTCTTAAGAACCAGCACCGGATTAGCAAGCCATTCGGGATGAAAAACCTCGACGATAAAACCAGCTGCCAGGAGCCTGGCCACTTCCTCACCAATCGCTTTACATCTTTCTTCGTTAAACCGCCGTAAGAACTGCTTTACCGGTTTATACTTAGGATCCACATTAAGGGTGTGCTCAGCGAGTTGCCTCGGTACACCAGGCATGTCAGACGGCTTCCATGCAAAGATGTCCCGATTCTCACGGATGAACTCGATGAGCGCGCTTTCCTATTTTGGATCCAAGTTTGCACTGATGCTGAACTGCTTGGATGAATCGCCAGGCACAAAGTCAACAAGCTTAGTTTCGGCCGCTGATTTGAACTTCAAGGCCGGATCGTGGTCCGTAGTTGGCTTTTTTAATGAAGTCATATCCTCCGGATCAACACTGTCTTTATACTGCCTTAGCTCCTCCGTAGCACAAACCGATTCTGCATAAGTCGCATCTCCTTCCTCGCATTCCAAAGCGATTCGACGGCTGCCATGAAGCGTTATAGTGCCCTTGTAACCCGGCATCTTAAGCTGCAGATACACGTAGCAGGGCCGTGCCATAAATTTTGCATAGGCTGGCCGTCCGAACAAAGCGTGGTACGGACTTTTGATTTTAACCACTTCGAACGTCAGCGTCTCTGATCTGGAATCGTGACTATCGCCAAAGACCACTTCAAGGGCTATCTTACCAACCGGATATGCAGACTTGCCAGGCACCACCCCGTGGAACACGGTATGGGTCGGTTTGAGATCCTTATCCACCAGTCCCATGCGACGGAAGGTCTCATAATACAAGATGTTAATGCTGCTCCCTCCGTCCATGAGCACCTTGGTGAGCTTATAACCTCCCACCTGAGGCGCTACCACCAATGCTAACTGACCCGGATTATAAACCCTGGGAGGATGATCTTCTCGGCTCCATATGATAGGCTGTTCCGACCAACGCAGATAGTGAGGCGTGGCCGGTTCGACAGCACTGACTGCCCGCCTCTGAAGCTTTCTATCCCGTTTATCCAAACTTGTAGTAAAGACATGATACTGTCCACCACTCAGCTGTTTCGGGTTGTTCTGATAACCTGATTGCTGCTGTTCATAACCACTTTGATTACTTTGACTATTTCGGTTGTCCTGTCCGCCCGGATTACCCTGGAACCCTGGACCGGAATTTCCGCCACCGTATCCTGATCCGGAACCTGAACCACCGCCGGAGCTGTGATCATATTGGAAAGTGTTCGAGCTTTTGAATTCCTTCATGATATAACAATCCTTCCAAAGATGGGTTGCTGGTTCCTCTTTTGTTCCATGCTTCGGACAGGGCTGGTTTAAGAAAAAGTTCAAACGCTCCGGATTAGGACCGGGATTTGCGCGGAAACTTGGCTGTTTCCCCTTACGCCGCTGGCCTTTATTCTGTGCACTTGTGCTGGCCACCAAGTCCATGCTCCCGTCCGGTTTACGCTTACCTCCGCCTCCATTACCTGTCGGCCGATGTTGCTGGCCTTTGGTGTTGCCATTCTTCTTTCCCTTCCCTGCTCATCACCAGAGTCAGGATCCTTGGTACTGTCAGAATCCGCGTACTTCACTAAAGCGGTCATGAGCGTTCCTATATCTGTACAATCACGCTTCATCCGGCCCAGCTTTAGCTTCAAAGGGCCAAACCGACAGTTGCTTTCCAACAGCACCACGGCGGTGTCTGCGTTGATGCGATCTGACGAGTGCAAAACTTCTGATACCCGCCGTACCCAATGGGTAGTTGATTCCCCTTCTTGCTGAACGCAGGCTGCTAGGTCAACTATCGACATTGGCTGTTTGCACGTGTCCTTGAAATTCTTGATAAACCGGGCACGCAATTGGGCCCACGAACTAATTGAATTAGGTGGTAAGCTCTTTAGCCAAGTCCGGGCCGTTCCTTCTAACATCATAGTAAAATACTTGGCACACGCCGTGTCATCCACATCCAGCATCTCCATAGCCATTTCATAGCTCTCCACCCATGTCTCCGGAGGCTGATGTGCCGTGTAGTTTGGTACCTTGCGGGGGCCTTTGAAGTCTTTGGGCAGGCGTACGTTGCGTAAAGCGGGAACAAGGCACGGTACTCCCAAAGAACTGGAGACCACCCCCGGTTCAACCGTAGCCGCTGGGAAGATAGGTGTAAGCTGACGAGCCTGATGCTGCGCTGCTATTCCGGCCTCCCGCGCACGGGTGCGATCCACACTCTCCTGAGCGTTGTCGACGCCTGCTGGGTTGTTGCCGCGGAGCGCTTCACGCCTGGCATTGCTTGAAACAGCCGGCTCCTCCATACGCCTACTATGGCTCCTGCTGGGGCGAGGGGTGGAGTGAATCCGATCACGGCTTTGTGAATATGCTTCTTGTTGGGCCAACGCGGTCCTAAGGAGCTCCTTGACCCGGCGTGTCTCTACGTCCTGCGGTGAATCGCCTTCGATCGGAATGGCTTCCAGCCGAGCTGCCGCCGCGACGAGGTTATCCATCGGGTTGGAATAATGACCTGACGGTGTTGGCACGGCCTGTGGTGTACCAGTGTTGTGACGAGGCAGGTTTATTATCCGGTGCTGAACCGGGGCGCCAACTGTCGCCTCCGCACGGTTTACCCCCGGGGTGTTGAAGAGGTTTCAGGCGTCGAGGGCTGCGGGCAATCGAGATCGGGACTTCCTCTTCAGGACTTCCTGAGACGCATTCTGGTCCATTATGAGCCTGTAAGCCTGTGCATCCAAAGCGGCGCGCTCCGCCGTCATCCTGATCTCTTCTGCTGCCAGTTCCGCTTTAGCTTGAGTGATCTGCTCTCTCACTTTGGCAATCTCAGCATTGTGAACCTCCTGATCCACCGGGTTGGCTTCCGCCATGAGCGCTGCTAGCGCGTCAAACAGGTCTGACAAAACTTGGGCTGGTGAACCCGTAGGGCCTCCTGCCCGCGCAGCCGTTGCCGCTGCCGATCCGGAGATCGCTGCTGCTGCAGTTGATGATTGTGGCACCGCCTGCGTTCCAGCCATGAAGATCCCAACCCGAAAGGGCAGATCAGAGGGGTCCGGAATACTGTTGCCATCGGAGCCGCCCCCAATCCGATCATTTTGCAGCTGGTAAAGAGATTCGGTTTCCCCGGTCGACGTTTCATCGCCGGAGTAGATGGCGGTTTCGTCACCGGATTCGGATCCTTCCTCGTAGCTTCCTCCGTGGACGACCCCCACGAAGGCGTGCTTCCTGGTCGGTTTGGCCAGGGTCGATCTCACGCACTGAGCTGTCTCGACGAGGTCGGCGCAGACGCCTAACTCGGGGCCTGGCTCTCCGATCTTGCCGATGAAAACATGGATGCCGCCAAAGGGGACCCGGTACCCGTACTCGATCGAGCCGGCGTCGGGGCCCCAGCCTGTGCTGTCGATGTAGAGTTTTCCGCGGCGGCTCTTGGTCATCCGACCCACAGCGTAACCCTCGAGTCCTTCAAAGCGGGCCTCCAAAAACTTGAAACCATCTCGCGATAGCCCCACGGTGGGCGCCAACTGTCGTGGATTTGTCACGGCAGATGTCCTAGTGGGAGGACTTAGTCGTGGAGCCATCGCAACGGGTTAGTTTGAAGGGGTTAAAAGTGGACACAAGGACACGGTGTTTATACTAGTTCGGCCCCTTCGATGAAGGTAAAAGCCTACGTCTAGTTGTGATGGGATTGATGGGTTTCGAGGGCTTAGGGAGCGATAAGCTTCGCCTAAACCTCGAGTTCTTGTTCTCTCCCCCAAACCGCCGTCGGGTCGCCCCCTTATATACACGGGTGACGCCCGTCGGTCTGCAAAGTCCCGACCTCCGGCTTATAAACGTGCCCGGGTCGGTCTCTCTATTCCTAACTTACAATACAAGTTTACCCCAGGCCGGTTTACACCATAAACCTTTAAACCGATTATAGGCCTTGGGCCCTTCTATTTCTCCTTGGGCTTTAACATCTCGGGTCTATTGACGGAGGTAACCCGGGCCCTGCAGGCCGGTTTACCCCAAATAGCAATATCCCCAACAACAGGCCCTCGCGAGACTGTTCTTCCTTGTACTATTCTTCATCATCAGCCCAAGAGGCAATCCATCCACCACAAACTAGAGTAGGGTATTACACCACAATGGTGGCCCGAACTAGTATAAACCATGTGTCTCTTGTGTTGTTCTTGCAGTAGTTCGATCATTGCGAGACGGAGAGGTAGAGGGTACGATCTCCGCGCGCACCCCAGAGTTCGAACCTTAAGGGTCTGCCGGAACCCGTGATCCGACATTTGGCGCGCCAGGTAGGGGTGCGCCGGAATCTGTCTTCCACCGCTCCGTTCTCCTCCGACCGTCGCATCCATGTCCGACGCTCGTCGGGCCCGCGCTGAGCGCCGGGCCGCCATCGCTTCCCGCGTCGTCCAGACGGCCCCCGTCGGTGGGCGTCCTCGTCATTCCCCGTCGCCCGCCGTCAACGCCGCCACCGGCCCGGCGGGGAACGAGCAGCAGGCATCCTCTCAGCACCCGTTCGTGCGGCGAGACGGCCGCACCGCTACTCCGTCGCTCACCTCGGCTGGCTCTTTGTCCCACGCGCTCCGCGCGCCCTTGGAGGCTCGAGCTGCGCTCATCGCGGCGAACGAGCTCCTGCACTACCGCCCCGTCGGCGACGTCTACGAGGAGTGGCTCGACCGCGCCGCAAGGGGATCTCACGCGCCGTCCGCACCGCTGCGCCGCACTCCGCCCCGCGTGGGCAATGAAGCTCCGGGGGCGTTCCAGCCGCCTCCCTTCCAAGAAGACATCGTGGCCCCAAGGCGCGCAGCCCCTGGGCGGAACCCGCTCCGTCAAGCGCCAGCCCAGCAGGAAAGGAGCTGCCAAGAAGTCCCGCGACCGGAAGAGGCCGCCCGGGCGCTCCCAGCTCCAGTTCACCGTGACCTCGCTCCAGCTCCGGCGCATCAAGATCCCGCGCTGCTCCCAGCTGCAGCGCAAGGGGACCCGCAAGGCCAGGCTCTCCCTCAACCAAAACCTCCCGCTGTCACCGCAGGTTGCCGCGCCTACACCGCCGAACTGCGCGGTGTCACATGGCCCGGCAAGTTCAAGCCGGACCTGCCTCCTCGCTACGATGGCATGACTGACCCCACGGAGTTCCTCCAGCTCTACGAGCTGGGAATCGAAGCTGCCAGCGGGGATGAAAAGGTCATGGCCAACTGGTTCCCCATGGCGCTAAAGGAAGGCACCTGCACATGGCTCCTGAACCTGGCCCCAGGCACGATCTCCTCCTGGGACCAGATGCGGACTCGCTTCATCACCAACTTCCAAGGTACCCGCGACCGACCTCCCGCCGTGAGCGACATGCGCCGCATCAAGCAGCAACCTGGGGAGACCCTGCAGAAATACATCCAGTGCTTCAACAGCGCGCGCCTCAAGATCCCCAGGGAGTCCGAGGAAGCCATCATTTCAGCCTTCTCCGATGGCGTGCGTGACGTCAAGATGAAGGAGTAGTTGGCGATGCATGAAGACCTCCGCACCTCCCTGGAACTGTTCAACTTGGCGACCAAGTGCGCCAGGGCTGAGGAGGGACGCCTCTTCCTCCTTGAGCTGCCTGCCGCAGACCCAGAAGAGAAGAAGCCCAAGGCCAAGGACGTGAAGCGCAAGGGGGCTACCGTGCTCGCTGCGGAGCCGGACACCAAGCGGGGCAAGGATCTGCCAGAATACTCCAGAGGCAGCCGGTACTGCGTGTACCATGACCTCCAGACCCACAACACCAACGAATGCCAAGAGCTTCGCGCCGTGCGAGACGGAAGAGTCGGCCGGTGCCCTGACCATGCTGATCGGGGCTACGGCCGAGGAGGAGGAAGGAACCCATGACGCTGGGAAGATCGCGGCCCACGTCATGGATGGCGCGACCAACCTCGCAAGGACCGCTGGCGTGACCCACCTCGCGAGGGGGACTGGAGGGACCAGCCTCATGAGGATCGCCCTCATGGCAACCCAGGTCTGCCGCCGCTGCCACCTCAGCCAAGAAGGAATGAAGACCGTCACCAAGACGAAGGGGCTGGGGGCTTCCAAGAGCCACGCGCAATCGCCTGCATCCTGGGCGGAGCCCAAGCCCCTGCCTCCCAGCGTATCTTCAAGCAGTTTGCCCGCGAAGTGAATGCAGTTCTCCCCAAGCTCGAAGCAACGCGTCCCCTCAGGTGGTCGGCTTACGCCATCACGTTCAGCTCAGCAGACCAGCTCAAGTGCGCAGCCACAGCAGGAGTGCTCCCGATCCTCTGTTCCCCAGTCATCGGCAATGTTCTAGTCACCAGGACCCTCATCGACGGAGGGGCAGGGCTCAACGTCTTGTCCGTGGAAACATTCAACAACCTCCATGTGCCCTATGACCAACTTCAGCCAACCAAGCCTTTCTCCGGAGTCACCGACGGTTCCACAGTCCCGATCGGGCAGGTCCGCCTCTCGGTCAACTTTGGGGCTCGCAGCAACTACCGCACCGAGCTCATCGACTTCGACGTCGCCCACATTCGCCTGCCGTACAACGCCATCCTTGGGTACCCTGTGCTGGCCAAGTTCATGGCCGTGACTCACCACGGCTACAACGTCCTCAAGATGCCAGGAAGTGGCGGCGTCATCACGGTGCCCTGTGAAGAGAAGGATGCAGTGTGTTCCCTGGAGAGAGCCTTTCAGGCCGCGTCACTAGAAGACCCAGATCGCGGAAGCAGGAGGCTTCCTGAGACCACCCCCAAGAAGAAGAAGACGTCGCCAGGCTCGGCTCCTCAGGAGGCAGGCCCCTCAGGGCCCCTGTCTGCCAAGGGGGACCCACCTTCCATCGCATAGGAAAGCGCGCCCGGCGCCCTCCTCAGGCAAGGCCCGGGGGCTCTCACCTGGAGGGCCACCGACCTTGCCAGGGTCACGAGGGAGGCGCTTGGGCACAATGTGGAGGCGTGCTTCGAAGCATGTTTCCCTCGAAAGGAAGCCAGGGAAGGAAGATCAGACCAGCAGGAGTTCGTTAGCAAGGCCATTCAAGAACTACAGGAGTCAAGGATCATGAGAGGTTGCCGCCGCTCACCAGCTGTGGCTCCCCATCCAGGCGAGGATGGTGGGATGCACGTCTGCGTCGACGTACCAGGGCTCAATCAGATCGCCACGACGAAGCGCCTCTGGCCCTCCCAAGTGGGGTGCTGCGGAGGACCGCCCCACAGCTACGTTCGCATGCCTTACGGTCTGCCGAGCGTGGCTGCGGCGTACCAGCGCCTCATGAGGAGCATCTTGGAGGCGCAAGGAGACAGGCGTTCTGCGGCCCTGGCGGAGATGGGGACAGCTCACGAGGAGCCACCAGTGCCTCCGGAGCCTCCCGAGGCCCCAGGGCCTGGGGGCTCGTGAGGATCGGCTTCCGCAGCCCACCGAGTCTGCTACACCAACACCACTTCGTCGGCGACATCTTCAGGTGACATCTTTCAAGTTTCATTCCCAGCTGGGAGCGCCCTCCCAGGGTTGCGTCACTCCCAGGCCTTGTGGGTCCGTCCCTGTGGCATGTATCCCTTTTTATTTCTTTAGTCGTTAGCTTGCTTTGCTGGGGGCGCCCCTCAGGCTGCATCACCCCCAGGCCGCTCGAGCTAGGCCCAGCGGCGTGTATCCCCTCTGCGTTTATTTCCAATTATGCATTTGCCTATCTTGCTTGGCACTTGATGCCATCCACGGCACTTTTCCTTCTCCATGTCGACCACTTGCACGTTAAAGGGGGGGCGCCCGAGCATCGCGACTCAGGGCTCTTACTGGCTCTCCAGCCCTCACCCTCTGGTCTTGTCCACGACATCGCGACCTGGCATACCAGCGACGGCTGAGACAAGCTCGAGGGCCGGGACCCGAGGACGTAGAGTGCCGGCATCTAACCAAATTTTGCAGGGACACATTCCAAGATACGACCCAGTGCCAGGCGCAACCCGCCTAGAGGTAGGGCCTCGTGAGTCCCGCGCTGGCTCATGGGTGCCCAGATACACCTCACCTAGCTCTACCGTGCCAGCCACGTGTCAGGGCGGGGCTGTACACGCCCCGGGGGCTCCTCCCGGAGGGGAGCCCCCTCCCACGTACCAGTGGAAGCACCATGCTCCGCGCTGGCTGACGACACTGCCGATGAGCCGCTATGCCCGTACACACACGGAAGCGCTATGCTCCGCGCTGGTGATAAACAACTGAGGGTGGCCTCCGGGACGCGTTAACCTCAGGGAGCCCAGAGCTCAGTGGCCGGCCTCATCGCAACGCCTCCCCCCGGGAGCGCCGCGCGAGGGGGCTGGGCACGGGGGCTACGACTGGGTCACGCCCAGCCGTACGCCCCAGCCAGGCCCCTCGGGCCTGGTTCGTCGCGCGTCTCTCCCCGAGCGGAGCCAAGGTACGAAGGCCGTTTGCGCGTCAAGGGGGACTCCTGAGCATCGCGACTCAGGAGCCTAACTGGCTCCGTAGCCCCTCACTCCTTAGTTCCGAAAGGCTATGCTGGGTGAGGTACGCGCGGATTCGGGCTCTGCAGACGTAGAACGGTAGCCCTGCCTACAATTCATCTCGTCACCTGCTGTTTGCGCGTCAAGGGGGACTCCTGAGCATCGCGACTCAAGAGCCTAACTGGCTCCGTAGCCCCTCACTCTTTAGTTCCGAAAGGCTATGCTGGGTGAGGTACGCGCGGAGTCGGGCCCTGCAGACGTAGAATGGAAAACACACCTACATCGCGCTTCCCTACTTGTTGTTCGCGCGCCAAGGGGGACTCTTGAGCATCGCGACTCAGGAGCCTAACTTGTCACGTAGCCCCTCACTCCTTTGGTCCCGTCTTGGTTTTCGGTCGGGGCTGATGTTGGGTGAGGCACGCGCGGGGCCGGGCTCTGCCGGCGTAGAACACAACCAAGTAGGGAAGGGGAACATAAAATTCAAGGAACTTAAAAGCAAAATTGCAACCCATACTGTCACTTTAGTACCAAACGCAAATTTAAATGCCTCCCCGAGGCGTCGTGCATGTGCAGGAATCAGAAGAAGAGCAGGAACGATAGCAAGGTCACTTGTTAGCGGTGGGGTTGCTTGGGGTGGTTTCGCTCGGCGGAGCAGCAGAGCCGGCAGCGCCTCGCTTCGGCTTGGTGCTGAAGGCCCGGAACTTCCCCAGCAGTGCCTCCGCACGCCCCTTCACGGCTTCCACAGCAGCGGCGGAGCCCTCGCCGCTCACCGGCTCCAGCAGGCTGTCGAGGTCGGCGCTGGGATCGCGAAGGTAGACGTGGGCGAAGACCCGCGTCAGTGCGGCAGAAGACAGGACACGCGCCTCGGCCTCAGACGTGGGGGCGAGAGCGAGGGCGACATCTCCAAGAGCCTTCACCAAGAAGGGAAGCAGCTTGGCGGGGCCATCCCCGTCGCTGGCTAGCGGGCTGTTCAGGCCGCACTTGTAGAGCGTCTTCAGCGAAGCGCGGGCATCTTTCTCCATGTCCGCGAAGGCCACGCGGTCCTCGGCAAGAACCCGAGCCTTGGCGTCCAGCTCGGCCTTCGTCTGCGCCAGCTCCTTCTTCAATGCGCTCAAGTGGGCACGGCGTTTCTTGAGCTTGGCCACCAGCTCCTCGAGCGCCGTCTCGCGCACCTTCACTCCCTTCTCCTACTCTTGGCGAAGGTGGACCTCTTCTGCAAGCTGGCCTCGCAGGCCTTGCAACTCGTCCTCCAGCTCCTTGCAGCGACTGCGGACTCCAACCACCTTCCCGAGAGCCGCATCTCAGGCAGCCTTCGCCTCGAGGGTGGCCTCCCTCTCTCCGTCACAAGCCGTTGAGGCCTGAACCAGCGCCGCCCGGATCGAGGCATCAGAGCGAATCCACCCCGAAGCCAGCTCCAGACCCTCCCTCGCGGGTGAAGGCGTCACCGTAGTTGGGGCCTCAGGAGCTCCCTTCAGCTTCTTTGCCATGGGCACCAGCCTACTCAAGAGAAGTAATCATCAAGCCTCGTCGGCGGAACGAGAAACCAAGGATCAAGGATCAAACACTTACAGGTCGTTGCCAGAAAGCTCCAGCGGCCTCCTGCCAAACTTGAAGCCTGAGAGCCGGCTGGAAGGGTCGACCTCAGAAGCAGAAGGCGCGTCGGTGGTTCGCCTAGGAGTTAGGGCGGACCTGCGGGGAATCAACCCGGTCCTGCCTTTCTTCGGGATCGAGGGTGAGCTCCCGCTGCCCAGCACGTCGTCATCATCATCATCATCATCGCTCAGCGAAAGGCGGAGGGCGCGGAGCTTGCGCTGGAGCGGGGGAGCCCTAGACTCTCCGTCAGTCGCCTCGGAGTCAAGACATCCCTCCCGCTCATCCTCGCCCGCTCCTCCGCTGGAGTCGCCGGAAGACACGTTCACAAGTTCCTCGGGGGCTGCCGCGGGCGCGGGCCCGTCCCCGCTGAAGACGGGCATGGATTTCACCACCTGCTCCCAATCGTCGTGAAGAAACAAGGGCGAGGGTGCGCCCTCCAGCCTTGCCACCTCGCCCCCGACCAAGGATTGGAGAACCGCGGCCACATCCTCCTCACCCACAGTTGCGGGACTCGGATGAGGCCTCCACATCGGGGGAGAGTACTGCCGAAGCGGAGCCAGCTGGTGCTCCAGGAACTCCCTCAGCAGCGACGCCCCGGTCAGCTTCGCCGTTGCCATGCTGGCTGGCTTCAGATCAGCATCCATCTTCGACAACATCTACTTCGCGCGGGGATCAGTAAGTCCCGCTCGGGTCCAGTCGCCCGAGCTCACGGGAGGCACCGTGGGAAGGGCCAACCGAGGATGGACGCGCCCGACGTCCACCAAAACCCACTTGCTCCGGAAGCTCTCAATCCTCTTCCCTGGATTCGAAATGGCCATGGCGCTGCCGCACGCGACAAAGCTCGCGCACGCAGAAGGGGAACCCTTGGAGGTCCGGAGGTAGAAGTAGTGGCGCAGCAAGGCCACTGAAGGCTACACCCCCACATGCGCCTCGCAGTAATAGGCGAAGATCACCAGAAGAAGGATGGAGTTGGGATGGAGATGCAGAGCTTGCAAGTTGTAATGACGGAGGACAGCGAGGAAGAATTCAGAGAAAGGGGGCACCAGGCCCGCCGTAATAGAGCTCACGAAGAAAGGATAGAAGGTGCTCCCTTGCCCTTCCGGGACATCGGAGCCGACCTTGAACACCTGCGCCCCGTCAATACCCTGCGCCGCCGCCATCCGGTGCAGTTGGGCGAGGCAGGCCTCCGGCACGTTGGGCGAATCCAAAGCAGGCGAAAACCAAGCTTCGACCGGGGCCCGGCGAGGCGCCATGGCTACCTAGGTCGAGCGGGTGGAGCAGATCTGGAAGCTTGGAGGAAGGAAGGAGAAGCGCAAGAAAGGGGATCTGAGCAGCGGAGGAAGAAGGAGAAGAGCGGAGCCAGAGCAGATGCCACGCCTTTAGTAACCTGCGCAGTCGCAAAAGCACCCACGTCCAATCAACCGCCACGCGGCGCCCAAGGCCGCAGGCTGTTAGGGCCCGCGGCGCTTCGCCCTTGCCCTTTCGCCTCTCGGCACAACCAAGTCCATGCGCGCCTTGGGCCCGGGGGCTACTGTCGGCGTTCTGGAAACGGGGGTCCCCAGACTTGCCTGCCTGCGGCCTACGGCGTGGCTCAAATGGGGGCCCAGCGTGGCCCAGCTTCATCAACACAAGACTCAAGACCCTCGCGAGGGGCCAAGCCTCGCGAGGCGGACGACACGACGCTTCCTCAGGCACGGCCTCCTCAGGCTGGCTCGCGAGGAGGCGGAGAGATCAAGGCGGGGTACCTCACGAGGTGCCCATGACGCAAGCCATGACGACCAGGGGTGCCAGGCGGGCGCCAGCCCGCGCAGCGTCTCCCTTTCCTCTTTGGTGCAAAGGGGGCAAGCGCAGGCGAGAGGATCAAGCAAAGGCGTCCACTTCGGTGCAACAAGACCAAGACCAGTCCAACGGTGTGGAGGAGGTCATCATGGAGCCCAGGACAGCGTCACCACAGGGCCTTTGGTGGGCGAAGACCAACTTTAGTCAGGATAAGTGTAGCAGATGTTCCCCTTCGAATTGGCCAATTGTTGGCGCCCTTCCCGCTCAAATATTTGGGAAGAGGCCTAGGGCCTTTGCCTATAAATAGGACTAGCCACCCCCAGGGTAGAGGCATCTGGTATCAAGCGATCAGACAAGCAGAACTCAGAACTTGAGCAAGTAGAGAGAGAGAGAAGGGCGATCAAACTCCCCCTAGCAGTTCATCCCCACAGCCAAGAACAGGCCCTCGCGAGGCTGTTCTTCCTTGTACTGTTCTTCATCATCAGCCCAAGAGGCAATCCACCCACCACAAACTAGAGTAGGGTATTACACCACAACGGTGGCCCGAACTAGTATAAACCCTGTGTCTCTTGTGTTGTTCTTGTAGTAGTTCGATCATTGCGAGACGGAGAGGTAGAGGGTACGATCTCTGCGCGCACCCCAGAGTTCGAACCTTAAGGGTCTGCCGGAACCCGTGATCCGACAGAAAGCCCCCAAGTCGTTTGCAACAAGGCGTATAAGCCGGATCAAGAGGGTAGTTACAACTATGCTGCTCAATCAGCAGGAAGCCCCCATGTAATTTTTAACAAGGCGTGCAAGCCGGATCAAGAGGGTAGTTACAGCTATGCTCAATGAGTAGGAAGCCCCCAAGTGACCAATAATGTGATAAGCCAATAAGGCAGGATACCCATGTTTGAACCGCACATCATGGTAGTAAGTTCTCTTTGGCAACCTTTAATTTTTCCGGAGAACATGAACTTGTGAGAAATGGATTCTTTTTGAACCGGAATTTTAAACCAGATATTGAGAGCTTCAAAGCTTTGTGAGAGACAGATTTCCCTTGAGCCTGATTTTAATCCGAAATCCTTCATTTTAAGCCGGAATTTTTTGGACGGCCTTTAAATATCCATCAATATGGCAGTAGCCTCCGGGACCGGGTTATTTTCCCTACAATGACCTAGGGTCATGAATTGGGTGAGTCATGTCATTGTACCCCCGAGTCTTAAGATGACTCGAGGAGCTGGCTTTAAAATTCTTCATACTCAGTCGTGATATAAACCGCCATATAGTTGAATAGCGGAACGCTGGAATTCATGTAAACCAGAGGTTTGAGGTGAGTTGACGATCCTCTCGATATTTGTTGTATATCTCCAGCATATGTCATGCAACAAACTCTGTGACATGATAATCACCTTTGCAGTAGACAATTGTCCTGCATTAAAAAATATCGCAAGCCAGAGTACTTGCCCTTTGATGAAAACAATATGTGTTAATTAAAACAAACTTAGATGGATATCACCTGATATGTCTTGTCGAATGTCAAGCCAGTTGTCACGGTGAGACAACTATAAAGTTGAATCGACAGGTGCAATCAAATAACAACAGCAATGGGTTAACTGCTGTTACTAGCCGGCCGTGACAACAGGGCAGCTGAACAGATAACTCGATCCACCTTCATTCCCTTAACAGCTCCAATCCTCAATCATGTTTGTCCTCCCATCGGGCATTTTTTAGCAGACATCCGTGATAACTTCTAATAATTTGGTCATTGTAATTTGACAAGAGGCCCTCCAGAACTAGCCCCCCTTTTTTCCCTCTCCATCTTTGATCCATTAGTTTTTAATGATGGTGTAGAATCATCCAAAGTATTTAAAGTAGAGCCTAGACTTCCATTATTGTTCACAATGTGTCCTGGACGTGAGCCGCTTGTATCCTTCTTCTTTTAAGAGTTAATTACACTACTGATACATAAACTTGCAGCGCGGGTACAGTTTCATACAAAAACTTGCAAATTGACTTAAATTAGCCCCTAAACTTACTTTGCGGGAACAAACTGATACAAATTAGTCCGAAACCTGCCAGGCGGATGAGAGGCACACACCGGTCACTTCGGTTTTCGTTTCTCATCGGTCCTCCCTTTCTGTTTCTCGTTGCCGATGGTGCGAGTGCGATGGTCGCCGCGAACGAGATCGACGCTGGATGGAGCCGTGTCCTCGCGGCATTGGTGAGTTTCCGCCGGACTACGGTATGAAATCATCTTCCTTCTTCTATGTTGGATTGTCCCCCCTATATCGGCGTCTCTTATCACTAGGGTTTTCATCCGGTTTGATCAGTTGTTTATTCGCCCGCATGTGGTTTTTCTGTGGTGCGTATGGTTAATAATCAGGCGTCAGTAGATGAATGGCGTTGTTTTGTGATATTTCCGTCCGCTTGCCATTGTTTACTGAAACCGGTGTTGGGTGTGATCTTCAGAGTTGTAGAAAGTAGTGTTCTGCTAAAGTGGAGTTGTTGTTGTGTGCTCATAATCTTGTGATGTATTTACTTTCATAGTTTTGTGACTAAAACAAGTGTCGTTTAAATCTTTTCACTACCACTATTTACATATACCTCAGATGAACAGGCTAGAAACCTACGCCCTACATCGAATCCTTCTGTACACACTCTAAGAACAGGGCTACGAAAATGCCCACAATTCTCCTTCTCAATGTCACAAAAGTCAGGGCAATACTCAAAAGGTGGAATAAACCCATCAAAATCGTACTCAGTGGCCGTTTGCATTTGACTCTGCAAAAATTGTTGAGTTCTGATCAAAGTCACATAATGTAAGACACGAGAAATTACGAATAGAAAAGCACCTCCGGACTTTTTTTGAGCCGAAATGAAGCTCAGATGTCACCCACCATTCTTCAGTACAACCGTCACCCAGGCCGCCGTCGGGACCAACATTGCCACCGCCACCGCCCATGGGCCATGCGCCCACAAGGAGGGGTTGACTATCCACTGACAAGGACGCCGTGTCACGGCAAACCACCTTCTCCCATCCTTGCCGCGGTCGTTGCTACTGTCAAGGGTTAGGGATTTGGCTTGAGAGGAAGGCTGCCTCGGTCGAGTGTGAATTTGCGGGAAGAACAGAGAAGAATAGCTAGGGATTTGGCTGGTGCGTGGCGAACAGAGAGGCTGGCTAGGCTACTCGGGGATCTATTTACATCATACAGCGGGGGATTCCTGTAAATTAACCTGGACGTGGGCCAAGTTCCTAGAGCCGACGTGGCAGGTTTCAACTAATTTGTATCAGTTTGTTCCCATAAAGCAAGTTTAGAGGCTAATTTGAGTCATTTTGTAAGTTTCTGTATGAGATTGTATCCGCGCTGCAAGTTTATGTACCAATAGTGCAATTAACTCTTCTTTTAACAGTCGTGCTAAAAATACCACTGATGTCCGGGTCTTCATATGACTTTCCATCAATATTAATTGGAACTGGATGATTATCATCTTCTCAATTGTTGACAGTACTGGCAATGTCTCCGATCACACCCCTTGCATTTTTTGGATCCAGAAAACTGCAGCAGAAATCCCAGGAAATGTAACAAAAGTCACGTCGGCACCCTCCCTGAATATATTGCTGTGTTGGTTTCGTGACACAGTCAACTTCCTGGTTTGCCAATACTCCCAACCGAATTCCGATGACTTTGGTGGTGTGGAGGCAACAGTTCAGACGCCAGCGACGGGCCTCGGAGGCACCGGACCACAACAGACACGGAGACTGCAACGGCGGCTTTGCACCTATTGCAGCTTAAGTAGGCGACGGGTCACGCGGAGCCGAGGCGGCTCGATAGTAGATATAAGCCGCAGTGGCGGTTTGAAGACGGCACCAGGCCGGTGCTCAGGGCGGCGGGAGGCTCTAGGCCGTTGAGGCCACGTCGGTTGGTTAGCAACAAGGCTGCGAGGGCGACTTGAGGTGCAGCTGGAGAGGAGGGCGCGGCCGCATCCGGTCGCGGCGACAAGCCGGCCGAGGGGTCACCCAGATGCCGGTCAAGACGGGGCAGCTTGGAGGTGACGGCGGCGACTCGGCAGAAGCGGTCCATGGATTGAGGCAGAGGCGGACCAAGGCGGCAGCAGCGTTTCGCCAATGAAGCAAGGCCGTGGTGCGGCAGAGGACCAGGGTGGCTCAGAGCGAGGCCCTCACGGCTCAACGCGCGGCAAGGGAGTGGCAGATGACCATGGCGATTTACGGCGACAAGGTGGCGACTCGGCGGCTAGCACCTGTGACCGCCGCGGTGGACGACCAACTCAGCAGGGGCGGTTCGCACGGAAGCAGCTCGCAGATCGCGATGAAGACAGTGGCTCCAACCCGGGGCGGTTCGCGCGGAAGCAGCTCGCAGATCGCGGTGAAGGAAGTGGCTCCAACCCGGGGCTGTTCGCGCGGAAGCAGCTCGCAGATTGCGATGAAGGTAGTGGCTCTAACCCGGGGTGGTTCGCGCGGAGGCAGCTCGCAGCGGAAGCAACCCGGGGCCAGCGGAAGTAGAGGCGGAGGCGGTGCTGCTCGTGACAGAGTGGCTCGGCGAGGCCTCGGGAGGACCACGGCGGGTCGACGAGGCAGCGGCAGAAGACCCGGCTACGCGTCTCAGCAGCGGCAGCGGAAGACGCTCAAGGCAAGCGCATCACGGCCGCAGAATCAATGCGGACGGCGGCTGATGCAGGCCGCCAAAGGCGAAGGGGAGCCGTAGACTTGGTGGAAACAGGCCCGTGGCGGCAACTTTGACGAGGCGTAAAGCGGCGGCTTCAACGGAGCCCAGTAGTGAAGAGCACATCGTCGACTCTGCGGTGATGGCAACTTGAGGCAGTAAGTGTCTCCGATGAGCAGCAGTGGTGGCCACTGCATGGTACTCCGTCCGTAAACTAATATAAGAGCGTTTAGATCACTATTTTAGTGATCTAAACACTTTTATATTAGTTTACAGAGGGAGTACTATCGAATCTTCGGTAATGCAATCAGCCTATATTTGATGCTCATAGCAGTACCAGTAGTTTTGATCTCCTTGTTTCTTCTGATCTTGGTGTATTTTCCTCGAACCCCGCATTGTACTCAACTTGATTTGTGTTGTATTCCCGCCAGCCAGAAGAACTAAACCGCTTCGGGACTTGAGCGTGTAACCCAGTAGTAGCAACTTGAGGGACTCGGCAGATTAGACAGCGAGGCGGACCAGAAATGCCATTTTTAGTGAAATTCATATTTTTCTTTTCCCAAAAATTCTGAGATAATTTATACAGCTTTCAGATACACCAAGAGGCCACCTCACCAAAGATCAGCTCCATAAAAATTTCCCACATGCCAAAATCATTTCATCAAGCACCTGGCCTGCACTGTTGCTGTGCAAGTTCAAAAAATTCAGAAGTTCAGTGTTTTGTTTCGCCGTCAGTGTCGTTTTCTTGAGACAACGGCGTCCATCTCGCCAGTGCACGCGCTGGCATCTAGCTCACTGCACCCCTTTCTTATCCAGTGCGCAGCGCACTCGCTTGGCCGGGCGCGGACGTCGGTGGCGACGTGGTTCGCCAGCTCCGGCGCCTTCTACGGTGGCAGAGCCACCCGTGGCGGCCAACAGAGCCCGGCCCCTGCCTTTCGGCGCTGTCCGGCACCGCCCCAGCCACCAGAGCCCTCCGCGTGTCCACCTCCTCCTCTATGCGCGACTGCGGCACGGTCGTCGTGGCCTGGCAAGCACAGGGCGTGCTCTCTGCCGCCGACGGGCCCGCGAGGCGCCGTTCCGTCGAAACCGCGGAGCAGGCCGAATCCAACCAAGGTTAGTGCCTAAATGGAACCAGTGGATCATCGCGGTGATGCCTAGCTACCTAAACCACCTGACCAACCTCTGCCTCGCCATAACCATCGCCGGCGTTATCCCGTTCACGGCCACCGACTCGGATCGGCTATAAAAGGGGCCCCCGAGCTTGTTCACGACCCAACGCCACACCTCCTCCTCACCAGAGCCCCGCCTAGCCACTGGAAGGATCCCGAGGAGGTCACCTTCCCCGACTACGGCCGCCCCGATCCGCCTCGGGCTCCAGCTCGATCCACTCAGGTGAGGCCACCCCCGCCTCCCAAACCACGTCAGCAAACCTCTAGTGCACCCAGTACCCTTACCCGAGCATCAATTCGACCTTTGCAGCTCTCCCCGGCGAGATCCACCAACGCCCGAACCACCGTCCGCCGGAGTTGAGGTCGCCGTCGACGTGGTGCTCGCCAACGCCCAACTCAACCACCCACAGGTGCGGAAGAGCACGGTGAACACGTTGGTAAACCCCAATTCCCCTGCCTCGCCGTGGATCGCCGCCGGCGACCACCGCGGCCCTCGGGCGCCAATACTCTGTTTCAGTTTTCAAACCCGATGGGTGGGTCCTCCCCGTCAGCTTTTTCTTCTTTTTGAAACGTTTTCTGAAAACGCCTTCGGGCAAAATACGTCTCCCCCCTGGACTGACGTATTCTAGAATGAAACGTTTTCTGTTTTTATAAAATGAACCCTGAAAACTTTCTGTTTCATTACAGAAAGGTCCCTGGACCAAAACTCTTATAACTTTAAACAAAAGATGATTTTAACTTGAAACCTTTTCTATCATCTTTATATTTCTGTCTAGTTTTTTGTCATATTTATTTGAAAAATATTTGGGATGCTTTTTGTGCACGTACGGTATTTATGTAGTATCCGTTTTTTCTTAAATACGTAGATACCGGAAGGAGTAAAGGAGATGCGTACTTCGCCGAGCTAGACTCCGACTTCTCCGAACCAGGCAAGCATGTTTGAACCTTTGATATGATGAGTGTTTTGTATGTTTGCTCGATTAGTTTCCTCATGGCATGTTTATATGAGCATTTGTGAATGTTATGTGCATGCAAGGCAAGCTACCGGTAAGCTTCGAAGTTGATGTGTTCTTATCATGATAAGATAACACGATCATGTGGTGACATGATGGGTTGCAGGCTGGTATTGTTGAAGCATGCCAGTTCTATGTCAACCATGAACTCCAGTCGCCCCAAAGTTCAACCCATGGTCCTCTTGCCCGATCACTTTTGATCGAAGGGACCACCCCACTAGCATCCGTCATGGCGGATTCGCCGCATTGGTTCTAGACCCAATCATTGACGGATTTCATGTCACTAGAGTCCTTATGGACGGTGGAAGCAGTCTGAACCTGCTTTATCAGGATATAGTGCGGAAAATGGGAATAGATCCCTCAAGGATTAAACCCACAAAAACGACCTTTAAGGGCGTCATACCAGGTGTAGAGGTCAACTATATAGGCTCAGTTACACTTGAAGTGGTCTTCTGATCCCCGGATAATTTCCGAAGCGAGGAGTTAATCTTTGACATAGTCCCGTTCTGCAGTGGCTATCACGCACTGCTCGGACGAACGGCATTTGCAAAGTTCAATGTGGTGCCGCACTACGCCTACCTCAAGCTCAAGATGCCAGGCCCTCGAGGAGTCATCACGGTCAATGGAAACACCGAACGCTCTCTCCGAACAGAGGAGCATACGGCAGCACTGGCAGCGGAAGTACAAAGCAGCCTCTCAAGGCAATTCTCCAGTCCGGCTTTTAAACGTCCGGACACCATCAAGCGCGCCCACTCAAGCCGCACCCCGGCGTCGCTCAAAAAATACCAAGGCACGGGGAAACGCGCCAGACCTGCGCGATATATTGGAGGACAAGGCAAGGCAAACAAGATCGATCTACGGATCGCGTGGGCGCCCCACGACACGAGACGATAACCGTCATGCCGGATAAAGTAAGTCCGGCCGGGCCGAACACAGTGGACAAAGCTCATCTGAGCTACATCGTGATATAGCCGAGTACAAAGGGGCCGCACACCCACTATGCTTCACAGATGAAGTAATGGATCATCAAATCCCGGAGGGTTTCAAACCCGTAAACATCGAATCATACGATGGCACAACAAACCCTGCGGTATGGATCGAGGACTATCTCCTTCACATCCTAATGGCCCGCGGTGATGATCTACACGCCATCAAATACCTCCGATTCAAGCTTAAAGGACCAGCTCGGCATTGGCTTAACAGCTTGCCAGCAGAATCAATTGGTTGTTGGGAGGATTTGGAAGCCGCATTCCTCGACAATTTCTAGGGCACCTATGTGCGACCACCAGACGCCGATGACCTGAGCCACATAATTCAGCAGCCAGATGAATCTACCAGACAATTGTGGACAAGGTTCTTAACCAAGAAAAATCAAATCGTTGACTGTCCGGACGCCGAGGCCCTAGAAGCCTTCAAGCATAATATCCGTGACGAGTGGCTTGCCCGGCACCTCGAACAGGAAAAGCCGAAATCTATGGCAGCCCTCACGACACTCATGACCCGCTTTTGCGCGGGAGAAGACAGCTGGCTGGCTCGTAGCAACAACATGACCAAGAGCCCTGGTAATTCGGATACCAAGGACAGCAATGGCAGGTCGCGTCGCAACAAGCACAAGCGCCGCATTAACAGCGACAACGCAGAGGATACGATAGTTAATGCCGGATTCAGAGGCTCTAAACTTGGTCAGCGGAAAAAGCCATTCAAAAGAAATACTCCAGGCCCGTCCAGTTTGGACCGAATACTCGACCGCTCGTGCCAGATACATGGCACCCCCGAAAAGCCAGCCAATCACACCAATAGGGATTGTTGGGTGTTCAAGCAGTCCGGTAAGTTAAATACCAAAAATAGAGACAAGGGGCTGCACAGCGACGAGGACGAAGAGCCCCGGCCGCCGAACAATAGTGGACAGAAGGGCTTCCCCCCACAAGTGCGGACGGCGAACATGATATCAATATTGACCCATCCGGACCCCCCCAGAAGGGCTTCCCCCCACAGAGTCGGTTACAACGGAAGGAGATCTACATATCCGTATCGCCAAGCTTGCCTTCCACGCCAAGGAAAGTCCCATCCGGACACGGGACGAAGTCTTCAATCTTGTATCTTCATAGTCCAACACTCCGGCCAAAGGTTATAGTCCGGCTATCCGGACACCCCCTAATCTAGGACTCCCTCAGTAGCCCCTGAACTTGGTTTCAATGACAACGAGTCCGACGCGCAAATTGTCTTCGGCATTGCAAGGCGGGTTCCTCCTCCGAATACTTCATATAAGATTTTGAACACAAGAATAGTGTCCGGCTTTGCAAAATAAGTTCCACATATTGCCATAGAGAGAATAGTATTTACACAAATCTAATCTACTGGCGTACTTGGCATAACCTGCCAGGGGCTGGGTGTGGGAACAAATGAATTGCCAGTAAAAGTCCAAACAGCTCTATAGCGCACTTCGGCGTCGCAAGTTTGGCCTTATATGCATCAGCTCCGAATCATTGTCTTGGGTCAATAGTTGGGTTGCCCGGCTCCTGTGCTTGCTACCCTATGTTCCGCTCTATCGGCGAGGGTAGTAAAGGGAGAACTACTGCGATTGTGCCCTAGTCTAAACCAGATGAGCACCTAAGTAGAGAAAGCCGAAAACTGACTGTCATGATGGGGCGAGAGCTGGTCAACCATTTGACGACTTTTTGGAAACTTTAGCGATTATCCGTGTCACACGAGGGATCTTTTTCAAGATCAAACATGTAAGGCGCCCTATGCCGCATACATAGCAGGGGCTATGTCATAGCCCCACAATAAAACTCCTATGGCTAAGTGAAAGCGTTAACGCCCTATAGTCTGATTGCCTGGTTCACCGCATTATCACCTCCTTCATGGACCAAGACATTGGATAAAGAGTGATCAAATGCTTTTCCGAACACCCCCGTGCTTCCTACGAGGGGGCTGAAGCCGGCGACTGGAATTTTTTTTTCAAACAAAAAACATATGAATAGATTCACTATAAAATTGTCTTTTACAATTATCATACACCTCACTCGAACATTATGTCTTTCGAGCATTGACCCTCTATCAGGCGGGCGGCCCCTTGGACGTCTTCAAAATAATGCCCCGGTTCCGGACGGTCCTTGCCTTTGGGTGGACTCTTCGTCGCAACATCGATGGCCTTCATCTTCCCCCAGAATGTGTCTTGAGTCAGGCGAAGGCCATCCGTGCACCCTCAATGCACGTTGAGTGCTTCACAGCATCGATACGCTGCACCGCGTCAACAAGCTTCTACACCAAACCGAAATAGCTATTCAGCACAGGCTCGGCTGGCCATAACCAGAGTATGACATCCTTCATGGCAGCGCCGGATATCCTCTGAAGTTCGGCCCATTGGGACACCTGTTCATTAAGCAGCAGAGGGCGCTTTGATGCGCCAAACTGCAACCAGAAAAGCTTCTCCGTTGCATATCCATCTCGCGCTTGGTAATACCGGGCCGCATCGGAAGAACTCTTCGGCAAGTCCAAATACTTGTCCGGAGAACTCCACACTTGGTTAAGCTGGGAATAGTCCGGGGCACCAAACTTAGCTTGCAGCAGGAAAGGCTTTCCAGCCACAATCTCCTTCGCCTGCCGAACTTCCTCATGAATTGCTCTGGATTCTGATCGTGCTTCTCTCGCCTCCTGTCGGGCCTTGTCCAGTTCAACCGTCAAGGCTTTATTCTCCTCCAGAAACCCGCAGCGGCCAGTCGCATTCTCCAGCTCGAGTGTCATCGTGGATATCTTCTCTTCATCTTGGCACCGTGCAGCTTGTTCGGCCTTTAATTCAGCCGATGCCTTTTCTGCAGCAGCATTGCTACGACGAGCCTGCTCCGCTTGAAGAACTTCAACGGTAGCAGCACCATCTGCAGCCATGCATATTCCAGCATCTAAATCTCAGCATCATGCTTATACCACAAACAATGTATGAGGATTACCCCGAATACATACCTTGCGACTCGTCAAGACGTGTATTGATTAATGCAAGATCATACTCTGCCATGTCAAGCTTCCGCTGTAGCTCAGCAATTTCCATAGTCCGGGAAGTGGCCAAGGGGGAAGCAGCCTGTGTTCAAGCTCTCGGGTTAGTCCTCAAAACGATCATTTTTATCCTCTGTTTGCTTCCTAATGGAAGACAACCTGAGTCTCAGGGGCTACTACCTATATACAGGCGCATCTTTGCAAAGGAAGCATAACTGAAAACATTATGTCACATACCTTGAAGCCCTTTAGTAGGCTCATGAAGGCTTCATTTAATCCGCTCTTCACGGATGAAACCTTTTCAATCACTGTACCCATCAAGGTACACTGCTCCCCCGAGACATATGCTTTCCACAACATGTCCCGCAATATATCGGGAGTCTTCGGGTTTCCGGACACTGCTCCAGGGGCACATTCATCCTTTGAAGGAATCTGTTCACCCGTTTTCAGAAGTACTGTCGGCTGCGAGCCAGACAGTCCGGGGCCTTTGCTATCACCAGCCCCGGACTCCCAGACGGTCGGAGATCCACCTTCGGGCACTGCCGCCTTTGTCCCTTGTGCAACTGGTTGATTAAAAGGGACCCTCCATGACGACACTTCAGAGTCGTCTGCCTTATTGGACGAGGAGGTTCGAGGAGGCGTCTCGCTCTCCATCATCTCTGGGAGGAGACTTCCCGAAGAAGAGGATTGCCCAGAAAAATTCTGTGCTGACCTGTAAAAATGCATGAACGCATTACGAATATCTTTGGTTAACAACAACAAAGCGAACATTATCAAAGTACCCCGGATTCACTTACGGTTTGGCCGAGGGCTTGTTCCCTTGTTGGAGCTGCTCAGCGGCATCGCTTCCCAAACCCAAGCCGCTCGCTGGTGGCATCTTGCCCCTCTTAGAAGACCGCCCCTCCCAATCTTCGGAGGTGGCCCTTTTCCTCCTGCTAGGAGAAGGGATACTGGATCCTTTTTCGCCCCTGTCTTCAGGCGAGGAAAGGTTGATCTCTCCGGACTCAGTGTCCAACTTACCTCCAGAACCAAGGTCCTCTTGGGCTTTCTCGCTCTCCTCTTCACCCTCCCTTACCGACGCCTAGTGTGGTGCCGAGGCCAGCATCCTTGTTAGCACTGGAGTAGCTGGGTCTTCGGGAAGAGGAGCCAGACACTTGACCCGTTCCACCTTGTTTATCCAGCCCTGGAAAAAGATGGATTGCTCATCATCTTATTATGGGACGCTCGACTACAGGGTGTACGGAAGTGTAATACTTACCGGGGTGGTCGAGTGATTGCTGTGGAGGCCTATGTCTTCGGTGGTGGCTGGCCATTGCTCTCGTTCCCCGAAAAACAACCTCCTCATTCCTTCGTGCATAATGTCGAAGAAGTGCTGAAGAGTCCGCGGCCCTTCTGGGTTAAAATCCCACATGCGGCGAGGCCGCCGCTGGCATGACAGAGTCCGGCGGACCACCATTACTTGAATGACGTCAACAAGATCGATGCCCTTCTTAGCAAGGCTTCGGATGCGACCCTGCAGAGTCCACTCTTCATCAACGGATCCCCAGTCCAACCCCTCATTGATCCATGAAGCAAGCAGAATTGGGGGGCGGATTGGAACGCCGGCGCAGTTGCCCACTTAGAGCCGCAAGGCTCGGTGATGTAGAACCACCCATGCTGCCATAAGTCGGAAGATTCGGTGAAGGATCCCTGAAACCAAACAGTGCTAGCGAGCTTGCCGACTGTGGCGCCACCGAACTCTGCCTGCTCCCCCTCTATCACTTATGGCTTCACATTGAAGGTCTTGAGCCACAAGCCAAAGTGCAGAGGAGTTCGGAGTAAGGCTTCGCACATGATGATAAATGCCGATATAAGAAGAACGGGGTCCGGGGCCAAATCGTGAAAATCTAGCCCGTAATAGAACTTGAGCCCTCAGATGAAGGGGTTAAGTGCGAACCCTAACCTGCGAAGGAAGTGGGACAGGAACACAACCCTCTCGCCAGATCTGGGGGTAGGCATAATCTGCCCCTCGGCAGGAAGCCGATGAAGGATTTCTGCGGTCAGATATCTAGCTGCTCGAAGCTTTGCAATATCCCCCTCTGTGACAGAAGAAGCTACCCACCGGCCTTAGCGGCTGGATCCGGACATGATCGGAGCTTGTGCTGGTCTAAACCCTGGGTGTTGGAACTCGAGGTATCAAGGGTTGAGGAAGAAGCAAACGTGAAGGAAAAAGACGGGTCTCTACCCCTATATAAAGGCTACGAATATCAAACGTCTCCTCCTGGGCCTCAAAACTTGCTTATCTCTGAGGGGTTGTACCCATGCGACGGTTGGGTTACCCACGTCCGGGTTGACAGGAATCCCTTAAAAAAGGGAGCCACGATCTCTGAGGGAGTCCTGGATTAGGGGGTGTTCGGATAGCCGGACTATGACCTTTGGCCGGACTCCTGGACTATGAAGATAAAAGATTGAAGACTTCGTCCCGTGTCCGGATGTGACTTTCCTTGGCGTGGAAGGCAAGCTTGGCGATACGGATATGTAGATCTCCTTCCGTTGTAACCGACTATGTGTAACCCTAACCCTCTCCGGTGTCTATATAAACCGGAGGGTTTTAGTCCATAGGACGAACAACAATCATACCATAGGCTAGCTTCTAGGGTTTAGCCTCTCTGATCTCGTGGTAGATCTACTCTTGTACTACCCATATCATCAATATTAATCAAGCAGGAGTAGGGTTTTACCTCCATCGAGAGGGCCTGAACTTGGGTAAAAACATCGTGTCCCTTGTCTCCTGTTACCATCCGCCTAGACGCACAGTTCGGGACCCCCTACCCGAGATCCACCAGTTTTGACACTGACATTGGTGCTTTCATTAAGAGTTCCTATGTGTCGTCACTTGTAGGCCCGATGGCTCCTCCGATCATCAACGGTGATGCGGTCCAGGGTGAGACTTTTCTCCCCGGACAGATCTTCGTATTCGGCGGGTTTGCACTGCTGGCCAATTCGCTTGGCCATCTGGAGCAGATTGAAAGCTACGCCCCTGGCCACCAGGTCAGATTTGGAAGCTTGAACTACACGACTGATATCCGAGGAGACTTGATCTTCGACGGATTTGAGCCACAGCTGGGCGCGCCGCACTGTCATGAAGGGCATGATCTAGCTCTGCCGCCGAACAGTGCCCTGGAGGCCGCACCCGTGTCCGCTCCGACTCTTAGCTCGGGGCCGACTGCACCAATCGAGGACGGGTGGCTAGACACCGCCTCGGGGGCTGCAATCTCTACGGCGATCTAGCCGAATACCAGCCTTATCCTCTACGAACCCCGTGACTCCAAGGTGCCGGACTCCTCTCCGAACTCCGAGCCCCCCACGCCCTTGCCAATCGAATCCGATTGGGCGCCGATCATGGAATTCACCGTCGCGGATATCTTTCAGCACTCGCCCTTCGGCGATATTCTGAATTCACTAAGGTCTCTCTCTTTGTCAGGAGAGTCCTGGACGGATTATGGCCAACAAGACTGGGATGCGGACGACGAAGATATTCGATGCCCACCCACCACCCACTTCGTAGCCACTGTCGATGATTTAACCGACATGCTAGACTTCGACTCCGAAGACATCGACGGTATGGACGACGATGTAGGAGACAAACAGGAACCAGCTCCTATAGGGCACTGGAAAGCCACCTCGTCATATGACATATATATGGTGGATACACCCAAAGAAGGCAATGGCGACGGAACAACGGGGGATGACCCCTCCAAGAAGCAACCAAAGCGCCGGCGTCAGCGGCGCCGCTCTAAGTCCCGCCAAAGCAAAAACAGTGAAACCGGCACCGGAGACAATAACACCTCGGATAGTGCCGAAGACAACTCCCTCCAGCAAGATTCGGCGCAGGAGGATGGAGAAGCCAGCCCTCCTGAGAGGGCGGCAGACAGAGAGGAAGAGGATGACAATTACATGCCTCCCTCCGAAGACGAGGCAAGCCTCGGCAATGACGAATTTGTCGTGCCCGAGGATCCCGCCGAACAAGAGCGCTTTAAGCGCAGGCTTATGGCCACGGCGAGCAGCCTCAAAAAAAACAGCAACAACTTAGAGCTGATCAAGACTTGCTAGCCGACAGATGGACTGAAGTCCTGACGGCCGAAGAGTATGAACTCGAATGCCCCTCCAAGAGCTATCCAAAGCGCATGCTGCTACCCCGATTAGAGGAGGAAGCACCTAAACCTACATCACCAGCGCATGACGCGGCCGATCAGCCACCTCGTGGCCGTGACAGAGAGGCCTCACGGCCCTCCGCTCAAGCCGCACCCCGTTTCACACCCTGATTTTCATGCCACAACACTTAAGCTAATAAATCATGATAAAATGTGGTTTGACAAAAACTTTTGAGTGTTTTGGACCTTGCCTTGATTGGATTTTGTCTGTTGTTTGCAAGTGCTCTAAAAATCAAATAAATCCTCCAACTCCTATACTTCACCTTCTCGCTACAAACTCTTGAACCAATGATCATACCATGTGTATAGAACAATATAGTATTTTCTTACAAAAATAACTTGGCCAAATAGTATTTTCAAAAATTAGTTTTTCAAAACCCCCTGGATTGAGGTTTGCACTGCCAGTACTTAATTAAGGGCAGTAAAAATCTTTCCAAAAATGTATTTGACTCCTATTAGATATAGGATACCCATAAACCACAAAAATATAATTTTAAAAGTTATTTTCCTATTTTATTTAAAGGCTTTTTCTTAAGGCCAAAACTGGTCTTTAATAGGTTAAAATTATTTTAAAGCTTTAAAAATATTTGAGAAAAATTAGGGAGACTCAATGGACATATATTTTGCATATATATGAGTTTCAACATATGGTCATGATCAAAATATTGGACAAAACCTCCCAAAACCATTTCTGCTCATTTCAAGGATTTGAAATATTTCTACAGGAAATATTTTCATAAAAATCCAAGAAAATTCTAACATGTCACATATGACATTTTGGATGATCTTGCCAAGTACCATGCCATGGAGAATAGTATAACCCCATGAAACCCTCTCAAAACCACTTCTGTCCTTTTTCAAGTTTGAACAACTTTGCGCTGTCAAACATGTCCAAATGCTCTCATACTTGGTGCACATTCTCGAATGGTGTAATAATGCATCTAGACCAAATGGCACAAGTTGGAGAGAATTTTATCTTGATCAAAGTACCCCAAAACCCTCTCTGACCAGAATCCAATTTGAACAAGTTTGTACTGCCAACTTTTTCTCCTTGACCCCAACTTTTGTGAGCATGTTCACATGACCAAATGAGGCCACTACACCAAGTGGTGCATCAAGGAGAAATGATTTTCTCAGCTAGATCTACACAAGTCCATTTCTGCTAATTTTTAGGGTTTACAAAAGTTGCATTGGCATATCCACATTGTTTACTCCTCCTGCAACCACCACACACAAGTGGACGCGCGGGTGCGCGCAAAAAGCCGCGGGTGCCGGCCATTTGCATGCTCTGGAGCGCCTGGCAGGGTGTTCGACCGTTGACTCCGCATCCTCCGGCCACCTAGGGCCTCCCCCTCGTGTCCCCCAAGGTCACCTCGACGTCCGCAACACGCCACCGCGCTGGCCCCCTCCTTTCCCTCTCTGTCCTGCCCGTACCGCGCGTGCCAGGAGCCGCCCGAGCCCGCCAATGCGCGTGCGAGCTCGTGGCTCCACCCAGAGCTCGCCCCGCTCCCTCTCTCTCTTTCCGGCGCCCTACTCCACCCCCACGAACGCTGCAGACAACCCCACTCCCTCCCTCCTGGCCGCCCGAGCCGTTGCCGCGGCCACCCGTAGGCCACGTCCACGGTGAGCCACGGCCTCGCTATATAAGGCTGCCCGAGGCCTCTCTCTGGAGCCCTTTCGCCCTCTCTCCCTCCCCTACGTCACCCAGACCTAGCCAACCCTCTCGCCGAGCCCTCCGTCGCTCCCCATGGCCGGAGCCGAGCCGCCGGACTCCGCCTGAATTCGTGCCCACCGCTCCTCCTCCTCCCCTCTAGACCACTCTAGCACCCCCTCACCACCACCGCCGACTCGCCCCGCACTTCATTCCCTCCTCCCCGTGCCTGCCACCGGGCCCCAACCTCACCGTCAGCCTCGTCCGCCGCGGCCAGTGCCCTACTCGACCCGGTGCCCCTGGGCGACCGTGCCACCCATGGTTGGACTCGGCCGGGTCCCCTGAGCACGCCGGTGGCCAGCTCACCGGAAACGGTGGCCCGTAGCGCCGGCAAGCCGCCGTCGACACCGCCCTTGCCCCTGCTCTGTTCAAGTGGGAGGTTGGGGATGAACCCGACAGGCAGGCCCCGCTCGTCAGTGGCCCAGCCTCCAGGCCACGCTAGCAAGTGGATGCGTATTCCAGAGATCCGCCTCCGACGTGGCCCTTGCGCACGTGCGGCCGAGCCATTGGGCCAGCCCAGTGGCGCCCTGCTGCTAAACCTCGCCAAGTGCGTGCCACCGCCGCCCAGATCCAGCCCGTTTCGGTAAATCCTTTGTCTTTTTCTTTTTCCAGTCAACTTCAAAAATCCATAAATAAATCAACAGAGCTCCAAATTTGATGATTCAAATTTGTAGTAGTTCATAAATTCATGATCTATCACATGGTGATATTTGCACATTTTTTCAGAGACCTTTTCTTCACAAATATTTATCAAATCCTATTTTCCCTATTTCTGTGATGAACTTTAGAAAACCACAGAGAGCTCAAAATTGATCCAAATGCCATGATTCAAATTCCTAGATGCTTCTAAGTTCATAACTTAGTTTATGAACATTTTTGTTAATACTTTGTGTACAACACAATATATTGAGCCATTTCTTCATATTTGTCAACTTTGCAAATTCATAAGAAATTCATTGGAACTCCAAATCCAGTGAAACCAACTCCTAGATGCTTCTAAAATCATGGTTTGTTAAATGGGTGCCTTTGCTCATTTTCCAAAAATATATTTCTGTACACTTCTGGCAAATCCATAAACCCCTTGAATCCATCATATTGAAATGTTCAGAGATATCCACTGATCCAATTCCAATGAAACCACTCTGGTTATTTTTCATATAACCATAGATGTTCTAGAAAAGTCAAATTAATATTTTTAGAGCACTTTTATTTTCTGCCTTGTTGTGTTGCTTATTATGCTTGCTTTCGACGATAGTTGACGAAGTAGACGGAATGCTCGGAGTTGGGCCAGAGATATTTGAAGACCTTGAAGACTTTGTTACAACAGGCAAGCAGCCCTTTGACCATGTCTATGAAACCCTTTTTATGCATGTCATATAGCACTTTATTATTGTTGCATCGGAATCATGATGAGATGGTAGCCACTTTGGTGGGTTGCCTTCGTTACTTCCTCGTTGATACTTGCATTATGCATGACCCTACCTTCCTATGAGGGTTATGCCGGTGGGAGTAGATAGGATGCTAAGTAGTGCCACGCAAAAGGGACAGTTATATGCATGGTGATGGAGACAAAGTATTTTCAAAGGACTTTTCGAAAACCCCATTGGGTGCCACTTGTGCCCGAGGGAGATGATGAGATGGGTAGCCACTTGATGACGAAGTGGTGTACCGAGGCAAGTGTGTGTGTTGTTTTCGAAAATGGATTAGATTTAAGATTTGTTGACTGTCCCAACCTTACATGCGCAACCACTCTACCCTTACATGGGAAAGGGCATTATTGATTTCCTAGGTCGATACTAGCTTGGAGCCCGCATTACTAGTGACGGGGGAGAGTTGGTGCTCTCTCTCGGGACCGGGTCGTGCCAGGAAGGGCGGCCATGACTGTTTTTACAGGGCACCGGATACACCGTTGTGTCCCCTCTCGGATGTTACGGTCTCGAGCGAGTCTCGTATGATGTACATCATGAGGATACGGAACAACGAGTGGACTCCATGTTAGTGTCGTCTAGGGAAAGATAGTGATCGGGTGCTTACCCCGGGTACTTAAGGTACCGCGTGTCGTGGACGACACGGAAGTTCCCCGGATCTTGTGGGTAAAGTGTGCAACCTCTGCAGAGTGTTAAACTATTCGAATAGCCGTGTCCACGGTCAAGGACAGTTGGGCGGTGCTGCTTAAACTACGTCCACGTGTTTACAAACCAGTGTGTGTGATGGATAAGTGGGAAGAACTACTTGGGTCAAGTCAAAGGACTTGGCATGATTGAGTTGGGCTGGTGCCCACTCTATTTATGTTGATATTGGTAACCGGTTCTCATGGTTACTTGAATTCTCCTTATGCATGTCTTACAAGTTGTTGAACATGTCATTGCACTCAAAACTAGATTTCCGCAAAAATTTACCTATATCATGCATTGTTGTACCTTGAAACAAAACATGGGTTGCTTGCGAGTACATTCAAAGTACTCATTGGCTTGCCACTGGTTATTTTATTGGCCAGGCATAAAAGAACAGGATATGATGAAGAATACTTCGGTGATGAACATGCGAGCTAGGACGCTTCCCAGTCAGAATGCCTGTAGGGTTAAGGCACATGGCATGGGTCCAAGTTATCGACGAAGATTTCCGCTGCAATGTTATACTCAAGACTTGACCATAATGGTCCTACTTGTGTAATACGGTATGTATGGATGTAAGACTCTTGTTATTCAGCTTCTGTGTGCTCAGTGAGCATTGATCTCTGGGATCACTGTACACGTGCATTCGGTGATCACGACTTATGAGTCGGGGTCCCCACACCCCGGCGTCGCTCAAAAAATACCAAGGCACCGGGAAACGCGCTAGACCTGCGCGATATGTTGGAGGACAAGGCAAGGCAAAAAAGATCGATCTACGGATCGCATGGGTGCCCCACGACTCGAGACGATAACCGTCACGCCGGATACAGCAAATCCGGGCGGGCCGAACATAGCAGACAAAGCTCACTTGAGCTACGTCATGATATAGCCTAGTACAGAGGCGCCGCACACCCACTATGCTTCATGGATGAAGTAATGGATCATCAAATCCCAGAGGGTTTCAAACCCATAAACATCGAATCATACGATGGCACAATAGATCCTGCGGTATGGATCGAGGATTATCTCCTTCATATCCACATGGCCTGCGGCGATGATCTACACGCCATCAAATACCTCCCACTAAAGCTTAAAGGACCAGCTTGGCATTGGCTCAACAGCTTGCTAGCAGAATCAATTGGCTGTTGGGAGGACCTGGAAGCCGCATTCCTCGATAATTTCCAGGGCACCTATGTGCGACCACCAGACGCCGATGACCTAAGCCACATAATTCAGCAGCCAGAGGAACCGGCCAGACAATTCTGGACACGGTTCCTGACCAAGAAAAATCAGATCATCGACTGTCCGGATGCAGAGGCCCTAGCAGCCTTCAAACATAACATCCATGACAAATGGCTTGCCCGGCACCTAGGACAGGAAAAGCCAAAATCCATGGCCGCCCTCACGACACTCATGACCCGCATTTGCGTGGGAGAAGACAGCTGGCTAGCTCGTAGTAATAACATGACCAAGAGCCCTGGTTATTCGGATACCAAGGACAACAATGGCAAGTCACGTCGCAACAAGCACAAGCGCCGCATTAACGGAGACAGTGCTGAGGATACGACAGTTAACGCCGGATTCAGAGGCTCTAAACCCGGTAAGCGGAAAAAGCCATTCAAGAGAAATACACCGGGCCCGTCCAGTTTGGACCGAATACTCGATCGCTCGTGCCAGATACATGGCACCCCCGAAAAGCCAGCCAATCACACCAACAGGGATTGTTGGGTGTTCAAGCAGGCAGGCAAGCTACATGCCGAAAACAGAGACAAGGGGCTGCATAGCGATGACGAGGAGGAGTCCCCGCCGCCGAACAATAGTGGACAGAAGGGTTTCCCCCCACAAGTGCGGATGGTGAACATGATATACGCAAGCCACATTCCCAAGCGGGAGCGGAAGCGTGCACTCAGGGACGTATATGCGTTAGAGCCAGTCGCCCCAAAGTTCAACCCATGGTCCTCCTGCCCGATCACTTTTGATCGAAGGGACCACCCCACTAGCATCCATCATGGCGGATTCGCCGCATTGGTTCTTGACCCAATCATTGACGGATTTCACCTCACTAGAGTCCTTATGGACGGTGGCAGCAGCCTGAACCTGCTTTATCAGGATACAGTGCGGAAAATGGGCATAGATCCCTTAAGGATTAAACCCACAAAACCGACCTTTAAAGGCGTCATACCAGGTGTAGAGGCCAACTGTACTGGCTCAGTTACACTCGAAGTGGTCTTCGGATCCCCGGATAATTTCCGAAGCGAGGAGTTAATCTTTGACATAGTCCCGTTCCGCAGTGGCTATCACGCACTACTCGGATGAATCACATTTGCAAAATTCAACGCGGTGCCGCACTACGCATACCTCAAGCTCAAGATGCCAGGCCCTCGAGGAGTCATTACGGTCAATGGAAACACCGAACACTCTCTCTGAACGGAGGAGCATACGGCGACACTGGCAGCGGAAGTACAGAGCAGCCTCTCAAGGCAATTCTCCAGTCCGGCTTTTAAACGTCCGGACACCGTCAAGCGTGCCCGGAGTAACCTACAACAAGACCGCCTGGCACGTTCCGAGCAAGCGTAGCGATACGGCCCCAACCCCAGCCCTCACGAAACTGCGAAATCAGTAGCACGCGTACATAACTACGCCCTGAAAACTCCATGGGCACAGGGGGAGGGGCACGGCCACGGCACGCCCTAAATACGGCTCAACCGCACCAGGGGCTCCGGATTTCGTCATTTTTCTTACTTTTAGGACTCCATCATCCGGAAGGCCTGTCCGGCAATAAAATCGCCGAACACACGATGCAACAACCAAGGAGGCAGGAAGCTACGCCGAATTCCTAGGTGGTCTCTATAACGAGCAAAATACCTGTCTTACATATCATCTCACAGCTCACCCCTGGAGGGGGACATGTCAAATAGTCCCATCTCTCGCTTATCGCACTATTTGTATCGTTCTGCTTTTACAACAACATTTTAAAATAAACAATGCTTAGCTTCAGCTTATTACTGCATTCTCTATTCATTTCTTTTTTCAAATATATATGTTTAGTTATGACATTTAGCACCCGTACACTTTGGTACGGCCAATACGCCAGGGGCTCAAGCACCCCATAACACGGCGTGAAAAGTCCGAACACTTTCACAAGTGCGGCCCTCCGATCTTATAACATTATATGCATCAGCTCTGAATCATGTCTTTGGACAATAGTTGGGTTTGCCCGGCTCCCATGTTTTGGTACCTTACGTTCCGCTATATCGGCTAAGGTAGCGCTGGGAGAACTACTGCGATTGTGCCCCAGTTGAGCTGGGCCTAAGCACCTCAGTAGAGAAAGCTAAAACTGACTGTCATGATAGTGCGAGAGCTGGTCGCTGTTCGGGAAGGTTTCGAGTCCTTAAAGACTTATGACGCTTAGAGCGAGGAGCCGGCTTTGTCCGGCCTAGGCGTGTATAGCGCCCCGAACTCGCTCTTCTGAATACTAGGGGCTTCGCCAAAATTTAAAATTTTAGAATTCTATGGCTAAGTGAGAGTGATAACGCATTATAGTCCGATTGCCTTGTTCGTTGTGCTGAGCACCTCCCTCGAAGGACCCAAGAATGGGAAAAAGAGTGCTCAGGTTTACCCAGAACACCCCAGCACTCGTGGCATGGAGGCAGAAGCCGACGACTCGCCATCTCTCAAATGTAATAAACGGCCGCACAAAAGGTAATATTTTAAATTAAACAAGCGTTGCATAGCGCATATGAACAAGTTTTCAGCGCACAGGATAAAACGAACAAAGTTTCACTCAAATATCACATCTTTCGAGCATTCATCTGCCACAAGGCGGGCACCCTTCAAGACACCCTCGTAATACATCTCGGGGTGACGATGCTCCTTGCCCTGCGGTGGCTCGTCCTTCACAAGCTTCGCGGCATCCAATTTGCCCCAGTGCACCTTAGCACGGGCAAGGGCCCTACGGGCACCCTCGATGCAGACAGAGCGCTTGACGACCTCAAGCCTCGGACAGGCGTCCACCAGCCGCCTCACTAGCCCGAAGTAGCTCCCAGGCAGGGCCTCTCCAGGCCACAGCCAAACTATAAAGCACTTCAGGGCCTGTTCGGCCACCTTGTGGAGCTCGACCAGTTGCTTCAACTGGTCACTCAAAGGCACCGGGTGTCCGGCCTCAGCATACTGAGACCAGAACACCTTCTCCGTCGAGCTGCCCTCCTCGGCTCGATAGAAGGCAGCGGCATCAGACACGCTGCGGGGCAAATCTGCGAATGCTCCTGGAGAGCTCCGGATTCTGGTAAGTAACAAATAATTCACTTTCACATGCTTGCTTTGCATAAAGAAAGCCTTACCCGCCGCTATCTTCTTCATTGCCTCAACTTCTTGGAGGGCCTTTTGGGCTTCGGCCTTGGCAGATTTGGCACTTTCAATGGCCGCCGCGAGCTCGGACTCTCGCGCCTTCGAGTCAAGCTCCAAACTCTCATGTTTTTTCATGAGAGCTTGGAGCTCTTGCCGCACCTCACCAACTTGTGCCTCATGCTTCTCCCACTCGGTGCGCTCCGTGGCCGCCTTCTTTTCGGTCTCGGACAGCGCATGCTTAGGGGTTGCCACCTCAGTTGTGGCCCCTACAATAGCCACATTAATCCTGTCATTTTCTTGCAATTGCACCTTATATATATATTTAAAAAAGGTATCTCTTACCTTCTTTGTCCTCGAGCTGCTTCTTGGCAAGGCCGAGCTCTTGCTCGGACCGCTCGAGGTTCTGCTTCAGCGTGTCCACCTCCGCAGTCAGTGCGGCGGACGCCAGCAGTGAAGCCTACATATGCATATTGACTTACTTTTGTTAGACTCCTGCGAACGTTATTAGATCCTCTATTCGGCTTTTCTTTCTAGAACGCCAAACAGAGCATCAGGGGCTACTATCTATGCGGTAATATTTTTACATATTTTTTACATACCTCAAAGCCTGTCAACAGGCTGGCATAGGCTTCGGTCAGCAAGTTATCCGGTGCCTCCGGTTGGGCGGAGGTCACCGGTGTTGTAGGCTCACCCTTCGTCTTAGGGGGCCGCCTGCCGGACTCCGGAACCTTTGAAGGTTCTCGAGCAGTGTCCGGCCTAGGGCCGGACTTGGAGCCCTTGGGGGTTTTGTCCCCTGGGCACCTGGAGTCCGGGAGGTCGCCTTGCGGCACCTCCGGGACCACCTCCTCCTGGCCTGGAGCCTCCTGGGACAACACCTCGGCGTTATCTGTAGGGTGAGGGGAGGAAGTGGCCGGAAGTGAAGTACTATTCACATCCGACGAATCAAGGGAACGGCTCGACGACGTGTCGAGCCCGTCCTTGGGCGGACTGCATAAATATATTCGGCGTCAGGAAAAGCTATGCAATTAAGGAACACCATGAGTCATTCTGGTATCCGAACACTTACGATTTCGCCAGGGCCTTGGCCTTGTGCGGCCACTCCTCTTCGCCGTCGTCGGTGTTGGTGGAGTAGCCCGGAAGAAGGGTTTTGCCCTTCTTGGACCATCTGGCCTCCCCAGTTGGGGCGGCCTTCCTTTTCTTTCCTCCCCCCGCTGGAGGGGGAGAGGCCTCTTCTTCCTCCTCCTCGTCTTCACGGGAGGAGTGCGTCTTGGAGCGTCGGATGACGACTCCGACACCACCAGATGCCGGGAACTCTTTCGAGTTCCCGTGGCGTTCTTCTTGGCCTTCTTCTCTGGCACCACGTAGGGTGCCGGAACCAGCAGCCCCGTCAAGCGGGCGTCCGCTGGGTCTTCGGGCAAAGGAGCCGGACAGTTGATCTGTCCGGACGTCTCCTGCCAATCCTGCTAAAGGTAAGGGAGTTTAGATCCTGCATAAAGTCAAACTATGAAAAATAATTATCCTATAAAAGGTAAAAATAGCTTACCGCGCTGGCTTGACGCTGCACGCTGAAACCGTGATCCTCAGTAGCGGATGCGGGAACTTCGGCACCCCTGAATAGCACCTTCCAGGCATCTTCGTACGTTGTGTCGAACTGCCTGCTCAGGGTTTGGTGCTGGGCCGGATTGAACTCCCACAAGCTGAAAGCCCGTTGTTGGCATGGGAGTATCCAGCGGATGAGCATGACCTGGACTACATTGACAAGCTTGAGCTTCTTGTTCACCAGTGTTTGGACGCACGTTTGGAGTCTGGTCAGCTCTCCAATTTTGCCCCACGATAGGCCCGTCTCCTTCCAGGAGGTGAGCCGCGTAGGAGCTTCGGATTGGAACTCGGGGGCTGTGACCTATTTAGGGTCATGCGGCTCAGTGATGTAGAACCACCCCGAGTGCCACCCCTTTAGGGTCTCCACAAAAGAGCCCTCGAGCCATAGGACGTTGGGCATTTTGCCCACCATGGCCCCTCCGCACTCTGCCTGGCAGCCACGCACTACCTTCGGCTTGACGTTAAAGGTCTTCAGCCATAAACCGAAGTGGGGTGGGATGCAGAGGAAGGCCTCGTACACGACGATGAACACCGAGATGTTGAGGATAAAGTTTGGGGCCAGATCATGGAAATCTAGGCCGTAGTAGAACATGAGACCCTGGACAAATGGGTGAAGAGGAAAACCTAGTCCGTGGAGGAAATGGGTGAGGAACACCACCCTCTCATGGGGCCTTGGGGCGGGAAGGAGCTGCCCCTTTTCGGGAAGCCGGTGCGCGATGTCGTCAGACAAGTATCCAGCCTTCCTCAGCTTTTTGATGTGTCCCTCCGTTACGAAGGAGGCCATCCACTTGCCTCCCGCTCCGGACATGGCTGGAGAAGGTTGAGGTGGGGAGTGCGAACTTGGGCGCTGGAGCTCGAGTATGCAAAAATGGATGAGCAAAGGAGGAAGAAGGCGTAGGTGAAAAGGTGGATCCTTATCCCCTTATATGGGCGGACGAAACTGCGTGCCCCCACCAGCCTGGTAAAACTCGCTTATCTACCAAGCGCCGTAACCAATGGCGCGGTTGGGTTACCCACGCCCGTATTGATGAGAATCCCGGAATAAGGGGACACGATCTCTGCTTAGACAAGATGTGCCAAGGAAACTGCCTCGCTAAACATGCTGAGGTGGGACAACAAAACGATTTGAATAAAGACTTGGCCGTGGTGTGATGTTACACTGCGGGGTACGTCAGCAGATTAGATTTGTGTAAATCTTATTCTCTCTATGGCAATATGCGGAACTTATTTTGCAGAGCCGGACACTATCCTTGTGTTCACAATCTTCTACGAAGTATTCGGAGGAGGAACCCGCCTTGCAATGCCGAAGACAATTTGCATGCCGGACTCGTCGTCATTGAAGTTTGGTTCAGGGGCTACTGAGGGAGTCCTGGATTAGGGGGTGTTCGGATAGCCGGACTATGACCTTTGGCCGGACTCCTGGACTATGAAGATACAAGATTGAAGACTTCGTCCCGTGTTTGGATGGGACTTTCCTTGGCGTGGAAGGCAAGCTTGGCGATACGGATATGTAGATCTCCTTCCGTTGTAACCGACTCTGTGTAACCCTAACCCTCTCCGGTGTCTATATAAACCGGAGGGTTTTAGTCCATAGGACGAACAACAATCATACCATAGGCTAGCTTCTAGGGTTTAGCCTCTCTGATCTCGTGGTAGATCTACTCTTGTACTACCCATATCATGAATATTAATCAAGCAGGAGTAGGGTTTTACCTCCATCGAGAGGGCCCGAACCTGGGTAAAAACATCGTGTCCCTTGTCTCCTGTTACCATCCTCCTAGACGCACAGTTCGGGACCCCCTACCCGAGATCTGCCGGTTTTGACACTGACAATCTCCGTTTGGATAAGACATGCCAATAAAATCGCGTCTTGGGACGTGGGGCGACGGGCCAGCTAAAACGGTTCGCAATCAATGGCCGAGGCAGGCGTAATGCCATATTACCAAAAAGTTGTCATGAGGATGAACCCGTAAAACATTATATCCTCTGCGGTTGTGTACATAATTCCGGATACAATCAATACATCTGAAGACTATCTTGGAGTTCGGAAAGGGGAACCCGCCTTGCAATGCCGGAGACAATCTGCGCGCCGGACTCCTCGTCATTGAAGCCAGGTTCAGGGGCTACTAAGGGAGTCCTATACTAAGGGGTCCTAGGGCGTCCGACCTGTTATCCATGGGCCAGACTGATGGGCTGTGAAGACATGAAGGCCGAAGACTACCCCCGTGTCCGGATTGGACTATACTTGGCGTGGAAGGCAAGCTTGGCGACCGATTATGAAGATTCCTTCTTATGTAACCGACTCTATGTAAACCCTAGATCCCCCCGATGTCTATATAAACCAGAGGGGTTAGTCCGGAACGGACACACATTACCATAGTCATATAGGCTAGACTTCTAGGGTTTAGCCATTACGATCTCGTGGTAGATCAACTCTTGTAATACTCATATTCATCAAGATCAATCAAGCAGGAAGTAGGGTATTACCTCCATAGAGAGGGCCCAAACCTGGGTAAACATCGTGTCCCCCATCTCCTATTACCATCGATCCTAGACGCACAGTTCGGGACCCCCTACCCGAGATCCGTCGGTTTTGACACCGACACCTAGTATGCCTCTACTTGACTAGCTCGTTAATCAAAGATGGTTAAGTTTCCTAGCCATAGACATGTGTTTTCATTTGATGAACGGGATCACATCATTAGAGAATGATGTGATGGACAAGACCCATCCGTTAGCTTAGCATAATGATCGTTTAGTTTTTTTGCTATTGCTCTCTTCATAACTTATACATGTTCCTCAGACTATGAGATTATGCAACTACCGAATACCGGAGGAACACCTTGTGTGCTATCGAACATCACAACGTAACTGGGTGATTATAAAGATGCTCTACAGTTGTCGCCGATGGTGTTTGTTGAGTTGGCATAGATCGAGATTAGGATTTGTCACTCCGTGTATCGGAGAGGTATCTCTGGGCCCTCTCGGTAATGCACATCACTATGAGCCTTGCAAGCAATGTGACTAATGAGTTAGTTGCCGGATGATGCATTACAAAACGAGTAAAGAGACTTGCCGGTACCGAGATTGAACTAGGTATGATGATACCGACGATCGAATCTCGGGCAAGTAACATACCGATGACAAAGGGAACAATGTAATTTGTTATGCAGTTTGACCGATAAAGATGTTCATAGAATATGTAGGAGCCAATATGAGCATCCAGGTTCCGCTATTGGTTATTGACCGGAGATTTGTCTCGGTCATGTCTACATAGTTCTCGAACCCGTAGGGTCCGTACGCTTAACGTTCGATGACGATTTGTATTATGAGTTATCTGTTTTGATGAACCGAAGTTTGTTCGGAGTCCTAGATGAGATCACGGACATGACGAGGAGTCTCAAAATGGTTAATAGGTAAAGATTCATATATTGGAAGGTTGCATTCGGACACCGGAATTGTTCGGGTCGTATCAGATGAGTTTTGGAGTACCGGGGGTTACCGGAACCCCCCAGGAAGTTAATGGGCCATACATGGGCCTTAGTGGAGAAGAGAGGGCCGGCCAGGGAGGTGGCGCGTGCCCCCTTGCCCCGTCCGAATTGGACAAGGGTGAGGGTGGGGCCCCCCTTTCCCTCTCCTACTTCTCCTGTCTTTCCCTCTTTGCTATTCCGAAAAAGGAAAAAGGAGAGGGCAATCCTACTTGGACTAGGGAGTCCTAGTAGGACTCCCCACACCTGGCGTGCCCCCCTTGGGCCGGCCACCTCTCCTCCCCCCTTTATATACGTGGGAGGGGGGCACCCCAAAGGCACACCAAGTCTTCTCTTAGCTATGTGCGGTGCCCTCTCCACAGTTACACACCTCGGTCATATCGTCGTAGTGCTTAGGTGAAGCCCTGCTCTGGTAACTTCATCATCACCATCGCCATGCCGTCGTGCTGATGGAACTCTCCCTCGACCTCAAGTGGATCAAAAGATCGAGGGACGTCATCGAGCTGAAGGTGTGCTGAACGCGGAGGTGCCGTACATTCCGTGCTTCAAGCGGTTGGACCGTGAAGACGTTCGACTACATCAACCGTATTACTAAACGCTTCCGCTTTCGGTCTATGAGGCTACATAGACACACTCTCCCCTCTCGTTGCTATGCATCTCCTAGATAGATCTTGCTTGATCGTAGGATTTTTTTGAAATACTGCGTTCCCCAACAAGATCTAGCCCTCCACTAGCCGGTGCGCTCCAGGAGGAACAAGTTGTAGCACTATTCCTCCTGCGCCCGCTAGAATGCCGACAAAGGCGCCGACGTAGGCCGCACCCCTGCCATGATGGAGTTGTAGTGCACGCACGCCCGCTCCATGGTGAAGTTGGCGTGCACAGGACGCGCGGGAGCCAGGGCGGTGTCGTCGAAGCCCGTCTCCATCGTGGTCTCGTCCTCGTCGTTGGAGACTTCGAGCGAGCTGGCCGGCAGCCAGCCTCGATCCTCCTAGCATGGCGGCTCTGCCAAGCGGTGGCATGGGCGGCCATGGCATGCTTCATCTCCGTGGAAAGGTTCTCCCACGGAGCTTCACCGCCAACAGTCATAGCAGATGAAGTGCAAGGGAGGAGGACGGGGAGCAACTTGTGTTGTGGTGTGGAGTTAGCCGGGTGTGGACACATTTAAATAGCGGATTCCGGTGAGGCGAGGCGAGGCGACCGGGTGCGCCAATCTGTGACGCCGGAGTGGGTTTCTCGGCCGGCAAGCCTGCTTAATGGCGGCACACGGACGAATGAGGCATTAACCATGCATGGACATCGGAGACGCGTCACGGACGGCGCCCATAGCCGGCGCGCCGCTTCAATGGCAGAGGCAATGAGAGGTCGCGTCGCCCTAAGCCATCTTCAATGTGGCAAGGCACGCTGTACAGCGGCACGAATGCACGCAGCTGGCGCCGAGCGGGAATGCACGTGGACGAGGAAGGAGGGGTTTGGGTGGGCCAGGGTGGTTAGAAGCGGGCGTGGGATCGGTCCACACTCCCGCAAAGCCCTCCTCACCCCCACGTTTGCCTTCAATTTCAGAAAGAAAATGCGCCACAGACTGATATAAGCCCGCGTTGGATGGCTTCCATGGTCCGGACAGCGCGGCCCGGACGGTTGCGAGAGGTTTGTGGGTGGGCGTTGGAGATGCCCTAATATGCCTGACCGAGGCTGAGCAACGTCACCTCTCTGTGCTCAATTTGCACTCTTGGGTTCGCCATCCATGTGTACGGCTGACGGTTTCCTGGACTAGGGGGTACTCACCACGTCATCTCCCGATCAGTTCGATTGGGCCAAGGACCCCCATGGCGGTTCACTCATGGGCTAGTTCGGACAAACCATACCGCACACAAGGAGTATTCCACAAGACTTGGTGATCAAGATAAGGACTCATTTCCACCAACGTATTTGGCTAGGACTCTTGTTATCCTAGGCCTTTGGTGCATTATATAAGCCAAGCCAGGCTAGTCGATAGATCATTACGACATTAGTCATCATACCCCTAGGGTTTAGACCACAACATATGATCTCGGGGTAGATCAACTCTTGTAATCTCTATATTCATAAAAATCAATCAAGCAGGAAGTAGGGTATTGCCTCCATCAAGAGGGCCCAAACCCGGGTAAACATCATGTCCCCTGTCTCCTATTACCCATTGATCCATGACACACAGATCGGGACCCCCTACCCGAGATCTGCCGGTTTTGACATCGACAATGGTGCTTTCATTGAGAGTTCCGCTGTGTGGTCCGCAAAAGGATCAATGGCTCGCCCGCAGATCAACTGTGATGTCGGCGTCTTCATTGCCGCCTCGACTGGTCACCTTGGCTTGACCGAGGACTGTGCCCTAACTCCAATCATCATGTTTAGACGAGGGCTTTCATCAGCATCAACTCCGATCTCTATCAAGATCATGGAGGAATCATCCATGGAGCTCGTGGGCTCAACGTCAACATTGCCCTCAGGCGACCGTGCTGTTTTTTCGAACATCGAACTTGTATCCGCTACCACCACCTCCTCGGGCATCGCTTTGACGATTCCTTTGGTGGAATTGTGTGGAATTGAGTCTACGACAACACTGTAAAATTTCGTCACGTTCCGATGGAGCAATCTCCGCCGGTCTCCGATATACCGGAGCCCCGTCAAATTTGGACGGGAATTAGGACGAGTTTGGGGCGTGGTGTCTAGCATCTAGCTCAAACGTCCTTTGGAAGATCCAACCATTGATCGGATGCGGAATTCCTATATCTACCACCCATGAACATTTCAGCTCGATCCGATCGTCCAAACTCCGGGAACCTTTTGATTAGTGCATCACTTTTCAGATCTGTTTTCTGCGCGATAACGAATCCGACCCGAGTTCATGTTTTTTTATGAACGGGGTTTAGGACATCCTTTTTGAAGGAAATTTTGTATGGGGTATTGTGTTTTGTTCTAAAACACATTCCACTAATTTTAAAGTCTTTTCCAATATAATCTTCACCATCGCGCCGGTGTCAAACCAGCCCGACAATGTTGCTCCACGGCTGTCGACATGCGCTAGACACGTCGTCACTTTGTTGAGCCGAGCTCAACTTCTTCGGATCATCATCTCGGCAAGCCAAACAAGAGGTCGGCATCGCGAAGGATAAATCATCACCAACATCGCCGCCCCATGGATTACACAAAGCGGGCACACCGGCATCGCCGCACGGTTACTTCATCGAGCCGGCATTGACCACGTCACGAGTTATGACCTGCATCGGCATGGCTGCACCGTTGCTTCTTCGAGCCGATGTCCTTCATGTCGAACTACTTCAACACCTCGGCTGACAGAGCAGTTGCAACTTCTCCTTACCGACCTGCTCCGTCACCTCGTCTGGACAGGGGGCTTCGCCATCCCTTCATCAACCTACTCCGGAGACTTCGGCGTCGTCAGCCGACCAGCTTCGTCACGTTAGCTGGACCGGGGGCTTTGCCTCGGCGAGCCAACCTTTACCAGCATCGCCATGCCGTCAATTCACCGCCCATCAGACAATGGGTATGCAGATGGAGTCCCAATTTTGGGAGTCACTTTTCTTCGGACTGCTACAACAAATAAACAAGGTGCTATTAATCCTAGCAATTTTTACTTGTTTGGGTTTATTTTTCCCAAGGAATTATTACTCTGGTTTGTTCCATCATTTACATAGGTCTATCAAATGGTGGCCGCATTATCGACGATCGCATGGTGGTTCGGTCAGTTTCCGTACATAGTTCGGCAAACGCCGCATCCAAAACTCGGACCGACCTATGAATTCAGGCTTTGCCACGCTGAGGGAGTCCTAGATTAGGGGGTGTTCGGATAGCCGGACTATACCTTCAGCCGGAATCCAGGACTATGAAGATACAAGATTGAAGACTTCGTCCCGTGTCCGGAAGGATCTTTTCTTGGCGTGGAAGGCAAGCTAGGCGTGCGGATATTCAAGATCTCCTACCATTGTAACCGACTCTGTGTAACCCTAACCCTATCCGGTGTCTATATACACCGGAGGGTTGTAGTCCGTAGGACAACCATCATCATACACAATCATACCATAGGCTAGCTTCTAGGGTTTAGCCTCCTTGATCTCGTGGTAGATCCACTCTTGTACTACCCATATCATCAATATTAATCTAGCAGGAGTAGGGTTTTACCTCCACCGAGAGGGCCCGAACCTGGGTAAAATAAAGTGTCCCCTGTCTCCTGTTACCATCCGACCTTGATGCACAGTTCGGGACCCCCTACCCGAGATCCGCCGGTTTTGACACCGACATTGGTGCTTTCATTGAGAGTTCCTCTGTGCCGTCGCGATCAGGAAGGATGCCTTTTCCCGTCTTTAAAGACGGCGCCGTTACTAAGGAAGCTTTGGCTATCGGCCAAACCCTCCGGCTAGGTGGTTTCCTCATGACCGCCTGTTCGGCCGTTGCGCCGACGGTGACCTCTCGGGTCATCGAAAGCAACCTCCACGTCAGCTCGGAACTTGTCGAGCAGCTGGATCCGATGGAGCTCTCTTCCGTAAACGAGCTCTTGGATCGCATCGCCGACCTGGGGGTCGCTACAAATTACGACCAGGTTGGGCTTAAACCCGATCTAAGGGAAATTAACTCTCCCCAAGTCACCCACCACGTTGCTGTGGCGGAGACACAATGCGGCGACCCTTCATCTATCTTAAGGACTAGCCACATCCGAATTCCTGAACCCTCCATGCCGGATATCCGCGGAGGGAAGGGTACAATCCAAGACCTGAGCTTAAAATCAGGCAAATCGGATAACATCCAAGACTCTGGATCTCAGAATCCAGAAGTTCTCCGGCTTCCGAACAGCAAACCGGGCGATCTTAAGCGATCTCTCCCAAATTAGGCAGATGCCCGAAGAAACAGTACATCATTACTGGGCCAGATTCCTCCTGCTTATGAACAGGATAAAGGACTGCCGCGAGGAAGACGCAATTTCAATCTTTTGTAGTAACTGCACGGACAAGGGAATACTCAACGCCATAAGTCGTCGTAATATTACATGCTTTGCTGACTTGGCGTCCATAGTACAAAAATACTGTGCGATGGAAAGTGCTTGGAAAACCGAAATTAAATTTTGGGATAATCCGGCCTTGAATAGCAATCCCGTCCGAATCAAGAGGGCGCACCACAGTAAGGCGCCCGGACTAAAAACCAAAAATTCAAAACCCTCTAGGGAGCATGGAACCGTACTGGAAAGGTGGCTAGATGGACCCTGCAAGATTCATAGTGCAGCGGACGCCACCCCAACTCACAACCTCAGGGCATGTTGGATACTCTGGCAGGTGGCCAAAATTGGCGAGGATCTCCTAATTCCAGAGGTCGAAGGAAACCAGCCAGGGAATTTCAGTTCCGTTCTCACAGTCTTTGAGACTTTCGCATCAAATAACATGCGAAAAAGAACACTCCGCAGCCTCACTGAAGTCTATCAAGTAGCAACAATAAATCCATGGAGTAATACTGCTATCACCTTCAACGCGAGTGACGAACCTAAATTTCGAACAGCCAAAGCACCAGCCGCACTGGTCCCTAGTCCCATAGTGGACGGCTGTCGCCTCGCAAAGGTACTCATGGACGGAGGCAGCGAATTGAACCTCATCTACGAGGAAACCCTCCAAAAGATGGAAATAGACTGGAACCGCATTGAGCGAAGCAGCACAACTTTTAGAGGAATAATCCCAGTCAGGAAGCGCGCTGCACCGAAAAGATCACACTAGATGTGGTATTCGGCACGCCGGATAACTACAGGTCCGAACAGATCACGTTCCAGGTGGCCCCATTCAAAAGCGGATACCACGCTATACTAGGACGGGAGGCTTTTACAGTTTTCCAAGCTATACCCCATTACAGGTACATGAAGTTTAAGATGCCTAGGCCAAACGGAATTATCACTCTCGCTAGTGATCCGGACATAGCACTCCGCGTCGAAAACAAGACAGCCGCATTGGCCCTCGAGGCACTATCAGAAACCATAGCGGCTGAAGAACTGACTGCGCTGCGATCCACGGTTAACAGGGATGATGTGATACTCGATAAGAGATCCAAATCCACATCCTTCAAACCAGCGGACGAAATGGTCAAATTCCAGGTCCACCCAACGGACCCCAATAAAACAGCCTCCATCGGGGCACGACTGAACCCTGATGTAGACGCCGCACTGCGAGAGTTCCTACGAGAGAACTGGGACATTTTCGCTTGGCACCCCTCAGATATGCCAGGAATCCCACGCAGGCTGGCAGAACACAGCTTAAATATCCAGAAAGGATTCAAACCTGTCAAACAAACCCTTCGGCGTTTCTCGGAACCAAAGAGACAGGCTATGGGAGAGGAGCTAGCCAAGTTATTGGAGGCCGGATTCATTAGAGATATAAAACACCCAGACTGGCTAGCAAACCTGGTGATGGTACCAAAGAAGGACAAATCCTGGCGCCTGTGTGTCGATTTCAAAGACCTTAATAAGGCTTGCCCAAACGATCCTTTTCCCCTCCCTCGAATAGATCAAATCATCGATGCCACTGCAGGACACGATTCCCTGTGCTTCCTCACACATACTCCGGTTACCATCAAATCAAGATGGCAGAATGAGACCAAGCCGCAACAGCATTCATCACACCATACGGCCCATTCTGCTTCAACACAATGCCCTTTGGACTAAAAAACGCTGGCGCGACATATCAGCGCATGATTCAAACATGTCTGGCAAACCAGATCGGCAAAATAGTGGAGGCGTATGTAGATGATGTGGTCGTTAAATCAAGACATGTCGAATCTCTAGTAGACGACTTGAGGCTTACATTCGACAACCTCCGAAAATACGACATTAAGCTCAATCCGGAAAAATGCGTTTTTGGCGTTCCAGCCGGAAAGCTACTGGGCTTCATTGTATCTGGTAGAGGAATTGAAGCAAATCCAGCTAAAATCCGAGCTTTGTCACAATTGGATGTCCCAAAAGACCTCAAACAAATACAGAAACTCACCGAATGCGTGGCGGCTCTAAGCCGCTTTATCTCCCGCTTGGGAGAAAAGGCATTACCCCTTTACTGCCTCCTTAGGCGCACCGAACACTTCAGTGGACGGAAGCTGCCACGGCTGGACTCGAGGAAATAAAGGCCATCTTGGCAACAAACCCAGTCCTGGCCGCGCCGAACACTGGCGAACCCATGCTATTGTACATTGCCCCAACCCATCAAGTTGTTAGCGCAGTACTCGTCATCAAGCGGGCAACGGACGGACACAAACTCCCCCTTCAAAGGCCGGTTTACTATGTGTCCACTGTCCTTACTCCATGCAAATCACGGTACCCGCATTACCAAAAGATTGCATACGCGGTGTTCATGGCATCCCGGAAGCTACGAGACTACTTTCAAGAGTGTTCCATAACGGTAGCCTCGGAAGTACCACTCAATGATATTATCAACAACCGCGACGCAACGGGCCGGATAGCTAAATGGGCCATAGAGCTCCTCCCATTCGACATAACCTACAAACCACGACGAGCAATTAAATCGCAAGTCCTAGCCGACTTCGTCGCCGAATGGACAGAGGCCGAACTCCCTAAAGAGTACGGCACATATTCCAACTGGATCATGCATTTCGACGGATCCAAAATGCTGGCCAGACTGGGGGCTGGCGTCGTTTTGACGTCCCCCACAGGAGACACAGTACAATATGTACTCCAAATGATGTACGCGGACTCCAACAATGCAGCCGAATATGAGGCCCTTCTACATGGTCTCCGGATGGCAGTATCCATGGGCATTCAACGTCTGGAAGTACGCGGGGACTCCAACCTCGCGATATCCCAAATAAATGGCGACTTCGACGCCAAAGACCCAAAAATGGCAGCTTATCGCAATGCCGTCCTAAAAATATCAGTTCGGATCGAAGGGCTGGAGTTTCACCATATAGCCCGAGAAAATAATCAGGCAGCGGACGTCCTGGCACGTATCGGAGAAAAACGAGATGCAGTCCCCCCCAACATCTTCTTAGAGAAAATATTCAAGCCATCTGTAACATGGGAGGGGGAACCCTCGGACCACAGTCCGGACACAACCGCACAGCCCGACGCCGCACAATCTGACATAATCGGAGGCCCTGCCACCGAAGTCACACCCTCAGCCCACGTAATAATGGCGATCATCGCCCCGTGGACAGAACCATTCCTCGCCTAATTTACTAGGCAGGAACTCCCAGAGGACCAAAACGAGGCACGCTGCATAGTGCGGCGATCTAAAGCCTATAAAGTCCATGAGGGAGAGCTCTATAAGAAAAGTACTACCGGAGTCCTTCAAAGATGTATCTCCGAAGAGGAAGGGTGGAGTCTGTTGGCTGAAATTCATGCCGGACTCAGTGGCCACCACACTGCAGCTCGATCCCTTGTAAGCAAGGCTTACCGTACAGGCTTTTACTGGCCGACGGCCCGAGCAGACGCCCATGACTTAGTCAAACGATGCGTCGGTTGCCAGCTCTTTGCAAACCAAAGCCATATGCCGCCCAACGCCCTCCGAACTATCCCCATCACTTGGCCTTTTGCGGTATGGGGGCTTGACATGGTAGGACCCCTTAAAGGTGGAACCCATAAGAAAAAATACTTATTGGTAATGGTGGATAAATTCACCAAATGGATAGAAGCCAACCCTGTTAAGACGGCCGAATCCGGACCTGTGATAGACTTCATATCCGGGGTCGTACACCGTTACGGTGTCCCCCACAGTATTATCACCGATAACGGCACAAACTTCACCTCTGACGAAGTAAAGCTGTGGTGCAAAAACATGGGCATTAAGCTCGATTATGCTTCTGTCTATCACCCACAAACTAACGGTTAGGTCGAACGTGCAAATGGTCTCATCATGAGCGGCATCAAACTAAGACTAGTGCGGTCCCTCAAGGAATCTAACACGCACTGGGTAGAGGAGCTCGACTCCGTACTCTGGGGGCTGCGAACCACGCCGAATCGTACCACCGGATTCACACCATTCATTATGGTGTATGGCGCTGAGGCAGTCCTGCCCTGCGACATAATTCATGACTCACCTCGAGTGCGCATGTATGAAGAAAGAGAAGCCGAGCTTGATCGGCAGGACAACTTGGACGCCCTAGAGGAGGAGCGCGACGTGGCTAAAGCCCGTTCTGCATTTTACCAACAGCAGGCTCGAAGATATCAAAGCAGAGAAGTACGGGCCAAAAATTACAATGTCGGCGAACTAGTTCTACGCCTGCCGGATAAGAAAAAGGACAAACTCAGGCCCAAATGGGAAGGTCCCTTCATAATAGACCAAGTCCTCACTGGTGGAGCGTACCGCCTGCGAGATGCGTCGGACAACTGACTCGAGCCGAACCCATGGAACGCCACACGTCTCCGAAGATTCTATGCCTAGCGTCGAACTCTGAGTTTGTCTCCTTCCTCTGTCCATTTTTACATATATCTTTCTGTTTTTATTTTGTCTCCTCCCACTCTTTCCTTCTCTAGACCTTAAAGGCTCATCATGTGATGCGCTACCAGCGCTCCTTAAACCTGGGGGCTTCTTTAACAGAAGCTTGTTTATATGGGTTTCACACCCAACGCATGCGTCAGACTTCCGCATGCACCTTTTCTTCACCATTATATGCATCGATATGACTTAAGTTTTGGCCAAGCTGGGTTGCCTGGCTCCTGTGCTTACCCCTACGTTCCCGATTATTTGGCTAGGCGGTAAAGGGAGCACCTCTGCGATTGCTACTGCCGGATAAGCCGGATGTGTACCTCAGACTGGGTGAAGCCGAAAGCTAGCGTTCTTAAGGGAATATTCGGTCGGTGAACTAAAGATGAACCTTTTTTACTTATACATGCCCCCAGATGTTTTCCTGCATTTGCAGTCCGGACGTGCACTTCAGGGCACGCCACCCCAGCGAAAGGAACCCTTAACGGAACTATTCTCTCTAGAAGATGTTTCTTACTAACCATGTAATATAACATAACTAGTTGGGCACTTGTCTGATAAAGCACTAATGACCCCTACGCCTAGTCTCCATGCATACCTCGGTTCTTATATAACCGTTATGGTATTCGGACACACTCCAGACCGTCAGGTCCCGAGGTTGAAGCGAAAAGGTCGGCAACGACAAACGATCTACAATCCGGCTAGAAGGCATTTCACATGTCAATTATAAATTACATAGTCATCCTGACTAATTGTATTCCTCCTCTATACCATCTAACAGGCTGTCTAATTTACAGTCCTGCTGGGAATACTTTGCGGCCAATTCTACCTGGCCATACACTAGGATCACAGGGATCTCCTTCCCGTCAGGCCCCACCGGTCCGACCTCGGCCATGTGATTAGGGTCAGACTTCGTAAAGCGGGTCTTCACCATGGCCCAAGCCTCCCTAGCGCCTTGTCGGCAGGCTGATATCTTCCACAACCGGAAGCGCCGCCGAGCTCCCTTCAGCTTCTCCGCAAGCTCTCCAAGGCCCTCGGGTGTGGATGGGCAGGCCATAAGGCTTGGGCAACGCCTTGCATCGCCTGCCGAATTCGCTCGTGCAGTTGCAGGAGTTCGGGAAGTAGGTCACCCGTAGAACCGGGCATCTCCTCTGCAGGACGACCTGTGAGCATACCTACAGACAATACTCTGTTATTCGACTTCCTCGCCGAACTCAATTTTCAAAGTTCGTTCAAGCACTTATTAAATATGCCGCGTCGAAGTCGTTGATTCTCCTTCGTGGAGTCCGACAGCTGGCCACGAACGTCCTTCAGTTCAACATCCAGCTTGGTGTTGGCATCCTGAAGATCATTCTTCTCTCGCCTCACCCTTGTCAACATACTCTCACCGGCCTTTAACCGACGTAAGAGTTGTTGCTTCTCCGGATCAAGTCCGACACCATCTACAACATGAATTGTCAGATTTGCACCCAAGCCGCACAATACTAGTCTTTCGAAGTGTATCTTACCCGAGGGGGTCCCTTTGGGCTCCCCTGTTGCGGCTAGTGCGGCCTCCAGTTGGGCCTTGCACTTTTCCAGTTCCTGGGACAACACGGTGTTTTTCTCTGTAAGAACCTGCATGTTATATGATCCTTAAATCAGTTACTTTAACTGTTTCAAGTCTAGGGGGCTACTGGTATATATATATATATATATATTTAACCAAAATTTTCTTACCCGTATGTCTTTCACGTACTGCTCCGTGGCTCTGGCTAAACCATCTTGAGCGGCACGAAGGTACGCATCTCCCGAATTAAAGGCATCTAAAGCCTCTCGGGAGAAACAAGCGTCGCGTAGAACTGTCCGGCGACGCCTGTGGTTCATGGCACTCTCCACTTCTGAATTTGTGGCAGACAGCCGGTCTGCATCCTCTATTGGAGGAGCGTCCGGTGCGCGCCTGGTGCTCGTCCCCGCTTCCGGACCAGGCGTTGGAGCCTTGATAGTGGAGGCGCGATTGGCAACCTCTCCGGACATAGTCCGGCGAGGCCTCTTCGTCCTGGAAACAGCACGAATGTTAATATGCCTTGACAGAATAACACCAGGGAAACAGAGGGCGCGTTATACCTTTGTGCCATAATCTCAGTCCGGACTACATTTCTTTTTGCCCCACGGGGCCCTACGGCCCCTCGTTGGCTAGTCGCCGCAGGTTCGGCCTCCCGCCTCGGAAGTCTCCCCTGCAAAATACGGTTGTCGTTTGAAACGCCGGAATGTGTAAGAATGGAATCTCTCTTAAGGGAATAAACACTCCAGTTTCTATCACCTGGGAGGCCGGGATTAACCCGGGGTAATCAGCCGTGATGGCTACCAAGGTATCGTCCTTGCTTAACTGATGGAACACCCCGTCGATAAGCTCCACCGATATGTCCGGATCCTCTTCGGAGTCCGGGTCAAGGGACCGTTCTGGGTCCTCAGGCTGTGGAGGGCGGCTGTTGATATCCTTTACTTCCTGCCGCAGTTCCTGCATTGAAATCGTCAGGTTATGTATCTAGTCGTGGGAGCGTTAAACAGACAGGCAAGTACAATTGTTCACTTACCCAACTTGGAGGTTCGTACATAGAGAATCCAGCCCGCGGGTTGACACGGAGGAAGTCCTCCTTTTCTCCCTTATACAAAGATGTTAAAATCTTTACTAGAGCGGCAGCTGTGGCTGGCCCCTTACGGCTGTAACGGGTGGTGTCATCCTCCCCGTTGAAATCTCACATGGGGTGGCCTCTATATTGAAGCGGCTGCACCCCCCGCATAATGCATGTGGCCATGACTCCAATCATGGTTAGTCCGGAATGAGCCAACAGTCTTATCCGGCCCATCAGGTAAAGGACGTCTCTGTCGCTTTCTCTCTGAGAGCTCCGCGGACGCCAGCTCAAGCGTTTCTTCAATGGAGCACTATGAACTCGGGGAGACCGACCCGGATAGGGTCCGGCAGCGGGACATCATCTATGTAAAACCATTCCAAAGGCCAGTCCTCAGACGCCTTTTTTGGAGTTCCGGATAGGTATCCGGTCCCGGCGACGCACCATACTTCGGCTCCGCCCACTTGATAAATGGACCCCTCTTGAGAGCGGGGCACCAAGAAGAACAACCTCTTCCACAGCGCGAAATGAGCGTCGACGCCTAAAAATAGCTCGCAAAGGGCAACGAAGCCCGTAATATGTAGTACAGAGCCGGGCGTAAGATTGTGCAGCTGGAGGCCGTAGAACTCCAGAAGCCCGCGGAGGAATGGATGAATTGGAAATCCCAGTCCCCTTAATAGATAAGAGACGAGGCACACCCGCTCTCTTTTAGAAGGATTGGGGGTGCTCTCCGCTTGCTTTCCGCCATTATAGGTGGCGAGTCCGGCCCGGACCGGGACCATGTATGCCTAGGGAAGGAATCCCTTGACCTGCAGCGACACTAACTCGCTGTGCGGGATGGTGCAACTCTCCCAGTGTCCAGGTTTGGACTGGAGGGGCGAGGGGAGGAGCTGCGACGGCTGGCCATGTTGGAATGGACCTTTGCTGGAGACACTCTGATGATGACTCGTGGAGAGGAGAAGATGTGGTTTGGATCTGAATCCCCATCCCGTTAAATAGGCGGCTCGTTTATATGACTAAGGGTGTGGATGTAAAAACACCCCAGGCTTTTCGCATTCGTTAAACATGTGGAAGACAGCCATTATTGGGCACTAAAGCCGAGGAGTGCTACATTAGAAAAATCGGGCATTATTCGTACAGGTACACAGGATTCGGAGGAGGAACCCGCCTTGCAATGTCGAAGACAATTTGCGCGCCGGACTCGTCGTCATTGAAGCCTGGTTCAGGGGCTACTGAGGGAGTCCTGGATTAGGGGGTGTTCGGATAGCCGGACTATACCTTCAGCCGGACTCCAGGACTATGAAGATACAAGATTGAAGACTCCGTCCTGTGTCCGGAAGGATCTTCTCTTGGCATGGAAGGCAAGCTCGGCGCGCGGATATTCAAGATCTCCTACCATTGTAACCGACTATGTGTAACCCTAACCCTATCCGGTGTCTATATAAACCGGAGGGTTGTAGTCCGTAGGACAACCATCATCATACACAAGCATACCATAGGCTAGCTTCTAGGGTTTAGCCTCCTTGATCTTGTGGTAGATCCACTCTTGTACTACCCATATCATCAATATTAATCTAGCAGGAGTAGGGTTTTACCTCCACCGAGAGGGCCCAAACCTGGGTAAAATAAAGTGTCCCCTGTCTCCTGTTACCATCCGACCTTGACGCATAGTTCGGGACCCCCTACCCGAGATCCGCCGGTTTTGATACCGACACACGCCTTTAACACATCACGCCGACGCCCTGCATGGACATTGACTTTGGCGCCAGGCCACATATCTTTAAATAAATTATTTTGCATAAATTAATTACGCGAGGAGTTATATATATTATTATTATTGTTGGCCTGCACTATTTTACATGTGCAGGTAATGGACTTCGACTGCGTCACGTGGTCTCTTCGGCAAGCCGACGCCGTTGTCCCAATCGGCGTAAATCGGCTCGCGTGATCTCCTTGTTGGTCGTGTTGCCATACCGACGTGTTCGGTTGCCTCGGGGGGCTTCGACATTTCCGAGAGAGCTCTACCTCATCGAGTGTTCGGCGCATAGGCCATATTTCGTTTATTACTTACTTTGCATAAATTATTTATTATGCAACAATTTTTTTAATTTATTATTATTACTATTATCTCCAGTTTGCACTATTTTTTGTGCACAGGTAAATGATTTGGGTCGGGCAGTGTTGTCACCTCGGCTGGACGGGGGGCTTCGTCGACACTTCCTTAACCCACACTGGGGACTTTGGTGTCACTCTGCTGGCCTGCATTGGCCGTGCTATCTCACCACTTCGGAGTGCCGAGCTCTTCGCTCCGCCACCTCGGGACCGGCTTGGGGAATGGAACCTTGTCTCACATCAAGCTCGGACCGTGTCATCAATGCCGAGCGCATTAACCAACTAAGTCGCTTTCATGCTCAAAAACTTTCAGTTTTAAATTTTGTCCGATTCGACCAAGCATTATACCTTTTTGGCAAAAAGTTGTTTATGAAAAACTTCCTTGTCAAAACTTTGTTTGTGACACACAAATTCAAATACCCGTCTACTTGGGGGCTTCCTTTATGAAGCCTTTCCTCTTGCATATGATTATACTTGTATGGCTTCGTTCCTTGTTCGTGTATTACACCACAATATGCACCATGTTGATGTAAGTGTTCCACAAGCTGGGTTGCCTTGCTCCTATGTTTACCCCTACGTTCCCGATTGTTCAGCTAGGGAGTAAAGGGAGCACCTCTGCAATTGTCACGATCGGGTCATCCGAGATCGGACCTCAGACTGGATGAAGCCTAAAGCTAGCGCTCTTATTGTTTTCAATCACGGTCGGCACACAATGGAACTCATGAGTAGGAAAAATCTATTGCACAAGTCTCATAGTTACAATGAGCAACCAAAGAAAGGTATCGGTGGGGGTACTATTTTTTTCGAAGATGCTTCTTGCACTTCGTCCACAATATAGCATAAGTTCCCTGAGCGCGCTTTGTCTATTACAGCCTTATGGCCTGATTTCCTGGTTATCAGAAACACAGTCGATATTCTCGACAGGTGGAGTACATAACACTTTTCGGCCCTTGACCGAAGAGGGAGAAGCCGATGGTCGGTTAAGACGCGTTTAAAGTTCGGGTGAACACATATATGATATAAGTACTTCGGTAGATATGATCATTATAGATAAAATCCCTTTACCCATGTTAGCTGGGGGCTCTTAAAATTTATATCAGCCATTTTATAGTAAATGTGTTTTCTTCTTGGTCGTTGCAAAGTCTTTTTCTACCGCTCCTTTTTTGACTCGAGTGCATGGTCAATAGCCGGATAGCCTAACTTCTCTCTAAAGCTGCTAGAGTTTAGTTTGCTAAACTGGCCTCAGAGAAGCACTCCGCCTTCGAGATAAGGAGCTTGAAGCCGTAGGCTGACCCGCTTGAAGTCTTGAGATCGGATGGTCATGTTAAAGCATGACAAAAGCACAAGTTTTTTTTTCTAAGACCAATTTTTGGATTGGCACTGGACACTTGATCTAGTTCAGACGTCAAGTTTTTACTGAAGTTTTTTGGTTTTCCAAGCCTATGGAACTTTTAAACATTTGTTTGTTTCCAGCACAAGTCTCGCAGTGCAACGCCGGACACCTTTAGAGATTCCGCAAAAACATTCTCGGATATTGCTATATATGCATCGGTTTCGAATCGTGTCTTTGGTCAATAGTTGAGTTGCCAGCCTCCTGTGCTTGCCTCCTATGTTATGCTTTGTTCGGCTAGGTGTGCAAAGGGAGAACCATTGCGATTGTGCTTCCAGCTTGCATGGTTAAGCACCTTAGTGTAGAAAGCTAAAAACTGACTGTCACAATAAGCATAAACTGGTCAGCGATCCGATGACTATGTTAAATGGCGGGCCGTTCATAACATTGGCCGAAGTGTTTACGGCTTGACCTCAGCTGTCGCCGAACACTAACCGGGGGCTAGTAGGTAGCTTCCCCAGTTTAAAGCTCCTATGACTAAGTGAAAGTTATAAAGCCTGCATATCTGATTGCCTCGTTTCCGCTAACACAACCGCCTTCGGGCACCAAGACGTCAACTAAGGGTTGTCTTGTTATTGCGGAAACACCCTGCGTAGCATCTACAAGGGGGTGGAAGCCGACGATTGGCGACTTTCAACAGATAAACGGTCGCAACGGAGGCAAAATAAACATATCATCAGTGTTTGTATTTAATATACGAGGGCTGCCTTCCGCAATCATCGTTATAAATTCATAAATATGCATCAGTTTGACTTAAGATTTTGGCCAAGCTGGGTTGACTGGCTTCTTTGCTTACCCCTACGTTCTCGATTGTTCAGCTAGGCGATAAAGGGAACACCTCTGTGATTGTTACTACGGGGTCATCCGAGTTAGTACCTCAGACTGGGTGAAGCCGAAAGCTAGCGATCTTAAAGGATATAATTGGTCGGCAACGACGGAAGTGAAAATTTGGGTTCGCTGAAGACCACATAGTTCGGGAACTTTCCGCAAACTAAATCCTCAATATTTTTCTCACACATTGATCGAAGCTGAGGTTTCATGATCATGCTTAGCATGACAACCCAAAGAAAGGAAATGATAGTGGGACTATTTTGTTTGGAAGAAATTTCTTATGTTAAACAATAATATAACATATCTCTCTGCGTACCTTTGTTTATAAAACCGTATGACCGGATTGCCTTGTTTGTCGTAATTCTTTGCTCTTATAAAGGCTTTATAAAGAAGGACAAACACTCCCCAGCTGCTGGCCGAGGAGGTTGAAGCCGATGGTTAGTCAACAAAGTTTTGTACAATGCGGATCCGAGCATTAATGATGTAAAATATTTGTATACATAGGATCATAAATTGCAAGTAAAGTCGATTTACTGCAGCTCATCTTTTAAAGACCAAGGGGCACAATCTCGCTGAGACAACCGAGCAACTTACATAAAGCTCCCTAAATCCCAAGTAGCGTCGGTTTCCTATCTATTAAGCCCCTTGGGGCCAACCTTGGCGAGCCCAGCTTTCGCTGGCTCTAGCTCCTTTAAGAGATCTTTATTCTCTTTTCGAGAAGTTTGTGTTAAACACAACAAACTTTTTCTGTCAAACGGATATCGATCCTTAATTCGGCCACTCGTGCCCACATTAAGGCTCGGGGACTACTAGGTTTTGCGCTCATTATTTATAAATATTAAAGGGGCACATCGATCCCCTGATCTGGTGTTACCACCCGACCAGTGGTTCGGGGGCTACTGCATTGCCTATTCAATGCAGAAAATTCAAAGTGCTCAGTGTTCGACATAACAGAACTATGGACAAGCGCGTCTTCGGACGACAATAAGTACCATATGGGACTTATCCGGCATCAAGCTGATATATAAGGGTGACTTCTCACCACCCTCTCTTAGGGGCCCGTCCACCAATCACTATTACCTCTAATATATTACACTACGTTTCTATTCCTATGTATGCTATCGAGCTAGGAGTTGATCCTCAGGCTGATTTCACGACTTGTGTCTCAGAAGCTACTACGATCGGTGGTTTCATATTTTCCTTCAGGTGCATGTCAGATTTTAGGCCGACAGACACCTTGAGGGCTACTGGCAATACATCTCGCCAGCAAATAAATTTATATGCATCGGAAATAAAATCCGCAAACAATCAGCCCATGACCGAGGTGCTGAGCCACCTTGGAAGCAGTTCGGCATATAGCTCGGATGCAAGTGGCTGGCACCTTAGAGGGCATTTCCGACATTAAGCTCGGCTAAAACTTTTTGAACCAAGGTGATCTATGGCACCTCGGATATAGTTCGGCGTTGGAGCTTGGACATAGTCCGGTGTTGGAGCTCGGACACAGTCCGGCGTTGGAGCTTGGATACAGTACGGTGTTGGAGCTTGGATACAGTCCGTCGTTGGAGCTTGGATGAAATCCAGCGTCAGAGCTCGGATGCAAGAGGACACCGCCGCACGGGAACAACTTCAAACCCGAGGCGTGGCGTAAAAAATAATAACAAGGCATTGATAAAGGCCGAGAACTTAAAGGGGCTCCTCGGATACCCGACGTGTAAACTCTTCGGATTCACTTTGGTGATCCTCATGATCGAAGATGAGATGATTTGTTGAACCAGTTTTCAAGACCGACGAGCGAAGATGAAGAACAGTTTGGAAGAATCGAGGAGCGTCCCCAACTTGAAGACCGATTCAAGGGGCTACTGACGGTGTCCTGGACTAGGGTGTACTCACCACGTCGTCTCCTGATCAGTTGGATTGGGCCGAGGACCCCCATGGCAGTTCACTCATGGGCTAGTTCGGACAGCCCATGCCGCATACAAGGAGTATTCCACAAGACTTGGTGATCAAGACAAGGACTCCTTTCCACCAACGTATTCGGCTGGGACTCTTGTTATCCTAGGCCTCTGGTGAATTATATAAGCCAAGGCCTGGCTAGTCGATAGATCATTATGACATTAATCATCATACCCCTAGGGTTTAGACCACAACATATGATCTTGGGGTAGATCAACACTTGTAATCACAATATTCATCAAGATCAATCAAGCAGGAAGTAGGGTATTACCTCTATCAAGAGGGCCGAACCTGGGTAAACATCGTGTCCCCTGTCTCCTGTTACCCATCGATCCATGACACACAACTCGGGGCCCCCTACCCGAGATCTGCCGGTTTTGACACTGACAACGACACCAAGAGTTGCACCCCTCCTTAACTCTTTTTCTCTCCTACCTATGAATGGAATGATACGCATCCTTACGTATTCGTGGAAGAAAAAGAAAAAAGAACTTACTTAAAAATTTTGAACTGATGGAGAGAGGCTAACAATATACTTCAACAAGGTAGATGAGACAGAGATGGGAACGCGAGCCGGGCACAAGAAAAGTGTACACAAGAAACATGTACTATTGCTACAGTAGTGAATTAGGCATACCCAAGGCGGGCATATCCAATGCTGACCCGCAAATTCTCCCCCCATCCGTCAACGGACAGGGGGACCAGTTCGTGGACAAGGATGCGGGAGACAACCATCTAACGCTGCCCACATACATTTCGAACCAAATTTCAACACACCGGACGGAATTCATGCAAACACGGTGGATTTTCATATAATCCAGAGAACATCCATTACAATTTGAACATTTTTCATATAATCTAGATGAAATTCATTATATTTTGGACAATCTTAAACTAAACCCTATTCTAAACCTAATGCAAATGATCGTTGGTGCCCGTTCCCCATGTTCGGCCATGAGCCCCGAGAACTGAAGCTCTGGCTCTTGCCTTCGCCTTCTCCAATTCCGCCTTGGTGCTCTCCATGTCTGCCTCCACATGCCACTGCAACCTGAGCAGCTAACCAGCTGACAATTTTTAGCTCGCTAAGCTTGGCTTCAATGGGAGGGGAAGAGCGGTGGCCTTCTTGGGATCCGAGGGACGGTGACCTACCATGCACTACTCTTTCTCTTTGTCGGCGGAACCGACAGACGTGTCGACTTCATGGTCGTGGTGGCAGGGCGCGGCCTTGGCGGAGCCGGCGATGTCCTCCTTATCACCGCTCTTGCCAAACACCTTGTTCACCACCTCTTCCATCTCCTTGTAGGTGGCCTATAATTCTGCCTGATATTGCGGTACCGCCTACGGTCGCGACGGTGTCGTGGGCGGAGCGGTAGGACTCGAGCAGTGTCATGCTTCGCCACGTACGCATCCGACGCGATGGTTGTGTCGGTGGCAAGTTGCTCCTCCGCTAGCCGGTGCTTGCTACTTGTGATATTCGTTGGTATTTCCCCGAAGAGCATAGGATGATGCAATACAGTAGAGATAAGTATTTCCCTCGATTAAGAACCAAGGTTATCAATCCAGTTGGAGAACCAAGCAACCCCTTGTTAGCAGCACCTGCACACAAACAACAAACCCTTGTAGCCGAACGCGAACAAGGGGTTGTCAATCCCTCGATGGTTACGAGCAAGATTAAATTGTATGGTGATAGACACATAGATCAAACAAAAATAAAAAATAAAATAAATAAAGTAAAAGCGCAGCAAGGTATTTTTGGTTTTAATATGTGATAAAAGTAGACCCGGGGGCAATAGTTTTCAATAGAGGCTTCTCTCTTGAAAATAGCATACGATGGGTAAACAGATTACTGTTGGTCAAGTGATAGAAAACCGAATAATCGTGACGGTATCCAAGGCAATGATCATGTATATAGGCATCACGTTCGAGAAAAGTAGATTGAAACGATTCTGCGTCTACTACTATTACTCCACACATCGACCACTATCCAACATGCATCTAGAGTATTAAGTTCATAAAGAACGGAGTAACACCTTAAGCATGATGTAGACAAAGTAAACTCACGTATGAATAAACCCCATCTTTTTATCCTTAATAGCAATGATACAATACGTGTCATGTCCTCTTCTGTTACTGGGATTGAGCACCGCAAGATTGAACCCATTACAAAGCACCTCTCCCATTGCAAGATAAATCAATCTATTTGGCCAAACAAAATCGATAGATCAAAGAGAAATACGAAGCTATAGTAACCATGCATAAAAGAGTTCAGAGAAAACTCAAATAGTATTCAGGATAGATCTGATCGTAAACTCACAATTCATCGGATCCCAACAAACACACCGCAAAAAGTCATTACATCAAATATATCTCCAGCAACATCAAGGAGAATATTGTATTGAAGATCAAAGAGACAGAAGAAGCCATCTAGCTACTAACTATGGACCCGTAGGTCTGTGGTAAACTACTCACACATCATCTAAAGGGTAGCAAGGTTGATGTAGAGCTCCTCCGTGATCGGTTCCCCCTCCAGCAGAGTACAGGAGAAGACCTCTAGATGGGATGACGTGGTTTTGGAACTTGCAACGGCAGAAAAAGTATTTCATGTGTCTCTCTAATGTCAGGGGAATATTTGAGTATTTATAGAGGTGGAATTAGGGTTGGAGGTGCCATGAGGGGCTCACAAGCCCGGGGCGCGCGCCCCCTACGGTGCGCCCCTAGGGTTGTTGCTCCCTCGTGGCTCTTCTAGCCTTCTCCCAAACCTTCTAGGGTCTCTTCTAGTCCAGAAAAAATTAATCCAAAGTTTATTCTTCGTTTGGACTCTTTTTTATATTGATTTCCTGAAAAGCCAAAAACATGCAAAAAAAGAGCAACTGGCACTGGGCACTAAGTTAATAAGTTAGTCCCAAAAAATGATATATAATTGCATATAATGACATATAAAACATCCAAGATCGATACTATAATTGCATGGAACAATAAAAAATGCTCGTCGAGGAGACGAAGGTTTTAGGCCTCGTCGGCCTGTGCCTCTCGGGACATACCCTCCCGCTCCTCTCGCACAATGTCCATATAGTGGGCATGGGCCTCGCGCGATAGTGATGCCGACATGCACTGGCAAGGAGGGTGGTACCAGCGCATCCTCCATTGGGATGTCGTTGGCCTCTGTCTGCCTGCCGGCCTGCCAGCCAGTAGCAATGGCGGCCATCTCCTTCTTCTGGTCGAACGAGAGGCCATCCTAGAGGGCTTTGGATCACGAAGAGGCCATGTTGAGCATGGTGCAAAGAGGATAAAGGGACATCAGGAGGATGACTGCAGCTATGGCCAGGGTTGGAGTTTATATAGTGGGCATATGGCAATGGTGGGCGACAAAAGGATGGGCGGGTGGCGTGATACGTCTCCAACATATCTATAATTTTTAATTGTTCCATGCTATTATATTACCTGTTCTGGATATTTTATATGCATTAATATGTATTTTATATTATTTTTGGGACTAACCTATTAACCTAGAGCCCAATGCCAGTTTTTTTGTTTTTTTCCTTGTTTTTGACTTTTACAGAAAAGAATATCAAACGGAATAAAACTTTATGATGATTTTTCTTGGACCAGAAGAAACCTACGTGACTTGGAGAGAGGGCCACAAGAGTCCCGAGTAGGCCACAATCCTCTAGGGCACGTCCCAGGGGGGCACCCTGAGGGCTTGTGGGCCCCTCGGGTGTCCTTCACCCTAATTCCACCTCTGTATATTCTCAAATATTCCCCAAACATCAGAAGCATCCACAAAAATACTTTTCCGCCACCGCAAGCCTCTGTTCCCATGAGATCCCATCTTGGGGCCTTTTCCGGCACTCTCCCGGAGGGGGATTCGATCACGGAGGGCCTCTACATCCACCTTGCTGCCCTTTCGATGATGCGTGAGTAGTTTACCACAGACCTACAGGTCCATAGCTAGTAGCTAGATGGCTTGTTTTCTCTCTTTGATCTTCAATACAATGTTCTCCTCGATGTTCTTGGTGATCTATTCGATGCAATCTTCTTTCGCGCTGCGTTTGTTGAGATCCAACGAATTTTGGATTTATGATCAGATTATCTATGAATATTATTTGAGTCTTCTCTGTACTCTTTTATGCATGATTAAGATATCTTTGTATTTCTCTTCAAAATATCGGTTTGGTTTGGCCAACTAGATTGGTTTTTCTTGCAATGGGAGAGGTGCTTAGTTTTTGGTTCAATCTTGCATGTCCTCACCCAGTGACAAAAGGGGTAGCGAGGCACGTATTGTATTATTTCCATCATGGATAAAAAGATGGGGTTTATATCATATTGCTTGAGTTTATCCCTCTACATCATGTCATCTTGCTTAAGGCGTTACTCCATTCTTTGAACTTAATACTCTAGATGCATACGGGATAGCGGTCGATATGTGGAGTAATAGTCGTAGTAGATGCAGGCAGGAGTTAGTCTACTTGTCATGGACGTGATTCCTATATTCATGATCATTGCCTTAGATATCGTCATAACTTTGTGCTTTTCTATCAATTGCTCAACAGTAATTTGTTTACCCACCGTATGTTTTCTTTCAAGAGAGAAGCCTCTAGTGAAACCTATGGCCCCGGGTCTATTTTCCATCATATATTTTCAGATCTATAAACCAAAAAACCCAAAAATACCTTGCTACAATTTATTTATATTTGCTTTAGTTTGCTCTTTTATTTATATTTTAAACCAAAAAACCTATGGCCCCGGCGTGACCGTGAAGGGATTGACAACCCCTTTTTCGCGTGTGCAAGTGTTTGTTAGTTTGTGCAGGTGCATAGATTGGAGACTTGCTTGTGCATCCTACTGGATTGATACCTTGGTTCTTAACCGAGTAAAATACTTATCTCTACTTTCCTGCATCACCCTTTCCTTTTCAAGGGAAAAACCAACGCAAGCTCAAGAAGTAGCAGGAAGAATTTCTGGCACCGTTGCCGGGGAGGTCCTACATCAGGCCTACCAAGTACCCATCATAAACTCTCATCTCTTGCACTTACATTATTTGCCATTTGCCTCTCATTTTTCTCTCCCCCACTTCTAAAACGTTTTCAGAAAAATAAAAAAATATTTGCTTTTTTATTTGACCTTTTCTTTCCACTCGATCTTTTGTTTGCTTAAACTCATCATCATGAGTGACTTTGGTATGGCAGAAACAGATGATGGCCTAACTCCTAAAATTAGACGTTCTGGCAATGTGGATGTGAAAACTTTTGTTTTAGGGCAAGGGAATGTTATGGGAAAAGAGCATATCCAAGAATTTTTCAATTGTGTCGGCAATTGGCCTTTTGATGATGCTCCTATACTTAAAAGAACTAAAACTTATGCGGAGGCTATTTCAGCACTAGTTCTGAAATTTGAAAATAGATTTATCTGTACCCATCCTACCTTGCAAAGATTGTTTTATGAGCTTCCCGTTATAAAATATCATAAAGCTAAAAAGATAGCTACCCATGTTCTTATGAATGAATTTGATCACATTGTACGAGAAGCTAGGGAAGTTTTTGTTTTTCATGGTATGAGCCGTGAAAAACCGGTGATAGATGAGATCCTCTACAATAGTGACTATACATTGAGACATTTGTTTGGAAATATTCATTTTTTTATGAGAACCTTAAAAAGAAAATCCCCATTTTAGATGTGATCCAATAAGTTTTCAATGATGTTAATCAACAATATTCTTGGATTGTGGCCGGGAATCAAAAGGGATACGTAGATGGGCAACTTGATAATGCCAAAATTTCTATGGATATTGTGTTTCATGTTATCTTTGCAAAACCCCCTGACAAGACACATCTATGGTAAATAATACCAAAGATGACAATACCTAGATCTATGTTTTATGCCTAGCTAGGGGCATTAAACAATAGCGCTTGTTGGGAGGCAACCCAATTTTATTTTTATGCTTTTGGTCTATTTTCAAAAAATGCACATTATTACCTCTGTTGTAGTTGTGTTTTGGTGTTTTAATTACTGTTTGAGCCAAGTAAGACCTTTGGGACGGTCCACGGTGATAGTTGATTTGATCTTGCTGAAAAACAGAAACGTTTGCGCTCATTGCCAGAATTTTAGAAAATCACAGAAACGTTCTTTTGATCTGAAGTTTTTACATAAGAGTGATATACAAATTTCCAAGATTGTTCTAATTTTTCAGAATTTTTGGAGTTAGAGAAGTATAAGAAATTTCCAAATTACTACAGACTGTTCTGTTTTTGATAGATTCTGTTTTCTATGTGTAGTTTGCTTATTTTGATGAATCTATGGGTAGTATAGGGGGTATGAACCATGGAGAAGTTGGAATATAGTAGATATGACACCAATATAAATTTAGAATGAGTTCACAGCATTACCTAAAGTGGTGGTTTATTTTATTATACTAACGGATCTTATGATTTTTCTGTTGAGTTTTGTGTTGTGAAGTTTTCAAGTTTTGGGTAAAACTTTGATGGACAATGGAATAGGAGTGGCAAGAGCCTAAGCTTGGGGATTCCCAAGGCACCTCAAGGTAATATTCAAAGGAGAACCAAGCATCTAAGCTTGGGTATGCCCTGGATGGCATCCCCTCTTTTGTCTTCAATCCATCGGTAAATTTACTTGAGGCTATATTTTTATTCACCACATGATATGTGTTTTGCTTGGAGCGTCTTGTATGATATGAGTCTTTTCTTTTTAGTTCGCCACAATCATCCTTGCTGTACACACCTTTTGAGAGGTACACACATTAATCTTGAATTTATTAGAATACTCTATGTGCTTCACTTATATCTTTTGATCTAGGCAGTTTGCTCTACTACTTCACTTATATCTTTTTAGAGCACGGCGATGGCTTTATTTTACAGAAATTGATGAACTCTCATGCTTCAATTATATTATTTTGAGAGTCTTAAACAACATGGTAATTTGCTTAGGTTATGAATTTAGTCCTAATATGATGGGCATCCAAGAGGGATATAATAAAAACTTTCATATAAAGAGCATTGAATATATGAGAAGTTTGATTCCTTGCATTTGTTTTGAGATATAAAGATGGTGATATTAGAGTCATGCTAGTGAGTAATTGTGTATTGGTAGAAATACTTGTGTTAAAGTTTGTGATACCCGTAGCTTGCATGTATGGTGAACCGCTATGTGGTGAAGTTGGAGCATGATTTATTTTCTGATTGTCTTCCTTATGAGTGGTTGGGGATGAGTGATGGTATTTTCCTAAAATCTATCCCCCTAGGAGCATGCGTGTAGTGTAGTACTTCGTTTTGATGGCTAATAATTTTTTGCAATAAGTATGTGAGTTCTTTATAAATAATGTTGAGTCCATGGATTATACATACTCTCACCCTTCCACCCTTGCTAGCCTCTCTAGTACCGTGCAACTTTTGCCGGTGCATTAAACCTACCATATACCCTTCCTCAAAACAGCCACCATACCTACCTATTATGGCATTTCCATAGCCATTCCGAGATATATTGCCATGCAACTTCCACCGTTCCGTTTATTATGACACATACCATCATTGTCATATTGCTTTGCATGTTCATGTAGTTGGCATAGTATTTGTGGCAAAGCCACCGTTCATATTTTTTATACATGTCACTCTTGATCATAGCACATCCCGGTACACCGCTGGAGGCATTCATATAGAGTCATATCTTGTTCTAGTATCGAGTTGTAATTCTTGAGTTGTAAGTAAATAAAAGTGTGATGATCATCATTATTAGAGCATTGTCCCATGCGAGGAAAGTATGATGGAAGCTATGATTCCCTCACAAGTTGGGATGAGTCTCCGGACTTCATAAAAAATAAAAGAGATCAAAGAAGCCCAAATAAAAAAGAGGCCAAAGAAGCCCAAACAAAAAAAAGAAATGAGTGAAGGGACTGTGGGAGTAATGGGCCATGGGTAGCCTAACCCGAGTCCCAGAACCTTTCAAGATATCGGGGCCGGCTGCGCCCCTCAAGACGTCAAGATGAAGCGCCGCCTTCTGGTGGCCGACTGGCTGAACGGCCAACTACCAGAAGGCAGCCATGCTCAGGGAGGCGGCTTCAAGACGGGCCGACTCCTGGCAGGCGGCCTCTAGAGAGGCCGGCTCCTAACAGTCGGCCTAGGGCACCCTCAAAGTCTGCGGCCCCATTAAGAAGACAATACAGGGTGAGGCTACAGTGTAACCCGTCACCCCCGAATCGGTCGGGCGTGGCCACAGTGCTCCGTACAGGCGGAGATCTCCGCCTGTCAAGGCACTGTTGCCACTCCGTCTCTAACGTCACTCCTGTCAAGCGGAGCCCTGCTTCCAGGACCACCTGTCGCTACAGCCTGAAGTCGGTGGGCCCTACTAGGCAGCGAGAGCCCGGAAGACGGCAGAAGGTTCACCAGTTGGACCCGAAGGAGGCCGGCTCCTAGCAGGCGGCCCGTTCCTTCCTCGGGGCCCGTGCACCATTAACCAGATAAGACCCGGAGTGTCTACAGTGATCTCCCACCAGGCGGCGGGACTATAGCCACGCTCCCCTGACCAAGCCTGCATCATTAGCATCACAGGTACAGTAATCAGCAGCCGGCAAGACCCGCGAGCGGCGGGAGCGGACTATCGGCACCGTACCAGACCAGTCGGCGGGGCCCACCAGGCAGCGGGCCCCAACAGCCGGCGGAGAAGCCGGCCACCAGAGACACTGACAGCCGGGTCCAACACCCGGCCGGATTACCATTGTACCTGTCGGGTCACGGGTTTCGGCAGACCCTTAAGGTTCGAACTCTGGGGGTGCACGCGGAGATTATGCCCTCTACCTCTCCGTCTCGCAAGGATCTAAACTATGGAACGAACAGCACAAGAGACACAGGGTTTATACTAGTTCGGGCCACCATTGTGGTGTAATACCCTACTCTAGTTTGTGGTGGGTGGATTGCCTCTTGGGCTGATGAGGATGAACAGTACAAGGAAGAACAGCCTCGCGAGGGTCTGTTCTTGGCTAGGGGATGAACTGCTGGGGGAGTTCAATCGCCCTTCTCACTCTCTGGGTGTGTTGCTAGCTCCATTCGTGTATCAATCCCTCTAGATGTCAAGATGCCTCTACCCTGGGGGTGGCTAGTCCTATTTATAGGCAAAGGCCCTGGGCCTCTTCCCAAATATTTGAGCGAGAAGGGTGCCAACAATTGGCCAATTCGAAGGGGAACATCTGGTACACTTATCCTGACTAAAGTTGGTCTTCGCCTGCCAAAGGCCCTGTGGTGACGCCGTTCTGGGCTCCATGGTGACCTCCTTCCCACCTTTGGACTGGTCTTGGTCTTGTTGCACCGAAATGGGTGCCTTTGCTTGATCCTCTCGCCTGCGCTTGCCCCCTTTGCACCAAAGAGGAAAGGGGAACGCTGCGCGGGCTGGCACCCGCCTGGCACCCTCTATCGTCATGGCTTGCGCCATGGGCACCTCGCGAGGTACCCCGCCTTGATCTCTTCGCCTCCTCGCGAGCCAGCCTGAGGAGGCCGCGCCTGAGGAAGCGCCGCGTCGTCCGCCCCGCGAGGCTTGGCCCCTCGTGAGGGTCTTGAGTCTTGTGTTGATGAAGATGGGCCACGCTGGGGCCCCATTTGAGCCACGCCGCAGGCCGCAGGCAGGCAAGTCTGGGGACCCCCGTTCCTAGAACGCCGACAGTAGCCCCCAGGCCCAAGGCGCGCATGGACTTGGCCGTGCCGAGAGGCCAAAGGGCAAGGGCGAAGCGCCGCGGGCCCTAACAGCCTGCGGCCTTGGGCGCCGCGTGGCGGTTGATTGGACGTGGGTGCTTTTGCGACTGCGCGGGTTATTAAAGGCGTGGCATCCGCTCCGGCTTTGCTCTTCTCCTTCTTCAGCCGCTGCTCAGATCCCCTTTCTCGCCTCTCTCCTCTCTCCCTCCGAGTTTCCAGATCTGCTCCATCTGGTTGACCTAGGTAGCCATGGCACCTCGCCAGCCCCCGGCTGAAGCTTGGTTCTCGCCTGCCCTGGACTCGCCCAACGTGTCGGAGGCGAGCCTTGCCTGACTGCACCGGATGGCGGCGGCGCAGGGCATCAACGGGGCGCAGGTGTTCAAGGTCGGCTCCGCCACCCCTGAGGGCCGAGGTAGCACCTTCTATCCTCTCTTCGTAAGCTCCATTACTACGGGCTTGGTGCTTCCTTTCTCTGAGTTCTTCCTCTCCGTCCTCCGCCATTACAACTTGCATGCTCTGCATCTCCACCCCAACTCCATCCTTCTTCTGGCGATCTTCGCCTACTACTGCGAGGCTCATGTGGGGGTGCAGCCTTCAGTGGCCTTGCTGCGCCACTACTTCTACCTCCGGACTTCTCGTGGTTCCCCTTCTGCGTGCGCGAGCTTCTACGTGTGCGGCAGTGCCATGGCCATTTCGAATCCGGGGAAGAGGATCGAGGGCTTTTGGAGCAAGTGGGTTTTGGTAGACGCCGGGCGCATCCATCCTTGGTTGATCCTTCCCACGGAGCCGCCCATGAGTTCTAGCGACGGGTGCCGAGCGGAGCTCACGGATCCGCGCGCGAAGTCGATGTTGGCGAAGATGGACGCCGAGTTGAAGCCGGCCAGCATGGCGGCGACGAAGCTGACCGGGGCGTCGCTGCTGAGGGAGTTCCTGGAGCACCAATTGGCTCCGCTTTGGCGGTACTCTCCCCCAATGTGGAGGCCTCATCCGAGCCCCGCAGCTGTGGGCGAAGAGGATGTGACCGCGGTTCTCCAATCCCTGGTCGGGGGCGAGGTATCAAGGTTGGAGGGCGCGCCCTCGCCCCTGTTCCTTCGCGACGATTGGGAGCAAATGGTGGAGTCCATGCCCATCTTCAACGGGGTTGGGCCCGTGCCCGTGGTGGCCCCCGAGGGACCTGTGGACGTGTCTTCCGGCGACTCCAGCGGAGAGGGGGACAAAGAGGAGTGGGAGGAAGGTCTTGACTCCGAGGCAACCGACGGAGAGTCCAGGGCTCCCCCTCCCCAGCGCAAGCCCCGCACTCTCCACCTCTCGTCGAGCGATGATGATGATGACGACGATGACGTCCTGGGCAGCGGGAGCTCGCCCTCGGTCCCGAAGAAGGGCAGGACCGAGTTGATTCCCCGCGGGTCCGTCCCGACTTCGGGGCGAGCCGCGGACGCTCCTTCTGCTCCTGAGGCCGACCCCTCCATCCGGCTCTCAGGCTTCAAGTATGGCCGGAGGCAGCTAGAGCTTTCTGGCGACGACCCGTAAGTGCTTGATCCTTGATCCTTGGTTTCTCGTTCCGCCGACGAGGCTTGATGATTGCTTCTCTTGAGTAGGCTGGCGCCCATGGCGAAGAAGCCGAAGGGAGCTCGCGAGGCCCCATCTACGGCGGCGCCTCCACCTGCATGGGAGGGTGACCGTGACGCGCGAGCCTCTCCTGCCCACTCGTCCTTACGGGGCTTGGCTGATCTGGCTGGGGCGACAGCCCCCATGGCTCAAGTGACCCCCGAGGTGCCCTTGTCTGGCGCCGCCGCCACGGCTGGGGAGGCGCAGCGAACTCCGCCTCGGGACACTGCGGCCTTGCTGCCGCTATCTTCTCCTCCCGTTCCACTGACCGCCGCTTCCCCAACTCCTCCTGTTGTCTTGGAGCGCACCGATGTTTCTCTGCCTTCTTCTTCCATCCTGGAGCGCGCCGTTGCTGAACTGGACCGGCTGCGGCAGGATCTTCTCGGCGTCGACCCTCGCCTGGTGACCGGGCGCCTGGAACTGGCTTCGGGGTGGATTCGCTCTGATGCCTCGATTCGGACGGCGTTGGTTCAGGCCTCAACGGCCTGTGACGAAGAGAGGGAGGCCACCCTCGAGGCGAAGGCTGCCCGAGACGCGGCCCTGGGAGAGGTGGTTGGAGTCCGTGGTCGCTGCAAGGAGTTGGAGGACGAGCTGCAAGGCCTGCGAGGCCAGCTTGCGGAGGAGGTCCGCCTTCGCCAGGAGCAGGAGAAGGGGGCGAAGGCTCGCGAGGCGGCGCTCGAGGACCGGGAGGCCAAGCTCAAGAAGCGCCGCGGCCACCTAAGCGCGTTGAAGAAGGAGCTGGAGGTGACGAAGGCCGAGCTGGACGCCAAGGCCCGGGTCCTCGCCGAGGATCGCGTGGCCTTCGCGGACATGGAGAAAGATGCCCGCGCTTCGCTGAAGACACTGTACGAGAGCGGCCTGGATAGCCCGCTAGCCGGTGATGGGGACGGCCCCGCCAAGCTGCTTCCCTTCCTGGTTAAAGCCCTTGGGGATGTCGCCCTTGGCCTCGCCCCCACGGCTGAGGCCGAGGCGCGTGTCCTGTCTTCTGCTGCGCTGACGCGGGTCTTTGCCCACGTCTACCTTCGCGATCCCAGCGCCGACCTCGACAACCTGCTGGACTGGTGAGCGGCGAGGGTGCTGCCGCTGCTATCGAAGCCGTGAAGGGGCGCGCGGAGGCACTGCTAGGGAAGTTCCGGGCCTTCAGCACCAGGCCAAAGCAAGGAGCTGCCGGCCCTGATGCTCCACGAGGCGAAGCGACTCCACGCAGCTCCACTGCCGACAAGTGACTTCGCTATCGTTCCTGTTCTTCTTTCGATTCCTGCACGTGTACGACGCCTCGGGGAGGCATTTAAACTTGCGTTTGGTACTAAGGCGACAGTATGTGTTGTAATATTTGCTTTTAAGTTCCTTGAATTTTATTTTCTTCTTCCCTACTTGCTTGTGTTCTACGCCGGCGGAGCCCGGCCCCGCGCGTGCCTCACCCAGCATTAGCCCCGACCGGAAACCAGGACGGGACCAAAGGAGTGAGGGGCTACGTGACAAGTTAGGCACCTGAGTCACGATGCTCAGGAGTCCCCCTTGGCGCACGAACAACAAGTAGGGAAGCGTGATGTAGGTGTATCTTCCGTTCTATGTCTGCAGAGCCCGACTCCGCGCGTACCTCACCGAGCATAGCCTTTCAGAACTAAGGAGTGAGGGGCTACAGGGCCAGTTAGGCTCCTGAGTCGCGATGCTCAGGAGTCCCCCTTGACGCGCGAACAGCGGGTGATGAGGCGGGATGTAAGCGGGGCTACCGTTCTACGTCTGCAGAGCCCGACCCCGCGCGTACCTCACCCAGCATAGCCTTTTGGAACTAAGGAGTGAGGGGCTACGGGACCAGTTAGGCCCCTGAGTCGCGATGCTCAGGGGTCCCCCTTGACGCTCAAACGGCCTTCATACCTTGGCTCCGCTCGGGGAGAGACGCGCGATGAACCAGGCCCGAGGGGCCTGGCTGGGCGGCGTACGTCTGGGCGTGACCCAGTCGTAGCCCCCGTGCCTATACCCCTCGCGCGGCGCTCCCGAGTTGAGGCGTTGCGAAGAGGCCATCCACTAAGCTCTGGGCTCCCTGAGGTTGACGCGGCCCGGAGGCCACCCTCAGTTGTTTATCACCAGCGCGGAGCATAGCGCTTCCGTATGTGTACGGGCATAGCCGCTCCTTGGCAGTGTCATCAGCCAGTGCGGAGAATGGTCCTTCCACTGGTACGTGGGAGGGGGCTCCCCTCCGGGAGGAGCCCCCGGGGCGTGTACAGCCCCGCCCTGACACGTGGCCGGCACGGTAGGGCTAGGTGAGGTGTATCTGGGCACCCGTGAGCCAGCGTGGGACTCACGAGGCCCTACCTCTAGGCGGGTTGCGCCTGGCACTGGGTCGTCTCTTGAGATGTGTTCCTGCAAAATTTGGTTAGATGCCGGCACTCTACGTCCTCGGGTCTCGGCCCTCGAGCTTGTCTCAGCCGTCGCTGGTATGCCAGGTCGTGATGCCGTGGACAAGGCCAGAGGGTGAGGGCTGGAGAGCCAGTAAGAGCCCTGAGTCGCGATGCTCAAACACCCCCCCTTTAACGTGCAAGTGGTCGACATGGAGAAGAAGAGGTGCCGTGGACGGCATCAAGTAATCAAGCATGATAGGCGAATGCATAATTGGAAATAAACATAGGGGAGATACACGCCGCTGGGTCTAGCCCGAGCAGCTTGGGGATGATGCAGCCCGAGGGTCGCCCCCAGCAAAGCAAGCTAACGACCAAATAAAATAAATAGGGATACATGCCACGGGGACGGACCCACGCGGCCTGGGAGTGACGCAACCCTGGGAGGGCGCTCCCAGCTGGGGATGAAACTTGAAAGATGTCACCTGAAGATGTCGTTGGCGAAGTGGCGTTGGTGCAGTAGACTCGGTGGGCTGCGGAAGCTGATCCTCACGAGACCCCAGGCCCTGGGGCCTCGGGAGGCTCTGGAGGCACCGATGGCTCCTCGCGGGCTGTCTCCATCTCCGCCGGAGCCGCAGAACGCCTATCTTCCTGAGCCTCCAAGATGCCCCTCATGAGGCGCTGGTACGCCGCAGCCATGCTCGGCAGGCCGTAAGGCATGCGAACATAGCTGTGGGGCGGTCCTCCGAAGCACCCCACTCGGGAGGGCCAGAGGCGCTCCGTCGTGGCGATCTGATTGAGCCGTGGTACGTCGACGCAGACGCGTAGCCCACCATCCTCGCCTGGATGTGGAGCCACAACTGGTGGACGACGGCAACCTCTCATGATCCTTGACTCCTATAGTTCTTGAATGGCCTTGTTAACGAACTCCTGCTGGTCTGACCTTCCTCGCCTGGCTCCTTCTCGAGGGAATCGCGCTTCGAAGCACGACTCCACATGGTGCCCAAGCGCCTCCCTCGTGACCCTGGCAAGGTCGGTGGCCCTCCAGGTGAGAGCCCCCGAGCCCTGCCCGAGGAGGGCGCCGGGCGCGCTTTCCTATGCGATGGAAGGAGGGTCCCCCTGGGAGGACACGGGCCCTGAAGGGCCTGCCTCCTGAGGGACTGAGCCTGACGACGTCTTCTTCTTCTTGGGGGTGGTCTCAGGAAGCCTCCTGCTTCCGCGATCTGCGTCTTCTAGCGACGCGACCTGAAAGGCTCGCTCCAGGGAACACACTGCGTCCTTCTCTTCACAGGGCACAGTGATGACGCCGCCACTTCCTGGCATCTTGAGGACGTTGTAGCTGTGGTGGGTCACAGCCATGAACTTGGCCAGCGCTGGGTACCCGAGGATGTCGTTGTACGGCAGGCGGATGTGGGCGACGTCGAAGTCGATGAGCTCGGTGCGGTAGTTGCTGCGGGCCCCGAAGGTGACAGGGAGGCGGACCTGCCCGATCGAGACTATGGAACCGTCGGTGACTCCGGAGAAAGGCTTGGTTGGCTGAAGCTGGTCATAGGGTACTTGGAGGTTGTTGAATGTTTCCACGGACAAGACGTTGAGCCCCGCTCCATCGTCGATGAGGGTCTTGGTTACCAGAACGTTGCTGATAACTGGGGAGCAAAGCATCGGGAGGACTCCGGCTGTGGCCGCACACTTGAGCTGGTCTGCCGAGCTGAACGTGATGGCGCACGCTGACCACCTGAGGGGGCGCGTTGCTTTGAGCTTGGGGAGGACTGCATTCACTTCGCGGGCAAACTGCTTGAAGATACGTTGAGAGGCTGGGGCTTGAGCTCCGCCTAGGATGCAGGCGATTGCGCGCGGCTCTTGGAAGCCCCCATCCCCCTCGTCTTGGTGGCGGTCTTCATTCCTCCTTGGCTGAGGCGGCAGCGGCGGCAGGCCTGGGTTGCCGTGAGGGCGATCCTCACGAGGCTGATCCCTCCAGTCCCCCTCGCGAGGCAGGTCCCGCCAGCGGTCCTCGCGAGGTTGGTCGCACCACCCTTGGCGCGGGCCACGATCTTCCCAGTGTCCTGGGTTTCTTCCTCCTCCTCGGTCGTAGCCCCGGTCAGCACGGTCAGGGCGACGGCCGATTCTTCCTTCTCGCACGGCGCGGAGTTCTTGGCATTTGTTGGTGTTGTGGGTGTGGAGGTCGTTGTACACGCAGTACCGGCTGCCCCTGGAGGATTCAGGCAAATCCTTGCCCCGCTTGGTGTCTGGTTCCGCCGCGAGTATGGCAGCCCCCTTGCGCTTCACGTCCTTGGCCTTGGGCTTCTTCTCTTCTGGGTCTGCGGCAGGCAGCTCGAGGAGGGAGAGGCATCCCTCCCCAGCCCTTGCGCACTTGGTCGCCAAGTTGAACAGCTCCAGGGAGGTGCAGAGGTCTTCATGCATCGCCAGCTCCTCCTTCATCTTGACGTCGCGCACGCCATTGGAGAAGGCCGAAATGATGGCTTCCTCGGATACCCTGGGGATCTTGAGGCGCGCGCTATTGAAGCGTTGGATGTACTTTTGTAGGGTCTCCCCAGGATGCTGCTTGATGCGGTGCATGTCGCTCACGGCGGGAGGCCGGTCGCGGGTACCTTGGAAGTTGGTGATGAAGCGAGTACGCATCTGGTCCCAGGAGGAGATCGTGCCTGGGGCCAGGTTCAGGAGCCAAGTGCGAGCACCTTCCTTCAGCGCCATGGGGAACCAGTTCGCCATGACCTTTTCGTCCCTGCTGGCAGCTTCGATTCCCAGCTCGTAGAGCTGGAGGAACTCCGCGGGATCAGTTTTGTCGTCGTAGCGAGGGGGCAGGTCCGGCTTGAACTTTCCAGGCCATGCGACGCTGCGCAGCTTCGTGGTGTAGGCGTGGCAGCCTGCGGTGGCCACGGGAGGCTTCGGTTGAGGGAGAGCTTGGCCTTGCGGGTCCCCTTGCGCTGCTGCTGGGAGCAGCGCGGGGTCTTGACGTGCCGGGGCTGGAGCGGGGTCTCGGCGAGCCGGAGCTGGGAGCGCCCGGGCAGCCTCTTGCGGTCGAGGAACTTCTTGGCAGCTCCGTTCCTGCTGGGTTGGCGCCTGACGGAGCGGGTTTCGCCTAGGGGCCGCGCGCCTTGGAGCCATGGCGTCTTCTTGGAGAGGAGGCGGCTGGTACGCCCCCGGAGCTTCATTGCCCACGCGGGGCGGAGTGCGGCGCAACGGTGCTGATGGCACGGGAGAGCCCCCTGCGGCGCGGACGAGCTCGGCGATGCGGTCGAGCCACTCCTCGTAGACGTCGTCGACGGGGCAGTAGCGCAGGAGCTTGTTCGCCACGATGAGCGCAGCTCGAGACTCCAAGGGTGCGCGGAGCGCGCGGGACGAAGAGCCGGCCGGGGCGAGCGACGGAGTAGCGGTGCGGCCGTCTTGCCGCACGGATGGGTGCTGAGACGATGCTTGCTGCTCATTCCCCGCCGGGCCAGTGGCGACGTTGACGGCTGGCGACGGAGAACGACGAGGACGCCCACCGATGGGGGCCGTCTGGGCGACGCGGGAAGCGATGGCGGCCCGGCGCTCGGCGCGGGCCCGACGAGCTTCAGACATGGATGCGACGGTCGGAGGAGAGCGGAGCGGTAGAAGACAAATTCCGGCACACCCCTACCTGGCGCGCCAAATGTCGGGTCACGGGTTCCGGCAGACCCTTAAGGTTCGAACTCTGGGATGCGCGCGGAGATTATGCCCTCTACCTCTCCGTCTCGCAAGGATCTAAACTACGGAACGAACAGCACAAGAGACACAGGGTTTATACTAGTTCGGGCCACTATTGTGGTGTAATACCCTACTCTAGTTTGTGGTGGGTGGATTGCCTCTTGGGCTGATGAGGATGAATAGTACAAGGAAGAACAGCCTCGCGAGGGTCTGTTCTTGGCTAGGGGATGAACTGCTGGGGGAGTTCAATCGCCCTTCTCACTCTCTGGGTGTGTTGCTAGCTCTGTTCGTGGATCGATCCCTCTAGATGTCAAGATGCCTCTACCCTGGGGGTGGCTAGTCCTATTTATAGGCAAAGGCCCTGGGCCTCTTCCCAAGTATTTGAGCGGGAAGGGCGCCAACAATTGGCCAATTTGAAGGGGAACATCTGGTACACTTATTCTGACTAAAGTTGGTCTTCGCCTGCCAAAGGCCCTGTGGTGACGCCGTTCTGGGCTCCATGGTGACCTCCTTCCCACCGTTGGACTGGTCTTGGTCTTGTTGCACCGAAATGGGTGCCTTTGCTTGATCCTCTCGCCTGCGCTTGCCCCCTTTGCACCAAAGAGGAAAGGGGAACGCTGCGCGGGCTGGCACCCGCCTGGCACCCTCTATCGTCATGGCTTGCGTCATGGGCACCTCACGAGGTACCCCGCCTTGATCTCTCCGCCTCCTCGCGAGCCAGCCTGAGGAGGCCGCGCCTGAGGAAGCGCCGTGTCGTCCGCCCCGCGAGGCTTGGCCCCTCGCGAGGGTCTTGAGTCTTGTGTTGATGAAGATGTGCCACGCTGGCCCCCCATTTGAGCCACGCCGCAGGCCGCAGGCAGGCAAGTCTGGGGACCCCCGTTCCCAGAACACCGATAGTACCCCTGGGGGGTAGGCCTATATAAACCCCCCAGGGCACCCATGCAAAGGGTTCCAACCTGTTAGAATTAGACTCACACCTAGGGGGAGAGGAGAGCAAGCCTTGCCTTCTCCTACCTCTAGCATACAGCTCAAGGAGCACCATTGTACTCACTAGTGCCTTAGTGATCATGCGGAGACCCCGTAGAGCAGGACTAGGGGTGTTATCTCTTAGGAGAGCCCCGAACCTGGGTAAAGTGCGCCGTCATTTGTGTCTACATCTCATCCCGCTCCCAGGCACCGGCGACGTTCTACTCGCTCCCACCATGATAAGCCATCCATTGGCATATGTCGCACCTAACCCCCGACATTTGGCGCCCACCGTGTGGCAAGGTGCACCGTCTCCCGGAGACCTATTCTGGACAGGAACCCTGTTCCTCCCAGGCGAGCGCAGCCAGCCTGGCACGCCAGACGACGTCTGCACCGATGCGCTGCACGGCGCGGAGGTCGCTTGCACGGCGAGCTGCCTCGCCGATCTTGTTGGCGAGATTCGCCTCTCCAACGAGCCTGCGTCTGATGTGTGCACCGATGGTCCCGAGAGCCGCCTCATGAGCCTCCTCGATCAGCTCCATGTCGCCAGAGAACCTGCCGCCGACCTGGAATCGATTGGCTCCACCGACCCGATGCTGGTCGACTCTGACACAGCGTCGCTTGACGCGTGCGTTCCCCACGAACGTGGTGGTCTACGATGAGCCGCTTCCTCGCACGGACAGCGGCGGCAGCACCGTCATGGAGGTGCTCGTCATCAGCCACGACGAGCATTCTGGCGGAGGTGGCCAGGACCCATTGCAGGCGGCGAAGCAAGACCTGGCGACACCTTTCCCAGAAGACGCCGACGCTAAGACGCTGGAAGCACGCCACGTCCAGCTCGTCGAGAGCGCCAACCGGCTGGCCAGCATGAGACGCCTTTTGGAGGCCTACCAACAGGAGATGGACTGTCCCGTCGGAGGCACGCCGACTCCTGGTGGGCCTAGCCGCATTGGCTTGGTTCGGCAGCATGGCGCAACCATCACCAGCATGTTCGGGACAGATCGTACCGTCTACGCCACGTCAGGAGAGAACATACGAGCTGCCCAGGCGGCAGTAGACGAGCTAGACAAGCTCGAGGGCGATGAGCATCGCCACATGACGGAGCGAGTCCAGCAGCTTGGCTCCTGAGCAGCAAGAGGCCGGGTGCCGCATTGAAGCACCCATGTAGCGACCAGACCTCAAACGGTCTGATCTCTGTGCATCAGTGTCATCCCTGGATGAGTAATGCTGACACGCACAGTACTTGAAGGATTTATAACAGAGTAGCAATCACACTCTTATTACATCGAATGTATCAAAAGAGAATTTATTACAATAAATATGGTTGAAGGCCGTCGAAATACGATAACAGCGGAAGGCTTGGAAGATAAGTGAGTCCATCAACTCCAACGGCATCACTGAGTATAGTACCACGACCTAAGGCACCTTACTCGTCGTCTGAAAAGCCTGCAACATGAACGTTGCAGCCCGAAAATGGGCCAGCACATGGAATATGCTGGCAATGTAACACATAGAGAGTAATGAAAGAATGAAGCTATACTACATGCATTTATGGCTGGTGGAAAGCTCTATGGTTACAGTTTTGTGTAAAGCCAATTTTTCCATACTGCAAAGGAATAAATTTTATTTAACTATCATGGTGGTTGTTAAACATTGAGAGTGTAGACACCCTCTCAATCCCAATTAAGCATCATCATTAGAACCCAACAAAAATTATTTAAAGTAACATGATGAGATTCACATGATAATCCAAGTACTAGATACTCAAGATGTCCTTAACTGGGGACACGGCTAACCATGATTAGTTTATATACTCTGCAGAGGTTTGCGCACTTTTCCCCACAAGACTCGATCGCCTCCGTTGGATTTCTCGCACTACATGGTGTTTGAGAAACGGATGACCGAGACATAGTCTTTCAGAAGCGCTAGCACCTTACGATCGGGTAGACAGTACCAACCTACATCCCCTACATCTGCTAGTCTACCACTTTAAGAGTTCGCACGACTTAGTCAACTATGCTAGAGCCCATAGTAGCTTGTGGCTGCACACGAAAGTTTCTAGTATGAATAATCTCATGATCCCTTTGAGCCTGGGTGGCGGTCCATAAAGAAAAACAGGCAATCCTGGAATACCCAGGTGCCTCAATCCATCCAGATGTGTGTTTATGTTGCCACCTTAAGTAAACCATTAATTTAACAATCTCACATCTGTCATGGATACACTCACCCAATCCACGTCTACTAGCATAGCATGGCATAACAAGCAAACATAGAATTAACTCCCAAGGGTTTGATAATAAAACAGGTAATAGGTACTACCTCATCTTTTCACAAAACCCACAATTTAATTAGATCCTAATCATGCAATGTTTGAGGATTGATCTAATGCATAAAACTGGGTATGAAAGGGATATGATCAAAGTGTTACTTGCCTTGCTGATGATCCGCGAAACCTAGAGATTCAAAGTAGCAAGCGGCGCACTCCGGGTAATCTATCGCAAACAAACAAGCATACAATAAGTAATCATCTAATGCACAGGTAAAATTCAAATAAGAGATCTAACCGGAAAGTTCAACTTAAGAACTCCGGTTTGCAAAAAAAAGAAACAAATCGAACGAAGCAACGAAAGTCAAACGGCGCAAGAAACAAGCTTCATTTACTAATCTGGATCTAAGTCAAATTTTACAGAAGCGAAAACTTGTTTGAGTTGGTTAAACGGAAAGAGGGTTTCGAGACGAAACTCCAGGCGCTTGAATCGCATGATTCTGATAAACGAGCGAAAAGTAATACTAGAACGAAAATCGGATCAGAAATCGCGATCAGAAATAATCGCAGAAAATCCGAGAAAAAGGAAAAAACGACGAACAGATTAACGAACGAACGTTCGTTAACTGAGACTAAACGGTGAATTCATGCGTTAAAACGAATGAACGGGCGAACGCTCGCTAAACAAATAAACTAGAAAAAAAATCGAACTATATAAAAAAACTAGGGTTTCTAAAAAAACCGGATTGGTTTTTATTAGAAAACCGGGGCGGCGGGCGACTACCTCGGCTCGGCTCCGGCGGGGCTCCAGTGACTCCGGCACGGCGGCGGGGCGGCGTGGGGTGGCGGGGTGCGGCGACGGGCGGCGGCGGCTTGCGGCGGCGGGGGGGGGGGAGGGGGGTCTCGCGGCGGCGGGGCTGCTGTGGGGCTCCAAGGGGCTCCGGTGGAGGGGGGGTTATAAAGGGGGGCGGGATCCATGGCTTGGGGGAGGGGTCGACGGCCTTGGCGGCTCAGGGTCGGACTCCCCGAGTTCGGTGGCGACACGGCGGGGCTGGCGGTGGCGCTGGCGAGGCCGGCCCGGCTCGGCTGGGCCTTGGCCCAGTCGGGCTCCCGCGCGATTTTTTTAACAGATTCCGCCGAAACAAGAAAAATTCTAGAAAATAAAATAAAATTCTAAGAATGCCAAAATAAATTTTCACCGTCTAAATAAAATATTTAGAACAAGATGAACATTTTCTTGGCCCTAAAATGCAGTTTTTTAAAACATGCAATTTTTCCTAAATTCAAATAAAATAGCAAAAACTCCGAAATAAAACTTATTTGATTTTATTATTAAATCCTCAATATTTCTTTATTTTGGGAAAGTCATTTTATCCCCTCTCTCATATTTTTGTAATAGAAATAATTGAAGATAAAATAATTAAAATCAAATGATCCTATTTTCAAAATTTGAGAAAACTCAAATATGAAAATATTGAAATCCCCAACTCTCTCCGAGGGTCCTTGAGTTGCGTAGAATTTTCTAGGATCAAACCAAAAGCAAATAAAATATGATATGCAGTGATGATCATATGTATAACATTCCAAATTGAAAATTTGGGATGTTACAAACCTACCCCCCTTAAGATGAATCTCGCCCTCGAGATTCGGGTGGGCTAGAAAATAGGTGAGGGTGGTCCTTTAGTAAATCTTCCTCTTGCTCCCAGGTGGCTTCATCCTCGGTGTGGTGGCTCCACTGAACCTTGCAAAACTTGATAACCTTGCTGCGGGTGACTCGGCTGGCATACTCAAGAATCTTGACTGGTTTCTCCTCATAAGTCAAATCACTCTCCAACTGAATCGCTTCCAGCGGCACTGTATCTCTCGGCAGTATATCCTCCATCTCTGCGTGGCACTTCTTCAACTGGGAAACGTGGAACACGTCGTGAACTCCTGACAATCCCTCGAGCGGTTCCAATTTATAAGCAACTTCTCCCATGCGTTCCAAAACTCTGTATGGTCCCATAAAGCGTGGCGCAAATTTTCCCTTAACTCCAAAACGTTTAACTCCTCGAAGTGGAGATACTCGAAGATAAACTCGGTCTCCGACTTCGTAAACTGTCGCCTTTCGTTTAGAATCTGCGTAGCTCTTCTGCCTTGACTGGGCTACCTTGAGCCTATCGTGAATCAATTTCACCTTCTGTTCAGACTCCTTAATCAAATCCGGTCCAAACAACTGGCGGTCTCCAACTTCATCCCACAACAATGGGGTCCTGCATCTCCTTCCGTACAAGGCTTTGAAAGGGGCCATCTTCAAACTGGATTGATAATTGTTGTTGTAAGAGAACTCTGCGTACGACAAATTGTCGTCCCAACTAGATCCATAGTCTAGCGCACAAGCTCTCAACATATCCTCCAAAATCTAATTGACTCTCTCGGTCTGTCCATCTGTCTGCGGATGAAAAGCTGTACTAAAATCTAGTATAGTACCCAAAGTTTCGTGCAACTGATTCCAGAACTTTGAGGTAAACTGGGTTCCCCTATCTGATACAATGCTCCTCAGAACTCCATGCAGACATACGATCCTGGTCATGTATATCTTTGACAACTTAGCACTGGTGTAAGTAGTCTTTACTGGGATGAAATGAGCTACCTTTGTCAAACGATCGACTACAACCCATATCGAGTCATAGCCTGAATGAGTTCTGGGTAATCCCGTGATAAAATCCATGCCTAGTTTATCCCACTTCCATTTGGGTATCGACAATGGCTGTAGCAATCCTCCTGGCTTCTGATGCTCTGCCTTTACTCTCTGACATACATCACAAACTGCTACATACTCCGCAATATCCTTCTTCATTCCGGTCCATCGGAAAGTATCCTTCAAATCCAAATACATCTTTGTATTTCCTGGTTGAATCGAATATGGTGAATCATGGGCCTCTTGCAGAATTAACTTCCTGATCTCCAGGTCATTAGGCACATACACACGGTCTTCAAACCATAGGGTATCGTGCTCATCCTCACGAAATACTTTAGCTTTTCCTTTGCTCATCTTCTCCTTTATAGAGGCAACCTCCTTGTCAGTCTTCTGAGCTTCTCTGATCTTATCCATCAAAGTAGGTTGAATCTCCAATGCTGCTACATAGCCTCTCGGAACTATCTCCAAACATAGCTCACGAAGGTCCTCGGCTAACTCCTTCGGTAACTCTCCCGTTGTTAGTGTGTTGACATGGCTCTTGCGGCTCAGCGCATCGGCTACTAGTTAGCCTTTCCGGGATGATAATGCAATCTCATATCATAATCCTTGATGAGCTCCAACCATCTCCTTTGCCTGAGATTTAGCTCCTTCTGCGTGAAAATGTACTTCAAACTATTGTGATCCGTGTACACTTCACAATGGTTTCTAATGAGAAAATATCTCCAAGTATTTAATGCATGCACTACGGCTGCTAACTCCAAATCGTGCGTGGCATAATTCATCTCACGAGGTTTCAGTTGTCGTGATGCATACGAAACAAACCTTCCCTCCTTCATAAGCACTGCTCCAAGTCCTCGACGTGAAGCGTCGCAATATACCTCATAATCCTTGCGCTGATCTGGCAGAATCAACACTGGCGATGTAACCAGACGTTTCTTCAACTCCTGGAAACTGGCCTCACATTCCTCACTCCATTTGAACTTGGTATCCTTCTTCAACAACTCCGTCATAGGCTTCGCAATTTTCGAGAAATTCTCAATGAATCTCCGGTAGTATCCTGCAAGTCCAAGAAAACTCTGGATCTCTCCAACTGTTGTTGGGGCTTCCCAATTTGTCACAGTGACAACCTTGGTGGGATCTACTGCTATACCTTCTCCGGATATAACGTGTCCGAGGAATCCAACTTCCTTCAACCAAAAATCACATTTGCTGAACTTGGCATATAACTGATGTTCTCTGAGCTTCTCAAGTACCAAACGCAAATGCTCCTTATGCTCCTCTTCATTCTTTGAGTAGACCAAAATATCATAATGGGCCCTGGCTGCGCCTGGGGGTGCTCCGAGGAGAGCACAGCCCACCAGGACGCGCACCCTTGTGGGTTGTGCCCACCTCGGGTGCCCCCCGGACCTCCTCTTTGATCTATAAATACCCCAATATTCCCAAAACCCTAGGAGAGTTGACGAAATATTGATCCAGCCGCTGCAGAGTCCAGAACCACCAGATCCAATCTAGACACCATCTCGGATGGGGTTCACCACCTTCATTGGTGCCTCTCTGATGATGCATGAGTAGTTCTTTGTAGACCTCGGGGTCCGTAGTTAGTAGCTAGATGGTTTGCTCTCTCTCTCTCTCTCTCTTGATTCTCAATACAATGGTCTCTTGGAGATCCACATGATGTAACTCTTTTGCGGTGTGTTTGTTGGGATCTGGTGAACTTTGAGTTTATGATCAGATCTATCTTTTTATATCCATGAAAGTATTTGAGTTTCTTTGATCTCTTTTATGCATGATTGCTTATAGCCTCGTGTTTCTTCTCCGATATTTGGGTTTTGTTTGGCCAACTTGATCTATTTATCTTGCAATGGCAAGAGGTGCTTTGTAGTGGGTTCAATCTTACGGTACTTGATCCCAGTGATAGAAGGGGAACCGACACGTATGTATCGTTGCTACTAAGGATAAAACGATGGGGTATATCTATACATAGATAGATCTTGTCTACATTATGTCATCGTTCTTATTGCATTACTATGTTTCTGCATGAACTTAATACACTAGATGCATGCTGGATAGCGGTCGATGTGTGGAGTAATAGTAGTATATGCAGGCCGGAGTCGGTCTACTAATCTTGGACGTGGTGCCTATGTAATGATCATTGCCTGGGTATCGTCATGAGTATTTGAAGTTCTATCAATTGCCCAACAGTAATTTGTTCACCCACCATTTGCTATTTTTCTCGAGAGAAGCCACTAGTGAAACCTACGGCCCTCGGGTCTCTTTCTCATATATTTGCCTTTGCGATCTACTTTTCCTTTGCTTTTATTTTCAGATCTATTAAACCAAAAATACAAAAATAACTTGCTGCAATTTATTTTATTTGGCGTTTGATCTATCAATCTACTACAAATTTACCTCACGTCTATTTGCCTATCTTGAGGCGCCGTACCCCAACCCTTTTAACATGTCGAGTTGCGAGAAGTTGTTATTTGTGTGTAGGTGATGTTTACATTGTGTTGCTTGGTTCTCCTACTGGTTCGATAACCTTGGTTTCACATCTGAGGGAAATACCTACCGCCGCTGTGCAGCATCATCCCTTCCTCTTTGGGGAAATACCGACGTAGCTTCAAGCGACATCAGGCAGTTACGTCCACCGGGAAGAGGTGCGAGTAGCACTCTCTCGGTCGGCGTGCCGCTTCAATGCCGGCAGTAGTGAGAGGTCTCATCCGCTCTGGCCGAGCAAGAATGCATCACTGACTCTCTGTAGCGGCGTGATTTCTTATATCTGCGTTGGTATTTCCCCGAAGAGGAGAGCATGATGCAGCACATCAACGGTAAGTATTTCCCTCGGTTATGAAACCAAGGTTATCAATCCAGTAGGAGAAACAAGCAACACTATGTTAACATCACCTGCACAAAAATAACAAATACTTGCAACCCAACACGTAAGAGGGGTTGTCAATCCCTCCTCAGTATTGAGATAACTAAATTGTATCAGTTTGTTTAAATAGATCTAGCAAAAACACAAAATAAAATAAAGAAATAAAAATAGCAGCAAGGTATTTTTGGGGTTTTGTAATAATAGATCTGAAAACAATATGATAGGAAATAGACCCGGGGGATGTAGATTTCACTAGTCGCTTCTCTCGAGAAAATATCATATAGTAGGTAAACAAATTACTGTTGGGCAATTGATAGAATAGCAAATAATTATGACGATATCCAAGGCAATGATCATGTACACAGACATCAAGTCCAAGATCAGTAGACCAAAACGATTCTGCATCTACTACTATTACTCCACATATCGACTGCTATCCAGCATGCATGTAGTGTATTAAATTCATGGAGAAACAGAGTAATGCAATAAGAACGATGACATGATGTAGACAAGATCTATTCATGTAGGAATAGACCCCATCTTTTTATCCTTATTGGAAATTATACATGCGTTTCACTTCTCCTTCTGTCACTGAGATTGAGCACTGCAATATCGAATCCATCACAAAGCACCTCTTTTGATTGCAAGAAAAATTAATCTAGTTGGCCAAACCAAACAAAAGTTTCGGAGAAGAAATACGAGGCTATAAGAATCATGCATATAAGAGATCAAAGAAGACTCAAATAATATTCATAGATAGATCTGATCATAAACTCACAATTCATCGGATCCCAACAAACACACTGCAAAACGTCATTACATCAAATAGATCTCCAAGAACATCGAGGAGAACATTGTGTTGAGAATCAAAAAGAGAGAACAAGCCATCTAGCTACTCCCTACGGACTCGTAGGTCTGTGTTAAACTACTCACACATCATCGGAGGAGCACCAATGAGGATGATGAACCCCTCCGTGATCGTGTTCCCCTCCCGCAAGGTGCCGGAAAAGGGCTCTAGATTGGATCTCGTGGTTATGAAACTTGCGGCGGCTGGAATAGTTTTTCGCCCACTCCCCTATGGTTTCTGGAATATTTGAGTATTTATAGAGCTGAGAGGCTGTGGAGATGACACCCGTGGGCCCCACTACCCACCAGGGCACGTCAGGGGCCTCTAGAGCACCCTAGTGTCTTGTGGGCCCTACAGGCCTTCCCTCCTGCACTTCCTTGGCTCCCAAGTTGTCTTCTAGGCAAAAAAAACCTCCAAAAAGTTTCACTGCGTTTGATATCCGTTTGATATGGATACTTTGTGAAGTAAAAAACAAGCAAAAAACCAGCAACTGGCACTAGGCACTATGTCAATAGGTTAGTCCCCAAAAAATGATATAAAGTTGCTATAAAATGAATATAAAACATCCAAGAATGATAATATAACAACATGGAACAATCAAAAATTATAGATATGTTGGAGACTGATGGTAACTGGAACTACATCGGTATTTCCCCGGAGAGGGAGGGGTGATGTAGCACAAGGACGATAGGTATTTCCCTCAGTTATGAAACCAAGGTATCGAACCATTAGGAGAACCAAGCAACACAATGTAGACAACACCTGCACACAAACAACAACACCTCGCAACCCGACGAGTTAAAGGGGTTGTCAATCCCTTCCGGGGTACGGCGCCTCAAGATAGGCAAGCGGACGTGAGATAAATTGTAGTAGATTGATAGATCGAACGCCAAATAAAATAAATAAAGATAAAACGCAGCAAGGTATTTTTGTGTTTTTGGTTTAATAGACTTGAATAAAAATGCAAAGGAAAAGTAGATCGCAAGGCAAATATATGAGAAAGAAGACCCGGGGGCCGTAGGTTTCACTAGTGGCTTCTCTCGAGAAAAATAGCAAACGGTGGGTAAACAAATTACTGTTGGGCAATTGATAGAACTTCAAATAATTATGACGATATCCAGGCAATGATCATTACATAGGATCACGTCCAAGATTAGTAGACCGACTCCTGCCTGCATCTATTACTATTACTCCACACATTGACCATTATCCAGCATGCACCTAGTGTATTAAATTCATGAAAAACGGAGTAATGCAATAAGAACGATGACATGATGTAGACAAGATCCTTTTATCTATATGGCGGTAGATATAGATCTCGTCTTTTTATCCTTAGTAGCAAGGATACATGCGTGACGTTCCCCTTTCTGTCACTGGGATCGAGCACCATAAGATCGAACCCACTACCGGGCACCTCTTTCCATTGCAAGATAAATAGATCAAGTTGGACAAACAAAACCAAAATATCGGAGAAGAAATACGAGGCTATAACAGATCATGCATATAAGAGATAAAATAAACTCAAATAACTTTCATGGATATAAAAAGATATAACTGATCATAAACTAGAAGTTCATCAGGTCCCAACAAACACACCGCCAAAGAGTTACATCATATGGATCTCCAAGAGACCATTGTATTGAGAATTCAGCGAGAGAGAGAGAGAGAGAGAGAGAGAGAGAGAGAGAGAGAGAAAGCCATCTAGCTACTAACTACGGACCCGAAGGTCTACAAGGAACTAATCACGCATCATCGGAGAGGCACCAATGGAAGTGGTAAACCCCTCAGTGATGGTGTCTAGATTGGATCTGATGGTTCTAGACTCTGCGGCGGCTAGATGAATATTTCGTCAACGCTTCTAGGGTTTCTGGAATATTTTGGTATTTATAGAGCAAAGAGGCGGTCCGGGGGCACCCGAGGTGGGCACAACCCACTAGGGCGCGCCAGGGCCTCCTGACGCGCCCTGGTGGGTTGTCCCCTCCTCGGGACTCCCCCTAGGTGCAACCAGGGCCCATCTGCTTCCTTTTGGCCCATAAAAAATCATCATGAAGTTTCGTGGCATTTCGACTCTGTTTGATATTGATTTCCTGCGATGTAAAAAACATGGAAAAAACAGCAACTGGCACTTGGCACAATGTCAATAGGTTATTAATATAAAATGATTATAAAACATCCAAGATTGATAATAAAATGGTATGGAACAATAAAAAATTATAGATACGTTGGAGATGTATCAGCATCCCCAAGCTTAACTCCTACTCGTCCTCGAGTAGATAAGTGATAAAAACAGAATTTTTGATGTGGAGTGATGTTCATCAAGTCATATCATATTCTTTTTGTTTATAGCATGGACATTTGGACTTTTATGTGATTAATAGCAATAGTCTAGTTTTGAAATAATAATTTAGACACTCAAGCATATCAACAAGCAACCATGTCTTTAATAACATCAACGCTAAAATAAGTTATCCCTAGCCCATCATGCTCAAGCGTTGATCCATTCATGAAACACACTCGAATATTAACTGCACCCAACACTTAAGCACGATCATATTGCCTCCTAGTTTGTGCTTTTTATGAGAAAAGATGGAGACTCAAATTTCAAAATAAAAATTGCATAAAGTGAAAGAAAGGCCCTTCGCAGAGGGAAGTAGGGATTTGTAGAGGTGCCAGAGCTCAAAGCGAAAAATTAGAGATAAAAATATTTTGGGAGGTGTATCCATCCCACCAATGAAAACGACTTAAGAGTTCCCAACACTTTCCATGCTAGATATGCAATAGGCGGTTCCCAAACAGAAAAGAAAGTTTATTCCTTTTTCCTCCATTCTTTCACTTTCCATGGCTAGTCGTATCCATGGGTGCCCTCCATACCAACACTTTCCAAGGAATTTATTATTTGACAACATAAAGTAAATTCAATTTTTTTTGCATTTCGGGACTGGGCATCCCAACAACCTTTGCCTTACTCTCATGCAATGACAAGTGAATAAACACTCATCTTGAGTATAACAGATCTAGCATGTAAAATATTAGCCACCCGTTACCGTTGCGCGAGCGAAACAAACACACAAAAGAGAAGTTTATTTTGAAAATTAGATATGGCACATGCAAACTTGCTTAGAACGGCAAAAGAATACCGCATATAGGTAGATATACTGGACTCATGTTGAAAAACTGGTTTAAAGGATTTTGGATGCACAAGTAGAGGTCATACTTAGTGCAAAATGAAGGCTAGCAAAAGATTGGGAAGCGACCAACCAAGAAACGAATAATCTCATAAGCAAGCATTAAGCATAATTAACACCGAATAATGCACCACAAGTAGGATATAATTTTCATTGCATGATTATTGACTTTCGTGCCTGCATAGGGAATCACAAACCTTAACACCAATATTCATACTAGAGCACAATTACTCATCAACATAACTCACATATCACATCATCATATCTCCAAACTATTACTAAGAATCAAGTTCATTTTGTCCAATGATCTTCATAAAATTTTCCTTTTCTTTATCCTTCTTGGATATCTATCACTTTGGGACTAATTTTTATGTGTTGCTTTTCATAAGCTCAAACAAATATAAGTGAAGATCATGAGCATAACAAATTTTCTTTCTCTCAAAATAATTTAAGTGAAGCAAGAGAGAATTTCTTCAAAATTTTACTAACTCTCAAATAAATCTAAGTGAAGCAAGAGAGCATTTCTTCAAAAATAACAAAGCACACCATGCTCAAAAAGATATAAGTGAAGAACTATAGCAAATCCTAGCTCATAAAAGATTTAAGTGAAGCATAGAGAGCAATTCTAACAAGTCATGATATAATTTTGGCTCTCTCAAATAGGTGTGTACAGCAAGGATTGATGACTTAAAACACAAAATAAAATAAGCAAATACACATATCATACAAGACGCTCCAAGCAAAACACATATCATGTGACGAATAAAAATACAGCCTCGAGTAAAATACCGATAGTTGTTGGAAGAAAGCGGGGATGCCAGTCGGGGGCATCCCAAAGCTTAGTTGGTTGCTCATTCTTGGATAATATATTGCGATGCAGGGGCATCCCCAAGCTTATGCTCTTACATCCTTCCTTCATCCGTCGTAAGATAACCCAAAACTTGAAAACTTCAATCACACAAAACTCAACAAAACCTTCATGAGATCCGTTAGTGTAAGAAAAATAAACCACTACTATAAGTGTTGTATCAAACCAATTCTTATTTTGTTTTTGTATTGTATCTACTGTATTCCAACTTTTCTATGGCAAAAACTCATCAAAGAAAACCATAGAGCCATCAAAATAAGCACACAACATAAAGAAAACAAAATCTGTCAAAACAGAACAGTTTGTAGTAATCTGACTTTTGTGAATACTTCTGGAACTCCAAAAATTCTACCAAATTAGGATGACCAGGGTAATTTGTATATTAATTTTTTGCAAAAAGAATTAGAGCAAAATCTCTTTTCTGTGATTTATGGGAATTATTTTCATGAGCACAAATTTTCTATCTTTTTCAGCAAGATCAGACAACTAGCACCCAAGAAGATCCTAAAGGCTTTACTTGGCACAAACACTAATTAAAGCCTGGAGGCATCAGGCAAAGGTTGCCATATCGGTGCAACGAGACCAAGACCAGGAGGACGGCAAGAAGGAGGTCATCGTGGAGCCCAAGATGGCGTCACCACCGGAGCTTTTCTTAGGCGAAGACCGCTTTTGTCAGGATAGCTTGTACTGGCTGTCCCCCTTCAAATTCGCCCACCGTTGTTGGCTCCCTTCCCACTCAATATTTGGGAAGAGGACCAAGTCCTATATAAGTAGAGCTAGCCACCATAGTAGAGGCATCTCATATCAGCTGGATCTCATCTGATCACACCGAGCAGTTCATCCAGCTCTCACTCGCTAAGTCACCAAGCACAAGAACACCTCAAACTCAGGAGGCTGTTCTTCCCTCTATATTGTTCTTCATCAGCCCAAGAGGCAATCCACCACCACCACACTGGAGTAGGGTATTACACCACAACGGTGGCCGAACCAGTATAAATCTCGTGTCTTTCTGTGTTGAGAGTTTGTCGAGTTCGTCCGCGAGATCGTAGCGAGCTAGGGCGTAGATCGGTAGGAGGGAAAGACTTCGCCCACACCCCAGTGTTCGAACCTTAAGGGTTTGCTGAAACCCCACATCCGACATTTGGCGTGCCAGGTAGGGTTGCGTCATAGCTTCCCTCTCGTCGATCAGACGATCCGTCGCTCCATCGTCTCCATGGTGGACGCTCGCCGTGCTCGAGCTGAGCGTCAGGCTGCCCTCACCGCCCACATTGCTCAGAAGGCTCCCGTCGGCGGGCCACCTCATCGCTCTCCGTCTCCCGCCGCCAACCTGCCACCGGCCCGGCGGGGAACGAGCAGCAGGCACCCTTGCTGCATCCTTCAATACGGCAGGACAGCCGCACCGCCACTCCATCGCTGACCCCGGCCGGTTCTTCGTCTCACGCACGCCACGCTCCCATGGAGGCGCAGGCCGCACTCCTCGCCGCCAACGAACTTATGTGCTACCGCCCAGTCGACGACCTCTATGAGGAGTGGCTCGACCGCATCGCCGAGCTCCCCGGCGTTGTCCCTCCCTCTCCCTCACCCTCAGCCAGCCACGGGCGACGAGGCTCATGGCGCGCCTCCACCACCTCTGCCCCAAGACGGCGCCTTGGCACCAAGGCGTGCGGCCCCGCGGCATGATCCGCCACGCCCGGCATCCGCGTGCGAAGAGAGAAGCTACCAAGAAATCCCTCGGCCGCGAGAAGCTGCACCCGCGCTTCCCGCGCCGCCTCGTCAAAACCGCGCATAGCCTGCAGCGGTGTCGTGCAGACCTCATCAAGACCAAGCTCCACCTCCGAAGCGGGCCCCAGCAACCATGGCTGGCTGCCGCGCCTTCACCCTCGAGGTGCGTAGCGTCGCCTGGCCAGGCAAGTTCAAGCCGGATCTGCCTCCTCGCTATGACGGCACCGCCGACCCCGCGGAGTTCCTGCAGCTCTACGAGCTGAGCATCGAAGCGGCCAACGGTGATGAGAAAGTCAGGGCGAACTGGTTTCCCATGGCTCTCAAGGATGGAGCCCGCTCCTGGCTCCTGAACCTGCAGCACGGCTCGATCTCCTCCTGGGATGAGATGCGCGACCGCTTTGTCGCCAACTTCCAGGGCACTCGCTACCGCCCGCCGGCTACGGGCGACCTACGCCGCATCAAGCAACAACCAGGAGAGACCCTCTAGAAGTACATCCAGCGCTTCAACAACACTCGCCTCAAGATCCCTAAGGTCACGAACGAGGCCATCATCTCCGCGTTCTCAGACGGCGTTCGTGACGTCAAGATGAAGGAAGAGCTCGTTATCCATGAGTAGTTGTGCACATCTCAGGAGCTGTTCAACCTGGCAACCAAGTGCGCAAGAGCTGAGGAGGGGCGCGTCTCCCTCCTCGAGCTGCCAGCTGCGTTAGTGGAGGAGAATAAGGCCAAGGCGAAGGACGTGAAGCGCAAGGAAGCATCAGTGCTAGCAGCGGAGCCCGACACCAAGCGGGGCAGAGATCAGCCCGAGTCATCCAAGAAAAGCCGACCGTTCTGCACCTTCCACAACCTGAACACCCACAACACTAGTGACTGTTAAGAGCTCAGAGCCATACGAGAAGGACGCTTCGGTCAACGCCCCAAGCGCAGGGACCGGGGCTACGGCCGTGGAGGAGGACGTGGAGGCGGACGCTGGGACGACTGTCGGATTTCGGGTTCCGGCAGACCCTTAAGGTTCGAACTCTGGGGTGCGCGCGGAGATTACGCCCTCTACCTCTCCGTCTCGCAAAGATCTAAACAACTGAAAGAACAACACAAGAGACACAGGGTTTATACTAGTTCGGGCCACCATTGTGGTGTAATACCCTACTCTAGTTTGTGGTGGGTGGATTGCCTCTTGGGCTGATGATGATGAACAGTACAAGGAAGAACAGCCTCGCGAGGGCCTGTTCTTGGCTGGGAGGATGAACTGCTAGGAGGAGTTCAGCCGCCCTTCTTTCTCTCTGTCTCTCTCTCTCTGGATTCTAGCTCGCTGGATCCTGAATGATCTCTCGATTGCTAGATCCTCCGATCCTCAGATCTCCCTACCCTGGGGGTGGCTAGTCCTATATATAGGCAAAGGCCCTGGGCCTCTTCCCAAATATTGAGCGGGAAGGGCGCCAACAGTTGGCCATTTTGAAGGGGAACATCTGGTACACTTATCCTGACTAAAGTCGGTCCTCGCCTGCCAAAGGCTCTGTGGTGACGCCATCCTGGGCTCCACGGTGACCTCCTTCCCGCCGTTGGACTGGTCTTGGTCTTGTTGCACCGAAATGGATGCCTTTGCTTGATCCTCTCGCCTGCGCTTGCCCCCTTTGCACCAAACAGGAAAGGAGGACACTGCGCGGGCTGGCGCCCGCCTGGCGCCCTTGGTCGTCATGGCTTACGTCATGGGCACCTCGTGAGGTACCCCGCCTTGATCTCTCCGCCTCCTCGTGAGCCAGCCTGATGAGGTCGTGCCTGAGGAAGCTCTGCGTCGTCCGCTGTCGGATTTCGGGTTCCGGCAGACCCTTAAGGTTCGAACTCTGGGGTGCGCGTGGAGATTATGCCCTCTACCTCTCTGTCTCGCAAGGATCTAAACTACCAAAAGAACAACACAAAAGACACAGAGTTTATACTGGTTCGGGCCACCGATGTGGTGTAATACCCTACTCCAGTGTGGTGTGGTGGATTTCCTCTCAGGCTGGTGATGATGAACAATACAGGGAAGAACAACCTTGCGAGGGTATGCTCTTGGCTAGGGGGGACGAACTGCTAGGAGGAGTTCAACCACCCTTCTCTCTCTCTCTCTCTCTCTCTCTCTCTCTCTTGCTCAGATTCTAGGTTCTGCTTGCCTGATCGCTAGATACCGAATGCCCCTACCCTGGGGGTGGCTAGTCCTATTTATAGGCAAAGGCCCTGGGCCTCTTCCCAAATATTGAGCGGGAAGGGCGCCAACAATTGGCCAATTCGAAGGGGAACATCTGGTACACTTATCCTGACTAAAGTTGGTCTTCGCCTGCCAAAGGCCCTGTGGTGACGCCGTTCTGGGCTCCACGGTGACCTCCTTCCCACCGTTGGACTGGTCTTGGTCTCGTTGCACCGAAATGGGTGCCTTTGCTTGATCCTCTCGCCTGCGCTTGCCCCCTTTGCACCAAAGAGGAAAGGGAGTATGCTACGCGGGCTGGCGCCCGCCTGGCGCCCTTGGTCGTCATGTCTTGCGTCATGGGCACCTCGCGAGGTACCCCGCCTTGATCTCTCCGCCTCCTCGTGAGCCAGCCTGACGAGGCCGTGCCTGAGGAAGCGATGTGTCGTCCGCCCCGTGAGGCTTGGCCCCTCGCGAGGGTCTTGGGTCTTGTGTTGATGAAGTTGGGCCGTGCTGGGCCCCCTTTGATCCACGCCGCAGGCCGCAGGCAGGCAAGTCTGGGGACCCCCGTTCCCAGAACGCCGACAGTAGCCCCCGGGCCCAAGGTGCGCCCGGACTTTGCGAAATGGCAAGGACGAAGCGCCGCGGGCCCTAACGCCTGCGGCCTTGGGCACCGCGTGGCGGTTGATTGGACGCGAGTGCTTCAGCAACCGCGCAGGTTATTAAAGGTGCGGTGGCTGCCCAGTCTTTGCTTTTCTCCGGTTGCTGCTCAGATCCCCTTTCTTGCGCCTCTCCTTCCTTCCTCCTAATTCCCAGATCTGCTCTACCCGTGTGACCTAGGAAGACATGGCGCCTCGTCAGCCTCCGGCCGAAGCTTGGTTCTCGCCAGCTCTGGACTCGCCGAATGTGTCGGAGGCGAGCCTTGCCCGACTGCGCCGGGTGGCGGCGGCGCGGGGCATTGACGGGACGCGGGTGTTCAAGGTCGGCTCCGCCACCCCTGAGGGCCGAGGAAGCACCTTCTACCCTCTCTTCGTAAGCTCCATTACTGCGGGCCTGGTGCCTCCTTTTTCCGAGTTTTTCCTCTCTGTCCTCCACCATTACGACTTACAACCTCTGCATCTCCACCCCAACTCCATCCTTCTCCTGGCGATCTTCGCCTACTACTGTGAGGCTCATGTGGGGGTGCAACCCTCAGTGGCCTTGCTGCGCCACTACTTCTACCTCCGGGTCACCCGTGGTTCCCCTTCCGCATGCGTGAGCTTCGTCGTGCGCGGCGGCGCCATTGCCATTTCGAATCCCAGGAAGAGGATTGAGGGCTTCAGCAGCAAGTGGGTCTTGGTAGACGCCGGCCGCATCCACCCTCGGCTGATCCTACCCACGGAGCAGCCCGTGAGTTCCGGCGACTGGTCCCGGGCGGAGCATACGGACCCCCGCGTGAAGCCGGTACTGGATAAGATGGACGCGGACCTAAAACCGGCCAGCACGGTGGCGGCGAAGCTGACCGGCGCGTTGCTGCTGAGGGAGTTCCTGGAGCACCAATTGGCTCCGCTTCGGCAGTACTCACCTCCGATGTGGAGGCCTCATCCGAGCCCCGCGGCCTTGGGCGACGAGGATTTGACCGCGGTTCTCCAGTCTCTGGTTGGGGGCGAGGTGGCAAGGTTGGAGGGCGCGCCCACGCCCTTGTTCCTTTGCGACGACTGGAAGCAGGTGGTGGAGTCCATGCCCGTGTTCAACGGGGACGGGCCCGTGCCCGTGGTGGCTCCCGAGGGACTGGTGGACGTGTCCTCTGGCGACTCCAGTGGAGAGGGGGGCGAAGAGGAGCGGGAGGAGGGCCCTGACTCCGAGGCAACTGACGGAGAGTCTAGGGCTCCCCTTCCTCGGTGCAAGTCCCGTACCCTCCGCCTTTCGCTAAGCGATGATGATGATGACGACGACGTGCTGGGTAGCGGGAGCTCACCCCCGATCCCAAGAAGGGAAGGACCGGGCTGATCCCCCGCGGGTCCGCCCTGGCTCCGGGGCGATCCGCGGACGTGCCTTCTGCTTCTGAGGTTGACCCCTCCAGCCGGCTCTCAGGCTTCAAGTATGGCCGGAGGCTGCTTGAGCCCTCCAGCGACGACCCGTAAGTGCTTGATCCTTCATCTTTTGTTTCTTGTTCCGCCACTGAGGCTTGATGTTCGCTTCTCTTGGATAGGCTGGCGCCCACGGCGTAGAAGCCGAAGGGGGATCCCGAGGCCCCATCCGCGGCAATGCCTCCGCTTGCAGGGGAAGGCGATTGTGACGCACGGGCTTCTCCTGCCCGGTCATCCTTGTGAGGCCTGGCTGAGTTGGCTGGGGCGAGCCCAGCCCCCATGGCCCAAGTGACTCCCGAGGTGCTCCTGCCTGCTGCCACCACCACGGCCGTCAGGGCGCAGCAGACTCTGCCTCAGGATGTTGTGGTCTCGCCGCCGCTACCTTCTCCTCCCGTTCCACCGACCGCTGCTCCCCCAACTCCTCCTGCTGTCTTGGAGCGTGTCGATGTCTCTCCGTCTTCTTCCGCCGTCCTAGAGCATGCCGTTGCTGAACTGGACCGGCTACGGCAGGATCTTCTTGGCGCCGACCCTCGCCTGGTGGCCGGGCGCCTGGAGCTGGCTTCGGGGTGGATCCGCTCCGACGCCTCGATTCGGGCGGCGCTGGTTCAGGCCTCGACGGCCTGTGACGGAGAGAGGGAGGCCACCCTCGAGGCGAAGACTGCCCGAGACGCGGCCCTGGGAGAGGTGGTTGAAGTCCGTGGTCGCTGCAAGGAGCTGGAGGACGAACTGCAAGGCCTGCGAGACCAACTCGCGAAGGAGGTCCACCTTCGCCAAGAGCAGGAAGAAGGCACGAAGGCTCGCGAGGCGGCCATCGAGGACCGGGAGGCCAAGCTCAAGAAGCGCCGCGACCGCCTAAGCACGCTGAAGAAGGAGCTGGAGGCGACGAAGGCCGAGCTGGACGCCAAGGCCCGGGTCCTTGCCAAGGATCGCGTGGCCTTCGAGGAAATGGAAAAGGATGCTCGCGCTTCACTGAAGACACTTTACGAGAGCGGCCTGGAGAGCCTGCTGGCCGATGACGGGGACGGCCCCGCCAAGCTGCTTCCCTTCCTGGTTCTGGCCCTTGGGGATGTCGCCCTTGGCCTTGGCCCCACGGCTGAGGCCGAGGCGCGTGTCCTGTCTTCTGCTGCGCTGACGCGGGTCTTCACCCACATCTACCTTCGCGATCCCAGCGCCGACCTCGATAGCCTGTTGGAGCCGGTGAGCGGCGAGGGTGCTGTCGCCGCCGTCAAAGTCGTGAAGGGGCGCGCGGAGGCGCTACTGGGGAAGTTCCGAGCCTTCAGGACCAAGCCGAAGCAAGGCGCTGCCGGCCCTGCTGCTCCATGAGGCGAAGCCACTCCGCGCTGCTCCACCGTCGACAAGTGACTCCGCTACTGCTCCTGCTCTTCTTTTAGTTCCTGCACATGCATCATGCCTCGGGGAGGCATTTAAACTTGCGTTCGGTACTGATACGACAGTATGGACTGTAATATTTTGCTTTTAAATTCCTTGAATATTATGCTTTTCTTCCCTACTTGCTTGTGTTCTATGCCGGCAGGGCCCGGCCCCGCGCATACCTCACCCAGCATTAGCCCCGACCGGAAACCAGAACGAGACCAAAGGAGTGAGGGGCTACGTGACAAGTTAGGCTCCTGAGTCGCGATGCTCAGGAGTCCCCCTTGGCGCACACACAACAAGTAGGGAAGCGTGGTGTAGGTGTATCTTCCGTTCTACGTCTGTAGAGCCCGACTCCGCACATACCTCACCCAGCATAGCCTTTCGGAACTAAGGAGTGAGGGGCTACGGAGCCAGTTAGGCCCCTAAGTCGCGATGCTCAGGGGTCCCCATTGACGCACAAACAGCAGGCGATGAGGCGAGATGCAAGCAAGGCTACCGTTCTACGTCTGCAGAGCCCGGCCCCGCGCGTACCTCACCCAGCATAGCCTTTCGGAACTAAGGAGTGAGGGGCTACGGGACCAGTTAGGCCCCTGAGTCGCGATGCTCAGGGGTCCCCCTTGACGCTCAAATGGCCTTCATACCTTGGCTCTGCTCGGGGAGAGACGCGCGACGAACCAGGCCCGAGGGGCCTGGCTGGGCGGCGTACATCTGGGCGTGACCCAGGCGTAGCCTCCGTGCCTAGCCCCCTCGCGCGGCGCTCCCGAGGGGAGGCGTTGCGATGAGGCTAGCCACTGAGCTCTGGGCTCCCTGAGGTTAACGTGGCCCGGAGGCCACCCTCAGTTGTTTATCACCAGCGCGGAGCATAGAGCTTCCGTATGTGTACGGGCATAGCCGCTCCTCGGCAGTGTCGTCAGCCAGCGCAGAGCATGGTGCTTCCACTGGTACGTGGGAGGGGGCTCCCCTCCGGGAGGAGCCCCCGGGGCGTGTACAGCCCCACCCTGACACGTGGCCAGCACGGTAGGGCTAGGTGAGGTGTATCTGGGCACCCGTGAGCCAGCGCGGGACTCACGGGGCCCTACCTCTAGGCGGGTTGCGCCTGGCACTGGGCCGTATCTTGAGATGTGTTCCTGCAAATTGGGTTAGATGCCGGCACTCTACGTCCTCGGGTCCCGGACCTCGAGCTTGTCTCAGCCGTCGCTGGTATGCCAGGTCGCGATGCCATGGACAAGGCCAGAGGGTGAGGGCTGGAGAGCCAGTAAGAGCCCTGAGTCGCGATGCTGAGGTACCCCCCCTTTAACGTGCAAGTGGTCGACATGGAGAAGGAGAGGTGCCGTGGACAGGCATCAAGTAATCAAGCATGATAGGCGAAAGCATAGCTGGAAATAAACGCAAGGGAGATACACGCCACTGGGTCTGGCCCGAGCGGCTTGGGGATGATGCGGCCCGAGGGGCATCCCCAACAAAGCAAGCTGATGACCGAAAAATAAAAAGGGGATACACGCCGCAGGGACGGACCCACGCGGCCTGGGAATGAAGCAGCCCTGGGAGGGCGTTCCCAACTGGAAATGAAGCTTGAAGGACGTCACCTGAAGATGTCGAGGATGAAGTGGTGGTGCAGCAGACTCGGTGGGCTGCGGAAGCCGATCCTCACGAGCCCCCAGGCCCAGGGGCCTAAGGAGGCTCCGGAGGCGCTGGTGGCTCCTCGCGAATCATCTCCATCTCCGCCAGGACCGCGGAACGCCTGTCTTCCCGAGTCTCCATGATGCCCCTCATGAGGCGCTGGTATGCAGCAACCACGCTCGGCAAGCCGTAAGGCATGCGAACATAGCTGTGGGGTGGGCCTCCGCAACGCCCCACTTGCGAGGGCCAGAGGCGCTCCATTGTTGCGACCCGATTGAGCCCTGGTACGTCGATGCAGACGCGCAGCCCACCATCCTCGCCTGGATGGGGAGCCACAGCTGGTAGACGGCGGCAACCTCTAATGATTCTTGACTCCTGTAGTTCTTGAACGGCCGTGTTAACGAACTCCTGCTGGTCTGACCTTCCTTTCCTTGCCCCTTCTTGAGGGAAACGTGCTTCGAGGCACGCCTCCACGTGGTGCCCAAGCGCCTCCCTCGTGACCCTGGCCAGGTCAGTGGCCCTCCAGGTGAGAGCCCCCGAGCCTTGCCTGAGGAGGGCGCCGGGCGCGCTTTCCTATGCGATGGATGGAGGGTCCCCTTGGGCAGACGCGGGCCCTGAGGGGCCTGCCTCCTGAGGGGCCGAGCCTGCCGATGTCTTCTTCTTCTTGGGGGTGATCTCGGGAAGCCTCCTGCTTCCGCGATCCGGGTCTTCTAGTGATGCGGCCTGAAAGGCTCGCTCCAGGGAACACACTGCATCCTTCTCTTCACATGGCACCGTGATGACTCCGCCACTTCCTGGAATCTTGAGGATGTTGTAGCCATGATGGGTCACGACCATGAACTCGGCCAGCGCTGGGTACCCAAGGATGGCATTGTACGGCACGCGGATGTGAGCGACGTCGAAGTCGATGAGCTCGGTGCGGTAGTTGCTGCGGGCTCCGAAGGTGACAGGGAGGCGGACCTGCCCGATCGGGATCGTGGAACCATCGGTGACTCCGGAGAAGGGCTTGGTCGGCTTAAGCTGGTCGTAGGGCACTTGAAGATTGTTGAATGTTTCCACAGACAGGACGTTGAGCCCTGCTCCACCATCGATGAGGGTCCTGGTGACCAATACGTTGCTGATGACTGGGGAGCAAAGCATCGGGAGGACCCCGGCTGTGGCCGCGCACTTGAGCTGATCTGCTGAGCTGAACGCGATGGCGCACGCTGACCACCTGAGAGGGCGCATGGCTTCGAGCCTGGGGAGGACTGCATTCACTTTGCAGGCAAACTGCTTGAAGATGCGTTGGGAGGCTGGGGCTTGAGCTCCGCCCAGGGTGCAGGCGATTGCGCGCGGCTCCTGGAAGCCCCCAGCCCCCTCGTCCTGGTGGCGGTCCTCGTTCCTTCTTGGCTGAGGCGGCAGTGGAGGGAGGCTTGCGTTGCCCTGTAGGCGATCCTCACAAGGCTGATCCCGCCAGTCCCCCTCGCGAGGCAAGTCCCGCCAGCGGTCCTCGCGAGGTTGATCGCGCCACCCTTGGCGTGGGCCGCGGTCTTCCCAGCGTCCTGGGTTCCTTCCTCCTCCTCGGTCGTAGCCCCGGTCAGCACAGTCAGGACGACAGCCGATCCTTCCTTCTCGCACGACACGGAGCTCTTGGCATTCGTTGGTGTTGTGGGTGTGGAGGTCATGGTACACACACTACCGGCTGCCCCTGGAGGATTCAGGCAGATCCTTGCCCCGCTTGGTGTCCGGTTCTGCCGCGAGCACGGCAGCCCCCTTGCGCTTCACGTCCTTGGCCTTGGGTTTCTTCTCTTCTGGGTCTGCGGCAGGCAGCTCGAGGAGGGAGAGACGCCCCTCCTCAGCCCTGGCGCACTTGGTCACCAAGTTGACCAGCTCCAGGGAGGTGCACATGTCTTCATGCATCGCCAGCTCCTCCTTCATCTTGACGTCACGCACACCATCAGAGAAGGCCGAGATGATGGCTTCCTCGGACACCTTGGGGATCTTGAGGTGCACACTGTTGAAGCGCTGGATGTACTTTTGAGGGTCTCTCCGGGTTGTTGCTTGATGCGGCGCATGTCGCTCACGGCAGGCGGCCGGTCACGAGTACCTTGGAAGTTGGCGATGAAGCGGGTGCGCATCTGGTCCCAGGAAGAGATCGTGCCTGGGGCCAAGTTCAGGAGCCAGGTGCGAGCTCCTTCCTTGAGTGCCATGGGGAACCAGTTCGCCATGACCTTTTTGTCTCCACTAGCAGCTTCAATGCCCAACTCATAGAGCTGGAGGAACTCTGCAGGGTCGGTCGTGCCGTCGTAGCGAGGAGGCAGGTCTGGCTTGAACTTTCCAGGCCACGCGATGTTGCACAGATCGGTGGTGTAGGCGCGACAGCCTGCTGTGGCCACGGGAGGCTTCGGTTGAGGGAGAGCTTGGCCTTGCGGGTCCCCATGCGCTGCAGCTGGGAGCAGCGCGGGGTCTTGACGTGCCGGAGCCGGAGCAGGGTCACGGCGAGCCGGAGCAGGAAGCGCCCGGGCAGCCTCTTGCGGTCGAGGGACTTCTTGGCAGCTCCGTTCTTGCTGGGCTGGCGCCTGACGGAGCGGGTTCCGCCCAGGGGCCACGCGCCTTGGAGCGATGGCGTGTTCTTGGAGTGGAGGCGGCTGGTACACCCCCGGAACTTCATGGCCCGCGCGGGGCGGGGTGCGGCGCAGCGGAGCGGACGGCGCTGGGGAGCCCCCTGCAGCGCGGACGAGCTCGGCGACGCGGTTGAGCCAATCTTCGTAGACGTCGTCAACGGGACGGTAGCGCAAGAGCTCGTTTGCTGCGATGAGCGCAGCTCGAGCCTTCAAGGGTGCGCGGAGCGCGCGGGACGAAGAGCCAGCTGGTGTGAGCGATGGAGTAGCGGTGCGGCCGTCTTGCCGCACGGACGGGTGCTGTGACGATGCTTGCTGCTCGTTCCCCGCCGGGCCGGTGGCGGCGGGCAACGGGGAACGACGAGGACGCCCACCGACGGGAGCCGTCTGGGCGACGCGGGAAGCGTTGGCGGCCCAGCGCTCGGCGCGGGCCCGACGAGCGTCAGACATGGACGCGACGGTCGACGGAGAGCGGAGCGGTGGAGGACAAATTTCGGCACACCCCTACCTGGCGCGCCAAATGTCGGATTTCGGGTTCCGGCAGACCCTTAAGGTTCGAACTCTGGGGTGCGCACGGAGATTGTGCCCTCTACCTCTCCGTCTCGCAAGGATCTAAACTACCAAAAGAACAACACAAAAGACACAGAGTTTATACTGGTTCGGGCCACTGATGTGGTGTAATAACCTACTCTAGTGTGGTGTGGTGGATTGCCTCTCAGGCTGGTGATGATGAACAATAGAGGGAAGAACAGCCTCGCGAGGGTCTGCTCTTGGCTAGGGGGGACGAACTGCTAGGAGGAGTTCAACCACCCTTCTCTCTCTCTCTCTCTCTCTCTCTCTCTCTCTCTCTCTCTCTTGCTCAAATTCTAGGTTCTGCTTGCCTGATCGCTAGATAGCGAATGCCCCTACCCTGGGGGTGGCTAGTCCTATTTATAGGCAAAGGCCCTGGGCCTCTTCCCAAATATTGAGCGGGAAGGGCGCCAACAATTGGCCAATTCGAAGGGGAACATCTGGTACACTTTTCGTGACTAAAGTTGGTCTTCGCCTGCCAAAGGCCCTGTGGTGACGCCATTCTGGGCTCCACGATGACCTCCTTCCCACCGTTGGACTGGTCTTGGTCTCGTTGCACCGAAATGGGTGCCTTTGCTTGATCCTCTCGCCTGCGCTTGCCCCCTTTGCACCAAAGAGGAAAGGGAGTACGCTGCGCAGGCTGGCGCCCGCCTGGCGCCCTTGGTCGTCATGGCTTGCATCATGGGCACTTCACGAGGTACCCCGCATTGATCTCTCCGCCTCCTCGTGAGCCAGCCTGACGCGGCCGTGCCTGAGGAAGCGCTGTGTCATCCGCCCCGCGAGGCTTGGCCCCTCGCGAGGGTCTTGGGTCTTGTGTTGATGAAGTTGGGCCATGCTGGGCCCCCTTTGAGCCATGCCGCAGGCCGCAGGCAGGCAAGTCTGGGGACCCCCATTCCCAGAACGCTGACATCCGCCCCGCGAGGCCTGGCCCCTCGCGAGGGTCTTGGGTATTGTGTTGATGAAGATGGGCCGTGCTGGGCCTCCTTTGAGCCATGCCGCAGGCTGTAGGCAGGCAAGTCTGGGGACCCCCGTTCCCAGAACGCCAACAGTAGGCCCAGGGCCCAAGGCGCGCCCGGACTTGGCCGTGCTGAGAGGCGAAAGGGCAAGGGCGAAGCGCCGCGGGCCCTAACAGCCTGCGGCCTTGGGTGCCGCGTGGCGGTTGATGGGACGCGGGTGCTTCAGCAACCGCACAGGTTGATAAAGGAGCGACATCTGCCTAGGCTTTGCCTTTTGCTTTCTTCGGTTGCTGCTTAGATCCCCTTTCTTGCGCCTTCCCTTCCTTCCTCCAAACCTCCAGATCTGCTCCGACTGCGCGACCTAGGAAGCCATGGCGCCTCGTCAGTCCCCGGCCAAAGCTTGGTACTCGTCTGCTCTGGATCTGCCGAACGTGTCAAAGGCGGGCCTTGCTCGGTTGCGTCGGATGGCGGCGGCGCAGGGCATCAATGGGGCGCAGGTGTTCAAGGCCGGCTCCGCCGCCCCCGAAGGTCGAGGGAGCACCTTTTACCCTCTCTTTTTAAGCTCCATTGCTACTGGCCTGGTGCCTCCCTTCTCCGAGTTCTTCTTCTCTGTCCTCCGCCATTACAACTTGCTGGCTCTGCATCTCCACCCCAACTCTGTCCTTCTCCTAGCGATCTTCGCCTATTACTGCGAGGCTCACGTGGGGGTGCATCCCTCAGTGGCCTTGCTGCGTCACTACTTCTCCCTCCGGGTCTCCCGCGGTTCTCCTTCCGCGTGTGCGAGTTTTGTCGCGTACGGCGGCACCATCGCCATTTCGAATCCCAGGAAGAGGATTGCGGGCTTCAGGAGCAAGTGGCTCTTGGTAAATGCCGGGCGCATCCACCCTCGGTTGATATTGCCCGCGGAGCAGCCCGCGAGATCCAACGACTGGTGTCGGGCGGAGCTCACAGACCCCCGCGCGAAACTGGTATTGGAGAAGATGGACGCAGACCTGAGGCCGGTCAGCATGGCAGCGGCGAAGCTGACCGGCGCGTCGCTGCTGAGTGAGTTCCTGGAGCACCAGCTGGCTCCACTTCGGCAGTACTCACCTCCGATGTGGAGGCCTCATCCGAGCCCCGCGGCCTTGGGCGACGAAGATTTGGCCGCGGTCCTCCAATCTCTGGTCGGCAGCGAGGTGGCAAGGTTGGAGGGCGCGCCTACGCCCTTGTTCCTCCGCGACGACTAGGAGAAGGTGGTGAAGTCCATGCCCGTCTTCAGCGGGGATGGGCCCGTGCCCGGGCGGCTCCTGAGGGACTGGTGGACGTGTCCTCCGGCGACTCCGGCAGGGAGGAGGATGAAGAGGAGTGGGAGGAGGGAGCCGACTCCGAGGCGACCGACGGAGAGTCGAGGGCTCCCCTCCCCCGGCGCAGGCCCCGCACTCTCCGCCTTTCTTTGAGTGATGATGATGAGGATGGGGACGAGCAGGTCGGCGGGAGCTTGCCCCTGATCCCGAAGAAGGACAGGACAGGGCTGATCTCCCGTGGGTCTGCCCCTGCTCCGAGGCAGTCTGCGGACGCGCCTTCTGTTTCCGAGGTTGACCCTTCCAGCCAGCTATCAGGCTTCAAGTTTGGCCGAAGGCTGCCCGAGCTCACCGGCGACGACCCATAAGTGCTTGATCCTTGTCTTTATTCCTTGTCCTGCAGCTGAGGCTTAATGCTCGCATCTCTTTGAATAGGTTGGCGCCCGCGGCGAAGAAGCCGAAGGGGGCTCCTGAGGCTCCATCCGCGGCAGCGCCTCCACTTGTGGAAGTAGATGACCGCGACACACGGGCTTCTCCTGCCCAGTCCTCCTCGCGCGGCCTGGCTGAGCTGGCTGGGGCGAGCTCAACCCCCATGGCCCAAGTGACTCCTGAGGTGCCTCTGCCTGCTGCCGCCACCACGGTCGTTGGGGCGCAGCAGACTCCGCCTCAGGATGATGTGGTTTCGCCGCCGCTACCTTCTCCTCCTTTTCCGCCGACTGCTGTTTCTCCAACTCCTCCTGCTGTCCTGGAGCGTGCCACTGCTGGACTGGACCGGCTGCGGCAGGATCTTCTTGGCGCCGACCCTCGCCTGGTGGCCGGGCGCCTGGAGCTGGCTTTAGGATGGATTCGCTACGAGGCCTCGATCCGGGCGGCGCTGGTTCAGGCCTCGACGGCCTGCGATGAAGAGAGGGAGGCCGTCCTCGAAGCGAAGGCTGCTCGAGACGCAGCCCTGGGGGAGGTGGTCGAAGTCCGCGGTCGTTGCAAGGCGCTGGAGGACGAGCTGCAGGGCCTGCGGGACCAGCTCACGAAGGAGGCTCGTCTTCGCCAGGAGCAAGAAGAAGGCATGAAGGCTCGCGAGGTGGCCATTGAGGGCCGGGAGGCCAAGCTCAAGAAGCGCCGTGACCGTCTAGGCGCGCTGAAGAAGGAGCTGGAGGCGACGAAGGTTGAGCTGGATGGTAAAGCCCGGGTTCTTGCCGAGGATCGCGTGGCCTTCGCGGACATGGAGAAGAAGGCTCATTCCTTGCTGAAGAAGCTTTACGAGAGCGGCCTGGAGAGCCCGCTAGCCGGCGCCGAGGACGGCCCCGCCAAGCTGCTTCCCTTCCTGGTTCGTGCCCTGGAGGATGTCGTCCTTGGCCTTGGCCCCACGGCTGAGGACGAGGCACGTGTCCTGTCTTCTGCAGCGCTGACGCGGGTCTTCGCCCACATCTACCTTCGCGACCCCAGCGCCGACCTCGACAGCCTGTTGGAGCCAGTAAGCGGCGAGGGTGCTGCCGCTGCTGCCAAGGCCGTAAGGGGGCGCGCGGAGCCGCTACTAGGGAAGTTCCGGGCCTTCAGTACCAAGCCGAAGCAAGGCGCTGCCGGCCCTGCTACTCCATGAGGCGAAGCCAATCCACGCTGCTCCACCGCCGGCGAGCGACTCCGCTACTTCTCCTGTCTTGCCTTTAATTCCTACACGTGTATCATGCCTCGGGGAGGCGTTTAAACTTGCGTTTGGTATTGAGACGACAGTATGGACTGTAATATTTGCTTTTAAATTCCTTGAATTTTATGTGTTTCCTCCCTACTTGCTTGTGTTCCACGCCGGCAGAGCCCGGCCCCGCGCGTACCTCACCCAGCATCAGCCCGACCGGAAACCAGGATGGGACCAAAGGAATGAGGGGCTACGTGACAAGTTAGGCTCCTGAGTCGCGATGCTCAGGAGTCCCCCTTGGCGTATGAACAATAAGTAGGGAGGTGTGATGTAGGTGGATCTTCCGTTCTACGTCTGCAGAGCCCGGCCCCGCGCGTACCTCACCCAGCGCTAGCCTCTCAGAACTAGGGAGTGAGGGGCTACGGGACGAGTTAGGCTCCTGAGTCGCGATGCTCGGGAGTCCCCCCTTGATGCGCGAACAGCAAATGAGGAGGCGAGATGCAAGTGGGACTACCGTTCTACGTCTGCAGAGCCCGGCCCCGCGCGTACCTCACCCAGCGCTAGCCTTTCAGAACTAGGGAGTGAGGGGCTACGGGACTTGTTAGGCCCCTGAGTCGCGATGCTCAGGGGTCCCCCTTGACGCTCAAACGGCCTTCATACCTTGGCTCCGCTCGGGGAGAGACGCGCGACGAACCAAGCCCGAGGGGCCTGGCTGAGTGGCGTACGTCTGGGTGTGACCCAGGCGCAGCCCACGTGCCTAGCCCCCTCGCGCGGCGCTCCTGAGGGTAGGCGTTGCGATGAGGCTAGACACTGAGCTCTGGGCTCCCTGAGGTTGATGCGGCCCGGGGGCCACCCTCAGTTGTTTATCACCAGCGCGGAGCATACCGCTTCCGTATGTGTACGGGCATAGCCGCTCCTCGGCAGTGTCGTCAGCCAGCGCGGAGCATGGTGCCTCCACTGGTACGTGGGAGGGGGCTCCCCTCCGGGAGGAGCCCCGCCCTGACACGTGGCCGGCACGGTAGGGCTAGGTGAGGTGTATCTAGGCACCCATGAGCCAGCGCGGGACTCACGGGGCCCTACCTCTAGGCGGGTTGCGCCTGGCACTGGGCCTTATCTTGTGATGTGTTCCTGCAAATTTGGTTAGATGCCGACACTCTACGTCCTCGGGTCCCGGCCCTCGAGCTGGTCTCAGCCGTTGCTGGTATGCCAGGTCACGATGCCGTGGCCAAGGCCAGAGGATGAGGACTGGAGCGCCGGTAAGAGCCCTGAGTCGCGATGCTCAGTTACCCCCCCCCCTTTAACGTGCAAGTGTTCGGCATGGAGGACAAGAGGTGCCCTGGACAGGCATCAAGTAATCAAGCATGATGGGCGAATGCATAGCTGGAAATAAACGCAAGGGAGATACATGTCGCTGGGCCTGGCCCGAGCGACTTGGGGGTGGTGCAGCCCGAGGGGCGCCCCCAACAAAGCAAGCTAATCCACATGAAATAAAAAGGGGATACACGCCGCAGGGACGGACCCACGCGTCCTGGGAATGATGCAGCCCTGGGAGGGCGCTCCCAGCTGGAAATGAAACTTGAAAGATGTCAACTGAAGATGTCGAGGATGAAGGGGTGGTTGTGCAGCAGACTCGGTGGGCTGCGGAAGCCGGTCCTCACGAGCCCCCAGGCCCAGGGGCCTCGGGAGGCTCCGGAGGCGTTGGTGGCTCCTCGCGAATCATCTCCATCTCCACCAAGGCTGCGAAACACCTTTCTTCTTGAGCCTCCATGATGCCCCTCATGAGGCGCTGGTACGTAGCAGCCGCGCTCGGCAAGCCGTAAGGCATGCGAACGTAGCTGTGGGGCGGACCCCCGCGGCGCCCCACTTGCCAGGGCCAGAGGCGCTCCATCGTGGCGACTTGGTTGAGCCCTGGTATGTCGATGCAGACGCACAGCCCACCATCCTCGCCTGGATGGGGAGCCACAGCCGGTAGATGGCGGCAACCTCTCATGATTCTCGATTCGTGTAGTTCTTGAATGGCCTTGCTGACGAACTCCTGCTGGTCTGACCTTCCTTGCCTTGCTCCGTCTTGAGGGAAACGTGCTTCGAAACATGCCTCCACGTGGTGCCCTAGCGCCTCCCTCGTGACCTTGGTCAGGTCGGTGGCCCTCCAGGGGAGAGCCCCCGAGCCCTGCCTGAGGAGGGCGTCGGGCGCGCTTTCCTATGCGATGGAAGGAGGTTCCCCTTGGGCAGACGCGGGCCCTGAGGGGCCTGCCTCTTGAGGAGCCGGTCCAGACGATGTCTTCTTCTTCTTGAGGGTGGTCTCGGGAAGCCTCCTGCTCCCGCGATCCAGGTCTTCCAGTGACGCGGCCTGAAAGGCTCGCTCCAGGGAACACACTACATCCTTCTCTTCGCAGGGCACCGTGATGACTTCGCCACTGCCTGGCATCTTGAGGACGTTGTAGCCATGATGAGTTACGGCCATGAACTTGGCCAGCGCTGGGTACCCGAGGATGGCGTTGTACGGCAGGCGGATGTGAGCGACGTCGAAGTCGATGAGCTCGGTGCGGTAGTTGTTGTGTGCCCCGAAGGTGACAGGGAGGCCGACCTGCCCAATCGGGACCGTGGAGCCGTCGGTGACTCCGGAGAAAGGCTTGGTTGGCTGAAGCTGGTCATAGGGTACTTGGAGATTGTTGAATGTTTCCACGGACAGGACGTTGAGCCCTGCCCCACCATCGATGAGGGTCCTGGTGACCAGTACGTTGCTGATGACTGGGGAGCAAAGGATTGGGAGGACTCCGGCTGTGGCCGCACACTTGAGCTGATCCGCTGAGCTGAACGTGATGGCGCACGCCGACCACCTGAGAGGGCGTGTTGCTTCGAGCTTGGGTAGGACTGCATTCACTTCGCAGGAAAACTTCCTGAAGATGCGTTGGGAGGCTGGGGCTTGAGCTCCGCCCAGGATGCAAGCGATTTCGCGTGGCTCCTGGAAGCCCCCAGCCCCTTCGTCTTGATGGCGGTCCTCGTTCCTCCTTGGCTGAGGCGGCAGTGGAGAGAGGCCTGCCTTGCCTTGTGGGCGGTCCTCACGAGGCTGATCCCTCCAGTCTCCCTCGCGAGGCAGGTCTCACCAGCGATCCTCGCGAGGTTGATCACACCATCCTTGGCGCGGACCGCGGTCTTCCCAGCGTCCTGCGTTTCTTCCTCCTCCTCGGCCGTAGCCCCGGTCAGCACAGTCGGGACAACGGCCGATCCTTCCTTCTCGCACGGCGCAGAGTTCTTGGCATTCGTTGGTGTTGTGGGTTTGGAGGTCGTGGTATACACAGTACCGGCTGCCCCTGGTGGATTCAGGCAGATCTTTGCCCCTTTTGGTGTCTGGTTCTGCCGCGAGCACGGCAGCCCCCTTGCGCTTCACGTCCTTTGCCTTGGGCTTCTTCTCTTCTGGGTCTGCGGCAGGCAGCTCGAGGAGGGAGAGGCGGCCTTCCTCAGCCCTGGCGCACTTGGTCGCCAAGTTGAACAGCTCCAGGGAGGTGCACAGGTCTTCATGCATGGCCAGCTCCTCCTTCATCTTGACGTCGCACACACCATCGGAGAAGGCTGAGATGATGGCCTCCTCGGACACTTTGGGGATCTTGAGGCGCGCACTGTTGAAGCGCTGGATGTACTTTTGCAGGGTCTCTCCGGGTTGTTGCTTGATGCGGCGCATGTCGCTTACGGCAGGCGGCCGGTCGCGAGTACCTTAGAAGTTGGCGATGAAGCGGGTGCGCATCTGGTCCCAGGAAGAGATCGTGCCTGGAGCCAGATTTAGGAGCCAGCTGCGAGCTCCTTCCTTGAGAGCCATGGGGAACCAGTTCTCCATGACCTTCTCGTCCCCGCTGGCAGCTTCGATGCCCAGCTCATAGATCTGGAGGAACTCTGCAGGGTCGGTCGTGCCGTCGTAACAAGGAGGCAGGTCTGGCTTGAACTTGCCGGGCCATGCGACGCTACGTAGCTCGGTGGTGTAGGCACGGCAGCCTGCGGTGGTCACGGGAGGCTTTGGGTGAGGGAGAGCTTGGCCTTGCAGGTCCCCATGCGCTGCAGCTGGGAGCAGCGCGGGGTCTTGACGCGCGGGAGCAGGAGCAGGGTCGCGACGTGCCGGAGCAGGGAGCGCCCGGGCAGCTTCTTGCGGGCGAGGGACTTCTTGGCAGCTCTGCTCTTGTTGCGCTGGCACCTGACGGAGCGGGTTCCTGCCAGGGGCCGCGCGCCTTGGAGCCACGGTGTCTTCTTGAAGAGGAGGCGGCTGGTACGCCCCCGGAGCTTCGTTGCCCGTGCGGGACGGGGTGCGGCGCAGCGGAACGAACGGCGCGGGAGAGCCCCCTGCGGCGCGGACGAGCTCGGCGACGCGGTCGAGCCACTCTTCGTAGACGTCGTCGACGGGACGGTAACGCAGGAGCTCGTTTGCCGCGATGAGCACAGCTCGAGCCTCCAAGGGTGTGCGGAGCGCGCGGGACAAAGAACCAGCGGGTGTGAGCGACGGAGTAGCGGTACGGCCGTCTTGCCGCAGGGACGAATGCTGAGACGACGCTTGCTGCTCATTCCCCGCCGGGCCGGTGGCGGCGTTGATGGCGGGCGACGGGGAACGACGGGGACGCCCGCCGACGGGAGCCGTCTGGGCGACGCGGGAAGCGATGGCGTCCCGGCGCTCGGCGCGGGCCCGGCGAGCGTCGGACATGGACACGACGGTCAGAGGAGAGCGGAGCGGTGGAAGACAAATTCCGGCGCACCCCTACCTGGCACGCCAAATGTCGGATTTCGGGTTCCGGCAGACCCTTAAGGTTCGAACTCTGGGGTGCGCGTGGAGAAAACGCCCTCTACCTCTCCGTCTCGCAAAGATCTAAACTACTGAAAGAACAACACAAGAGACACAGGGTTTATACTAGTTCGGGCCACCATTGTGGTGTAATACCCTACTCTAGTTTGTGGTGGGTGGATTGCCTCTTGGGCTGATGATGATGAACAGTACAAGGAAGAACAGCCTCGCGAGGGCCTATTCTTGGCCGGGAGGATGAACTGCTAGGAGGAGTTCAGCCGCCCTTCTTTCTCTCTGTCTATCTCTCTGGATTCTAGCTCGCTGGATCCTTAATGATCTCTCGATTGCTAGATCCTCCGATCCTCAAATCTCCCTACCCTGGGGGTGGCTAGTCCTATATATAGGCAAAGGCCCTGGGCCTCTTCCCAAATATTGAGCGGGAAGAGCGCCAACAATTGGCCATTTTGAAGGGGAACATCTGGTACACTTATCCTGACTAAAGTCGGTCCTCGCCTGCCAAAGGCTCTGTGGTGACGCCGTCCTGGGCTCCACGGTGACCTCCTTCCCGTCGTTGGACTGGTCTTGGTCTCGTTGCACCGAAATGGATGCCTTTTCTTGATCCTCTCGCCTGCGCTTGCCCCCTTTGCACCAAAGAGGAAAGGAGGACACTGCGCGGGCTGGCGCCCGCCTGGCGCCCTTGGTCGTCATGGCTTACGTCATGGGCACCTCGTGAGGTACCCTGCCTTGATCTCTCCGCCTCCTCGTGAGCCAGCCTGATGAGGCCGTGCCTGAGGAAGCTCTGCGTCGTCCGCCCCGCGAGGCCTGGCCCCTCGCGAGGGTCTTGGGTCTTGTGTTGATGAAGATGGGCCGTGCTAAGCCTCCTTTGAGCCACGCCGCAGGCCGCAGGCAGGCAAGTCTGGGGTCCCCCGTTCCCAGAACACCGACAACGACCGTGGCCCTCGCCAGGAGTGGCGCAACAGGCCTCGTGAGACCGCTGGCAGGACCATCCTCCCATGGGGGCCTGGAGGGACCAGCCTCGTGAGGATTGCCCTCAGGGCAACACCGATCTTCCCCCACTGCCGCCAAGAAGGAACGACGACAACCATCAGGATGAGGGGGCTGGGGGCTTCCAGGAGCCGCGTGTAATCACCTGCATCTTGGGCGGTGCCCAGGCCCCAGCCTCTCAGCGCATCTTCAAACAGTTCGCTCGCGAGGTGAATGCGGTGCTTCCCAAGCTCGAAGCCACGCGCCAGCTCAAGTGGCCCCAATGCGCCATCACTTTCAACTCGACAGATCAGCTCAAGTGCGCGTCCATCACCGGCGCCCTCCCGATGTTGTGTTCCCCAGTCATCAGCAATGTGCAGGTTACCAAGACCCTCATCGACGGCGGCGCAGGGCTCAACGTCTTGTCCGTTGACACGTTCGACAACCTCCAAGTGCCATATGAGCAGCTCCAGCCTACCAAGCCTTTCTCAGGAGTGACCGACGGTTCCACCACACCGATAGGGCAGGGCCGCCTGCATGTCACATTCGGAGAGCGCAAGAACTACCACACAGAGCTCATCGACTTCGATGTCGCGCACATCCGCATGCCGTACAACGCCATCCTCGGGTATCCGGCCCTGGCCAAGTTCATGGCAGTCACCCATCACGGCTACAACGTCCTCAAGATGCCAGGAAGCGGAGGAATCATCACGGTCCCATGTGAAGAAAGAGATGTGGTGTGCTCCCTTGAGCGCGCCTTCCAGGCTGCAGCAATCAACGATCCCGACGGCAGAAGTGAGGGCCCTTCGAACGCCATCCCCAAGAAGAAGCAGCTGTGTCACGCAGGACCTCAGGAGGATTGCTTCGCATCTGGAGCCTCGTCAGCGTCAGCGCCCGCTCCAGGGGAGCCTCCCTCCATCGCATAGGAAGGCGCGCCCAGCGCCCTCCTCGGGCAGGGCTCGGGGCTCTCTTCTGGAGGGCAACAGACCTTGCCAACCTCACGAGGGAGGCGCTTGGGCACCACTTGGAGGCGTGTTTCACGGCACGTTTCCCTCAGGAGAACATAGGGCAAGGAGTGCCCACCACTCAGGAGTTCATCGCGAAGGCCACTCAGGAACTACAAGATGCAAGAGCCATCCGCGGCGACGGCCGCTCAAGAGGTGCAGCTCCCCATCTAGGCAAGGATGCCGGGCTGCGTGTCTGCATCGACGTCCTAGGGCTCAATAGGGCCGCATCTCAGGAGCGCTTCTGGCCTTCGCGTGTGGGTCACTGTCGGATTTCGCGTTCCGGCAGACCCTTAAGGTTTGAACTCTGTGGTGCGCGCGGAGATCTCTCCCCTACCGATCTACGTCCGATCTCCCCGCGTGATCTAAGCTAGAAACGAGGAACAACACAAGGGACACGAGATTTATACTGGTTCAGGCCACCGTTGTGGTGTAATACCCTACTCCAGTGTGTGGTGTGGTGGATTGCCTCAGGGGCTGATGATAAATAGTACAAAGGAAGAACAGCCTCGCAAGAGGTGTTCTTGAGCTGGTGCGATGAACTGCTTGGGTGAGTTTAGTCGGCTCTCTCCCTCTCTCTCTCTCTCTGCTAGGGTTCTATCAGGTCTCTCCATGTCCCTCTATCCTGTGGTGGCTAGCTCTATTTATAGAGGCCCTGGGCCTCTCCCCAAAATAATGAGCGGAAAGGGCGCCAACAATTGGCCATTTTGAAGGGGAACATCTAGTACAAGTTATCTTGACCAAAGGTGGTCTTCGGTTGCCAAAAGCACTGGTGATGACGCCGTCTTGGGCTCCACGGTGACCTCTGTCCTGCCGCTCTGCTGGTCTTGGTCTCGTTGCACCGTGTAGGATCAGAAGTATGTCTAGAGGGGGGTGACTAGACTACTTGACCAAATAAAAACTTAACCTTTTCCCAATTTTAGTTCTTGACAGATTTTAGCAACTTTAGGACAAGTCAAGCAATCATCACACAATTCAAGCAAGCATGCAAAGAGTATATAGCAGCGGAAAGTAAAGCATGCAACTTGCAAGAATGTAAAGGGAAGGGTTTGGAGAATTCTAATGCAATTGGAGACACGGATGTTTTTCCCGTGGTTCGGATAGGTGGTGCTATCCTACATCCACGTTGATGGAGACTTCAACCCACTAAGGGTAACGGTTGCGCGAGTCCACGGAGGGCTCCACCCACGAAGGGTCCACGAAGAAGCAACCTTGTCTATCCCACCATGGCCATCGCCCACGAAGGACTTGCCTCACTAGCGGTAGATCTTCATGAAGTAGGCGATCGCCTTGCCCTTACAAACTCCTTGGTTCAACTCCACAATCTTGTCGAAGGCTCCCAAGTGACACCTAGCCAATCTACGAGACACCACTCTCCAAGAAGTAACAAATGGTGTGTTGATGATGAACTCCTTGCTCTTGTGCTTCAAATGATAGTCTCCCCAACACTCAACTCTCTCACACAGGATTTGGATTTGGTGGAAAGAAGATTTGAGTGGAAAGCAGCTTGGGGAAGGCTAGAGATCAAGATTCATATGGTAGGAATGGAATATCTTGGTCTCAACACATGAGTAGGTGGTTCTCTCTCAGAACATATGAGTTGGAAGTGTAGATGTGTTCTGATGGCTCTCTCCACGAATGAAGAGGAGGTGGAGGGGTATATATAGCCTCCACACAAAATCCAACCGTTACACACAATTTACCAAACTCGGTGGGCCCGAATCAACAAACTCGGTCGGACCGAAAAGGTAAACCTAGTGACCGTTAGAGATTTTCGGTGGGACTGACATGCAACTCGGTAGGACCGATATGGTTAAGGTTAGGGCATAACGTAATCTTGGTGAGACCGATTACACAAACTCGGTGAGATCGATTTTGGTAATTAGCTAACGAGAGAGTTGGTCAGGTAAACTCGGTGGGACCAATTTGCTCTTTCGGTGAGACCGAAAAGTTACAAAGGCGAAACAGAGAGTTTACATTGCAATCTCGGTGGGACCGATTTGCTCTTTCGGTAAGACCGAAAAGTTACAAAAGGGAAACAGAGAGATTGCAACCCCATCTCGGTGAGACCGAGATCCCTATCGGTAGAACCGAATTGCTAGGGTTTGGTAGTGGCTTATGACAAGTGAAACTCGGTGGCGCCGGATGGAAAGAATCGGTAGGACCGAGTTTGGCTTGGAGTTTAGGTCATTTGTGGAAATGGGAAAGTAGCTGAGGGTTTTGGAGCATATCATCAAGCACATGGAGCAAAAGGCTCATTAAGCAACACCTCATCCCTCCTTGATAGTATTGGCTTTTCCTATGGACTCAATGTGATCTTGGATCACTAAAATGTAAAATGAAGAGTCTTGAGCTTGAAGCTTTAGCCAATCCTTTGTCCTTAGCATTTTGAGGGTTCCACTTTCACCATCCATGCCATGCCAATCATTGAGCTTTCCTGAAATAATTATCTTGGAATAGCATTAGCTCAATGAGTTATATGTTGTTATGAATTACCAAAACCACCTAGGGATAGTTGCACTTTCAATCTCTCCCTTTTTGGTAATTGATGACAACATATAGATCAAAGCTTCGACAAATGATAATAAGAATGAATTATATCGTCGCTTTGAGAAGTATGTGGTAAGTAAGAGCTCCCCCTAAATTTGTGCATATTTAAAATTTGCTTTGGACTGCAAATGCACAAAGAGTTAGAATTATGGGTTACTCTTCCATGTCACATACATCTTGGTGGAGCGCTCGAAATGATAATAACGAAATACATACACTCATCACCAAGGAAAAGTGAATGACCACATAAGATAGATAAGATATATCAAGCATGCATAAGTGTAGCTTATGATCAAACACATGATCATCAATGTCTCACAAGCATATCAAAGTATCTCGATCAAAAGCAAACAGTGTTTGAGAAACCACCAAATAAAGCAAGAGAGAAAAACAACACTCTCTCTCTCTCTCTCTCTCTCTCGAAGCCTATGATCTATACATTTTTCTCCCCCTTTGGAAACAAGTTACCAAAAAGTTCCTAGAAAATGCATAGTGCTAGATCGACACTCAGGCTTGATCTTCTGGTGGTGGTGGAGTCCTGATCACTCCAAGGATGAAGTCTTCCGTAGACGTGGTTGGAGTTGGAGCTGAAGTAGATGCTGGAGCTGGTTGGGCTGGTGCTGTGGCTGGAGCTGAGGCGGTGGCTCTTGTGTCAGGAACTGGCACTGCACTGGACCTCTTAGCTCGTGGCACTCTGGCAAATGCATCAGTGGTAGTCTTCCCTTTCCTCTCCTGCATGTCATCTTGGAGTTGCTCCACTGCAGTCTGAATCTCTGTCACCTTGATATCCAAGTCATAGAACTTTTGTTCTACTATTCTCTCTAGGCTTGCCTGGTTCTGAGTTAGGGTGGCCAGACCTTGCTCAATCCTCAGGGTGGATGCAATCAGGTAACTGAGCTGCTCTTGCTTGTTCTTCAAGAAGTACTCATATGCCTCTTCTTGAGTTGGCATCTTGGCAGCTTTCTCCTTCCTTGCCTTCTCCTTCTTAGCTTGTGCCTGGACTGATGATGGTTCATTTTCATGCATCACAACTTGGTTGTCCTCGAAATCTGGATGGATAGGCAAATGTTCCTTGTCCAACAAGTATGTGTCTGTGCCCATTCTTGAGTTGATCAACATCTGGATCTGAGGGGCAAATCCACAGCTCCTCTTCTGATCTGCTGCAGTCCTCTTGATAGTTTCCTCTATGAGGCTCATGACCTTAAACTTTTGAGGCACATCAAAGATATGTAGCAGGTTGATGGCATGACCTCTCATCATCCTGTGATCTCCAGACTTGGGCAAAAGTGTGTGCCTAAGGATCCAGTTGATCGTAGGCAGTCCTGACAACAGGTGTTTCACAGACCCAAACTGGTGAGTGTCAAGATCTTTTGCAGGAATCTCCTTGTACATATTTGCCATAGTGTTATGATCCATCTTTTTCTTGACATAGACATCCAAGTCATCTTCATTCTCTTCTGGGGCATTGATCAACCTTGCCCATTCCTCAACAGTTGAATGGTACCTTGTACCTTCAGACATCCATGTGATCCTTCCATCTGGGTAGAAGTGTGTTGTGGAGTAGAATTGCATAATCAGCTCCTCATTCCAATTTGTGAGCTTCTGCCCAACAAAGTCAGCTACTCCACAAGCTCTGAAGCTATCTTGCACTCCAGGGTAGTGTTCTTCATTTTCCTTGATATATTCCCAGTCGACCCATCTCATGTCACAAACAATGGGCTTCTTGTCCAATAAGACTGTCTCATAGAAGTCCTGTTGTTCCTTGGTGTGGAACCTGTAGTCAACATCAGTCCTTCTCCTGGTAGCATATGGATCCTCTGCTCTCCATTTTCTTAGCCCAGAGTCTCTTCTGATCTTCATGTCCTCAGCCACAGGATGAGCATCATTGTGGTCTGGGATCTTGGGCTTCAACTTTCTCAGCACTTGGCCTTCCTCTTCTTCAACAGCAGCTTCAGGCACTGGGGCCTTGTTCTTCTCAGCAGCTGGTATGCTCCTTGTGTTTCTCTTTGGTTTTGGCTTTGGAGCTGGCTTGGCTTTGGATGCAGCCTTGGGGGCTTCCTTGGGCTTAGATGCAGCTGCCCCTGTTCTTATAGCATCACCCATCAGCTTGGGTGCCTTGGGTGCTGGTGCAGCATCCTCTTCTTCTTCTTCTTCATCAGAAGAATCTTTCCTCATGGAAGGCTTGCCAACAACTCTGGCAGTGGTTGTTCTAGCTCTCTTCTTTTTCTTGTCCTGGCCAGTTTCTTCCTCTTCAGACTCCATAGTGAGTTTTATAGTTTCCTCAGGAGCAGCCTTCCTTGGCTTGGAGGTAGGAACTCTCCTAGCAGGTGCTTTCTTGTGCATTCCTGGCTTGATGGCTGCAGCTGAGCCATACTCCTTTTTTAGCACAACTCTCTTGGAAGTTGCTTCCTCCTCTGCCACATAGTCCTCATCCTCTGATTCTGAGGTTCTCTTCTTCCTTTGTCTTGTGGCTGCTTTTGGCAGGTTGCTGGGGGTGCTCCTGCTGCCTTCATCTGAAGAGCTGGAGGGACTAGTGCCCTCACTCATCTGCACTGGCTGCTCTGATAAGTTCTGGCTATCACTCTGGTCTGACATGATGAACAAGCTGACTGCTGACCCTGTGAATAGTTTATAGATGAGATAGAGTGGATGAGCATCACAAAATGCAGAGATTTTTGCAAAAGAATGATGCAAAAACTTAGTTTTAGTTTCCCACAGAAAGCATTTCGGCTCTACCGATTTTTAAACTCGGTGATACCGAAGCAATTTTTGGAACCTAAACTAGTGAACTCGGTTGGACCGAGTCACAGTTCGGTGGCACCAAGACTGCTAGGGTTTCACAAAGTTCCAAAATCGGTCACACCGATTAGCAATACTCGGTCAGACTGAGTTTTACTTGTGCAATGGCATAAGCCAAATCGGTGGGACCGAGTTTTTCAACTTAGTGGGTCCGAGATGGTTTCGGCGGAAACCTAACCCTAAAATTTTCGGATCAAACCTGTTCTATGAGTTCATTGACTGGATAGGAGTTTATCAATCGTGGCAAGAATCCATCTGATCACAATGTGCTAGGAATCGGATTGGGGAATAGCACAAAGATCGAGTCCATACCCTAGTTCGGTGGAGACTCGCTACGGCGGCAACGGCGGGGTTGATTCCCGTTGACGGTGACGGAGACCAGCGACTGGAGGCGGCTGGCGGCGAGAGGACGATCCGGAGACCACGTAGGCAGAGCGAGCTATCGCGCGGGCGAAGGGGTTTGGAGAAATTTCCAAAAAATTTCCCCTGTCTATATATAGCCCGACCCTGTCGGTGTGACCGAGTGGAACAACTCGGTGGCACCGAGATGCAAAACTGTATACAGTTATTGCAACTCGGTGTGACCGAAAGGTTCAAATCGGTTGCACCGAGATCAAAAACATAGATCAACTTAATGATCTCGGTAAGACCAAAAGTGGGGTATCGGTCAGACCGAGAATCACAAAGACGTTTTGGAAGTTTAAGTCTATGACGAATCGGGGACTCCGAGTGCTCCTCACACAGAGTGGTTCGAATCTGACTTTATCAATTTTGTGATGTAGCATGAATAGAGTTTGAGACGAGAAAAGCATAGATAGCTAGAGAAGGTTCTTAGGCATTCTTGTCCATCCACTTGGCAAAAGAAAAATAAATCCAAACAATCAAAACAACAAGTGGATGTCCTCGAATGAGTAAAATATGCAACCAACATGCTCACACAATGAAATGGCAATTGAAATATGTGACAAAGCATGCACAACCAATTCTAGCATCTATCAAGCAATTGGCGGTGACTAGGTCATCTATATATGAGTATATTGACATATGAGTCGAATGAAAACATTTGATCATAGGTCATACTCATCGTTTAAGCTCAAGTGGGGTTACCACTTTTACATAAAGCATTGTTGTGTTCACATCATTAGAGTTGCTTTTACTCAAGTCTTAGAGTAAAGCTCCCCCTAGATGTGATATCCCCCCCTAAGAGGGATGAACTAACCTTGGGTTTTGTCGATGATGACTTCATGTAGATGTTGAAGATGTGGATGCTCAATGTTGATGTAGATCACTTGGAGCTATCCTTTTGAGTGATTTGCACTTTCAATACCTACATGGGTTAGTCCCACAAGGAACAAACAAGGATATCCATAGACATAGAGTGATGCACACACAAGATGATGTCTATGAAGGCTTTTAGGTTACCTTGTCCCTTGTCTTAGCAACAAGAGGGTTTGTGACTCCTTGAACTAGTGCAAGATGTGGAAGTTGATTGCACTTGTTCTTGCCAAAATGATAAGAGTGAAGTATGTTGGCGGAGTCACCCTCAAGAACTCTCTAGTTCTTCTTCTTTTGGATCCACACCATCTTGATGGGAATCCTTGGAGTTGTAGTCATACTTGATGAAGTGGAACTTGAAGTAGTCTTGGGAATCCACTTGACTAAGGTCTTAGGAGCTTCTTCAAATGCATCAATTTCCTCTTGAAGCTTGTCCTTCCCTTTTTGCTTGTAGTCTTGTGGTGGAAGATCATCTTGAGTTTGTGTCCCCTTGAAAGAAGTAGGATCATACTTCTCTTGTTGAGGAAAAAACTTTGTCTTGGGGTATTGATCTTCTTCCCACTCAACTCCATTGGCATTGAAATTTCGTTCAAAACCAACACCTTGATTCTTCCGGTGCCTTCCTTGCTTGCGTACAATCTCCTCGAATTGCTTACTTCCGGCAAGGCTTTTGTACAGTCCTTTCTCTATGATTCCCTTCAATAAGCTATTTTCTTGCTCAAGAGTAACTTGGCTAAGAGAATCGTTAGTGGAATCAAGAGAACTACAAGAAGCAACAATATTGGATTTAACATGATCGTTGTTACTACTAGAGGAAGACTCTTTCTTGTACTTGTTATTAGACTTGACTTGAGGCATGTAAGTGGATAAGAGTAAACGCTTGGCAATATAAGAAGAACTTTTCTTGCGGAGATCATCATTGATTGCCTTTAAAAACTCATGCTCTTGCTCAAGATTTAGCTTTTCAAAGCGTAGCTTCTCATGAGCTCTTAAAAGTTCTCGATGATCTTATAAGATAGTTTCATGAGCTAACTTAAGAGTGTTTAGTTCTTTAATTAGAGCCTCAATTTTCTCCTTATCGTTGTCATTCGTTCTATCTTGATTAGCATGATTAATTGACGTTTCATCATAGTATTCATCACTAGAGTTGTCAACAAGTAAATCATCATCACCTAACAAGTCATGCTCATCACTATTGAAATCAACATACTCAGGGTGAGTTACCTTAGGACCTTTGGCCATGAAGCATCTTCCAATTCCTTCATTTGGTGAGTCAAATATGTCGAAGGAGTTGGTTGACACAAGTGCTAGACCGGCAACACCTTCATCTTGAGTATATTCAGAATCAGAGTGATAACTTCTCTCGGAGTGGTTGTCAGAGTCGGATCCGGATACCCATTCACCAACATGAGCTTGATGTCTTCGTTTTGTGTAGCTCCTTGATGCTTTTTCCTTTCTTTCCGAATCCTTGCTCCTTCGTGAGTATCTTCGTTCATAACCATCATCTCTACTCCTTCTCTCTCTTGATGGCGATTCTTCTCTTTTGCCTCTTCTTTTTGGAGAATCTTCTCTTCTTTTGTAGGGAGCCGTACACTCATTGGAATAGTGTCCGGGTCTTCCACAATTGTAGCAGTTTCGCTCTCGACTAGAAGATCTTTTGTCATTGTAGGACCTTGACTTGGAGCTTCTATCTTTGCTTCTACTCTTGTAGAACTTGTTGAAGTTCTTCACCATTAGGCTCAATTCTTCGTTGAAGTTTTGTTTCTCACTTGATGATGTGGGTACTTCACATGAGGCTTTGTAGGCACCACTTGATTTGTTGTGAAGTTCCTCTTTATCCTTGAGCGACATCTCATGAGCAACAATTCTTCCAATGACCTCCGTTGGCTTGAGAACTTTGTAATTGGGCATCATTTGGATCAAAGGGCACATATCATATTTTCCATCCAAGGCTCTTAGGATCTTCTTGATGATGAATCTGTCGGTCATCTCTTGACTCCCTAAGCCGGCAATCTCGTTTGTGATGAGAGCAAGCCTAGAGTACATTTCAGCGACACCTTCACCATCCTTCATTTTGAACTTGTCAAGTTGACTTTGAAGCACATCCAATTTGGATTCCTTGACGGAGTCGGTACCTTCGTGCATATCAATCAAAGTATCCCAAATTTCCTTTGCATTCTCAAGACGGCTGATTTTGTTGAATTCTTCGGGGCACAATCCGTTGAAGATAATATCACAAGCTGGAGCGTTCTATTGTAGCATCTTCAACTCATCCGCGGTAGCTTCACGGTTTGGTTCCTTCCCGTCGAAGAAATCACCTTGCAAACCAACACACACAATAGCCCAAACGGCGGGGTTATGTCCAAGAATATGCATTTTCATTTTATGCTTCCAACTAGCAAAATTAGTACCATCAAAGTAAGGACCTCTACGGTGATAATTTCCCTCGCTAGACATCATACTCTCCTAGGTTGTGAAACCAAGGCTATGACCACCAAAAGCTATGGAAATCAAAGCAAATGGAGACCAAAGCTCTGATACCACTTGTAGGATCGGAAGTATGTCTAGAGGGGGGGTGATTAGACTACTTGACAAAATAAAAACTTAACCTTTTCCCAATTTTAGTTCTTGGCAGATTTTAGCAACTTTAGGACAAGTCAAGCAATCATCACACAATTCAAGCAAGCATGCAAAGAGTATATAGGAGCGGAAAGTAAAGCATGCAACTTGCAAGAATGTAAAGGGAAGGGTTTGGAGAATTCAAACGCAATTGGAGACACGGATGTTTTTCCCGTAGTTTGGATAGGTGGTGCTATCCTACAACCACGTTGATGGAGACTTCAACCCACGAAGGGTAACGGTTGCACGAGTCCACGGAGGGCTCCACCCACGAAGGGTCCACGAAGAAGCAACCTTGTCTATCCCACCATGGCCATCGCCCACGAAGGACTTGCCTCACTAGCGGTAGATCTTCATGAAGTAGGCGATCTCCTTGCCCTTACAAACTCCTTGGTTCAACTCCACAATATTGTCAAAGGCTCCCAAGTGACACCTAGCCAATCTAGGAGACACCACTCTCCAAGAAGTAACAAATGGTGTGTTGATGATGAACTCCTTGCTCTTGTGCTTCAAATGATAGTCTCCCCAACACTCAACTCTCTCTCTCACAGGATTTGGATTTGGTGGAAAGAAGATTTGAGTGGAAAGCAACATGGGGAAGGCTAGAGATCAAGATTCATATGGTAGGAATGGAATATCTTGGTCTCAACACATGAGTAGGTGGTGCTCTCTCAGAACATATGAGTTGGAAGTGTAGATGTGTTCTGATGGCTCTCTCCACGAATGAAGAGGAGGTGGAGGGGTATATATAGCCTCCACACAAAATCCAACCGTTACACACAATTTCCAAACTCGGTGGGCCCGAATCAACAAACTCGGTCGGACCAAAAAGGTAAACCTCGTGACCGTTAGAGATTTTCGATGGGACTGACATGCAACTCGGTAGGACCGATATGGTTAGGGTTAGGGCATAACGTAATCTCGGTGAGACTGATTACACAAACTCGGTGAGACCGATTTTGGTAATTAGCTAACCAGAGAGTTGGTCAGGTAAACTCGGTGGGACCAATTTGCTCTTTCGGTGAGACCGAAAAGTTACAAAGGGGAAACAGAGAGTTTACATTGCAATCTCGGTGGGACCGATTTGCTCTTTTGGTGAGACCAAAAAGTTACAAAAGGGAAACCGAGAGATTGCAACCCTATCTCGGTGAGACCGAGATCCCTATCGGTAGAACCGAATTGCTAGGGTTTGGCAGTGGCTTATGACAAGTGAAACTCGGTGGCGCCGGATGGAAAGAATCGGTAGGACCGAGTTTGGCTTGGAGTTTAGGTCATTTGTGGAAATGGGAAAGTAGCTGAGGGTTTTGGAGCATATCATCAAGCACATGGAGCAAAAGGCTCATTAAGCAACACCTCATCCCTCCTTGATAGTATTGGCTTTTCCTATGGACTCAATGTGATCTTGGATCACTAAAATGTAAAATGAAGAGTCTTGAGCTTGAAGCTTTAGCCAATCCTTTGTCCTTAGCATTTTGAGGGTTCCACTTTCACCATCCATGCCATGCCAATCATTGAGCTTTCCTGAAATAATTATCTTGGAATAGCATTAGCTCAATAAGCTATATGTTGTTATGAATTACCAAAACCACCTAGGGATAGTTGCACTTTCACACCGGAATGGCAACCTTTGCCCAATGCCTTGGCATGTGCTTGCTCCCTTTGCACCAAAGGGGAAACAAGGACACTGCGTAGGCCGGCGCCCGCCTGGTCTCGATCGTCATGGCTTGCGTCACGGGTTCCTCGCGAGGTACCCCTGCCTTAACTCTTCGCCTCCTCGCGAGCCTGCCTGATGAGGCTACCCCATGAGGAAGCTTCCTGTCGTCCGCCCCGCGAGGCTTGGCCCCTCGCGAGGGTCTTGAGCTTGAGCTGATGAAGATGGGCCGCGCTGGGCCCTCACTTGAGCCACGCTGCAGGCCGCAGGCAGGCAAGTCTGGGGACCCCCATTCCCAGAACGCCGACAGTAGCCCCCGGGCCCACGGCGCGCCCGGGCTTGGCCTAGCAGGGAAGCGAAGGGGCAAGCGCGAAGCGCCATGGGCCCCAATAGCCTACGGCCTTGGGCGCCGTGTGGCGTTTGATTGGACGTGGGCGTCTGCGCTTCCCACGACGCCTCGGCAACTGCCCATCTGACAAAAGAGGTGCCCAGGCCAGACTTACTTGCTTTGTTCTCGTTCGTCTCGCTCCAGATCCCCTTTCTCGCTCTCTTCCTCCTTTCTCCCGAAATCTTCCAGATCTGTCTCAAACCTTCTCATCCGGCACACCATGGCGCCTCGCAAGTCCCTGACCGAGGCCTGGTACTCGTCGGCTCTGGATTCCCTGAACTTGTTGGAGAAGAACCTCGCCCTCACGCGCCTGATGATGGTGGCGCAGGGCAGCACCGGGGCGACCGTGCTCAAGGTTGGCTCCGACCAGCCTGAGGGCGAGGGGAGCACCTTCTATCCGCTCTTTGTGAGCGCCATCGTCGCCAGTTTGGTGACTCCTTTCTCTGAGTTCTTCTTTGCTGTTATCCGCCAATACAACTTGCAAGCTCTGCATCTCCACCCCAACTTTGTTCTTCTCCTGCGATTTTTGCTTACTACTGTGAGGCTCATATTGGGGTAAAGCCCTCAGTGGCCTTGCTACGCCACTATTTCTCCCTTCGGGTTTCTGGTGGCCATATCTCCGCATGCGCGAGCTTCATCGCTTACTCCAACTCCAATGCCATCTCGAAGCCTGGGAAGAGGATCGAAGACTTCCGGAGCAAGTGGGTCATGGTGGACGTCGGGCGCCTCCACCCCCGACTGGTGTTGCCTACGGGGCAGCCCAAGGCTGTTGACGCATGGTCCTGCACGGAGCTCGTCGACCCCCGCGCGAAGGCGGTGCTGAAGAGGATGAACGCAGACCTGAGGCCAAGCAACTTAGGGGCGGCGAAGCTGACCAGGGCCACACTCCTGAGGGAGTTCTTGGAGCACTGGGTGGCTCCACTCCAGGAGCACTCGCTTCCATTGTGGAGGCTTGGGGGAGCAGATGCCGCCTTGCGGCTGAGCTCTGAGGCCCTGACCGACAAGAATCTGGTTGCGGTCATCCATTCCTTTGTCGGGGGAGACGTGGCAAGCCCGGTGGGCGCCCCCGTTCCCCTGTTCCTTCGCGACGACTGGGAGCAGGTGGTGAACACCATACCCACCTTCAACGGTGAGGGATTGGTGCCTGCGGAAGCTCCCGAAGATCTGGCGGCGCTGGCGATGGTGGACGTGTCCTCTGGCAGCTCCAGCGGGAGTGAGGGGGAAGAAGAGGCGGAGGGGGAAGAGTCCGACTCTGAGGCGACTGGCGAGGAGTCGGGGGAGTCCTTCCCTCGGCGCAGGTCTCGGGCCCTCCGCTCCATGCCGGACGACGACGAGGCCGGCGCCAGGAGAGGAGGGGAGGACTCTCCCTTGGTCACAAGGAAGGGCAGGTCAGGGCTGGTTCCCCAAAGGTCTGCTCTGATCCCTGGGCGGTCTGAGGCCACCTCTAGCCCTCCTGACGTGCCTTCTGCTTCCGGGCATCCCGAGGCTAACCCTAGCTGCAGGCTTTCGGGCTTCAAGTTTGGCCGGAGGTTGCTTGAGTCCGCGAGCGACGACCGGTAAGTGCTCGATCCGTGCTTTGCTTGGTTTCTGCTGCTGAGGCTTGACGTCTGCATTCTTTTGCCAGGTCGGTGCCTGCAGCAAAGAGGTTGAGAGGGGCTTCTGCGGCCCTGCTCGGGGCGAGTCCACTTGCCGGGGTGGCGCCTTCATTCGTTGGGGAAGAAGACGGCGAGGCTTGCGCCTCCCCTGCCCGACCGTCTTCACGAGGCCGACTGGGACGCCTCGGTGAGGAATCAGCCCCCGTGGCCCCGCTGACCCTAGAATCGACTACGCTCGATGCTGCAGCCGGGGCAGCCAAGGCGCAGGGGTTTCCTTCCTGCCAAGCCGTGATCACGATGCCGTCCTCTTCGCCCGCTCCGCCGGTTCCCGTTTCTTCTATTCCCTCTGCCGCCGTCCTGGACCAGGTCGCCAACAAACTGAGCCAGCTGCGGGAGGATCTTCTGAGCGCAGACCCTCGCCTAGTGGCTGGGCGTCTGGAGCTAGCTTCTGGCTGGGCCCGTTCTGCCGCCTCCGTCCGAGCAGCGCTGAGCCAGGCCGTGTCGGCCTTCGATGGGGAGAAGCTGGTTGCCAGCCAAGCCAAGGACGCTCGCGACGCTGCCCTGGGCGACGCTGCGTCTGCCCATGCTCGCTGCAAGACGCTAGAGGTCGAGCTGCAAGGCCTGCGCGACGAGCTCGTCAAGGAGGTCCACAACCGCCAGGAGAAGGAGAAGCAGATGAAGGCTTGGGAGGCTGCCGTCAAGGACCGGGACGCCAAGCTTGATGAACGCCGTGGCCAGTTGAAGACGCTGGAGCAATCGCTGAAGGTGGAGAGGGCCAAGCTAGACGCCCAGGCGAAGGTGCTGGAGGAGGATCGGGTGGCTTTCGCGAAGATGGAGAAGAAGGCTCGCGCCGCGCTGAAGACACTTTACGAGAGCGGCTTCGAGGAGCCGTTGGCTGGTGCGGAGGACGGCCCCGCCAAGCTGCTCCCCTTCCTGGTCCATGCGCTTGAAGATGTCGTAGATTGCCTTGGCCCCACGACCGAGGCCGAGGCGCGTGCCCTGTCTTCTGCGGCGCTGACGCATGTCCTCAGCCACGTGTACCTGCGCGACCCCAACGTCGACTTCGAAGCTTGATGGAACCCATGAGCGGCGACCTTGCCGCTTCTGCCGCTGAGGCCGTGAAAGGCCGAGCCGAGGCTTTGCTGGGGAGGTTCCGCACCTTCAGCGTCTTGCCTGGGCGCGGTGCCGCCAGCTCCACGGCCCCAGGAGGCGGAATCACCCAGCGTGACTCCACCACAGGCGACGGCGCCACTGGAGAGTGATCCCTTCGCGGCTTCTGTCCTGTTTTTATTCCTGCAACATGCACCATGCCTCGCGGAGGCGTTTAAACTTGTGTTTGGCGTTGTGAAACAATTTATGGCTTGTAATATTTGCTTTGAATTTCCTAAAATTTGCATTTTCCCCTCCTATTTGTTTGCACTCTACGTCGACAGGGCCCGGCCCCGCGCATACCTCACCCAGCGTTAGCCCCGATCGGAAACCAGGACGGGACTAAGGAGTGAGGGGCTACGTGGCAAGTTAGGCTCCTGAGTCACGATGCTCAGGAGTCCCCCTTGACGTTCAAACGAGTTTTCGTACCTTGGCTCCGCTCGGGGAGGGGCGCTGTAGGATCGAAAGTATGTCTAGAGGGGGGTGATTAGACTACTTGACCAAATAAAAACTTAACCTTTTCCCAATTTTAGTTCTTGGCAGATTTTAGCTACTTTAGGACAAGTCAAGCAATCATCACACAATTCAAGCAAGCATGCAAAGAGTATATAGGCAGCAGAAAGTAAAGCATGCAACTTGCAAGAATGTAAAGGGAAGGGTTTGGAGAATTCAAATGCAATTAGAGACACGGATGTTTTTCCCGTGGTTCAGATAGGTGGTGCTATCCTACATCCATGTTGATGGAGACTTCAACCCACGAAGGGTAACGGTTGCCTGAGTCCACGGAGGGCTCCACCCATGAAGGGTCCACGAAGAAGCAAGCGTTTCTATCCCACCATGGCCATCGCCCATGAAGGACTTGCCTCACTAGCGGTAGATCTTCACGAAGTAGGCGATCTCCTTGCCCTTACAAACTCCTCGGTTCAACTCCACAATCTTGTCGGAGGCTCCCAAGTGACACCTATCCAATCTAGGAGACACCACTCTCCAAGAAGTAACAAATGGTGTGTTGATGATGAACTCCTTGCTCTTGTGCTTCAAATGATAGTCTCCCCAACACTCAACTCTCTCTCATAGGATTTGGATTTGGTGGAAAGAAGATTTGAGTGGAAAGCAACTTGGGGAAGGCTAGAGATCAAGATTCATATGGTAGGAATGGAATATCTTGGTCTCAACACATGAGTAGGTGGTTCTCTCTCAGAACATATGAGTTGGAAGTGTAGATGTGTTCTGATGGATCTCTCCATGAATGAAGAGGAGGTGGAGGGGTATATATAGCCTCCACACAAAATCCAACCGTTACACACAATTTACCAATCTCGGTGGGACCGAATCAACAAACTCGGTCAGACCGAAATAGTAAACCTAGTGACCGTTAGAGACTTTCGGTGGGACTGACATGCAACTCGGTAGGACCGATATGGTTAGGGTTAGGGCTTAACGTGATCTCGGTGAGACCGAGTACGCAAACTCGGTGAGACCGATTTGGTAATAAGCTAACTCGACATCTCTGTCAGGTGGAACACCGGGCAGTTCCTCTGGAAAGACATCTGGGAAATCACGAACTACCGAAATATCTTCAAGGTTTGGAAGGGGGTTGGCATTTAAGGAGTAAAGCTGACGCTCAGACACTTGGGTCAAAACATTGACTGTTTTGCCCGATGGGTGGGTGAGTTGAACAGTTCTAGTAGAGCAATCAATCTTAGCGTAATGGGCTGACATCCAGTCGATACCCAAGATGATGTTTATGTCCGAGGACTTGAGAGCTATTAGTTATGCAAGGAAGACCAATCTGTCGACAAGAATTTCATTCCCATGGCTGATTCTAGAGGTTTGCCACTTAGAACCAGGGGTTTGAATTACCATGGAGGTGGGCATGTCACAAAATGTGGTGTTGTGCAATCGAGCATAGCTCTCAGAAATAAATGAATGAGATGCTCCAGTATCAAAGAGAATAGTTGCCGGATGGCAATTAACAAGGAGCATACCGAGAACGACGTTGCGGTCCTCATGAGTTTCTTCAGCTGAGACGTAGTTGACATGGCCACGAGCAGTGGTGGCTGGCTTGGCATAGAGCACCTTTCCTGCTGGCTTGCCACGACCAACGGAATTCCCAGGCTGATTGGGGTTGTTCTAGGGACACTCACGGATGTAGTGACCTGTCTCCCCACACTTGAAACAAGTTATCACATTGGGGCGTGGAGCAGCATTAGCAGCGGGAACACCATAGGTCTTTGGCGGTGCATACTGCTGGTTGGGGCGAGGCGCCTCAAAGGATGGCCTCGGAGTGAATCTGGATGGCAGAGCAGTGTTTGGAATCCACACCCGGCGCTTCTGCGATCCAGAGCCGGATGAAGATCCAAAGTCACGGGAGTGCTTGCGTGAAGCTTCGAAGTCAGTCTGTCCTGTCTCAGCACTGATGGCCTTGTTGACTAACTTCTGGAAGGAGGTGCACTCATGTAGACGAAGGTCACGGCGAAGCTCGGGGCTAAGTCCCTCGCGGAACCTTGCCTGCTTCTTAGCATCGGTGGATACCTCTTCAGGAGCATATCGTGCTAGATTTCCAAACTCGCGACTATTTGCATCCACAGTCAGTCTACCTTGGGTGAAATTGCAGAACTCTTCCCTCTTACGATCCATGAGACCTTTCAGGATGTGATGCTCATGAAAAGCCTCACTAAATTCAGCCCAGGTAGTGATTTGGCCGACCGGGCGCATGGCCTCAAAATTTTCCCACCAAAGGCTAGCAGGGCCTTCGAGGTGATAGGCAGCAAAGGTAACCTTATCAGCTTCGGCTACGTTGGCAGAACGTAGCTTGTGGGTGATGCTGCGAAGCCAGTCATCCGCATCGAGAGGCTCGACGAAATGATTAAACTTCGGTGGATACAGCTTGACAAAGTCATTGATTGACACCAGGTCGTTCCTCCGCTGGCGTGTAGTATTCTGCTCAATCCGCTCCAGCAAGCGATTGGTCTCACGCTTGTTTCGTTCTGCCTCCAGCATAACTTCGGCTAGAGAAGGCGGTTGAGGCAGATTTTCATTCCTAGCTGCGCTGGCTTCATCCTGCTCCGGGGCAATAGGGTTGTTGCGGGTGTTGACCATCCTAGGAAAACAAGACAACGGTTTAGACAAGGATGGCAAAATCTGGGCAAGGAAGTGCGGAATGTAATGGATAACACGGAATGCACAGATGTTCATCCGTATGACATGGTAATATAGAAACTGCCATATTTATACCAACGGTCATACACACTATACATAGTTTAGTACAAGCCCAGGCTAAAGTACAACTACGGTGAAAGACGTTACATCTCATCGGAGGCATTCCAAGCTCCTATACATTATTTTTCTACACCTCTGGAATTTGATACAAACCAAGTCATATTCCACAAGTCATGCAGGACGGCGGAAATACAACTATTACAATACTAGTGATACTACTACTAACTCAGACAGCTCCGTAGTAGTCCTCATAGAAATCACCTCCATGGCCTGGAAGCTCAACGTGATCATCCGGGAACAGACGGTCCTGAGGAGCTTGTGGACCATAGGGGCTAGGATGAGGTCTTGGACCAACAAACGGTGGCCTGCGGGGACCACGGGGTGGGGTGATACCTCCCATATCACGCCAATCTACCATGTCCGGCAGAGCAGATCTCACAGGATAGAGATACCTCGTATCCATACATCCAACTTGCACAGCCGGTGCAAACCAAGTTAAAGTGGCCCAATGATTAGCACGGGTGTTGAAAAGCTCCAGTCTCAAGGCCCGATTCTCTCGGTCCTTATCCTCGAGCATCTCAGCAGTGGTGCGAGTTAGTGAGTCCTCCTGTGTGGAGTCAGGATAGATAGCCTGGAGATACCCTTGCGCCCCGGGGAGCGAAGCTGGCATATAACGGAAGTCGGTGTTCCGAAGCAGGCCAGTCCTGACTCGCATGATGGTTATCATAGAATAGGCAGCCTCCTGCACAGCCATCTCAATAGTAACCCCGAGTCCATAGGAACACTGGAGGGGCTCGGTAGATCCAGGATAAGAAGGAAATATCCTGATAGTGCAGAAATATTGGCTTTGGTTAAAGTCTCGGAATTGCTCTTCAACGGTGTATTCGGGATACCAACGGTAGCCCGTCTCGATCATTACCCGGACTAACATAGCCATATGACCGGGCACATCGAGGCAGGGTCAGGCGAACCACTTGGTTTTGAGCACGAGTGGCCATCTGAAAGCACAACCACAATGCAAAGACATTAGAATTTCTAGGGAAAATCGGACAGCATAACAGCTGTAAATGCTTAGGAACAGATTTGAGACATTCACAACAGATTGCAAACCCACTCAACAACATCATATCAAGGTTCTGGTTCAACTGATAACATACCAAAGTAGAAACTGAACTGAGGCTGGTAACCAACAATTCTATAAGTTACTACGGATTAGTAACACGTGAACCTGATAGAGAGAAGAGAGCCTAGTCCTTAACCCACGTAGAATGAGAAGAGAATGACACAGATCAGAGGGCATAAGGTAAAGGAGTAAAAAGAGCCTAACGTTCCCTCCCACAATCAATTCCCCTACATATAACTAAAGCATTTCTAGACTCGACATCGACCAGTTTGGCTTAGCGAACCTACGGGCAATCCGGCTCTGATGCCAACGCTGTCAGGACCCCGATTCCAAGTCACATCGACCCAGCCGGTAACACCTCATATCACTTTGCGGCCTCACGCACGGTAATCCCACGGGTGTCGCCTTACCATGGCCCAGGACCGTTTGCGCCTTTTGGCTCACGTATATGATAGTGTTGCTAGCATCCATATGACAGAGAACCCGGGCCGACATGGCTAGTCGTGAACCCAAAGAGGCACTAACCCATGGGGACAGGCATCCATGAATCACATCGAGCATGTCGGTCATCAACGAGTGAATCCGGGCTGTAGCACTAGGCTAACAGGACTCCGGTAACCCGGGCTGTAGCAGGCTAGGCAGGACTCCGGATGTCACCGCATGACATTTCCCCGAAGGGACAGACACAGGAACGAAGTGAAACACATGCCGGCCAGTCAAGTGTCTAGAGCAGTAGTGCTGGGCTAGCAGGACTCCGGTGAACCGGGCTGTAGCGGACTACTATCGCTCAGGAAGCACTAGACTACATTTCCCCATATGAGAGGCTGCCAAGGATAAACAACTAGATTGTCGGATCCCACTCATACCAAGCATTTCAAGCATACACACAATATGCCCGATATGAGTACATACAACATGGCATCACAAAAAAACTCTACAACTCAAAGTACTTTATTTAAAAGGCTCCGAGGAGCCATACATAACATAACCATACAGGTAGGGGTCACATGACCCGACACTCAAGTCATACAATCATACAAGCACATGGGGAAGCAAACCAGTCTGAGTACAGACACTAGAAAGAAAGAAGGCTTGACGAAGCATGTCTATCTACATCGACCCTTCAGAAGTCTTGGATCACCACCTGGGTGGCTAGTCACTCGTCAACGTCGAGGTCTACATAGAACCCATCGGAGGGGGCGGTGTTGTCGTCTAAAAACGTTAATTAGAGCAACATGAGTACGGAGGTACTCAGCAAGTCTTACAACAGAATCCTACTATACATGCACATTCTCAAGAAGGTAGTGGGGTTATTGCAGCAAGCCAGCTTTGACTCATGGCTAAGCTATCCTATGATAGACACAACTTGTAAAGCATTTGTCGCACACGAGTCCACTAATCACCAACACAATACTCCACCGTGGATCCTCTCTCGTCAACCTACGAGAGGGCCATCCGCGATACTCACACTAATCTTGAGGCTTTTAGTAGTATCCATTTACTTGTCTATGAACTGCATAGGTGACCAATTAGTCCTTTACAGCGGACGCGGCTATTCGAATATTTTTATACCCTGCAGGGGTGTACTTCTTCACACACGCTCTCACCAATTATCGCTGCTACACAACGTGTACTCGGCAACCTTCAAGCGGAAGCCCAGCGAGGGTGTCGGCCACGACCTGACTAAACACACGAGTCCCTAGTCCAGGTTTATCACCTATTCGGGTTCCATCCGCAGGGAGTCCGGCCGAGGTTTCCACTAACGGCCCCGAACGATGTGTGCAGGGTTCCCGAGACACCAAACGGGTGAATCGGTACACCGTGCCACGTGCCTACCACAACACAGCGCACCCCTAAGGTCAGCGCTGCGTGCGGCCCCCAGCATGCTACAAACACCAGAAACTACTTTGCAACTCCCGGACAGAGGACAAGAGTGGTTAATAAGTCGAGAGGGTCAATTAAGGATCCCAATGTGTGGTAGTAGCTGAATCTTAAATCACACACACATATCTCAGTTCTTAGGGACGGCCTCAATGTAACAACCCACCATGTACTCCTACATGGCCTCTCATCGATTCCTTTACCAAACATATTCAACACTTCACTCTCATTACCGACACAACCTTTCACTCTAGTTCATCATCCCGATGAGTCAGACCTGACACAACTCTAAGCATAGCAAGCATAGCATGGTAGGAAACACAAATATGGCTCAATCAACTCTGTCGGATCACGGGTTCCGGCAGACCCTTAAGGTTTGAACTCTAGGGTGCGCGCGGAGATCATGCCCTCTACCTCTCCGTCTCACAAGGATCTAAACTACTAAATGAACAGCACAAGAGACACAGGGTTTATACTAATTCGGGCCACTATTGTGGTGTAATACCCTACTCTAGTTTGTGGTGGGTGGATTGCCTCTTGGGCTGATGAGGATGAACAGTACAAGGAAGAACAGCCTCGCGAGGGTCTGTTCCTGGCTAGGGGATGAACTGCTGGGGGAGTTAAATCGCCCTTCTCACTCTCTGGGTGTGTTGCTAGCTCCCTTCGTGGATCGATCCCCCTACCCTGGGGGTGGCTAGTCCTATTTATAGGCAAAGGCCCTGGGCCTCTTCCCAAATATTTGAGCGGGAAGGGCGCCAACAATTGGCCAATTCGAAGGGGAACATCTGGTACACTTATCCTGACTAAAGTTGGTCTTCGCCTGCCAAAGGCCCTGTGGTGACGCCGTTCTGGGCTCCATGGTGACCTCCTTCCCACCGTTGGACTGGTCTTTGTCTCGTTGCATCGAAATGGGTGCCTTTGCTTGATCCTCTCGCCTGCGCTTGCCCCCTTTGCACCAAAGAGGAAAGGGGAACGCTGCGCGGGCTGGCGCTCGCCTGGCACCCTCTATCGTCATGGCTTGCGTCATGGGCACCTCGCGAGGTACCCCGCCTTGATCTCTCCGCCTCCTCGCGAGCCAGCCTGAGGAGGCCGTGCCTGAGGAAGCGCCCTGTCATCCGCCCCGCGAGGCTTGGATCCTCGCGAGGGTCTTGAGTCTTGTGTTGATGAAGATGGGCCACGCTGGGCCCCCATTTGAGCCATGCCGCAGGCCGCAGGTAGGCAAGTCTGGGGACCCCGTTCCCAGAACGCCGACAGTAGCCCCCGGGCCCAAGGCGCGCATGGACTTGGCCGTGCCGAGAGGCGAAAGGGCAAGGGCGAAGCGCCGCGGGCCCTAACAGCCTGCGGCCTTGGGCGCCGCATGGCGGTTTGACAGGACGTGGGCGTCTCCGCTTCCCCACGATGCCTTGGCAACTGCGTGACTTGACTAGTCCCTGCATGCGTAGATATGGGTCATTATTACCTACAATCGTGGTGCTCGACGGTTGGCCTTTTCCGGCTATAAGTACGAGGCCGCACAAGCTCCGCCAGTCCACCCCTTCCTGCTTCTCTTCTTCTTCCTCTCCTTTGCCGCCTGCCGCTCGCATGGCTCCAAAGAGGTTCTCAGCCGGGGAGAAGGGGAAGGCTAGTCGGGCGGGGCCCGACTCCCCTCCGGCCAAGCGCGGCCGGGGTCGTCCCCGCAAGCATCCCGCGGTCCCCGCTGTGGCTCCCCGTGGCCACAGGGATTATCTCCGCGTGGTGGTGAGCGCTCGGCTGCCAAGGGGAGGCAGGCTGTGGCTGCGCGGCCCCCCAGTCCGCGCTTTCGCTCGGCAGTGGTGCTGCCGGAGTTCGTCGTGTGGTCGGCGGACCCGACCAACACCTGGCTCCAGCTCCCTCGCTTCTTCATCAGCGAGCTGCCGGCCAGCGCCCGGTGCGGCTTCTGGCTTCAGGCTGACGGTTGCTGCAGTAGGGCCTCCTAGGTTTCGCTTGAGGTCTCTCCTTCTGGAAATGGGGCCCTGACCCGCGGCTGGCAAATGTTTGCCCGTGCGCGCGGCCTGGGCCAGCAGTGCACCCTGCACTTCAAGTTCGACGGCGACGGCACCCTCTATGTGAGGGTGTTTGGGGAAGATGGTCGCTGCGCAGGATGCTGCCCCGAGGGCGACGACCATGGCCTGGGGCCTCGCTCCGACGACGATGGAGGAGACAGCGCCCGCTCTGATGGCGGCGCCCGATGCTCCCCAAGCTCCACCAACTCTTCTTCGGGCGGCTCCTCCAGCGGTGTCCACAGCCAACCCCCTCGTCGTCGCGCTTGCTTGGGGGGTGGCTGTTCATCCGCTCGTCGCCGCGCCCCGGTGAAGCGCGAGAGGGAGTCCGCCTGAGCTTCGGAGGCATCCCGCGTCGCCTCTGCAGGCCGATGTGAGGCGGGCCGCGCCGGGCTCGCCCTTTCCTTTTCCTTTTGCTCCCTGTGTAAGACAAAACAGCTGCATGGAGCCCCGTGGGGGCGTGTTGAGAATCATTGCCGTTGTAGCCATTACCTTGACTTTGTTGTTGCGCTTCTCAACTATTTGCCCTAGCGTAGGTAGTTTGCGGCCCCAGCCGGGGGGCAACCGACCCAGGCCCTGTGTGCGTGTCGCGGTGCCCGAGGGGCACGGACTAGAGGGGTTCTCCTGTAGAGAGCCCGGGCCGTGAAACCTTTAAGCGGCTAGAGCAGAAACGCTCGCGAGGGCGTTCGAATTCCATCCCTCGCGAGGCCTTTCATGAGAAAAAATCAAAACGAGGAGCGAAAATCGATGAACCACAAACCAACAACGGCGATAGTTTCGACAAGACTTCAGATGCAAACAAACACGTCAACTGCGGAAAGCAAATAAAAAAGCTGCGTCCGGCACCTAATCTAGTCTTCGACATCTTCTCACCAGCGCGGAGCTAAGTGCTGCCACTGGGCGTGGAAGGGAGCCCCAGGGCCTGAGGCCGGCGCTCCTGAGACTCCGGCGCGTGTACTGCCCCACTCATTATTACGTGAGAGTGTCACGGGGCGGCGAGCTTCACAGGCATTGGCCTTCTTCACAGGCTCCGGGCCTTTCTCCTTAGAGGTGATCAGCTTCACAGGCACTTGCCTTCTTCACAGGCTCTGGGCCTTTTCCAAAAATAGATGAGCTTCACAGGCGTTCGCCTTCTTCACAGGCTCTGGGACTTCTCCAAAAGAGATTATCTTCACAGGCATTCGCCTTCTTCACAGGCTCTGGGCCTTCTCCAAGAGAGATGACCTTCACAGGCGTTCGCCTTCTTCACAGGCTCTGGGCCTTTTCTGAAAAGAGATGATCTTCACAGGCGTTTGCCTTCTTCACAGGCTCTGGGCCTTTTCCAAAAAGAGATGATCTTCACAGGCGTTTGCCTTCTTCACAGGCTCTGGGCCTTTTCCAAAAAGAGATGATCTTCACAGGCGTTCGCCTTCTTCACAGGCTCTGGGCCTTCTCCAAGAGAGATGATCTTCACAGGCGTTCGCCTTCTTCACAGGCTCTGGGACTTTTAGGGGTAGAACCTCCGGAGGTGCTGGATGTTCCACGCGTTCTGGATTGGCTCCCCCTCTTGAGTCTCCAAGCGCATGGAGCCTGGCCTGGTAACATGAACAACCTTGAACGGGCCCTCCCACATGGGAGAGAGCTTGTGCAGCCCCTCCCTGGAGAGGACCCGCCTGAGTACGAGGTCTCCTACCTCGAGGGTCCTGGGGCGGATGTTGCGGCAGTGATATCGTCGTAGCGCCTGTTGGTACCTTGCCGCTCGCAGTGCGGCTTCCCGGCGGCGTTCCTCCCCCAGCACGAGGTCCATCCCCCGCATGGCGTCCTGCTGCACCTCGTCGAACGCCAGGACCCGTGCGGAGAGACGCCTGACCTCGTGAGGAAGGACTACTTCGGCTCCATAGACCAGGAAGAACGGGGTCTCCCCGGTTGGTTTGGTCGCGGTGGTGCGGATGGACCACAGCACAGATTGGAGCTCGTCGTACCAACCCCTGCCGCAGGCCTCCAGCTTCTTCTTGAACGTTCTGTTCCTGAGGCCTCTCAGGACCTCCGCGTTGGCTCGTTCGGCCTGCCCATTGCTTCGCGGGTGTGCCACCGAAGCGTAGCATATCTGCGTCCCAAGGTTAGCACAGTATGTTTTGAAGAGATTACTGGGGAACTGCGAACCATTGTCTGTGATGATGCGGTTCGGCACCCCGAACCGGCTCACGATACCCCTGATGAACTTGACCGCGGAGCCCGCGGGGATGGTACGGATAGCCTCCACCTCTGCCCACTTGGTGAACTTGTCAACGGCGACGTAGAGGTAACGGTAGCCCCCTGGCGCCCGAGGGAACGGGCCCAGGATATCCAACCCCCAAACTGCGAACGGCCACGAGAGGGGTATAGTCTGCAGTCCCCCCGCTGGTTGATGGATCTGCCTGGAATGGAACTGGCAGGCCTCACAAGCCTTCACCAATTCGACTGCGTCGTTGAGCGCGGTGGGCCAATAGAACCCACTACGGAATGCCTTGCCGACGAGGGTCCGTGACGATGAGTGGTGTCCGCAGTCTCCGTCGTGTATGTCCTCCAGTAGTTCCTTTCCTTGCTCCCTGGAGATGCAGCGCAGAGATACATCGTTTGGTCGCTTCCGGTAAAGCTCCCCATCTCTGATGCAGTATGCCGTGGCCTGCCACACCACATGTTTTGCTTCCTCTTCCTTTCCCGGTAGGGCCCCTTATGTTAGATAACTCCGGAGTTCTGTGATCCAGCACTCCTCCTGAGGTTCCATCATCAGGAGCAGGCGTGCTCCTGAGGTCGGCCCACAGACCGGGGCTCCCGAGGCTGGCGGCTGGGGGAGCTCCTCTTGAGGCTGAGCCGTGTTTGATAACGTCGGCTGTGCTGAAGGTTTGAAGAGCCGCTCCTCGAAGACGCCGGGTTCCTGCGGCAACCGCCTGGATGCCCGTCCGGCTATGTCGTCAGCTTCCTGATTGGTGCCACATGGCACGTGCTTCAGCTCCAGCCCCCAGAACTGCTTTTCCATCCTGCGGACCTCCGCCAGGTAGGCCTCCATATGCTCGTCCTTCGGCTCGTACACCTTGTTGGAGAAATTGACTAGGAGCTGCGAGTCGCCCTTAACGGTGAGGCGCTTCACTCCCAGGGCCATTGCGGCCTTCAGCCCGGCTATCAGTCCCTCATACTCTGCTATGTTGTTGGAGACCTTTTCACCTTGCTGGAAAACAGAGTTGTACGGCATAATAGAGCTTATCCTGACTGGGTGATATCAGCACCGCACCAGCCCCTGCACCGTGCCTGGAGAATGCCCCATCGAAGTACATAACCCAGCCTTCCGGCGCCTCACTTCCTGGGGAGAGGGACCGATCCTCGTCGTCCTTGAGGCCTGGTGCCTCCGCCCATTCCGCCACGAAATCCGCCAATGCTGCTCCTTTGATGACCCTGGTTGTGCTGAACTCGAGCTGAAACGCCTGCAGCTCTACATTCCACTCGGCGACCCTTCCGGCCGAGTTAGGGCTCCTGAGCACTCTCTCCAGGGGGTACGATGAGACGACCTTGATGGGGTGAGCCTGGAAGTAGTGACGCTACTTGCGTGAGGCTACCAGTAGCGCGAGGAGGAGCTTCTGAGGCATTGGGTACCGTTCCCTCGCGTCCCTTAGCACCGTGCTAACAAAGTAGATCGGGTGCTCAACAAGGCTGAGAGCATCTTGGGTCGCGGCGCCCTCGGGAGGTAAGGGCACCTCATGAGATGACGTGGCCTCAGGAGGTGAACCATCTGGGCATGCGGCCTCCCCTGTCTCCGGTGCATTCTTCGGTAGCTGACCCTCTTCATCTGTGGTTGTGGCTTCCACGGGCTTTCCTTGTTCCTGTTTTGTCTTGCCTCGGGCTGCCGCTGCGGTCTTGACCTGGCGCTCCTCCCTAACCGCAACCAGGGCTGCGCTGGCGGAGTAGGGAGTGGCGGCGAGGTAAAGCAACAGGGGCTCTTGAGGGCGCGGAGCCACCATGACTGGGAGACTGGTCAGGTACCTCTTGAGATCTTGAAACGCCTTATCTGCCTCTTCAGTCCATTCAAAGGGCCCCTTATTCTTCATCAGCTGAAAGAAAGGCAGCGCTCGCTCCCCCAATTTGGAGATGAAGCGCCCTAGCGCGGTCACGCGCCCAGTGAGCTTCTGCATTTCTCTGACGGTCTTTGGTGGACTCATGTCCTCGACCGCCTTGACCTTCTCTGGGTTAGCCTCGATGCCACGGTGGGACACGAGGAAGCCCAAGAGCTTGCCCAAGGGGACCTCAAACACACATTTCTCTAGGTTGAGTCGCAGGTTTACTGCGTCGAGGCTCGCGAAGGTCTCCTCCAGGTCTTGTATCAGGGTCTTGGCCTCGCGAGATTTCACCACAATGTCATCAACGTAGGCTTCGACATTCTTCCCGAGCTGCGGGCCCAAGGTGATGTGCATCAGCCGCTGAAAAGTCGCCCCTGCGTTACGCAGTCCAAATGGCATGCATGTATAGTAGTATACCCTGCACGGGGTCAAGAAAGCGGTCTTCTCAACGTCTTCTACCGCCATCTTGATCTGGTGATATCCAGAGAAGGCGTCCAAGAAGCACAGCAGGTCGCACTCGGCGGTGGAATCGACGATCTGGTCGATGCGGGGGAGCGGAAACGGATCTTGCGGGCATGCCTTGTTGAGATTGGTGAAGTCGACACACATGCATTCCTTCCCCCCTTTCTTGGGCACAACGACAGGGTTGTCCAACCAATCCGGGTATCGGACCTCGCGAATGACCCCAGCGGCTTCTAACTTGCGGGTCTCTTGGATGATGAAGACCTACTTCTCTGCAGACTGCCGCCTGGCCTTCTGCTTCATGGGGCGCACATTTGGGCACACATTGAGGTGATGCTCGATGACGCCCCTGGGGATCCCTGCCAACTGATCGGGCTCCCAAGCAAACACCTTCTTATTTGCGCGTAGGGACCTGACCAAGGCCTCCTCCTACTCAGGCTCAAGGTTGGCGCCTATGGTGAAAGTGGCACTGGAGGACCCATCCTCGTCGACAGGTATCTGCTTGGTTTCTGCCTTGTCCTGGGTGAACAACTGCTTCTTCTTGGTGGGCGCAGCCCCCTTGGGCTCAGGGGTCCCCGCGTCAGCGGGCCGAGCCGATGCCACCATCTTGAAGGCGAGCTTGAGTACTCGCAGGGCGTCCCCGGTGTCTCCGTGCACGGTGAGGGTACCGTTGCTCCTGGGCATCTTCATGAGGTTGTACGCCGGGTGCGTGGCAGCCATGAACTGAGCCAGCGCCGGGTAGCCAAGGATGGCGTTGTAAGGGAGGCCGATGGGGGCGATGTCGAAGTTGACCATCTCTGTGCGGAAGTTGTTGTAGGTGCCGAAGGTTACTGGGAGCCGGATCTGTCCCAAGGAGTCGGATGATCCGCCCCCGACGCCCGAGAAAGATCGGCTGGGTTGCAGCCGCTCCCGGGGTATGCAGAGAAGGTTGAAGGTCTCAACCGAAAGCACACTAAGGCTCGCGCCGCTGTTGACGAGGGCTCTGGTGACGGCCACCTGGCAGATGGTGGGGGTGCACAACAGGGGGAGCGCCCCCGAGCCGGCCAAGTTAGAAGGGTGGTCCTCCGAGCTGAAGGTCAGACCGACCTCGCGCGCCGCCCGGTCTGGGGGAGTCCCCTGCCGTGCGGAAACGATGCTAATCCGGCGGGAAAACGGCTTGATGTGGCAGCTCATGGGCGGCGCCTGCGAGCCGCCAAGGAGGGCCGCAACGACTAGATGCGTCGATGTCGCAGTGCGGTCGCCCTGTCGCATAGGCGGATGCTGGGGTGGTGCTTGCCGCTCGTTTCCCGCCGGGCCGGTGGCGGTGTTGACAGCGGGCGACGGGGGACGGCGAGAACGCCCACCAGCGAGGGCCGCTAGCGCGACGCGAGCTCGATGGGCTCCGCACATGGATGCGGCAGCCGGAGGAGGACGGAGCGGTGGAAGGCAGATTCCGGCGCACCCCTACCTGGCGCGCCAAATGTCGGATCACGGGTTCCGGCAGACCCTTAAGTTTCGAACTCTGGGGTGCGCGCGGAGATCATGCCCTCTACCTCTCCGTCTCACAAGGATCTAAACTACTAAACGAACAGCACAAGAGACACAAGGTTTATACTAGTTCGGGCCACCATTGTGGTGTAATACCCTACTCTAGTTTGTGGTGGGTGGATTGCCTCTTGGGCTGATGAGGATGAACAGTACAAGGAAGAACAGCCTCGCGAGGGTCTGTTCCTGGCTAGGGGATGAACTGCTGGGGGAGTTCAATCGCCCTTCTCACTCTCTGGGTGTGTTGCTAGCTCCGTTCATGGATCGATCCCCCTACCATGGGGGTGGCTAGTCCTATTTATAGGCAAAGGCCCTGGGCCTCTTCCCAAATATTTGAGCGGGAAGGGCGCCAACAATTGGCCAATTCGAAGGGGAACATCTGGTACACTTATCCTGACTAAAGTTGGTCTTCGCCTGCCAAAGGCCCTGTGGTGACGTCGTTCTGGGCTCCATGGTGACCTCCTTCCCACCGTTGGACTGGTCTTGGTCTCGTTGCACCGAAATGGGTGCCTTTGCTTGATCCTCTTGCCTGCGCTTGCCCCCTTTGCACCAAAGAGGAAAGGGGAACGCTGCGCGGGCTGGTGCCCGCCTGGCACCCTCTATCGTCATGGCTTGCGTCATGGGCACCTCGCGAGGTACCCCGCCTTGATCTCTCCGCCTCCTCGTGAGCCAGCCTGAGGAGGCCGTGCCTGAGGAAGCGCCATGTCATCCGCCCCACGAGGCTTGGCTCCTCGCGAGGCTCTTGAGTCTTGTGTTGATGAAGATGGGCCATGCTGGGCCCCCATTTGAGCCACGCCGTAGGCCGCAGGCAGGAAAGTCTGGGGACCCCCGTTCCCAGAACGCCGACAAACTCCTACACATGCTAGTGGGTTTCATCTAGTTACTGTGGCAATGATAGGTCATGCAAAGGAAGTGGGTTCAACTATCGCAACACACAACAGTTTGAATCGCGTTGTCTTAATGCAGTAAACAAGAGCAGAAGCGAGAACACGGGTTTGTATCGGAATGATCAATGGGTTGCTTGCCTGATGTAGTGGTAGTAGGGTACTGCCCTTCAGACGGATATTCGGGGTTATCCTTGGAGGCAGAACCTACCACGAAAGACACACCGAACATAATCAACACATGATGATATGCAACAATATGATGCATGCTATGACATGGCAATATGAATGTGTCCTGGCCTAATGCAAGCTAGAACAGAAAGGAATGAACTCATTTAAATCAAAGATTCAAATGTTAGTTCATTTAACATAGCCATATTAGTGCATTACCTTATTTTGCTTAAACAGCAAGGTTAACTTGTTTTTTCATGCATGAAACCATTACCAATGGATAGTTTGAATTTTTCTGATCAAAATTCATATATAAATCTTTGCATTTGGAGTTACAGATTAATTTCTATGAATTTTTGAAGTTTGCAACAATTTCTCGAATTTTCTAAATAAAAATAAATCCAGAAATTAGTTATTGCGTCAGCAGTGCGTCATGGTGACGTCAGTGGTCAAAGGGGACGTCCAGGTCAACCTGACCAGCGGGTCCCGCGTGTCAGCAGTTATTTAAACTAACTAAATTTAATTAAAACTAATCTGGGTTAAATAGCAGAGGGGGGCCCCACTTATTGACTCACGGGAGTCAACCTGGGCCCACCCAGTCAAGGTCACCGGGTCAAACCCACTGGCGTTTAGCCGCCGACGAGGCCAGACGCGGCGGTGAGAGTGCATTAGCGTGTTCCGGTGACCAAATGAGCGGCGGAGGGCATCTACGCGTAGCTGGGTGCAAGCCGCGGCGTTTGGTGGTGGTGGTAGAGCTCGGGGTGGACAGGAACGTCGCCGGCGACGAGCTTGGCGGTCGCCGGAGTCGGGTGAAGACGAACCCGAAGCTACGGGGCACGGCGAGGCGCGTGGAGTGGTGCTACGGGTTCTTGCGAGTGCGGTGAGTGCGTTGGACATGGTGGTGTGGCTAGTGGGTGGCCGGAGCATCGTCAGCGATGAGCTCTGCGGCGGCGCGTGCGGTGAAACCTCATGCAGTCGCTACGGTGCTAGAGGGAGAGAACAGAGAGGATGGGGAGGTGCAGCAGTTCACGGCGATCACGTAGAAGCAGACGACAACGTCGGGGATGAGCTGATGCGGCGGTGACGACAAAGGGAATCTCCGGCGATGGCGGAGTCGGGCGAGGTTGTTGCAGAGGCTGCGGGGCAAGCAAGCGCTCGGGGCTCGGCTTGCTTGAAGGAGAGGAGGGTGGCGGAGCTTCTGGACACGGTGGCACGGCGCAGGGACGACGGAGGGCGCGACTACGGCGGCTGCGGTGGCATTGGCCATGGTGCGGAAGAGCGAGGGAGAGAGGCAGGGGGCAAGTGCAGTGTCCACGGGGTCGGGGCGGCAATGTGGAGCCTGCCCAGTGTCCAGGCGCGCGAAGTGGCAAGCTGCTGGCGCCGTGGCGAGCTCGCGCTCGCCGGCGTCACCTCCTTGCCTGCCTGGCGGGGACGAAGCAGCTGGCTGGCATGGGCCAGCACAGTGCTGGGCCGCTAGGTGGGCCGGTTGGTGGTGCCAGGTTAGTTCCCTCCTTCTCTCTTTTATTTCTGTTTTTCTATTTTTCTATAAGTTCGTGGCTTTAATAAAAATAGCTAGGCACTTCTAAAAATCCTGAAAATAATAAGAGGCTCTGTTTAGAATATCTCCAACAGCCCACACTTATGTTCAGAATTATTTGAGCATTCAAAATATTACTAGCATTTAAATGCCCAAATGCAATCTACATATGATTTAATTCAATGACCTTCTGTTGACCTAGAAAATTGTGCACCAATTTTTCCAGAGGTTCTAACCCAAGACAAAGAGGGTGAACTTTTTAGAAGGGCATTTCAGGTTCATTGAAAATATTTTTTAGTAAACCTTAGTTGATTTTCAAAGGGGGTGCTGGGGGTTCTGTCTTCCCCAATTCAAGTTTCTGATGAAAGATAGACATGATGCAACACTCTAATGCATGACTAGCTAGGATGTGACAGGGCGTCGGCCGATTCGCCCATCTCGCATGGCCCTGAGCTCTTGGCATTCGTTGGTGTTGTGGGTGCGGAGGTCGTGGTACACGCAGTATCGGTTGCCTTGGATGACTCAGGCTGATCCCTGCCTCGCTTGGTGTCTGGTTCTGCTACAAGCACTGCAGCCCCCTTGCGCTTCACGTCCTTGGCCTTGAGCTTTTTCTCTTCTAGGTCAGACGCTGGGAGCTCGAGGAGGGAGAGGCGTCCTTCCTCAGCCCTGGCGCACTTGGTCGTCAAGTTGAACAGCTCCAGGGATGTGCACAGGTCTTCATGGATTGCTAGCCCTCCTTCATCTTGATGTTGCGCACGCCATCGGAGAAGGCTGAGATGATGGCTTCTTCAGTCACCCTAGGGATCTTGAGGCGAGCGTTGTTGAAGCGTTGGATGTACTTATGCAGGGTTTCCCCTTGCTGCTGCTTGATGCGGCGCAGGTCGCTCACGGCCGGGGGCCGGTCGCGAGTGCCCTGGAAGTTGGCTATGAAGCGGGTGCGCATCTGGTCCGATATCGTGCCAGGAGCCAGATTCAGGAGCCAGGTGCGGGCGTCGTCCTTGAGCGCCATGGGAAACCAGTTCGCCATGACCTTTTCGTCTCCGTTGGCGGCTTCGATGCCGAGCTCGTAGAGTTGTAGGAACTCCGCGGGGTCCGCCGTGCCATCATAGCGAGGGGGAAGGTCAGGCTTGAACTTGCCTGGCCACGTGACGCCGCGTAGCTCGGGGGTGAAGGCGCGGCAGCCTGCTGTGGCCACCGGCCCCCTTTGCTGGTGCTGGGATTGTTCCTGGGGATTACCACGCGCCGCCACTTGGAGCAGCGCGAGGTCTTGGCGTGGAGGCGTAGGGACGCGATCTTGGCGCGTCGGCGCTGAGAGCGCGCGAGCACCTTCTTGGGGACGAGGGATCTCCTGGCAGCTTCCTTCTTGCTGCGCTGGCGCCGGACGTGGAGGGCCTCGCCCTGGGGCTGCGCGCCTTGGAGCCAGGGCGCCTTCTTGGGGTGGAGGTGGTGGAGGCGCCTCCTGATCCTCGCCCCCTACGCGGAATGGAGGGAGAGGCAGCGACAGGGATGGCAGGGGAGCCCCCTGCGGCGCTGACGAGCTCGGTGATGCGGGCGAGCCAGTCCTCATAGAGGTCGTCGACGGGGCAGTAGTGCAGGAGCTCTCTTGCCAGGAGCAGCGCGGCGTGCGCGTCCGTGGGGGCGCGACGGGCGTGAGACGACGAACCATCTGGAGTCAGCGACGGGGTGGCGGTGCGGCCATCCCGCCGCACCGAAGGATGCTGGGACGAGGCCTGCTGCTCGTTCCCCGCCGGGCCGGTGGCGGCGTTGGCGGCAGGCGACGGGGAACGACGAGGGCGTCCGCCGATAGGAGCCGTCTGGGCGACGTGGGTGGCGAGAGCAGCCCGGCGCTCGGCGCGAGCCCGACGAGCGTGAGCCATGGACACGATGGAAGATCACACGCGAATAGCGGAAGAAAGATTCTGGCGCACCCCTACCTGGCGCGCCAAATGTCGGATTTCGGGATCCGGCAGACCCTTAAGGTTCGAAGTCTGGGGTGCGCGCGGAGATCTCTCCCCTACCGATCTACGTCCGATCTCCTCGCGTGATCTAAGCTAGAAACAATGAACAACACAAGGGACACGAGATTTATACTGGTTCGGGCCACCGTTGTGGTGTAATACCCTACTTCAATGTGTGGTGTGGTGGATTGCCTCAGGGGCTGATGATGAACAGTACAAAGGAAGAACAGCCTCGCGAGAGGTGCTCTTGAGCTGGTGCGATGAACTGCTTGGGTGAGTTCAGTCGCCTCTCTCTCTCTCTCTGCTAGGGTTCTATCAGGTCTCTCCATGTCCCTCTATCCTGTGGTGGCTAGCTCTATTTATAGAGGCCCTGGGCCTCTCCCCAAAATAATGAGCGGGAAGGGCGCCAACAATTGGCCATTTTGAAGGGGAACATCTAGTACAAGTTATCCTGACCAAAGGTGGTCTTTGTCTGCCAAAAGCACTGGTGATGACGTCGTCTTGGGCTCCACGGTGACCTCCGTCCTGCCGCTCTGCTGGTCTTGGTCTCGTTGCACCGGAATGGCAACCTTTGCCTGATGCCTTGGCCTGTGCTTGCTCCCTTTGCACCAAAGGGGAAACAAGGACACTGCGTAGGCCAGTGCCCGCCTGGCGCCCGCCTGGTCTCGATCGTCATGGCTTGCCTCACGGGTTCCTCGCGAGGTACCCCTGCCTTGATCTCTCCGCCTCCTCGCGAGCCTGCCTGATGAGGCTGCCCCATGAGGAAGCTTCCTGTCGTCCGCCCCGCGAGGCTTGGCCCCTCGCGAGGGTCTTGAGCTTGAGCTGATGAAGATGGGCCGTGCTGGGCCCCCGCTTGAGCTACACTGCAGGCCGCAGGCAGGCAAGTCTGGGGACCCCCATTCCCAGAACGCCGACAGTCGCTGCGAGGGCCCGCTACAAAGTTACGTTCGCATGCCCTTCGGCTTGCTGAGCGTGGCGTCAGCCTATCAACGCAACATGCGGCGTGTCCTGGCGGCTCAGGAAGCCAGGTACCACGTCGTCCTGGAATAGATGGAGATGGTCTCCAAGGAACCTCCCGAGCCCCCAGAGCCTCCCGAGGCTCACGGCCCCGGTGGCTCATGAAGAGTCATTCCTTCAACGCATGCCTTCAGCTGCACCAACTCTACTTCGTCTACAGAACCAGGTGACATCTTCCAAGCTTGTTTAGCTGGGAGCGCCCCTCGGGCTGCATTATTCCCAGGCCGCATGGGTCCGTCCCTGTGGCATGTATCCCTTTTGCTTTTGTCTTTAGCTTACCTTGCTGGGGGCGCCCCTCGGGCTGCATTATCCCCAAGCAGCTCGGGCCGGACCCAGTGGCATGTATCTTCCTGCATTTACCCAAGTTGATCTGCTCTCCATGCTTAACCCGCCACGGGTCCGTTCACCCTGTGCATTTCGCTTGCACGTTAAAAGGGGGCTCCTGAGCATCGCGACTCAGGAGCTCTTACTAGCTCTCCAGCCCTCACCCCCTCGCCTTGACCACGGCACCGCGACCTGGCGTACCAGCGGCGGCTGAGCTCGCTCGAGGGCCAGGACCTGAGGACGTAGAGTGCTTGCACCTAACCGCCTTGCAGGAACACACAGTCACCAAGACTCAAGACCAGGCGCAACCCGCCTTGAGGTCGGGCCTCGTGAGTCCCGCGCTGGCTCACGAGTGCCCAGATACACCTCGCAGCCCTGCCGTGCAAGCCACGTGTCAGGGCGGGGTTGTACACGCCCCGGGGGCTCCTCTTGGAAGGGGCCCCCCATCCCACGCACAAGTGGAAGCACCATGCTCCGCGCTGGCCTTCAACACTGCCGAGGAGCGGCTATGCCCGTGCACAAGCGGAAGCACTATGCTCCGTGCTGGTGATAAACAACTGAGGGCGGGCCCATGGTCGTATCAACCTCACGAGCCCAGAGCTCGGCGTCCAGCCTCACCGCAACACCTCCCGTCGGGAGAGCCGCGCGAGGGGGCTGGGCACAGGGGCTGCGCTCGGGTCACACCCAAGCGCACGCCACCCAACCAGGTCTCCCGGACCTGGGCGTCGCGTGCCCCTCTCGAGGCCTCGACGAGGGCAGGTATGGAAATTGTTTGCGCGTCAAGGGGGACTCCTGAGCATCGCGACCCAGGAGCCTAACTGGTCACGTAGACCCTCACTCCTTGGTCCGTCCTGGTCTCTGGTCGACCAATGGCGGTTGAGGTATGCGCGGGGCCGGGCTCTGCCGATGTAGAACATTAATCTATCCTCGTGAACTCTCCCTATAAGCTGTTTGCGTGTCAAGGGGGACTCCTAAGCATCGCGACTTAGGAGCCTAACTGGTCACGTAGCCCCTCACTCCTTGGTTCGTCCTGGTCTCCGGTCGGCCCAATGGCGGTTGAGGTATGCGCGGGGTCGGGCTCTGCCGACGCAGAATGCAAAGCAAATAGGAAGGAAATCGCAAAATCTCCAAGCAAATATTACAAACACATTGTCCTCACGATATCAAATGAAAAGTCTAAACGCATCCACTAGGCCTAATGCATGTTGCAGGAATGAAACGGGAGAATAGCCGCAGGTCACCGCCGGGCGCCGCCATCACCTGTGGAAGGCGCTACTTCATGAGCGACGTTGTCTTCACCTTCACCACCAGCTGCAGGATAGGCAGCGTCGCTGGACAGAGGAGCGGAGACAAAGCCGCGGAACTTCTTTAGCAAGGCCTCCACTTGACCTTGTACAGCTGCAGCGGCGGCCTCGCATTGATCTTCAGCCACAGGCTCCAGCAGCTCATCAAGGCAAGCGTTGGGGCCGCGAAGGTGCAAGTGGTTGAAAACGCGGGTCAATGCGGCTGAAGATAGGATGTGAGCCTCTTCCTCCGCCATAGGACCGACGCCGTCGACGACTTCCTCGAGCGCCTTCACCAAGAGAAGAAGCAACCGGGCGGGGCCGTCCTCGTCGGTGGCCAGCGACTTCTCCAGGCCGTGCTTGTAGAGCGTCTTCAGCGCCTTGCGAGATCTCTCCTCGAGATCAGTGAAGGCCATGAGGTCTTCGGCCAGGACTCGCGCCTTGGCATCAAGATCGGCTTCCCTCGCCCCCATCTTCCGCTCCAACTCTTCCAACCGGTTGCGCTCGGCAGCCTGCGCCTTCCCCAACTCCGCCAGGTCAGCATCACGGTTCTTGACGGCGTCCTCCCGGGCCTTCATCTCCTCCTCCTTCGCTTGGCGGCAGCGTGTTTCTTTGGCGTGCTTGTCGCGCAGGCTCTACAACTCGTCCTCCAGCACTTGGCAGCGGTCACGGGCGTCCTTGGCGTCTTTCAGCGCCATCTCATGATCGGTTGCGGCATCGGCGGCACTCTGCTTCTCCTTCTTGGAGGCTGCAGTGGCCTGGCCCAGCGCCGCGTGAACCGCCAGGTCGGAGTGAAGCCAGCTAGAGGCCAGCTCCAGGCGCCCAGCCACCAGGCGTGGGTCCGCGCCCAGGAGATCTGCGTACAACTGGGTCATCTCCGAAAGAGCACGTTCTAGAACAGTAGCGGGAGCAGAAGAACCAGGAAGCGGAGGTGCAGCAGTGGGAGGAGGCGACATCATCACCAGGGCCTGGGAGATTGCGGGTTCTGGAGCAGCTGGGACCTCATCAGCCGTGCTAGGTGCTGGCACTTCCGGAGCTAGCGGGGCCATGGGGGCTGATTCCACGCGGCGACGTTCCTCTTGGCCCCGCGAGGACGAGCGGGCTGGGGAGATGCGGGCGATGCTGCCTCCTTTCTCTGCGAAGGGAGGCACGACCGCCGCGTCCTCCTTCCTCTTCTTCGCCGAAGATGTCGGCCTGATCAACCAAGGGCGAGCATCAGGAAATGACGAGTACAAACAGGGACAAGGCGAAGCTTGAGACACTTACTGATCCACAGCAACATACTTCCGCTTGGGGAGCTTGAAGCCTGACAGCATCGGGACCTGAGGAGCAGGCGTTCGGGTTCCGGCAGCGCCAAGCGGTGTGGAGGCAGAGCCGGAACCAGCCCCAGGAGGTGTCAGGACGGAGGCGGCATCGTGAGGCACCAGCGACGACCTACCCCTTGTCGGGATGAGGGGATGCTCCCTCTCCCCCTGGCGGGTGTCAGCCTCGGTGTCGTCAGGAAGGGCGCGGAGGATCTCGGCCTTGCTCAGAGGGGAAGTCTCACCCACTTCTTCGAGAGTCTACTCCGAGTCCACCTCCTCTTCCTCTTCCCCGCGGGACTCATCAGAGGACACCTCCATCGGTTTCTGTGCCGCATGGGCTCCCAGGAGCGCCGGCGGCACCAGCCCACACACGTCGAAGGTCGGCCTGGAAGCGACAAATTCCTCCCGGTCCCTGCGTTAGAACAGGGGGCGAAGGCGCTTGGTGGGTACTCCTAGTTGTCCCCAACTATGAGGCGCAGAACAGCGGCCAATTCATCGTCAGGCAGGGCCCTCGGCCTCAGGCGGGTCGTGTTTCCCTCTTCTTCAAGCTCCCACAGGGGGCGTGCACGCGCCTGGAGCGGGGCAACTCGCAGCGTCAGAACTCCCTCAGGAGCATGACCCCCGTCACCTTGGCCGCCCTCGCGTTGCCCGGCTTCAAGTCGGTCATCATCTGCCCCAACACTAACGATGCCCGCTCATCGACAAGCTCCGCCTTGGGCCACCCCCCCGTTGGAAGAGGGCGCCGCCGTTGGCAACACCAGACGCGGATCGGCACGCTTGGCGTCCATCATGACCCATTTGGATCGAATGTTGTCGGCCCTCTTCCCGGTGCTCGAGATCAAGTTGGCCTTGCCGCATGCGATGAAATTAGCGCATCCGGAGACATGCACCTCGCTGACACGGAGGAAGAAGAAATGACGCAGGAGCGCCACAGATGGCATCACGCCCAAGTACGCCTCGCAGTAGTAGGCGAAGATGGACAGGAGGAGGACAGAGTTGGGATGGAGATGCAACACCTGCAGCCCGTAGTGGTCGAGGACTTCATAAAAGAAATCAGATAAGGGAGGAACCAACCCGACGGCAACACTGCTCGAGAAGAAGGGGAAGAAGGTGCTTTCTTCAGGCTCTGACACGTCGGAGGCAAGCCGGAGCTCGGTCTCCCCCCACTCATTGCTCTCACCCGCCGTCAGTAGGCGCACGGTGGCAAAGTTCTTCTCCGTGACGGTGGGTGCCTCAAGGGCCGGCTCATACCAAGTTGGTGCTGAGGAAGTCTTGACCTTGCGCGGCTCCATAGATCGCAGATGCAGGATGAGATTGGAGCGGATATGGAGGTAGCGGTGGCAAGGAGCAAGAAAGGGGATCTGGAGCGAGGCGAGGAAGAAGAAATGAAGGCCAATACTGCTTGCGCCAGCCTTTTGTCAGGTCATGCAGTTGCCGAGGCAGCGTGGGGAAGCGGAGACGCCCACGTCCAATCAACCGCCACTCGTCAACCGAGGCCGTAGGCTTTTGGGGCCCGCGGTGCTCCGCACTTGACCCTTGGCTTCGCCGCGAAGCCAAGCCCGAGCGCACCTTGGGCCCGGGGGCTACTGTCGGCATTCTGGGAACGGGGGTCCCCAGACTTGCCTGCCTGCGGCCCATGGCGTGGCTAAGCCAGCAGGACGTACGGCCCATCTTCGTCAGCAAGGCATCCAAGACCCTCGCGAGGGGCCAAGCCTCACGAGGTGGATGACGCAAGACCTCCTCAGGAGTGGCCTAGTCAAGCAGGCTCACGAGGAGCGGATATATCAAGGCGGGGCAAACCTCACAAGGCTCTTGTGACGTGAGCCATGACGATCGGCACCAGGCGGGCGCCAGCGCGCGCAGCGTCCTTGTTTCCTCTTCGGTGCTAAGGAAGCAGGCGCAGGTGAGGAGTACCAAGGCATCAGGCAAAGGTTGCCATATAGGTGCAACGAGACCAAGACCAGGAGGACGGCAAGACGGATGCCATCATGGAGCCCAAGACGGCGTCACTGAGGGAGTCCCAGTTTAGGGGGTCCTCGGACAGCCAGACTATATCCTTTGGCCGGACTATTGGACTATGAAGATACAAGATCCAAGACTTCGACCCGTGTCCAGATGGGACTCTCCTTGGCGTGGAAGGCAAGCTTGGCAATACGGATATGTAGATCTCCTCCCTTGTAACCAACTCTGTGTAACCCTAGCCCCCTCCGGTGTCTATATAAACCGGAGGGTTAGGTTGTAGGACAACAACAATCATACCAGAGGCTAGCTTCTAGGGTTTAGCCTCTACGATCTCGTGGTAGATCAACTCTTGTAATACTCATATCATCAAGATCAATCAAGCAGGAATTAGGGTATTACCTCCATCGAGAGGGCCCAAACCTGGGTAAACATTGTGTCCCCCGCCTCCTGTTACCATCCACCTTAGACGCACAGTTCGGGACCCCCTACCCGAGATCCGCCGGTTTTGACACTGACATTGGTGCTTTCATTGAGAGTTCCACTGTGCCGTCACCGTAAGGCTTGATGGCTCCTTCGATCATCGGCAACGATGCGATCCAGGGTGAGGTTTTCCTCCCCGGACAGATCTTTGTATTTGGTGGCTTCGTACTGCGGGCCAATTCGCTTGGCCATCTGGAGCAGATCGAAAGCTACACCCCTGGCCATCAGGTCAGATTTGGAAACTTTAACTACACTGCCAACATTCGCGGAGACTTGATCTTCGGCGGATTCGAGCCCATGTCAGGTGCGCCGCACGATCATGACGAGCATGATTTAGCTCTGTCGTCCGACAGTGTTCGGGAGATCACGCCAGCAACTACTCCGGTCCTTAATCCGGAACAAATTGCGCCATCGGAGGACGGGTGGATAGACCCCGCCACGAAAGCCGCACTCTCAGTGGCGATAGAGCCGAATATTGACCTCACCTCCCACGAGACTCGCGTAGCCGAATCATTGGATTCGTCCCCGGCCATGGACTCTGAGCCGCTTGTGTCCGTGCCCATCGAATCTGATTGGGCGTCGATCATGGAGTTTACCTCCGCGGATATCTTTCAGCACTCGCCTTTCGGTGATGTGCTAAATTCATTAAGGTCCCTCTCCTTGTCAGGCGAACCTTGGTCGAACTATGTCCGGCTAGAATGGGATGCGGATGACGAAGAAATTCGCTCCCCGCCCACCACCCACTTAGTAGCCACTGTCGATGATTTAACTGACATGTTCGGTTTTGACTCCGAAGACATCGACGGCATGGACGACGATGCATGAGAGGAACAGGAACCATCGCCCACAGGGCACTGGACAGCCACTACATCACATGACATATACATGGTGGATACACGCAAAGAAAACAACGACGAGGAACGGAAGGATGCAGCGAAGGATAGCTCCCTCGAGAAGCAACCAAAGCGTCGGCGTAGGCACCACTCCAAATCCCGCCTCGGCAAAAACAGCGATAACAGCGCAAGAGAAAGTAACACCCCAGTCGACTCCAGAGGAAACGACGACCACATTGACCAAGCGGCAGAGCAGGATGAACCAGCAAATGGCGAACATAGTACGGATCCGCTATCCGAACATGGCAACACCGAGGATAAAGCTCATCAACCTCCCTCCGGAGAGGAAAACAGTCCGGACGAAGATGCGCACACCATCCCGAAAAGGCACTTGGAGCAAGAGAACCTCCGTAGAAGACTTATTGCCACCGCGAGGAGTCTGAAGAAGCAGAAGCAAAGACTTAAGGTCGCGCAGAATACGCTCAACAGTAGATGGAACAAAGTGCTCGGCAATGAAAAAAAGTATGGTGGTAGTTACCACACAAAGAGCTATTCAAAGTGCAAGTTGTTGCCTAAATTTGATGATGAGGCCTTAGAGCCCACACAGCCGAAAAATAAAACGGCCGACCGGTCGGATCAACCACCTTGTGGCCGCGATAGAGCGGCTAACAAGGCCGCACATAAGTCAGCACACGCTTCACGTCAGGACTTGCATCAGAAGACCGGCGCGACCATATCCATATATCGATCAAGGAAATGCGCTCCAGCGCACAACCAAAACCGAACACTACAACCGTCAGAACCCCACGACACATCCAAATACAGGGGTGCAGCACACCCCCTATGTTTCACCGATGAGGTGCTAGACCACGAATTTCTAGAAGGATTTAAACCAGTGAACATAGAGACGTACGATGGAACCACAGACCCTAGGGTCTGGATTGAGGACTTTATCCTCCATATCCATATGGCTCGCGGAGATGATCTCCACGCCATCAAGTACTTGCCCCTCAAGATGAAAGGACCAGCTCGGCACTAGCTGAAAAGCCTCCCCGAAAACTCAATTGGAAGTTGGGAGGAGCTTGAGGATGCTTTTCGGGCTAATTTTTAAGGGACCTATGTCCGACCTCCGGATGCAGATGATTTAAGTCATATAATTCAACAGCCCGGAGAGTCAGCCCGAAAGCTTTGGAACAGATTTCTCACTAAGAAGAACTAAATCATCGACTGCCCGTACGCCAAAGCCTTAGCAGCTTTCAAACACAGCAACCGAGACGAATGGCTCGCCAGACACCTCGGCCAAGAAAAATCAAGAACAATGGCAGTCCTGACAAGCCTCATGACCCGCTTTTGCGCGGGCGAAGATAGCTGGCTAGCCTGTAGTAGCACCAGCGACCCAGGCACATCCGAAGTCAGGGATGGCAATGGAAAACCACGACGCAGTAAAAGCAAGCGTCGAAATAAAGAAGACAGCCCAGATAACACGGCGGTAAACACCGGATTCAGGGGCTCTCGACCAGGTCAGCGGAAAAAGCCTTTCAAAGGCAGCTGTCGGTGTTAAAACCGGCGGATCTCGGGTATGGGGTCCCGAACTATGCGTCTAGGCGGATGGTAACAGGAGGCAAGGGACACGATGTTTTTACCCAGGTTCGGGCCCTCTCGATGGAGGTAAAACCCTACTCCTGCTTGATTGATATTGATGATATGGGTAGTACAAGAGTAGATCTACCACGAGATCAAGGAGGCTAAACCCTAGAAGCTAGCCTGTGGTATGATTATTGTTCTGTTGTTCGTCCTACGGACTAAAACCCTCCGGTTTATATAGACACCGGAGAGGGCTAGGGTTACACAGAGTCAGTTACAATGGTAGGAGATCTACATATCCGTATCGCCAAGCTTGCCTTCCACGCCAAGGAAAGTCCCTTCCGGACACAGGACGAAGTCTTCAATCTTGTATCTTCATAGTCCAGGAGTCCGGCTGAAGGTATAGTCCGGCTATCCGAACACCCCCTAATCCAGGACTCCCTTAGTAGCCCCTGAACCAGGCTTCAATGACGACAAGTCCGGCGCGCAGATTGTCTTCGGCATTGCAAGGCGGGTTCCTCCTCCAAGTACTTCATAGAAGATTTCGAACACAAGGATAGTGTCCGGCTCTGCAAAATAAGTTTCCACATATTGCCATAGAGAGAATAATATTCACACCAATCTAATCTGCTGACGTATCCCGCAGCGTGACATCACGCCACGACCAAGCCTTTATTCGAATCGTTTTATTGTCCCACCTCAGCGTGTTATGCGAGGCGGTTTCCTTGGCACGTCTTGTCAAAGCAGAGATCGTGTCCCCTTATTCCGGGATTCTCATCAATACGGGCGTGGGTAACCCAACCGCGCCATTGATTATGGCGCTTGGGAGGTAAGCGAGTTTTAACAGGCTGGTGGGGACGCACAGTCGCATCTGCCCATATAAGGGGATATGGATCCACCTTTTCACCTACACCTTCTTCCTCCTTTGCCTATCCATTTTCCGCGCACTCGAGCTCCAGCACCCAAGTCCGCATTCCCCACCTCAACCTTCTCCATCCATGTCCGGAGCAGGAGGCAAGTGGATGGTCTCCTCCGTCACGGAGGGACACATCAAAAAACTAAGGAAGGCCGGATACTTGTCTAACAACATCGCGCACCGGCTTCCCGAAGAGGGGCAGCTCCTTCCCACCCCAAAGCCCCATGAGAGGGTAGTGCTCCTTCCCCACTTCCTCCGCGGACTGGGCTTTCCTCTCCACCCATTCGTCCGGGGGCTCATGTTCTACTACGACCTGGATTTCCACGATCTGGCCCCGAACTTCATCCTCAACATCTCGTCGTTTATCGTCGTGTGGGAGGCTTTCCTCTGCATCTGCCCCCATTTCGGCCTATGGCTCAAGACTTTCAATGTCAAGCCAAAGGTGGTGCGCGGCAACCTGGCGGAGTGCGGAGGTGCCTTGGCGGGCAAGATGCCCAACGTCCTATGGCTCGAGGGCTCCTTTGTGGAGACCCTAAAGGGGTGGCAATCGGGGTGGTTTTACATCACCGAGCCGCGCGACCCTGAATGGGTCGCAGCCCCTGAGTTTCGATCCGGATCCCCCACACGGCTCACGTCCTGGAAAGAGATGGGCCTGTCGTGGGGCGACAAAGGAGAGGTGACTGGACTGCAAACATGCATCCAAACCCTGGTGAACAAGAAGCTTAAACTTGTCAATGTAGTCCAGGTTATGCTCATCCGCCGGATCCTCCCGTGTCAACAACAGCCTTTCAACCTGTGGGAGTTCGACCCGGCACAGCACCCAACTCTGAGCAGGCTCTTCGACACGACGTACAAAGATGCCTGGAAGGCGCTATTCAAGGGCGCCGAGGCTCCCACATCCGCTACCGAGGATCGCGGATTCATCACGCAGCGTCACGCAAGTGTGGTAAGCTATTTTTACCTTTTACAGGGTATTAGTTTTTCATAGTTTGACTCTATGTGGGATCTAAGCTCCCTTACCTGTGACAGGATTGGCAGGCGAAGTCCGGAAAGATCAGCTGTCTGGCTCCTTTGCCCGAAGACCCAGCGGACGCTCTATTGGCGAAGCTGCTGGTTCCGGCACCCTATGTGGTGCCGGAGAAGAAGGCCAAGAAGAAGGCCACAGGGACTTGAAAGAGTGCCCGACGTCTAGAGGTGTCAGATTCATCGTTCGACGACTCCGAGACGCACTCCTCCCGTGAAGACGAGGAGGAGGAAGAAGAAACCTCTACCCCTCCAGCGGGGGGAGGAAAGAAAAGGAAGGCTGCCCCGACCGGGGAGGCCGAAGGGTCCAAGAAGGGGAAGTGCCATCCTCCGGACTACTCCACCGACACCGACGACAGCGAAGAGGAGTGGCCGCATAGGGCCAAGCGCCCAGCGAAATCGTAAGTATCCGGATACCAGACTAACTCATAGTGTTCCTTTATTGTACAGCTCTTCCTTATGTCAAATATAATTATCCAGTCCTCCCAAAGACCGGCTCGACGTGTCATCGAGCGGTTCCCTGGACTCGTCGGACATAAACTCTCTTCCGACAGCTACCTCCCCCCGTCCTACGGATGACGCCGAGGTGGCGTCCCAGGAGGTTCCAAGCCAGGAGGAGGTGGTCCCAGAGTCGCCACAAGGCGACCTTCCGGACCCCAGGTGCCAAGGGGATAGAACCCCTAAGGGCTCCAAGTCCGGCCCTAGGTCGGACACCGCTCCAGAACCTTCAAAGGTTCCAGAGTCCAGCGGGCGACCTCCTTCCAAGAGGAGCAAGCCCACTGAGCCGGTGGCCCCCGTCCAACCGGAGGTGCCGGACAATCTGCTGGAGGTGCTTAAAGGCGCCTCCATCGACGAGGAGCATCGCACCATTATGAGTGCAGTGGTTCAGAAAGTTCAGTCCGCCAAGAGCGGGCTGACCGAAGCCTGTGCCGGCCTTTTAACAGGCTTTGAGGTATGTAATAAATATGTAAAAATATTACCGCATAGACAGTAGCCCCTGATGCTCTGTTGGGCGTTCAAAAAGAAAAGCCGAATAGACGATCTAATAAAATTCGCAGGAGTCTAACAAAAGTAAGTCAATATGCGTATGTAGGCTTCACTGCTGGCGTTCGCCGCACTGACTGCGGAGGTGGACACGCTAAAGCAGAACCTCGAGCGGTCCGAGCAAGAGCTCGGCCTTGCCAAGAAGCAGCTCAAGGACAAAGAAGGTAAGAAATACCTTATTAAATATAAAAAGGTGCAATTGCAAAAAGTGACAGGACTAACGTGGCTATTGTAGGGGCCACAACGGAGGTGGCAACCCTGAAGCAAGCGTTGTCCGAGGCCGAGAAGAGGGCGGCCACGGAGCGCACTGAGCGGGAGAAGTATGAGGCGCAGGTTGGCGAGGTGCGGCAAGAGCTCCAGTCTCTCATGAAAAAACATGAGAGTTTGGAGCTTGACTCAAAGACCCGAGAGTCCGAGCTCGCGGCGGCCAATGAGAAGGCCAAGTCTGCCAAGGCCGAAGCCCAGAAGGCCCTCCAGGAGGTTGAGGCGATGAAGAAGATAGCGGCGAGTAAGGCTTTCTTTATGCAAAGCAAGCATGTGAAAGTCAATTCTTTGTTACTTACCCGAATTCGGAGCTCGCCAGGAGCATTCGCAGATTTGCCCCGCAGTGTGTTTGATGCCGCCGCATTCTACCGAGCCAAGGAGGGAAGCTCGACAGAGAAGGTGTTTTGGTCTTAGTATGCTGAGGCCGGACTCCCTGTGCCCTTGAGCGACCAGCTGAAGCAACTGGTCGAGATCCACAAGGTGGCCGAACAGGCCATGAAGGGCCTCATAGTTCGGCTGTGGCCTGTAGAGGCTCTGCCAGGGAGCTACTTTGGGCTGGTGAGGCGGCTGGTGGAGGCCTGTCCAAGGCTCGAAGTCGTCAAGCGCTTCGTCTGCATCGAAGGTGCCCGTAGGGCGCTTGCCCATGCTAAGGTGCACTGGGGCAAGCTTGATGCGGAGAAGCTTGTGAAGAACGGGCCGCCGCCGGGCAAGGAGCACCGCCACCCCGAGATGTACTATAAGGGCGTTCGGAAGGCGCCAGCCTTATGGCGGACAAATGCTCGAAAGATGTAATTTTTGAGTAAAACTTGTTTATTTTGTCCTGTGCGCGGAAAACTTGTTCATGTGCGCTAAGCAATGCTTTGTGAATTTAAAATATTACCTTCTGTGCGGCTGTTTATCAAATTTTGAGAGATGGTGAGTCGTTGGCTTCTGCCCCCATGCCACAAGTGCCGGGGTGTTCGGGATAAACTTGAGCGCTCTTTTTCCCATTCTTGGGTCCTTCGAGGGAGGCGCTCAACACAACGAATAAGGCAATCGGACTATAATGCTTGGACACTCTCACTTAGCCATAGAATTCTATAATTTTAAATTTCGGTGAAGCCCCTAGTGTTCGGAAGACCGAGTTTGGGGCGCTATCCACGCCTGGGCCGGACAAAGCCGACTCTTCGCTCTAAGCGGCATAAGTCTTTAGGGACTCGAAAACCTCTCGAACAGCGACCAGCTCTCGCCTTATCATGACGGTCAGTTTTAGCTTTCTCTACTGAGGTGCTTTAGCCCAGCTCAACTGGGGCACAATCGCAGTAGTTCTCCTAGCGCTACCTTAGCTGATACAACGGAACATAAGGTACCAAAACATAGGAGTCGGGCAAACCCAACATTTGACCCAAGACATGATTCGGAGCCGATGCATATAATGCTATAAGTTCGGGGTGCCGCACTTGCGAAAGTGTTCGGACTTCTCACACCGTGTTGTGGGGTACTTAAGCCCCTGGTGTATTGGCCGTACCAAAGTGTACGGGTGCGACATGTCATTAATGAACATGTATTCTTAAAAAAGAGTAATACGGTAATAGACAAAAGCTATGCACTGTTTATTTGAAGAAGCCGCGATCAAAGCAGAACGATACAAATTGTGCGATAAGCAAAATGTGGGACTATTTGACATGTCCTATCCAGGGGCGGACTGTGGAATGATATGCAAAACAGGTATACTGCTCGTTATAGAGACCACCTTAGAGTTCCATAGTGCGGCGTGGTTTTCTTCTTCCCTGGTTCTTGCATCGTTTGTGCGGCAATTGTACTGTCGGCTTAGGCCTTCCGAAGAATGGAGTCCTGAAAGTAAGATAAAAGTAAGAAATCAGCAGCCCCTAGTGCGGTTTAAGCCGTGTTTTGGGCGCGCCGTGATGATGCCCCTCCCCCTGTCCCCATGGTATTTCCATAGCGTAATTATGTACGCGCAGTACTTGTTTCCAATTTCGTGAGGGCTGGGGTTGGGGCCGTATTGCTACGCCTGCTCACAACGTGCCAGGCGGTCTTGCTGTAGGTTACTCCAGGCGCGCTTGACGGTGTCTGGACGTTTAGTGACTGGACTAGAAAATTGCCTTGAGAGGCTTCTTTGTACTTCCGCTGCGAGAGCCTCCGTATGCTCCTCCGTACGGAGAGAGCGTTCGGTGTTCCCATTGACCGTAATGACTCCTCGAGGGCCTGGCATCTTGAGCTTGAGGTATGCGTAATGCGGTATTGCATTGAACTTGGCAAATGTCATTCGCCCAAGCAGTGCGTGATAGCCACTGCAGAACGGGACTATGTCGAAGATTAATTCCTCGCTTCGGAAGTTATCCGGAGATCCGAAGACCACTTCAAGTGTGACTGCGCCTGTATAATTGGCCTCTACACCTGGTATGACGCCTTTAAAGGTCGTTTTAGTGGGTTTAATCCTCGAAGGATCGATGCCCATTTTCCGCAGTGTATCCTGATAAAGCAGGTTCAGGCTGCTGCCGCCGTCCATGAGGACTCGAGTGAGGTGAAATCCGTCAATGATTGGGTCGAGAAACAATGCGGCGAATCCGCCGTGACGGATGCTAGTGGGGTGGTCCCTTCGATCAAAAGTGATCGGGCAGGAGGACCATGGGTTGAACTTCGGGGCGACTGGCTCCATCGCGTATACGTCCCTTAACGCACGCTTCCGCTCCCTCTTGGGGATGTGGGTTGCGTATATCATGTTCACCGTCCTCACTTGTGGGGGGAATCCCTTGTGTCCACTACTGTTCGGCGGCCGGGGCTCTTCCTCATCGTCGCTATGTAGCCCATGATCTCTGTTTTTAGCGTGTAACTTGCCTGCCTTCTTGAACACCCAACAATCCCTGTTGGTATGATTGGCTGGCTTTTCGGGGGTGCCATGTATTTGGCACAAGCGGTCGAGTATTCGGTCCAAACTGGACGGGCCCGGAGTATTTCTTTTGAATGGCTTTTTCCGCTGACCGGGTTTAGAGCCTCTGAATCCGGCGTTAACTGTTGTATCATCAGCATTGTCGCCGTTAATGCGGCGCTTGTGCTTGTTGCGACGCGACCTGGCACTGTTGTCCTTGGTATCCGAGTTACCAGGGATCTTGGTTATGTTATTGCTACGAGCCAGCCAGCTGTCTTCTCCCGCACAAAAGCGGGTCATGAGCATCATGAGGGCTGCCATAGATTTTGGCTTCTCCTGTCCAAGGTGCCGGGCAAGCCACTCGTCGCGGATATTATGCTTGAAGGCCGCTAGGGCCTCTGCGTCCGGACAGTCGACGATTTGATTTTTCTTGGTTAGGAACCGTGTCCAGAATTGCCTGGCCGATTCCCCTGGCTGCTGAATTATGTGGCTTAGGTCATCGGCGTCTGGTGGTCGCCCATAAGTGCCCTGGAAATTGTCGAGGAATGCGGCTTCCAGGTCCTCCCAACAACCAATTGACTCTGTTGGCAAGCTGTTAAGCCAATGCCGAGCTGGTCCTTTAAGTTTGAGTGGGAGGTATTTGATGGCGTGTAGATCGTCGCCGCGGGCCATGTGGATATGGAGGAGATAGTCCACGATCCATACCGCAGGGTCTGTTGTGCCATCATATGAGTCAATGTTCACGGGTTTGAAACCCTATGGGATTTGATGATCCATTACTTCATCCGTGAAGCATAGTGGGTGTGCGGTGCCTCTGTATTGGGCTATATCACGACGCAGCTCAAACGAGCTTTGTCTATTGTGTTCGGCCCGGCCGGATTTACTATGTCCGGAGTGACGATCACCGTCACGTGCCGTGGGGCGCCCACGCGGTCCATAGATCGACCTTGTGTGCTTTGCCTTGTCCTCCAATATATCTCGCAGGTCTGGCGCATTCCCCCGTGCCTTGGTATTTTTAAAGCGGCGCCGGGGTGCGGATTGAGTGGAGGGCCGAGAGGCCTCTTTGTCACAGCCAGGTGGTGGCCGGTCGGCCGCATCATGCACTGGTGATGTAGGTGCTTCTTCCTCTAATCGGGGTAGCAACCTGCGCTTTGGGTAGCTCTTGGAGGGGCGTTCGAGTTCATACTCTTCGGCCGCTAGGACTTCTGTCCATTTGTCGGCTACCAAGTCTTGATCAGCTCTAAGTTGTAGTTGTTTTTTCTTGAGGCTGCTCGTCGTGGCTATAAGCCTGCGTTTGAAGCGCTCTTGTTTGACGGGATCCTCAGGCACGACAAAATCATCGTCGTCGAGGCTTGCCTCGTCTTTGGAGGGAGGCATATAATTATCATCCTCGACCTCTCTGTCTGCCGCTCTCTCGTGAGGGCTGGCTTCTCCGTCCTCCTGTGCTGAGTTTTGCTGGAGGGGGTTTTCTTCGGCACTGTCCGTAGTGTTATTATCTCCCGTGCCAGAATCACCGTTTTTGCTTTGGCGGGATTTAGAGCGGCGCCGTTGACGTCGGCGCTTAGGTTGTTTCTTGGAGGGGTCATCCTCCGCTGTTCCATCGCCATCGCCCTCTTTTGGGGTATCCACCATGTATATGTCATATGACGAGGTGGCTTTCCAGTGCCCTATAGGCGCTGATTCCTGATGGTCTCCTGCATCGGCGTCCATACCGTCTATGTCTTCGGAGTCGTAGTCGAGCACGTCGGTTAAATCATCGATAGTGGCTACAAAGTGGGTGGTGGGTGGGTTTTGAATTTCTTCATCATCTGCATCCCAACCTTGCTGACCACAGTCCGGCCAGGGCTCTCTTGATAAAGAGAGAGACTTTAGTGAATTCAGAATATCGCCAAAAGGCGAGTGCTGAAAGATGTCTGCGGCGGTGAACTCCATAATCGGCGCCCAATCGGATTCGATCGGCAGGGGCGCGGGAGGCTCGAAGTCCGGAGGGGAGTCTGGCACCTTGGAGTCATAGGCTTCGCAAAGGACAAAGCTGGTGTTCAGCTCGATCGCCGCAGAGATTTCAGCCTCCAAGGCGGCGTCCAACCACCTGTCCTCGATCGGCGCGATCGGCTTCGAACTAAGGGTCGGGGCCGATGCGGGCGCGGCCTCCAAAGCGTTGTTCGGCGGCAGAGCTAAATCGTGCCTTTCATGACAGTGCAGCGCGCTCGGCTGTGGCTCGAATCCATCGAAGATCAAGTCTCCGCGGATATCAGCCATGTAGTTAAGACTTCAAAATCTGACCTGATGGCCAGGGGCGTAACTTTCGATCTACTCCATATGGCCAAGCGAATTGTCCCGCAGTGCAAAGCCGTCGAATACGAAGATCTGTCCGGGGAGAAAAGTCTCACCCTGTACCGCATCGCTGCTGATGATCGAGGAAGCCATCGGGCCTAAAAGTGACGACATAGAGGAACTCTCAATGAAAGCACCAATGTCGGTGTCAAAACCGGTGGATCTCGGGTAGGGGGTCCCAAGCTGTGCGTCTAGGCGGATGGTAACAGGAGGCAAGGGACACGATGTTTTTACCCAGGTTCGGGCCCTCTCGATGGAGGTAAAACCCTACTCCTGCTTGATTGATATTGATGATATGGGTAGTACAAGAGTAGATCTACCACGAGATCAAGGAGGCTAAACCCTAGAAGCTAGCCTATGGTATGATTATTGTTCTGTTGTTCATCCTACGGACTAAAACCCTCCGGTTTATATAGACACCGGAGAGGGCTAGGGTTACACAGAGTCGGTTACAATGGTAGGAGATCTACATATCCGTATCGCTAAGCTTGCCTTCCACGCCAAGGAAAGTCCCTTCCGGACACGGGACGAAGTCTTCAATCTTGTATCTTCATAGTCCAGGAGTCTGGCTGAAGGTATAGTCCGGCTATCCGAACACCCCCTAATCCAAGACTCCCTCAGTAGCAGAGATGGACCATCCAGCCTAAACAAGATTCTAGACAAACTATGTCAAATTCATGGCACCCCCAATAAACCTGCAAATCACACCTACAAAGAATGTTGGGTCTTCAAGCAGGCAGGTAAGCTAAACGCCGAGCACAAGGGGAGGGAGACACCAAGTGAAGACGAGGACGAGCCTCGCTAGCAAAGCACTGGGGGACAGAAAAATTCCCACCAGAGGTCAAAACAGTGAACATGGTCCACGTGACAAAGAAGAGAAGCAAACATGCACTCCGAGACACAGGTGTCGTAGAGCCCGCCACCCCTAAGTCCAACCCCTGGTTGGCCTTCCCGATCACTTTTGATCGCAGGGATCACCTGACAAGCATAAAGCACGAAGGATTGGCCGCCTTGATGATAGACCCAATAATAAACGGATACCATCTCACATGAGTCCTTATGGACGGCGGCAGTAGTCTTAATCTGATATATCAGGACAGACTCCGCAAAATGGGGATAGACCCGACAAAAATCAGCCATAGTAATACTACCTTCAAGGGAGTAATACCAGGCCCAGAGGGCCGCTGCACGAGCTCTCTAATACTAGAGGTTGTATTCGGTTCTCCCGACAACTTCCGAAGCGAAAAGTTAACCTTCGGCATCGCTCCATTCCGAAGTGGCTATCAAGTACTACTCGGAAGAGCAGCTTTTGCTCGTTTTAATGCAGTACCGCATTACGCTTCTCTCAAGCTAAAGATGCCTGGTCCATGCGGCATCATCACAATTAGCGGAAATATTGAACATTCCTTACGCGTGGAAGAATGTGCGATGACTTTAACAGCCGAACATTAAACGGCCCCTCCAACCAGAATAAATGATCGGTCATCAAGACTGCGGACACGGCTAGACGAGTCTGGCGCATTACTAGCTATAACAGCTTAGATAAACCCGAGATTGGTTTGATGGTTATACCCCCATAGACGATACCATGGGCTTCCCACATGTAAACAGGGCTAGTTCGGCTCAACTTTACTTATCTTGAATTTTAATGGTTTATTGAGAATAACCAATTTTTCGCACGACAACTTTCACCTAAGTTTCCAGGATACGGCACAACAGATACACAGGCGCAGACGTGCAGCAGGGACCCGCTCAAACATTTCTTTTTAGATTAAGACCCTGTGTAAACCTTTTTTACTGTCTCTTGTTGTTCACATCCTCCGGATACTCAGTACAACCGAGAAGGATGCTGACGTTATTGGCATTTCGCCACATCAGAACATTGCACGTACCTGGACACTTGGGGTTCATTATCAAGGGCATTGCTCAGCCTGACATATGTTATAAAGACCGAATACCTTAGGGAGTGTTCGGCGTCGCGAGTTTGGCCTTATATGCATCAACTCTGAATCATGTCTTTGGTTAAATGTTGGGTTTGCCCGGCTCTCGTGTTTTGCTACCTTATGTTCCACTCTATCGGCTAAGGTGGCACCAGGAGAACTACTGCGATTGTGCCCTGGTTCATCCGGATGAGCACCTCAGTAGAGAAAGCCAAAAACTGACTGTCATGATAAAGCGCGAGACTGGTCAACCACTCGATGACTTGGCGGAATCTTCGGGATCCCTTCGCATTAACGAATGGCCGTTTCCCGGTCATGTATGTACGCGCTATCGGCGTTCTGGGAACGGGGGTCCCCAGACTTGCCTGCCTGCGGCCTGCGGCGTGGCTTAAAGGGGGCCCAGCACGGCCCATCTTCATCAACACAAGACCCAAGACCCTCGCGAGGGGCCAAGCCTCGCGGGGCGGACGACGTGGAGCTTCCTCAGGCGTGGCCTCATCAGGCTGGCTCACGAGGAGGCGGAGAGATCAAGGCGGGGTACCTCGCGAGGTGCCCATGACGCAAGCCATGACGACTAGGGGTGTCAGGCGGGCGCCAGCCCGCGCGGTGTCCTCCTTTCCTCTTTGGTGCAAAGGGGGCAAGCGCAGGCGAGAGGATCAAGCAAAGGCATCCATTTCGGTGCAACGAGACCAAGACCAGTCCAACGGTGGGGAGGAGGTCATCGTGGAGCCCAGGACGGCGTCACCATAGAGCCTTTGGCAGGCGAGGACCAACTTTAGTCAGGATAAGTGTACCAGATGTTCCCCTTCAAAATGGCCAATTGTTGGCGCCCTTCCCGCTCAATATTTGGGGAAGAGGCCCAGGGCCTTTGCCTATAAATAGGCCTAGCCACCCCCAGGGTAGGGGGATCTAGACATCTAGCAATCGAGAAACCTAATCAGCTAGGATCCAGAGAGAAGGGCGATTGAACTCCTCTTAGCAGTTCGTCCCCCCAGCCAAGAACAGACCCTCGTGAGGCTGTTCTTCCTTGTATTGTTCATCATCATCAGCCCAAGAGGCAATCCACCACACCACACTGGAGTAGGGTATTACACCACATCGGTGGCCCGAACCAGTATAAACCCTGTGTCTCTTGTGTTGTTCTTTTAGTAGTTTAGATCTTTGCGAGACGGAGAGGTAGAGGGCGTAATCTTCGTGCGCACCCCAGAGTTCGAACCTCAAGGGTCTGCCGGAACCCGAAATCCGACATCTGGCGCACCAGGTAGGGGTGCGCCGGGATTTGTCTTCCACCGCTCCGCTCTCCTCCGACCGTCGCGTCCATGTCCGACACTCGTCGGGCCCGCGCCGAGCGCCCGGCCGCCATCGCTTCCCGCGTCTCCCGGATGGCTCCCGTCGGCGGGCGTCCTCGTCGTTCCCCGTCGCCCGCCATCAACGCCGCCACCGGCCCGGCGGGGAACAAGCATCTAGCGTCCTCTCAGCATCCGTCCGTGCGGCAAGACGGCCGCACCGCTACTCCATCGCTCACACCAGCTGGTTCTTCGTCCCGCGCGCTCCATGCACCCTTGGAGGCCCGGGCTGCGCTCATCGCGGCTAACGAGCTCCTGCGCTACCGTCCCGTCGACGACGTCTATGAAGAGTGGCTCGACCGTGTCGCCGAGCTCGTCCGCGCCGCAAGGGGCTCTCCCGCGCCGTCCGTTCCGCTGCGCCGCACCTCGCCCCGCGCGGGCAACGAAGCTCCGGGGGCGTACCAGCCGCCTCCTCTTCAAGAAGACGCCATGGCTCCAAGGCGCGCGGCCCCTGGCCGGAACCCGCTCCGTCAGGCGCTGGCGCGACAAGAGCAGAGTTGCCAAGAAGTCCCTCGCCCGCAAGAAGTTGCCCTGGCGCTCCCTGCCCCGGCACGTCACGACCCTGCTCCTGCGCCCGCGCGTCAAGACCCTGCGCTGCTCCCAGCTGCAGCGCATGGGGACCGGCAAGACCAAGCTCTCCACCAGCCAAGGCCCCCCGTGGCCACCGCAGGCTGCCGTGCCTACACCACTGAGCTGTGTAGGGTCGCATGGCCCGGCAAGTTCAAGCCAGACCTGCCTCCCCGGTACGACGGCACGACCGACCCTGCAGAGTTCCTCCAGCTCTATGAGCTGGGCATCGAAGCTTCCAGCGGGGACGAGAAGGTCATGGCGAACTGGTTCCCCATGGCACTGAAGGAAGGAGCTCGCATCTGGCTCTTGAATCTGGCTCGAGGCACGATCTCTTCCTGGGACCAGATGCGCACCCGCTTCATCGCCAACTTCCAAGGTACTCGCGACCGGCCGTCCGCCGTGAGCGACATGCGCCGCATCAAGCAACAACCCGGAGAGACCCTGCAAAAGTACATCCAGCGCTTCAACAGTGCACGCCTCAAGATCCCCAAGATGTCCGAGGAGGCCATCATCTCAGCCTTCTCCAATGGAGTGCGCGACGTCAAGATGAAGGAGGAGCTGGCGATGCATGAAGACCTGTGCACCTCCCTGGAGCTGTTCAACTTGGCGACCAAGTGCGCCAGGGCTGAGGAAGGACGTCTCTCCCTCCTCGAGCTGTCTGCCGCAGACCCAGAAGAGAAGAAGCCCAAGGCCAAGGACATGAAGCGCAAGGGGGCTGCCGTGCTCGCGGCAGAACCAGACACCAAGCGGGGCAAAGATCAGCCCGAATCCTTCAGGGGCAACCGGTACTGTGTGTACCACGACCTCCACACCCACAACACCAACGAATGCCAAGAACTCCGCCCCGTGCGAGAAGGAAGGATCGGCCGTCGTCCCGACCGTGCTGACCGGGGCTACGGCCGAGGAGGAGGAAGAAACGCAGGACGCTGGGAAGACCGCGGCCCGCGCCAAGGATGGCGAGATCAACCTCGCGAGGACCGCTGGCGAGACATGCCTCGCAAGGGGGACTGGAGGGATCAGCCTTGTGAGGACCGCCCACAAGGCAACGCAGGCCTCCCTCCACTGCCACCGCAGCCAAGGAGGAACGAGGACCGCCATCAAGGCGAGGGGGCTGGGGGCTTCCAGGAGCCACGCGCGATCGCCTGCATCCTGGGCGGAGATCAAGCCCCTTCCTCCCAACGCATCTTCAAGCAGTTTGCCCGCGAGGTGAATGCAGTCCTCCCCAAGCTCGAAGCAACGCGCCCTCTCAGGTGGTCGGCGTGTGCCATCACGTTCAGCTCAGCGGATCAGCTCAAGTGTGCGGCCACAGCCGGAGTCCTCCCGATGCTTTGCTCCCCAGTCATCAGCAACGTACTGGTCACCAGGACCCTCATCGACGGCGGGGCAGGGCTCAACGTCCTGTCCGTGGAAACATTCAACAATCTCCAAGTGCCCTATGACCAGCTTCAGCCAACCAACCCTTTCTCCGGAGTCACCGACGGTTCCACGGTCCCGATTGGGCAGGTCCGCCTCCCTGTCACCTTCGGGGCACGCAACAACTACCGCACCGAGCTCATCGACTTCGACGTCGCCCACATCCGCCTGCCGTACAACACCATACTCGGGTACCCAGCGCTGGCCAAGTTCATGGCCGTAACTCACCATGGCTACAACGTCCTCAAGATGCCAGGAAGTGGCGGAGTCATCACTGTGTCCAGTGAAGAAAAGGATGCGGTGTGTTCCCTGGAGCGAGCCTTTCAGGCCGCGTCACTGGAAGACCCAGATCATGGAAGCAGGAGGCTTCCCGAGACCACCCCCAAGAAGAAGAAGACATCGTCTGGACCGGCCCCTCAGAAGGCGGGCCCCTCAGGGCCCGCATCTGCCCAAGGGGAACCTCCTTCCATCGCATAGGAAAGCGCGCCCGGCGCCCTCCTCAGGCAGGGCTCGGGGGCTCTCCCTTGGAGGGCCACCTACCTGGCCAAGGTCACGAGGGAGGCGCTTAGGCACCACGTGGAGGCGTGTTTTGATGCACGTTTCCCTCAAGAAGGAGCAAGGCAAGGTAGGTCAGACCAGCAGGAGTTCGTCAACAAGGCCGTTCAAGAACTACAGGAATCAAGAGTCATGAGAGGCTGCCGGCGTCTATCGGCTGTGGCTCCCCATCCAGGCGAGGATGGTGGGCTGCGCGTCTGCATCGATGTACTAGGGCTCAACCGAGTCGCCTCGCTGGAGCGCCTCTGGCCCTCGCAGGTGGGGCGCTGTGGAGGTCCGCCCCACAGCTACGCTCGCATGCCCTACGGCTTGCCGAGCGCGGCTGCTACGTACCAGCGCCTTATGAGGGGCATCACGGAGGCTCAAGAAGACAGGCATTTCGCAGCCTTGGCGCAGATGGAGATGATTCGCGAAGAGCCACCAGTGCCTCCGGAGCCTCCCGAGGCCCCAGGGCCTGGGGGCTCGTGAGGATCGGCTTCTGCAGCCCACCGAGTCTGCTGCACCAACACCCCTTTGTCCTCGACATCTTCAGGTGACATCTTTCAAGTTTCATTTCCAGCTGGGAGAGCCCTCCCAGGGCTGCATCATTCCCAGGCCGCGTGGGTCCGTCCCTGCGGCATGTATCCCTTTTATTTCATGTTGACTAGCTTGCTTTGTTGGGGGCGCCCCTCGGGCTGCATCATCCCCAAGTCGCTCGGGCCTGACCCAGCGATGTCTACCTTCCCAGCATCTATTTGAATGAATCCACTCCTTCGCGGCTAACGTGTTTGATCTAGTTGCCTGCTCAACTGACGCCAACGGACGGAACTGCTCCCACAGTGGCGCGACGCTTGTGCATGGATCCGTCCCTGCAAGGCCCGGCGGCATGTATCTCCCTTGCGTTTATTTCCGACTATGCATTCTCCCATCATGCTTGATTACTTGATGCCTGTCCACGGCACCTCTTCTTCTCCATGTCGACCACTTGCACGTTAAAGGGGGGTACCTGAGCATCGCGACTCAGGGCTCTTACCGGCACTCCAGCCCTCACCCTCTGGCCTTGTCCACGGCATCGCGACCTGGCATACCAACGACGGCTGAGACCAGCTCGAGGGCCGGGACCCAAGGACGTAGAGTGTCGGCATCTAACCAAATTTGCAGGAACACATCACAAGACAAGGCCCAGTGCCAGGCGCAACCCGCCTAGAGGTAGGGCCCCGTGAGTCCCGCGCTGGCTCATGGGTGCCCAGATACACCTCACCTAGCCCTACCGTGCCGGCCACATGTTAGGGCGGGGTTGTACACACCCCGGGGCTCCTCTCGGAGAGGGGCCCCCTCCCACGTACCAGTGGAAGCACCATGCTCTGTGCTGGCTGACGACACTGCCGAGGAGCGGCTATGCCCGTACACATGCGGATGCGCTATGCTCCGCGCTGGTGATAAACAACTGAGGGTGGCCCCCGGGCCGCATCAACCTCAGGGAGCCCAGAGCTCAGTGTCTAGCCTCATCGCAACGCCTCCCCTCGGGAGTGCCACGCGAGGGGGCTAGGCACGGGGGCTGCGCCTGGGTCACGCCCAGACGTACGCCACCTAGCCAGGCCCCTCGGGCCTGGTTCATCGCGCGTCTCTCCCCGAGCGGAGCCAAGGTATGATGGCCATTTGAGCGTCAAGGGGGACTCCTGAGCATCGCGACTCAGGGGCCTAACTGGTCCCGTAGCCCCTCACTCCTTAGTTCCGAAAGGCTAATGCTGGGTGAGGTACGCGCGGGGCCGGGCTCTGCAGAAGTAGAACGGTAGACCCACTTGCATCTCACCTCATCACTTGTTGTTTGCGCGTCAAGGGGGACTCCTGAGCATCGCGACTCAGGAGCCTAACTGGTTTCGTAGCCCCTCACTCCTTTGGTCCTGTCCTGGTTTCCGGTCGGGGCTAATGTTGGGTGAGGTACGCGCGGAGTCGGGCTCTGCAGACGTAGAACGGAAGATCCACCTACATCACACCTCCCTACTTGTTGTTCGTGCGCCAAGGGGGACTCCTGAGCATCGTGACTCAGGAGCCTAACTTGCCACGTAGCCCCTCACTCCTTTGGTCCCGTCCTGGTTTCCGGTCAGGGCTAATGTTGGGTGAGGTACGCGCGGGGCCGGGCTCTGCCGGCGTAGAACACAAGCAAGTAGGGAGGAAATACATAAAATTCAAGGAATTTAAAAGCAAATATTACAGTCCATACTGTCGTCTCAATACCAAACGCGAGTTTAAACGCCTCCCCGAGGCATGATACATGTGCAGGGATTAAAAGCAGGACAGGAGCAGTAGCGGAGTCACTTGTCGGCGGTGGAGCAGCACGGGTGGCTTCGCCTCATGGAGCAGCAGGACCGGCAGTGCCTTGCTTCGGCTTGGCGCTGAAGGCCCAGAACTTCCCCACCAGAGCCTCTGCGCGACCCTTCACGGCCTCGACAGCTGCAGCAGCACCCTCGCCGCTTACCGGCTCCAACAGGCTGTCGAGGTCGATGCTGGGGTCGCGAAGGTAGATGTGGGCGAAGACCTCGTCAGCGCTGCAGAAGACAGGACACACGCCTCGGCCTCGGCCGTGGGGCCAAGGCCAAGCGCGACATCCTCAAGGGCACGAACCAGGAAGGGAAGCAGCTTGGCGGGGCCATCCTCGGCGCCAGCCAGCGGGCTCTCTAGGCCACTCTTGTAAAGTGTCTTCGGCGAGGAACGAGCTTTCTTCTCCATGTTCGCGAAGGCCACACGATCCTTGGCAAGAGCCTGGGCCTTGTTGTCCAGCTCGACCTTCATCGCCCCCAACTCCTTCTTCAGCGTGCCTAGGCGGTCGCGGCGCTTCTTGATCTTAGCCTCCCGGCCCTCGATGGCTGCCTCGCGAGCCTTCACATTTTCTTCTTGCTCCTGGCGAAGTCGGGCCTCTTCCGCAAGCTGGTCCCGCAGGCCTTGCACCTCGTCCTCTAGTGCCTTGAAGTGACCGCGGACTTTAACCACCTCCCCCAGGGTCGTGTCACGAGCAGCCTTCGTCTCAAGGACGGCCTGCCTCTCCTCGTCGTAGGCCGTCGAGGCTTGAACCAGCGCCGCCCGAATCGAGGCGTCGGAGCAAATCCATCCTGAAGCCAGCTCCAAGCGCCCGGCCACCAGGTGAGGGTTGGCGCCAAGAAGATCCTGTCGCAGCCGGTCCAGTCCAGCAACATCACGCTCTAGGACGGCAGGAGGAGTTGGAGAGACAGCAGTCGATGGAACGGGAGGAGAAGGTAGCGGCGGCGGGACCACAGCATCCTGAGGCGGAGTCTGCTGCACCCCAACGACTGTGGCGGCGGCGGCAGGCAAAGGCACCTCAGGAGTCACTTGGGCCATGGGGGCTGAGCTCGCCCCAGCCAGCTCAGCCAGACCTCGCGAGGATGACCGGGCAGGAGAAGCCCGTGCGTCGCTGTCACCTTCCCCCGCAGGCGGAGGCGCTGCCGCGGATGGAGCCTCAGGAGCCCCCTTCAGCTTCTTCGCCGCGGGCGCCAACCTATTCAAGAGATGCGAACATCAAGCCTCACCAGCGGAACAAGAAATAAAGACAAGGATCAAGCGCTTATGGGTCGTCACCGATGAGCTCGGGCAGCCTCCGGCCAAATTTGAAGCCTGACAGCCGGCTGGAAGGGTCAACCTCGGAGGCAGAAGGCGCGTCTGCAGACCGCCTCGGGGCGGGGGCAGACCCACGGGAGATCAGCCCTGTCCTGTCCTTCATCGCACTACTAGGAAAAGGGCTATAGATAGGATTGGTACTAATGGCGCACCATGAAAGTAGTGCGCCACTACTATATACTAATGGTGCATCTGCTTGTGGTACGCCATTAGTGTGGAAGACACTAATGGCGCACCGGAAACAGGGTGCGCCACTAGTATGAATTTTTTTCCATTTTTCCATACATACTAATGGCGCATCTAGTCCATAATGCGCCATTACTAGTTATAACTACTAATGGTGCACCAGGCAGAGAGTGCGCCATTACTGCAAACTCTTTTTTATTCTTTTTTTTGCACAACTACTAATGGCGCATCCTCCCACAGTGCGCCATTACTAGTTTAAACTAGTAACGGCGCACTCTGAGAAGATGCGCCATTAGTATATATATATATATATATATATATATATATATATATATATATATATATATATATATATATATATATATATATATATTTATTTTTACTTTTTTGCAAAACTACTATCCATTAGTAACCAGGGTTACTAATGGCGCATTTGCTGGTGGTGCGCCATTAGTAACCTGGGACCCCAACAAGATATTTTGGACAGCCCCACACCTACCCACTCGCTTTCCCCACTTCATTCCATACACCTCCTTCTCCAAGCTTTCGGTCATCTCCTCCTCCTCACCTCATTTCCACCATAGATTCATCAAAATTAAGTGGTGAAATTACCTTTTTTTGATAGGTAAGTAAGGGAAAGCTATCTTCATGATGTAGATCTACTTTTTTTCTCCCTAGCTCGCTCCAACAACGTGCACATGCACATTTTGTGGCCTATAGCTAGATCTATGTATGTTTGTGCTGTTGCATGTGTTTGTGGTGTTGCATATATGTTTGTGTTTGAAGGTACCGGTATTTGAAATGCGATAGTTGCCAATATTTTGCCAGAATGTTTTGATTCATTTCCGTTTCGGCGAGAATTTTGGCACTATGCATTCTTTTTGGTCCTATTTTTAGGGAAGGTCATGCCAAATTTTTTCTTGGTTCTAAAATATCGTTTTGCTCTACCCCGCAGGCGACCATGGTCCGCACGATGACTGAAGGCATCGTGAATAGGTTTTTGAGCTCCGCGAACGCCGAGATGCTTCAAAAGAACGAGACGGAGATAAGATGTCCGTGTCGAAGATGCAAGCTGAAGAGCCTTATTGCGGACCCGGATTCCGGGCAGGTGCGTGACCACCTGCTCTTGCGTGGTTTCATGGATGGCTATCGGTGGCAAGGTGATGAAGATGACTATGAAGTCGTCCATGGCCAGCGCCGGGCAAGAAATGAGGAAGGGTAACAAGACAAGTACCACCGCGGCAAGGGCGGGCGAGAAGACGAAGAACCTCCAGGACATGATCACGACGGTGATGTTGTACACAGTCATCATGTAGAAGATGTCGTACATGATGATGAGGAAGATCAAGACGAAGGGCATGATCATGAAGATGAAGATGCCGAAGCAGACGACGATGGAGGCTGGGTGCAGGACCCTCATATTCAAGAGCTGCTTCTCAAGCAGACGGATAACGCAAGAGTTGCCGCCTGAGAGAAAGCCAAGCTGGATCAACTGGAGATAGACGCGGTTACTCCATTGTATGAAGGATGCAGGCCCGAGGATACCCGCCTGAAAGTAACGCTCATGGCTTTGGAGATGAAGGTAAAACACAAAATGACCGACGCATGCTTCGACGAGAACATGTCATTCTGGCACGAACGTCTTCCCAAGGGGAACAAGTGCCCAACCAGTTTCGAGGAGGCGAACAAAATCGTGTGTCCTCTGGATTTACCGCACGTGAAATACCATGTGTGCATGAACAATTGTATCATTTATCGGGACGAGCACGCGGAGTCTACCATATGTCCGGTGTGCGGCGTCACTCGATACAAGAAGAGGAAGAAAGCTCCTCGAAAATCGGTGTGGTACTTTCCGATCACTCCTCGTCTGCAGCGGTATTTCGCAGACCCTAAGGTAGCAAAGCTCCTGATAGGGAGGAGAAGAAGCGGGAAGATGACGGAAATGATCCGGAGATAAATAAAAAAGACAAGATGCTGAGTCACCCTAAGGATGCGAGCCAGTGGCAAGCGCTGAACTTTGAATACCCAGAATTTGGGAAGGATCCAAGGAACATCGTGCTGGGCGCGAGCACCGATGGAGTCAATCCGTTTGGCACCCAGAGAACCACACATAGCACCTGGCCTGTGTTTGTGTGGATGTACAACCTTCCCCCCTGGTTGTGCATGAAGAGGAAGTACATTCACATGAGTATGCTAATTAAAGGGCCGAAACAACCAGGGAACGACATCAATCTGTATCTGGGGCTGCTGAAGGAGGAGCTAGACACACTGTGGAAAACGCCAGCCAATACGTGGGACGCCGCAGAGAAAGAATATTTCCCTATGAGAGCCGCACTGCTCACGACGGTGCACGACTATCTCGGTTACGGATATCTCGCGGGGCAGGTAGTCCACGGATTTTCTGGATGCGTAAGGTGCATGGATGACACAACGTATCGCCAGCTAGATAGAGATCCCGGGTCTTCGAAGACCGTGTTCATGGGACATCAAAGGTGGCTTCGCGACGATGACCCGTGGAGGAAACGCAAGGATCTGTTCGATGGTAAAACCGAACCCCAAAAACGCCCGTGTACGAGGAGCGGCGAGGAAATAGACAAGCTGTTGAAAAATTGGAAAGACTTCCCACTGCCGGGAAAGAAGCAAAAGGCACCAGAGCTGGGAAAGAAGCGAAAGGCGCCAGAGCCGCTGCTGAAGGTATGGAAAACAAGGTCTGTTTTCTGGGACTTGCCGTACTGGAAGATCCATCGTGTGCCTCACAGCCTTGATGTCATGCATATCATGAAGAACGTGTGCGAGAGTCTGCTTGGTACCCTGCTCAACATGCCAGAGAGGACCAAAGATGGGACGAAAGCAAGGGCAGACTTGAAATCAATGGGCATCAGGCAGGAGCTTCACGCTAATGATGATGACGACGACGATGATGATGATGATGATGATGAGGCAAAGCAGGACACAGAAAGTCGTCGCAAAGGCAAAAAGGCCAAGAAGACCGGAAATGACTACCCACCCGCGTGCTTCACTCTAAGTCAGGAGGAGATCGAGCAGTTTTTCACCTGCCTCCTAGGAGTAAAACTTCCTTACGGTTACGCGGGGAAGATAAGCAGATACCTAGACCCAGCGAAGCAGAAGTTTAGCGGGATGAAGTCTCACGACTGTCATGTGCTGATGACGCAGATACTTCTAGTTGCAATCCGTGGGATCATGGACGCGCACGTCCGTGAAATGCTATTTGGCCTATGCAACTTTTTCGATGTCATCTCTCGGAAGTCGATTGGCGTGAGGCAACTTAGAAGGCTACAGGAAGAGATCGTGGTGATACTATGCGAGCTTCAGATGTACTTCCCGCCCGCATTCTTCAACGTTATGGTGCATCTGCTGGTCCATATCATGGAGGATATCATCCAACTCGGGCCGACGTTCCTGCACAGCATGATGCCGTTCGAAAGGATGAATGGTGTCATCAAAGGATACGTTCGCAACATGTCACGTCCAGAGGGAAGTATAGCCAGGGGCTTTCTGACCGAAGAGTGCATCTCCTACTGGACGAATTATCTAGGCATCGAGAACCCCGTTGGTCTGCCCGTCAACAGGCACCTCGGCAGGCTCGCTGGATGGGGTCACCGTGAGGGTCGCGGCGAAATGCATGTCGACTTCGAGGGTCAACTCGCCGACTTTGAAAGAGCAAACCTAGTCGCGCTACAACACATAGACGTGGTCGATCCTTGGGTGGTAGAGCACAAAACCTTTATTGAGAAGACGTACAATGACCGAGGCCAACAGAGGACAGACGGAGATATACTCAAAGAGCACAACTCATGTTTCATGCATTGGTTCAAGCAGAAGCTTCTGTCGTACCCTTTACATGAGGATTCTTCCCTGGAAGAACAACTCATATTCGCCTTGTCACAGGGCGCCGAGCACAACCTAATGACCTATGAGGCGTACGATATCAACGGCTACACATTCTACACCGAGGACAAGGACATGAAGAGCGATGGTTATCAGAACTCCGGGGTAACGATGGAATCCTACACCGGCAGCGACAAGGACAGATACTACGGAAGGATCGAGGAGATCTGGGAGCTGAGCTACGCTGGAGAGAAGGTCCCGATGTTCCGTGTCAGATGGGCCAAGAGCGTCCTAAAAGAAGACCGGTATTTCACCACCATGGTTATACCCGAAGCCAAATCCAAGACCGCGGGCGCAAACGTCACCGCGAAAAATGAGCCATGGGTACTGGCTTCCCAAGTGGACCAATGCTTCTTCATTACCGACCCGTCAAAGCCCAGTCGTGTTGTCGTGAGGAGAGGCAAAAGGAAGATCATCGGAATGGATGGAGTAGCCAATGAGCAAGACTTCGACAAGTACGGCGACCCGAAGATCGAACATGATGACGACGATGAAGTAGCACCACACACCACAAGAAGAAGCAGGACCACCCTACCTAAAGGACGTCCGTTCCATAGAAGAACTCCATTTGCGAAAAAGAAGGGCAAGAAGATTGTGAATAGATAGCTAGCTAAGATCGATTGTATTTAAATCGTAGTCTTCATTTCTCAGGCACTTTTTGATATCATGAATATTTTTTGATATTCATGGGCACTTTTTAAATTTCATGGGCACTTTTTGAATTTCATGGGCACTTTTTGATATCATCAATTCTCGAGCACCCCCCGCACCCTCCCCCTGCTCCACCGCAGGCGGCGCCATTGGTGTCTCCGGCGGCGGCGCCATTGGTGTCTCCGGCGGAGGCGGTATTCGTGTCTCCGGCGCCGGCATGGGCATTGGAGCTTAATGCACCCGGGTGTACGCCGGCCGGCACCTCGCCAGCAAGCGCCCCCTCCGTCAGCTGCACGCCCGCCGTTGGTGGTGCCTCGACATTAGCCGAGCTCGACGGCATCACGGTAACTAAACCTCTCGGCCGATGACTTCATCTCCTTGCCTTTGACTGGGCATCCCTGACGCCCTGTACATGTTTTCGCAGGGCACCGCCGACGTTCCTTGCACTCTTCTGCACTTCGTGGGCGCCGAGTAGGTCGATGTCGCCAAGGGCAGAATCGTTCAACCGGGCAACCCCATGTTCCACGGTAATCCGATGCCACCCACAATGTATAGGGTTGAAGTGGTTCGGGTGCTGCCAGGCTGCGAGGAGCTGTTACCTCCGATTCGACCCGCTGGGGCCGACAAAGAAGATGAGATGACCCTCAGCACCTGCGTAAACTGGCCCCTGCTTTGGCCGAAGAGCCAGATTCGTTTGGGGGCGGGGGACACCACCCCATAGACAAGACCGCCAGTCGTGCCGGCGCCAAGCCATGGCAAGAACGCCGCAACGCTACCGGACCTGCCGGACATCCCTATGGCACAGGATTCGGACGGCGACGACAACGACAACGGTACATTTACCAAAGTTGATAAGTACTTTGCCGAACATGGGTACGTTGACGAGTTCTGCGGGCCTCTTTCTCAAGAACCCAACCAAGACGACCGCGATCTAGCTGGTATGGCGGAGAAATCCAATTGCAACAGGCGTCGTCTGGCGTTCAGTTCTCAGGACACGCCTCCAGCTCCCGCCTTCACCGAGCCTTAGATAGCTGAGGTGCGAAATATTATCAGCCCCAACACGCTCAAGAAGGCGGTCTATGAGCATAACTTGGTCCCATTACAGGAGATCAAGAAGAAGGGACTGAAACGAAAGACTAACAAGGGCGCCGGTGCGAGCCAGCCGGCACCGAGTTCGATCCGTGCTCAGGACGGGCCACCTTCACCTAAGGATATCTCGAGGAGGGTGCATGTGGCGGGTAGGGTGATGCTACCGCCAAATATGCTGAATGCTGCAGCCGGTGCTATGCGGAGTCTGCACGACAGTGTTCTTTCTTTGGAGAAGCGGCGTCTCAGAGAGAAGGATGTGGCATACCCAGTTTTCGTGGCCAAGGTGCCAGAGGGCAAGGGCTTTGTGGATGGCGACATCGGGGGTACGATCGTCCTGCGGTTTGATGACATCTTTGCTATGTTTAACCTTCATCCGCTGCACTACACCTTCGTTCGGCTATTTTCGCTGAGCATGCAGATGCGGATCATTAGAGACAAGACCCCGGGCATCGTGATAGTCGACCCCTTCTACATGCGTGCGAAGCACTTGAGCAGCGCTCGGACCACCAAGTTGCGAGTTCACACCTCGAAGGCGTCATTCTGGCAAACGCAGATAAGGATAACTTCCTTGTGCCTTACTTTCCCGAGTAAGTCATCCCTTAACCGCCCCGTAACATATGATTTCTTAGATTTTGAGCGTTCTTTTTTTTCTAACATTCCGTGTTCTATGCAGTGACACACATTGCACACTCATCCTCTTAAGCCCGAAATATTCCATGGCCACGTATTTAGACCCGAACCGTAACTCCAACATAGACTACACAAATGTCAAGAAAGTTCTTGATGATGTTCTCCCCGGCTACGCCAAATCTTGAGGCACCTTCACCAGGCCAGTTCGTAAGTACGGCAAGCACATGTTCTCACACAATACGAAGTTCTGCTGCGTCAAGCAGCCGCCTGGCGGTCAGAAGGATGCCTACTACGCCCTCCATCACATGCGGGCGATCGTAAGGGACCATCATCAACTTCTGCTACCAGATAATCTCAAAGATTGGGCCGCGAGCTTGTCGGCAGTCCAGGACGCGGACCTCAGACAAGAATTCTTTCGCATCCAGTGGGAGTTTGCGGACATCATCCATCAAGATGTCCTTCATACCTCGGGGCAGTTCTTCCTCAGATATCAACCGTCCAACAGTGAGATAGATGGAACGCTACAAATGCAGGGTGACAACGACCGCGATTTCATGACCATCACGACAGACGGCGGCTTCATCCACGCTCATGTCCGATGAGTCGAGTCGAAAGTAGTGATGTGTAGTTCTGAAACATTGATTGGCTCATGTTGTAATTATACTTTAATGAATTCGTATGTCTCTTTGGTTTGGACAGTCATTCAACTTAGATGTAATCGATGCTATTTATTAGTAGGACCATGAATCGTGCTATTAATGTCTTGCTTTTCTCTTTCGATCCTTTTGTTGCATACTTACATATTGCTTAATTATGTATTGTCTGTTGTTTGGCTTGTGCATAGACATGTCGTCGTATGCCGTGTACAAGGGCAAGGTTCCCGGAGTCTACGACGACTGGGAGGAGTGCTGAAGACAGGTTCACCGTTTCAGCGGTAACAGTTACAAAGGGTACACCACTAGGGCGGAGGCCGAATCTAGATATGCCCGCTATCTAGCGGGAGAGAGGAGGGAGCGTTGGAGGAACCGGATGAAGACCAGTTTGATCGCGATGATGCTCATCGTGATGACCACAGCTCTCTTCTATGTGATGGTAGTTTAGATGATCGATATCGACTTGTAATGTGAAGACAAACTCGATACTCGCGGTCTTGAGACTTGTAATGTTTTATCTTTGTTCGGTCTTTTGAATTCGGAGACTAATATGATGAATTGTATTCGAAGAATAATCTTCTATTGTATTCGATGAATCTGATGTTGTTGTGTGCTGCCGACTATATTATGTCTAATAATATATTTTATATTCTGTCTAATAATATATTTTGTAACCTGCGCAAAAATCAGAAAAGAAAAAAAATAAACAAAATATTCATACTAATGGCGCATCACCACCAGGTGCGCCATTAGTGTGCCAAAGGATACTAATGGCGCATCAGCGTAGAATGCGCCATTAGTATGACAAAGCCATGCTTACGTATGGCCCCCCGGGAGGCACACTAATGGCGCATGCTGTTACATACTAATGGCGCACTAGTGGGTGCGCCATTAGTATACCAGATACTAATGGCGCACCTGTGGTGCACCATTAGTAAGATATACTAGTGGCGTGCTACTAATGGCGCACTGGTAATGCGCCATTAGTAGGCAAAACCAGTGCGCCATTAGTAGGCCTTTTCCTAGTAGTGTCGGGATCGGGGGCAAGCTCCCGCCGACCTGCTCGTCTCCATCCTCGTCATCATCGCTTGAAGAAAGGTGGAGAGTGCGGGGCCTGCGTCGGGGGAGGGGAGCCCTCGACTCTCCGTCGGTCGCCTCGGAGTAAGGCCCCTTCTCCCGCTCCTCTTCGTCCTTCTCTTCGCCGGAGTCGCCGGAGGACACGTCCACCAGTCCCTCGGGAGCCGCCACGGGCACAGGCCCGTCCCCGTTGAAGACGGGCATGGATTCCACCACCCGCTCCCAGTCGTCGCGGAGGAACAAGGGCGTAGGCGCGCCCTCCAACCTTGCCACCTCGCCCCTGACCAGAGATTGGAGGACCGCGGCCAAATCTTCGTCGCCCAAGGCCGCGGGGCTCGTATGAGGCCTCCACATCAAAGGTGAGTACTGCCGAAGTGGGGCCAGCTGGTGCTCCAGGAACTCCCTCAGCAGCGACGCGCCGATCAGCTTCGCCGCCGCCATGCTGACCGGCCTCAGGTCCGCGTCCATCTTCTCCAACACCAGTTTCGCGCGGGGGTCCGTGAGCTCCGCTCGGCACCAGTCGCTGGAGCTTGCGGGCTGTTCCGCAGGCAAGATCAGCCGAGGGTGGATGCGCCCGGCATCTGCCAAGACCCACTTGCTCCTGAAGCCCTCAATCCTCTTCCCGGGCTTCGAAATGGCAATGGTGCCACCGTACGCGACGAAGCTCGCGCATGCGAAAGGAGAACCGCGAGAGACCCGGAGGGAGAAGTAGCGGTGCAGCAAGGCCACTGAGGGTTGCACCCCTACGTGAGCCTCGCAGTAATAGGCAAAGATCGCCAGGAGAAGGACGGAGTTGGGGTGGAGATGCAGAGCCTGCAAGTTGTAATGGCGGAGGACAGAGAAGAAGAACTCGAAGAAGGGAGGCACCAGACCAGCAGCAATGGAGCTTACAAAGAGAGGATAAAAGGTGCTTCCTCGGCCCTCAGGGGTGGCGGAGCCGGCCTTGAACACCTGCGCCCCGTCAATGCCCTGCGCCGCCGCCATCCAGCGCAGCTGGGCAAGGCCCGCCTCCAACACGTTCGGCAAGTCCAGAGCAGACGAGTACCAAGCTTCGGCCGGGGACTGACGAGGCGCCATGGCTTCCTAGGTCACGCGGCCGGAGTAGATCTGGAAATTTGGAGGAAGAAAGGGGAGGCGCAAGAAAGGGGATCTGCGCAGCAACCGGAGAAAGCAAAAGGCAAAGCCGAGGCAGATGTCGCCCCTTTATCAAACTGCACGGTTGCTGAAGCGCACCAGTCCAATCAACTGCCACGCGGCGCCCAAGGCCGCGGGCTGTTAGGGCCCGCGGCGCTTCGCCCTTGCCCTTTCGCCTCTCAACATGACCAAGTCCGTGCGCGCCTTGGGCCCGGGGGCTACTGTCGGCGGTCTGGGAAAGGGGGTCCCCAGACTTGCCTGCCTGCGGCCTGTGGCGTGGCTTAAAGGGGGCCCAGCACGGCCCATCTTCATCAACACAAGACCCAAGACCCTAGCGAGGGGCCAAGCCTCGCGGGGCAGACGACGCGGAGCTTCCTCAGGCGCGGCCTCATCAGGCTGGCTCACGAGGAGGCGGAGAGATCAAGGCAGGGTACCTCACGAGGTGCCCATGACGCAAGCCATGACGACCAGGGGTGCCAGGCGGGCGCCAGCCTGCGCGGTGTCCTCCTTTCCTCTTTGGTGCAAAGGGGGCAAGCGCAGGCGAGAGGATCAAGCAAAGGCATCCATTTCGGTGCAACGAGACCAAGACCAGTCCAACGGTGGGGAGGAGGTCATCGTGGAGCCCAGGACGGTGTCACCACAGAGCCTTTGGCAGGCGAGGACCAACTTTAGTCAGGATAAGTGTACCAGATGTTCCCCTTCAAAATGGCCAATTGTTGGCGCCCATCCCGCTCAATATTTGGGGAAGAGGCCCAGGGCCTTTGCCTATAAATAGGACTAGCCACCCCCAGGGTAGGGGGATCTAGACATCTAGCAATCGAGAAACCTAATCAGCTAGGATCCAGAGACAAGGGCGATTGAACTCCTCTTAGCAGTTCGTCCCCCCAGCCAAGAACAGACCCTCGCGAGGTTGTTCTTCCTTGTATTGTTCATCATCATCAGCCCAAGAGGCAATCCACCACACCACACTGGAGTAGGGTATTACACCACATCGGTGGCCCGAACCAGTATAAACCCTGTGTCTGTTGTGCTGTTCTTTCAATAGTTTAGATCTTTGCGAGGCGGAGAGGTAGAGGGCGTAATCTCCGCGCGCACCACAGAGTTCGAACCTCAAGGGTCTGCCGGAACCTGAAATCTGACACACGCCCTATATTCGGACGAGCGCGGAGGTACCAGGGGCTATATAGTAGTCCCACCGTCAAACTCCTATGGCTAAGTGAAAGTGTTAAAGCAATATAGTCCGATTTCCACATTCGCTGCGCTATCACCTCCTTAATGGACCAAGACGTTGGATCAAGTGTGAATACACATTTTTTGCAAACACCCCCGCATTATATGCGTGGGGGCTGAAGCTGACGACTGCAAACTTTCAGGTTATATACATATATACATAAACAGCCGCACCGGAGGCATCATAATACTTTCAGGCAAAAGTATAAACTCAACCTTTATAATTTAATAAACATTGTTCTTACAATGGGAATACATGTCACTAGAACATAATATTCTTCGAGCATTGAGCCTCTATTAAACGAGCGCCTTCAAGGACTTCTTCAAAGTAGTGCTCGGCAGATACTCGGCCCACGGCCGAACTCTGGGTTGCAATAGCGGTGGCCTCCATCTCTGCCCAGTATGTCTTGACACGGGAAAGAGCCATCCGCGCACCCTCTATGCACGCCGACCTCTTCATAGCGTCGATGCGCAGCACAGCACCAAGGAGCTGTTGCACTAAACTAAAATAACTATTCAGCCTTGGCCCTTCCGGCCACAGATGATCCACAATAGACCTCATGGCAAGCCCGGACAACCTATGGAGCTCGTCCCACTTGGCCATTCGCTCGTTCAACAGCAGCGGACGCACTGGAACATTGAACTGTGACCAGAACAGCTTTTCCACTTCACGATCTTTTTGACCTTTGAAATACTCAGCCGCATCAGCAGCACTTGCTGCCAAATCCACGTATGCGTCTGCAGAACTCCATAGTTGATCAAGAGGGGCATACTTAGGATCTCTGAACTTCGTCCGTAGCAAAAAAGGCTTCCCAGCCGGGATATCCCCGGCTTGACGCAGCTTCTCCTTCCCCGCTCTGATTTTAGAGCGGGCGTCCTTGGCCGCTACCATGGCCTTCTCCAGGTCCGTCATCTTTGCTCGATTTTCCTTTTCAAGAAGCTCGTAACGGTCGGCGGCATCCTTCAATTCAACAGCCATCTTTGCTATTTTATCCTTGCTTTGGCAATGCGCAGCCTGTTCGGCTCTTAGCTCTTTGACCGCCTTTAGAGCGGTCGCATCACTATTCCTGGCTTGTTCCTTGGCTCGGGCAAGTTCCGCCCGAAGGGTTTGCGCGGCGGCAGCCCCATCTGCAGTCACAACATATTAAAGGTACTAGCATCATGCTCCTCTTACTATGTGTTGATCACCGGAGAAATCACATACCCTGTGCCTCGTCGAGCCGCTTGTTTACAACCACGATGTCGGCATCTACCGCATCAAGTTGCCGCTTCAGCTCGGCAAACTCACCAGTCCGGCTAGCCACCGGACCTTCCGCCGCCTGCACATGAAGGCGGCATGATTATTACCTGGGACTATGATCATCTGTTTGCCGCCGTTTTGACAGCAACCAGAGTCTCAGGGGCTACTATCTGCATATGGCACACCTAGCGTGTGCGGTATCATCAAAGACATATGCTGCTTTGCGTACCTCAAAGCCTCTCAGCAGGCTCATAAAAGCATCATGCAGCCCGCTTTCGGTGGATGAAATTCTCTCAACCACCGTACCCATTAGCGTACGATGTGCTTCTGAGATAGCCGCTTGCTCCAGAAGATCCTTCAGTGCGTCAGGTCGCGCACCGAACGGTCCCGGCCTTTTTCTGTTGCTCTCCTTAGGAGCCGAATACTCCGGACTTTGGGTGGCAGAAGGAGTACCCTCTGGCCTTGGCGGATCAGGAGAAATCCTCCATGACGACACCTCAGGGTCGCCTGCCTCATGAGGCGAAGAGGCATGGGGAGGTGTTTCACTCTCCATCATCTCCGGAAGAAGATCCCACGAAGACGAACTCTGTCGAGAAGGGCTACGATACGAACTACAAGACATATGCTTTGGTTATTGTCATAGAAGTAAAGTAGGATATTTTTACTATTAAGTACTCTTGTTTTACTTACAGCTTGGTGGAGGGCTGATCCCCTTGCGGGCACTGTGCGGCAAGGGTACCCTCCGGGGTAGGACCCTCCGACAAAGGATTCTTCCCTCGCTTGGAGACCATTACTTCCAAGTCTTCAGAGGCGGTCCTGTTCCTTCCCTGGGGAGAGGGAATTTTAGATTCTTCCCCCCGGTTATCCTTCTTCAAGGAGGCACTGATTCCCCCAGTCTGGATGAATAGTAAGTGAGGCTCACTCTCGACCTCTTTGTTCCTCCCTTTACCTTCCCCTGATGGCGCTTGATAAGGCGCAAGCTCAAGCATCCTGGCTAGTACAGGATCCGGTGAGCCCTCGGTAAGGGGGGCCGGACACCTGATCATCTTCGCCTTTTTTATCCAGTCCTGGTCAAAAGGCGACTTTTCAGGATGATGTTGTGATAAATTAAAAGACAACGTGTTCGGCCACGGGACTACTTACTTGGGTATCTGGACGATTGCAGCTCAGACCCGCATCCTCAGTGGTGTCCGGACACCTTATTTCTGGTCCGAATAACAATTTGTACATCTCTTCGAGCGTCATGCTGAGGAAGTGCGGAATAGCTCGCTGTCCTTCCGGGTTGAACTCCCACATACGGAGGGGTTGACATTTGCAAGGTGGGACTCGATGAACTAGCATGACTTGCATTACCGTGACCAGGCTGACATCTCTCTCGAGGAGATCTGGGATGCGACTCTGCAATATCGGCACATCATTTACTCGCCCCCAGTCCAGCCCCTTGTTGATCCATGACGTCAGTTGTGGCGGGGGCGAGCGAAAGGCAGGGGCGGCTACCCACTTGGTACCCCAGGGAGCTGTGATATAAAACCACTCCCGTTGCCATAAACTGGACACCTCCGGGAAGGAACCCTTTGGCCATGGAACATTGGCGCCTTTGCTTATTACGGCACCTCTGCACTCTGCATGTCGCCCCTCAATCGTCTTCGGCTTCACATTGAAGGTCTTGAGCCATAAGACGAAGTGTGGGGTAATGTGGAAGAAAGGCTTCACACACGACGATGAACGACGAGATGTGAAGGATGGAATCCGGGGCCAGGTCATGGAAATCCAGCCCGTAATAGTGTTGGGGAACGTAGTAATTTCAAAATTTTCCTACGCACATGCAAGATCATGGTGATGCATAGCAACGAGAGGGGAGAGTGTTGTCTACGTACCCTCGTAGACCGAAGTGGAAGCGTTGACGCAACGTAGAGGAAGTAGTCGTACGTCTTCCCGATCCGACCGATCCAAGCACCGTTACTCCGGCACCTCCGAGTTCTTGGCACACGTTCAGCTCGATGACGCACCCCTAGCTCCGATCCAGAAAAGCTTCGGGGAGGAGTTCCATTAGCACGACGGCGTGGTGACAATCTTGATGTTCTACCGGCGCAGGGCTTCGCCTAAGCACTGCAACGATATATTCGAGGTGGAATATGGTGGAGGGGGGCACTGCACACGGCTAAGGAACGATCACGAAGATCAACTTGTGTGTCCATGGGGTGCCCCCTGCCCCCGTATATAAAGGAGCAAGGGAGGGAGGAGGCCGGCCCTATGTTTGGCGCGCCAAGGGGAGTCCTACTCCCACCGGGAGTAGGATTCCCCCTTTCCTAGTCTAACTAGGAGTTCTTCCTTGTAGGGGGAGTAGGAGAGAAGGAAAGGGAAGAAAGAAGGAGAAGGAAGGAGGTGGGCGCCCCCCCTCCCTAGTCCAATTCGGACTAGTCCAAAGGGAGGGGTGCGGCCACCCTTTTGGCCCTTTCTCTCCTTTCCCGTATGGCCCAATAAGGCCCAATACGAATTCCCGTAACTCTCCGGTACTCCGATAAATACCCGAACCACTCAAAACCTTTCTGATGTCCGAATATAGTCGTCCAATATATCGATCTTTATGTCTCGACCATTTCGAGACTCCTCGTCATGTCCCCGATCTCATCCGGGACTCCGAACTCCTTCGGTACATCAAAACTCATAAACTCATAATAACTGTCATCGTAACCTTAAGCGTGCGGACCCTACGGTTCGAGAACAATGTAGACATGACCGAGACACATCTCCGGTCAATAACCAATAGCGGGACCTGGATGCCCATATTGGCTCCTACATATTCTACGAAGATCTTTATCGGTCAGACCGCATAACAACATACGTTGTTCCCTTTGTCCATCGGTATGTTACTTGCCCGAGATTCGATCGTCGGTATCCAATACCTAGTTCAATCTCGTTACCGGCAAGTCTCTTTACTCGTTCCGTAATACATCATCCCGCAACTAACTCATTAATTGCAATGCTTGCAAGGCTTAAGTGATGTGCATTACCGAGAGGGCCCAGAGATACCTCTCCCACAATTGGAGTGACAAATCCTAATCTCGAAATACGCCAACCCAACATCTACCTTTGGTGACACCTGTAGTACTCCTTTATAATCACCCAGTTACGTTGTGACGTTTGGTAGCACCCAAAGTGTTCCTCCGGCAAACGGGAGTTGCATAATCTCATAGTCAAAGGAACATGTATAAGTCATGGATAAAAGCAACAGCAACATACTAAATGATCGGGTGCTATGCTAATGGAATGGGTCATGTCAATCAGATCATTCAACTAATGATGTAACCTTGTTAATCAAATGACAACTCCTTTGTCCATGGTTAGGAAACTTAACCATCTTTGATTAATAAGCTAGTCAAGTAGAGGCATACTAGTGACACTCTGTTTGTCTATGTATCCACACATGTATTATGTTTCCAGTTAATACAATTCTAGCATGAATAATAAACATTTATCATGATATGTAAGGAAATAAATAATAACTTTATTATTGCCTCTAGGGCATATTTCCTTCAGTCTCCCACTTGCACTAGAGTCAATAATCTAGGTCACATCACCATGTGATTAACTCACATCACCATGTGATTAACTCGATAGTTCACATCATCATGTGATTAACACCCATAGTTCACATCGCCATGTGACCAACACCCAAAGGGTTTGCTAGATTCAGTAATCTAGTTCACATCGCTATGTGATTAACACCCAAAGAGTACTACGGTGTGATCATGTTTTGCTTGTGAGAGAAGTATAGTCAACGGGTCTGCCACATTTAGATCCGTTATGTATTTTGCAATTTTCTATGTCTACAATGCTCTGCACGGAGCTACTCTAGCTAATTGCTCCCACTTTCAATATGTATCTAGATCGAGACTTAGAGTCATCCAGATCGGTGTCAAAACTTGCATCGACGTAACCCTTTACGACGAACCTTTTGTCACTTCCATAATCGAGAAATATATCCTTATTCCACTAAGGATAATTTTGACCGCTGTCCAGTGATCTACTCCTAGATCAATATTGTACTCCCTTGCCAAACTCAGTGTAGGGTATACAATAGATCTGGTACACAGCATGGCATACTTTATAGAACCTATGGCCAAGGCATAGGGAATGACTTTCATTATCTTTCTATCTTCTACCGTGGTCGAGTTTTGAGTCTTTACTCAACTTCATACCTTGTAACACAGGAAAGAACTCTTTCTTTGACTGTTCCATTTTGAACTACTTCAAAATCTTGTCAAGGTATGCACTCATTGAAAACTTATCAAGCGTCTTGATCTATCTCTATAGATCTTGATGCTCAATATGAAAGCAGCTTTACCGAGGTCCTTCTTCGAAAAACTTCTTTCAAACACTCCTTTATGCTTTGTAGAATAATTCTACATTATTTCCGATCAACAATATGTCATTTACATATACTTATCAGAAATGCTGTAGTGCTCCCACTCACTTTCTTGTAAATACAGGCTTCACCGCAAGTCTGTATAAAACTATATGCTTTGATCAACTCATCAAAGCGTATATTCCAACTCCGAGATGCTTGCACCAGTCCATAGATGGATCGCTGGAGCTTGCACATTTTGTTAGCACCTTTAGGATTGACAAAACCTTCTGGTTGCATCATATACAACTCTTCTTTAATAAATCCATTAAGGAATGCAGTTTTGTTTTATCCGTTTGCCAGATTTCATAAAATGCGGCAATTGCTAACATGATTCGGACAGAGTTAAGCATGGATACGAGTGAGAAACTCTCATTGTAGTCAACACCTTGAACTTGTCGAAAACCTTTTGCGACAATTCTAGCTTTGTAGATAGTAACGCTACTATCAGCTTCTGTCTTCCTCTTGAAGATCCATTTATTTTCTATGGCTTGCCGATCATCGGGCAAATCCATCAAAGTCCATACTTTGTTCTCATACATGGATCCCATCTCAGATTTCATGGCTTTAAGCCATTTCGCGAAATCTGGGCTCATCATCGCTTCCTCATAGTTCGCAAGTTCATCATGGTCTAGTAATATGACTTCCAGAACAGGATTACCGTACCACTCTGGTGCGGATCTTACTCTGGTTTACTTACGAGATTCGGTAGTAACTTGATCTTGAAGTTATATGATCATTATCATTAGCTTCCTTACTAATTGGTGTAGTAGTCACAAGAACAGATTTCTGTGATGAACTACTTTCCAATAAGGGAGAAGGTACAATTACCTTATCAAGTTTTCTACTTTCCTCCCACTCACTTCTTTCGAGAGAAACTCCTTCTCTGGAAAGGATCCATTCTCAGCAACGAATATCTTGCCTTTGGATCTGTGATAGAAGGTGTACCCAACTGTCTTCTTTGGGTATCCTATGAAGACATATTTCTCCGATTTGGGTTTGAGCTTATCAGGATGAAACTTTTTCATATAAGCATCACAACCCCAAACTTTAAGACAAGACAACTTTGGTTTCTTGCCAAACCATAGTTCATACGGTGTCATCTCAACGGATTTTGATGGTGCCCTATTTAATGTGAATGCAGCTGTCTCTAATGCATGATCCCAAAACTATAGTGGTAAATCGGTAAGAAACATCATAGATTGCACTATATCCAATAAAGTACGGTTATGACGTTCGGACACACCATTATGCTGTGGTGTTCCAGGTGGCGTGAGTAGTGAAACTATTTCACATTGTTTAACTGAAGGCCAAACTCGTAACTCAAATATTTTACCTCTGCGATCATATCGTAGAAACTTTTATTTTCTTGTTACGATGATTCTCTACTTCACTCTGAAATTCTTTGAACTTTTCAAACGTTTCAGACTTATGTTTCATCAAGTAGATATACCCATATCTGCTCAAATCATCTGTGAAGGTTAGAAAATAATGATACTTGTCGCGAGCCTTAATATTCATCGGACCACATACATCAGTATGTATGATTTCCAACAAATCTATTGCTTGCTCCATTGTTCCGGAGAACGGCGTTTTAGTCATCTTGTCCAAGAGGCATGGTTCGCAAGCATCAAGTGATTCATAATCAAGTGATTCCAAAATCCCATCAGCATGGAGTTTCTTCATGCGCTTTACACCAATATGACCTAAACGGTAGTGCCACAAATAGGTTGCACTATCATTATTAACTTCGCATCTTTTGGTTTCAATATTATGAATATGTGTATCACTACGATCGAGATCCAATGAACTATTTTCATTGGGTGTGTATGACCATAAAAGGTTCTATTCATGTAAACAGAACAACAATTGTTCTCTAACTTAAATGAATAATCGTATTGCAATAAACATGATCAAATCATATTTATGCTCAACGCAAATACCAAATAACACTTATTTAGGTTCATCACTAATCCCGAAAGTATAGGGAGTGTACGATGATGACCATATCAATCTTGGAACCACTTCCAACACACATCGTCACTTCACCCTCAACTAGTCTCTGTTTATTCTGCAACTCCCGTTTCGAGTTACTAATCTTAGCAACTGAACCAGTATCAAACACTGAGGGGTTTGCTATAAACACTAGTAAAGTACACATCAATAATATGTATATCAAATATACTTATGTTCACTTTGCCATCCTTCTTATCCGCCAATCATTTGGGGTAATTCCGCTTCCAGTGACCAGTCCCTTTGCAGTAGAAGCACTTAGTCTCAGGCTTAGGACCAGACTTGGGCTTCTTCACTTGAGCAGCAACTTGCTTGCCGTTCTTCTTGAAGTTCCCCTTCTTCCTTTTGCCCTTTTCTTGAAACTAGTGATCTTGTCAACCATCAACACTTGATGCTCTTTCTTGATTTCTACCTTCATCAATTTCATCATCATGAAAAGCTCGGGAGTCGTTTTCGTCGTCCCTTGCATACTACAGTTCATCACAAAGTTCTACTAACTTGGTGATGGTGACTAGAGAATTCTATCAATCACTATCTTATCAGGAAGATTAACTCCCACTTGATTCAAGCGATTGTAGTACCCAGACAATCTGAGCACATGCTCACTAGTTGAGCGATTCTCCTCCATCTTTTAGCTATAGAACTTGTTGGAGACTTCATATCTCTCAACTCGGGTATTTGCTTGAAATATTAACTTCAACTCCTGGAACATCTCATATGGTCCATGACGTTCAAAACGTCCTTGAAGTCCCGATTCTAAGCCGTTAAGCATGGTGCACTAAACTATTAAGTAGTCATCATATTGAGCTAGCAAAACGTTCATAACGTCTGCATCTGCTCCTGCAATAGGTCCGTCACCTAGCGGTGCATCAAGGACATAATTCTTCTGTGCAGCAATGAGGATAAACCTCAGATCACGGATCCAATCCGCATCATTGCTACTAACATATTTCAACACAATTTTCTCTAGGAACATATCAAAATAAACATATGAAAGCAACAACGCGAGCTATTGATCTACAACATAGATATGCTAATACTACCAGGACTAAGTTCATGATAAATTAAAGTTCAATTAATCATATTACTTAAGAACTCCCACTTAGATAGACATCTCTCTAATCCTCTAAGTGATCACGTGATCCAAATCAACTAAACCATGTCCGATCATCACGTGAGATGGAGTAGTTTCAATGGTGAACATCATTATGTTGATCATATCTAATATATGATTCACGCTCGACCTTTCGATCTCCGTGTTCCGAGGTCATATCTTATATGCATAGCTCGTCAAGTATAACCTGAGTATTCCGCGTGTGCAACTGTTTTGCACCCGTTGTATTTGAACGTAGAGCCTATCACACCCGATCATCACGTGGTGTCTCAGCACGAAGAACTTTCGCAACGGTGCATAGTCAGGGAGAACACTTCTTGATAATTAGTGAGAGATCATCTTATAATGCTACCGTCAATCAAAGCAAGATAAGATGCATAAAAGATAAACATCACATGCAATCAATATAAGTGATATGATATGGCCATCATCATCTTGTGCTTGTGATCTCCATCTCCGCAGCACTGTCATGATCACCATCGTCACCGGCGCGACACCTTGATCTCCATCATAGCATCGTTGTCGTCTCGCCAATCTTATGCTTCTACGACTATCGCTACCGCTTAGTGATAAAGTAAAGCATTACAGGGCGATTGCATTGCATACAATAAAGCGACAACCATACGGCTCCTGCCGGTTGCCGATAGCTCGGTTACAAAACATGATCATCTCATACAATAAAATTTAGCATCATGTCTTGACCATATCACATCACAACATGCCCTGCAAAAACAAGTTAGACGTCCTCTACTTTGTTTGTTGCAAATTTTACGTGGCTGCTACGGGCTGAAGCAAGAACCAATCTCACCTACGCATCAAAACCACAACGATACTTCGTCAAATAGACTCCGTTTAAACCTTCTCAAGGACCGGGCATAGCCATACTCGGTTCAACTAAAGTTGGTGAGACAGTCTCCCACAAGCCATCTGTGTGCAAAGAACGTCGAGGGAACCGGTCTCGCGTAAGCGTACGCGTAAGGTTGGTCCGGGTCGTCTCATCCAACAATACCGCTGACCCAAAGTATGACATGCTGGTAGGCAGTATGACTTGTATCGTCCACAACTCACTTGTGTTCTACTCGTGCAAATAACATCAAACCATAAAAACCTGGCTCGGATGCCACTATTGGGGAACGTAGTAATTTCAAAATTTTCCTACGCACACGCAAGATCATGGTGATGCATAGCAATGAGAGGGGAGAGTGTTGTCTACGTACTCTCGTAGACCGAAGCGGAAGCGTTGACGCAACGTAGAGGAAGTAGTCGTACGTCTTCCCGATCCGACCGATCCAAGCACCGTTACTCCGGCACCTCCGAGTTCTTGGCACACGTTCAGCTCGATGACGCACCCCTAGCTCCGATCCAGCAAAGCTTCGGGGAGGAGTTCCGTTAGCACGACGGCGTGGTGACAATCTTGATGTTCTACCGGCGCAGGGCTTCGCCTAAGCACTGCAACGATATATTCGAGGTGGAATATGGTGGAGGGGGGCACTGCACACGGCTAAGGAACGATCACGAAGATCAACTTGTGTGTCCATGGGGTGCCCCCTGCCCCCGTATATAAAGGAGCAAGGGAGGGAGGAGGCCGGCCCTATGTTTGGCGCGCCAAGGGGAGTCCTACTCCCACCGGGAGTAGGATTCCCCCTTTCCTAGTCTAACTAGGAGTTCTTCCTTGTAGGGGGAGTAGGAGAGAAGGAAAGGGAAGAGAGAAGGAGAAGGAAGGAGGGGGGCGCCCCCCCTCCCTAGTCCAATTCGGACTAGTCCAAAGGGAGGGGTGCGGCCACCCTTTTGGCCCTTTCTCTCCTTTCCCGTATGGCCCAATAAGGCCCAATACAAATTCCCGTAACTCTCCGGTACTCCGATAAATACCCGAACTACTCAGAACCTTTCTGATGTCCGTATATAGTCGTCCAATATATCGATCTTTACGTCTCGACCATTTCGAGACTCCTCGTCATGTCCCCGATCTCATCCGGGACTCCGAACTCCTTCGGTACATCAAAACTCATAAACTCATAATAACTATCATCGTAACCTTAAGCGTGCGGACCCTACGGTTCGAGAACAATGTAGACATGACCGAGACACATCTCCGGTCAATAACCAATAGCGGGACCTGGATGCCCATATTGGCTCCTACATATTCTACGAAGATCTTTATCGGTCAGACCGCATAACAACATACGTTGTTCCCTTTGTCCATCGGTATGTTACTTGCCCGAGATTCGATCGTCGGTATCCAATACCTAGTTCAATCTCGTTACCGGCAAGTCTCTTTACTCGTTCCGTAATACATCATCCCGCAACTAACTCATTAATTGCAATGCTTGCAAGGCTTAAGTGATGTGCATTACCGAGAGGGCCCAGAGATACCTCTCCCACAATTGGAGTGACAAATCCTAATCTCGAAATACGCCAACCCAACATCTACCTTTGGTGACACCTGTAGTACTCCTTTATAATCACCCAGTTACGTTGTGACGTTTGGTAGCACCCAAAGTGTTCCTCCGGCAAACGGGAGTTGCATAATCTCATAGTAAAAGGAACATGTATAAGTCATGGATAAAAGCAACAGCAACATACTAAATGATCGGGTGCTATGCTAATGGAATGGGTCATGTCAATCAGATCATTCAACTAATGATGTGACCTTGTTAATCAAATGACAACTCCTTTGTCCATGGTTAGGAAACTTAACCATCTTTGATTAATAAGCTAGTCAAGTAGAGGCATACTAGTGACACTCTGTTTGTCTATGTATCCACACATGTATTATGTTTCCAGTTAATACAATTCTAGCATGAATAATAAACATTTATCATGATATGTAAGGAAATAAATAATAACTTTATTATTGCCTCTAGGGCATATTTCCTTCAAATAGAACATGAGTCCCCTAACAAAGGGATCTAGAACAAGGCCTATCCCTCGGAGGAATTGAGAGATGAATACGACGCTCTCGCCGGGTTCGGGAGTGGGAATGACCTGCCCTCGAACAGGTAGCCTGTGCGAGATTTCGGCGGTCAAATACCTAGTCTCTCTTAGCTTCTTGATGTCTTCCTCTATGACAGAGGAGGGCATCCATAGACCTTGAAGGTTGGATCCGGATATGGTTGAAGGTCTGAAGCGCCTGACCTGAGCCTTGGGTGTTGAAACTTGAGGCGGGGGAAGGATTCGATTGAGTACGAGAAGAAAAAGGACAGGCCTTGGCCTCTGTATAAAGAGGGTGAATATCAAGCGTCCTCCTCATGGCCGTTTGGGACTTTCCTAAAATCTAGGAGTGATACCAATGGGCATGATTGGGTTACCCACATCCGTATTGATGAGAATCCCGTAATAAGGGGGACACGATCTCTTCTTCGACAAGGCGTGCCAATAAAATTGCCTCGCAAAACGTGCAATGGCAGGCTGATTGAGAAAAACGGTTCGAATAATGATCAAGCCATGGTGTGATGTCACGTTATGAAAAGTCGTCAGCAGATTAGATTTGTGGAAATGTTATTCTCTCTACGGTGGTATGTGGAACTTGTTTTGTAGAGCCGGACACTATCCTTGTGTTCAAGATCTTCTATGGAGTATTCGGAGGAAGAACCCGCCTTGCAATGCCGAAGACAAATCTGCGCGCCGGACTCATCGTCATTGAAGCCTAGTTCAGGGGCTACTGAGGGAGTCCCGGTTTAGGGGGTCCTCGGACAGCCGGACTGTTGGACTATGAAGATACAAGATTGAAGACTTCGACCCGTGTCCGGATGGGACTCTCCTTGGCGTGGAAGGCAAGCTTGGCAATACAGATATGTAGATCTCCTCCCTTGTAACCGACTCTGTGTAACCCCAGCCCCCTCCAGTGTCTATATAAACCGGAGGGTTTAGTCCGTAGGACAACAACAATCATACCATAGGCTAGCTTCTAGGGTTTAGCCTCTACGATCTCGTGGTAGATCAAATCTTGTAATACTCATATCATCAAGATCAATCAAGCAGGAAGTAGGGTATTACCTCCATCGAGAGGGCCCGAACCTGGGTAAACATTGTGTTCCCCGCCTCCTGTTACCATCCGCCTTAGACTCATAGTTTGGGACCCCCTACCCGAGATCCGCCGGTTTTGACACCGACAGTCACCACCAGAGCTTTTCGCAGGCGAAGACCGCTTTTGTCAGGATAGCTTGTACTGGCTGTCCCCCTTCAAATTCGCCCGCCGTTGTTGGCTCCCTTCCCGCTCAATATTTGGGAAGAGGACCAGGGCCTATATAAGTAGAGCTAGCCACCACAGTAGAGGCATCTCATCTCGGCTGGATCTCATCTGATCACACCGAGTAGTTCATCCAGCTCTCACCTACTAAGTCACCAAGCACAAGAACACCTCAACCTCAGGAGGTTGTTCTTCCCTCTGTACCGTTCTTCATCAGCCCAAGAGGCAATCCGCCACCACCACACTGGAGTAGGGTATTACACCATAATGGTGACCCGAACCAGTATAAATCTCGTGTCTTTCTGTGTTGAGAGTTCGTCGAGTTTGTCCGCGAGATCTTAGCGAGCTAGGGCGTAGACCGGTAGGAGGAAAAGACTTCGCGCGCACCCCAGTGTTCGAAACTTAAGGCTTTGCCGGAACCCCACATCCGACAGTAGTCAAACTCGTTCATGAGAACGAGAGTGGCCAACTTTTCGCTCTAGGATTCTTTATTTCGGGAATCTCAAAAAATATCTTTGCAAAGTAGGATGAGTGCAGATAAATTTGCTTTCAAGTTTCAGAACTAGTGCTGAAATAGCATCCGCATAAGATCTAGTAGTTTTATGTATAGGAGCATCATAAAGACTTAGATTCCCAACACAATTGAAACATTCTTGGATACGTTCTTTTCCCATAACGTTCCCTTGCCCCAAGATAAAAGTTTTAGCATCCAGATTGCCTGTACGTCCAATCTTAGGAGTCGGGCCATCATTTGTTGGTGCCATACAAAAATCACCCATGATTGCAAGCAAAGGATAGATCTGGCCAGAAAATGGTGAAAGGAAAAAGAGAGGCGAATAAAGCGGTAATTTTTTGTGAAGTGGGGGAGAGGAAAACGAGAGGCAAATGGCAAATAATGTAAATTGCAAGGAGATGAGATTTGTGATGCGGAACCTGGTTATGTTGAAGATCCTCCCCAGAAACGGCGCCAGAAATCCTCCTTGATGGCAGCTGGAACTATGTCGGTATTTCCCCGGAGAGGGAGGGATGATGTAGCACAGCGACGGTAGGTATTTCCCTTAGTTATGAACCAGTAGGAGAACCAAGCAACATAACATAAATAGCACCTTCACACAAACAACAACACCTCGCAACCCGGCGAGTTAAAGGGGTTGTCAATCCCTTCCGGGGTACGGCGCCTCAAGATAGGCAAGCGGACATGAGATAAATTGTGGTAAACTGATAGACCGAACGCCAAATAAAATAAATGAAGATAAAACACAGCAAGGTATTTTTGTATTTTTTTTGGTTTAATAGATCTGAATAATAATGCAAAGGAAAAGTAGATCGCAAGGCAAATATATGAGAAAGAAGACCCAGGGGTCGTAGATTTCACTAGTGGCTTCTCTTGAGAATAATAGTAAATGGTGGGTAAACAAATTACTGTTGGGCAATTGATAGAACTTCAAATAATTATGACGATATCCAGGCAATGATCATTACATAGGCATCACGTCCAAGATTAGGAGACCGACTCCTGCCTACATCTACTATTATTACTCCACACATCGACCGCTATCCAGCATGCATGTAGTGTATTAAGTTCATGGAAAAATGGAGTAATGCAATAAGAACGATGACATGATGTAGATAAGATCCGTTTATCTATATGGCGGTAGATATAGATCTCGTCTTTTTATCCTTAGTAGCAACGATTCATACGTGTTTTTTTCCTTTCTGTCACTGGGATTGAGCACCATAAGATCGAACCCACTACCAGGCACCTCTTCCCATTGCAAGATAAATAGATCAAGTTGGCCAAACAAAACCCAAATATCGGAGAAGAAATACGAGGCTATAAGAGATCATGCATATAAGAGATCAAAGAAACTCAAATAACTTCCATGGATACTGATACGTCTCCAACGTATAATTTTTGATTGCTCCATGCTATTATATATTCTGTTTTGGATGTTTAATGGGCTTTATTATACACTTTTATATTATTTTTGGGACTAACCTACTAACCCAAGGGCAAGTGCAAATTGGTGTTTTTTTTGCCTATTTCAGTGTTTCGGAGAAAAGGAATATCAAACGGAGTCCAAACAGAAATAAACCTTCGGGATCGTGATTTTTGGAACAAACGTGATTCAGGGGACTTGGAGAGGACGTCAAGAAATCAATGAGAAGGCCACGAGGCAGGGAGGTGCGCCTGCCTCCCTGGGTGTGCCCCCACCCTCGTGGGCCCCTCTTGGCTCCACCGACCTACTTCTTCCTCCTATATATACCCATGTACCCCGAAACCATCGAGGGGCACCACGAAACCCTATATCCACCGCCGCAACCTTCTGTACCCGTGAGATCCCATCTCGTATACCCATGTACCTCGAAACCATCGAGGGGGAATCGATCACGGAGGGCTTCTACATCAACACCATAGCCTCTCCGATGATGTGTGAGTAGTTTACCACAGACCTTCGGGTCCATAGTTATTAGCTAGATGGCTTCTTCTCTCTCTTTGGATCTCAATACAAAGTTCTCGATCTTCTTGGAGATCTATTCGATGTAACTCTTTTTGCGGTGTGTTTGTCGAGATCCGATGAATTCTGGGTTTATGATCAAGATTATCTATGAAGAATATATGAATCTTCTCTGAATTCTTTTATGTATGATTGCTTATCTTTGCAAGTCTCTTCGAATTATCAGTTTGGTTTGGCCTACTAGATTGATCTTTCTTGCAATGGGAGAAGTGCTTAGCTTTGGGTTCAATCTTGCGGTGCTTGATCCCAGTGACAGAAGGGGAAACGACACATATTGTATTGTTGCCATCGAGGATAAAAAGATGGGGTTTATGTCATATTTCTTAAGTTTATCCCTCTACATCATGTCATCTTGCCTAATGAGTTACTCTGTTCTTATGAAATTAATACTCTAGATGCATGATGGATAGCGGTCGATGTGTGGAGTAATAGTAGTAGATGCAGGCAGGAGTCGGTCTACTTGTTGCGGACGTGATGCCTATATACATGATCATGCCTAGATATTCTCATAATTATGCACATTTCTATTAATTGCTCGATAGTAATTTTTTCACCCACTATAATACTTATGCTATCTTCAGAGAAGCCACTAGTCAATTTTCCATTATATTAATCTTCCGACAACTAGCTATTTCTATCGTCCTTTATTTTGCAATCTTTACTTTTAATCTTTATCATAAAAATACCAAAAATAGTATCTTATCATCTCTATCGGATCTCACTTTTGCAAGTGGTCATGAAGGGATTGACAACCCCTTTATCGCGTTGGTTGCAAGGTTCTTATTTGTTTGTGTAGGTACGAGGGACTTGCGTGTGGCCTCCTACTAGATTGATACCTTGGTTCTCAAAAACTGAGGGAAATGCTTACGCTACTTTGCTGCATCACCCTTTCCTCTTCAAGGGAAACCCAACGCATGCTCAAGAGGTAGCTGTCGGTGTCAAAACCGGCGGATCTCGGGTAGGGGGTCCCGAACTGTGCGTCTAAGGTCGATGGTAACAGGAGACATGGGACACGATGTTTACCCAGGTTCGGGCCCTCTCTATGGAGGTAATACCCTACTTCCTGCTTCATTGATCTTGATGAATATGAGCATTACAAGAGTTGATCTACCACGAGATCGTAATGGCTAAACCCTAGAAGTCTAGCCTGTATGACTATGGTAATGAGTATATCCTTTTCGGACTAAACCCTCCGGTTTATATAGACACCGAGGGGGATCTAGGGTTACATGGAGTCGGTTACATAGAAAGGAATCTTCATAGTTGATCCCCAAGCTTGCCTTCCATGCAAAGGAGAGTCCTATCCGGATACGGGTACAGTCTTCGGCCTTCGTGTCTTCACAGCCCATCAGTCCGGCCCATGGATAACTGGCCGGACACCCGAGGACCTCTTAGTCCAGGACTCCCTCAGTAGCCCCTGAACCTGGCTTCAATGACGAGGAGTCCAGCGTGCAGATTGTCTTCAGCATTGCAAGGCGGGTTCCCTTCTTTCCGAACTCCAAGATAGTCTTCGGGCGCGATGATAGTATCCGTACCTGTCACACACACCATATAATTTTACACGAGTCCAATCCGCTGACAACTTTTTGTAGCATGACATCACGATTGACCGATCATAATTCCGAACCGTTTTGTGTCCGCCGCTCCACGTTCCGAGACGCGGTTGCCACTGGCACGTCTTGTCAAAGCAGAGATCGTGTCCCCTTATTGTGGGATTCTCATCAATGCGGGCATGGGTAAACCAACCGTGCCGTTTACACAGGCCTTGGGAATAGGCGAGCTTTTAGGGTGAGTGGGGAGGCGCTTGATATTCGCGGCCTTTATAAGGGGATAAGGATTCCCTTTTTTCACCCACACCCTTTCTCTCCCTCAGCCCTTCCGTCCTTGAGCTCCAGCGCCCAAGCTTTAGCTTTTCCTCGTCCGAAAAAGCACTCCAAACATGTCTGGATCCGGAGCTGGAGGCAAGTGAACGGCCTCTTCCGTTAAGAAGAAGGACATCAAGGAGCTCCGGGAGGCCGGATACCTGGCCAAGGAGATTCCTTACCAACTCCCAGTCAAAGGACAGATCATCCCCACTCCAGAGCCCCATGAGAGGGTTGTGTTTCTCACACATTTTGTCCGTGGGCTGGGATTCCCCCTCCACCCGTTCGTCCGTGGACTGATGTTTTACTACGGGTTAGACTTCCATGACCTAGCCCCCAACTTCATTCCCAATATCACGGCATTCATTGTCATGTGCGAGGCCTTTCTCCGCATCCCACCTCATTTCGACCTATGGCTGAAGACCTTCAACGTGAAGCCGAAGGTGGTGAGCAGCCAACAAGCAGAGTGCGGAGGCGCCATGGTGGGCAAGATGCCCAATGTTACCTGGCTCGAAGGTTCCATCGCGGAGACGGTGAAGGGGTGGCAGTCGGGGTGGTTCTACATCACCGAGCCGTGCGACACTGATTGGGCAGCGGCCCCCGAATTCTGATCCGGAATCCCGATGCGGCTCACCTCCTGGCAAGAGAGGGGCCTAACCTGGGGTCCCTCGAACAAGCTGACTAGGCTCCAGACGTGCATCCAAAACATGATAGACAGGAAAATCAAGCTTGTCAACCTGATCCAGGTCATGCTCATTCGTCGGGTCCTTCCGTGCCAACGCTGGACTTGCTATATGTGGGAGTACGATCCGGCCAAGTACCAGACGCTACTAGAGCTCTTCGGCATGATGCACGAAGACATCTGGAAAGTGCTCTTCAAGGCCGGCGAGACGCCACTGCCCACGACCTAGGATCGCGGGCTCAACTTAAAACGCCAGGCTAATTCGGTAAGTTCTTTCATGTTTTCAAGGTATACCCTTTACTAGCATATTTTGAGGAAAAAGCCTAAGCCTTCCTATCCATGTATCCAGGCCTGGATCGAGGTAGCAGGGGGCATTAACTGTCCGGCTCCGCTGCCCGAAGACCAAGAATTCCCATTACTAACAAAAATGTTGTTTCCAACACCTTATGAGGTGCCGGAGAAGACGGCCAAGAAAGTGGCCAAAGGGGCCCAGAGAGGCCCTTGCGGAAAAGGTGCTTCAGACATGATGTCCGAAGACGAGACTCACTCTTTGTCCGCCGAAGACGATGACGAGGAGGAGGAAGAAGAAGACGACTCCCCACCAGAGGTGGGGAGGAAGAAGAGAGCGGCCTCCACGAATCTGGAGGCGAAGGCGCCCAAGAGGGGGAGGGGCTCCCGCGCGGATAACTTTGCATGGGATATCAATAGTAGTCCGGAGCAACCTTCCCGGACCAAGCCTCGGGCTGCATCGTAAGTACCAAAATCCTTATGCGCGCCCAAATGTCCGGCCTTTCCGGTTTTTAATATTGATATGTGTAAATTGTGTTATTCCAGTCCGGCCCGCGACGGCTCCCCGCGATCCTCGACAGAGGGTTCGCTAGACTCTAAGGAGATGGCTAGCATGTCTCCGCCGCCTGCTCATTCTGTCTCGCCCAAGGGTGATGACGAGGTGGTGTCCCAAAGGACCTTCCCATACTGGGGGGAGGTTCCGAAGATCGTCAGGGTGGCACCCCAGGATGACTCCTCGGCCGTCGGACACATGGAGGGAAAAGCCCCCATGGGGACTGGTGATGGGGGTCGGGTTTCATTCGGCCCTCAGCCGGATACCATCCCGGAGACTTTCATGGCTCCGGAGTCCAGCGAACGGCCTTCCCCGGAAGGGGGAGGTGTTCCTGTTCCGCCGGTGACCTCTGTCCAACCAGAGGCACCGGATAATCTGCTGGAAACGCTGTGAGGCGCTTCCATTATGGATGAACACCGTACCCTTATGGGTACGGTGATCGAAAAGGTTCAGTTCGCCAAAAGCGGACTGACCGAAGCCTGTGCTAGCCTTCTAACAGGCTTTGAGGTGAGTGATGTAATTGCAGGAAGAATATCACAGTGTAGACAGTAGCCCCTGATGCTCTGTTCGGTGTTCGGAAAGAAAAAGCCGAACAGAGGATCAAAAATAATCTTCGCAGGAGTCTAACATAAGGTGTCTATGTGAATAAACAGGCATCGCTGCGGGCTGCTACCGCTCATACTACTGAGGTCTCCGGACTGAAGCAGAAACTGGACCGGGCCGAGGAAGAGCTCGGCCTCGTGAAGAAGCAGCTGGAGGATAGCCAAGGTATGCAGTAACCTGCGTGTACATTTAATAAGGATGAATGGTCCGTGCGGACTAAAGTTTCATGAACTTTATTAGGGGCCACGACCGAGGTGGCAGCTCTCAAGAAGGCGTTAGCTGAGGCCGAGGACAAAGCGGCCAAGGAACGCGCCACGCGTGAGAAGCACGAGGCCCTGGTTAACAAGGCCAAGCAAGAGCTCCAGGACGCCGTCGAGAAGCTCGAGTCCTTGGAGTGTGATTTTAGGACGCAAGAGTCCGAACTTGCGAAGGCCCGCCAGAGCACGCAGGATGATCGAGCCGAAGCCCAGAGCACCCTCCAGGAGATTCAGGCAGCCAAGAAGATTGCGGCGGGTAAGTCTTTTGCTATGCAAAGCAAGTATGCGAAGGAAACATTCCTCGTACTTACCCGAATTTGGGTTTTCCAGGGGCGTTTACGAATCTGCCGTGCAGCATATCAGATGCTGCCAAGTTTTATCGAGCCGAAGAGGGCATGTCTACGGAGAAGCTATTCTGGTCTCAATATATTGGACCAAAACATTCGGTGCCCTTTAGCGACCAGCTGAAACAGCTGGTCGAGTTGCACCGGTCGGCCGAGCTTGCCATGAAGGACCTAATAGTCCGGTTGTGGCCTGCCGAGCCCATCCCCAGCAGCTACTTCGGACTTGTGAAGCGGCTTGTAAGTGCCTGCCCACGGCTCGAAGCCGTGAAGCGATCGGTCTGCATTAAAGGTGCACGGATGGCATTTTCCCGCGTCAAGATGCATTGGGCGAAGCTGGATGCCAAGAAGCTGATGACTGAGGGGCCACCGAAGGGCAAGGAGCATCATCGACCCAAGTTGTATTATGATAGTGTCCTGGAGGGATCCTGCCTTGTGGTGGAGCAATGTGTGAAGGACGTGATACCCCCATGAAAACATTCGGGTTGTCCTGTAATATGAGACAAGATCGGTATGTAATATGATGCTTGTAATGAAATTTTACCTCATGTGCAGCCGTTTATTAAAATCTGAGGGTTGACCAGTCGTCGGCTTCTGGCCCCACGTAGATAGTACGGGGGTGTTTGGGATAAATCTAAACACTCTTTACTCCATAGTCTGGTCCTTAAAGGAGGTGTTTAGCGCAACGAACAAGGCAATCGGACTATATGGCCTTTATCACCCTCACTTAGCCATAGGAGTTTGACAATGAAAATTTCGAGGAAGCCCCTGGTGTTCAGAAGGCCGAACTAGGGGCTCCACACACGCCTAATCAGAGAAAAACCAATTCCTCGCATAAAGCAGAAAAAAATCTCTAGGGATTTGAGACCTCTCGAACAGCTGACCAGCTCTCGCCGCATAATGACAGTCAGTTTTCGGCTTTCTCTACTGAGGTGCTCGTCCGGAAGAACCGGGACACAATCACAGTAGTTCTCCCTTTACTACCCTCGCCGATATAGCGGAACATAAGGTAGTAAGCACAGGAGCCGGACAACCCAACTATTGACCAAAGACATGATTCGGAGCTGATTCATATAATGCTATAAGTTCGGGGTGCCGAACTGTACTATAAAAGTGTTCGGACTTTTGTTGCCGTAATGCGGGGCGTGATGAAGCCCCTGGCACAGTAATACATACCAGAGTGTACGTGTGCAATGAGTAATAAATACAAAGGAAAAAGGGGGGAATTAAGTAATAAGCTGACGGTACCCTTTATTTTTGTAATGTGATTAGTACGTCGAGGCATACTTGTACATGTAATACGATAAGCAAGAAAGGCTATTTAACATGCTAAGACCAAGTGCGAGTTGCGTGCGGTTATGTAAAACAGGTATAGCAATCGTTAGCAGAGGCCACCTGGGGATTCCCTTGTACGCCAAAGCTCCTTGCCTCCTTGGTGTGTCCGACAAACGGGTTGTCAGAAGAAACCTCGAAAAGAGAGAAAGAACCTGAAATGAAAAAGAAAAAACGAAGGTACGCGGATCCTAGGTTCGGTCGAGCCGCACTGTGGATCACGAGCTAGATATGCCTCCGTCCATACCCATGGGATTTTGGGCGCGTAGTTATGTACGCGCGCTACGAATGCCACTCCCTCATCGGGGCTGGGACGAAGGCCGAATTGCTAATCGAGCTCTTGACAAGCCGAGTTGTCCTGTTGCAGTGTAGTCCGGACCCTCTTAACGGTGTTCAGGGCCTCGGCAGCCGGATTATAGTTCTACTTGAGAAGGCCGCTCTGTACCTCTGCTGCTAGGGCGGCTGTGTGCTCCTCTGTATGGAGGGAGCGTTCCGTGTTTCCATTGACTGTTATGATGCCGCGTGGACCGGGCGTCTTGAGCTTGAGATAAGCATAGTGTGGCACCGCGTTGAATCTAGCAAACGCGGTTCGTCCGAGCAGTGCGTGGTAGCTGATGCAAAAGGGGACGACATCGAAGATTAGCTCTTCGCTTCGGAAGTTGACCGGGGAACTGAAGACCACCTCCAGCGTGATTGAGCCCGTACAACGGGCCTCTACTCCCGGTATGACTCCTTTAAAGGTAGTCTTTGTGGGCTTGATTCGTGAGGGATTAGTGCCCATTTTGCACACTGTATCCTGATAGAGCAGGTTGAGGCTGTTGTCATCGTCCATTAGGACTCATGTCAGGTGAAATCCATCGATGATTGGGTCGAGGACCAGTGCGGCCGAACCGCCATGACGGATACTAGTTGGATGATCTCGACGATCAAAGGTAATCGGGAATGACGACCACGGATTGAATTTTGGGGCGACTGGCTCTACCGCATAGACGTCCCTGAGTGCGCGCTTGCACTGCCTTTTGGGGATGTGTGTAGCATATATCATGTTCACCGTTTTGACTTGAGGGGGAAATTTCTTCTGCCCCCCAGTGTTCGGCTGCCGGGGCTCTTCGTCGTCGTCCTCGCTTTGCGATCCCATTTCCTTGCTCTCGGCATTTGACTTGCTGGCTTGCTTGAAAACCCGGCAGTCTCTGTTGGTATGATTGGCTTGTTTGTCTGGGGTGCCATGTATCTGGCACGGACGATCGAGTATGCGGTCCAAGCTGGATGGTCCCTCGTTGTTCCTTTTATAAGGCTTCTTCCGCTGGCCGGACTTGGAGCCACTGAATCCGGCGTGAACTGCAGTGTCATCGGTGTTATCGCCATTACTTCGGCGTTTGTGTCTATTGCGCCGGAGCTTGCCGGTGTTGTTTTTGGCCTCAGAGGGGCCTGTCTCGCTAGCTGTGTTTTTGCTATGAGCCAGCCAGCTATCCTCACTCGCGCAAAAGCGGGTCATGAGTGCCGTGAGGGCTGCCATGGATTTCGGCTTTTCTTGGCCGAGGTGGCGGGCGAGCCATTCATCACAGATGTTGTGTTTGAAGGCCGCTAGGGCTTCAGCATCCGGACAGTCAACGATCTGGTTCTTTTTGGTCAAGAACCTAGTCCAGAATTTTCTGGTTGATTCTCCGGGTTGTTGAACTATATGACTTAAGTCATCGGCGTCTAGTGGCCGGACATAAGTACCTTGGAAGTTGTCAAGAAAAGCTTCTTCCAAGTCCTCCCAGCTGCCGATGGAATTTTCAGGCAGGTTGTTTAACCAGTGTCTAGATGGCCCTTTGAGCTTTAGTGGGAGGTACTTGATGGCGTGGAGGTCATCTCCACGGGCCATATGGATGTGGATAATAAAATCCTCGATCCATACTGCGGGATCGGTTGTTCTGTCGTATGATTTAATATTGACGGGCTTGAACCCCTCGGGGAATTCAAGATCCATTACTTCATTTGTGAAGCAAAGAGGGTGTGCGGCGCCTCTATATCGGGTCGTGTCGCGGCGCACCTCCGATGAAGTCTGCCTGCGGTTATCGGCCCGGGCGTGACTGGGTTTGTCACGTCCGAATAGGTAGCCGCCGTCGCGAGTCGAAAAGCGTCCTCGCAATCTGTAGATTGATCTGGTATGTCCTGCTCTATTGTCCAGGTCCAGTCGAAGGTCGTATGTATAGTCCTGAGCTGTTTTGTCTCTATTTTTATGAGGCGGTGGGGCGGGCTGCTATTCGGCCTGAGTTGCCGTTTTATCCCGACCGCAGGGTGGTCGGTCTGCCGCACTGTCCCGACCACGTGGTGGTCGTTCCGCATTGCGCGAGGGAGGTATGGGCTCCGGCGCCTCCTCATCAAACTGAGGTAGCAATCTGCGCTTCAGGTAACTCTTGACTGGACGCTTGAGGCCGTATTCTTCGGCTGCCAAGACATTAGTCCATCTGTCAATGAGTAGGTCTTGATCATCTTGAAGCTGCTGTTGCTTCTTCTTCAGGCTTCTTGCGGTAGCTATTAGCTGGTGCTTGAAGCGCTCCTGCTCGAGGGGTGCCTCAGGCATGATGAAGTCCTCGTTGCCGAGGCTCTCCTCATCCTCGGAGAGTGGACGATAACTATCGTCGTCCGATTCGTTGGGCATGGCCTGTTTATCAGGGTTAACTTGCCCATTTTCTTGTTCCTCCTGTTCGGATGTTGCTCCAACAGGGTCTTCATTGTTTTCGGCATCGTCCAGAGTACTATTATCTCCGGTGCCAGTGTTGCTGTCTTTTGAGCGATGTGACTTAGGATGGCGTTTAGGGCGCCGACGCTTGGACTGTGTCTCAGGAGGTTTATTCACAACCGGATCTTCTTTGTCATCGTCGCTAGCTTTTTTAGGTGTGTCAACCATGTACACATCGTACGAAGAGGTGGCTGTCCAACGTCCAGTGAATGGCGAGTCTTGGCCTTGCTCCTTGTCGGCATCGTCGTCCATACCGTCGATGTCTTTGGAGCCATAATCAAGCATGTCAGTTAAGTCCTCGACAGTGGCTATGAAGTGGGTGGTGGGTGGGAAGCGAAATTCTCCATCATCAGCCTCTAGTTCGAACCGGACATAGTTCGGCTGTGAGTCCCCCGCCAAGGACAGGTTCTTTAATGAATTTAGCACATCGCCCAAGGGCGAGTGTTGGAAGATGTCTTCGGCGCTAAACTCGAAGATCGATAACCGATCCAGCTCGGTGTCCGCAGGTGTACGTGGTTCGGAACTTATAGCCGGAAACGAGTCCGGAATTCCGTTGATGCAGATATTGCAAGGTGTTGAGTATGTGGGTGGCTCCAACGCCGCAGACTCTGTGGCCTCGGATGGCACGATCTACTCCGGATCTAAGGCTGTGGCACTTACAGGAACCATCTCCTGAATGTGGTCCGATGACAGATTTAAGTCATGTTCATCGAAGCGAGGGGGAGCGATCGCCGCGGTCTCAAATCCGTTGAAGATCAAGTCTCTATGGATATCCACGACGTAGTTCAAGCTTCCAAATCTGACCTGGTGGACAAGGGCGTAGCTATCGATCTGCTCCAGATGGCCAAGCGAGTTGGCCCGCAGTACGAAACCGCCGAATACGAAGATCTGTCCGGGGAGGAAAGTTTCTCCTTGGACAGCGTCACTATCGATGATCGAAGGGGCCATCGAACCATTCGTCGACGACACAGTGGAACTCTCAATGAAAGCACCAATGTCGGTGTCAAAACCGGCGGATCTCGGGTAGGGTGTCCCGAACTGTCCGTCTAAGGTCAATGGTAACAGGAGACAGGGGACACGATGTTTACCCAGGTTCGGGCCCTCTCTATGGAGGTAATACCCTACTTCCTGCTTGATTGATCTTGATGAATATGAGTATTACAAGAGTTGATCTACCACGAGATCGCAATGGCTAAACCCTAGAAGTCTAGCCTGTATGACTATGGTAATGAGTATATCCTTATCGGACTAAACCCTCCGGTTTATATAGACACCGAGGGGGATCTAGGGTTACATGGAGTCGGTTACATAGAAAGGAATCTTCATAGTTGATCGCCAAGCTTGCCTTCCATGCCAAGGAGAGTCCTATCCGGGCACGGGTACAATCTTCAGCCTCCGTGTCTTCACACCCCATCAGTCCAGCCCATGGATAACTGGTCGGACGCCCGAGGACACCTTAGTCCAGGACTCCCTCAGTAGCAAGAAGGATTTTTGGCGCCGTTGTCGGGGAGTCTATGCACAAGTCAAGACATACCAAGTACCCATCACAAACTCTTATCCCTCGCATTACATTATTTCCATTTGCCTCTCGTTTTCCTCTCCCCCACTTCACCCTTGTCATTTTATTCGCCCTCTCTTTCTGTTCGCCCTCTTTTTCGCTTGCCTCTTGTGTCTCGTGTGCCATCATGGCCAGTCCTTTATCTGCTCCTTTGTCTCCTGAGTTTTAAATTCTTCACTTCAAACAAAGACAAGGAGAAAACTTAAAAGATGCTTGGTATAGGATGATGGAATCTTATCGTAATTGCACCTTATAGGTGAGTTTTAGAATTTTGCTTCGCAACTTTTATGTTGGACTAAATATGTCCCATAGACAACTCTTGGATTGCGTTGCCAAAGGAAATTTTATTGAAATTGATCCCAGTATTGCGCATGAAATCATAGAGGGGATAGTGGGAACACTACCTCAACAAAAGGGGCCACATCATACCCAGGAAGAGACACAAGTTTTTGAGAAGATTTGCGAAGTAACGAAATTTTTACAAAAGTCTCTTGAACCTCTTAAGAGTGTTAGCGAAAATCTTCACCGCATGAATATGTTGATTACCCTTTGCAATAAGCGGTTGGATTCTTTAGATCTAAAAATTTCCAAATATGAAGGGAAATGTAAAGAACCTCCCAGATTCAGGCATGACTCCGCTAAAAAATTAAAAAACAACGATGGCAATACCTAGGTCTATCCTTGCCTTTATGCCTAGCTAGGGGCATTAAACGATAGCGCTTGTTGGGAGGCAACCCAATTTTATTTTTGTTTCTTGCTTTTTGGTTCTGTTTAGGAATAAATCTTTAATCTAGCCTCTGGTTAGATGTGTTTTTGTGTTTTAATTAGTGTTTGTGCCAAGTAGAACCTTTGGGAAGACTTGGGTGAAGTCTTTTTGATCTTGCTGTAAAAAACAGAAACTTTAGCACTCACGAGATTAGCTACAACTTTTTACTGGAGACTGATATTTAGTTGATTCTTTTTGAAGATGATTAATATATAAATTCCTCACGTCCAGAAATTTGTTTTAGAATTTTTGGAGTTCCAGAAGTATGCGTTTGATACAGATTACGACAGACTATTCTGATTTTGACAGATTCTGTTTTTCGTGTATTGTTTGCTTATTTTGATGAATCTATGGCTAGTATTGGAGGTTATGAAGCACAGATAAGTTGGAATACAGTAGGTTTAACACCAATATAAATAAATAATGAGTTCATTATAGTACCTTGAAATGGTGTTTTGTTTTCTTTCGCTAACAGAGCTCACGAGATTTTCTGTTAAGTTTTGTGTTGTGAAGTTTTCAAGTTTTGGGTAAAGATTTGATGGATTATGAAACAAGGAGTGGCAAGAGCCTAAGATTGGGGATGCCCAAGGCACCCCAAGGTAAAATCCAAGGACAGCCAAAAAGCCTAAGCTTGGGGATGCCCCGGAAGGCATCCCCTCTTTTGTCTTCGTTCATCGGTAACTTTACTTGGAGCTATATTTTTATTCACCACATGATATGTGTTTTGCTTGGAGCGTCTTGTATGATTTCAGTCTTTGATTTTTAGTTCACCACAATCATCCTTGCTGTACACACCTTTTGGTAGAGACACACATTAATCGGAATTTATTATAATACTCTTTGTGCTTCACTTATATCTTTTGAGCTAAACAATTTTGCTCTAGTACTTCACTTATATCTTTTAGAGCACGGTGGTGGTTTTATTTTATAGAAATTATTGATCTCTCATGCTTCACTTATATTATCTTGAGAGTCTTTTAGAACAGCATGGTAATTTGCTTTGGCTATAAAATTAGTCCTAATATGATAGGCATCCAAGTTGGATATAATAAAAACTTTCATAAAAAGTGCATTGAATACTATGAGAAGTTTGATACTTGATGATTGTTTTGAGATATGAAGATGGTAATATTAGAGTCGTGCTAGTTGAGTAGTTGTGAATTTTAGAAATACTTGTGTTGAAGTTTGCAAGTCCCGTAGCATGCACGTATGGTAAACGTTGTGTAACAAATTTGAAACATGAGGTGTTCTTTGATTGTCATCCTTATGAGTGGCTGTCGGGGACGAGCGATGGTCTTTTCCTACCAATCTATCCCCATAGAAGCATGCACGTAGTGCTTGGTTTTTGATGACTTGTAGATTTTTGCAATAATTACGTGAGTTCTTTATGACTAATGTTGAGTCCATGGATTATACGCACTCTCAACCTTCCATCATTGCTAGCCTCTTCGGTACCGTGCATTGCCCTTTCTCACCTTGAGAGTTGGTGCAAACTTCGCCGGTGCATCCAAACCCCGTGATACGATATGCTCTATCACACATAAACCTCCTTATATCTTCCTCAAAACAGCCACCATACCTACCTATTATGGCATTTCCATAGCCATTCCGGGATATATTGCCATGCAACTTTCCACTGTTTCATTTATTATGACGCGCTTCATCATTGTCATATTGCCTTGCATGATCATGTAGTTGACATCGTATTTGTGGCAAAGCCACCATGCATATTATTTCATACATGTCACTCTTGATTCATTGCCCATCCCGGTACACCGCCGGAGGCATTCATATAGAGTCATACTTTGTTCTAGTATCGAGTTGTAATCATCGAGTTGTAAATAAATAGAAGTGTGATGATCATCATTAATAGAGAATTGTCCCAAAAAAAAGAGAAAGGCCAAATAAAAAAAGAAAGGCCCAAAAAAAGAAAAAAAGAAAAAGAAGAAGAGAAATAAAAAGGGACAATGCTACTATCCTTTTTCCACACTTGTGCTTCAAAGTAGCACCATGATCTTTATGATAGAGCGTCTCTTGTTTTGTCACTTTCATATACTAGTGTGAATTTTTCATTATAGAACTTGGCTTGCATATTCCAACAATGGGCTTCCCCAAATGCCCTAGGTCTTCGTGAGCAAGCAAGTTGGATGCACACCCACTTAGTTTCTTTTGTTGAGCTTTCATATAGCTCTAGTGCGTCCGTTGCATGGCAATCCCTACTCCTTGCATTGACATCAATTGATGGGCATCTCCCTAGCCCATTGATTAGCCGTGTCAATGTGAGACTTTCTCCTTTTTTGTCTTCTCCACACAACCCCCATCATCATATTCTATTCCACCCATAGTGCTATATCCATGGCTCACGCTCATGTATTGCATGAAAGTTGAAAAAAGTTTGAGATTACTAAAGTATGAAACAATTGCTTGGCTTGTCATCGGGGTTGTGCAAGATGAGAGCATCTTGTGTGACGAAAATGGAGCATGGCCAAAATATATGATTTTGTAGGGATGAACTTTCTTTGGCCATGTTATTTTGAGAAGACATGATTGCTTAGTTAGTATGCTTGAAGTATTATTATTTTTATGTCAATATTAAACTTTTATCTTGAATCTTTCGGATCTGAACATTCATGCCACAATAAAGAAAATAACATTGAAGAATATGCTAAGTAGCATTCCACATCAAAAATTCTGCTTTTATCATTTACCTACTCGAGGACGAGCAGGAATTAAGCTTGGGGATGCTTGATACGTCTCCAACGTATCTATAATTTTTGATTGCTCCATGCTATTATATATTCTGTTTTGGATGTTAATGGGCTTTATTATACACTTTTATATTATTTTTGGGACTAACCTACTAACCCAAGGCCCAGTGCAAATTGTTGTTTTTTGCCTATTTCAGTGTTCCACAGAAAAAGAATATCAAATGGAGTCCAAACGGAATGAAACCTTCGGGAGCGTGATTTTTGGAACAAACATGATCTGGAGGACTTGGAGTGGACGTCAAGAAATCAACTAGGAGGCCACGAGGCAGGGAGGCGCGCCTGCCCCCTGGGCGCGCCCCCACCCTCGTGGGCCCCTCGTGGCTCCACCGACCTACTTCTTCCTCCTATATATACACATGTACCCCGAAACCATCGAGGGGCACCACGAAACCCTATTTCCACCGCCGCAACCTTCTGTACCCGTGAGATCCCATCTTCGGGCCTTTTCCAGCGCCCTGCCAGAGGGGGAATCGATCACGGAGGGCTTCTACATCAACACCATAGCCTCTCCGATGATGTGCGAGTAGTTTACGACAGACCTTCGGGTCCATAGTTATTAGCTAGATGGCTTCTTCTCTCTCTTTGGATCTCAATACAAAGTTCTCATCGATCTTCTTGGAGATCAATTCGATGTAACTCTTTTTGCGGTGTGTTTGTCGAGATCCGATGAATTGTGGGTTTATGATCAAGATTATCTATGAACATATTTGAATCTTCTCTGAATTCTTTTATGTATGATTGGTTATCTTTGCAAGTCTCTTCGAATTATCAGTTTGGTTTGGCCTACTAGATTGATCTTTCTTGCATTGGGAGAAGTGCTTAGCTTTGGGTTCAATCTTGCGGTGCTCGATCCCAATGACATAAGGGGAAATGACACGTATTGTATTGTTGCCATCGAGGATAAAAAGATGGGGTTTATATCATATTGCTTGAGTTTATCCCTCTACATCATGTCATCTTGCCTAATGCGTTACTCTGTTCTTATGAACTTAATACTCTAGATGCATGCTGGATAGTGGTCGATGTGTGGAGTAATAGTAGTAGATGCAGGCAGGAGTCAGTCTACTTGTTGCGGACGTGATGCCTATATACATGATCATGCCTAGATATTCTCATAATTATGCACTTTTCTATCAATTGCTCGACAGTAATTTGTTCACCCACCGTAATACTTATGCTATCTTGAGAGAAGCCACTAGTGAAACCTATGGCCCCCGGGTCTATTTTCCATCATATTAATCTTCCGTCAACTAGCTATTTCTATCGCCGTTTATTTTGCAATCTTTACTTTTAATCTTTATCATAAAAATAACAAAAATATTATCTTATCATCTCTATCAGATCTCACTTTTGCAAGTGACCGTGAAGGGATTGACAACCCCTTTATCGCGTTGGTTGCAAGGTTCTTATTTGTTTGTGTAGGTCCGAGGGACTTGCGTGTGGCCTCCTACTGGATTGATACCTTGGTTCTCGAAAACTGAGGGAAATACTTACGCTACTTTGCAGCATCACCCTTTCCTCTTCAAGGGAAAACCAACGCATGCTCAAGAGGTAGCAAACACAAAAAGATATAACTGATCATAAACTCGAAGTTCATCAGATCCCAGAAAACACACCGTAAAAGAGTTACATCATATGGATCTCCAAGATACCATTGTATTGAGAATTTAGCGAGAGAGAGAGAGAGAGAGAGAGAGAGAGAGAGAGAGAAAGCCATCTAGCTACTAACTACGAACCTGAAGGTCTACAAGGAGCTACTCATGCATCATCGGAAAGGCACCAATGGAAGTGGTGAACCCCTCCGTGATGGTGTCTAGATTGGATCTGGTGGTTCTGGACTCTGCGGCGGCTAGATGAATATTTCGTTGACGCTTCTAGGGTTTCTGGAATATTGTGGTATTTATAGAGCAAAGTGGCGGTCCGGGGGCACCCGAGGTGGGCACAACCCACCAGGCGCGCCAGGGTCTCCTGGCGCGCCCTGGTGGGTTGTCCCCTCCTCGGGACTCCCCCCAGGTGCAACCAGGGCCCATCTGCTTCCTTTTGACCCATAAAAAATCATCATGAAGTTTCGTGGCATTTGGACTCCGTTTGATATTGATTTCCTGCGATGTAAAAAACATGGGAAAACAGCAACTGACACTTGGCACTATGTCAATAGGTTAGTACCATAAAATGATATAAAATGACTATAAAATGATTATAAAACATCCAAGATTGATAACAAAACAGCATGGAACAATCAAAAATTATAGATATCTTGGAGACGTATCAGAGACATGTCACGGCGTTGACCATTTCGGACCGGAAGTGTGCATGGGTGAGGGAGGGCGGTTTGGGTGGGCCGGGGAAGTCAGAAGCAGACGTGGCAACGGTCTGGACACTCGCTACCTCCTATGTCTGTTTTGCGGGAAAAAGTGCATCCGGATCAACGAGCGGACCGATGCAGGCCCGCGTTCGATGACAAAACATGTACGAACCTTGCGGTCTGGACATATGCAGGTGGTTTGAGGGTTGGCATTGGAGATGCCCTAAGTGAACCCTGCCAAATCTCTATGGGCAATGTGTCCACAAACTTGGGGACGAAGGTTGTCGAATCATGTTCCTCAAATTCTCCCTCATTTGCCCAACCTTATTTTTTTGAAAAATATATTAGATCAATCGCAAATCAACCATATATTAAATAGTTGCAAACAAATACAACTACTAACAAGATGATCAAATGTTCATGAAGTTTTTTACATCCCTCGAATCCAAAAGTGAAAGAACCAGCTGTCCGAACAAAATACCTAAATTTTCAGCCCCCCCCCCCTCTTTATTTGCGAAAAGCGTGCTATCATGCTATCACACAAAGGCGTGAAGAAATTTGGCCTCATCGGGATCCAAGTCGTTGGCCTTCATGTATAAGATCTTTTGCTCCTCATATGTGTGCTTGGTCGCAAGCTTTCTCTCCAGGAGCTCAACCTTTTTCATTTGTATTTCCATGAACATGTTAAACCTCTACATCTACTTTTCTCCTTGAGGTCATCACGCTTGCCACTTGCCTCCTTATTCCATATGATGCCCTCAAATTTCTCCGTCATCTTGGTCACCGCCCCTTCTCACTCTCTTTCTCCCATTTCCTCCCCCTCGACCTAGCCACATGGGTTGCCGGTGCAAGCTTTCCTTTGGTTCGATCACCACCTTCATCACCTGCTTTTGTGTTGGTGCCTTAGACAGAAACTGCGACCAGACGAGTGTTGGCGACATAGTGAACACGTAGTCGTTGTTGAGGTTGATGATGTACGATGGAGGGTGGCCGGAGGCGGAGGTGAAGGAGGCGCGGAGGGTTGCGGTAATTGTTTGACGGTACTGGTGGGCGCCGCCGAAGTAGTATGACACCTTATATTGGTGGGACAGGGTTGCGATAGCCTGAGTGCCACCGCCATGATGGTCTGATGTGTAGGAGGATCCTCGGGCGGAGTGGCCGCATGTGCTTCTTCTCCGCCCTCTCCTTCACGCGTCGACATTTTTTGTGAATACGCAAAGTGTGTGTATCATTTCATTGGTAGAAGGAAATAAAATGAGTACATGAAAGGTTACAACACAGGGCACAAACATATACATCAGAAGGTGTGGGCATGGTACCCGGGGCAGAGATACAAGGGATGCTCAGTCCGAACAGAGGAAAAATCACAATAAAACCCACCAAGCCTTGGACCAAAGGGGCAGGCCGAACCGGTATGATATCGAACATCTCCAAACACAATGGGAACACCACTAGCAAACAAGATGGCGCCTTCAAGAAGGGGAACGACATCATGCATTGGCCGCCTTCTGATCTAAAGAACCAGACTAAGGGTTTCCCCAATGCTCGGAGAAGGGCATAGTTAGAGGCTATGTCAGCGCCTCCAAGAAGGGAAATGACACCTGCGAGTGTCGCTGCTACCAGCATTGGTCGGCCGAGCAAGGATTTCACCCTGGCCTGAGTTTGAATAATCCCATTGCCGCAAGATCAAGGTCCGGAGATGAGGAAGTCAGTCTCCTAGTTGAGACCAGCACCTCAATAGGGGGTGCTCCTACCTTGGGAGGTTGGCACTGGGCATCACCAAAAAACAGGAGCTTTGGGCCTGGCAGGCATGGAGGTGGACGGGTCGGGAAGGCTGCAGGATAGAGAGGGCTGACACAAAGGATGGAGTCATCGGGTTGGCGGTGAGACGAAGGCAGGAGAGAATGCGGCAACTAGGACCGCGACAAACGATGCCAGCGGAGCGTGGACGCTGCAAAATGCAAGTCCATGGCTGTCGGGACCGGAGCAGGACCGACAAAGGGTCCGCAGCGAGGCCTCAACCGCCTGCCAAGAAAACCACTATGACCACATAATTCCACAAAAGCCATCACTGCAGCTCAGAGGAAGCGCCATCAGAGACGAGGAACGGTCTGTAACGATGTAGAACCAATCCTTGACTAGCTTGGCTGCCACCACTCATGTGTTGCACCCAACCACCAGCAGCACAAGAGGGGAGCTACGTCGTCATGGGAGGGAGTGACCATGGTAGGGTGGGGTGGGGTGGGGAGCATGACAGAGGAGGACGCGACAATCGAAGGGGCGAGGGGCGGCCTCACGCCGAGCCAAATTGAATCCTGTGAGAGGTTTGGGGGCGGCTGATACGTCTCCAACGTATCTATAATTTTTTATTGTTCCATGTTGTTATATTATCAATCTTGGATGTTTTATAATCATTTTATAGACATTTTATATCATTTTTTGGTACTAACCTATTGACATAGTGCCAAGTGCCAGTTGCTGTTTTTTCCATGTTTTTTACATCACAGAAAATCAATATCAAACGGAGTCCAAATGCCATGAAACTTCACGGAGATTTTTTTTGGACCAGAAGGAACATGATGGGCTCTGGCTGCGCCTGGGGGTGATCCGAGGAGAGCACTACCCACCAGGGCGCGCCAGGAGGCCCAGGCGCACCCTGGTGGGTTGTGCCCACCTCGGGTACCCCCCGGACCGCCTCTTTGCTCTATAAATACCCCAATATTCCCAAAACCCTAGGGAAGTCGACGAAATATTGATCCAGCCGCCGCAGAGTCCAGAACCACCAGATCCAATCTAGACACCATCTTAGATGGGGTTCACCACCTCCACTGGTGCCTCTCCCATGATGCGTGAGTAGTTATTTGTAGACCTTCAGGTCTGTAGTTAGTAGCTAGATAGCTTCCTCTCTCTCTCTATTGATTCTCAATACAATGGTCTCTTGGAGATCCATATGATGTAACTCTTTTGCGGTGTGTTTGTTGGGATCGATGAACTTTGAGTTGATGATCAGATCTATCTTTTTATGTCCATGAAACTATTTGAGTTCTTTGATGTCTTTTATGCATGATTGCTTATAGGCTCGTATTTCTTCTCTGATATTTGGGTTTTGTTTGGCCAACTTGATCTATTTATCTTGCTTATAGCCTTTGTGATCTACTTTTCCTTTGTGTTTATTTTCGGATCTACTAAACCAAAAACCCAAAAATACCTTGCTGCAATTTATTCTTATTTATTTTATTTGGCGTTCAATCTATCAATCTACTACAAAATTACCTCACGTACATTTGCCTATCCTGAGGCGCCGTACCCCGGAAGGGATTGACAACCCATTTAACACGTCGGGTTGCGAGAAGTTGTTATTTGTGTGCAGGTGCTGTTTATGTTGTGTTGCTTGGTTCTCCTACTGGTTCGATAACCTTGGTTTCACATCTGAGGGGAATACCTACCGCCGTTGTGCTGCATCATCCCTTCCTCTTTGGGGAAATACCGACGTAGCTTCAAGCGGTATCAAAAGGAATTTCTTGCGCCGTTGCCGGGGAGCATCTTCAACATATACCAGGTTCCTAATCACAAATCTCATCTCCTCGCAATTTACATTATTTTCCATTTGCCTCTCATTTACCTCTCCCCAACTTCACAAAATTTTCCGTTTTATTCGCCCCTCTTTTTCCGTTCGCCGTTTTCTTGCCAGATTTGTTTTCGAGTGCAATCTTGTTGTGTGGTCATCATGACTCAAGATAACACCAAGTTATGTGATTTCTCAAATACCAACAACAATGATTTTATCGGCACTCCGATTGCTCCTCCCGCCACTAGTGCAGAGTCTTGTGATATTAATACAGCTTTGCTGAATCTTGTTATGAAAGATCAATTTTCCAGTACTCCTAATGAGGATGCCGCGTCCCATCTTAATACCTTCGTGGAATTATGCAATATGAAAAAGAAAAAAGTTGTGGACAATGATGTTGTGAAGATGAAATTATTTCCGTTTTCTTTGTGTGATTCTGCAAAAAAATGGTTCTCTTCTTTGCCTCGCAATAGTATCGATTCTTGGAATAAGTGCAAAGATGCTTTTATCACTAAGTATTTTCCGCCTGCAAAAATTATTTCCCTTAGAACCCAGATCATGAATTTCAAGCAACTCGAACATGAGCATGTTGCACAATCTTGGGAAAGGATGAAAATGATGCTAAGGAATTGCCCAACCCATGGGTTAAATCTTTGGATGATCATACAAATTTTTTATGCGGGGTTGAATTTTTGTTTCTCATAATCTTTTAGATTCCGCCGTGGGTGGGACTTTTATGGAAATTACTTTGGGTGAATCCACCAAATTTCTTGATAATATTATGGCAAATTATTCGCAATGGCATACCGAAAGAGCTCCTACTAATAAAAAAGTTAATTCGGTTGAAGAAATTTCTTCTTTGAGTGAAAAAGTTGATGCTCTTGTGAAATTGGTTGCTAGTAGAAGTGATCCTATTGATTTTAATGATATTCCTTTGTCTAATTTGATTGAGCAAAAAAATTGATGCCATATATGTGAGTTTTATCTCTCGAAATAATTTCAACAACAATGCTTATAAAGGTAATTTTAATCCTAGGCCTTTTCCTAGTAATTTCTCTAATAATTATGGTAATTCCTATAGAAATCAATCTTATAATAATAATAGGAACACCTCTAATCCTGAGAATAATATTAAATAATTTATCAATACGCAAAAAGTTTTCAACACTTCCATAGAAGAAAAGTTGAGTAAGATTGATGATTTGTCTAGAAGTGTTGATAGAATTGCTCATGATGTGGAAAATCTCAAGATGAAATTTTTTGTGCCTAAGGTTGATGAATCAATTAAATCTCTTTATGTTTCTATGGATGAAAGTAAGAAAAGAACCGCTATGCTTAGATCTAAAAGAGAATTTTTAGAAAAAGCGTTTTCTAGTGATTTCTTTCGCAAAAGTGATGAAGATCTTAAAATGATTGGTGTTTCTTCTATTGATTCCTTGTTTAGTAAAGTTACTAGTGATGAAAAAGGGACTGGAGAAGAGTCAACTTTAGCTAGAAGGCGTCCCAATATTTCAGAGGGTGAATATCTTTTTGAGAAAATTGATAAAAGTGGGTTTGGAGAGGTCAAAACTTTAGCTAGTGATGTGCCCACTCTTTTGGATTACAAAGACTTTAATTATGATAGTTGCTATTTGATTGATGGTATTTCTTTGTTGCAATCCATGATAAATTCACCCCATGCTTATGAACAAAGTAAAGCTTTTACTAAACATATTGTTGATGCTATGATGAAAGCTTTAGAAGAAAAGTTGGAATTAGAAGTTTCAATTCCTATAAAATTGCATGATGAATGGTAACCTACTATCAAAGTCAAGATTAAAAATTATGAGTGTTTTGCTTTGTGTAACTTGGGTGCTAGTGTTTCTACAACTCCGAAATCTTTATGTGATGTGCTTGGTCTTACTAATATTGATTCGTGTTCTTTGAATTTGCACTTGGCGGATTCCACTATTAAAAAGCCTATGGGAAGAATTAATGATGTTCTTATTCTTTCAAATAGGAATTATGTGCCCATAGATTTTATTATTCATGATATTGATTGCAATCTGTCTTGTCCAGTTATTCTTGGTAGACCGTTTTTACGCACTATCAATGTCGTGATTGATATGAAAGAAGGCAATATTAAGTTCCAATTTCCTTTGAGGAAGGGTATGGAACACTTACCTAGAAAAATAATTAGGCCACCATATGAATCAATCATGAGGGCATCTTATGGATCTCGAACCAAAGATGACAAAACTTAGATCCTTGCTTTATGCCTAGCTAAGGGCGTAAAACTATAGCGCTTGTTGGGAGGCAACCCAACGAATAAAATTTATTTTTTCTTTTTGATTCCTATTTTTGAGTATTAGCACAATTATGCTACTGTTATGATTGTGTTTTTTATGTTTTAATTAGTGTTTGTGCCAAGTAAAGCCTTTAGGATCTTCTTGGGTGATAGTTGTTTGATCTTGCTGAAAAAATAGAAACTTTTGCGCTCGCGAAAATAATTCTCATTTTTTACCAGAGAGCGATAGAATACCCATTCCACTTGCAATAGATCAATATACAAATTGCTCAGGTCGTCCTAATTTTTCAAAAAAATTGGAGTTACAGAAGTATTCGAAATAGTCAGATTGTTACACACTGTTCTGTTTTGACAGGTTCTGTTTTCTTTGTGTTGTGTGCTTATTTTGATGGCTCTATGGTTTGCTTTGACGAGTTTTTGCCATAGAAAAGTTGGAATACAGAAGATATAATGCAAGAACAAAATATGAATTGGTTTGATACAACACTTATAGTAGTGATTTATTATTTTCTTATACTAACGGAACTCACGAAGGTTTCGTTGAGTTTGTGTGATTAAAGTTTTCAAGTTTTGGGTTATCTTATGATGGATGAAGGAATAAGGAGTAGAAGAGCCTAAGCTTGGGGATGCCCCGGCATCCCAATCTATTATCCAAAAATGAGCAACCAACTAAGCTTGGGGATGCCCCCGAGTGGCATCCCCTATTTCTTCTAACGACCATCGTATTTTACTCGAAGCTATATTTTCATTCGTCACATACTATGTGTTTTGCTTGGAGCGTCTTGTATGATATGAGTCTTTGCTTGTTTTATTTTTTGTTTTAAGTCTTGATCCCTTGCTGGACACACCTATTTGAGAGAGCCAAAATTATGTCATGACTTGTTAGAATTGCTCTCTATGCTTCACTTAAATCTTTTATGAGCTATGGACTTACTCTGGTGCTTCACTTATATCTTTTTTAGCACAGTGTGCTTTAGTATTTTTAAAGAAATGCTCTCTTGCTTCACTTAGATTTATTTGAGAGTTAGTAAAATTTTCAAGAAATTCTCTCTTGCTTCACTTAAATTAATTTGAGAGAAAGAAAAATTATGCTCATGATCTTCACTTATATTTGTTTGAGCTTATGAAAAGCAATACATGGAAATTAGTCCCAAAGTGGTAGATATCCAAGAAGGATATAACAAAAACTTTCATGAATATCATTGGACAAAATAAACTTGATTCTTAGTAATAGTTTGAGATATGATGATGTGATATGTGAGTCATATTGATGAGTAATTATGCTTTAGTAAGAATATTGGTGTTAAGGTTTGTGATCCCCTATGCAAGCACGAAAGTCAATAGTCATGCAATGAAATTATATCCTACTTGTGGTGCATTATTTGGTGTCAATTATGCTTAATGCTCGCTTATGAGATTATCCGTGGTCGCTTCTCAATCTTTTGCTAGCCTTCATTTTGCACTAAGTATGATCTCTACTTGTGCATCCAAAAACCTTTAAACCAGTTTTGCCACATGAGTCTACTATATCTACCTATATGCGGTATTCTTTTGCCGCTCTAAGCAAATTTGCATGTGCCATCTCTAATTTTAAAAATAAACTTCTCTTTTGTGTGTTCGTTTTGCTCGCGGAGCGGTCAGGAGTGGCTAATATTTTCTATGCTAGATGTGTTATTCTCACGATGAGTGTTTATTCACTTGTCATTGCACGAGAGTAAGGCAAAGGTATTAGGGATGACCAGTCCCGAAATGAAAAATGAATTTACTTTATGTTGTCAAATAATAAATTCTTTGGAAAGTGTTGGTATGGAGGGCAATCGTGGATACGGCTAGCCAGGGAAAGTGAAAGTATGGTGGAAAATGGAATAAACTTTATTTTATGTTTGGGAACTGCCTATGATATATCTAAGCATGAAAAGTATTGGGAACTCTAAGTCGTTTTAATTGGTGGGATGGATACACCTCCCAAAATGTTTCGATCTCTAAGTTTTTCGCTTTGAGCTCTGGCACCTCTACAAATCCATACTTCCCTCTGCGAAGGGCATGTCTTTTTACTTTATGCAATTTTTATTTTTGAATTTGAGTCTCCATCTTCTCTTGTAAAAGCAACAACTAGGAGGAAATATGACCGTACTTGAGTATTGGGTGTAAATAATATGCGAGTGTGTTTGATGAATGGATCAATGATTGAGCATGATGGGCTAGGGATAACTTATTTTAGCGTTGATATTTTGAAAGACATGGTTGCTTGTTGATATGCTTGAATATTTAAATTATCATGTAAAAATTAGACTATTGCTTTGAATCACATAAAAGTCCAAATGTCCATGCTATAAAGAAAAGAATATGATATGACATGTTAGGCAACATTCCACATTAAAAATTCTGTTTTTATCAATTCCCTACTCAAGGACGAGTAGGAGTTAAGCTTGGGGATGCTGATACGTCCCCGACGTATCTGCATTTTTTTATTTTTTTGTGTTGTTATATTATCAGTATTGGATGTTTTATAATCATTTTATAGTCATTTTATATCTTTTTTGGTACTAACCTGTTGCCATAGTGCCAGTTGCTGTTTTTTTCATGTTTTTTACATCGCAAAAAATCAATATCAAACGGAGTCCAAATGCTACGAAACTTTGTGGAGATTTTTTTGGGCCAGAAGGAACATAATGGGCCCTGGCTGCGCCTGGGGGGTGCTCCGAGGAGAGCACAACCCACCAGGGCGCGCCAGGAGGCCCAGGCGCGCCCTGGTGGGTTGTGCCCACCTCGGGTGCCCCCCGGATCGCCTCTTTGCTCTATAAATACCCCAATATTCCCAAAACCCTAGGGGGTCGACGAAATATTGATCCAGCCGCCGCAGGGTCCAGAACCACCAGATCCAATCTAGACACCATCTCGGATGGGGTTCACCACCTCCATTGGTGCCTCTCCGATGATGAGTGAGTAGTTCTTTATAGACCTTAGGGTCCGTAGTTAGTAGCTAGATGGCTTCCTCTCTCTCTCTCTCTTGATTCTCAATACAATGGTCTCTTGGAGATCCATATGATGTAACTCTTTTTGCGGTGTGTTTGTTGGGATCGATGAATTTTGAGTTTATGATCAGATTTATCTTTTTATATCCATGAAAGTATTCGAGTTCTTTGATCTCTTTTATGCATGATTGCTTATAGCGTCGTATTTCTTCTCCGATATTTGGGTTTTGTTTGGCCAACTTGATCTATTTATCTTGTAATAGGAAGAGGTGCTTTGTAGTGGGTTCGATCTTACGGTGCTTGATCCCAGTGACAGAAGGGGAACCGACACGTATGTATCGTTGCTACTAAGGATAAAACGTTGGGGTCTATCTCTACATAGATAAATCTTGTCTACATCATGTCATCATTTTTATTGCATTACTTCGTTTCTCCATGAACTTGATACACTATATGCATGCTAGATAGCGGTCGATGTGTGGAGTAATAGTAGTAGATGCAGGCAGGAGTCGGTCTACTAATCTTGGATGTGATGCCTATGTAATGATCATTGTCTGGATATCATCATGAGTATTTGAAGTTCTATCAATTGCCCAACAGTAATTTGTTCACCCACAGTTTGCTATTTTTCTCGAGAGAAGCCACTAGTGAAACCTACAGCCCTCGGGTCTCTTTCTCATATTATTTGCCTTTGCGATCTCCTTTACCTTTGCGTTTATTTTCAGATCTAATAAACCAAAAACCCAAAAATACCTTGTTGCAATTTATTCTTATTTATTTTATTTGCCGTCCGATCTATCAATCTACTACAAATTTACCTCACGTCCATTTGCCTATTTTGAAGCGTCGTACCCCGGAAGGGATTGACAACCCATTTAACACGTCGGGTTGCGAGAATTTGTTATTTGCGTGCAGGTGTTATTTACGTTGTGTTGCTTGGTTCTCCTACTGGTTCGATAACCTTGGTTTCACATCTGAGGGAAATACCTACCGCCGCTGTGATGCATCATCTCTTCCTCTTTGGAAAAATACCGACGTAGCTTTAAGCGACATCAGTGGCGCCGTGGTGCGCCAAGGACGAAGTCGCCAGCCGCCACCATACCGGGGTGGAGCGTGGCTTTGCCGACAAGCCTTTCGGTGGTGGCGATGCAGAGGGGACGATGGAGGAGGGACCTACCGGCGGCAGCTAGGGTTTCCCTCATGTCGCCAGACGCGGGTGACATGAGGTCCCTGTTTCTGTTTGGCTTCATGCGTCGCTTTTTGGCGTAACGCGGATGTGGCCAAACTTCTCCGCGCTTGAAGGGACGACCAACCTCGTGATGGGCCTTGGTGATGGAACCGAAAAGGGCGGGGTTCGACACGAAAAAAATGGGGATTGTCAAAATGTGCGGGTCTCGGCTAGTTTTTAGCAGTTTTTAGATGGGTTCAGGGTGTTGGAGTCTGACCTGGCGAAGTGGCGAACAACCGGACTCCCCTGAGTTTCCCAAGTTTGAAATCAAGTTGTAAGATTTCGAGCGACCGAACCAATTTGGCTCAAACATTCGGAGGCGTTTTGATGGCCCGTGATTTGAGATGCCCTCGCACAGTAGCACTGCGAGTATGAGATCCTCCGAGACCGGGCGTAGGTTCCCCGAGAGTGAGAGCAACGGCGCACGCCAAAAATACCCCGTCGTACAACCGCGTTTCCCTCCCAAAGCCGACGAAATCGTACCCAAGCTCGCCCCACCAACCAGCCCGAAAGCAAAGCCCACGACCGCGTCCACAAACACACGCGCGCATTCGTCCAGCCCCGGCCAGCTCCGGCCAATATATAAACACTCACCCGCGGTGCTTGCTCGCCACCTACCATCCTCCATTCCTCCTGCGTAGCACAGCGCCAGCCAGCACCACGACGAGCCAACACCCAAGAACGGCGGCAGCCAGCTAGCTTGCAGACTCGAGGGTCGGGGCCGTCTCCATGGACCGATCGGTTTCTGCGGGGAGAGGGTACTACTACTCGGCGGCGCCGGTGGGCACGGGCATGGGCATGGGCCCGCTCGCGGGCCAGCTCGGCGAGTGGCTGCTCCGGGCCGTGCAGCCGCCGGCGCCCACGCCGTGCGGGTCGCCCGGCGGGCCCCCGATCACCGCGCCGCGGGTCCGGATGAGGGACGGCCGGCACCTGGCGTACGAGGAGTCCGGCGTGCCCAAGGAGACCGCGCGGTTCAAGGTCGTCTTCTCCCACGGCTTCACCGGCTCCCGCCTCGACAGCCTCCGCGCATCGCCGGTAAGTACTGTGCATACATTCTCCCGTCGTCTCGCCACCCCCGCCCGGCCGGCCGGCGAGCTCATTATAATATGATCACGCGTCTCTCTCGCCGTCGCTTACACCGTCTGCGCAACGACTTGATTTCAGGAGGTCGCCGAGGAGCTTGGCGTGTACATGGTGGGCTTCGACCGCGCCGGCTACGGCGAGAGCGACCCCAACCCGGGCCGTTCCGTGGAGACCGCGGCGCAGGACATGGAGGACCTGGCCGACGCGCTGGGGCTCGGCGACAAGTTCTACGTCGTCGGCTTCTCCCTCGGCTGCCACGCCGTGTGGGGCGCGCTGAGGTACATCCCGGAGCGGATCGCCGGGGCCGCCATGCTGGCGCCGGTGGTGAACTACTGGTGGCCCGGGTTCCCGGCGGAGCTGGCGGCGCGGGAGTACGGCCGGCAGGAGCGCGGCGACCAGTGGGCGCTGCGCGTGGCGCACCACGCCCCCGGCATCATACACTGGTGGATGGAGCAGAGCTGGCTGCCCCTGCCCACCTCCACCGTCGTCGTCAACACCACCTACCTCCCCAACAAGCGCGACGCCGAGATCCGCCGCACCCTCACCGCCGACGGCACCCTCCGGAAGAAGAGGGAGATGGCGACGCAGCAGGGGATCCAGGAGTCGTACTACAGGGACATGGCGGTCATGTTCGGAAAGTGGGAGTTCGACCCCATGGCGCTGCCGGAGCCGCCGTGCCCGGTGCACCTGTGGCAGGGCGACGAGGACGGCCTCGTGCCCGTCGCGCTGCAGCGGCACGTCGCCGGCATGCTCGGGTGGGTCAACTACCACGAGCTCCCCGGCACCGGCCACTTCCTGTCCGCCGTTCCCGGGCTCGGAGACACCGTTCTCCGGACACTTTTCGGTTGATCGACATCGACCAATACCAGACAAGTAGTTTTATTCCAAGAAAACGCGGAGAAGTGTTGGCCTTTAGCTAGCTTGGCGTACGAGGCAAACTGCGAGTGCAGTACAGTATGTTTATTTCTTGATTAATTTATACAGTATATACATACATGGGAACATGGCACCATGTAATTTTGTATTTCTTGATCCCTTTTTCATTCGTCTGTAATGAAAACTATGCTGGCAAGAAGCCCTGAAAAGTAAAAACTTAGGTAGTGACATTTTTACCAAGATGGTCATCCCGTATGTTAGTACTCCCTCCGTTTTTAAATATATATTTTTTAGACATTTTAAATAGACTATCACATACGGATATATGTAGACATATTTTAAAATGTAGATTTATTTATTTTGCTTGTATGTAGTCATTTGTTGAAATATCTAGAAAGACAAATATTTAGGAATGGAGGAAATAAAATTTTAGAAACTGTCAACCATGGGTTCTAAAGTTTTTATGTACAAATTAAGACTGTGACTGTAACTGTTTTTTATTTTGTTTTAGTCTTGTAGACAACAGAAGCAGGTTGGGATGTTGGTTAGAGAAATGAAAGAGGTTTTATTTCATACACTCAACAAGACCTGGTCTACAGGGCCAGTGAGTTTCAGGCAATATTAATTCTTGTCCTTGACGAAATCATTGGTGGTAGATACAGAGGCAAATTGGACCACCCCAAACACAATCAAGGATCAGAATAACAGTTCGTAGTTTAGAGAAGAACTGGTAAGTTGGTGAAGCCGTGTCCCCCGCCCCTTCCATCTATTGCATATCTAAATCTTATGTTATTAATTTTACGCTAAGATTTGGGCAAGTATTTTTTTTATTTTTTTCTAGCTTAATTGAATCACTCAGATGTGCAATAACTAATACACATCTAGATCTGCCCTAGACAGACCCAACGTTTTTGCTAAAGCTTATTGAAACATGCCTCCGTTGATGGTAGTTTATTTTAGAAAATACCTCTGTAATTTAATGTAAGACATTTTAGCAGTCCAGCTGCTTAATTGCAAAAACGTCTTACATTAAGTAGTAGTATAATTTTTACCCCGGCTTGTAACATCTCTAAACAAAGAAAAGACAAAATTCTAGGTGTGGAGATGTGCTATGCCCCCCGAAAGTTTCAATATGTAGCTCACTTGCTCTACGAGATACAAGGAAGACAAATACTTGATGAAATAAATGTGAATACACTATGATAGCAAAGTATGTCCGCCGAAATGCAATTGAATTGGGAGCCCCTATAGCGCAGGCACCTGAATGTTTTGTTTCCGCTAGTCTATTTCCCTCTCCCTCTAAGAGCCGTTGGATTAGGATCCAACTGTCCCCACTTCGTCTTCCACCTCATGTCTTCTTCTACCTTGCGAAAAGAGAAAACAATCGCTCCACCACCCCCCCCCCCCCCACCTCCTCTTCTTCTACTTTGGTTCTGACACCGCGCCTCACTACCGTTAACTGCGGCATCTCCTCCAACGCGGAAGCTACCTGATCCGAGTGGTGGCCGTCGTTGGCTACAACACATTCCGGGCTCGGCCTCGTCGGGGTCATCACGCTTTGATGTTGCTCATCTTCTATAAAATCCAGGTGCCTGGTAAATAGCAAAAACAAATTGAATTGTACTCGCTCTGTCCGAAAATAATTGTCGCTCAAACGTATTTATCTGAGCGGCAGTTATTTCCGGAGCAAGTACTATATATATTTGAGATTTTTTTTTTGTGTATTTCCAAGTTTGATTATAGTAGACATTTCTCCGTGTAATAACCTAGGATAAAGAGCTAGTTTCTCCTACCCAAATTATTTGAAGCTCTAGCATTGTCTTAATTTTGAAAAAAAATTAACCAATTCTATAAAAAAATACATCAAAATCTACCACACCAAACTAATTTCATTACATTAAGCATACAAATATAGTTTCACAATATATATAGTTGATGTTGCATACATTAGTATATTTTTATAAAAGGTTGATCAAATATAAAGAAGTTTCCCCCGCAAATAAATAAATTAGTATGTTTGACTTCGAGCAATGTTAAAACTTCAAAATACTTGGAACGGAGTGATAGGTGCCATCCAAGTCTAAAGATGGAATCTAGAAAATCAAACGGGTCAAGGAGTACTGCACCTTGACCACAGCACAATGTGCATTGACAAATTATGGTGACCAAGAGAAACTTAGGATAAATCTTTACCTACCAAGAGCACTACAGGCCCGAAAGGTCACATCGTCATCCTCACACTGGCCATTAGCCTATAGGCTCTCTAGACACTCGACAGGTCACCATTTGGGGTTGGTGAGAAGATTTCAGAAAGGTACTTTCACATGATATGCCAAAGAGAAGAGAAGATTAATCTAGTGGATGACGTACTCCTGAAAAAAGGAGGCAGGACAAACAGAGTAGATTCTTGGTGGTACCATTCCTCCATAGAAAAAACAACAGTGGGTGCTTTTGTGAAAAATCATCATATATGTCATACCTACATAAATAAAGAAACTTCATTTTTCTTCTAATGGGGGTTGCCCGGCCTATGCATCATCCTGATGCATGCATCCATTTTATTAAAAATATATTCAAAGTGTGAATCAGTCATGAAAACAGAGGGGGGAGGGGGGGAGTAGACAAAAAGTTGTCTTATTGGGTCAGGTTAACGCATTGGATACCAAGGCGGGCACTTCTGGGCTTTCCGTGGTGGTTGGCAACCTCGATATCATTTGGAAGAGTTTTTTATGCAGTTGCACCGGCAACGGAGATTTACTGGCGTCAACGAGGCACGATTAACTGGACTCTCAAAGGGGATTCTCTCAGTGCTTACTTCTTTGCCATTGCCAATGGTAGGCGCCGCCGCTGCTCTAATAGACAATCTATTGATCATGTTCAGCAGTTCTTCTCTACTCTTTTGTCTGCCAGGCCGGCTTCTGGCTTTGTTATCTCCCCTTCTCTCTGGTCCCAACGCTGGCAGGTGTTGGACGAAGAGAATTCTGCGCTCGTGATTCCTTTTTTTTAAAGTGGCGCTCGTGATTCCTTTGTCTGTCGAAGAAATTGAAGTGGCTATCAATTCTGCGAATTTGAATTCGGCTTCTGATCCGGATGGTTTCTCGATTCTCTTCTTTAAGAAGTTCTGGCCAGTGTTGCGCAATTTGGTATGTGAAATTATGCAGGGATTTTGTCTTGGGACCGTTGACATTGCCAGACTCAATTATGCAATTATGTCCCTCATCCCTAAAGTTAAAGGGGCTGACTCTATTTCTCAATTTCGTCCTATTTCTCTCATTAATAACTTTGCGAAATTTCTGCCGAAGGGGTTTGTGACTCGTCTTTCTCCTGTGGCCCATGGGGTCCTTAGCCCAACCCAGTCTGCTTTCATCAAAGGCCGGTTTATCCTTGACGGTATTTCGTGCTTACATGAGTGCATGATCTTAGAGCTAGAGGCTCCAGAGCCATTATCCTTAAGCTCGATTTTGAAAAAGTGTATGATTCTGTCAGCTGGGATTTTCTTCGCCAAGTTCTCCTTGCAAAGGGGTTTGATGCTACTTACGTGCATAGGCTGATGCAGCTAGTGTCTCGTGGTCACACTGCGGTGTCCGTTAACGGTCAAATTAGTAAGTTTTTCGCCAATGGTAGGGGCCTATGGCAAGGTGATCCCGTATCTCCTTTGCTCTTTAATTTTGTTGCGGATGCTCTCTCCTGCATTCTTTCTCAAGCGGCAGGTGCTGGCCACATCACTCCTGTTGTGTCCCACCTTTTGCCAGAGGGCATTACGCACCTCCAATATGTGGATGATACGATTATCATGGTAGAACTTAATGATGCTTGCCTTGCTCATCTCAAGTTTCTTCTTCTTTGCTTTGAGGTCTTGTCGGGGCTTAAAATTAACTTCACGAAGAGTGAAGTTATTGTGACTGGTGTCTCTGAGGAGGAGGCAGTGAGAGTGTCTCAACTCCTCAACTGTAGTTTAGGATTGCTTCCGTTCAAATACTTGGGGCTCCCCATCTCTTCTTAGCGTTTATGTCCCAAGGAGTTTGCTCCTTTGGTCACTAAAGTTGGTAATCGAGTTATGTCGTAGCGTGGTAGGTACAATACTAACGCGGGGAAGGTCTTCCATATTAATGCATGTCTCTCCTCCCTCCCCCATGTTTACCATGGGCTTTTATCTCCTCTCGCAAGGTACCCATGATGGTTTTGACAAGCACAGAGGTGCTTCCTATTGGATTGTCGTGGATAACAAGCACTAATATAGATTGGTTAAGTGAAAAATTATGTGCAGGCCTAAAAACCTTGGAGGGTTGCGCATCCTGAATACATCTGTCATGAATAAATGTCTTATTATTAAATGGTGGTGGAGGACTATGACGTCAGGTCATGATACTATTTGGTTCAAGCTACTTAAACCTAAATACTTCCCACTTGGTAGTCCTATGTTTGCGTCGGCCAATCATGGTTCGCGGTTTGGGAAAGATCTAGTCAAATTGCGGGATGTTTTCCGGGATCATGTTAAGTTTATCGTGGGGAATGGGGGTTTCACATGCTTTTGGTTAGACTGGTGGTATGGTGACTCTTCTTTAGTGATTTCCTTCCCTGTTTTGTTTTCGTATTGCTCTAACCGTGAGATCTCAATCTCTGAGCTCTCCCGCAATAACTGGGATTTGAACTTCAGGAGATCTCTTTCTCCTGTAGAGTTAGTCGACTAGCATCGCCTCGCTGCTTCGTTCCCTTTGCTCTCGGAGGAGGAGGACACTGTTGCTTGGCCCCATTCGGCTTCCGGGAGGTTTTTGGTTAAATCTTTATATTATAGACTCATTTTGGGAAATCCTACTTCCAAGTTCAATTCGGTTTGGAAGGCTAGGGTGCCACCCAAGATCAAAATTTCTTGGTTACATGAACTTGGTGTTAATCAACCATGGACAACAACCATATGGTGTGACAATCTTGATGCCACTTATCTGTCAGCAAATCATGTTTTTCATTCTTGAACCAAGCATATTGAAGTTTCCGAGAGATAGTGTCAAATAAGTTGCTTAATATTTTGTTTATATCCATAGGAGATCAAGTTGCGGAAAAGAAAATACTAGACCTTTGACAGCAATATGAAGCTTTCTGGTGCAACCTCAACTTAGATAAGTTATGATTGAGTGGGGACGTTCAAATACCTATGTATTCTCGTGCGTGTAGGTTGTTAGGAGGTTTTTGTAATCTTGTTTGCTTGGAGTATAGATTTGATCTTGTATAGTTGTTGTAGGGATCAAGTCGAAGCACAACCGAACCAATATATGTAATCTATATGTTATATATACATGCAGGGTCCTTGCCGAGGTATCAAACTCTTCCACCATTGTTTCTTTTGCACGAAGCCTTTTCAATGTCATGGTTTATGGAAAGGATTCTACAATCTACAACTTGCAAAATAGGTAGGTCTTCGTCTACTAAATGTGGAATCAGACCAATGGTCAATCTTCCTCCTTAGTTGATCCAAATAGCTAGCATATTTGCCATGATAACAAAAGGCATCAGGAGAGATGACCCCCTTGTAAGTGACCATTTTTAGTTTGGAAGTATAGTCTTGACACTGTCGTTCAGGTGAAAATGGGAGAATGCCCATGTCACTTAGTGTAAGGGTTGTAGTATCGATATATATCTTTGGAGCAACGCGACAACTAGAAAATATTGATGACTTAATGTGATCCCTGCTACATGAAATCAACAAAAAGCATGTGCTTCTCTTATGATGCTCGTCTCTTTGGAGATTTAGAATGAGCGCAAAGCACTTGTTTTTGGGAACTCCTAAACCACGTGTGTCTCCCACTACCTTTGCACCTATCTAGCAATTTGGATTATTACAAAAGTGAGGCAGTTGTTTGTTCTTTGTGGATAGAGTAGGCTTTCGTCTTTACCATAGACTGCTATAGGGCCGGTTGTTGCAAAAGTGTCCTTCTCAGCTTGAGCTCGGTATAAACAGTAAAAAACAAAAAATATCTGATTTTTTTGTGAACTTTGACAAATGTTTTGAGTTCTTGCAACATGTCATCATCGATGGACATTCGTGAAAGCGTGACAAAAAAATCAACACTCCAAAATGCTTTTGAATAATATTTTTGGAGCATCGATTTTGTTCTTTTGCCACGTCTTCCACAAATGTCATTCCATGATGAAACTTTGTAAGCAATTAAAACATTTGTCGATGTTTGCTAAAAATATCAGGTCCCCTTTTTTGAGTTTTCCACAATTTTTTCGGATTTACTGTTCACCCAAGCTCAGGTAATCCGTGTCCTTGCCTTCTTTTTGTTAAACCCTCTCTTAATTGGTGAAATAAGGCACCGTTCGGCATGAGCAGTAAGCTATCTCAAAACATATCGACAAATAAATTAATGAAATAGGGCAAAACATTTTCATTTATTTTTGGGAAAAATTTAATTGAATTTGAAAAAAAAACATGGTTGCAAACTGTTGAGTATATTGATTATTAGGAAAGACGAGATAGACTAGGATTCGTTCTGGCTTGCCTTGTACTCTAAGATGATCATGCACTCCTATATATATGCCCATGAGGCTTAAGCAATATAATGAACTATTCCACCAAACCCCTCTCTCTCTCTCCCTTCTAACACAAACATACCATTCACTTCAACAATATACTATTCTGCGATTTTCTTGCACTTGTAAGCTTGATTTTAGCACATGTTTCTCCGTGTAAATAACCTAGGAAGGATAAGCAGCTAGGTGCTAACCAAGTCTACAGAAAGATTCTATTAAAGCAACGAGGTGGAGTAGTGCACCTTGACCACCACACAATGTGCATTGACAAAATTATTGTGAACACACCGAACTTCTGAAACGAGTCTTCACCTACCAAGAACACTACCGACCAGGAGGCCATCGTCATCCCCTCATTGGCCATGCTTAACGGGTCGCCATTGTTGGGGTTGGTGAGAAGATTCCAGAAAGGTAGGTACTTTTGACATGAGATGCCAGAGGGAAGAGGAGATTGTGTTGAATCGTTTTCTCCATTCACACTTCTTCACCAACTCCAACCGCAAATTTGAAGGACTACGTTCTCCTGAAAACTGAGGTAGGAGAGACAAGAATAGAGTTTTGGTGAAGTACTAGAAAGCAACAGTGCGTGTAAACCATTTGTAAGACATCATCTCCTATGTCACACCTATGTAAGATCTGCGTACAAAATTCTAGGCATAAATCATGGCCAATTTCATGCATCGTCCACTTGCATCCACGGGTTATATATATATATGGTTCAGGACCTGAGTGTTTTGATTATCGTTAATACAAAATGGTTATAGCACCTAAAAATTTCTTGGACGCGCGCAAATTTCTTGGACGTTAGGCAGGAGAGACAAGAATAGAGTTTTGGTGATGTAGAAAGCAATCGTGTGTGTAAACCATTTGTACGCCATCATCTCCTATGTCACATCTATGTAAGATCTGCGTACAAAATTCCAAGCATAAATCATCGCCAATTTCACGCATGGTCCACTTTCATCCACATGTTATATATATGGTTCAGGACCTAAGTGTTTTGATTATCATTAATACAAAATGGTTATAGCTCAAACCTAAAAATTTCTTGGATGCGCGCAAATTTCTTGGACGTTAGGCAGCAGAGACAGGAATAGAGTTTTGGTGATGTAGAAAGCAACAGTGTGTGTAAATCATTTGTAACTTGTAAGCCATCATCTCCTATGTCACACCTATGTAAGATCTGCGTACTTCCAAATATAAATCATCGCCAATTTCATGCATGGTCCACTTGCATCCACAGGTTATATATGTGGTTCAAGATATGAGTGTTCTTATTATCGTTAATGCAAAATGGTTATATATACTAGCTCAAACCTAATCTAATACGGACCTGTGTCGTTTTATATTTCCCACACACAGAGCATGTTTTGGAACGCGAGATTCATTTCGCATGATAAATTCATGTCCTAAAAAATTTCTTACTCTCGGAGCATGATAGAAATTCTACTTTTGGATTCCTCTCTTTCTCCTCCAACATTATTTTGTGCCAGGAAAAGCTTAAGAGAAAATTACCCGTACCTGTCATGCGTGCTTGGGAAGACCCTCGAGTAAAAATTGGTGGTAGGTGAAGAGGTTTTTCTTGCTAGGCATAATAATGCATGTATACAAAATACTACGTTGGTAGGTCGTGCCCTGGCCTCCACTACGTGCTGCATTTTCTTTCAGCAAAGTGTCACCGCTACTCAGCTGCCACTAGCTTAGCCCAGTACCCACCCAACACATTAAGCTGTCCTCGTGCTCCAACAACGCCACGCATCCCCACATCCATTTCCATAAGGATCCCAGAGCTACAGCTCCTGCTTCGCCTCCAATGGCGGCTGCCGCTGCTTCAACAGGTAACAAGTGCGCAAAGAAAACTGAGGAGAAACAATGCGACAGCGGTTTTGGTGATCAGGTGGATGCATGCATGCATGCGTTGCCGTGTACGTGAGGTTCGTTAACAAGTTGTGCATCGATGGTGTGCAGGGAACGGGAGCCCGCCGGTGGGTCTGCTGGTGCTGATGGTGCTGGCATTGGCGGCCGGGTGGTTCGCGAACGCCGTCCGCCCGCCGCCGCCGACGCCGTGCGGTGCGCCGGGCGGGCCGTCGGTGACGGCGCCGAGGGTGCGGATGCGCGACGGGCGGTTCTTGGCGTACGCCGAGTCCGGCGTGAGCCGGGACGGCGCGCGGTTCAAGGTCGTCTACTCGCACGGCTTCTCCGGCAGCCGCATGGACTCGCCCCGCGCCTCGCAGGCGCTGCTGGAGGAGCTTGGCGTGTACATGGTGGCGTTCGACCGCGCCGGCTACGGCGAGAGCGACCCCGACCCTCGCCGGTCGCTGGAGAGCGCGGCGCTGGACATCCAGGACCTCGCCGACGCGCTCGACCTCGGCGACAAGTTCCACCTCATCTGCTCCTCCCTCGGCTGCCACGCCGGCTGGGCCTCCGTCAAGTACATCCCACACAGGCTGGCCGGAGTGGCGATGATGGCGCCGGTGATAAACTACCGGTGGTCGGGGCTGCCGAGGGGGCTGGCACGGCAGCTGTACCGACGCCAGCCGCTGGGCGACCAGTGGTCGCTCCGCGTGGCCTACTATGCGCCGTGGCTGCTGCACTGGTGGATGAGCCAGCCATGGCTGCCCACCTCCACCGTCGTCAGCGGCTCCGGCTCCTTCCCCAACGCCCTCGACGAGAAGAACCGCCTCATGGCCCTCTCCACCGGAATGTTCCAAAAGGTTCGTCGTCCCTTCCCTCAGCTCGCCCATTGTCTATCTCGAATCCTTGGCGATATGACCGAGATGCAACCATCGTGTGCTTAATGCAGAGGGCACAGGCGGCCACGCAGCAGGGGGTGCAGGAGTCCTTCTACCGCGACATGGCGGTGATGTTCGGGCGGTGGCCGGAGTTCGAGCCGACGGACCTCGGGGAGGCGCCGCCGTTCCCGGTGCACCTTTTCCAGGGCGACGAGGACGGCGTCGTGCCGGTGCAGCTGCAGCGGCACATATGCCGCCGGCTCGGCTGGGTCAGCTACCACGAGCTCGCCGGGGTGGGGCACTTCCTGTCGGCGGTGCCGGGGCTCGGAGACAGGATCATCGGCACCTTATTGCCAGGGCCGACGGGTAACAGCTCGACCGCCGCCGGCAGCGTCTGTGCGTACTGAAACCAAAGGCGACTCATGACTGATACTCAGTAGGTAGAGGACTGTAGGAAGCGATGCTGAAGAAAAGAAGATGATTCCCTCCGTTCCAAAATTACAAGATGTTCTAAGTTTTTCTGATTCAGATGTATATAAACGCATTTTAGTGTGTTTGTTCACTCGTTCTAGCATGTATGTAGTCCATATTTAAATATGTAAAACATCTTATAATAGTGAACGGAGGAAATGCATGTCATGTGAGCTCAGCTGAACCACTACTGTACTGTACAAAGAAACTGAAGATATTGTGGCATAATCTATATATCATCAGGGGGTAATTTGATGTCATGTTACATAGAATCTTATCACCGGGATCAGAAGAAGCAAAAAACAACCCCATCCAAACCGTGTAATTTACATACAGCTACAGAACAGTAACTGACTAGTGATTTTCGAGCTATGATCTAGACTCACTCACAGGCTCATGACACAACACAGTAGATATGAGCCGAATGTTACAATACAGTGAAAACTACGGCAGCCAAAAGCTGCAGGATGGATCACCAAAACACCAAAATCTTGGATGTAAAACGGGAGAAAAAGAAACACAGCCGGGGAGGAAAGAATAACCGCTGATCATCTCCCGCATTTAGCTGTTATGAATCCAAATATATTCACAACCAGGAAGGAGAGGAATCAAGCATTGATTTCCGCATTGCACTGCTGCTCCCTCTGACAGCTTCTGCGACTCCAGAACATGCCTGAGCAGGTGGTCCGGTCAACGTCCTGCTCTCCCCTCTTATCCAGCTCTGTGCTTGTGCTGTGCGAGGGACGCGGAGATTGCACCTCGGAGCCATCCAGCGTTTCTGTTGAGCCGCATGGATCGTCGTCACTGCACCTGCAGGTTGGGAGGGCGGACGACGGAAATGGGCTGCAGGTCAGTGGACAAACCAACTCGGAAGAGAGAGCTGCCACACGGTTGCGCCTGATTTCAGCTTTACAGACAGTTGCTGGGGAGTCCACAGAACGGGTATTCAAAATGCATGGATTGCAGAATGTGAGTGCTGAGCTTGATTTGAGCCCTTCTGTCGGTGTGCTCGGTAGCTTAGTGAATGACATTATTCCATTCCTGCAGAGAGGGCATGGGATTGACCCAGCTGGGCCTGTGAACTCCACACGGACATTGCTGGTCGAGCAAAGATAGAGAGCGCATTTGATGCAGAACTCGTGACCACAGCCTGAAAGAACAGAATGTAATGTTAGGATACCACCATTGCATTTTTCATCTGGTGGTGTACTGTAATGTGATGTACATGAGCAAGTGAAATCCTATTGAAAAAACATGACTTAATAGACCTTAAAATCACTCCACACAGGCAGGTTCAGGTTATTTCGTATTCGGTTCATGTTTCTGCCATTATCACTGTTTATTAGCATTGTTTGAAACAAGGGAATTCACAAAAGGGTGGCACCATACGACCCTGTAAGGATACAGAAATATGAGCCTCCTTTTCAGATTACTATGACACTGAATGATTGCCCCAACTTATCGGGTGTTTCGAGTTTGTGATAAAAGAAAATAGTCTTAGGTGTTCTAACTAAGTCAATAACAATTTTCAATTTTCAAGTGCTAAGATGCATAGTGTTAGGTCCTGTTTGGTTCAGCTTTTATCGACGGATTCCGCTACCGCGCAGCAGAATCTGAACCAAAGGGCAAACACAGCAGAATCCGATTCCAGAAATCCGCTGCCAAAATCTGAACCAAAAGCTGAAGCAGGGCAAACACAGCAGAATCCGATTCCAGAAATCCGCTGCCAAAATCTGAACCAAAAGCGGAAGCAGCCCAGGACGTGCTTTCCAAAATCTGATTCCGCTGCGGGCCAAAATCTGAAAAGGCTGTATCAGCTGTTTTGCCAAATGACCTACATCTTTTTCACATTAGATTTTCCACAGCTGTTTTTCCACAGCAGATTTTCCACAACTGCTTTTAGAAACCCAAAGCCGAACCAAACAGGGCCTTATTCTCTAACCAAAAAAAATGCAAGGATAGCGAAGATGACTCATTGGTGCATATCCAAGCTTAGAATGTAAATATGAACAAATGTAACATATTCACAAATAGATGGAGCTTAGTAGATTGGATTAGACAGGACTGTGTTCATCTCTTGACAAATTGCTATCATAGTTTTTATCCTATGATCATTGAGCAGTCTGTAAAATATGCTTATGCCCTTAGTTAAAAAATGGGACAATGTGCATGCAAAGTGTGTCATGTAGCCCCCACCTTCAGCAGCTACAGAGCAAGACCGTTCCAAGCAAACTGCACAAAGGTCACTCTCATCCACCGAGGATACGGTGTGTTGCAACCCAAATTCTCTGCAAAGCATATAAAAGAAATCTATAAGCAAAAGAGCCGACAAGTGCACTCCTCATTTTGAATATTGAACATGGAAGTGTCGATAATTGAAAGCATTATATGGTGCCTGAACTGCAAGCACTTGTATCAAAGGTGAAATAAGTCAAGAAAGGCACACTCAGCTCACTCTACGGTAACAACACCATAAAGAGTGAACTCATTGAAGATGAAAAAACACAAGAAAATAAGTAAAAATATTTGCTCTATGTCCGCTCCAACTCAAGAACAGACTTTGGCAGTTGCCTTGTTTAGGTATGCCTTTCTGCAAGTAACATTGCAGAAACCATTGCAATTCTGCAAGATACATAAACTGGCCCAATTGATTGTAAGGACCAGATCAGCTGGTATGCTGAATGAAACTGCTTACCCTTGTGTGTTTCTCAAAAAGCATGATTCAGAAATTAAGCAGCACTCATTGTTGTTCATAAAAGTAACAGTTGTCATTATATTTTACTATAAAACTGAAAAAATCGAAAGTGGTGTATGGTGAGTTGTTAGGCACTAACCTGGCTATATTAAGTATGCTCATCAGTGGCAAGGCAAGATAACTGGATGGCTGAATTGCTGGAATAATCGTGTGTGAATTTGGAGAAAGTAATGGCTCCAAGCAACGGCGTCCAAATATCCTAGCAACATCCATGGGAAGCCACCTAAAGAACAAGATACGTATTAGTAACATTTCAACAGGAAGATACACGTTAGGTTCAAGTAGAGCCGGTCAAGTTAATATAATAAAATATCTGTAATGGCACTGTCAATAAATATTATGAAATACAACTTGGCATTAATAATTGGACAACAGATTCTTACCCATTGCAGTTGAGTGTCAACCTGCTAGCACCTTTTGAAAGAAGTACCTGTGATGGTGGCATTACAAACATTAGAACGTATCAATACATATGCGACAAGTACAGGCGTGAAATGGTACTTGTCCAGAAATACGATGCTCCTTTATGACAGTAACATACCTGGCAACACTCCAGACTGCCCCCACCAGCTGCATAATGCAAAGGAGTACTGCCAGCTCCTGATCCATACAGATAAAATTTGAGAACTCGTTTTGTTTTAGGTAAGAAAAAATAGCATTATCTACTGCATATAATCTGAAATAAGAATCATCACTCGCCTATCAAATTTGATGTAGTTCCATAGGGAAATGTGACAGCTGAGACATTTGCACCCAACTCAATCAACAATTGCATGCAATCGAAATGACCATTCAAAGCTGCCATGTGAAGAGCGGTAACACCGCCATCAGCAGGTTTGTTGATGTACCTCACACGAGCACTGCACAAAGACAGCGTACACTTGGTTGCTAGTTATTTCAAACAAAATAGACAACACTAGATCAACACTTGACAAAGTACATACGGTTCATTAAACTTCAGTCCCAGTGAAGTAGGACTGCTGCCGCTATTCGTCTGAGAATCACCGCCATCTGCCACCGAAGAGGCAGTATCCTCCAAGGGCCCACTTGGGATGAAGTCGGCAAGTAACAGCCTTACACACCGAACAAGTCCGTCGTGTGCTGCAAAGTGCAATGCCGTTCGACCACTCAAGTAATCCGCCCTGGTAACCTTCCAAGCAACCGAAACAGAAGCAGCAGTCAGCACCTTCCTTGTCTCAGGGCAGAAGTGGTACACATTGTAAAGACCATATCAGAAATACCACCATACATTGCATCTGAAAAGCAGAAGCATCTGAACCACCTCCCAGTGTCCATGCCGGCATGCATGCATCAATGCAGTCTTCATCCGCCCATCCAAGTAAACAAAAACAATCAGCTAAATGATTCGACTCACAGAAAGGATTGTAGAGACTGATCGAAATGTAACACATGTTTATCCCGTGGGCGAGCACAGAGCAGGAGACCACGAGAGGCCAACAAGAATTCAGTTTTTGGCTTGTCCCGATATTGCAAAGATCAGGTACTACTACTTTCACTAGAAACACGACGCGGTGGCTGCCAATTTCAGCACGTATAAATGACAGATCTTCCATTTTTGGATGGGATTCCTACATGCCTATCCATGAAATGGTACTCGGACAGAAAGATCTACCTGACCGCAGTAGTTCCGCGCGTTCACATCCGCGCCCTTCTCCAGCAGCAGCGTCACAATCTGAAAACCAAAAAACCACCAGTCCGTGAATCAAATCGAACGGGAAACCACGCACGCGGGCGCACAGAATCGCCAGGGAGAGCGGCACGGACGTCGAGGTGGCCCTTGGCGGCGGCGAAGTGGAGCGGGGAGTTGAGGCCGCCGAAGGTGGAGTAGCGCGCGAGCGCCGGGCTGAGCTCGAGCAGCATCCGCGCCTCGACGGCGTCCCCGTCCCGCGCCGCGGACACCAGCCGCTCGCCGGACGCGGAGCACCCCAGCGAGTTCCCCATCGCCCGCCCGCGCCGGCGAGCGGCGTCCTCGTGGGTACGGGCACGCCGCAGGGGCGAACGAGGCGCGGGGGGCCGACGACGGTCGGCGGGATCGCCGGCGGCGAGGCGTGCGGCCGTAATTTAGGGGCGGGGGGGCGGTGGTGGGTCGTCTTCGCGTCTTGCGTTCTGGGGTCTCAAATTTTTCCCACGCCCGGAACAAGGGGGAGGAGCAGGAGGAGTACAAGGCTTTGGATTTGATTTTTATATTTCCATTTTCATCCTCGCTTTATATACTCTTGGTTTAAAATGTACAGTATTTTAAAACAGTGAGAGAAAAATATAAATGTCTTTTTGGCATGGCTCATGTGCCGCTGGGACCACATGAGTATAGATTAGTAGCGGCAGCTTGTGTGGGTGTGATTGTGCTTAGTGACTGATGGAGTTGGTTTAGATGATGGTCACGGGCCAAGCTTTTTCACCTTTTGGCTTGCTTGGATGAAGCGTGATGGATGGATGGATGGATGGATGGATGAGCCACGAGATTTCAAGTTGTTGTTTTTCGCTTCTTTTTGTTCGCCTTTAGTGAGCCCGATAAAGTTGCCATTCATGGCTGATTGGCAACACTACCTAACAAGTAACCACTAATTCACCTGCTTGTTGTACCATCTCTAAACACAAAGCCGTCTCTTTCCCCACCTCTTGGTGATGTGTAGTATTCCTAGAATTCATGCATGCATACATACATACATACGAGTACATACATGTGTGATTGCTATCCAATGTGTGTCCTAGTTGTATTATACACTTGTAACCATTAAGCAAAAAAACAGAGACATGAAACAAAGCCAACGAGGTAGCTCGGGTGAGGTATGCGTCCTACTTGTATTATACACTTGCAATCTTTATTTTTTTAAGAAAAAAATAAAAAGATGAAACAAAAATGGGGTCAATATTGTAGGCGGGCGGGGTGTGCGTTGGGCGCTCGCAAATCACATGTTTTGATATGGACGGCGGGTTTGTCCTTGGATGATGTCCAGCAAGAAAAAAAAAGAAAGCAGGTCGGGACACGGGACAAAGTTTCTGAGGTGGACCGATGGACGGCACTTGCTGTACGGCCCAAGATCACCCACCCAATGTGATTTATCTCTAGCCCTACTGCTCTAGGTGTGCTCACTGAACAGGTCGCGGTCGCTGATAAGTGATTTATTTATATCGAGTCGGTGTCACCGATGGTTCATCAGTAAGCATACCATCGTGTCATTATTAATGGCCGGGTGTCTGAGTGACTCCCTGCATCATACTCGATGGATGCGTGCTACTGTTGACTTAAATGTTCCAAGCGACTTCACAACGTCGTCGGTAGAAGAATGGCTAGGCTGTGTCTGTACGATGTCACAATTATCTAGTGAATTATAGAGGAAAATTTTCTAAATGAAATGTTCAAAAAAAAGGAACCTTTCACGGGATATTTGTCCTCTCCTAACACGCATCACCCAAAAAATATCGCCACTGCTGCCGTGCCAACTTGTCACCACCAAGACAACAACCTTGCACGTAAAGTATCCGGGGCAAAGGACACATCTGGTTAGGTTTCGTTGAGCTACCACACTACACTTGTCACCCATCTCCCCTTTCCTTTCTGCAGATCGCACCGGAACGGAAGGCTCGGTTGGCCAGATAAACAAACAATTTGCATCATCATATTCATATCAGAGGCACATGTAAGTGGACCAGGCTCTCGTTTTAAATGGAGCCAGTTTGATTGTCAATACCACTACCAGATCTGGTGATCTGTAGTACGTACTCCGGTTGCGCTTGCATAGAAGCAATGCATGTATGATTATGCTGGCCTTGATGGTCGAAAACGCATCTGCTGGCAACTTGGTCAAGTCAAAAGGTATCCACCATGAATGCCTCGGATATGGGATTCGAATTTGAATCCCATATCAATACGAAGCGTGACATCATCATTTTCATGCTTCACTGAGAAAAGTTCTGAAAGCTGGAAACGAGCAACATACTATTCTTTCATCAAACGACATAAACACATACACTTGAAACAGGGGCCCACAGCAGTGTGGGTCTGGGCCCTGGGCACATGCCCGTGGTTGCCCTTCTCTAGCTCCAGGCCGGGCTGGGCCGACCGGAGAGTCTACTCCAGATCAATCCACCAGACATTTGGATATGCTCGCGGTGTTCCGTCTCCGCCCGTAAGGTGGCGCCGAGAAATAACGCTTCTCCGGCCGCCACTTCTTCACTTCCTCATATGTTCAGGAATGATCCGGTGGAGCAGCTCAACAGGGAGGCCTTCTAGCTCTGCAGCACAACATGTCCATGGGTTGTATCAGGTTAGCGTAACAAAAAGCTCAACAGCACGGTGTAGTTTTTAGTTTTTACAGTTCAAAACAATTGCAGAGCCTATGTATGGTTATTATTTACCAGCTCCCGAGAAGTTGAACAATGGTGGTAATGGCCGTCCATTTGGCAAGCAGGTCTTGGGATCCCGCAGTTCATCGAAGAACGGATGGGCACAAGCATCAACCTGCAAAAATGTCTAGTCAGAATAGTACTCGTCTTTTTCAAGGATTTCGCTTCTTCATTCATGAATTTAGTTGGGCTGAGATTCATAGATGCCAGGACAACACAACACTCTTCTTAGAAGCAATCAAAGTGTAATTTAGCTAGAGAAAAAGTAGAACTTAGCGTTAGAAAGCAATGAATCTGCGCTCATTTGTTCATAGCTTGGTTCAAATAGCCCAAGGATAAAACCATTCTTACAGCTGTGCAGCGCAGATTTGGTGAGTACTGAAGTAGCCTTGACACAAGATCAACTGCTTCAGGTGGCATGCGCTTACCAAAAAGCTGCGTGCGGACGAAAATTAGGTAAGCAGGTTACAGAGGTCTCGGCTAACTGAATACATATAGAGGGGTTACTAACCTTGTGCCAGGGATGAGCTTTTATCTGAGGGAACTTGAATTCAGAGTAGTTTGGGTTCATGCATCTGATTTCTTCTCTTGTTGGGGTACCCAAAATCTAGGATAGGGAGAAGAAATGATGACTTCAGCTTACTGACCTTAATTACTGGACTTCAATGGTTTGGCGGGAGATACAAACCTTTATAATTTCAACCAACTGATCAACGCCACTTTCTCCAGGAAACAGAGGCTGCAATTTCCCCCAAAGAAATAGAACTTAACAAAAAAGTCCAGCTCATGTACAGAAAAGAGTTTGTCGACAGGAAAGTAATTATCAACTTGATTTTTTCCATGAAAGTACTAGCCCTCTAAAGTGAAGCAACTTCAAATGAATTTGGTAACATATGCGCTAAAAAGCACGGATACGGGGACACGGACACGGCGACATGCATAGGGGACACGGGATACGTCATTTTCCAAAAACAGCCCATCAGGGACACGTCAAGTATATATGAAAATAAAATAAAAATATGCCATGTGATATAGAGTTAAAACGAAAAAATAACGAGAAAGAGATCGCCCTATTCAGCAGTAACTGGGCCACAAAGAAGATGATCCATTAGTAGTTGGGCCGGCCCAGCTAGTGCCATTTCAAGAGCAACTGGATGCTACAGATTAATCTGCATCGTCAAAACTAAAACCCTATCTCTCTCTGCCCTAACACTTTGACCAAGCCGCCACTCTCCTCCCAGCGATGGATCTCTCATCTACCCCGCAGCAGCTCTCGCCACTGCCCTCCTCCCAGCGTGCTCCTCTTGCCGCAGCAGCGGCGGCGGCCAGCGCTGCAGCAGGGGATGCAGCAGCAGTAACGGCGGCGGCGCAGGCGCAGCAGCAGCAGCACCGCGGTGGTGAGGGCGCAGCAGCACGGCAGCGAGGGCGCAGCAGCAGCACTGCGGTGGCGAGGACGCAGCAGCACGGCAGCGAGGGCGCAGCAGCGGCAGCGGGACGGTGCTCCAGATCCAGCGTTGCCTCGTGTCCCAGCCGTGTCCTCCCTTTTCTTTCTTTCTTTTAATTCTTAATTCGGGAAATACGGCGGGATACGCGTATCCCCGCGGGTCCGAGCATGTCCCCGTGTCCCGCCGTGTCAGCATGGGGATTCGGCAAGTTCTGCCGTGTCCATGCTTTGTAGCATATGCGTAATTAACAGATCTTGATTTGTGCAGTACTTGCTTATCTAAATATGTTCAATCATATGATACGAGGCCTTCTAGATGTTGCTGATCACACTCTAATGTTGAGAAACTCCACTGTTCTTGTAACTAAATACCATTACTTTCAGCTATAAAAGGAGTAATACGATCTATAATGATAAACAAAAAATTAATTTTCCTCAGAAATCAAGTGGTCTTGTTCAAGCATAACTTCAACTAATGAACTTGGCTGCAGGAAAACTGAGCTTCTAGAATTGAGACCCTATACCTGACCAATCAGAAGCTCAGCTACTACACAACCAACAGACCAGATATCAATTGCTGTGGTATACTCTGTAGCTCCAAATATTAGTTCAGGAGCCCTATAATACCGCGAGCAGATGTATGAGATGTTTGGCTCTCCAGGGACCTGAAATGGAGCCATGTACTGTCAAATACATGTAAAAACACAAGATCAAGAAAATAAGTGACAAAGGCATACCAGTTTTTTAGCACTCCCAAAATCACAAAGCTTAAGTTGATGCGTATGAGGATTGACCTGGAAGATCAATCCATTGCAGTTAGTTGATCGTTACTTATGATACAATCAAATAATATTTAAAATATTGCAGGCAGTCATCATTGGAGGAGGGAACCTGCAAGCATGCAATGATACTGCACAGTTCAAGCAAGAAGATATGTCTAATAAAAGTTTAATGAACTTACCAACAGATTTTGCGGCTTAATATCTCGATGGCATACACCAACAACACGATGGATATATGCAAGGGCCCGGCACATCTATGCAAAGATGAAACAGCAAACAACTTCTTGAGAATCACCGAAAGTAACTCTTTGAAAGAATATTTAAACTACAATGAGACATCTTCACAAACCTGATATGCATACAACTTAACATATAGTATGGGTACACGCTGGTTCAGCCGACAATAATATTTGGCAACACGATAAACTGTCTCCGAGACATATTCAAGTACAAGGTTTAGGTACACTTCACCCCTCTCAGTTGTCGAAAAAAAGTGATGCTTTAGCTGAACAACATTTGGATGGTCAAGTAACTGCATTGTTTGCAGCTCTCTGTTCTTATATCTCTTATCCTGCAGCACCTTCTTAATGGCAACAGTCTCTCCAGTTTCCAAGCACTTAGCCTGTTGTACCAGATATTATCAATGACTTCAAGGCCCAGCATTAGAAATATTCACTAACAGAAACTGTAGTGATATACAAGGGCAAAAGACGGCAAATTAACGCACCTGATATACTACACCAAACGAACCAGTCCCAACGACGCGTTCTGCCATGTATGAGACCTTCTGTAAAACAGTTGGAGTATTAGTATTATCATTACTGGGCCGTCCATGTTCCGAGGAATAAATGCAGTAGTAAAAACATCCCGGAGAATAGTTTGAAGCTACAATACTCAGCCATCAGGAAAAATAATGCTGTATATGCCCATACACGGTGTCATAGTGCAAAATTCTACCAATAAGAGTTCCCGAGAACAAATAAACTCACAGACCATGGACCATACAAAGGTTTCCAATATGGAAATACTGCGTCTAGAATCCAGTAGTAGAATATGTACAAGAGTAGCAAAGATACTGATCAAGGTATCACCTGCTTTGGCTTCCCATTTTGACCTCCTATTGTTGTCACAATGATCTGGCCAGCTTCTGTTCCACTTCCATCAACGGTAACCCCTTCAGCTTCCTATAGGCAGAAAAGCCATCGCATAAATAGCAAAAGAAGAAATGGCATCAGGTCAACAAGTCATGGGCGGAGAATCAAAATAACCTTATCATTATTACGGCCATCAACTTTATCATCGCTTATTGTCATATCATTCATTCCTTTCGGAAGATCTGCACCCGTTTCTTCAGCTTTAGCAGGATTCATACTAGTAGATGTGCTTGCCTCAGCATTTCTATGAGATGATGATGATTCGTGGTCTAGATGCATATGTTTGTCATCAGATAGATGTGGTTGAATGACAATATCGCCCAATCCATCCTGATCAAATTTTGGCCTTTTTGAGCCAGAGTCACCACCCTAACAACAACAATATTTGCAAATAAGTATTCACAACTGGAGACGCATAGAGAGGCTAAAACGAAACTTCAATTTGGCAATCACAAAAATTAATAGATCTTGCAACGATGGAGGCCATTTTCTAGCAGTCCCAAGCAATAACCAACAAACTGCATCCATCAAACTTTTCCACCAATCAAGAATTACACACACCAATATCTTTTAACAAACTATGCATTCCATTTTTACTGTTTGTAATGTTGGGTACTCCCTCCGTCCCATAATATAAGAGCGTTTTTGACACTTATATTATGGGACAGAGGGAGTAACTCATAAAGCTTATATCCGCAAGAAGACTTCTAAAGCTGCTCCACAGAGCATGCTTTTTTTTTCTTCGAAAAGGATGTTGAACCATAGGCAAAAAGGATCCAACGGCAATAGTTATATGGTAAGTCAATTCCCGGTCAATCCATGTAGGTAACTATTTTCACGTGGATGACCAATGAAGTGAACAAGCTACCGAACAACTATCGGAGTAGAAATGGAGCATCAAATATCTTCATGAACCTATAAAATGGCTGGCCTGAAGTTCTTGCGACTTTCTTTTGCATATGAATGCTGGCACTCTGCGGTTCGGTTATCTTTACAATAGTGGTATCCAGCCTTGCGGTCGTTTGAGGGCAAAAATGAACCTATAAAATGGATGAATCGTGCTTATTCGGAAACAAATATTTCACGGTGCTAAAGCATTATTAGTGACTAAAAAATGGTAGCATCGTTTTCATCGTACACATCAAGCAAAAGCAGAAGCAAACGGTCACCTTTAAAGCGCAACTAGCTCAATGCCAAATCCAACGAAAGCAAACTGAAGCATTTTCCACCTGACAGCGCAACATGCATTTTTTTAATTTTTTTCGCCCAATAGCAACTAATCAATCCAACGAATGAACCACGATGCTGCTGCTCGAGCAAGGCTAGGAAAATCGCGCAAAAACGAGCCAGCACCACGGTTTCCGTGTCATTGACGGCAAATGCAGCTGCGCCGCGAATCGCTGGGCCGGGGGGAGGGGCGGGGACAGATCGAGCATGCGCACCGGATCGGAGACGGAGGAGCGGCCGGAGGCGATGCTCTTGAGCCGCCGCATCATATGCATCCTCCTCCGCGGACGCCGGCGGCCGCGGCTGCAAACCCTAGCACCGTCCCTCCGCCGTCTGCGAAGCGGCCTCGCCGCTGCCGGAGGCGGCGATTGGTGGGACGGGGGACGGCGGCGGCAGCGGCGGCGGCGAGGCCCTAGAAGCCTCCGGGAGCTTCGGGGGTCGTCGGCGCGGGGGGAGGCCCGGGGCCCGGGGGCGTGAGGTGAATTTTTTTGGAGGGGTGGGAAACGGAGGAAGGGGAGGGACGCAGCCAGGGCTCGCCTCGCTACACCACTAGATTGCTCGCTGCTTTTTTTAGCTTTCTGATTCTGACTCTCCCCCCTCTCTCTCTCCTCTCTCCTCCGGATGTTGCTCCCCGAAATGGCATAGTTTTGGAGATCCTCGGCGTCCTGGATTCTGCTGTAAATTTCTTGAGATGGGTTTGAGTTTCAAATGCTTCCATTTAATGCCAGATGCCATGTACGGCTGTATCTCTGAGATGGGTCAGTCAATGTAACATGGAGTAGCAGATACTACCAAATAGTACTCCAGCAAGGAAAAATATTTCTTTACGTTTTTATGTTTATGTTTGCGTCTTCCTATAGTCTTTCAATCGCAATTTACGTTTTCTTTTGCTTTTGCCTACAACCAAATCTTCCATACACTTGTGCTTTTAAAATCCTTTATTTATACTAACTAGTAAAGCTAATAAGATTGATAACCTCACTAGTTCGTTGGGGGCTAAAGTATTATACCCTCCGTTCCATAATGTAAGACGTTTTTCGACACTACACTAGTATCAAAAAGCGTCTTATATTATGGGACGGAGGGAGTATTTTTTTCGAGGGTACGCAAATTGTGTACCTTAGCTTTATAGAAGAGGAGAAAAACAATTTACAAGATTGTTGAGGTGTTGCCAACAACCACAAGTCGGCTGAGGCCACACAAACTCCAACTCCACACACTAAGCTAACTCCTCACAAAAGATCACTAACTCCTCTCCCTCTTGCTATCGCCCACACGCGAAGCTCATCGATTATCTTGTTGACTAGTTCCAGCACCGAAGACGGAGTGCCTGCCGGGCGAAATACTCGATCATTTCTTTGTTTCCAAAGATGCCAACAGACTAATATCACGAAGGAGTCGAAAGCTTTCCTGTTCTCTTTTGCTATCCTCTGTCGGGCGTTTCCCCATCATTGCTCCAAAATGTCATCAGCATTGGGAGCTAAACTAGGTCCTAGTCTCGTCCTGGACAACGCCATGTGCCAGACTTGTCTCAGTATCACGCATTTGACAAGGAGGTGGTCGACTGCGTCTTCATCCTGATCACAAAGGTAGCAGGGGGAGACGGTGTCTTGGAGCCCATTTCTTAGATGCCGATCAGAGGTCCATATCCTATATTGGATTGCCAGCCAAATGAAGATCTTGCAGGTGAGCGGCGCCCAGCACTTCCACACCCACTTTGCAAATGAAACACTGATTGCACCCTTGGAGAACATCTGATAGGCAGAGGCGGAGGTGTAGAATTGCTTTGTATTCCATGGCCAAAATGCCTCATCCTGTAAGCCGGGGTCCAACCGAGCGGCTAGCACATGATCCCAGAGCCTGATAAACTGCACCAATCCTTCCGTAGAAAGGTCTCCCGATATGGCAGCCGTCCATCGATGGTTAAGCAATCCCTCTTTCACTGTTCTTCTGTTGACCGTCTGTGTGCGAACGGCACCCCACACAATCGGTGCGACCTCCTTGGCCGACACACCTCCCATCCATCTATCTTTCCAGAAGAGCGCGGTGGCCCCATCGCCAACTCTCCAGTGGACTAAGCTATCAAAGGCAGCTTGAACTTGCGGGTCCTTAGTCATGGGAAGTCCATGCCAAGGGCGACTCGTATCAGTGCGCCGCAACCATTCCCACCTCAATCTTAAGGCTAAATCCTGACGCTTTAGATCGATCAGCCCGAGTCCACCCAGTTCCTTGGGCCTGCATACTCTCTGCGAGGCAACCAAGCACTGCCCTCCATGTATCTCCTCGGATCCCTCCCAAAAGAATGCACGGCATCGCTTGTTAACTTGCTCAACTACCCATTTTGGGGCGTCCGTGATGATCAGGTGGTGTGTCGGCCGCGCCATGACCACATCATGAACAAGAACCAGCCGCCCAGCTCTAGTAATGAGACCCTTCTGCCAGTCCGGCATGAAGTTAAGCATTTTGTCCACCACCGGCTGCCATTCCGAGCGCGTAAGTTGCCAAATGGACAGTTGGAGGCCCAGGTACTTGCAGGGAAAGTTCTCCAAATGCCACGGCATCGCCCCTTGGACAAGATCCTTGTCTCCATCTTCCTCTCTGATCAGGATTGCCATCGATTTCTCATAGTTGATACGCGGGCCCGAGGCATTTCCAAAGATGTGTAGAGCCTCTCTGACGAACCGAAAATCAGAGGCAGTGGGCCTGATGAACAGAACCACATCATCCGCATAGATAGAAATCCTTTGCATTAGCGTGCAACCCGGCATAGTACTCAACACATTGCACTCCTGTGCTCTGGTAATGAGAGATGTGAGCACGTCCATGGCAATGACGAATAGGGGTGGTGAAACGGGGTCTCCCTGGCGTAAACCTTGAGCATGCAAGAATTTCTGACTGACATAGCCGTTAACTACCACGCGAAAAGATGCCGTGGATAGGAGTGTAGCTATCCAAGATAGCCATGTTTCTGAAAATCCCTTGGCTCGGAGGACTTCGAACAAGAAAGGCCAAGATAGACTGTCGAAGGCCTTCGAGATGTCCAGTTTAAGCGTAACTCCTTTAACTTTTCGTCGGTGAAGCGACCGAGCCACTTGAATGACAAGCAAGAAGTTGTCATGCAAGTTCCTTCCTTTGATAAACGCCGACTGGTTGGGCTGCACGAGTTCATTCATGCGCGGTCTTAATATGTTTGCCCACAACTTGGAGCCAATATTTGGCAAGCTATGCACCAAACTAATGGGTCTGAAATCTCCCACCTGGCAAGCTCCTCGCTTCTTCGGGATTAGCGTGATAAGCGCTTGGTTGAGGCGCCCAAATCTGTGGCCATTGCCAAGAAACAAGTGGTGCAGAGCAGCCATCACATCTCCTTTGACAGTACTCCAAGATTTTTGGAAGAACAAGCCAATGAAACCATCCGGACCGGGCGCCCGATCCATGGGCATCTCTTTAATGGTGGCCCACACCTCATCCTCCGTAAACAATGCATTCTGGTCATTCAAGTTGATGGGGTGGATCCCAAGAAAGTCCAGGTCCATGGTGTTGTCGCGCCTCCTCGCCGTGCCAAGCAAATCTTTGTAAGCATCAAAGAGAAGCTGCTCTTTCCCAAGTTGATCCGTGATCAAGTTCCCATCATGCAATATCGCCGGTATGAAGTTCTTCCTCTTTCTCCCATTCGCCACCAGGTAGAACAGCTTGGTGCTTGCATCGCCCTCTTGTAGCCAACGGATCCTAGATCTTTGGCGTGCGATCATGCGCTCGAGCAAGGCAAGACCAAGGGTGGCCAACTTCAACGTCCTCCTAAGCCCTCGTTCGCCATCCGAGAGCCGGCGTTTTTCCTGCGCCACATCCAACTGGAAGATGATCCAGTTCGCGACCGCAATCTGCAGCTTGATATTGCCCATCTTTTTCTGCCCCCATGCGGTCAAGTATCACACCTTGTTCCTAAGCAACATATCCAATCGTTGAAGGGGTCATGCACGGCTGGGTCGCACACCCAAGCCTCCCTCACCGCGTCCTCATAGCCCTCGATCTTGGTCCAAAAAACCTCAAATGTGAAGCGCTTCTGCGGGTGCATATTCTCCTGAAGGGTAAGATGCAAAGGGCAATGATCCGAGGAGGAAGTGGAGAGAGCTTGCAAGAGGCAGTCTGGATGCGCTAGCTCCCAATCCACAGAAACCAGGGCCTTGTCGATCTTCATAAGGGTGGGGGAGTCTCTTTCATTGCTCCAAGTGAAGGCTCTCCCGTGCATGTACAACTCCTTGAGACCGTTGCTGTCGACAAACTGGCGGAATTTATGCATCATGCGTCTATAAATGAGCGAGTTGTTCTTGTCCGTGGCTTGTAGGATCATGTTAAAGTCTCCAATAACCAGCCATGCGCCTGGACATAGCGATCTCCTAGCCTCCAATTCCTCAAGGAAAAGCATTTTGTCCTGATCCTCCTGGGGGCCGTAAACCGTGGTAAGCCACCAGGGCGCACCATCTGTGGGTGAAACAAAGCCATTAATGAAGTTTGTGTCCTGCGCGCAATTCGTGATGCTCACCAACTCCGATTTCCAAGCTAATAGGACTCCACCCCTAGTGTCAGAGGCTGGTAAGTAGTAAAACCTATCATATGCTGGGCCCAGGCATTGCATCACCGTGAAAGTATCAATACAGGCGAGTTTAATCTCTTGGATACAAAAAATCGAAGGGTGTGCCGTATCCGCAAACTCCCGGAGCGCCTTCTTCCTGACCGAACTGTTGAAACCGTGCACATTCCAACACACCAACTCCAAAGTGGGTGACGACATGATGTCGGTGTAGAAAATCCGTAGCAAACCGCTCAAGCGAGCAGAGCCACCCTCGAGGCCTCCTCCATCCCAAGATCAAACGGGATCACTTTCCCAAAGATCGATGCCATCGCCCTCAGCTGCGGCTCCTGGATCGGGGAATCAAACATCTGTCGCAGCTGACCCAGAGCCTCGTCTGTGACCGCCAGTCCATCCGGTGTGATACCAAGTGCCTTGAGGAGCACGCGTACATAATTACGCATTGAAAATACCATGGGCATAGGGGAACACAGACATCCCCGGCCGCAACTGATGGCGCCAGCCAAGACACCACAGGTATGGTGTCCACCGGGACTGACGAGGGACGCCCTTGAGGGGAGACCTGCCTAGTCGCCGGCGACAGCCTGCTCGCAAGTCGTGCTGGCGGCAGCTACCGGCCGTAGCGCGCCACCTTAGCCATGGCATCGCGCCGAAGCTCCTCCTCCGGGCGCGGACTCCTTGGGTGTGCGCACTCTGAAGAGATGTGCCCTTCCAACCCGCAGCGGATGCAGAGGGGCTTAAAGGTGCAGTCTTCCCGGCGGTGACCTTCCCTAAAGCACTTGAAGCACAGGCCGAACAGATCCGGCGGGATTTCACGCCACTCCTGCGAGGACGCCGGAGAGCGTGACCTGGGACACGCCGCCACCGCAAGCTGCCGCATCTCCAACTTCCTTCGGTGCCAGAGGGCCTTGTGCGAGGGACCAGGCATCCTCCATGGCACAGCAGGGCCCGAGCCAACGGCCGGGTCCGGAACCTCCCCACCAGCCGAAGGACGCACGCGGCGGAGGAACCCATGGAGGCCGGCGAGGCCAAGGCCGGAGACCACGGGCTGCAGCTGGGACGAAACCGAGGCCGGGATGGAGGCACCAGAGGCCATGCGCGAGCGGAGCGAGGGAACCGCCTCGGCGGAAGGGGTGGGCACCGGGACCAGAGTGGTCGCCGGCGCAGGAGGGTGGACGCCGGGGCCGGGGTAGCCGCCGGCGGGAGCAGGGGAGCTGGGGAGCGCTAGGAGCGGGGGAGCGGACATGTCCGGGAAGAAGTGACCGCTCGACCGAGCAACCCTAGGTCTAAAAAATTGATGGCTCGCTAAAGTAGTATTTTACTTGTGTGTGCAGATGTTGATCATTAGCTGTGAACACAAGGTCATATTGGTTCGAGGGGAGGATATGGCATGTGCAGGAGGCACGTAGATTATGGCCGCCGATCTGCGCCAAAGATTCGGATATTTTTTCTGTGTATAGTGTTTCTATCTTGTATAATAGTTCGTATATGTCCGTAATGCAATGTATATCAAAGTCGTATATCTTCTCTTGTGAGGTCCCATAATTGTTCATGTGGGGTAGGTTAACATACGGTAAGTGAATCTAACCTAGACAAATATAAGCAGCAAGGAAATTGACTCATTCACAGTATGTACATAGGGTTGCTCTCGGTCTTGGTCCCTGTATGTTCTTTTACTTCGCTATCATTTTACAGGAAATGCAATCCTGGAGGAAGATTTCTTCTTCTTCGTATGTACTTAAGAAGATCAAAGGAATCCATAACGCCACTCCACTTCTATCCGAAGATTCGCGAAAAGATTGGTTGTACTTGTATATTTCTTGTCCATAAATGCGTGTTCTTGTGCAACAGTTTGAAAATGATAGTGCTTCACAAATTTCGTCACTCGTTGTTTTCTTCTGAGTATTCTTGATTCAAGTGCCTTATTTGGTTTGTAGTCGCTATACTTTGGATATATTAAGTTGATGTGGTCTAAAATAGTATGATCTTGAAGCTTACTAGGGGAATAATATAGTTATGTGTGTTGACATGTTTGGAAAAACAAATTGGTTTAAGTTACAGAGGATGAAACATAATATTTGTTTGATTTCATGACGGCTAGAATTACAGTCTCCTAGGTTGTTTAGTTTCAAATCTTAGAATGGAAATACAATTGGTACACCCATGGTTATGTGTGTAAAATAATTGTGTGTGTTAGAGATTGTCACATTTACTATTATGGTGTTAAGTTCCTAGTTTGTACCGATAGAACTTAACACATCGAATATTATAGTTTATTAATTCGTTTGAGTCCATGTCAAATAAGATTTCTATGATCCAGTTGTTCAGTTATTTGATCCAAATTAAGTTGATTGTAGTAATTCATCTGTGTCGGGATTATCATCTTAAACTCGAGACAATCAAACAAATTTAGTTCCGTGCATATAAAGATTTGTTTATTTATTCTACGTAATGTATTACATTGTAATAATTGTTCTATTAGTCGTTGATTCATTGCAATATAATTCTGATGGGTTAATTATTACTTTGTGCTGGTAATTATACTATTTATAGATTCAATATACAATTCTGACAAGTTAATTATTTTGATCAAATGATCATACAATTTGAAAGTGTTAAACATGAAATGCAATAATGTAAGGTATAAATAGTAATACTATAAAAACTAAAACCAAAGTCATAAACGCCAACTATAAATCATGAACAATAAAGTCTATGTGAATAACCTAATCAATAAAATGTAGACTCTGAACCCTAAACCATAAACCCTAGCCCTAGATCCTAATCACTAACGATGTATACCCTAAACAAATCAATAAAATGTAGACTCTGAACCCTAAACCATAAACTAACATTGTATACCCTAAATCCTAGCCCTTCTAATCACTAACAATGTATAAAGTCAATCCCTACATTTAGTACATTGATGAGTCCCTTTACTGATCTGGTAAACAGGTAGAAAAAAAATTCTTGCCTTTTCCCTAGAGGTGACCCTGAGATATCGAACCCTCGAGATGATGTGCACCTTGAAGACATGGGTTTCTAACAAGCTTTTGCAAGAGTATTAAATTGTAGTTTTTAGACCGGATCATAATCAAGTTGCAACAAAGAAAAGTTATAATAAAAATAGTCATGCGTATGAGAACTTAATTCTTACAACTATATACTTACGAGTGGGATCATTGTGATATTAATTTGTGCACTGAAAGACAACCGTCAAGATGTGCTTGGAACGTATTAAAGTGGGGTGTGTGTCCAAATTACGTCTTGACCGGACAGCGTCCTGCATCAAGAGTCATTTGTTCGATCGAAGGCCCTATCCATCGCATGGGGTTGTCTCGATAATTAAGATAGAATCAGACAAAAGCATTGGTCGTTTAATGACTACACCTCTTGTATCCCCAGGGATACAGCTCATGCTACCGTACTAAACATTTATGTCACTGGTGTTCAGAATAGCGCTTCACGGCCTCTCTTCCCCTAGCTTCTTCATGGCTCGAACTTCGTGATCCTAGATACCTGCAGGGTCGAAGATGCGAGAGAGACAAGAGACAACTATGAAACGATTTTATTTCACAAATATAAGATGTTAGTTCAAAGTCATCCATCGATCCCTTCAACAAATACATAGGGTTACAAGGCTATGCATCAGCCCATGACCTTACCGGATTACTCACACATGGCGACCGGATCGCAAGAAGAAATCATTGAAGAACACATCAAGATGAATGCTTTATTGATAATATGTCTTACAGTGGTTGCAGGATGCGATACATGATTACAAGTTATGGCTAACTTGGGGATGAATGTTGCCGTGATGGTGGTGGCTATGGAGATGGGAAATATGGCAGCTATGGTTTGTGGATGTTACTAGTAACGAAGATGGAGGTTTCGGTGATGCTCTGATACGATTCTAGCGTTGGTCCTTTAGTAAAAGTTGCAGGGTTGGACGTCATGTTGGAAGTATGCCCTAGAGACAATAATAATTGTATTATTTATTCCAAGTTTATAGTTAAATGCTCATACTCTATGCTATAACTGATATGGTTTTTGAATATGTGATTCATAGGAAAATTCATAAGCACGGGTAGAGTCATAAACGGTGAAACCTGATTCCTAGTCTTGCCTCTAGGACTAGCTCAAGTGTTGAATGATGGTTATGTTTTCCGGATCATGTGCATATGTTAAGAGTAGCAAGGATGTCGGCAACTTTGAGAGTATGATGTTAGAAAAACTATCATATTGAATTGAACCAACTTGATTGTTATGCTTTGAGATGTCAACGACACAAGTCGAAAGTTCATAAGACAGGAAAGTTAACTATGCTTAGTTCGTTGGACCATGAGAGTATCGAGTCACTTCATGCCGGATGATACACTTTGGGGTTGCTCAAACGTCATCAGTAACACAGTGATCATAACAACAACTTACAAGTTTATCAGAAAGTGTGACAAGGGACAAGAAAGCTCAAGAGTGGGATTTGCTCCTCCAACGATGGAGAGATATTCTTAGGGTCCTCTTGGTGTGATGGCATCCATCATCGTCTAGCCAGACACATGTGGCTAGGTTACAGGGATGTCAGAACATGATAACGAGAAAGAAGAACAAAATTGATAATGAGGAGACCGATATAATGGGTATGTTGATGACTCAGGAGGATACCGATATCTCACCTCGGGTTTTGTAAAGTATCGCGGAGCAAAGGGAACAATATATGACTAACTAAAGATTCACTCGAATATCATTCGTGTGTGTATATGGGTCAACATGGATGTCAATGGTTCCTTTGTTTATCATTGAACAAAAGGGGTTTTTGTTCATGTCTATATTTCACCGTACCTGCAGGGTCACACACTTAAGATGAATTTGATCTATTGAGTAGTCACTGAGTTAGGAGTGTCGGAGGATGTTACTGGAAAAGTTTTAGTGTCAACAGAAATCATTTTGAGAGAAAACCGGAAGCGTTTCTGAGAGAACTGGAGGTTTTGGAAGAAAACCAAGAAAAACTGGAAAACTGGAAAAGTTCCACATAACCCTAAAAGTCCTCCAGAGTATGCAGGAAGGTTCTAGGAGGGCATACCCTATTTGGCACTTCAGGCACCCGCTCCCACCGTGTTTGCAAATGGGTGCTCACAGGCGCGTCTAGTCGGGCTCGACCCAACTTTCGTTTTTTATCTATTGTTAAAAACAAAAAAATGTGTGCACGTCTAGTGAGAATCGAACCAACAACCTCCTGGTCACTAGTGCGCTGCACTAACCAGCCCATTCTTCATTCCTTTCTTCTTACGTCTTTTTCTTTTTTCTATTTTTTTCTTTTTTCTATTTTTTCTTTTTTCGTTTTTCTTATTTTATATTCGGAATGGTTTTGTTTGGTTTTCTACTTTTCTTTTTTTGGTAAATTGAATGAACTTTAATCAAAATCAATGAACATTTTTTAAATAGATGAACTTTTTTCAAAATCAATGAACTTTTTCAAATGGAATGACTCTTTTTCAAAATCGATGAGCTTTTTTAGAATTAATGGGTTTTTTCAAAATTGATGAATTGTTTTTCAAATGAATGGATTTTTTCAAATGGATGAACTTTTTCCAAATCAATTAACTTTTTTTCAAAATTGGTGAACTTTTTTTCAACTTCGATGAACTTCTTTTCAAAATCAATGAACTTTTTCCCAAAATTCGTGAATTCTTCAAATTTGATGAAGTCTTTGCAAATTCATTGCTGAAAATCAGAATAAAACAATTTTGGTAAATAAAAATATTTAAGCAAGGCAAGAAATAAAGTTGCATGAATAATTTCTTCAAAATACTTAAATAAAATCTTCACATAGTCTTAAATATTCATAAATTAATTTAGAGCAAGTTTTTTTGAAACAAGAGTCAGATTAAAAATATATCGGAACTAACTAAATAGAAAAAGAAAAGGAGAAAAACAGAAGGGGGAAATATGTAACGCCCTCGATGCGGCTATATCTCCTACGTGTCGAAGCACGACTTAGAGGCATAACCGCATTGAAAGCAATGTCGCAAGTGAGGTAATCTTCACACAACCCATGTAATACATAAGGGAAGGGATACATAGTTGGCTTACAATCGCCACTTCACACAAATACATGAATGAAACATTACATCATACAGTTACAATCAGGGCCCGACTATGGAGCCAAAATAAAAGAAGAAAACCCCAAAAGCGACAAAGGTCCACGATCGACCCCAACTGGGCTCCACTACTGATCAACTGAAGCGAAACAACACAATGAACAAGATCTTCATCGAGCTCCTCCTTGAGCTCGGGTGCGTCTCCTGCACGGTTTCATCGGCACCTGCAAACTGGTTTTGGAAGTATCTGTGAGTCACGGGAACTCAGCAATATCACACCCGCGAGATCAAGACTATTTAAGCTTATAGGTAGGACAGAGTGGTGAGGTGGAGCTGCAGCAGCGACTAGCACATATGGTGGCTAACATACGCAAATGAGAGCGAGAAGAGAAGGCAAAGCACGGTCGAACAACTATGATCAATAAGTGGTCCTGAACTACTTACGTCAAACATAACTCCAACAACCGTGTTCACTTCCCGGACCCCGCCGAGAAGAGACCATCATGGTTACACACGCGGTTGGTGTATTTTAATTAAGATCAACTTCGGGTTTTCTACAACCGGACATTAACAAATTCCCATCTGCCCATAACCGCGGGCACGGCTTTCGGAAGTTCAAACCCTGCAGGGGTGTCCCAACTTAGCCCATGATAAGCTCTCGCGATCAACAAAGGATATTCCTTCTCCCCGGGAAGACCCGATCAGTCTCGGAATCCCGACTACAAGACATTTCGACAGTAATAAAACAAGTCCAGCAAAGCCGCCCGGATGTGCCGACAAATCCTGATAGGAGCTGCACATATCTCGGTCTCAGGGCACACCGGATGAGCAAGACGTCGGGCTGGCATAGACCCTGATTGCGCAGGGGGCGCCGGACATCGCTCGGTTTGGACCAGCACTTAGAGAAGCACTGGCCGGGGGGGGGGCTAAAATAAAGATGACCCTCGAGAGCGCGACTCCCAAGGGAAAAAGGGCTAGGTGAGGCAAATGGTAAAACCAAGGTTGGGCCTCGCTGGAAAAGTCTTATTCAAAGCGAACTGTCAAGGGGGTCCCATAAATCACCCGACCGCGTTAGGGACGCAAAATCCGGGAACATAATACCGATATGACGGAAACTAGGGCGGCAAGAGTGGAACAAAACACCAGGCATAAGGCCGAGCCTTCCACCCTTTACCAAGTATATAGATGCATTAATAATATAAGAGATATTGTGACATCCCAACAAGTAAACATGTTCCAACAAGGAACAACATCTCCATGTTCCAACAAGGAACAAACTTCATCTTCACCTGCAACTAACAACGCTATAAGAGGGGCTGAGAAAAGCGGTAACATAGCCAAACAACGGTTTGCTAGGAAAGGATGGTTAGAGGCTTGACATGGCAATATGGGAGGCATGATAAGCAAGTGGTAGGCATCATAACATAGGCATAGCAAAAGAGCGAGCAACTAGCAAGCAAAGATAGAAGTGATTTCGAGGGTATGGTCATCTTGCCTGAAATCCCGCAAGGAAGAAGAACGAGTCCATGAAGAAGACAAACGGACGTAGTCGTACGGGTCCTCACAAACGCGATGATAACGGAATCAACCCGAAGAAGCAACACCGGAAAGAAGCACACAACATAGTAAACAACCAACACATGAACATGGCATGATGCACAACCAAGTATGATGCATGTCCGGTTTAATGAAGCATGGCATGGCAAAGTGCAACATACAATGCTACAAATTAAGTGGAGCTCAATATGCAACGAGTTGCATATTGACGAAACACCACATTTAATTATTTGGTTCTCTCTTGTTTATGTACCCAACAATGTTAAATGTTGATTAACATGGCAAGATGTGAAGCATAAGTAAACTAACTATCTAGGCAAGTTTAAATGAGGCCGGAAATAACAAACAACGATTCCGGAAAATCCTCATGTGCATATTTTTGATTTGGTGCTGTTCTGACCTAAAGCATATTTTATAGATGTTAAACATGCAAAGTGATGCCACCATGTTAAACTAGGCAAAATCCTACCCCATTAACATAAATAAATTATTTAAAACCGAGCTACGGTTTAATAGTTATGAATTAAAGCTTTTTAACCAAGGCATAGGAGCAAATTAATGCAAACAGTAGTTTTAAACTTTTTAAATTGTTATTATCATGATGCGGATGACATGAACAAGTTTTATGCAATTTATGAAAATGTTAACATGAGCATATTATGAAGCATTTGACACCGTGGTGGAAGAAAGGGGTGCCACGGCAACGAATCCGAAAATGGTGCCACGGCAACATATCGGTTCCGGTAACTCATGGAGATACCGGTGCAAAAGGAAACGTGGCGAGAGCGTGACATGCGATAGAAGGTGGGGTGATCCCGGTTACCGGGTTCCCACGAGACGATGGCATGGCAACGAGGAGGAACATGCAAGCGACAATTTCGGACACGGTGCAAACGGGCATCTCATACAACATATGCATTCGTCCACGGGTCATCGTCTCGGCGCTATACCTTCGAAGCGTACGTTTTCGGAGCGGTTCGGGTCAAGCGGTGTAGTCGTTCACGATCGTCGTGGGAAGTAGTTGTTCACGTGGCGACGGTAGTGGAAGTAGTCGTACATGACGACGGTAGAGGTACTCGCGACGGTAGTCGTTCACGTTCACGTTACACGGGTCTTCGGCGACGGTCATCGTACATGGTTCGGAGTGGTACTTGCATCTTCGGACTTGACGAATCCAAGGGCTTCGGGGTCGACGGTAGTGGTACATGTTTCGTAGACGTTCGATCCATCGGTAGCGGTACTTGACGAATCCCGAAACGGACTTGGCGTCTTCGCGCGTAGGGGTACTTGGCGTTTTTCGGTTCGGTGGTCGTTCGGGTGCCGTATGTCGTGGTACTTGGCGAACCAAAACAAAGCAGCACCAGGCGGTCTTTGAGGGGCTTGATGCGGGTTAAAGGGAGCTAGGCAGGGGCGCTCTGGACCCAGCGAAGCAGAGGGAGCAGCGGCGAGTCTTGGGGCTGGCGACGAGGAGACGGGGCGGCGTCGGGCGCTGATGGTGGTGGACAGCGGCAGGAAGCGGTGACCGGGCTTGTGGTGACAACGACGATGAGCAGAGGCGCGCAGAGAAGCAGCCGTCTGGCGATGGAGCAGAGGCGTCCATGGCGGTACGACCCAAGGTGTCGAAGCTGGCCGAATCCAGGCCAGCTCGAGTTGGGGAGGCGAGGTAGCAGGCCGGTGGCGAGGCTTGGCGCAGGGGAGGTCGATGCAGAGGCGACGGGAGCCGGCGGGAGCTCCTGCTGGCGCGGAGGAAGATGGCTGCGGGCACGGGGACGAGGCGTAGGGGAGGTACCGCGGGGAAGGAGGTGCTCGGGCGTGGGGCAGAGCTTGGCGGCGGGGCCGGCGCCAGGAGACGGGGCGACGAAGAGGAGGCAGTCGGCCATGGCGTCAGGCGGAGCGAGGGAGGAGAGGGAGGCGAGAGATCTCGTGAGAGGAGGGGGGATCGAGCGCTGGCATCTCTCGCTCCTCTGTGTGTGTGGCGCAGGCAGGGGCGGAGCCAGGATTTGACCATAGGGGGGGCGAAGAAGACAATGAACATTTTTTTTCATATAATGACCGTACAAAGAGAAACACATGATTAATTTGTATGTTGCAACTATAAAAATGTTGATTTTCATTAGTTTAATGTGGCTCTTATGCGTAAAACGCATAGAACAAAGTCGACAATCTTATAGGGTGCGCTTTCGAATCTAGCTGGTTGTGTAAATTTTACTTGAGCCCGAATATTTGATCGGTAGTTTGTACATCAACTAATCGGCCTGAAAAACAGAAACTAGCATCTAGCAGTTTGTTAATAATAAAAAACTGCAATAGGCTAGACATGAGCCTCTAGCCGATGATACACCTAGCTCTTAGATCTGGCGTGAGCCATAATGTGTTGTCCTAAGGGTGAAATTTGAAACTTAGATGATAGAATCATAATCAGCGAATGCCTAATTTAGTGTACCAATTTTTTAGAAGAAAACAATAAATTGACACCCTTAATTAACTTCATCTGAACAAAGAAGTTTCTGGCCTTCTCGAGCCAGATGCGGATCAATTCATCAGTATTGTTGCACAGTATAAATAAATAAAGGAATCAAGGGACTCACCGCAGGAGTATGCTGTCGTCGCCGCCGGCGCTGATCGGTTGTGCGGATGCCCTAGTTGAACTTGCGGCCACGCGTATTGCGTCTGCGCCGAAACAATCTTTTTTTGAGACAACGCCGAAACAATCGATAGAGGATGCCCTGGTGGCCTCGTCAGCTTCCGAAACTACCTGGTAGTTTGTTTCGTGTAGTGTGGGCTGACTAGCTAGTACATGGGCTTTCACATGCAAAGTTCCTGGGCTTCAAGCCTTAAGCGCACACTTAGGGGGGGCCAATTAGTCCTAAATCTGCCTGACGTAGCCCCTAATCTACCTGACGTAGCCTATGCAACTTAGGTAGGACGCAGCGGTTGGGGGGGGCGTGGCCCCCGCTCGTCCCCCCGTAGCTCCGCCCCTGGGCGCAGGAGGAGGACGAAGGAGAGGGAGAGATGGGGATCAGGCAGGTGGGATCGGGAGAAGGGAGCTGGGGCTCTCCCCTGGCGGCTAGGGTTAGTGAGGGAGAGAGGCTGGGCTGGCCTTCGGTCGCCTGGAGTTGGGCCTAGGGACCGGGCCGACTGGATTCAATGAAAAAATATCTCCCTCTTCCCTCCTTTCCATTACAGAGAAGAAAAACAAGAAAGAAAGAAAAGAGAGAAAAGAAGATGGTAGGAGAAAGAATATATTCTCAAACTCAGAAAAATGAGTTTAAACCAAGAAAATAGGAGTGGGCATGGATGCAAGGTTTAGATTCAAACACATTTGAATTAAATTCAAATGGTTTGAACACGGAATAGGATTCGGAAGTGTCCAAAAATGTTGAACATTTAGGAAGGGCTTCGAAAAGTGGGAAAAGAATTATAGGCAAGGTTAGAGAGTCAAAACTTGAAGAAGAAAAGGCCAAGGGATTTAACATGCACGTGTGTTGTGGTAAATTCCAAATTAATGGAATATTAATTTATAGCTCCCTAAATATCGATAGGATATGTTTTAAAGAGAATCACCATGTGAATTCCCTCGATTTAAATGGATCAAAGATCCATACGGTTTATTTAGGAGAGTTATAAAAAAATTAATGATATGATGGCATGATGACATGATGCAATGCAAGAGATGGCATGACGAAAGCAACGAACAACACAAAACACATGACGAAACCCGGAATCCGTGGAAGGCATCTGAAGCTCCGGTCTTGGGGCATCACAAAATAAAAAGCCAGGCCAGCCAGACAGGCCCACCCCGGCCCAGCTAGCCAGCTGCTACTTGTGAGATTCGTTGGGATTTTCCACGAAGAAGAGAGGAGATGCAACACAGTAGAGATAAATATTTCCCTCAATGAGAACCAAGGTATCAATCCAGTAGGAGAATCACACAAAGCCTCATGAACAACACCTACACACACAAAAACAAAGACTTGCACCCAACGCGGGCAAGAAGGTTGTCAATCCCCTCGAACTCGTTACTTGCAAGGATTAATTCTGATAGTAACAGATAGATAAAGTAAATTGCAAAATAAAATAAAATAAATTGCAGCAAGGTATTTTTGGATTTTATATATGATAAAAGTAGACCGGGGGCCATAGTTTTCACTAAAGGCTTCTCTTTCCAGCACATAACATACGGTGGGTGAACAAATTATTGTTGGTCAATTGATAGAAAAGTGCACAGTTATGACGATATTCAAGGCAATGATTATGTATATAGGCATCATATCCGAGACAACTAAACCGACTCCTTCTTACATCTACTACTATTACTCCACCCATCGACCGCTGTCTCGCATGCATGAAAAACAGATTAACGGCTTAAGCAAGATGACATGATGTAGACAAAGTAAACCCAATCAATATGAATAAAACCCGTCATTTTGCCCTTAATGGAAACAATACAAATACGTGTATTGTCCCCTTTTGTCACTGGGATATAGAACACTCCAAGATTGAACCCATTACAAAGCACCTCTCCCAGTGAAGATAAATCAATCTAGTTGGCCAAACCAAACGGATAGATCGAAGACAAATACAAAGCTATAACAATCATGCATAATAAAGTTCAGAAAAGACTCCATTACTTATCATAAATATTCAGATCATAAACCCACAATTCATCGGATCCCAACAAACACACCGCAAAAGAAGATTACATCGGATAGAACTCCAAGAACATCGAGGAGAACATTGTACTGAAGATCAAAGAGAGCGAAGAAGCCATCTAGATACTAGCTATCGACTGGTAGGTCTATGGTGAACTACTCACGCATCATCAGAAGGTAGCAAGGATGATGTCGAAGCCCTCCATAATCGATTCCACCTCCGACGAAGTACCAAAAAGGCCTCTAGATGGGATCGCGGAAGAACAAAAGTTGTGGCCATGAAAAAAGTGTTTCGGGTGGCTCTCGGTTGGTTTCCCAATATTTGAGAATTTATAGAAGTGGAATTAGGTCAGATGGAGCCTCGAGGGCCCCACAAGGCATCAGAGCCCCCCATGGCGCACTCTGTTGCCTTGCCGTCTCCTCGTACATCCTCTGGTCTCCTCTAGAAGCTTCTAGGGTCTCTTATGTCTACAAAAAATCATCAAAAAGTTCCGTAACGTTTGGACTCCGTTTGGTACTGATTTTGTGGAAAACAAAAAATAGGAAAAAAAACAGCAACTGGCACTATGCACTAGGTTAATAGGTTAGTTCCAAAAAATGGTATAAAATAGCATATAATTGCATATAAAACATCCAAGATTGATACTATAATAGCATGGAACAATAAAAAATTATAGATACGTTGGAGACGTATCGACATCCCCAGGCTTAATCCATGCTCGTCCTCGAGAAGGTAAATGATAAAAACAGAATTTTTGATGTGGAATGCTACCTAACATGTCTATCATCTAATCTCTTTTAGGGTATAAATATTGAGAAACATTGAAGTAATAACATCAACATAATAATATCCATGAATATAAGAAGCATAATCATTACTTTTTCAAAATATACGATCCTTAACGAGTGTTATCCCCCCTCATTTTATCATGTTGACATGGCATTAACTCTGCCTTCACCGCAAAAACACAAATCATGAGCACCAAGGTATTAAACCAAGCAATTGGATCGTACTTGTAATGCGCTTCACATTTTTAACTCCCACGCAATACATGAGCGTGAGCCATGGACATAGCAGTAGGTGAAATAGAATGCGGTGATAGGGATCAATAAAGAGGAGTCAAAAAGGGAGAAAGTCTCACATCGACGCGGCTTATCAATAGGCTATGGAGATGGCCCATCAATTGATGTTAGTGCAAGGAGTAGGGATTGGCATGCAACAGATGCACTAAGATATATAAGTGTATGAAAGCTCAGCTGGAAACTAAGTGGGTGCGCATCCAACTTGCTTGCTCATGAAGACCTCGGGCATTTGAGAAAGTCCATCATCAGAATATACAAGCCAAGTTCTATAATGAAAAAATCCCACAATATATGAAAGTGACAACATAGGAGACTCTCCATGTGAAAAACATGGTGCTACTTTGAAGCAAGAGTGTGGAAAAGGATAGTAACATTGCCCCTTCTCTCATTTTTTTGTTGGGCTCTTTTTGGCCTCTTTTTTTTTCGGCTGGTTCCTCATCCCGACTTGTGTGGGAATCATAGTCCCCATCATCCTTTCCTCACTGGGACAATGCTCTAATAATGATGGTCATCACACTTTTATTTACTTACAACTCAATGTTACTACTCGGTACTAGAACAATATGATTTTATATGAATGCCTCTGGCAGTGTACTAGGATATGTAATGATGTAGCGTAACATGTATAAAAAATGGTGAACGGTGGCTGAGCCACGAATACTATGTCATCTATATGATCATGCAAAGCAATATGACAATGAAGGTGTATGCCATAATAAGGGAACGGTGGAAGTTCATGGGAATATATCTCAGAATGGCTATGGAAATGTCATGATAGGTAGGTATGATGGTTGTTTTGAGGAAGATATAAGGAGTCTTATGTCTGATAGAGCGTATCATATCACGGGGTTTGGATGCACCAATGAAGTTTGCACCAACTCTCGAGGTAAGAAAGGGAAATGTACGTACCGAGGAGGCTAGCAAATGGCGAAAAGATAGGAGTGTGCATAATCCATGGACTCACATTAGTCATAAAGAATTCACATGCTTATTGGGAAAGTCTACCTATCCCTCAAAGCGAAGTACTTATCGCATGCCCCTCATACATCCCAAACGTATCTACTTTTTCAAACACTTTTGCTCTTCTTTTGGACTCTAATTTATATGATTTGAATGGAACTAACCCGGACTGACGCTATTTTCAGTAGAATTTCCATGGTGTTATTTTTATGCAGAAAAAAGTTCTCGGATTGGGCTAAAAATTTACGGAGATTAGTTTTGGAATATATAAGAACCTCCTGTTCTTCATCGGGAGGGCTGATCTAGAGTCCGTTCGGGGCCCAGGAGGGTGGAATACGTCACCGTCATCATCATCAACCCTTCTCCATCAACAATTCCATGATGCCCACTGAAAGGATCGATATGGTTGACTAGAGGGGGTGAATAGGCAACTACCATTTTTTTACTTTTCTTAACAAATTAGGGTTAGCAATAAGTAGGTCGACTAGATATGCAACTAAGTGAACAACCTATATGATGCTAGCAACACAAGCAAGCAAGGATACAACACAAGTAAAGCTTGAACAAAGTAAAGGTAAGAGATAACCACAAGTGGAGACATAGTTCCTCTCAAAGAGAATGAGCTTGTGAGCAACAATGGAGCTTGGGGGAGGAAGAGGTAGTCAACTAGAAGAAAGATGACTCCTTTATATAGTGGGAGAAAGGATCCAGCCGTTATGCTCCCATGATCATGCATGAGCGCTAGTACCGCTCGGGTGAGCGGTACTTCCGCTCGCACGAAAGTTCAGGCCACATAGTTCGAACTGAGCATGTAAAGGAGGCAGAAGTACCACGAGAGCGGTACTACCACTCCCACCAGTGGTACTACCGCCTGGTATTGAACTATAGCCGAAACCCACGGTAGTAGAGGAAGGCAGGGCGGTAGTGCCCCCCTGGGCGGTACTACCGTTGGGAAGTGCTACTCTACTACCGCCCGTGGAACAGACCTGTTCAGAACAAGGAAAAGCAGTACTCCCCGTGGTACTAGCTAGCGGTAGTTCCGCTGGAGCGGTACTATTGTGGCCAGCAGCGGTAGTTCCACTTAGCCTGTGAGCGTCTAGTAAACCCACGGTAGTTGAGAGGCAGTTAGTCTGCAGGAGCGGTACTACCGTGGCAAACTGCCGATCTACTACCGCCCGTTTATATAGCTCACAAATTAGGCGGAAGTAGGAGCCAGACTGCACAACGAGTACCGTAGGAGCGGTACTATCATGGAGCTGAGCGGTCCTACCGCTTAGTCTGTTCTGATAAGGATCAAACACAAAGGAGGGACAAGCTCAATTGCGGGGAAATAACGAGGGTGCATACAGATAGTTGATACGTCTCCAACGTATCTATAATCTTTGATTGTTCCATGCTATTATATTATCAATCGTGGATGTTTTATATGCATTTATATGCTATTTTATATGATTTTTGGGACTAACCTATTAACCTAGAGCCCAGTGCCAGTTTTTGTTTTTCCCTTCTTTTTGAGTATCGCAGAAAAAGAATACCAAACGGAGTCCAATTGACGTGCCATTTTTTGATTACTTTTTATGAACCAAAATAAGCCCCCGGAGTAAAAGAGTTGGGCCAGAAGAGTCCCGGGCTATCCATGAGGGTGGGGGTGCTCCATACCCCCCTGGGTGTGGGCCCCTATGATAACCCACAAGTATAGGGGATCACAACAGTTTTCGAGGGTAGAGTATTCAACTCAAATTTATTGATTCGACACAAGGGGAGCCAAAGAATATTCTCAAGTATTAGCAGTTGAGTTTTCAATTCAACCACACCTGGATAACTTAATATCAGCAACAAAGTATTTAGTAGCAAAATAGTATGGAAGTAACGGTAACGGTGGCAAAAGTAATAGTAGCAGCTTTGTAGTAATTGTAACAGTGGCAACGGTAAAGTAACTAAGCAAAGAGCAATATGTGAAAAGCTCGTAGGCATTGGATCGGTGATGGAGAATTATGTCGGATGCGATTTCTCATGCAATAGTTATAACATAGGGTGACACAGAACTAGCTCTAGTTCATCAATGTAACGTAGGCATGCATTCCGAATATAGTCATACGTGCTTATTGAAAAGAACTTGCATGACATCTTTTGTCCTACCCTCCCATGGCAGTGGGGTCCTATTGGAAACTAAGGGATATTAAGGCCTCCTTTTAATAGAGTACCGGACCAAAGCATTAACACTTAGTGAATACATGAACTCCTCAAACTACGGTCGTCACCGGTAAGTATCCCGATTATTGTCACTTCGGGGTTAACGGATCATAACACATAATAGGTGACTATAGACTTGCAAGATAGGATAAAGATCTCACATATATTCATGAAAATATAATAGGTTCAGATCTGAAATCATGGCACTCGGGACCTAGTGACAAGCATTAAGCATAGCAAAGTCATAGCAACATCAATCTCAGAACATAATGGATAATAGGGATCAAACCCTAACAAAACTAACTCGATTACATGATAAACCTCATCCAACCCATCACCGTCCAGCAAGCCTACGATGGAATTACTCACGCACGGCGGTGAGCGTCATGAAATTGGTGATGGAGGAAGGTTGATGATGACGACGGCGATGGATTCCCCTCTCCGAAGCCCCGAGCGGACTCCAGATCAGCCCTCCCGAGAGAGATTAGGGCTTGGCGGCGGCTCCGTATCGTAAAACGCAATGAATCCTTCTCTCTTATTTTTTTTCTCCCCGAACGTGAATATATAGAGTTGGAGTTGAGGTCGGTGGAGCACCAGGGGGGCCACGAGGCAGGGGGCGCGCCCAGGGGGTAGGCGCGCCCCCACCCTCGTGGACAGGGTGTGGCCCCTGGCCTTGATTCTTTCGCCAGTATTTTTAATATATTCCAAAAATATTCTCCGTGAAGTTTTAGGTCATTCTGAGAACTTTTATTTTTGCCCACAAATAACACCATGACAATTCTGCTGAAAACAGCGTCAGTCCGGGTTAGTTCCATTCAAATCATGCAAGTTAGAGTTCAAAACAAGGGCAAGAGTGTTTGGAAAAGTAGATACGATGGAGACGTATCAGCTCCCCCAAGCTTAAACCTTTGCTTGTCCTCATCCAATTCAGTTGACAAACTGAAAGTGTTAAAGAAAAACTTTTACAAACTCTGTTTGCTCTTGTTGTTGTAAATATGTACAACCAACATTCAAGTTTTCAGCAAAGATTATGAACTAACCATATTCACAATAACATTTAGGTCTCATGTTTACTCATAGCGATGGCATAATCAACTAGAGAGCAATAATAATAAATCTCAGATGACAACACTTTCTCAAAACAATAATAATATGATATAACAAGGTGGTATCTCGCTAGCCCTTTCTGAGACCGCAAAACATAAATGCAGAGCACCTCTGAAGATCAAGGACTGACTAAACATTGTAATTCATGGTAAAAGAGATCCAGTCATAGTCATACTCAATATAAATTAAATAGTAATGGATGAAAATGACAGCGGTGCTCTCTAACTGGTGCTTTTTAATAAGAGGAGGATGACTCAACATAAAAGTAAATAGATAGGCCCTTCGCAGAGGGAAGCAGGGATTTGTAGAGGTGCCAGAGCTCGATTTTGAAATAGAGATAAATAATATTTTGGGTGGCATACTTTCATTGTCAACATAACAACCGAGAGATCTCGATATCTTCCATGCTACACACATTATAGGTGGTTCCCAAACAGAGTGGTAAAGTTTATACTCCCCCACCACCAACAAGCATCAATCCATGGCTGACCCGAAACAACGGGTGCCTCCAACTAACAACAGTCCCGGGGGAGTTTTGTTTGCAATTATTTTGATTTGATTTGAGCATGGGACTGGGCATCCCGGTGACCAGCCATTTTCTCATGAGTGAGGAGCGGAGTCCACTCCTCTTGAGAATAACCCGCCTAGCATGGAGGATACAGACAGCCCTAGTTGATACATGAGCTATTCGAGCATACAAAACAGAATTTCATTTGAAGGTTTAGAGTTTGGCACACACAAATTTACTTGGAACGGCAGGTAGATACCGCATATAGGAAGGTATGGTGGACTCATATGGAATAACTTGGGGTTTATGGAAGTGGATGCACAAGCAGTATTCCCGCTTAGTACAAGTGAAGGCTAGAAAGAGTCTGGGAAGCGACCAACTAGAGAGCGACAATAGTCATGAACATGCATTAAAATTAATAAACATTGAGTGCAAGCATGAGTAGGATATAATCCACCATGAACATAAATATCGTGGAGGCTATGTTGATTTTGTTTCAACTACATTCTGAACATGCGCCAAGTCAAGTCACTCGAATCGTTCAAAGGAGGATACCACCCTATCATACCACATCACAACCATTTTAATAGCATGTTGGCACGCAAGGTAAACCATTATAAACTCCTAGCAAATTAAGCATGGCATAAGCAACTATAATCTCTAATTGTCATTGTAAACATGTTTCATTCATAATAGGCTGAATCAAGAATGATGAACTAGTCATATTTACAAAAACAAGAGAGGTTGAGTTCATACCAGTTTTTCTCATCCCAGTCAGTCCATCATATATCGTCATTATTGCCTTTCACTTGCACAACCGAACGGTGTGAATAATAATAGTGCACGTGCATTGGACTAAGCTAGAATCTGCAAGCATTCAATACAAGGGAGAAGACAAGGTAATATGGGCTCTTTGTTAAATCAACAATAATGCATATAAGAGCCACTTCGACATTTTCATTATGGTCTTATCCTTTCGACCCCCAAAGGAAAGAAAAGAAATAAAACTATTTACACGGGAAAGCTCCCAACAAGCAAAAGAAGAACGAGAAATCTTTTTGGTTTTTCTTTTAATTATTACTACTACAAGCATGGAAAATAAACTAGCTAAAAGCTACAACTAATTTTTTTGGTTTTTCTTAAGGTTATTCAAACACACAAGAAGAAAGCGAGAAAAAGAAAATGAACTAGCATGGATATTACAATGACAAAGTATGAGCACCGACAACTAGAATGAGTGTGTGAACATTAATGTAATGTCGATGAGCGTACTCCCCCAAGCTTAGGCTTTTGGCCTAAGTTGGCCTATGCCCATGGATCAAAGCTACTCTCTCCAGTGTACTGAGGAGGATGCTCGGGGTGCCACTGGTTGGCGATCTCCTCCGGATCCCACTGATAAACAGACTGACAGTTAGGATCAAGTGGTGGCTCCGGCTTGGGCTCTGGAGTTGATGTTAGGCTCCGGTAGGCGTGAATGGCCTCCGGCAGGACAAGGTACATGCCTGAAGATAAGTTGAACAAAGAAGGAGCAGGCAAGGTAATAGTCTCAAAGTAATTTTTATCAAACATCAGTCTATAGTTAAGCATCTTTTTCTTATTCTTAACAAGAAAATCATGTGCTACGATACTCTTATAGTCTAGAAAAATATGAGGCGACAACTTCTCCTCTTTCTCATAGTGTCTACTAGGTATCTCAAAATATTTAGCAAGACGCGAAGCAAAGATACCTCCAAAGATGGGACCCTTCATACGGTTCAGATTTAACCGCTTGGCAACAATAGCGCCTAAACTAAAAGTGTTATCGCGAAACAAAGCATGACACAAAATAACAATATCAGGGGCACTAAGATTTCCACAGTTCCCGCGACCAATTAAGCATCTACTAGCAAATATTGCAAAGTAACGTAGAACAAAAAAGTGTATGCTGGTAATTCTTACATCGGAAACCTTCCTCGTCTCCCCTACAGCGATCATATTAATAAATCTGTCCACATCATTATGATGTGGTTCCTCTATGCTACCTCAAAGGGCAACTTGCAAACCCCACAAAAGTCATAAAGTGACATCTCCTTATACTCATCATATAAATAAAAATCCACCGAAGGTGGTGATCTTCTAGCATGGAAATGAAAAATTCGCACAAAAATATTAGTGAGTAGGAGATACTGATCGAGCTGGTCGTGGAGGAAGTCGGTGAGGCCTGCATTCTCAGCCAAATGATAAAAATCATCATGAATCCCGACTGCTCTCAAGAAATCACCACAAGGCCATTCACACGGCCGAACCTCCGCGGTGCGAGGGAGATCATATTCGGGCTTCTTATCCTCTTCACTTTGCTTATCCTTCGATCTTCGGCTCAAATTCATCATTTTCTGGAAATTTCTGAAATTTTTAGTAACTCAAAATAAAAGCGAACCAAACTCAACAAAATTGATAGCAACTACTCCCACAAGTTCCTAGAGACTATATCATGCATTAGAACTACTTGAGACCAAATAAATTTGACATGCAAGCTCAAGAACAGGGTCACCTAAGCAGCAAAAATTTGCAATGAATAAAGCACTAGAACAAAAACTAATTGGACCATTCGAGGAGTCACATACCAAAGAACAATCCCCCAAAGCAGTTTTGTGAATGGAGCTTTGAGCAAGGAGATCGAACATTGCAGCAAGATGAGTTAGAACACGGGTTTGAGCTAGGTGGTGATTTTTTCTGGAGGAAGACGAAGTGTGTGGGTGCAGGAATAAGTGGAGGGGGGCACATGGGGCCCACGAGGCAGGGGGCGTGCCTAGGGGGTGGGCGTGCCCTGGACCCTCGTGGCCAGGTGTTGGCTCCCTCTGGTGTGTTCTCAGTGCCAAATATTCTCAAATATTCTAGAAAAATCATATTTCATTTTCAGGGCATTTGGAGAACTTTTATTTTCGGGGTATTTTTTATTGCACGGATAATTCAGCAAACAGACCGAAAAATACTATTTTTGCTTTATTTATTCTAAATAATAGAAAGTAAAAGGAGGTTACAGAAGGTTGTGCTTTCTAACTTCATCCATCTCATGCTCATCAAAAGGAATCCACTAACAAGGTTGATCAAGTCTTATTAACAAACTCATTCCGAATAACATGGAACCGGAGGAATAGCACTAGGTTACCTCAAGGGGATATGCACATCCCCAACAATAAGAATATCATATTTCTTCTTGACAGTAGGAAGAGGAAATTCAAAACCTCCAATAGTAATCGTTGAAATTTTTCCAATATAATTGATACTATGGACTTGAGGTTGTTTCCTCGGAAAGTGTACCGTATGCCCATTACCATTAACATGAAAAGTGACATTGCCTTTGTTGCAATCAATAACAGCCCCTGCAGTATTCAAAAAGGGTCTACCAAGGATAATCGACATACTATCGTCCTCAGGAATATCAAGAATAACAAAGCCTGTTAAAATAGTAATCTTTGCAACCACAATAGGCACATCCTCACAAATACCGACAGGTATAGCAGTTGATTTATCGGCCATTTGCAATGATATTTTAGTAGGTGACAACTTATTCAAATCAAGTCTACGATATAAAGAGAGAGGCATAACACTAACACCGGCTCCAAGATCACATAAAGCAGTTTTAACATACTCTCTTTTAATGGGGCATGGTATAGTTGGTACTCCTGGATCTCCAAGTTTCTTTGGTATTCCACCCTTAAAAGCATAATTAGCAAGCATGGTGGAAATTTCAGCTTCCGGTATCTTTCTTTTATTTGTAACAATATCTTTTAGATACTTAGCATAAGGATTCATTTTAAGCATACCAGTCAAACGCATACGCAAAAAGATAGGTCTAATCATTTCAGCAAAGCGGTCAAAATCCTCATCATCCTTTTTGTTGGATGGTTTGGGAGGAAAAGGCATGGGTTTCTGAACCCATGGTTCTCTTTCTTTACCGTGCTTTCTAGGAACGAAGTCTCTCTTATCATACCGTTGATTCTTTGATTGTGGGTTATCAAGATTAACAGTAGGTTCAATCTCTATATCATTGTCATTGCTAGGTTGAGCATCAACATGAACATCATTATTAACATTATCACTAGGTTCATGTTCATCACTAGATTGTGTTTCAGCATCAGAAATAGAAATATCATTGGGATTCTCAGGTGTGTCAACAGCAGGTTCACTAGAAGCATGCAAAGTCCTATCATTTTTCTTTTTCTTCTTCTTAAAAGGACTAGGTGCATCAACATTAGTTCTCTGAGAATCTTGCTCAATTCTCTTAGGGTGGCCCTCAGGATACAAAGGTTCCTAAGTCATTTTACCCCCTCTAGTCATAACTCTAACAACATTATCATTTTCCTTATTATTTAATTCGTTGAGAAAACCATTTTGAGCTTTAAGCACTTGTTCTACTTGAGTGGTAACCATAGAAGCATGTTTACTAATGAGCTTAAGTTCACCTTTAACTCTAGACATATAATCACTCAAGTGTTCAATCATATAAGCATTAAGTTTCAATTGTCTACCAACATAAGCATTGAAGTTTTCTTGTTTAACAATAAAATTATCAAACTCATCTAAGCATTGGCTAGCAGACTTATAATGAGGGATATCACCTTCATCAAATCTATAGAGAGAATTTACCTTTACTACCTGTGTCGGGTTATCAAGACCATGTATTTCTTCAATAGGTGGTAAATTCTTAACATCTTCAGCTTTAATACCCTTTTCTTTCATAGATTTCTTTGCCTCTTGCATATCCCCAGGACTGAGAAATAGAATACCCCTTTTCTTCGGAGTTGGCTTAGGAGTTGGTTCAGGAAGTGTCCAATTATTTTCGTTAGTCAACATATTATTCAATAGCAATTCAGCTTGATCAACTGTTCTTTCCCTGAGAACACAACCAGAACAACCAGCATAACATATTATAAAAGATATCAAGTATTTCATTTTTCTTGAGAGGATGATCAGGCAAAGCATTAAGTAATTGGAGAAGCCTCCCCCAAGCTTGTGGGAGACTCTCTTCTTCAATTTACACAAAATTATATATTTCCCTTAAGGCAGCTTGTTTCTTATGAGCAGGGAAATATTTAGCAGAGAAGTAATAAATCATATCCCGGGGACTACGCACACAACCAGGATCAAGAGAATTAAACCATGTTTTAGCATCACCCTTTAATGAAAATGGAAATGGTTTAAGGATATAGCAGTAGCGAGTTTTCTCATCATTAGTGAATAGGGTGGCTATATCATTTAATTTAGTAAGATGTGCGACAACAGTTTCATATTCATAGCCATAAAAAGGATCAGATTCAACCAAAGTAATTTTCTCAGGGTCGACAGAGAAATCATAATACTTATCGGAAATACAGATAGGTGAAGTAGCAAAAGCAGGGTCATATTTCATTCTAGCATTCAAAGATTTTTCTTTCAGCTTAGCTAACAATTTCTTAAGATCATATCTATCATTGCAAGCAAGTTAGTCTCTAGCAGTTTCTTCATCCATAACATAACCCTCAGGCACAATAGGCAATTCATATCTAGGGGGAGAATCTTCATCATCACTTTCATCAATATTATCAGTTTCAATAATTTCATTCTCTCTAGCCCTAGCAAGTTGTTCATCAAGAAATTCACCTAATGGCACAGTAGTATCAAGCATAGAAGTAGTTTCATCATAAGTATCATGCATAGCAGAAGTGGCATCATCAATAACATGCGACATATCAGAATTAATAGCAGAAGCAGGTTTAGGTGTCGCAAGTTTACTCAAAACAGAAGGTGAATCAAGTGCAGAGCTAGATGGCAATTCCTTACCTCCCCTCATAGTTGAGAAATAAATCTTGGTTTTTTCGTCTTTCGAGTTCCTCATAGTGATCAACAGATATAAATCCCAAGTGACTCAAAGAATAGAGCTATGCTCCCCGGTAACGGTGCCAGAAAAGAGTCTTGATAACCCACAAGTATAGGGGATCGCAACAGTTTTCGAGGGTAGAGTATTCAACCCAAATTTATTGATTCGACACAAGGGGAGCCTAAGAATATTCTCAAGTATTAACAGTTGAGTTGTCAATTCAACCACACCTGGATAACTTAATACCTGCATCAAAGTATTTAGTAGCAAAGTAGTATGGAAGTAACGGTAACGGTGGCAAAAGTAATAGTAGCGGCTTTGTAGTAATTGTAACAGTGGCAACGGTAAAGTAACTAAGCAAAGAGCAATATGTGAAAAGCTCGTAGGCATTGGATCGGTGATGGAGAATTATGTCGGATGCGATTCCTCATGCAATAGTTATAACATAGGGTGACACAGAACTAGCTCTAGTTCATCAATGTAACGTAGGCATGTATTCCGAATATAGTCATACGTGCTTATTGAAAAGAACTTGCATGACATCTTTTGTCCTACCCTCCCATGGCAGCGGGGTCCTATTGGAAACTAAGGGATATTAAAGCCTCCTTTTAATAGAGTACCGGACCAAAGCATTAACACTTAGTGAATACATGAACTCCTCAAACTACGGTCATCACCGGTAAGTATCCCGATTATTGTCACTTCGGGGTTAACGGATCATAACACATAATAGGTGACTATAGACTTGCAAGATAGGATCAAGAACTCACATATATTCATGAAAACATAATAGGTTTAGATCTGAAATCATGGCACTCGGGCCCTAGTGACAAGCATTAAGCATAGCAAAGTCATAGCAACATCAATCTCACAACATAATGGATACTAGGGATCAAACCCTAACAAAACTAACTCGATTAAATTACATGATAAATCTCATCCAACCCATCACCATCCAGCAAGCCTACGATGGAATTACTCACGCACGAAGGTGAGCATCATCACATTGGTGATGGAGGAAGGTTGATGATGACGACGACGACGGGTTCCCCTCTCTGTAGCCTCGAACGGACTCCAGATCAGCCCTCCCGAGAGAGATTTGGGCTTGGGGGCGGCTCCATATCATAAAACGCGCTGAATCCTTCTCTCTTATTTTTTTATCCAGGAACATGAATATATAGAGTTGGAGTTGAGGTCAGTGGAGCACCAGGGGGCCCACGAGGCAGGGGGCGCGCCCGAGGGGGGGGGGGGGGGGGTAGGCGCGCCCCCACCCTTGTGGACAGGGTGTGCCACCCTGGCCTTGATTCTTTCGCCGGTATTTTTAATATATTCCAAAAATATTTTCCGTGAAGTTTCAGGTCATTCCGAGAACTTTTATTTCTGCACAAAAATAACACCATGGCAATTCTGCTGAAAACAACGTCAGTCCAGGTTAGTTCCATTAATATCATGCAAGTTAGAGTCCAAAACAAGGGCAAGAGTGTTTTGAAAAGTAGATACGATGGAGACGTATCACCCTATCTCGTGGACGACTCGGATACCCCCCTGACATGACACTACTAGAGAAAAGCTTACCAGTAGCGCTGGTTTTTGTGCTATAGTAGCGCGGGCACCAGCGCTACTGCTACGGCGCTACTGCTATTTTGTAGCAGTAGCGCGTTTTTAGGCCAACGCTACTGGTAAGTTCAAGTACTAGTAGCACGTTTTTAGGCCAGCGCTACTGCTAACATTCGTGTTTTTTTAGCATTTTGGCGCTGTACATGTTTAAACAGATATATCTTTTATACAATAACAACTCATCATGAACTAGTCTATTTAAATAGCATATTCATTACCACTTGTCATCACCACCAAACAATGTTCGTTAGACATCATATAACAAGTTGGTCACTAGTCATAATCATAACTCCTCCTCATCATCATCAACTCTAACACATTGTAGCACATAATAACACATTCTAGCTACGACCTACTCCTCTCATAGGACCTACTCTACCCTCTCTTAGGTAAAATATCATAAAACAAGATAGGCATTGACTCTCCATAATAAAGAACGGAGATCATCCTGTCTCCAAGTCTTGGCCTACGCACAATGTTGCTTCCAAGTAGCTCTCTATGATGGTTTAAACATTTTTTGAAATCATTTACTATCATGGCTTTCTCGCTTATAGAAATCCGGTATGGACATGAGTGATGTGGATACTGCGGCTGACCTGGCCGTGGTGGCCGTAAGCTCATAACATTAACGCGACCTCTCGGCAACATCAGATGAGGCACACAATCCATCGGGATTTTCTGTTCAAAAACATAGTAATAACTTTGTAGTTAGCAATGTAGTTTAGTTTTAGAAGAATTAATGCAAAAGATGCACGGATGTCGTAATAGTAGAAAATCTTACCATGATATCTCCATTGATGTTACCATAGTTCAACACGTGCACTAGTGGCACGTATTGACCATAATGTGGAGGAGTTTGATAATAGCTATTGTAATTCTCAAGATTAGTAAAAAAATGCGATAAGACCATCTTGCTCCTTATAAGTTAATTGTGCTTCATCATTGTAGTAGTAGGTTCTGTCTACCATTTTCCGTACATTTTTTGAAGAATGAAAATAAGCTGTCAATGGAAATAAGCTGTCAAATATTTTGAAATAAACAATATAAATTACTTAGTAAATATGTTTAATAAACTCACACAGCGGTAGAACTGGAAGCGTGTCAACAAGGACCCAAATGGTCATATCATTTTCGTCGATGTCAGGATCACCAAGATCGAAGGTGAGAAGAATACCCTCATGAAAATCATACGCCTTGCAAAGGGCTTCCCAATTCAGGCAACCAAAATTGGATGAGTTCACAGAATTGTATAGATTTACAGCAAAATCATAACCATGATGGGTCCTTAGTTGAATTATCTTTGTCTCCATTCTTTCATGATCTTCAAAACCCATCTTCTCCAAGACATAGCGTCTTGCATGGCATGGGATAAGCTAGTCGAATTGTAAAAGACGGAAATTACACGTTGAAGAAGCAGAGAAGTCGTGCAAAAATAACAAAAAACACTTGTCGTCGTTGCGTACCGTTTCAACATCGAATGTCTCTTGGAGCTTGATGCTGAAGTGCCGACCTTCTACCAGGTGAGGCCTGTCACACAGACCGCGCTCATCTTCGCAGTACTCGAGCATAGCAAATTCCCTTTCGTCGTCATACATTTCCTAATAGGTAATTAATAATCCATCATCGAATACATATATTGTAGTTTGTAGCAAAGATCATCATATAACAACTAAAACACCTAAAATTTGTAGTTTGTAGTAGTTTGTAGCAAAGATCATCATATAATCCATCATGAATACATATATAGTAGTTTGTAGCACAAACCGCACTCATCTTTTGCATTTAATAAGCAAATAACTAATAGGTAATTAATAATCCATCATCGAATACATATATAGTAGTTTGTAGCAAAGATCATCATATAATATCACTAATACATCTCGAATAATAGCTCCTCTAGGTTCAGTGGGCCGTGGTGGACACCCAAAGAGAAGGAACCATCACCGGATCATAGCTCCGATGAGATCCCCAAAGAATCTGCCAGGTATTGGAGAACCGGCCGTTCGCCAACGCAACCAAGTAGCGCTGGACGTGCGCGTTCTCCTCCGTGGCACAGTGTTGTACCACCTGCGCGGGGGACTCAAGCCTCTCCACTGATGCAGGCCCACGTGACCACCACCAAAGAATCTTCGGGTCGACGATGGGCTGGCTCCTCACTAAGCTACACTCACCAGAAGGTAGCACAACCCAGTAACAGCCCGGCAGAGCCCAGTCTCGGACATGGCCCCTCGGCTCAACCAGGAGTCCTCCGCCGAGTCGACGATGAGGATGCGGGATAGGCATCGTCGACGTTGATAAAAAATGCTTAATTATGAAAACAAAATTAATAAACACTTAGCAAAATTTGGCATGACATTTGCTAAAAATAGGACATATCGAGTGCCTGAAATTTGCCAGAACGTAAACGAATTGACATTTCTGGCAAAACATAGGCCACTCGGAAAAATATGACATGTCCAAAATGTGACATGTTCAAAATATGGCATGTCCACTACAAATTTGCATATAACAGGAAAAATTGCTTTAACTAAAAAAATAACAACAATTGCTTTAACTAAAAAAATACCTAGAATTCTGTTAAGGGCGGCCGACGGAGGAAGAGGGGCCTGCACGGGGGAGGGCGGCCGGAGTAGGACGCGGGGGCGGCGGCCGGATCGGGGGACGATTGAGGGATTCGATCTGGTGTGAGCGTGTGAGTGTGAGTGAAGGGAGAGGGGTGCACGGGCCGGCGCGGGAGAGGAAGCAGAGGTGGGCTTAGCGGCAGCGCGGGGGAGGAGGCCCAACGCTATAGCTAAAGCTGCAACAAGGGGCCAAGAGCGTGGCCCATTAGCAGTAGCGCTGGCCGTGAAATACAGCGCTACTGCTAACGTGCGCTTGTAGCGCTGGTGCTGGCCGGCGCTACTGCTAAATAGCAGTAGCGTGGGGTCTCTAACCAACGCTACTGCTAAATGTCTACCTATAAGCATTTTCCTAGTAGTGTGAGACTGACGCCAAAAATTCCTATAAATACAGAAACCTCCAGAACATAACCTAGATCAGGATTTCCGTCGCCGCAAGCCTCTGTAGCCACCAAAAACCAATCGGGACCCTGTTCCGGCACCCTGCCGGAGGGGGGAACCCTCACCGGTGGCCATCTTCATCATCCCGACGCTCTCCATGACGAGGAGGGAGAAGTTCACCCTCGGGGCTGAGTGTATGTACCAGTAGCTATGTGTTTGATCTCTCCCTCTCGTGTTCTTGATTCAGCATGATCTTGATGAAGGAAATATGCCCTAGAGGCAATAATAAGGTTATTATTTATTTCCTTGTATCATGATAAATGTTTATTATTCATGCTAGAATTGTATTAACCAGAAACATAATACTTGTGTGAATACATAGACAAACAGAGTGTTGCTAGTATGCCTCTACTTGACTAGCTCATTGATCAAAGATGGTTATGTTTCCTAGACATAGACATGAGTTGTCATTTGATTAACGGGATCACGTCATTAGGAGAATGATGTGATTGACTTGACCCATTCCGTTAGCTTAGCACTTGATCGTTTAGTATTATGCTATTGCTTTATTCATGACTTATACAAGTTCCTATGACTACGAGATTATGCAACTCCCGTTTATCGGACGAACACTTTGCGTGCTACCAAATTTCACAACGTAATTGGGTGATTATAAAGGTGCTCTATAGCTGTCTCCGAAGGTACTTGTTGGGTTGGCGTATTTCGAGATTAGGTTTGTCACTCCGATTGTCGGAGAGGTATCTCTGGGCCCACTCGGTAATGCATCACTATAAGCCTTGCAAGCATTGTAACTAATGAGTTAGTTGCGGGATGATGTATTACGGAACAAGTAAAGAGACTTACCGGTAACGAGATTGAACTAGGTATTGAGATACCGACAATCGAATCTCGGGCAAGTAACATACCGATGACAAAGGGAACAACGTATGTTGTTATGCGGTTTTGACCGATAAAGATCTTCGCAGAATAGGTGGGAGCCAATATGAGCATCCAGATTCCGCTATTGGTTATTGACCGGAGACGTGTCTCGGTCATGTCTACATAGTTCTCGAACCCGTAGGGTCCGCACGCTTAAAGTTCCATGACGGTTATATTATGAGTTTATGTGTTTTGATGTACCGAAGGTAGTTCGTAGTCCCGGATGTGATCACGGACATGATGAGGAGTCTCGAAATGGTCGAGACATAAAGATCGATATATTGGACGACTATATTTGGACACCGGAATGGTTCCGGGTGAGATCGGGATAATACCGCAGCACCGGGAGGTTATCGGAACCCCCTGGGAGGTATATGGGCCTTAATGGGCTTTATTGGAAAGGAGGGGAAAGGAGCAAGGGAGGGGGCGCGCCCCCAAACCCAATCCGAATTGGGAGGGTGGCCGGCCCCCCTTTCCTTCCTCCCTCCTTCCTCTTCCTTCTGTAACATCCCAAATTTTCAATTTGGAATGTTATACATTAGATCATCAATGCATATCATATTTCATTTGCTTTTGGTTTCGATCCTAGAAATTCTACGCAACTTAAGGATCCACGGAGAGAGTTGGGGATTTCGTTATTTTCATATTTGAGTTTTCTCAAATTTTGAGAATAGGATCATTTGATTTTAATTATGTTATCATCAATTATTTCTATTACAAAAATATGAGAGAGGGAATAAAATGACTTTCCCAAAAAAAAGAAAAATTGAGGATTTAATAATAAAATCAAATAAGATTTTATTTCGGAGTTTTTGCTATTTTTATTTGAATTTAGAAAAATATGCGTTTTCCAAAATTGCATTTAGGCCCCAAATAAATGTTCACTTTGTCCGACTTGATTTTAGAAGTCGGGGAAAATTTATTTCGTGATTTTTAGAGTCCGTTTAGTATTTCTTTTATTTGTTTTTCTACGCGTAATTATTTAAGAAAAACGCAACCGACCTACGGGCCGTGTCCGATGCGGACACTAGGCCCGTCCAGGCTTTATAAGCCGGGGAGCCCAGCCCGCGAAACTCCCAAACCCTAGCGCCCCAGCCCCGCTGCCCTAGCGCCGCCGCCCGCGCGCGACGCTGCCCGTCGCCCGCTCCGCCGCCGCCCGCCGCGCCGCCGTAGCTGGAGCCGCCGCCCGCCGCCTCGCTGACCCGCCGCCCGAGGTTGCCTCGTTTTCCACGCCGCCGTTTTTTTTCTCGAAAAAATCATTCGGTTTTTCCGTCGGTTTTTTTGTTTCCGTTTTTTTATTTAGATCGGTTTTTTTCCGGTTTAGGTTAATTAGCGAGCGTTCTTTCGTTCGTTCGTTTTAACGAACGTATTCGTAGTTTAGATCCAGATAACGAACGTTCGTTCGTTAATCTGTTCGTCGTTTTCTTTTTCTCGGATTTTCCGCGATTATTTCTGATCGCGATTTCTGATCCGATTTTCGTTTTAGTATAACTTTTCGCTCGTTTATTAGAATCAGGCGATTCAAGCGCCTGGAGTTTCGTCTCGAAACCCTCTTTCCGTTTAACCAATTTAAACAAGTTTTTGCTTCTGTAAAATTTGACTTAGATCCATATTAGTAGAACGAAGTTGTTTTATTTCGCCGTTTGACTTTCGTTGCTTCGTTCGATTTGATTCTTTTTGCAAACCGGAGTTCTTAAATTGAACTTTCTGGTTAGATCTTTTATTTGAGTTTTGCCTGTGCATTAGATGAGTACTTATTGTATGCTTATTTGTTTGTGTGCGATAGAATACCCGGAGTGCGCCGCCTGTTACTTCGAATCTCTAGGTTTCGCGGATCATTAGCAAGGCAAGTAACACTTTGATCATACCTCTTTACTACCTAGTTTTATTGCATTAGATCAATCCTCAAACACTGCATGATTAGGATCTAATTAAATTATGGGATGGGAAGTAGTTGAGGTAGTACCTATTACCTGTTTTATTATCAAACCTTTGTGAGTTAGTTCTACGTTTGCTTATTATGCCATGCTTTGCTAGTAGACGTGGATTGGGTGAGTGATATCCATGACAGATGTGAGATTGTTAATTAATGGTTTATCTAAGGTGGCAACTTAAACACACATCTGGGTGGATTGAGGCACCTGGGTATTCCAGGATTGCCTGTTTTTTTATGGACCGCCACCCAGACTCAAAGGGATCATGAGATTATTCATACTAGAAACTTCCGTGTGCAGCCACAAGCTATTATGGGCCCTAGCATAGTTGACTAAGTCGTGTGAACTCTTACAGTGGTAGACTAGCTGATGTAGGGGATGTAGGTTGGTACTGTCTACCCGTTCGTAAGGTGCTAGCGCTTCTGAAAGACTATGTCTAGATCATCCGTTTCTCAAACATTCTATAGTGCGAGAAATCCAATGGAGGCGATCGAGTCTTGTGGGGAAAAGTGCGCAAACCTCTGCAGAGTGTACAAACTAATCATGGTTAGCCGTGTCCCCGGTTATGGACGTCTTGAGTATCTAGTACTTGGATATCATGTGAATCTCATCATGTTACTTTAAATAATTTTGTTGGGTTTAATGATGATTACTTTAATGGGATTGAGGATGCTGTCAACCATTCTCAATGTTTAACAACCACCATGATAGTTAAATAAATGTATTCCTTTGCAGTAGGGAAAAACTGGCTTTACGCAAAAATAGTAACCATAGAGCTTTCCACCAGCCATATATGCATGTAGTATAACTTTGTTCTTTCATTACTCTCTATGTATTACATTGCCAGCATATTCCATGTGCTGACCCGTTTTCGGGCTGCAACGTTTTATGTTGCAGACTTTTCAGACGACAAGTAATGTGCTTTTAGGTCGTGGTTCTATACTCAGTGATACAGTTGGAGTTGATGGACTCACTTATCTTCCAAGCCTTCCGCTGTTGTCGTTATTAGATGGCCTTAAGCCATATTTATTGTAATAAGTTCTCTTTTGAGACATTCGATGTAATAAGTGCGTGATTGCTACTCTGTTATAAATCCTTCAAGTACTGTGTGGTGTCAGCATTACTGATCCAGGGATGACACCTGAGCACAGAAATCAGACTGTTTGAGGTCTGGTCGCTACAAAGTTGGTATCAGAGCACACGCTGACTGTAGGACACGACCACTTAGCTAAAGCCCTAGATTACTACTCTCTTCTCATTTCTGACTCCTCATCTTTTCTACTCTTTTAGGATGACGGAAGCGAGGATCAAGTTCACCCAGCCGGATGAAGATACACCTTTTGGACGACACCTGAAGGAAGTCACTAAGTACCTGAACATTGGAATACCAAGCTTCACCGGGACCTACAACGCCACTTTACCTGAAGAGGAGCATTGGAAGATTCAAGCACAAGTTCCAGGAAGGACGTTCGCGCCAGTCACGGAGCCCATAGAGTGTGTTTTTAATGCACCAACCTGGAGTCTGGGAAAGAGCATGGCAGCTCACATAACCATGGGACGCATTGGAGAAGTCTACCAAGAAGACCTCAAGGATACTATCTACCAGATTTGCGGACGCCGAGATGAACAATGGGAGATAGTTAGCACCAAGAAGGATAGATCCATTGCAGCTTTCATCCAAGAGTTAAACCAGCACATTCGACGCCAGGAGAACCAGATGTGCGCAGACATGATGGAGTTGAAGAAAGCAAAAGTCAAGATTATTGAGCTAGAAGGAGAACTGAAGGCCACTCGCAAGGACTACATGGATGACATTGTAGCTCTAGTGAGACAAAACGCCGATCTTAAGGAGAAGATTGAAGAACTCATGGGGAATTCAGCACCCGGAGGAGAAGATGAAGATTGCACCTGTCGAGAGAACTACATCATCATCGATGAGACCGATTCCGATCCTAGTGATGGTGATTTTGAAGACGAAGCTGGAGCAGATATCATGGAGTCTTCATCGGAGCAGTTTTTCTAGTAGACTACCATAACAGTAGTAGTGTTCCACCATGTACATAGTATAGTCCACGCACTTTTGCGATAGTTCTAGACCGATTGTATGCCCTTGTTTGATTGAATGAAGTGATTTTGTGTGCATTTGCCTCATGTGCATTTGGGTAGTGTTTTCTCTTTAGACCTCATTCTATTCTTAATTCTCATCTTTTCTAAACCCTCAGATGCCTCCGAGACGTGACAATGGATTTGCTTTCCCACCGGAACTCACTCAGTTGATCCAGCAGCATAATGCTTTGATGTAGTTGTTAGTCTAGAACCACCACCACCACAACAACAACAACAACAACAACAACAACAACAACAACAACAACCCACCACCGCCACCACCTGTTGACCACTTGACCCGTTTCCTTAGGCTGAATCTGCCGGTGTTCTCCAGTAGCACCGAGCCGATAGTAGCAGATGATTGGCTCCGCAAGACAGGGAGGGAGTTGACCACTGCCGGATGTACAGATGGGGAGAATTTTACATCAAGCAGGTGAAATTTTCCGCTCATCAGCTTGAAGGACCCGCAGCAGCATGGTGGGAGAATTTTACAGCCACTTACCCTATAGACACTGTCACATGGGATCAGTTTCATCAAGCTTTTCATACTGCCCATGTTTCAGCAGGAGCTATGGCCATGAAGAAGCGTGAGTTTCGTAACTTGCACCAAGGAGGACGGACAGTTGGCCAGTATGTGGATGACTTTAGTAAACTAGCACGTTATGCCCCGGATGATGTTGCTACTGATGCAGCTAAGCAGGAGAAGTTTCTGGAAGGACTGAATGACGAGCTGAGTTTGCAGTTGATGGTAGCAAGCTTCAACAACTACCAGGAGTTGGTAGATCATGCTCTTATGATTGAGGGGAAGCAGCAGCAGATTGAAAACCACAAGAGGAAGTATGGACAGGGGAAGTACAATTCTGGAGCTCAGCAGAAGCCCCATCTTACCCCTAAACCGGGCGTTCATTTTCAGCATACCCATGGAGGAGGTAGCTCGCACAACCATAATGGCCCCAAGAATGGTAATGGGAATGGAGGAAGCAACGGCCAGAACCGTACCACCCCATCAACCCCAGCCAAGAGAGACCTGAGCCAAATCACTTGTTTTAAGTGTCAGAAGACTGGACATTATGCCAATGAATGTCCTGAAGGCCAGAATGGCAATGGAATCTCTGGGAAGAAGCCGAACCCTTTCAACAGGGGACAGGTGAACCACGTTAGCGTGGAGGAGGTTGAAGCTCAGCCTGATGCAGTAATAGGTAAGTTTTTGGTTAAGTCATTTACTGCACTCGTTCTTTTTGATACTGGTGCATCGCATTCATACATCTCAAGGGGATTTGTGGATAAGTATAATCTGCCAACCCAAGCCCTTAGGTCACCCATGTTAGTAACCTCGCCTGGAGCAGAGTATATGGCTAGTCGATGGTGTGATCGGTTACCCTTAAGGATTGGTAACTATGTGTTTCCCTCGGACCTAATAGTATTGGAATCTCAAGGATTGGATGTGATATTAGGCATGGATTGGTTGTCAAAGTATGAAGGGAACATTGAATGCGCTAGTAAGACAATCTTGCTTACAACGCCAGAAGGAAGAAGGATCAAGTATGTGTTATGGCATGTGCCGAAAAGGATTCAAGTAAATTCCTTAACAGGAGTTGTGCAGGACGAAGTACCAGTGGTAAAGGATTTCCCTGACGTATTTCCAGAAGAGTTGCCAGGTATGCCACCGGATAGAGATATTGAGTTTTTGATTGAGCTTTTGCCGGGCACAGGGCCAATATCAAAGAGACCATACAGGATGCCCGCAAAATATTTGGAGGAGATTAAGAAGTAGATTAAGGAGTTACTGGATAAAGGTTACATTCGCCCAAGTTCTTCGCCTTGGGGATCACCAGTACTTCTAGTGGAAAAGAAGGATGGATCGTTAAGAATGGTTGTTGATTATCGTGGATTGAACGAAGTAACGATCAAGAACAAGTACCCACTACCGATGATCAATGATCTGTTTGATCGGTTGGAAGGAGCTAAAGTGTTTTCCAAAATTGATTTGCAATCAGGGTACCATTATTTGAAGATTCGAGAGCAGGACATACCTAAGACAACATTCACGACAAGATATGGGTTGTATGAGTATACCGTTATTTCATTTGGTCTGACTAACGCACCTGCCTATTTTATGAACATGATGAACAAAGTGTTTATGGAGTTTTTGGATAAGTTCGTCGTAGTGTTCATTGATGATATTTTGGTTTACTCGAAGAATGAAGAGGAGCATAAAGAACATTTGCGATTGGTACTAGAGAAGCTCAGAGAACATCAGTTATATGCCAAGTTCAGCAAATGTGAGTTTTGGTTGAAGGAAGTAGGATTCCTCGGACACGTTATATCCAGAGAAGGAATAACAGTTGATCCCACAAAGGTTATCACTGTGACAAATTGGGAAGCACCAACAACAGTTGGAGAGATCCGGAGTTTCCTTGGACTCGCAGGATACTACCGGAGATTTATTGAGAACTTCTCAAAGATTGCAAAAAACCTATGACGGAGTTGTTGAAGAAGGATACCAAGTTCATATGGACTGAGGAGTGTGAGGCTAGCTTCCAGGAATTGAAGAAACGTTTGGTTACCTCACCAGTGTTGATTTTGCCAGACCAGGCGAAGGATTATGAGGTGTATTACGACGCTTCACGTCGAGGACTTGGAGCAGTGCTTATGCAAGAGGGAAGAGTTGTTTCGTATGCTTCACGACAACTGAAGCCTCACGAATTGAATTATGCCACGCATGATTTGGAGTTAGCAGCTGTAGTGCGTGCATTGAAAACATGGAGACATTTCCTCATAGGGAACCATTGTGAGGTGTACACGGATCACAAGAGTTTGAAGTACATTTTCATGCAGAAGGAGTTAAACCTTAGACAAAGGATATGGTTGGAGCTCATCAAGGATTGTGATATGAGATTGCATTATCATCCCGGAAAAGCTAATGTAGTAGCTGACGCATTAAGCCATAAGAGCCATGTCAATACACTAATGATGGGAGAAATACCAAGGGAATTAGCCGAGGATCTTCGTGAGCTATGTTTGGAAATAGTTCTGAGAGGCTATGTAGCAGCATTGGAGATTCAGACGACTTTGATGGATAGAATCAGAGAAGCTCAGAAACTGACAAGGAGATTGCTTCTATAAAGGAGAAAATGAGCGAAAGAAAGGCTAAAGGATTTCTCGAGGATGAGCATGATACCCTATGGTTTGAAGACCGTGTTTATGTGCCCAATGACCCAGAGCTCAGGAAGTTGATTCTGCAAGAGGCACATGATTCACCGTATTCGATCCACCCAGGAAATACCAAGATGTATTTGGATTTGAAGGATACTTTCTGGTGGACCGGAATGAAGAAGGATATTGCGGAGTATGTAGCAGTTTGTGATGTATGTCAGAGAGTAAAAGCAGAGCATCAGAAGCCAGCAGGACTGCTACAGCCATTGTCGATACCCGAATGGAAGTGGGATAAGCTAGGCATGGATTTTATCACGGGATTACCCAGGACTCGTTCAGGCTATGACTCAATTTGGGTTGTAGTTGATCGATTGACGAAGGTAGCTCATTTCATCCCGGTAAAAACCACTTACACCCGTGCTAAGTTGGCAAAGATATACATGACCAGGATAGTATGTCTGCATGGAGTTTCGAGGAGTATCGTATCAGATAGAGGAACCCAGTTTACCTCAAAGTTCTGGAAGCAGTTGCACGAAACTTTGGGTACCAGGCTAGAGTTCAGTACAACTTTTCATCCACAGACAGATGGACAGACCGAGAGAGTCAATCCGATTTTGGAGGATATGCTGAGAGCTTGTGCGCTTGATTATGGATCTAGTTGGGACGACAATTTTCCATATGTAGAGTTCTCTTACAACAATAGCTACCAAACCAGTTTGAAGATGGCCCCTTTAGAAGCCTTGTACGGAAAGAGGTGCAGGACACTGTTGTCGTGGGACGAAGTTGGAGACCGCCAGTTGTTTGGATCGGCTTAATTAAAGAGTCTGAACAGAAGGTGAAGTTGATTCGCGATAGGCTCAAGGTAGCCCAGTCCAGGCAGAAGAGCTACGCAGATTCTAAACGCAAGGAGACAGTTTACGAAGTCGGAGACAGAGTTTATCTTCGAGTATCTCCACTACGAGGAATTAAGCGTTTTGGTGTTAAGGGAAAGTTAGCGCCCCGATTTGTAGGACCATACCGAGTATTGGAGCGTATGGGAGAAGTGGCCTACAAGTTGGAATTGCCCGAAGGATTGTCAGGAGTTCATGATGTGTTCCACGTTTCTCAGTTAAAGAAGTGCCACACGGAGATGGCTGACATACCTTTGAGAGATACAGTGCCATTGGAAGCAATTCAGTTGGATAACAATTTGACCTATGAGGAGAAACCAGTTAAGATTCTCGAGTTTGCCAGCCGAGTCACCCGCAGCAAGATTATCAAGTTTTGCAAAGTTCAGTGGAGCCACCACACCGAGGATGAAGCCACCTGGGAGCGAGAGGAAGATTTGCTCAAGGACCACCCTCACCTATTTTCTAGCCAACCCAAATCTCGAGGGCAAGATTCATCTTAAGGGGGTAGGTTTGTAACATCCCAAATTTTCAATTTGGAATGTTATACATTAAATCATCAATGCATATCATATTTCATTTGCTTTTGTTTTCGATCCTAGAAATTCTACGCAACTCAAGGACCCACGGAGAGAGTTGGGGATTTCGTTATTTTCATATTTGAGTTTTCTCAAATTTCGAGAATAGGATCATTTGATTTTAATTATTTTATCATCAATTATTTCTATTACAAAAATATGAGAGAGGGAATAAAATGACTTTCCCAAAAAAAAAAGAAATATTGAGGATTTAATAATAAAATCAAATAAGATTTTATTTCGGAGTTTTCGCTATTTATATTTGAATTTAGGAAAAATATGCGTTTCTCAAAATTGCATTTAGGCCCCAAATAAATGTCCACTTTGTCCGGCTTGCTTTTAGAAGTCGGTGAAAATTTATTTCGGGATTTTTGGAGTCTGTTTAGTATTTCTTTTATTTGTTTTTCTGCGCGTAATTATTAAAAAAAACGCAACCGACCTACAGGCTGTGTCCCACCCGGACACTAGGCCCGTCCAGGCTTTATAAGCCGGGGAGCCCAGCCCGGGAAACTCCCAAACCCTAGCGCCCCAGCCCCGCCGCCCTAGCGCCGCCGCCCGCGCCCGAAGCCGCCCGCCGCCGCCGCCCGCCGCGCCGCCGTAGCCGGAGCCGCCGCCCGCCGCCTCGCCGACCCGCCGCCCGAGGTTGCCTCGTTTTCCGCGCCGCTGTTTTTTTTCTCGACAAAACCGTTCGGTTTTTTCGTCGGTTTTCCATCGGTTTTTTTAGTTTCCGTTTTTTTATTTAGATCAGTTTTTTTCTGGTTTAGGTTAATTAGCGAGCGTTCGCTCGTTCGTTCGTTTTAACGAATGTATTCATAGTTTAGATCCAGATAACGAACGTTCGTTCGTTAATCTGTTCGTCGTTTTGTTTTTCTCAGATTTTCCGCGATTATTTCTGATCCGATTTTCGTTTTAGTATAACTTTTCGCTCGTTTATCAGAATCAGGCAATTCAAGTGCCTGGAGTTTCGTCTCGAAATCCTCTTTCCGTTTAACCAACTTAAACAAGTTTTTGCTTCTGTAAAATTTGACTTAGATCCAGATTAGTAGAACGAAGTTGTTTTCTTTCGCCGTTTGACTTTCGTTTCTTCGTTCGATTTGATTCTTTTTGCAAACCGGAGTTCTTAAGTTGAACTTTCTGGTTAGATCTTTTATTTGAGTTTTATCTGTGCATTAGATGAGTACTTATTGTATGCTTGTTTGTTTATCTATGATAGAATACCCGGAGTGCGCTGCCTGTTACTTCAAATCTCTAGGTTTCGCGGATCATCAGCAAGGCAAGTAACACTTTGATTATACCTCTTTACTACCCAGTTGCATTAGATCAATCCTCAAACACTACATGATTAGGATCTAATTAAATTGTGGGATGGGAAGTAGTTGAGGTAGTACATATTACCTGTTTTATTATCAAACCTTTGGGAGTTACTTCTACGTTTGCTTATTATGCCATGCTTTGCTAGTAGACGTGGATTGGGTGAGTGATATCCATGACAGATGTGAGATTGTTAATTAATGGTTTATCTAAGGTGGCAACTTAAACACACATCTGGGTGGATTGAGGCACCTGGGTATTCCAGGATTGCCTGTTTTTTTATGGACCGCCACCCAGGCTCAAAGGGATCATGAGATTATTCATACTAGAAACTTCCGTGTGCAGCCACAAGCTATTATGGGCCCTAGCATAGTTGACTAAGTCGTGTGAACTCTTACAGTGGTAGACTAGCTGATGTAGGGGATGTAGGTTGGTACTGTCTACCCGTTCGTAAGGTGCTAGCGCTTCTGAAAGACTATGTCTCGATCATCCGTTTCTCAAACATTCTGTAGTGTGAGAAATCCAATGGAGGCGATCGAGTCTTGTGGGGAGAAGTGCGCAAACCTCTGCAGAGTGTACAAACTAATCATGGTTAGCCATGTCCTCGGTTATGGACGTCTTGAGTATCTAGTACTTGGATATCATGTGAATCTCATCATGTTACTTTAAATAATTTTGTTGGGTTTAATGATGATTACTTTAATGGGATTGAGGATGCTGTCAACCATTCTCAATGTTTAACAACCACCATGATAGTTAAATAAATTTATTCCTTTGCAGTAGGGAAAAACTGGCTTTACGCAAAAACAGTAACCATAGAGCTTTCCACCAGCCATATATGCATGTAGTATAGCTTTGTTCTTTCATTACTCTCTATTTGTCACATTGCCAGCATATTCCATCTGCTGACCCATTTTCGGGCTGCAACATTTCATGTTGCAGACTTTTCAGACGACGAGTAAGGTGCTTTTAGGTCGTGGTTCTATACTCAGTGATGCCGTTGGAGTTGATGGACTCACTTATCTTCCAAGCCTTCCGCTGTTATCGTTATTAGATGGCCTAAAGCCATATTTATTGTAATAAGTTCTCTTTTGAGACATTCGATGTAATAAGTGTGTGATTGCTACTCTATTGTAAATCCTTCAAGTACTGTGTGGTGTCAGCATTACTGATCCAGGGATGACACCTGAGCACAGAGATCAGACTGTTTGAGGTCTGGTCGCTACACCTTCCCTCTCCCTCTCCAAATAGGAAAAGGAGGAGTCCTACTCCCAGTGGGAGTAGCACTCCCCCCTTGGGCGCGCCTCCTCCCCTTGGTCGGTCCTCTCCTCCCCCCTTTATATACGGAGGAGGGGGGCACCCCATAGACACAACAATTGATCTCTTGATCTCTTAGCCGTGTGCGGTGCCCCCCTCCACCATAATCCACCTCGATCATATCGTAGCGGTGCTTAGGCGAAGCCCTGCGTCGGTAGCAATATCATCACCGTCACCACGACGTCGTGCTGATGGAACTCTCCCTCAAAGCTCGACTGGATCGGAGTTCGAGGGACGTCATCGAGTTGAACGTGTGCAGAGCTCGGAGGTGCCGTACGTTCGGTACTTGATCGGTTAGATCATGAAGACGTACGACTACATCAACCGCGTTGTGCTAACGCTTCCGCTTTCGGTCTACGAGGGTACGTGGACACACTCTTCCCTCTCGTTGCTATGCATCACCATGATCTTGCGTGTGCGTCGGAATTTTTTTGAGATTACTACGTTCCCCAATAGTGGCATCCGAGCCAGGTTTTATGCGTTGATGTTATTTGCACGAGTAGAACACAAGTGAGTTGTGGGCGATACAAGTCATACTGCTTACCAGCATGTCATACTTTGGTTCGGCGGTATTGTTGGATGAAGCGGCCCGGACCGACATTACGCGTACGCTTACGCGAGACTGGTTCTACCGATGTGCTTTGCACACAGGTGGCTGGCGGGTGTCAGTTTCTCCAACTTTAGTTGAACCGAGTGTGGCTACGCCCGGTCCTTGAGAAGGTTAAAACAGCACTAACTTGACGAACTATCATTGTGGTTTTGATGCGTAGGTAAGAACGGTTCTTGCTCAGCCCGTAGCAGCCACGTAAAACTTGCAACAACAAAGTAGAGGACGTCTAACTTGTTTTTGCAGGGCATGTTGTGATGTGATATGGTCAAGACATGATGTTATATTTTATTGTATGAGATGATCATGTTTTGTAACCGAGTTATCGGCAACTGGCAGGAGCCATATGGTTGTCGCTTTATTGTATGCAATGCAATCGCCTTGTAATTGCTTTACTTTATCACTAAGCGGTAGCGATAGTCGTAGAAGCAATAGTTGGGGAGATAACAACGATGCTACGATGGAGATCAAGGTGTCGCGCCGGTGACGATGGTGATCATGTCGGTGCTTCGAAGATGGAGATCACAAGCACAAGATGATGATGGCCATATCATATCACTTATATTGATTGCATGTGATGTTTATCTTTTTTGCATCTTATTTTGCTTTGATTGACGGTAGCATTATAAGATGATCTCTCACTAAATTTCAAGATAAAAGTGTTCTTCCTGAGTATGCACTGTTGCCAAAGTTCGTCGTGCCGAGACACCACATGATGATCGGGTGTGATAAGCTCTACGTCCATCTACAACGGGTGCAAACCAGTTTTGCACACGCAGAATACTTGGGTTAAACTTGACAAGCCTAGCATATGCAGATATGGCCTCGGAACACTGAGACCGAAAGGTCGAGCGTGAATCATATAGTAGATATGATCAACATAATGATGTTCACCATTGAAAACTACTCCATCTCACGTGATGATCGGACATGGTTTAGTTGATTTGGATCACGTGATCGCTTAGATGATTAGAGGGATGTCTATCTAATTGGGAGTTCTTAAGTAATATGATTAATTGAACTTAAATTTATCATGAACTTAGTACCTGATAGTATTTTGTATGTCTATGTTGTTGTAGATAGATGGCTCATGCTGTTGTTCCGTTGAATTTTAATGCGTTCCTTGAGAAAGCAAAAGTTGAAAGATGATGGTAGCAATTACACGGACTGGGTCCATAACTTGAGGATTATCCTCATTGCCGCACAAAAGAATTACGTCCTGGAAGCACCACTAGGTGCCAAACCTGCTGCAGGAGCAACACCAGATGTTATGAACGTCTGGCAAAGCAAAGCTGATGACTACTCGATAGTTCAGTGTGCCATGCTTTACTGATTAGAACCGGAACTTCAACGACGTTTTGTACGTCATGGAGCATATGAGATGTTCTAGGAGTTGAAGTTAATATTTCAAGCAAATGCCTGGATTGAGAGATATGAAGTCTCCAATAAGTTCTACAGCTGCAAGATGGAGGAGAATAGTTCTGTCAATGAGCATATACTCAGAATGTCTGGGTATAACAATCACTTGATTCAACTGCGAGTGAATCTTCCGGATGATAGAGTCATTGACAGAATTCTTCAATTACTGCCACCAAGCTACAAGAGCTTCGTGATGAACTATAACATGCAAGGGATGGATAAGACGATTCCCGAGATCTTCGCAATGCTAAAGGCTGCGGAGGTAGAAATCAAGAAGGAGCATCAAGTGTTGATGGTCAATAAGACCACCAGTTTCAAGAAAAAGGGCAAATGGAATAAGAAGGGGAACTTCAAGAAGAACAACAAACAAGTTGCTGCTAAAGAGAAGAAACCCAAGTTTGGACCTAAGCCTGAGACTGAGTGCTTCTACTGCAAGCAGACTGGTCACTAGAAGCGGAACTGCCCCAAGTATTTGGCGGATAAGAAGTATGTCAAGGTGAACAAAGGTATATGTGATATACATGTTATTGATGTGTACCTTACCAGAGCTCGCAGTAGCACCTGGGTATTTGATACTGGTTCTGTTGCTAATATTTGCAACTCAAAACAGGGACTACGGATTAAGCGAAGACTAGCTAAGGACAAGGTGACGATGCGCGTGGGAAATGGTTCTAAAGTCGATGTGATCGCCGTCGGCATGCTACCTCTACAAATCGGAGAAATGTGTCTTCATAGGATACCCAAAGGAAACTGTTGGGTACACCTTCTATCATAGATCCGAAGGCAAGACGTTCGTTGCCAAGAATGGATCCTTTCTGGAGAAGGAGTTTCTCTCGAAAGAAGTGAGTGGGAGGAAAGTAGAACTTGATGAGGTAACAGTACCTACTCCCTTATTGGAAAGTAGTTCATCACAGAAACCGGTTCCTGTGACATCTACACCAATTAGTGAGGAAGTTAATGATGATGATCATGAAACTTCAGATCAAGTTGTTACTGAACCTCGTAGGTCAACCAGAGTAAGATCTGCACCAGAGTGGTACGGTAATCCTGTTCTGGAGGTTATGTTGCTAGACCATGATGAACCTACGAACTATGAGGAAGCGATGGTGAGCCCAGATTCCGCAAAATGGCTTGAGGCCATGAAATCTGAGATGGGATCCATGTATGAGAACGAAGTATGGACTTTGGTTGACTTGCCCGATGATAGGCAAGCCATCGAGAATAAATGGATCTTCAAGAAGAAGACTGACGCTGACGGTAATGTTACTGTCTATAAAGCTCGACTTGTTGCAAAAGGTTTTCGACAAGTTCAAAAAATTGACTATGATGAGTCCTTCTCACCCGTAGCGATGCTTAAGTCTTTCCGAATCATGTTAGCAATTGCTGCATTTTATGATTATGAAATTTGGCAAATGGATGTCAAAAATGCATTCCTGAATGGATTTCTGGAAGAAGAGTTGTATATGATGCAACTAGAAGGTTTTGTCGATCCAAAGGGAGCTTGTCGGAGCACGGGTTCCGGCAGACCCTTAAGGTTTGAACTCTGGGGTGCGCGCGGAGATCGTGCCCTCTACCTCTCCATCTCGTAAGGATCTAACTACTGCAAGAACAACACGAGAGACACAGGGTTTATACTAGTTCGGGCCACCATTGTGGTGTAATACCCTACTCTAGTTTGTGGTGGGTGGATTGCCTCTTGGGCTGATGATGAAGAATAGTACAAGGAAGAACAGCCTCGCGAGGGTCTGTTCTTGGCTAGGGGATGAACTGCTAGGGGGAGTTCGATCGCCCTTCTCTCTCTCTAAGTGTGTTTCTACGTTCTAGCTGGTTTCTTGGTACTCGATCCGATTGCCTCTACCCTGGGGGTGGCTAGTCCTATTTATAGGCAAAGACCGTGGGCCTCTTCCCAAATATTGAGCGGGAAGGGCGCCAACAATTGGCCAATTTGAAGGGGAACATCTAGTACACTTATCCTGACTAAAGTTGGTCTTCGCCTGCCAAAGGCCCTGTGGTGACGCCGTCCTGGGCTCCATGGTAACCTCCTTCCCGCCGTTGGACTGGTCTTGGTCTCGTTGCACCGAAATGGGTGCCTTTGCTTGATCCTCTCGCCTGCGCTTGCCCCCTTTGCACCAAAGAGGAAAGGGAGACGTTGCGCGGGCTGGCGCCCGCCTGGCACCCTTGGTCATCATGGCTTGCATCATGGGCACCTCGTGAGGTACCTGCCTTGATCTCTCCGCCTCCTCGCGAGCCAGCCTAAGGAGGCCGTGCTTGAGGAAGCGCCATGTCGTCCTCCTCGCGAGGCTTGGCCCCTCGCGAGTGTCTTGAGCCTTGTGTTGATGAAGATGGGCCAGGCTGGGCCCCCATTTGAGCCACGCCGTAGGCCGCAGGCAGGCAAGTCTGGGGACCCCCGTTCCCAGAACGCCGACAGTAGCCCCCGGGCCCAAGGCGCGCATGGACTTGGCCGTGTCGAGAGGCGAAAGGGCAAGGGTGAAGCGTCGCGGGCCCTAACAGCCTACAGCCTCGGGCGCCGCGTGGCGGTTGATTGGACGTGGGCGGCACTGTTTTCCCACGCTCCCTTATTCTGCGCCACGCTAGGTTGCCCCACAGTTGTACACAGCCGCCCCTTTTCCTGTTGCCTGATCGTCTCCTGCTCTTCCTCCCTCCGAACTCTGACCCTTGCTTCCAATCGCATCTCGCATCTCCTCTCTTCCGCCCGCCGCCATGGCTCCACAGAAAGGGAAGGGGAAGAAGCCTATGGCTCCATCTCGCCCGCTGCCGCCGGTGGCGCCTGCTGTCGGCCGCTCAATCATACTCAACCTGGAATGCCTGGGCAAGCTCTGTCCGGCTCTGGCCACCGCCTTCAACGAGTGTGGGAGGACGACGGCTTGGCCTACGTATCACTTCCCCACTGATAGGATAATCACCGAGGTCCATTACTTCGCCGACGCCTTGTGGGCGGGTTTGGTGCCTCCCTTCTCCGATTTCTTCAACGCCATCCTCAATCATTATCAGATCCACATGATGCATCTGGGTCCTGAGTCCATTGCCCTCCTTTCGGTCTTCGCTTTTGTTTGTGAGGCGATGGTAGGCATCCTTCCTTCTGTTGCCTTGCTGCGCCACTTCTTCTCCTTGCATCTTACCGACCCCACGCAATGCTCGGCATGCATGAGCTTTGTAGCTTCGCCCGTGACCGCAGCCTCTGGTATCGACTTCAACCTCCCTCTGCCTTCAGCCGGGTTCCGCGAGCGGTGGTTGTACGTTGATGTCGGGGTGCCCAGCCCTCGGCTCGTGAAGCCGACATCGCCTGCCGTGCCCAACTCAGGCTGGGGTTAGGAGACGCTCGTGAGTCCCCGGCTCGCCTTCGTCTGGCACCGCTTCATGTCCCTGAAGAAGCTTGGCGCAACGACGCCCAAGGTGGTGAAGGAGTTCCTATTGTGCCGCATTGCCCCTCTCCAACGCCATTCTCGTCGAATGTGGGCCTTCAGCAGGCATGGTGACCGCATGAGGCTTCAGGAAGAAGACCTGACGCCCGAGGCGCTGAGGAAGGTGCTCTTGGTCCTGACAGGCGATCCCAATCCCGGGGGTATCCGGCAGGGGGGAGCTTTGCTGTACCTCTGCCAAAACAGGGGTGACTTCGTGAGGCAGATGCCCCCTTTTGACGAGTGGGGGCTACGCCCTGTCGGCCTCCAGGGGCCTCGCGAGAACCCTGTGGTGGTGATTTCCCTTCCGGTCGGCCTGGGTGAATCCTCCTCGAGTGGTGGCGCAGGGAGGCAGGAGACAGCGGGGGTCGAGGGAGCCGCGGATGATGTGACCGCACCTGGCGATGCTCTTGATGGGGCAGCTCACGAGGTCCGCGCTGCCGAGGCCACGGGTGAGGTGCTGCCACTTCCAATGCTTGAGGTCGAGGCTCCTGAGACCCCGGCCGTGATCTCTGGCGAGGCAACTGCCCGTGCGCATCAGGCATGCGTCCTCGACGCAAGTGGCCTTGGTACTCCGTCCTCTTCGCAGGCTGATTCCTGTGCATCTCTCCTGGGCCGTTTCCGTGTGGACTTTGAGGCCCTCCGGAGAAAAAGGGAGGCCCTGGGCGACGACTTCCCTTGCCGCTTGCTGAAGCGCCGGAAGTACCTTGCTGTCGATGAGTAAGTCCTCTCCTTTTCTGTTCCCTATCCTGCTTGCCGCATCCGCTGATCCTTGCTCTGCAGGCCTCTCCCTACTGAGCTCAGTGAAGCCACCGAGTCGACGCCTTCCTTGACTTCGTCTCCTCCGCCACCCCTTGGTGCCTCGAGCTGCACTGCCCTTGTGGTTTGGGCGAGCGACGGCGCGGACCGTCACACAGCGCGTGGTGACTCTTCTGTTCCCGCGATTTCCTTCCGCGGGACTTCCCTCGACAAAGGCAGCCTGCCGTGGGCTTCCCGTTTGGTCGCGGGCTGCGACTGGCAGAGGCTCCCCTCGGGCCCTCCTCCTGAGGGCAGGCCGGACTCAGGCCGGGCTTCTGATGCGGCGCGGCCAGCCGTCGTGCGGGCGCCAGCCCCGAGCCCCCTGCCCGGGGCTGGAGCGATGGTCCAAGGTCCTCGACGCCTACTTGGGGCGGATGATGGCGTGGCAGATGTGCTTGAGCGTGCTCGGGGGCGTCGTGCCCGTTGCCATGAGTTCCTCTGAAGGGCGAGTGGCGCCGTAGACCTGCTTGGGCAGGAGCTCGCTGAGGAAGGCGTGCGCCTGGAAGCCGAGGGCCTGCGCCTGGCCGCAGAGCGGCGTGAGCTGGAGGCCGCCGCTGCCCTCGCGCGTCGTCAGCGCGACCTTGATGACGAAGAAGCAAAGGCGTCGCTGGAGGCTTCTCTGACGGCTCGGTCTCAGGCCGTTGAGGAGGCCCGAGGAGCAGACCGACGGCGAGGAGCAGCAGAAGAACGGGCATGAGAGCTCTTGGCCCGGTGTCGCTCGCTGGAGGAGCAAGCGGAGCTGTGCGAGGCAGCCCTTGCATCGATGGAGGTGGCTTATGGCGACCCGGCTGAGCTTCGGAAGCGCGAGGAAGCGTTGGTGCTGGAGGCCGCCGAACGCACCTGCGAGTGTGAGCAGCTGGAGACGTGGGAGCGCCTAGCGACGCAGGCGGAGGATGATGTCGCCGCGCGGGAAGCACGTGTCCTGGAAGAGGTTTGTCATCGGGTGGCGACAGCGCGCCAAGGCCTCGAGCGTGAGTTCGAGGGGAAGCTGGGGATGATCCGAGTCGAAGCTGAGGGCAGAACCGCCGCCTTGAGGGCCCAACGGGATGAGGCGACGCGACGAGCCGACGCCTCCCGGGTTGCTCTTGAGGTAGCGCAGAAGGAGCTGGCCACCTCCCAGGCCGAGGTGCTCCGCCTTCGCCAACGTGTGGAAGAAGCTGTGGTCGTCGAGCGTTAGAATGCCGACGAGATACGCCAGCGGCAAGTCCTGGAGCACGTGCACGGCCCCATGCTCACCAAGCTCAGAGAGAGGGCTAACATTGCCTTGGGCAACATCTGTGAGGCTGCCGTCGGCGAGCCGCACACGATTAACTACGCCAGCAACCTGCAGTTCTTCACCACCGTGGTGACACAACTGGAGGCACGGTCGGTCAAAGCCGATAGGTTGGTGGAGGACAGGAGCCGTGCCCTGCTCGGGCGCGCCTTTTCGTGCGTCTTCAGCCATCTTCGAAACATGGATCCCCACTTCGACTTCGACGCCGCCATCGCCCCAGTTCCCCAGGCCATTCGAGGTGACCTGGCTGAATGGGTGGAGAACAACGTAGATGCTCTCATCCGGGCCTTCACTTCGGACGATGACGACGCGATCGTGGCTGCCGACGAAGGGGGCGTGGTGGATGACCCCAACGCCGTTGATGGGGGCGCAGACGATGAAGGCGAGTCCAGCGACGCCAGCGATAGCTCGGGAGGCGCCCCCGAGGATGCATTGGGGGATTTGTCAGATTGACCATGTACTATCCTCGTCTTTTTACCCTGCATAGATAGAACTCAGGCGTTTGGCCCGACGGTTGTGAGAGCATTTTGGGAGGGGAAGCCCCTCATGTATGAACTCGTATCTAATATATCTGCAGTGATTAAATCGTACGCGTGTCCAACGGTAGGCTGGTTCACCCTTGTTCCTTCTTGGCTCCAAAGCCGCCTGCTGGATGGCGCCGCGCCTCGGGTGCTTTCCAGTTGAAACCTCGGGAGGCGGGGTCGTTGCTGACAGGAAACCCCACAGGCGTGGGCCGTCTTCGCAGACTCCGGGCCTTTTCTCGAGCGAGACGTCTTCACGGGCGTTCGCCCTCTTCACAGGCTCCGGGCCTTTTCTCGAGCGAGACGTCTTCACAGGTGTTTGCCTTCTTCACAGGCTCCGGGCCTTTTCCCGAGCGGGACGGCTTCACAGGCGTTTGCCTTCTTCACAGGCTCAGGGCCTTCTCCTGAGCGAGATGTCTTCACAGGCGTTCGCCTTCTTCACAGGCTCAGGGCCTTCTCCCGAGCGGGACGTCTTCACAGGCGTTCGCCTTCTTCACAGGCTCAGGGCCTTCTCCCGAGCAGGACGTCTTCATAGGCGTTCGCCTTCTTCACAGGCTCAGGGCCTTCTCCCGAGCGGGATGTCTTCACAGGCGTTCGCCTTCTTCACAGGCTCCGGGCCTTTTCTCGAGCGAGATGTCTTCACAGGCGTTTTCCTTCTTCACAGGCCCCGGGCCTTCTCCCGAGCGGGACGTCTTCACAGGCGTTCGCCTTCTTCACAGGCTCAGGGCCTTCTCCCGAGCGGGACGTCTTCACAGGCGTTCGCCTTCTTCACAGGCTCCAGGCCTTTTCTCGAGCGAGACGTCTTCACAGGCGTTTGCCTTCTTCACAGGCTCCGGGCCTTTTCCCGAGCGGGACGGCTTCACAGGCATTTGCCTTCTTCACAGGCTCAGGGCCTTCTCCCGAGCGAGACGTCTTCACAGGCGTTCGCCTTCTTCACAGGCTCAGGGCCTTCTCCCGAGCGGGACGTCTTCACAGGCGTTCGCCTTCTTCACAGGCTCAGGGCCTTCTCCCGAGCGGGACGTCTTCACAGGCGTTCGCCTTCTTCACAGGCTCAGGGCCTTCTCCCGAGCGGGACGTCTTCATAGGCGTTCGCCTTCTTCACAGGCTCAGGGCCTTCTCCCGAGCGGGACGTCTTTACAGGCGTTCGCCTTCTTCACAGGCTCAGGGCCTTCATGAGAAAACGATCTCCGCAAGCACCAAAGGTCACCTCGCGAGGGAGCGACAGCGGCAGTCTGGGCCGTGCTCAAGCTAGGCCTGGCCCAGCTCGCGAGGGGCTCGCGAGGAGAGGCAGCTGTGGTGAGGTGGTGACCAGAACGCGGGAAACGGTTCAAACAAGACCAAGCACCCCTTCCCCGAACGCACGCAAAGCTCAAATTTGAATTCAACTTAAATCCAGCGGGGGAAAAAGGTTACAACCAAAGGAAGAAGGCAATGAAAGCAAACAAAAAGGCCGCGTTCGGCACCTAGTCTAGTCTTCGACGTCTTCTCACCAGCGCGGAGCTAAGTGCTGTCCACTGGGCGTGGGAGGGAGCCCCAGGGCCTGAGGCCGGCACCCCTGAGACTCCGGGGCGTGTACAGCCCCACTCATTATTAGTGAGAGTGTCACGGGGCGGCGAGCTTCACAGGCACTGGGCCTTCTTCACAGGAACCGGCCTTGCTTCATATCGCCAGACGAGGGCCCCACCTTGCGCCACACTCTAGTGCCACCAACGACGACCGGAAACCAGGACGCCGCTGGTGGGGTAGAGCTATCGCCAGCGGTTCCCCCGACGACCACGGGTCCTCCGCCAGGGGCAGGCCCTCAGGCGCCTCCCCAGCGGAGGGCCTACCTTCTAAGAACGCCTTGCTCCGAACGCCGCGGTGGTGATGTAGGATCCCTACCCCTTTCCTGCAGCCCCCTGCGTCCTCCTCCCGAGGGGTAGGAGGCCGCGGGAGCGGGGCAGCTGCTTGCTGCGGCGACCTGCACCTCCTGTGACCCATGATTAGCGTATGCCTGCTCTTGAGGAATTAACGGTACCCGATAGTTGTTGCCTCCAGTGTGACCGACGGAGCCGTCCTGGGGTTCCTGGAAGGGCTCAGCCTCTGGCGTCTCGTCCCCCCAGCTGGGGCTGAAGAGCGAGCCCTGTTCGCCCTCGTGAGCGTTCCCTTGGTCCATCATGTGGGGCACGTATTCCTCTGGCGCCGCCACCCCGAATGCCGTGCTGTAGTGCTCCATGCGCCACGCGGCGTTGCTCGCCGTGCCCACCGTGGGGTGGTAGCGCGGTTGCCCGCACGCGCCGTGGGCCGCGCCGAGCCCTTCTCCTTCTTGCACCGGGGGCGGGGGTAGCTCCACCGCCAGTCCAGCGCTGATGGATTCGCTGGTGTCGGGGTAGTCCTGAGGCCCGCGGGGGCGCGCAGGGCCTCCTCGTGCGCCGCCCTGAGCTGGAGGCGGAAGCCGAGTGCAGAAGGGGTGAGCCCCCGAAGCGGCGAAGCCCAGGAGTTCGGCAACCCGCTCCAGCAGCATGTCGCGGCCGCCCTCCAGTAGCCTGCACTGCAGCAGCTCCCGTGCTAGTGTGAGCGCGGCCCTCGAGTTCGCCTGTTCCCGGCGGGTGTATGGTGTCGTGGTTGCGGCGTGATTGGAGGCCCTCGCTGCCGACCGCGCCTGCCGCGGTGTGAGGGTCGCAGAAGCTTGCCCGCATCGCCCGCAGCCCGCAGCGCCCTGCGGACCGCGAGCTGCCTATGGCGTGGGGTCGCCCGGAGCGGGAGGCTCCGCGCAGATGGGCCATGCCGCCCATGGGCCTTGGTTGCCCGCCTGGTCGCCGGACATGGTGACGACGACGCAACGGGAGGCGGAGCGATGGGAAGGCAGATTCCGGCGCACCCCTACCTGGCGCGCCAAATGTCGGAGCACGGGTTCCGGCAGACCCTTAAGGTTCGAACTCTGAGGTGCGCGCGGAGATCGTGCCCTCTACCTCTCCGTCTCGTAAGGATCTAACTACTGCAAGAACAACACGAGAGACACAGGGTTTATACTAGTTCGGGCCACCATTGTGGTGTAATACCCTACTCTAGTTTGTGGTGGGTGGATTGCCTCTTGGGCTGATGATGAAGAACAGTACAAAGAAGAACAGCCTCGCGAGGGTCTGTTCTTGGCTAGGGGATGAACTGCTAGGGGGAGTTCGATCGCCCTTCTCTCTCTCTGAGTGTGTTTCTACGTTCTAGCTGGTTTCTTGGTACTCGATCCGATTGCCTCTACCCTGGGGGTGGCTAGTCCTATTTATAGGCAAAGGCCCTGGGCCTCTTCCCAAATATTGAGCGGGAAGGGCGCCAACAATTGGCCAATTTGAAGGGGAATATCTAGTACACTTATCCTGACTAAAGTTGGTCTTCGCCTGCCAAAGGCCCTGTGGTGACGCCGTCCTAGGCTCCATGGTGACCTCCTTCCCGCCGTTGGACTGGTCTTGGTCTCGTTGCACCGAAATGGGTGCCTTTGCTTGATCCTCTCGCCTGCGCTTGCCCCCTTTGCACCAAAGAGGAAAGGGAGACGCTGCGCGGGCTGGCGCCCGCCTGGCACCCTTGGTCGTCATGGCTTGCGTCATGGGCACCTCGTGAGGTACCCGCCTTGATCTCTCCGCCTCCTCGCGAGCCAGCCTAAGGAGGCCGTGCTTGAGGAAGCGCCATGTCGTCCGCCTCGCGAGGCTTGGCCCCTCACGAGGGTCTTGAGCCTTGTGTTGATGAAGATGGGCCACGCTGGGCCCCCATTTGAGCCATGCCGCAGGCCGCAGGTAGGCAAGTCTGGGGACCCCCGTTCCCAGAACGCCGACAGAGCTAACAAAGTGTGCAACCTCCAGCGATCCATTTATGGTCTGGTGTAAGCCTCTCGAAGTTGGAATAAACATTTTGATAGTGTGATAAAAGCATATGGTTTTATACAGACTTTTGGAGAAACCTGTATTTATAAGAAAGTGAGTGGGAGCTCTGTAGCATTTCTAATATTATATGTGGATGACATATTGTTGACTGGAAATGATATAGAGTTTCTGGATAGCATAAAAGGATATTTGAATAAGAGTTTTTGAATGAAGGATCTCGGTGAAGCTGCTTATATATTGGGCATCAAGATCTATAGAGATAGATCAAGATGTTTAATTGGACTTTCACAAAGCACATACCTTGACAAAGTTTTGAAGAAGTTCAAAATGGATCAAGAAAAGAAAGGCTTCTTGCCTGTGTTACAAGGTGTGAAATTGAGTAAGACTCAATGCCCGACCACTGCAGAAGATAGAGAGAAAATGAAAGATGTTCCCTATGCTTCAGCCATAGGCTTTATCATGCATGCAATGCTGTGTACCAGACCTGATGTGTGCCTTGCTATTAGTTTAGCAGGGAGGTACCAGAGTAATCCAGGAGTGGATCACTGGACAACGGTGAAGAACATCCTAAAATACCTGAAGAGGACTAAGGATATGTTTCTCATTTATGGAGGTGACAAAGAGCTTGTCGTAAATGGTTACGTCGATGCAACCTTTGACAGTGATCCGGACGATTCTAAATCGCAAACCGGATACGTGTTTATATTGAATGGTGGATCTGTCAGTTGGTGCGGTTCTAAACAAAGCGTCATAGCGGGATCTACATGTGAAGCGGAGTACATAGCTGCTTCGGAAGCAGCAAATGAAGGAGTCTGGATGAAGGAGTTCATATCCGATCTAGGTGTCATACCTAGTGCATCGTGTCCAATGAAAATCTTTTGTGACAATACCGGTGAAATTGCATTGGCAAAGGAATCCAGATTTCACAAGAGAACCAAGCACATCAAGAGACGCTTCAACTCCATCCGGGATCAAGTCTAGGTGGGAGACATACAGATTTACAAAATACATACGGATCTGAATGTTGCAGACCCATTGACTAAGCCTCTTCCACGAGTAAAACATGATCAGCACCAAGGCTCCATGGGTGTTAGAATCATTACTGTGTAATCTAGATTATTGACTCTAATGCAAGTGGGAGACTGAAGGAAATATGCCCTAGAGGCAATAATAAAGTTATTATTTATTTCCTTATATCATGATAAATGTTTATTATTCATGCTAGAATTGTATTAACCGGAAACATAATACTTGTGTGAATACATAGACAAACAGAGTGTCACTAGTATGCCTCTACTTGACTAACTTGTTGATCAAAGATGGTTATGTTTCCTAGCCATAGACATGAGTTGTCATTTGATTAACGGGATCACATCATTAGGAGAATGATGTGATTGGCTTGACCCATTCCGTTAGCTTAGCACTTGATCGTTTAGTATTCTGCTATTGCTTTCTTCATGACTTATACAAGTTCCTATGGCTGAGATTATGCAACTCCTGTTTACCGGAGGAACACTTTGTGTGCTACCAAACGTCACAACGTAACTGGGTGATTATAAAGGTGCTCTACAGGTGTCTCCGAAGGTACTTGGTGGGTTGGCGTATTTCGAGATTAGGATTTGTCACTCCGATTGTTGGAGAGGTATCTCTGGGCCCACTCGGTAATGCACATCACTATAAGCCTTGCAAGCATTGTAACTAATGAGTTAGTTGCGGGATGATGTATTACGAAACGAGTAAAGAGAGTTGCCGGTAACGAGATTGAACTAGGTATTGAGATACCGACGATCGAATCTCGGGCAAGTAACATACCAATGACAAAGGGAACAACGTATGTTGTTATGCGGTTTGACCGATAAAGATCTTCGTAGAATATGTGGGAGCCAATATGAGCATCCAGGTTCCGCTATTGGTTATTGACCGGAGACGTGTCTCGGTCATGTCTACATAGTTCTCGAACCCGTAGGGTCCGCATGCTTAAAGTTCGATGACGGTTATATTATGAGTTTATGTGTTTTGATGTACCGAAGGTATTTCGGAGTCCCGTATGTGATCATGGACATGGCGAGGAGTCTTGAAATGGTAGAGACATAAAGATCGATATATTGGATGACTATATTTGGACATCGGAATGATTCCGGGTGAGATCGGGATAATACCGCGGCACCGGGAGGTCATCGGAACCCCTCGGGAGGTATATGGGCCTTAATGGGCTTTAGTGGAAAGGAGGGTAAATGAGCAAGGGAGGGGGCGCGCCCCCAAGCCCAATCCAAATTGGGAGGGGGGTCGGGCCCCCTTTCCTTCCTCCCTCCTTCTCTTCCTTCCCTCTCCCTCTCCAAATAGGAAAAGGAGGAGTCCTACTCCCAGTGGGAGTAGGACTCCCCCCTTTGGCGCGCCTCCTCCCCTTGGTCGGCCCTCTCCTCCCCCTTTATATACGGAGGAGGGGGGCACCCCATAGACACAACAATTGATCTCTTGATCTCTTAGCCGTGTGCGGTGCCCCCCTCCACCATAATCCACCTCGATCATATCATAGCGGTGCTTAGGCAAAGCCCTCCGTCGGTAGCAACATCATCACCGTCACCACGCCGTCGTGCTGACGGAACTATCCCTCAAAGCTCGGCTGGACCGGAGTTCGAGGGACGTCATTGAGTGGAACGTGTGCAAAACTCGGAGGTGCCGTATGTTCGATACTTGATCGGTCGGATCGTGAAGACGTACGACTACATCAACCGCGTTGTGCTAACGCTTCCGCTTTCAGTCTACGAGGGTACGTGGACACACTCTCCCCTCTTGTTGCTATGCATCACCATGATCTTGCGTGTGCGTAGGAATTTTTTTGAAATTACTACGTTCCCCAACACTTGATGTATCGCGAGCTTTGCTATTATAGTTGGATCTTATGATGTTTCTCCCCCTCTACTCTCTTGTAATGGATTGAGTTTTCCCTTTGAAGTTATCTTATCGGATTGAGTCTTTAAGGATTTGAGAACACTTGATGTATGTCTTGCATGTGCTTATCTGTGGTGACAATGGGATATTCACGTGATCTACTTGATGTATGTTTCGGTGATCAACTTGCGGGTTCAGTGACCTTGTGAACTTATGTATAGGGGTTGGCACAAGTTTTCGTCTTGACACTCCGGTAGAAACTTTGGGGCACTCTTTGAAGTTCTTTGTGTTGGTTGAATAGATGAATCTGAGATTGTGTGATGCATATCGTATAATCATACCCACAGATACTTGAGGTGACATTGGAGTATCTAGGTGACATTAGGGTTTTGGTTGATTTGTGTCTTAAGGCGTTATTCTAGCATGAATTCTATGATAGATTGAACGGGAAGAATAGCTTCGTGTTATTTTACTACGGACTCTTGAATAGATCGATCAGAAAGGATAACTTTGAGGTGGTTTCGTACCCTACAATAATCTCTTCGTTTGTTCTCCGCTATTAGCGACTTCGGAGTGACTCTTTGTTGCATGTTGAGGGATAGTTATATTATCCAATTATGTCATTATTGTTGAGATAACTTGCACTAGTGAAAGTATGAACCCTAGGCCTTGTTTCCTAGCATTGCAATACCGTTTACGCTCACTTTTATTACTTGTTACCTTGCTGTTTTTATAATTTCAGATTACAAAAACCTATATCTACCATCCATATTGCACTTGTATCACCATCTCTTCGCCGAACTAGTGCACCTATACAATTTACCATTGTATTGGGTGTGTTGGGGACACAAGAGACTCTTTGTTATTTGGTTGTAGGGTTGCTTGAGAGAGACTATCTTCATCCTACGCCTCCCACGGATTGATAAACCTTAGGTCATCCACTTGAGGGAAATTTGCTACTGTCCTACAAACCTCTGCACTTGGAGGCCCAACAACATCTACAAGAAGAAGTTTGTGTAGTAGACATCATGCAGTTTCTGGCGCCGTTGCCGGGGAGGTTAGCGCTTGAAGGTATATCTTTAGATCGTGCAATCGAATCTTTTAGTTTCTTGTTTTACCACTAGTTTAGTCTATAAAATAAAACTACAAAAAAAAGGAATTAAGGTTGCCTCATATGCTTCATCTTTTTAATGTCTTTCGTGAAAATGATGGAAAGGAAAATATTGCTCAAGTACTAGAAGAAGAATTACATAGAATGCTTGGCATAAAATATGTGAATGATGAGAATGATTGCAATGTTGTTAGTATGAATTCTTTGAATACCCATGATGCTAATGATATGCAAAGCCACAAGCTTGGGGATGATAAGTTTGATGAAGATGATATGTTTTGTCCCCCAAGTTTTGATGAGCAAATTTATTATGATGATAGCATGCCTCCAATTTATGATGATTATATTGATAAAAGTGGATTTGGAGAGGACATGACTTTATTTAGTGATGAATCCACTATTTCGGAAGAGGTTCCAATTTATTATGAGAATAAAGTTGCTATCTATGATGATTATTGTGATGACATGTATGCTATAAAGAACAATGATAACCATGAAACCGGTCATCATGATTTTAGTTTTCAATCGGATTATGCCTCACATGATAGTTATTTTGTTGAGCTTGCTCCCACTATTATTCACGAGAAGAATTTTGCTTATGTGGAGAGTAGTAAAATTTATATGTTTGTGCATCATGAGAATAATGTTTTATGTGATGGTTATATTGTTGAATTCATTCATGATGCTACTGAAAATTATTATAAGGGAGGAATATATGCTTGTAGGAATTGCAATAATATCAAGTTTCCTCTCTATGTGCTTGAAGTTTTGAAGTTATGCTTGTTTTGCCTTCCTATGCTAGTTGATTATTGTTCCCATAAGTTGTTTGCTCACAAAATACCTATGCATAGGAAGTGGGTTAGACTTAAATGTTCTAGTCATATTATTCATGATGCTCCCTTTATGTTTCAATTCTTATCTTTTATGTGAGCATCATTGAAATCATCATGCCTAGCTAGGGGCGTTAAACGTTAGCGCTTGTTGGGAGGCAACCCAATATTATTTTTGTTCTCTGTCTTTTGCTCCTGTTTAGTAATAAATAATCTATCTAGCCTCTGGTTAGATATGGTTTTATGTTTTAATTAGTGTTTGTGCCAAGTATAACCAATAGGATCTTCTTGGGTGATAGTTGTTTGATCTTGCTGAAAAAGACAGAAACTTTATGCTCACTAAAATAATTGTTAAAATTCACAAGGACGTGATAAAATGCTAATTCTTTTTTCAGAAGATCAATATACAAATATCCAGTTTGTCCTAGTTTTTCAGCATTTTTGGAGTTCTATAAGTATTCGAACAAATCAGATTGCTACAGACTGTTCTGTTTTTGACAGATTATGTTTTCTATGTGTTGTTTGCTTATTTTGATGAATCTATGAGTAGTATCGGAGGGTATGAACCATAGATAAGTTTTAATACAGTATATATTATACCAATATGAATTTAGAATGATTTCACAACAGTACCTAAGTGGTGATTTATTTTCTTATACTAACGGAGCTTACGAGTTTTTTGTTAAGTTTTGTGTTGTGAAGTTTTCAAGTTTTGGGTAAAGATTCGATGGACTATGGAATAAGGAATGGCAAGAGCCAAAGCTTGGGGATGCCCAAGGAACCCCAAGGTTATATTCATGGACAACCAAGAGCCTAAGCTTGGGGATGCCCCGGATGGCATCCCCTCTTTCTTCTTCGTTCATCGGTAACTTTACTTGGAGCTATATTTTTATTCACCACATGATATGTGTTTTGCTTGGAGCGTCATTTTATTTTCTTTTGTTTTGCTTGTTGTTTGAATAAAATACCAAGATCTTAAATTCTTAAATGTTAGAGAGTCCTCACATAGTTGCATAATTATTCGACTACTTATTGATCTTCACTTACATCTTTCGGAGTAGTTTGTCATTTGCTCTAGTGCTTCACTTATATCCTTTTAGAGCACGGCGGTGGTTTTATTTTGAAGAAATAGATGAACTCTCATGCTTCACTTATATTATTTTGAGAGTCCTAAATAGCATGGTAATTTGCTTTGGTTATAAAACTAGTCCTAAAATGATAGGCATCCAAGATGGGTATAATAAAAACCTTCATATAAAGTGCATTGAATACTATGAGAAGTTTGATACTTGATGATTGTTTTCAGATATGAAGATAGTGATATTAGAGTCGTACTAGTTGAGTAATTGTGAAACTGAGAAATACTTGTGTTGAGGTTTGCAAGTCCCGTAGCATGCACGTATGGTAACCGTTGTGTGACAAATTTGAAGCATGAGGTGTTTCTTTGATTGTCCTCCTTATGAGTGGCAGTCGGGGATGAGCGATGGTCTTTTCCTACCAATCTATCCCCCTAGGAGCATGCGCGTAGTGCTTGGTTTTGATGACTTGTAGATTTTGCAATAAGTATGCGAGTTCTTTATGACTAATGTTGAGTCCACGGATTATATGCACTCTCACCCTTCCATCATTGCTAGCCTCTTCGGTACCGTGCATTGCCCTTTCTCACCTTGAGAGTTGGTGCAAATTCGCCGGTGCATCCAACCCCCGTGATATGATACGCTCTATCACCCATAAGCCTCCTTATATCTTCCTCAAAACAGCCACCATACCTACCTATTATGGCATTTCCATAGCCATTCCAAGATATATTTCCATGCAACTTTCCACCGTTCCATTTATTATGACACGCTTCATCATTGTCATATTGCCTTGCATGATCATGTAGTTGACATCGTATTTGTGGCAAAGCCACCATGCATATTTTCATACATGTCACTCTTGATTCATTGCCCACCCCGATACACCGCCAGAGGCACTCATATAGAGTCATATTTTGTTCTAGTATCGACTTGTAATCATTGAGTTGTAAATAAATAGAAGTGTGATGATCATCATTAATAGAGCATTGTCCCGAAAAAAGAAAAAAAGGAGAAAGGCCAAAAAAAGAAAGTCCAAATAAAAAAAGAGAAAGGCAAAAAAAGAAAGGCCAAATAAAAAATATATAAAGAAGGGACAATGCTACTAACCTTTTTCCACACTTGTGCTTCAAAGTAGCACCATGATCTTTATGATAGAGAGTCTCTTATTATGTCACTTTCATATACTAGTGGGAAATTTTCATTATAGAACTTGGCTTGTATATTCCAACAATGGGCTTCCTCAAATGCCCTAGGTCTTCGTGAGCAAGAAAGTTGGATGCACACCCACTTAGTTTCTTTTGTTGAGATTTCATACATTTATAACTCTAGTGCATCCATTGCATGGCAATCCCTACTCCTCGCATTGACATCAATTGATGGGCATCTCCATAACCCGTTGATTAGCCGCGTCAATGCGAGACTTTATCCTTTTTTGTCTTCTCCACACAACCCCCATCATCATATTCTATTCCACCCATAGTGCTATGTCTATGGCTCACGCTCATGTGTTGCGTGAAAGTTGAAAAAGTTTGAAAATACTAAAGTATGAAACAATTGCTTGGTTTTTCATTGGGGTTGTGCATGATGGGAGCATTTTGTGCGACGAAAATGAAGCAAGGCCAAACTATATGATTTCATAGGGATGAGCTTTCTTTGGCTATGTTATTTTGATAAGACATAATTGCTTGGTTAGTGTGCTTGAAGTATTATTATTTTTATGTCAATATTAAAATTTTGTCTTGAATCTTTCGGATCTGAACATTCATGCCACAATAGATAAAATTACATTGAAAAATATGTTAGGTAGCATTCCACATCAAAAATTCTGTTTTTATCATTTAACTACTCGAGGATGAGCAGGAATTAAGCTTGGGGATGCTTGATACGTCCCCAACGTATCTATAATTTTTGATTGTTCCATGCTATTATATTATCAATCATGGATGTTTTATATGCATTTATATGCTATTTTATATGATTTTTGGGACTAACCTATTAACCTAGAGCCCAGTGCCAGTTTCTGTTTTTCCTTGTTTTTGAGTATCGCAGAAAAGGAATACCAAACGGAGTCCAATTGACGTGCCAATTTTTGATGGTTTTTTATGGACCAAAAGAAGCCCCCGGAGTAAAAGAGTTGGGCCAGAAGAGTCCCGGGCTGTCCACGAGGGTGGGGGCGTGCCCTACCCCCTGGGCGTGGGCCCCTATCTCGTGGACGACTCGGAGACCCCCCTGACGTGAGACCGACGCCAAAAATTCCTATAAATACATAAACCTCCAGAACATAACCTAGATCGGGAGTTCCGCCACCGCAAGCCTCTGTAGCCACCAAAAACCAATGGGACCCTGTTCCGGCACCCTGCAGGAGGGGGGAGCCCTCATCGGTGGCCATCTTCGTCATCCCGGCTCTCTCCATGACGAGGAGGGAGTAGTTCACCCTCGGGGCTGAGGGTATGTACCAATAGCTATGTGTTTGATCTCTCTCTCTCTCATGTTCTTGATTCGGCACGATCTTGATGTATCGCGAGCTTTGCTATTATAGTTGGATCTTATGATGTTTCTCCCCCTCTACTCTCTTGTAATGGATTGAGTTTTCCCTTTGAAGTTATCTTATCGGATTGAGTCTTTAAGGATTTGAGAACACTTGATGTATGTCTTGCATGTGCTTATCTGTGGTGACAATGGGATATTCACATGATCTACTTGATGTATGTTTCAGTGATCAACTTGCGGGTTCAGTGACCTTGTGAACTTATGCATAGGGGTTGTCACACGTTTTCGTCTTGACTCTCCGGTAGAAACTTTGGGGCACTCTTTGAAGTTCTCTGTGTTTGTTGAATAGATGAATCTGAGATTGTGTGATGCATATCGTATAATCATACCCACGGATACTTGAGGTGATATTATAGTATCTAGGCGACATTAGGGTTTTGGTTGATTTGTGTCTTAAGGTGTTATTCTAGTACGAACTCTATGATAGATTGAACGGAAAGAATAGTGTAGGATCGAAAGTATGTCTAGAGGGGGGGGGGCTGATTAGACTACTTGACCAAATAAAAACTTAACATTTTCCCAATTTTGGTTCTTGGCAGATTTTAGCTACTTTAGGACAAGTCAAGCAATCATCACACAATTCAAGCAAGCATGCAAAGAGTATATTGGCAGCGGAAAGTAAAGCATGCAACTTGCAAGAATGTAAAGGGAAGGGTTTGGAGAATTCAAACGCAATTGGAGACACGGATGTTTTTCCCGTGGTTCAGATAGGTGGTGCTATCCTACATCCACGTTGATGTAGACTTCAACCCACGAAGGGTAACGGTTGCGCGAGTCCACGGAGGGCTCCACGCACGAAGGGTCCACAAAGAAGCAACCTTGTCTATCCCACCATGGCCGTCGCCCATGAAGGACTTGCCTCACTAGCGATAGATCTTCACGAAGTAGGCGATCTCCTTGCCCTTACAAACTCCTTGGTTCAACTCCACAATCTTGTCGGAGGCTCCCAAGTGACACCTAGCCAATCTAGGAGACACCACTCTCCAAGAAGTAACAAATGGTGTGTTGATGATGAACTCCTTGCTCTTGTGCTTCAAATGATAGTCTCCCCAACACTCAACTCTCTCTCACAGGATTTGGATTTGGTGGAAAGAAGATTTGAGTGGAAAGCAACTTGGGGAAGGCTAGAGATCAAGATTCATATGGTAGGAATGGAATATCTTGGTCTCAACACGATTCATATGGTAGGAATGGAATATCTTGGTCTCAACACATAAGTAGGTGGTTCTCTCTTAGAACATATGAGTTGGAAGTGTAGATGTGTTCTGATGGCTCTCTCCACGAATGAAGAGGAGGTGGAGGGGTATATATAGCCTCCACACAAAATCCAACCGTTACACACAATTTACCAATCTCGGTGGGACCGAATCAACAAACTCGGTCGGACCGATTTAGTAAACCTAGTGACCGTTAGGATTTTCGGTGGGACTGACATGCAACTCGGTAGGACCTATATGGTTAGGGTTAGGGCATAACGTGATCTCGGTGAGACCGATTACACAAACTCGGTGAGACCAATTTTGGTAATTAGCTAACCAGAGAGTTGGTCAGGCAAACTTGGTGGGACCGGTTACTAAACTCAGTTGGACCGATTTTGGTAATAGGTTAACCAGAGAGTTTGCATTGTAATCTCGGTAGTACCGATTGCTCAAACTCGGTGAGAGCGATTTTGACAATGGACATACACAGTGAGATTGCAATCCCATCTCGGTGATACCGAGATCCCTATCGGCAGAACCGATTTGCTTAGGGTTTGACAATGGCTATGACAAATGAAACTCGGTGGCGCCGGATAGGAAGAATCGGTAGGTCCGAGTTTGGCTTTGGGTTTAGGTCATATGTGGAAGTGGGAAAGTAGCTAAGGGTTTTGGAGCATATCACCAAGCACATGAAGCAAGAGGCTCATTAAACAACACCTCATCCCTTCTTAATAGTATTGGCTTTTCCTATAGACTCAATGTGATCTTGGATCACTAAAATGTAAAATGAAGAGTCTTGAGCTTGAAGCTTTAGCCAATCCTTTGTCCTTAGCATCTTGAAGGAGTTCCCACATCCTTTAGTCCATGCCACTCCATTGTTGAACTTATCTGAAACATACTATATAAAAGTGTTAGTCCAACAAGAGATATGTTGACATTAATTACCAAAACCACCTGGGGAGCACTTGTGCTTTCAATTTCCCCCTTTTTGGTAATTGATGGCAACATACATCAAAGCTTTAGATAAAGATATAAAGAACAACAAGTAAAGCTTTGGAAGGACATGTAACACACATAGGCTCCCCTTACATGTATGCAATCATGTGAATATGAAATGTAGAAGCATGTGAGAGCATAACCATGACAGAGTAGGCAATGTGTTACATGTATCTTGGCCAGATGCATCAGAGCAAAAGATTATTGAGGAAAATACCTTCATGCTCATGAGTCCTTCTTGCAAACAGTATGTACATAAGCAAGAATTCCTCATACTCATGATTCTGATGCATATACTTACCTTGTAGTCTTAAGTTGGCTTAGGATGGAATGAACCCGCATAAACAAGGTTAGATAACACAGATACATCCACTAGCCAGAGCAAACAAAAGAAACCACAAGAATACCAAGACTGGGATGACACGTAGAGAGTGAGTACAAGGTACCACATTGGATTAGTCATGTCCCCAAGAGTAAAGATATGCAATGAATTTGAATGATTTCTTTCCCTTAGGTGTCTTGCTCCCCCTGAATCTGACATGGGATATTGGGAGAAGATAGGGAACAGAAAATCAGAGCTGAAAGATATAAATGGATAGAACTTAATGCAAATAAGCACATATGAACATGTCTTTCCCCAAAGAGACATGTGGCATCTCTCCTCTTGAACATCAAGCATCTGGGATCCTTGAGTATTCTCTCCCTCTGGAGATCTCTTTCCCCCCCTTAATACTCTCTCCCTTGTAGGTGATAAGCTTTGATGTGATCTCTCTCTCCCCCTTTGACATCAATTTCCAAGAAGGGATTTCTGGAATCTGTCGAATGGGTTTGGTCCTTGAGACTCAGCACAAAGCAATGGATAAAACTGTGATGCTTGTAGAGGACAAGATTCATTGAGTGGAGCTAGATCAGAAGAAATATAGAACAAGTGGCAAACTGTTTTTCCTGTTGTGAAATCGGTGGCACCGAGTGGCATGTTTTGGTGGTACCGAAAGGATTCGATTGGACCAAAAACTACAACTCGGTGAAACCGAGTTCATCACAGAGAAAAACACTTGTCACCTCAGCTCACTAGACAAATAAGATCTCACAAAGATTTGTAATGAATTGGATGCATAAAATGCAGAACAAGAAGCAAAAAGAAAAGAATGAAAGTTCTAGATGAAGTTGTTTTTTTGTTTTGTTTTGTTTGAAAAAGAGGGAAACAAATATGCAAGGGACAAATGCAATAACACAGAAAAGAACACAAGAGAACTTCATCTAGAGTTGGGCGGTGACATAGTCACCTATGTTAGAGTATATTGACTTAGGAGTCAAGTGAGAACACTTGATCTTAGGTCATACTCATCGTTTAAGCTCAAAATGGGGTTACCATTTTTCGTTTAAGCATCTTGATGTATTCACATCTTGTTGAGTTGCTTTGACTCATGACTTGGAGTAAAGCTTCTCTAAGATGGAATAACATACCTTGGGTGGTGGTGTGGATCTTGCTCATGTAGTTGAACTTGTGTGGGTGCTCAAGGTTGATGTAGCTTATCAAGAATTTGGAGCACCACTTGGAATTTGAGTCCATCTACCTACATGGGTTAGTTCTTGCAAGGAAGAGAACTTGTGTATCCAAGAATGACAATCATGAAGCTCAACATAGAGTTTGTCAAAGGATATGTTTGAATGGTTTTGTGCTTCCTTGTTGTCAACCACCGTTGTGTAGAGACTTGGTGGTGTAGAGATTGCTCAAGATGTGAGTGAGTTGCAATCTCATAGAATTGGATCCAACCAAGTACCTACATGGGTTAGATAACATGCAAGATGTAAATTTGTCCAAGACATAAGATAATCATCATAAGAGATATATCATGGATTAGTCATAAGCTCATGTCTTGCATGTATCCAATGGAGTTCATACTCCAAGTTCGAAGCATCAATGATGTTCAATTCACCTCTCAACCTGCAAAACACTTTCTCATCAAGTGGTTTAGTGAATATATCTGCTAATTGCTTATCGGTGCGAACATGCTTAAGATTAATGTCACCCTTGGCAACATGATCTCGAATGAAATGATGACGAACTTCAATATGCTTAGTTCGAGAATGTTGTACATGATTATGACCAATTTTGATAGCACTTTCATTTTCACAAAGCAATGGAACATGTTTCACATAGATCCCATAATCTTTAAGAGTTTGGGTCATCCAAAGTAATTGAGCACAACATGAACCAGCGGCAATGTATTCCGCTTCAGCGGTGGATAAGGATACCGAGTTTTGTTTCTTGGAGGACCAAGACACAAGAGATCTACCAAGAAATTGACAAGTACCCGAAGTGGAGTTTCTATCAACCTTGTCTCCGGCATAATCCGAGTCGGAATAGCCAACAAGATCAAAAGAGGACCTCTTAGGATACCAAATGCCAAAATTTGGTGTATGGATTAAGTATCTCACTATCCTTTTCACGGCCTTAAGATGACATTCTTTCGGAGCAGCTTGATATCATGCACACATGCACACACTTAGCATAATATCGGGACGTGAAGCACATAGGTATAACAATGAACCAATCATAGAGCGATAAACCTTTTGATCAACCGGTTCACCATCTTTGGTCAAATCATTATGTCCACTAGTAGGCATGGGTGTAGGCATACCTTTGCATTCTTGCATATTGAACTTCTTGAATAAGTCATTGGTGTACTTCGTTTGAGAGACAAATGTACCTTCCTTAGTTTGCTTGATTTGCAAAGACGAGAAATAATTTGAGTTCACTCATCATAGACATCTCAAACTTCTTCGACATTAGCTTTCCAAACTTTTCACTAAAAAGAGGGTTAGTTGAACCAAATATGATATCATCAACATAAATTTGGCATACAAATAGTTATCCATTAACTCTTTTAGTAAAAAGTGTGGAATCAATTTTTCCAATTTCAAAACCACTTGCAATAAGGAACTTGGTCAAGCATTTATACCATGCTCTAGGATCTTGTTTAAGACCATAAAGGGCTTTATGAAGTTTGTAAACATGATTTGGTTTCATAGGATTGACAAAGCCAGGAGGTTGTTTGACATAAACTTCCTCCTCTATTTCACCATTTAGAAAAGCACTTTTAATGTCCATTTGGTACAAGGTGATATTATGGTGATTAGCATAGGCAAGTAAGATGCGAATGGACTCAAGTCTAGCAACGGGAGCATATGTCTCACCATAGTCCATACCTTCGACTTGTGTGTACCCTTGGGCGACGAGACGTGCTTTGTTGCGAACCACTTGTCCATCTTCATCTTGCTTGTTGCGAAACACCCATTTGGTACCAATGATGTTGTGGCTGTTGTCGGGCTTCTCAACCAATGTCCAAACTTGATTTCTCTCAAAGTTGTGTAGCTCTTCATGCATAGCGTTTATCCAGTCCGGATCTTCCAATGCTTCTTCGACCTTCATAGGTTCAATGCTAGAGATGAATGAATAGTTTTCACAAAAGTTAGCTAAACGAGTTTTTGAGCGAGTGATTCTCCCGGTTTGAATATCATTGTATATTTGCTCGACGGGATGGTCCTTAGCAATTCTTGCTCGAACTCGTGAGAGTTTTTGCTTGGGTCTTCGTTGAACATCTTCTTCATCTTGTTCTTCTTCCTGGCCTTCTTCATTGTTGGCGTTGGCGTTCTCTTATCTTGGTGGAGAAGGAGGTTGTTGGCGTTCGTCTTGATGTATTTCCTCGTCTTTTTCATCTTGGTGTGTCCCACTTGTGGATGCTTCCGTGTCGATTCTTGGTTCACCTTGTCGTGAAGTAGAAGCTTCCACTTGGACGGACGAGGTACTCTCCTTCACCTCCGCTGGACGAATTTTGCCAATAGACAAGTCTTGGATTGCTTCTGAAGGGTCTTTGTCTCCTACATCAATTGGCAATTGCTCTACTTGCGAGCCGTTAGATTCATCAAACTTCACATCTACCGTCTCTTCAACCTTTCGGGTGAAATTGTTGTAGACACGGTAAGTGTGAGAGTTTGAGCCATAACCAAGTAGGAAACCTTCATGAGATTTAGGAGCAAACTTTGAATGACGATGCTTATCAAGAATGTAGCACTTTGAGCCGAATACTCGAAAGTATCCAACTTGGGGTTTGTTACCGGTGAGGAGCTCGTATGCCGTCTTGCCGAGTAGCTTGTGAAGATATAAGCGATTTGTTGCATGACAAGCTGTCTCAACCGCTTCTGCCCAAAAGTGCTTCGGCGTCTTGTACTCATCAAGCATCGTTCTCGCCATTTCGATGAGCGTCTGGTTCTTCCTCTCAACAACTCCATTTTGTTGAGGTGTGTACGTAGCCGAAAGTATGTCTAGAGGGGGGTGATTAGACTACTTGACCAAATAAAAACTTAACCTTTTCCCAATTTTGGTTCTTGGCAGATTTTAGCTACTTTAGGACAAGTCAAGCAATCATCACACAATTCAAGCAAGCATGCAAAGAGTATATTGGCAGCGGAAAGTAAAGCATGCAACTTGCAAGAATGTAAAGGGAAGGGTTTGGAGAATTCAAACGCAATTGGAGACACGGATGTTTTTCCCGTGGTTCAGATAGGTGGTGCTATCCTACATCCACGTTGATGGAGACTTCAAACCACGAAGGGTAACGGTTGCGCGAGTCCACGGAGGGCTCCAACCACGAAGGGTCCATGGAGAAGCAACCTTGTCTATCCCATCATGGCCGTCGCCCACGAAGGACTTGCCTCACTAGCGGTAGATCTTCACAAAGTAGGCGATCTCCTTGCCCTTACAAACTCCTTGGTTCAACTCCACAATCTTGTCGGAGGCTCCCAAGTGACACCTAGCCAATCTAGGAGACACCACTCTCCAAGAAGTAACAAATGGTGTGTTGATGATGAACTCCTTGCTCTTGTGCTTCAAATGATAGTCTCCCCAACACTCAACTCTCTCTCACAGGATTTGGATTTGGTGGAAAGAAGATTTGAGTGGAAAGCAACTTGGGGAAGGCTAGAGATCAAGATTCATATGGTAGGAATGGAATATCTTGGTCTCAACACATGAGTAGGTGGTTCTCTCTCAGAACATATGAGTTGGAAGTGTAGATGTGTTCTGATGGCTCTATCCATGAATGAAGAGGAGGTGGAGGGGTATATATAGCCTCCACACAAAATCCAACCGTTACACACAATTTACCAATCTCGGTGGGACCGAATCAACAAACTCGGTCGGACCGATTTAGTAAACCTAGTGACCGTTAGGATTTTCAGTGGGACTGACATGCAACTCGGTAGGACCGATATGGTTAGGGTTAGGGCATAACGTGATCTCGGTGAGACCGATTACACAAACTCGGTGAGACCGATTTTGGTAATTAGCTAACCAGAGAGTTGGTCAGGCAAACTCGGTGGGACCGATTACTAAACTCGGTTGGACCAATTTTGGTAATAGGTTAACCAGAGAGTTTGCATTGTAATCTCGGTAGTACCGATTGCTCAAACTCGGTGAGACCGATTTTGACAATGGACATACACAGTGAGATTGCAATCCCATCTTGGTGAGACCGAGATCCCTATCGGTAGAACCGATTTGCTTAGGGTTTGGAAGTGGCTATGACAAATGAAACTCTGTGGCGCCGGATAGGAAGAATCGGTAGGTCCGAGTTTGGCTTTGGGTTTAGGTCATATGTGGAAGTGGGAAAGTAGCTGAGGGTTTTGGAGCATATCACCAAGCACATGAAGCAAGAGGCTCATTAAGCAACACCTCATCCCTTCTTAATAGTATTGGCTTTTCCTATAGACTCAATGTGATCTTGGATCATTAAAATGTAAAATGAAGAGTCTTAAGCTTGAAGCTTTAGCCAATCCTTTGTCCTTAGCATCTTGAAGGAGTTCCCACATCCTTTAGTCCATGCCACTCCATTGTTGAACTTATCTGAAACATACTAGATAAAAGTGTTAGTCCAACAAGAGATATGTTGACATTAATTACCAAAACCACCTGGGGAGCATTTGTGCTTTCAAATAGCTTCGTGTTATTTTACTATGGACTCTTGAATAGATCGATCAGAAAGGATAACTTTGAGGTGGTTTCGTACCCTACAATAATCTCTTTGTTTGTTCTCTGCTATTAGTGACTTTGGAGTGACTCTTTGTTGCATGTTGAGGGATAGTTATATGATCCAATTATGTTATTATTGTTGAGAGAACTTGCACTAGTGAAAGTATGAACCCTAGGCCTTGTTTCCTAGCATTGCAATACCGTTTATGCTCACTTTTATTACTTGTTACCTTGCTGTTTTTATAAATTCAGATTGCAAAAACCTACATCTACCATCCATATTGCACTTGTATCACCATCTCTTCGCTGAACTAGTGCACCTATACAATTTACCATTGTATTGGGTGTGTTGGGAACACAAGAGACTCTTTGTTATTTGGTTGCAGGGTTGCTTGAGAGAGACTATCTTCATTCTACGCCTCCCACAGATTGATAAACCTTAGGTCATCCACTTGAGGGAAATTTGCTACTGTCCTACAAACCTCTGCACTTGGAGGCCCAACAACGTCTACAAGAAGAAGGTTGTGTACTATATATCAATAGTGTACATGTTGATTCCACCCAAATCTTTCCGAGGCGGACCCCCTGATGTGTACATAGATACCACAAATACATCTACAAATATTACACGAGACATCGTTGACATAGTTGCACCTGGACCTATGACTAGAGCGCGTGTGAGAGAAATAAATGATTAGGTATTGTCGCTCATTTGTACTTATAATTTAACTAACGATAATATGATGTTACACTCATGTGTCAATTTTCTTGTACTCAGGAGAGAAAGTGATAGAGAGTTAGAAGATGAAAATCATTCTGTGTTGAGTCTACAAGCAGCCGTGCTAATTGCATGCACGGGCTCAACCGGGCCATCCATCATGCATGCTATGTCTACAACTAACAAGTGCAAGAGAAGCAAAGAAGGATTAGATTTCATGGATGAGAATAGGACACATGTCCCTGGACTTTTTGGCTGCTTCGAAAGTACACGCCGGCCCATCGCATCAATTGGAAGGAGTCCATATTGGACACGACAGCGCGCAGTACCGACCGTCAATGAAGGGTCTTCAATAAATAGTTACCGTTTGTTAGGGTTTAGACTCGGGTTTTGTTTGGAGAAGTTTGGCTTTAGCTACTTTTATTTGTCTTCGCTCGTAGCGGCTAGTGGGACCGTCAAGACATCCCATCGGAACCCCATCTTGTGAGATTTATTCCATCTAGCATATTTGCAATTTTGAGATTGCTTGGCTATTATTTTCTTACATGTTCTTCGATTTGCTTGCAGAAAAACTCCTTTGTGGATAGGTCGATCGCACCGTTAGCCCGGTCGATAACGCCGTGGAGTTAGCTTAGCGATTGCCGTGGATATCAGTCGTGCACGGTTCTCCCTGTATGGTTGGTAGCCAGATCGTGAGGGTCAAATCCCACCCAAGATCGTAGTTACCTCTCTCTCATCGAAAGATCGAGCCCTAGTTCACATCACCCCCTCTTAGTAGTACGGTGATCCTAAGACTCAAGTCCATCAAAAAAGAAACGCAAGAAAACACTGTCTTCATAAATAACCAAAGGGGTTCAAATTGTCTTATGCCATAAGATAGATTATTTGATATGCTCAATGCACACGATTAGTCCCCAAATGTATTGTCATCAATCACCAAAACCACTAAGGGAGAAATATGCCCTAACAATCTCCCCCTTTTGGTGGATTGATGACAACACGGGATTTGCACAAGGATAAAATTAGATAACATGCAATCCGAACATCTAAAAAATATAGACGGGCTCCCCCTAGATGTATGCACTGTTTGTCGGTGTACTAAAGTAGGGGTACCTTAGTACCCCGAACTTGTGCACGGGCAGTAGTAGCGTCCCGCGGCAAGGCTTGCCAGGGGAGCGACAAGAGTCTCCACGGCCCTTTCTGGGCCGGACGAAGGCCAAGTGATCAAGCCTGGAAGACCAAGCCCCAGCAAGAGGAGCTTGCCGGGCCAAGAAGGCGAGGTCCGGCAAGAGGAGCTTGCCGGGCCAAGGCGACAAGGCCCCGACAAGAGGAGCTTGACGGGACGACTAAGCCGAAGCACCAAGGCCCCGGCGGGAGGAGCTCGCCGGGACGGCCAAACCAAGGCACCCCAAGAGAAGCCCGCCGCGGCGCGCCGCGCGCCCCGGCAAGGCCTGACGAGCGGCAAGCTCTCAGGTGCGGCAAGACAACCACCGCGGCAAGCCACTTGCCGCGGAAAACCACCACCTCAGGCATGCGCTCCAGCTCACTTGCCCACGCGTCACTCTGGAGCTTCCCCAGAGGCACGTGGCGGGGTGCCACGCAACCTGGGGCGTGCGGTGGCATGCGACGTTGGCAGAGTCGCCCCCGTGGCAAGAGGAGGCGCCCCTAACGGTCTGCCTGGGCACTGTTCAGGCGATCCAGACGGGCATTTAATGCCTTTGTCCCCCGCCGTCAAAGTTAGGTGCGATAGCACTGTGCAGCCACTGTTCGCACAGTTCCTTGCCATCTTTACCCTCACCTGCGTCGCTACATGTGGGAAACCCCTTAGCATATAAAAGGAGGCCCATGCGCACGTAGGGAAGGGGAGACGAAGAAGGGAGGGATCCAGACCGGAAGAAGGACACCCAGTAGACCCTCGTCTACGTCCAGCTCCAACTTACTGTAGCTTCTTGCGCTCCAGAGCAAGAACTCGAATCAACCAGACAAGCAGCAGTAGTGTTTTACGCATCCGTGCGGCCCGAAGCTGGGTAAAATCGTTGTGTGTGTGTCGCCTCGATCTGCTCTTTGTGCAACCTCCGCCCCCGGCCGAACCGACAAGGGGCTCCGTCCCCATAGGTGCTCGTGGAGGCCGATTTCCCCCGACATCTTTGGCGCGCCAGGTAGGGGTGCGTCGAGGTTGTGCGAACCGGATTTGGCGACCACAGGTAAGCCTAGGTATGGCCAGGTACCTTTCCGCTCCAACCCGCGGAGCGGAGGCATTCCTCCTCACGGACTCATGCACGGCCCTCCTCGAGTACCCACTCACGCAGAGCCCGGGCAAGAGCAGCTGCTCCTTGAGGAGGACCGCCTTCCGGCCACTGAGCGAGTTTCTCGCCTCCAGCAAACTCTGCGCCGCTCCCGTAGCCGCAGAAGTTAGCGCCGGAAGTTGCGGGAAAGGCGACCTCGTTCTTCGGCGTGCCCAGGCCGCCAAGATCCAAATGAGTCGACGCCGACCGTGGGAGGGACCTTGCCAGCGCGGCAGTCGGAACCCGTTCCGTCGGCCATCTTCTCTGTCCAAGTCTTGCCGCAGTTGCATGTAATCCTTGGTACAGAGACGAGCGCAGATCCCAAGCATAGCTTATGTGCCCCGCACATCTTGTCGATTTCGCGCCTCTCCGCTTTGCGCATGCATTATTTGACACGATTGTGCAGCACTCGACTCCGGCAAGCGACGGCAGGCCGTGAAGCCCCGAGCCCTCGTTATTCCCTTACCTCGAGAAGGGGGGATGACAGGATAGGCTGGGCGTCGCCCGAGGAAGCTGCGCCTTGCCGGACTGCGAACAACAGAAAAGCTAAGTTGCCAAAGTTTGAGCAATTAAGCTCCTTTTTATCCTTAAGTTATCTTCCTCGAACGGCCGAGCTTCGTATGGGAAACCTGTGCGCGGAGGGGCCGGCTCGTGGCTGGTTGCGCCCTTATTTCGTTTCGAGTCCGCTCAACGACTTAAGTGTGCTACATCCAGAGTGGCTTCCTTACTTTGTTTCGAGCTTGCTCGGCAGCTTGAGTGTGCCGCGACTGCAGTCGCCACGCTTACCTCGCCCTGAGCCTGCTCAACATTTTAAGTGAGTTGCGCCAGCCGCGGCAAGGTTTCTTGCCGGTGGAGGCACCGCCAGCGGGTTGCTGATGTCCCACACTCGGCACCCGTGGCAAGGCGGAGGCTTGCGCCGACAAGTTCCTGGGAGCGTAGGGCGCGAACGTACGAAGCACAAAGTCGAACGAGGGAGATAACAGCGCAATGAACTGCCTAAGATAAAAGTTATATTCCAAAATGACTTGCCGCTGCTCTAATCTGCTATTTCTATGACATGCTCAGCAGCGACAAGAGAAGAAAAGAAAGAGGTGGGCGGCCTAATCCGCGCGGTCACCCTCGACCCTCCTGATCCCGACCACCCTTTCCACAATGGGGGTGATGAGGGCCCTGATCTCCGTCAGGTCGGCGTCTTCCGGCAGGTGCCTGAGGACGTTGGTAAGCCTGATGGTGGGGTTGCGGAAGACGATCTTCACCAGCACCCTCTCGAGGGCCCCGGAGACGGCTTCCCGCGTCTCCTCGGCCAGCTGCTCTGGGATCGTTTCCTGGAGATGCTGGAGCACCCCCACCAAGCCCTTGAAGAAGGAAGTGAGCTTGACGCTCGGCGGTTCGTTCTCGCCGGAGGGGTACTCGTGGCCCTCCATCCCCAGCAGCTTCAGCTCCTTGTCGATGGAGGTGGCGATGTCGACGAGGCCTTTGGTCCACCGCTCCACCGTCTCTTGGAAGGCGTTCTGGGTAACGGCGGCACGCTTCAATAGCTCCTCGTTGCCAGCAACCTCCTTCCGCAAGGCCGCTTCCTGCCCCTTGGCGCTCTCCAGCGCCTTGGCCAGGGTGTCCAGCTTCAGCTCGAGGTCGTCCTTGGAATCCTTGGCGGCGTCGAGCTCCCGGATCTTCTCGGCGAAGCGGCCCTGCAGCTCGCCAAGGGTGTGAGCGCCCTTCTCGCGCTCTTGTTTGAGCGCGGCAAGCTCTTCGCCGCTCGCCTTGAGGTCGCTGACGAGCTGCGCCACCCTCGTCTCCAGCTCCCCCTTGGCGACCTCGGCGGCCGCGGCAGCGTCCTGCGCTTTCTGCAGGGCCCCGCCAAGCGCCTGCTCGCGCGCGGCAACCTCCTCCTCGTGGCTGGCGAGGCTGGCCTTCTGCTGCAACAGTTCGCTTTCCCGCGCGGATAGCCCCGCAGCGGCAAGCCTCTGCTGCTCTTCGGCCTCTGCCTTCTTGAGGAGAAAGGCCGTCCGCGCCTCGTCGAGCAGCCTCCGCTCCTCCGCCAAAGACCGGAGAGCCTCCTGGTTGAGCTCCCGGAGCTCCCCGGCGCACTTCTCCATGTCCGCGCCGGCCCTCGCGACGAGTGCCTCCTGGCGCTCCACCTTGGCTTGCCGGGCGCGGTAGAGCGACACAAGCTTCCGGAGCAGCCGCTCCTCCTCGGGCTCGCCGCTGCTGGTGCTTGGCGCGTCGACCACTGTCAGCCCGGCGGAGGCGAGCACTTCTCCTTCCAAGGTCTCCCCCTCGACCGGCGCCCTGGAGCTAGGCTCCCAGGGGAGCCTGATGAAGACGCCATCGCCGGCCTTCAGGTAGGCACCCGCCGGGGGCTCCTCGGGGCCCGACGCGGCGGCAGTAGCGGGATCGCCGGACGGCGGAGTGCTTGACGCCCCTGCCTCCCCGGGGCCGTCGGCACGGTCGCCGGTCCCCTCGCCGTCTGCCCCCGCGGCGGGCTTGGCGGCTTCGGCCTCCCCGCCGCCTGCGGGGTCATCGGTGCCGTCCGCCTCCTCGATGATGACGACGTCGTCGGCGTCGCCGCGCGCGCCCTCCCCGACGACGACCTCGGTCTCCATCGGGTCCGCGGTGGGCGGGTCTGATGGCCGGAAGAGGGGAGAAGAGTCAACCGAACAGCCGACAAAAAAAAAGCTCATAAGGAAAGATAGCCAGGGGAAGTTTTCCGTGCAGGTGGGCTTACCGGTGGCAGGGTCCGTGGCCGCGGCCTCCGCTGCCGGGGGATCGCTGGCCGCGTCCCTCGCCGGAGATCCCTCCCTTGCCGGAGAGGTCTTCCTTGCCGGGGGCTCCTCCCTTGCCGGGGAGGTCTCCCCTGCCGGGGGCTCCTCCCTTGCCGGAGATTTCTCCCTAGGCGGGGTGGTCGACGCGGACGGCGCGGCAGGAGTGCCCCCCGGGGTCGCCTGCTGGGGCTGCTCTGCTCCTACCCAATAACAACAACAACAACAACAACAACAACAACAACAACAACAGCCACATGTCAACCACAAAGAGAAGGGGAGCTCACGCGCGCGCCAAACAGCAAGAACTAGCCGCGCACTCACCCTGGGGCTGCGCTGTGGGCCGCCCTGGGGACCCGCTGCCAAGTCCGGCAAGGTCGTCTCCGGCACCTCCCCAGTTGCCGGGGGAGATTCGCCCTCAAGGACGACCAGCTGGATCTTGGCCCTCTTCGCCCTCCTCTGGGCCATGCTCCTGAAAGGGAACGGTTTCAGGGAGGGTGAGTGGGCTGCGAAACAAGACGAAGCAACAGAAATCAAGAAGATACAAGCTCTACCAGGGACTTACTCTTCGTCCTCCTCTTCGTCGTCGGAGCTAAGCGCGGAATAGTCAAAAATCGGCTTGCTCCAGGCGCGAGGAGACAGGGGAGTGGGTTCCCGGGACCGCTTGGCGGGGACGGTGGACGACCCCGCCCCCGTTGCCGCCGCGGTACGGGGAGCGGCAGGAGCAGAAGCCGTGGCCCGTGAGGACCCCGCTCTCGCTGCTTCGGAGGCGCGCGTCACGCGGGGCTGCGGTTGCTGGTCGGCCTGCCGCACCACCTCTCCGGCCCTGCGGAGACGCCTCCTCGGCTGGGCAGGGGGCTCCGCCTGCGACGAGCTGCCCGGGAGCTGCGAGGAGGGCGCGTCAACCTTCGGCAAGCCGCTCGCGTCCTGGGCGGGCTCGCCCGCGCCACCGTGGCCAGCTGGTTCCTCCGCGCCGGCGAGCTCCATTTGGTCGGCGAGGCTCTTCGCCTCCGCCGCTTCTGCTTCGGCCGGGGTGAAGCCAGACTCGCCCGCGGCCGCGGCGGCCGCCGCCTCCTCCATCCTGGAGGCGATGTAGGCCAGCTCCTCGGGGGTGGTGTCCCGCGTGAGGCCCCTCTTCTCGTCGGGGTCGACCGGCACCTCCTCCAAGTTATCGAAGAAGGCCTGCACGACGGCGTCCGCCGGCTCCTGCCAGGTCACGTCGATCCCGTGCGAGTCGCACAGCGGCATCATCGCGAGGATGCGGCTGAGCGCCGAATTGTTGCACAGGGGGACGACGCCCGGAGGCAACCTGAACCATTCTGGGTGCTCGGAGTCGTACTTGAACAGCTCCTTCAACACTCCGACGAGCTCCAGAATGGTGAAGTTGTAGTTAAGGCCCGGGCGCAGCCTCATGATGTCCGCCGCGTTTTGGAATTCCCAAGCCGGCTTCCCCCTCTCCTGCAGGGGGGCGATACGCCAGCGAAGGAAATCCGCGCCGACGGCGCCGACGGTGAGCCCGGCAAACCTGAGGCGCAGGATTCGGGTGGCGGCAATCTTCAGCTTGGCGTCATCCGGGGCTAGGTCGCTCCAGTCACGGCCGCGCACCACTGGAGTTCGCCGCACGGCGGTGAACGGCGGTGGATTTTCCTCGATGATCAAGCACCACTCGTCCCTCCACTCCTCCCATCTGCCACGGAGTTCCCCCTCCAAGTAGACCTCTTTCTTGCCGGTCCTGGAGACCCAGGCGACTCCGCCGGACAGCGGCTCTCCTTTCTCCACCCGAGGAGTAAAGAAGTGGCGGAAGAGGGCTACGTTGGGGCGGACTCCGACAAAGTTCTCGCAAAGGTGTGCGAAAACCGCCATTGTCAGAACGGCGTTGGGGGTGAAATCAAGGAGGTGGAGGTTGTAGGTGTGCATGATGTCGCAGAAGAACTCGGAAAAAGGCGGGCAGAGCCCGCAATAGAAGAACACGGCGAAGAAAGGGTACCCGGTCGGGTACAACTTCTGGGCGATGGCGGGAAGAACTCGCGTGCGCGGATGCGCTCGCGTCGCCGTCGACCAGAAGAGGCGGTATCCGTTCTTCAGCCTCAGCGCATCGAGCTGAGGGGGGAACGTCGGCGTCTCCTTCCGAAGCGCTTCCAGCCGCAGCGCCTCGGCCGACTTCACGGCCTTCCCCTTCGCCTTGTCGCCCTTCGAGGCCATGGCAGATACGGGGAGGAGGAGTTGTCGGCGTTGGCGGCGCCGGGGGCTACGAGGGCGAATCGCCGCTTTCTCTAGTAAGGAGGAAGTGGCGGAGATTTTCGAGGAACAGCAACCGGCGGAATGGCGAGCTGCCCCTGTTCCCTCCGCTTATAAAGGGGGAGGGGGGGCGTTTCGCCTTTCCAAATGAAGGAATCGTGCCCGACGTGACGCATGCCTGCGGGCCTCAGGCCCCGTGCACGCCACCCACGTCACGCACGCCTCGCACGCCTCGCCCCCCACGACGCCGCGATAAGCGCGCGCCACTTGGGGAGGGCGCGGCGGGCACAGAGTTAAGGAGCAGCGCAACCCAGGCCACACGTGCCCGTGCACTGTTAGGGCCTGGCCCAACAACGCTCGGCACCGTGTATGGCCCAGACCCGGGGGCTCCTGTCGGTGTACTAAAGTAGGGGTACCTTAGTACCCCGAACTTGTGCACGGGCAGTAGTAGCGTCCCGCGGCAAGGCTTGCCAGGGGAGCGACAAGAGTCTCCACGGCCCTTTCTGGGCCGGACGAAGGCCAAGTGATCAAGCCTGGAAGACCAAGCCCCGGCAAGAGGAGCTTGCCGGGCCAAGAAGGCGAGGTCCGGCAAGAGGAGCTTGCCGGGCCAAGGCGACAAGGCCCCGGCAAGAGGAGCTTGCCGGGACGACTAAGCCGAAGCACCAAGGCCCCGGCGGGAGGAGCTCGCCGGGACGGCCAAACCAAGGCACCCCAAGAGAAGCCCGCCGCGGCGCGCCGCGCGCCCCGGCAAGGCCTGACGAGCGGCAAGCTCTCAGGTGCGGCAAGACAACCACCGCGGCAAGCCAGTTGCCACGGCAAACCACCACCTCAGGCATGCGCTCCAGCTCACCTGCTCACGCGTCACTCTGGAGCTTCCCCAGAGGCACGTGGCGGGGCGCCACGCAACCTGGGGCGCGCGGTGGCATGCGACGTTGGCAGAGTCGCCCCCGTGGCAAGCGGAGGCGCCCCTAACGGTCCGCCTCGGCACTGTTCAGGCGATCCAGACGGGCATTTAATGCCTTTGTCCCCCGCCGTCAGAGTTAGGTGCGATAGCACTGTGCGGCCACTGTTCGCACAGTTCCTTGCCATCTTTACCCTCACCTGCGTCGCTACATGTGGGAAACCCCTTAGCATATAAAAGGAGGCCCATGCGCACGTAGGGAAGGGGAGACGAAGAAGGGAGGGATCCAGACCGGAAGAAGGACACCCAGTAGACCCTCGTCTACGTCCAGCTCCAACTTACTGTAGCTTCTTGCGCTCCAGAGCAAGAACTCGAATCAACCAGACAAGCAGCAGTAGGGTTTTACGCATCCGTGCGGCCCGAAGCTGGGTAAAATCGTTGTGTGTGTGTCGCCTCGATCTGCTCTTTGTGCAACCTCCGCCCCCCGCCGAACCGACAAGGGGCTCCGTCCCCATAGGTGCTCGTGGAGGCCGATTTCCCCCGGCACTGTTTGAGTATGATTTTGGAATGCAAAGCACACACACTAGGATCAACACTCCCCCTATATTTTATAGACATGCTATACTTGCAACAATAATATGAGAACGAAAGCAAGGATGCAAGTGCATAGCATGTGAGCATAAAGATAGGGCACAAGATAAATAACATCTCACAAGCTAATACATAGTCATAAAGATGAAGATAGGGTAGCATATGTCTCACACCATATGATAGGTACTAAAGGTTCCACACATGAATATAAAGTAAACCAAACAAAAGAGTTCACGAGAGAACGAAAGCAACAAACACAGAAGACACACTCGTGACTCGGCAAATCCCTAAGCTCTCGCCCCCTTTGGCATCGAGACACCAAAAAGGCAAAGAGCACAAGACACGACCAAGGCAATGTTGAAGCTCCAGCTCATCAGTACTCGTCATGCTCATCTGAGTCCTCATGCCTGATGTCACTTGAAACTACGTCGGAATTTCTCCAAAGAGGAAGGGATGATGCAGTCCAACTATGGTAGGTATTTCCCTTAGTTATGAAACCAAGGTATCAATCCAGTAGGAGAACCAAGCAACACTATGTAAACAGTACCTGCACACAAAGAACAAATACTTGCGACCCGACGCATATGAGGGGTTGTCAATCCCTACTAGTTAATGGCGCCAGAAATTGTCAAGTTGACGGGAGAATATTTGTGGTAGAATGGATAAATAGCTCTCGATAAAACGCGAAATAAAATAAATAATAAGAAAGTGCAGCAAGGTATTTTTTGGGTTTCTGGAATAATAGATCTAAAAACAATAGCAAATAAAATAGATCTCAAAGCAAATATGATAAAGAATAGACCCGGGGGTGATACGTGATACGTCTCCAACGTATCTATAATTTTTTATAGTTCCATGCTGTTATATTATCATTCTTGGAAGTTTTACAATCATTTTATAGTCATTTTATATCATTTTTTGGTACTAACCCATTGACATAGTGCCAAGTGTCAGTTGCTGTTTTCTGCATGTTTTTTACATCGCAGGAAATCAATACCAAACAGAGTCCAAACGCAGCGAAACTTTTTTTGGAATTTTTATGGACCAGAAGACATCCAGTGGGCCGGAGAAGCACCTGGGGGTGCCCCGAGGGAGGCACAACCCACCAGGGCACGCATGGCACGCCCAGGTGGGTTGTGCCCACCTCGGTGGCCTCCCATACCGCCTCTTTGCTCTATAAATACCCCAATATTCCAGAAACTTTAAAGAAGTCGACGAAAATCAATTCCAGCCGCCGCAAGTTCCAGAACCACCAGATCCAATCTAGACACCATCACAGAGGGGTTCATCATGTCCATTGGTGCCTCTCCGATGATGCGTGGGTAGTTCTTTGTAGACCTACGGGTCCGTAGTTAGTAGCTAGATGTCACATCCCTAGTTCTGGTGATGCTTAGTGCTTGCATTAGAGTGTTGCATCATGATTAAATTCTATTAAATTTGAAATGGGGAATGTTTCAAACCCTAGCACTAAAGCAAATTCAAATAGATGCAAATTAAAAATGGAATTTCAACTAACCCAAAATGCTTTTCAAAAATGTTCATGGCCTTTGGAAAATGTTGCAAACAACAACCAGAGGTGATGCACATTTTTGCTATACATTTTGGATTTTTGAATGAACCCATATGTATTTGAATTGGAGCTGTTTAAAATAATATAAATATTTTGAAGGCTCCAAAAATGTTGGAAATTGGTGAGGGCCTTTGGTATATTATAACCAGTGGCCACAAGGAATATCAACATTTTTATAATTGTGCTAGTATTTATTTTAAGTCAAAAACAAATGTCAGAAATAGAAAAGAAAACAAAAATATGGAAAACCCTTACCTGGGCCACTTGCTGGCCTGGCTCTGGGCCGGCCCACCTGGCCCATGCCAGTCACCTCCTACCTTTGCCAGTAGGCAGAGGAGGGGGGGACAGCGCACCGCCGCCGAGCATGCGCGAGGCCACCTCCTGCTTCGCCGTGTCGACGCCTCCTCCTCCCTGTCCCCGCGCCTGTGGACGCCTCGACCCTCCTCTGTCCTTCCCCCCCTCTCTCTCTTCTCTGGCTCCCTTCCCCTCTCTTCCCGAGCGCCGCTGTCGCCGCCGTTCACTGCCACCGTGGCCACCGTCCACACCTCGCCTCGCCGATGCTTCCAGAAGAACCGCTGCGCCTTCCTCTTCGTCTCCACCAACCCACGTGACGCCGGGCGCACCGCAGCGTCGTCCCCGCCGCCTTCATCGCCGCATCTGTCCGGCAATCGCCGCGGTCGATTCGCCGTCTCCGACGCCTCCCCGAGACCACCGCGCTGCTCTTCGACCTCGCTGTGAGCCCCGGAGTATTACCCCTCACCTCTCCCTCTCTGGTTCATCCTCTAGCTAGCTGTGCTGCCATGGCCGTAGCTCGCGTCCGCCATGACCGGCGAGCCCCGCGCTCCCGAGCTCCTGCACTTGCGTTCGTTGCACCGGCGTGCTCCTGGTGACCCCAGGAACCCGTAGAGCCCCTCAGCTGATCTCGACGTGCCGTGGAACGTCGCACCGGACTCCGCCCGAACTCCGGCCGCCGCCATGAGGTCACTTCCGACGAATTCTGGCCACCCCGCGGCCTTCCGTCCGGTCCATTGGATGCGGACGAGCAAGAGATCCTCCCCGGTGCGCTCAGCGCGCCAAACCACCGCCCGATGCTCAAATCCGAGCCGCGCCGCCGTCGTTTTGGTCGTCGCCGGCCATGCTCCGGCGAGTGCCGACGTGGCGCGTCATTAGCGCTAACCACCGCCAGCTAGATCACCCACATACGCTGACAGATGGGCCCCAGCGCCCACTAATTTTGTAATTAGGCTAAACACACCCCTGTTAACACTATGACACTGACGTGTGGAGCCCACACGTCAGGTTTGACCTGGAGGCGCCCAGTTGACCAGCTGACGTCATCCTAAAGTCACGCTGACGCAATAATTATTTACTGGAATTATCTTTATACAGGAAATTTCAGAAAATAGTGTTAACTTCTAAAATTCATAGAAATTCAACCGTAGCTTAGAATGAAATAATTTATATATGAAAAATGATCAGAAAAATCCAATCTATCCATATGTACTGGTTTCATGCATGTTAATGCAACTTAAACCTGCTGTTTATATCAAAACATGATAAGGCACTATTTAAATTCATAATTTGAGTTTGGGATTGAATCTTTGGTTCAAAATGACCCAAACCCATCTGGTTGTAGTTGCATTAGGACAACACACTCATATTGCCATGTCATGAGCATGCATCATATTGTGCATTGCATTGATTGTGTTTCTTTCTCAGTTGCCGGTATCGCCCCCTCTTGATAGACGTGGTTCCGACGATGTGATCGATGACACCGATGAAGAACTATATTATCTTCAGAAGTGCCAGGCAAGCAAAAAACCCCTTGTTCATTCCGATACAATCCCACTCTCTCGCTCCTGCTCTCTTTTATTGCATTAGGACAACAACGATTCATGTGTTACTTGCTGCGGTAGCTGAACCCCTTTATCCTTTGCATGACCTGTCATTCCACAGTAAATAGATGAAACCCACTAGCATGAGTAGGAGTTGTTTGAGCCCTGTTGTGCCTACTCATTCATGCTTGTTTGTCATGCCTGCTACTACTTAGAGTTGAGTCAGGTCTGATTCATCGGGAATGAATTGGAATGTGGTGAACATGTCCTACTGTTGAGAGCTAAGTGTGTGAACACGATTTGGTAAAGGTAGCGGTGAGAGGCCATGTAGGAGTACATGGTGGGTTGTCTCATTGCAGCCGTCCTCAGGAACTGAGTTCTGTGTTTGCGATCCATGAACAGTTACTACCACACATTGGGCTCCGGGCACTCCAAGCTCTCTCGACTTATTAATCAACCTGACCTCTGTCCAGGAGTTGCAACTAGTTTCTGGTGTTTGTAGGTTGTGTTAGTAGTCTACCAAGTGGCACCCGGTACAGGTGGGCTTGGGACAGACTAGGCACCATGGTCGGGTAGACCAAGCGCCGCCCGTTTGGTGGGCTTGGAACCCTGTACACATCGTTTGGGGCCGTGAGCGACACCCCGGCCGGATCTCCTTGCAGATGGAACCCGAATAGGCGATAAACCTGGACTAGAGACTTGTGTGGTTAGTCAGGTCGTGGCCGACTCCCTCGCCCGGCTTCCGCTTGAAGGTTGCCGAGGTACATGACGTGTACAGGGCGATAAGTGGCGAAAGCGTGTGTGAAGAAGTACACCCCTGCAGGGTTATCATTATCTATTCGAATAGCCGGATTCCTCGGATATGGAAACTTGGACCCCTTGCATAGTTCATAGACAAGTGAAAGTGGATACTCTAAAATACGCAAGATAAGCGTGAGTGCTATGGATGGCCTTCTCGTAGGGAGACGGGAGCGGATCCATAGTGGTGTATTGATATGGTGAATATGTGGACTCGTGTGCGCCACCTCAAAGAGATACTTGCAGTCGTAGTTCAGGATAGCCACCGAGTCAAAGCTGGCTTGCTGCAGTCAAACTCCACCACCCCCTTTATTGATACTGATGCATATGTAGTTAGTTCTGATGTAAGTCTTGCTGAGTACAATTGTACTCACGTTTGCCTATTTTATGTTTTTGCAGAGAGACTTCAGTCTCGCTAGTAGTACCGCTTGGACTTCGACGTTTAGCTTGATACCTCAGCTACGATCTTGTGCCCTCGGCAGGGTCTAGTGGATAGTCAGGCTTCTCAGCCTTTTTCATTTGTAGTTGTCTGTACTCAGACAAGTTAAGCTTCCGCATGTGCTTGTTGCTTGTATGCTCTGTATGTTGGGTCATGAGACCCATGTTTGTAATATCTCGCTCCTCGGAGCCTAATAAATAAATACTTGAGTCGTAGAGTCTTGTTGTGATGCCATGTTGTATTTACCCATATCGAGCATATTGTGTGTATGATTGAAATGCTTGGTATGTGTGGGATCCGACAATCTAGTTGTTTATCCTTGGCAGCCTCTCTTATGGGGAAATGTAGTCTAGTGCTTCCTTGAGCCATAGTAGTCCGCTACAGCCCGGTTCACCGGAGTCCTGCTAGCCCAGCACTACTGCTCAGGACACTTGACTGGCCGGCATGTGTTTCACTTCGTTCCTGTGTCTGTCCCTTCGGGGAAATGTCACGCGGTGAAATCCGGAGTCCTGCCTAGCCTGCTACAGCCCGGGTTACCGGAGTCCTGTCAGCCCAGTGCTACAGCCCGGATTCACACGCTGTTGACCGACATGCTCGAGGTTGATTCATGTATGCCTGTACCCATGGGTTAGTGCCGCTTTGGGTTCACGACTAGCCATGTCGGCCCGGGTTCTCTGTCATATGGATGCTAGCGACACTATCATATACGTGAGCCAAAAGGCGCAAACGGTCCCGGGCCAGGTAAGGTGGCACCCGTGGGAGTACCGTGCGTGAGGCCGCAAGGTGATATGATGTGTTACACGCTGGATCGATGTGGCTTAGGATCGGGGTCCTGACACTAGATGGCTTCCTCTCTCTCTTTTTGTAGCGACCAGACCTCAAACAGTCTGATCTCTGTGCACCAGTGTCATCCCTGGATCAGTAATGTTGACATGCACAGTACTTGAAGGATTTATAACAGAGTAGCAATCACACACTTATTACATTGAATGTCTCAAAAGAGAACTTATTACAAATAATATGGCTTAAGGCCATCTAATAACGATAACAACGGAAGGCTTGGAAGATAAGTGAGTCCATCAACTCCAAGGGCATCACTGAGTATAGAAGCACGACCTAAAGGCACCTTACTCGTCGTCTGGAAAGTCTGCAACATGAACGTTGCAGCCCGAAAACGGGTCAGCACATGGAATATGCTGGCAATGTAACACATAGAGAGTAGTGAATAGAAATAGGCTATACTACATGCATATATGGCTGGTGGAAAGCTCTATGGTTACAGTTTTGCGTAAAGCCAGTTTTTCCCTACTTCAAAAGGAATAAATTTTATTTTAACTATCATGGTGGTTGTTAAACATTGAGAGCGTTGACACCCTCTCAATCCCAATTAAACATCATCATTAAAACCCAAAAAAATTAATGAAAAGTCACATGATGAGATTCACATGATAATCCAAGTACTAGATACTCAAGACGTCCATAACCGGGGATACAGCTAATCATGACTAGTTTATACACTCTGCAGAGGTTTGTGCACTTTTCCCCACAAGACTCAATCTCCTCCGTTGGATTTCTCGCACTACATGGTGTTTGAGAAACAGATGACCGAGACATAGTCTTTCAGAAGCGTTAGCACCTTACGATGGGTAGACCGGTACACGTACATCCCCTACATCTGCTAGTCTACCACTGTAAGAGTTCACTCAACTTAATCAACTATGCTATAGCCCATAATAGCTTGTGGCTGCACACAGAAGTTTCTAGTATGAATAATCTCATGATCCCTTTGAGCCTGGGTGGCGGTCCATAAAAAAACAGGAAATCGCTGGAATAGCCAGGTGCCTCAATCCACCCAAATGTGTATTAAAGTTGACACCTTAAATAAACCATTAATTAACAATCTCACATCTGTCATGGATACACTCACCCAATCCACGTCTACTAGCATAGCATGTCAATATAAGCAAACATAGAAGTAACTCCCAAGGGTTTGATAATAAAATAGGTAATAGGTACTACCTCATCTACTTTCCCAAGACCCACAATTTAATTAGATCCTAATCATGCAATATTTGAGGATTGATCTAATGCAATAAAACTGGGTAGTAGGGAGGTATGATCAAAGTGTTACTTGCCTTGCTTATGATCCGTGAAACCTAGAGATTCGAAGTAGCAAGTGGCGCACTCCGGGTACTCTAACGCAATCAAACAAACAAGCATACAATAAGTACTCATCTAATGCACAGGTAAAACTCAAATAAGAGATCTAACTAGAAAGTTCAACTTAATAACTCCAGTTTGCAAAAAGAAACAAATTAAACGAAACAACGAAAGTCAAACGACGAAAGAAACAAGCTTCGTTTACTAATCTGAACCTAAGTCAAATTTTACAGAAGCAAAAACTTGTTTGAGTTGGTTAAACGGAAAGAGGGTTTCGAGACAAAACTCTAGGCGCTTGAACCGCCTGATTTCGATAAACGAGCGAAAAGTTATACTAAAACGAAAATCGGATTAGAAATCGCGATCAGAAAAAATCGCGGAAAATCCGAGAAAAAGAAAAAAATGACGAACAGGCTAACGAACGAACGTTCACTGTCTGCGATTAAACGACAAAAACCGTTTGTTAAAACGAACGTACGAACGAACGTCCACTAAATAAACTAAACCAGAACAAAACTACCGATCCAAAAAAAAAAAATAAACGGCCGCAGTTTTTATAAAAAAAACCGGGCGGTATACCGGTGAAGACCGGCGGCGGCTACCTTCGGCGACGACGAACTCCGACGGGGCGGCGGCGGTCGGTGGCGAGGTGGCGGGGCGGCGGCGGCTAGGGTTAGGGCGGGGCTGGGTGGCTCGGGCTGGGCTCCCCCGACTTATAAAGGCTGGCCGAGCTAGAGTCCGGGTCGGGTACGACCCAGCTAGGTCGGTTCGTTTTTTTAAATAGTTTCACGCAGAAAAACAAATAAAAGAAATACTAAACAGAATCCAAAAATCCCGAAATAAATTTTCCCCGACTTCTAAAATCAAGCCGGACAAGGTGAACATTTATTTGGGGCCTAAATGCAATTTTGAAAAATGCGCATTTTTCCTAAATTCAAATAAAACAACGAAAACTCCAAATTAAAATCTTATTTGATTTTTATTAAATCCTCAATATTTCTTTATTTTGGGAAATTCATTTTATTCCCTCTCTCTTATTTTTATAATTGAAATAATAGGTGAGGGTGGTCCTTCAGCTGATCTTCCTCTCGCTCCTAGGTGGCTTCATCCTCGGTGTGGTGGCTCCACTGAACCTTGCAAAACTTGATAACCATGCTGCGGGTGACTCGGCTGGCATATTCGAGAATCTTCACTGGTTTCTCCTCACAGGTCAAATCACTATCCAACTGAATCACTTCCAGCGGCACTATATCTTTTAGCGGTATATCAGCCATCTCTGTGTGGCACTTCTTCAACTGGGAAACGTGGAACACGTCATGAACTCCTGACAATCCTTCGGGCAACTCCAATTTGTAAGCAACTTCTCCCATACGCTCCAAAGCTTTGTATGGTCCCACAAAACGTGGCGCTAATTTTCCCTTAACTTCAAAACGCTTAACTCCTCGAAGCGGGGATACACGAAGATAAACTCTGTCTCCGACTTCGTAAACTATCTCCTTGCGTTTAGAATCTGCATAGCTCTTCTGCCTGGACTGGGCTACCTTGAGCCTATCGCGAATCAACTTCACCTTCTGTTCAGACTCCTTAATCAAATCTGGTCCAAACAACTGGCAGTCTCCAACTTCATCCCACAATAATGGTGTTCTGCACCTTCTTCCATACAAGGCTTCAAAAGGGGCCATCTTCAAACAGGATTGATAACTGTTGTTGTAAGAGAACTCTGCATACGGCAAATTGTCGTCCCAACTAGATCCATAATCTAGCGCACAAGCTCTCAGCATATCTTCCAAAATCTGATTAACTCTCTCGGTCTGTCCATCGATCTGCGGATGAAAGGCTGTACTAAACTCTAGCCTGGTACCCAAAGTTTCATGCAACTGATTCCAGAACTTTGAGGTAAACTGGGTTCTTCTATCCGATACAATGCTCCTCGGAACTCCATGCAGACATACGATCCTGATCTTAGCCAACTTGGCACTGCTGTAAGTAGTCTTCACTGGGATGAAATGAGCTACCTTCGTTAAGCGATCGACTACAACCCATATTGAGTCATAGCCTGAACGGGTCCTGGGTAATCCCGTGATAAAATCCATGCCTAGCTTATCCCACTTCCATTCGGGTATCGGCAATGGCTGTAGCAATCCTGCTGGCTTCTGATGCTCTGCCTTTACTCTCTGACATACATCACAAACTGCTACATACTCCGCAATATCCTTCTTCATTCTGGTCCACCAGAAAGTGTCTTTCAAATACAAATACATCTTGGTATTTCCTAGGTGAATCGAGTACGGCGAATCATGGGCCTCTTGCAAAATTAGCTTCCTGATCTCTGGGTCTTTAGGCACATAAACGCGGTCCTCAAACCATAAGGTATCATGTTCATCCTCACGAAATCCTTTGACTTTTCCTTTGCTCATCCTCTCTTTTACGGTGGCAATCTCCTTATCGGTCTTCTAAGCTTCTCTGATCTTATCCATCAGAGTTAACTGAATTTCCAATACTGCTACATAGCCTCTCGGAACTATCTCCAAACATAGCTCGCGAAGATCCTCCGCTAACTCCTTTGGTAATTCTCCGGTGATTAACGTGTTGACATGGCTCTTGTGGCTCAATGCGTCAGCTACTACGTTAGCCTTTCCTGGATGATAATGTAATCTCATATCATAATCCTTGATGAGCTCCAACCATCTCCTTTGCCTGAGATTCAACTCCTTCTGCGTGAAGATGTACTTCAAACTCTTGTGATCCGTGTACACCTCACAATGGTTTCCGATGACAAAATGTCTCCACGTATTCAAAGCGTGCACTACGGCTGCTAACTCCAAGTCATGTGTAGAATAATTCAACTCATGGGGCATAAGCTGTCGTGAAGCATATGGAACAACTCTTCCCTCCTGCATAAGCACAGCTCCAAGTCCTCGACGTGAAGCGTCGCAATACACCTCTAATCCTTGCGCTGATCTGGCAGAATCAACACTGGTGAGGTAATCAAACGTTTCTTCAACTCCTCGAAACTGGCCTCACATTCCTCAGTCCATTTGAACTTGGTATCCTTCTTCAACAACTCCGTCATAGGTGTGACACCCAAGTTTTATTTATATTTTTCAAAAGGTTTTATTTGACTTGAGGGGAGTGATTTTTTTTTTCAAGAGGACTCTCCCTCTCATACAATTTCCTTATGGCAAAAGTTTTATTTGGATTCACCCAAGGTCTGCCTTTGGTCTTGGGAGTCCTTGCTCTTCATTTGGGCTTAAGACAAAATGTTTTTTTTATTTGAGAAAGTAGCCTTTGAAAATCTTTTTGAGAATGCACTATGGCTTTTGGAAAAGTCCTTTGCCACTTGCAACTATCCCTCTTGCCATGGCATTGGTGCAAATACTCTCTCCTAACCTTTTCCCCACCTTTGGATCAAGATTTGCAACAAACCCAGCAAGTTGAACCTTCCCATGTGATCTTTTCCATTCAAATTCTATTCAAATAAATTTCTGTCTTCTCTTATAGCACTTGGAGTTTTGCAAGGGAACTCCTTTTTCTGTTTTGATTTTTGCCACCAAACCTTTTTCCCCTCCTAGTCCTTTGAACCATCAACCTAGAACTATGAAGATCCACTGGTCTCTAGTTCAAAATTTTCAAATTACATCTGCTGCAAGTTCGGACCAGATTTGTCAAATTTGGTGAAATTCATATCTACACTTCTCCAAAATTTCCACCAAAAACCAGGCAGCCTACTGGAGCAATGATAAGTCACTCCACCAAAAATCAGCCCCAGGAAAAATGCCTACATGCCTGAATCATTTCGTCGAACACCTTGCGTGCATTATTTCAGCCAAGTTCAGTTAACATTCAGTTTCAGTGTCGAACACGTTGATCATCTTCAGTCACGCGCCCACAGTGCCTTTGGCACGTTGCTCGACGCCTGGCTCGCTTGTCCGGAGCCCCGCACGCACGCTTGGCTTCTTCCTGGCATCGGTGGCGCCCTGGCCCGACCACGCCGGCGTGTCTCGCGGCGGCTGAACCGCCGTGGCAGCCAACAGGAAGCAGAACGGCGGCTCAACGCCGTTCCGCGCCGCCCAACCCCGTTGATGGCTCCGCGTGGCCATCTCCACGCCAGCGCACGCATGCAGCACCGTCGCCGTGGCGCGACGCGCACAGCGCGCGCTCTCTGCCGCCGTTGAGCCCGTGCGATCACCTCACCGTGGACAGACGCCATTACGCCGGGGCCAGCTCCGTTTAGTAGCGGAACGAGTCCAGTAACCTCCACTGATGCTGCCCGACCGCTCAAACCACCCTCTAATCCACTGCTCCGCCGTAATCGCTCGCCGGAGATTCTCCGTTTACGGCCACCCCGTCGATCTGCCTATAAATAGAGGCCCCGAGCTTCAACTCGAGCACCCACTAGCCCTGCACTCCCCCTAGAGCACGCCAGGCCTCTGGAAGAGCCCCGAGGAGGTCTCCTTCCTCGACTCCGACCGCCGTGACCCGCCACTGGATCCAGCCCGATTCGCCCCCGTGTGTGCTCCTCCACCTCCATTCTCCTGCCAGTAGCTTCTCCATGCATCCCTCATTCTGACCCGCACTTCAATTTGAAGCTTGCAGCCCTCCACCGGAGTTCCCCATCCTCACCCAAACCGCCGTCCGCCGGAGTTAGTGTCGCCGTCGACGTGGTGCTCCCCGTTGGACGAGTCCACCACCCACCGAAGCGGAAGAAGACACTGAAGCTCTTGGTACCCTCCGTTTCTCCTAATTCGCCGTAGTTCGACGCCGGCGTCCACCGCCGTCTTCGGGCGCCGGCGAGCCTTTTCAAACCTGACATGCGGACCCCGCATGTCGGCCTCTGTTCTTTTATTCGCGAACCGTTTTCTGTTGGCGCCTTCGGGCAAAATACGTTTTCTCTCTTGCGCTTGCGCATTTCCAAACGAACCGTTTTCTGTTTTCTCAGTTAGAACCCTGGGAAGTTTCTGTTTCATTACAGATGAGTCCCTGGATGAAAACCTTCATAACTTTTTATCAGAAGCATATTTTTGATTGATTCTTTTTCTGTTCTCTTCAAAATTTTGTCTAGTTTTTTATCAGATTTATTTGAAAAATATTTGCAATACTTTTTCTGCACCTCTCGGTATTCACGTTAGCGCGTATGTTTTCTCTATACCGTAGATACCGACGGAGGTGACGGGGCCGCGAACTTCACCGAGCTAGGCTCCGACTACTCTGAACCAGGCAAGCATGTTCGAACTTTTGATATGATGAGTGTCTTGGCATGTTTGCATATAGATAGTTTCATGGCATGTGTGAAGCATACCGACGAACCGTTCATTATGCATTGTTGGAGCAAGTAAGCCCGATGATTTCACACGTCGTTGGACGTGAGTATGCAAGGCCATGTGTTGGCATGAAGATGGGTAAGATGGCAGTGTTGTAGCATGCCAGTCTTAGGCCATGCAAGTTATCTTCAGTACCAACCCATATCGGTTGGGTTCAAATCCATTTCCTTTCCCTGTACTACCACATGTTTCCCGAAAGGGATATGGTTTAGTAAGATGCAAACCGCTTTCTGGGTACACACCAAAAAGGAGAGGCCGGGATGCTGGTTCCATGGCCCTGGATTAAAGCCAGGCATCCGGTCAGGGGGCATGGGTGTTTCCGGTTGGGACCGAGAGGGGGGCACCCCTTAGAGCGTGCGTATATAAATTTGATCCCATGCTATTCGAGATTGTGATCTCCCCGTCTCAATAGTTTTTCTTGGACGATGTTGAGGGTGATTCCTGGCATCGAAGAGTTGGATGGGTGTGTACTGGTTTGCTGTGTTTTCTTCTGAAATACCGTAACGGAACTAGTCCTAGTGACTACGGAAATCCATCGACTGTGGGAAATTTTTGTACAAACTCTGCAGAGCTCTATTTCCTTAAATCATCCTATCTATATCCAAGTTCCATGCTAACAGTCATGTGCCAGTTTGGTGACAGATTTCCGGGTGGGACACATGGGCACTAAGACCGATTAAATGATTATTCTTGTGGATGGACTAACCCGTTTAATTCCTTGAGTTGATTATATATATGATGAATGTATTATTTCCTTATTAGTCAAAAGCCCTTTATGTGGTGTCGCTCAGACGCCCGACTGTGGCATTTCTTTTAAAGCCCTTTATGTGGTGTCGCTCAGACGCCCGACTGTGGCATTTCTTTTAAAGCCCTTTATGTGGTGTCGCTCAGACGCCCGACTATGGCATTTCTTTTAAAGCCCTTTATGTGGTGTCGCTCAGACGCCCGATTGTGGCATTATTATTCCGCATTTCCGCTCGAGGAGTCTTTCAGACACTCGTTTGGCACCAGCATTATTATTCCGCATTTTCCGCTCGAGGAGTCTTTCAGACACTCGTTTGGCACCAGTATTATTATTCCGCATTTTCCGCTCGAGGAGTCTTTCAGACACTCGTTTGGCACCAGTATTATTATTCTGCATTTTCCGCTCGAGGAGTCTTTCAGACACTCGTTTGGCACCCATCATTATCACCTCTATGTCTGATCGTACTGGTTAACTTATCCATGTATTTCATGTTGGCATTTGTTATATCTTACGTCCGAACTGTCTTGCGAGTACTTTCAAAGTACTCACTGGCTTGTTGATTTGGCCAGATGCTGACGAAGGTGATCTCATGGATGAAGAGTTCGATAGCGAATCCAACGCCTAGAGGAGTCCCAGTCAGTCTCGTGCAACCCTGGAGTTGGTCACTGTTTCATATCCGCTTCCGCTACCCTAATAAATTCATCGAGCCTCACCTCGACGCTCGATGGGATGTTAGTTTGAGAATCCCATATCCACTCCCCACTGTGTTACTCCACCTCTACCATATTTGCGAGTCAGTAGTATGCCACCACTCCCTTGTGTCATTAATCGCCTTTATGTATAATTATTGGCACGCTTGTATTAAATTGTTGAGCATCGTCAGCTCAACCCTGTAATATATTTATGCTATTGGCTTATTATATCAAAAGTTTGTCTGCCAGTGAGGAGGTTTTATCTCAAACTGGATTCTAAAGATTGGTTTCTCAATAAATATTTTTTATTGGAAAACCGGTCGTGACAAGCTTGGTACCAGAGCCAGGCTGACTGTAGGAAGCCACTAGGTGCGATCGCTAATCGGTTATTAGCATGATATAGCTTATTCATGTTTTTGCAATAGTAGTCATTTTTCTGACAGTCAGCATATATTTATGATCTGACCATTCAGGATTTTTGCCTACTTTTGTAGATGGCCGACCGCAGCTGCGATTCTCAGACCTTCGCCAACGTGCCCGATGGGTTCGTCAAGCTTCTCTCCTTCGTCGTTCAAGTTGCGATGGGGCCGTCTGTGCACCCAGTCGTCACTCTCTGTCAGCACAGAGTCAACGACAGTCTGACTATGCACTAGGCCGCGGTGCAGTTCAAGGGAGGGCGTGGTGAGCTACGCCGCTTCCGGTGCTTGGGGAGAGCCATGCCTACGGAGAAGCATGCCATCCAGATGGCAGCCCGCGAGGCGATAGCTCATCTCAGGGATGCCCTTCCCGCGATGAAGGCTCGTCGCTACCGCTATCTTCCATGCCATGTGCCCTACACCTGTCACTACGCATTCTCCTGTCCCAGAGGAGAACGAGACGAGGCTTTTGAGATGCTTATTGAGTATCTCCGGGCCTTGGAGGCAGCCTTCGACAACTTGGTGGATGACTTTGTGGCCGCCCGCATGGACTCAGTCCACGGTTGTGCCGCCAACAGGAGGGAGCTCCTACCCACCGCACCGCCACTGACTTTTGTCTCGTCCTCTGCATCCCATGCTCCTGCTCGTCACCTGCCTACCACCGAGGAGTTCAACCGAGCCATTGCGCCCACTCCAGCGCGCACTGCACCACCCTTCGCGCCGACTCCAGTTCGTGCGATTCCGCCCCTGGCACCCGCTCCATCTGCTCGGCGCAGCACTACTCGCTTGGAGCCTATTAGCGAGGAAGAATTCGAGTCCCCGGCTTCGCTACGCCTCACCCTTGGCAGGGCCAAGGACGTCATCAACATCTCCGACTGAGTACGCTTAGCCGCCATGCGTTGCATCGCCATGTAAGATGTTGTGAGAAGTAGCTTGTTTGCGCATCATGAAAAATCTGGAGTAGTGCACTAGCCTAAATAACATGTCAGGGTTATGTACGCATATCCTGAGTGATGTATTGTATAATTATCGTCGCGTGTAAGATACGTAATGACGCAGTCCTTCTCTATGCGCAAATCGATTTGTTTTCCCTTGAGTAATCTTGGCTTTAAAAATTTATTTGTCAACCTTGTGCATTTTGGGTTTTATCTTCGCAACCCTTCCATTTTTCTTATGGGTTTTACAAATACATCCCCAGAGTGAAAAATGTCTCGTCCTTGGACTCGCTCCATGCCAGCCCCACCAGAGGAAAATTATGGCAATCAACCGGGCAACAATTTTGCACAAGGGCAGTCAAGTCAACACTATAATACTCAATCAGGCAACAATTTTACACGAGGTCAGACAAGTCAACAGGACAGTGAAACGGCACTTTCCCAAATGTGCCGCCTTTATGAACAGAATCAGCAACAACATCAGGAAATGATGAACCAAGTCATTAACATGGGAAATCACCATGGGCAGTATCCGCAGCATTCCAAGTTATCTGAGCTACAAAAGACACGTCCCTCAACATTTTCTCATACTGACAAGCCACTTGAGGCCGAAGACTGGCTTCGCGATATGGAGAGAAAGTTAACTATTGCAAAATGCTCAGACCCAGAAAAGGTACTGTACGCACCGCATTATCTCACGGGAGCAGCCGCATCCTGGTGGGAGAATTTTCTGCACACGCATCCCAACGAAAATGATATAACCTGGGATGATTTCAAAGAAGGTTTCCGTGGCGCGCATATTCCTAAGAGTATTATGAAAATCAAGAAAAGAGAGTTCGATGACCTCAAGCAAAGGAACATGACAGTGTCAGATTACAACAGCCAATTTACTCTGTTATCCCGCTACGCCAACGAAGAGCGTATGACTGAAAGCAAGAAAATGGAGAAGTTCCTTGACGGCCTAGCGCCCGCGCTTAAATGCCAACTGGTCATACACACTTTCCCAGATTTTAAGACGCTGGTGGATAAAGCTATTACTCTGGAAAATGAAAGGCGCAGTTTGGAAGATATCCGCAAGCGAAAAAGGGACCAGACTAACCATGCTCGCAATCACCGAAGTAAGACCGATTTTCAGAAGGGTGGGACGCACAAATCATCATCCAACGTCTCACGCCCAACAAAGAATTTTCATGCTAGGGACAAGGAGTTCACATATCGCCCAGGTGTTACTTGTTACGCCTGTGGAGAAGAAGGACACTATGCCAAGCAGTGTCCCAAGCCAAGAAGCTCAGCACCAAAGCCGAACAACGGCAACAATAATTCAGCGCCCAAGCGAAACAACTTCAATCCCAACAATAACCACAGGAAAGGTCATCTGAACCACGTGACCAAAGAGGAGGCACAAAACGCTCCGGATATCGTACTCGGTACGTTCCCTGTCAACACAATACCTGCAATGGTTTTGTTTGATTCTGGAGCTTCTCACTCTTTTATTTCGAAAACTTTTGCTTTGCAAAATAATTTTTCGATGCTTCCTTTGGAGAAATCCATGATCATCAAGTCCCCTGGAATTCAGCAAGTTACTCAGAATTACTGTCAGGATGTGATTATTGAGTTCAAAGGATTGAAGTTTCACGCCAATCTCATTGTGTTGGAAAATAAAGGACTAGATGTCATCCTAGGGATGGACTGGTTAACCACCAACAAAGGTTTCATTGATTGTTTCAATCGGACCGTGATTCTCACACACCACCATGGTAAGACAATAAGAGTATCCGCCAAAGAAAGGGAAATGCCCAGACAACCAAGACCAAACAAGGTGGACATTTCCGAATTAAACAAGGTCCCAGTAGTATGTGAATTTCCAGACGTATTTCCCGAAGAGCTACCAGGCATGCCACCAGACTGAGAGATAGAATTCAGCATTGAGCTAGCACCAGGGACCAACCCCATATACAAGAAACCATATAGAATGGCACCATCCGAGTTAGTTGAACTGAAGAAACAAATAAAGGAATTGCTTGACAAGGGATACATTCGAGCCAGTTCCTCACCATGGGGATCACCAATTTTGTTTGCCAAAAAGAAAGATGGAACACTGCGATTGTGTATTGACTACCGAGCACTCAACATGGTCACGATCAAGAACAAATACCTGATGCCAAGAATAAATGATTTATTCGATCAACTCGCTAAGGCCAAGGTATTCTCAAAAATCGACCTAAGGTCAGGATACCATCAATTAAAGGTACGAACAGAAGATATCCCCAAGACAGCCTTCACCTCCAGATATGGACTGTATGAGTTCACAGTAATGCCTTTTGGATTAACAAATGCCCCTGCATATTTTGTTCACCTCATGAACAAAGTATTTATGAAGTTTATGGACAAGTTCGTTGTGGTATTCATCGACGATATTTTAGTATACTCCAAAACACCAGAAGAACACGCTGAACATCTCAGAATTGTACTAGGAGAACTCAGGAAACACCAATTGTACGCCAAGTTCAGCAAGTGTGAATTTTGGTTAAGGCAAGTAGGCTTTCTAGGCCACGTGCTAACCCAAGACGGGATTGCCGTGGACCCAGAGAAAGTCAAGGCCGTACTTGGCTGGAAGTCACCAGCCAGCGTAACGGACATACGGAGTTTCTTGGGAATGGCAGGATATTACCGCAGATTTATTGAAGGATTCTCCACCATAGCCAAGCCAATGACGCAGTTGCTCAAGAAAGATAAGAAATTTGAATGGACAGAAGCCTGTGAGAAAAGTTTCCAAGAGCTAAAACGGAAATTAACAACAGCACCAGTATTGATTGTGCCAGACATACGCAAGAATTTTGAAGTATATTGTGACGCGTCCAGAAAGGGACTCGGATGCGTATTAATGCAAGAAGGCAAGGTTGTCGCATACGCTTCGAGGCAACTTCGCAAGCATGAGGAAAATTATCCCACTCATGACTTAGAAATGGCAGCAGTTATTCATGCACTCAAGGAATGGAGGCATTTCCTACTTGGAAATCGATGTGAAATATATACGGACCATAAAAGTCTCAAATATATTTTCACACAGCCAGAGCTGAATTTAAGGCAACGATGCTGGTTGGAGCTAGTAAAGGATTATGATGTCGGAATCCACTATCATCCTGGAAAAGCAAATGTAGTAGCCGATGCTCTTAGTCGGAACCCTAGCGCCGACAACAACAGTCTGCCCAACTTAAGACCCGAATTCCAACGGGAATTTGCCAGACTCAACTTGTTGATGGTAGCAGAAGGCACCATAACAAACTTGGAGATACAACCCAACCTTGTGAAAAGAATCAAAGAAGCCCAGCCGGGTCACCCCAGCATTGAAGGCATCAAAAGAAAGGTGAGTATGGGCAAGGCCTCGGAATTCATCATAGACGAAGAAGGGACACTATGGTACGGAAACAGACTCTGCGTGCCAGACATAGAAGACCTCAAACGGCAAATTCTAGCTGAAGCCCACACCGCTCCATATTCGATCCACCCTGGAGGAACCAAGATGTATAAGGATATCCAAGAAGGATTTTGGTGGCACGGTATGAAAAGGGACATAGCCACCTTCATTGCATGCTGCTACTCTTGTCAACGTATAAAGGCTGAACATCAGAGACCAGCCGGACTACTGCAACCAAATAAAATAGCTGAGTGGAAATGGGATGAAATAGGGATGGATTTCATTGTCGGACTACCTCGATCACGACACGGGAATGATGCCATATGGGTTATCACCGACAGATTGACTAAGGTGGCACATTTCATTCCAGTAAAGACGACCCACACCACTCAGAAGCTTGCTAAGATATATCTCTCTCGCATAGTTTGTCAGCACGGTGTCCCGAAGACTATAATATCTGACAGAGGAACACAGTTCGTCTCGAGATTCTGGGAGCAGTTACAACAGGCTCTAGGAACTCAACTAGCCTTCAGTACGGCATACCACCCCCAGACAGATGGACAAACAGAACGGGTAAACCAGATTTTAGAGGACATGCTGAGAGCATGTGTCCTCACCTATGGAACCAGTTGGGAAGACAGCCTGCCATACGCCGAGTTCGCGTACAACAACAGTCATCAGGCCAGCCTGCAAATGGCACCATTTGAAGCCTTGTATGGACGAAGATGTCGTACCCCGTTAAATTGGTCAGAGACCGGAGACAGCCGTATCTTTGGCCCAGACATGCTCAAGGAAGCCGAGGAAAAGGTCCAGTTAATCAGAGATCGACTCAAGACCGCCCAAAGCCGACAAAAGAGTTATTACGATCAGAAACGTCGTGGGGTCAACTTCGAACCCGGTGAATTCATGTACCTACGAGTGTCACCTATGAGGGGTTTGCAACGATTCAAAATTAAGGGAAAGCTAACGCCAAGGTTCATCGGACCATTCGGTATATTGGCACAGAGAGGCACTGTAGCCTACCAGCTAGACCTACCTAAGGAACTATCAGATATCCACAACGTATTCCACGTTTCACAATTAAGGAAATACGTGAGCAACCCAGAGAAACAAGTATCCCATGAGAACATAGACGTGCAGCCAGACCTCACTTATCGGGAACACCCAGTAAAGATATTAGAGGAGTCTGAAAGGAGGACCCAGCAGAAAACCGTCAATTTTTTCAAAGTTCAGTGGAGTAATCACACCGAAAGTGAAGCAACATGGGAAAGAGAGGACTTTCTTCGAACAGAGCATCCACATTTATTTAAGGATCAACTGAAATCTCGGGGACGAGATTTTTCCTAAGGGGGTAGGTGTTGTGACACCAAGTTTTATTTAGATTTTTCAAAAGGTTTTATTTGACTTGAGGGGAGTGATTTAAAATTATTTTCAAGAGGACTCTCCCTCTCATACAATTTCCTTATGGAAAAAGTTTTATTTGGATTCACCCAAGGTCTGCCTTTGGTCTTGGGAGTCCTTGCTCTTCATTTGGGCTTAAGACAAAATGTTTTTTTTTATTTGAGAAAGTAGCCTTTGAAAATCTTTTTGAGAATGCACTATGGCTTTTGGAAAAGTCCTTTGCCACTTGCAACTATCCCTCTTGCCATGGCATTGGTGCAAATACTCTCTCCTAACCTTTTCCCCACCTTTGGATCAAGATTTGCAACAAACCCAGCAAGTTGAACCTTCCCATGTGATCTTTTCCATTCAAATTCTATTCAAATAAATTTCTGTCTTCTCTTATAGCACTTGGAGTTTTGCAAGGGAACTCCTTTTTCTGTTTTGATTTTTGCCACCAAACCTTTTTCCCCTCCTAGTCCTTTGAACCATCAACCTAGAACTATGAAGATCCACTGGTCTCTAGTTCAAAATTTTCAAATTACATCTGCTGCAAGTTTGGACCAGATTTGTCAAATTTGGTGAAATTCATATCTACACTTCTCCAAAATTTCCACCAAAAATCAGGCAGCCTACTGGAGCAATGATAAGTCACTCCACCAAAAATCAGCCCCAGGAAAAATGCCTACATGCCTGAATCATTTCGTCGAACACCTTGCGTGCACTATTTCAGCCAAGTTCAGTTAACATTCAGTTTCAGTGTCGAACACGTTGATCATCTTCAGTCACGCGCCCACAGTGCCTTTGGCACGTTGCTCGACGCCTGGCTCGCTTGTCCGGAGCCCCGCACGCACGCTTGGCTTCTTCCTGGCGTCGGTGGCGCCCTGGCCCGACCACGCCGGCGTGTCTCGCGGCGGCTGAACCGCCATGGCAGCCAATAGGAAGCAGAACGGTGGCTCAACAGCGTTCCGCGCCGCCCAATCCCGCTGATGGCTCCGCGTGGCCATCTCCACGCCAGCGCACGCATGCAGCACCGTCGCCGTGGCGCGACGCGCATAGCGCGCGCTCTCTGCCGCCGTTGAGCCCGTGCGGTCACCTCACCGTGGACAGATGCCATTACGCCGGGGCCAGCTCCGTTTAGTAGCGGAACGAGTCTAGTAACCTCCACTGATGCTGCCCGACCGCTCAAACCACCCTCTAATCCACTGCTCCGCCGTAATCGCTCGCCGAAGATTCTCCGTTTACGGCCACCCCGTCGATCTGCCTATAAATAGAGGCCCCGAGCTTCAACTCGAGCACCCACTAGCCCTGCACTCCCCCTAGAGCACGCCAGGCCTTTGGAAGAGCCCTGAGGAGGTCTCCTTCCTCGACTCCGACCGCCGCGACCCGCCACTGGATCCAGCCCGATTCGCCCCCGTGTGTGCTCCTCCACCTCCATTCTCCTGCCAGTAGCTTCTCCATGCATCCCTCATTCTGACCCGCACTTCAATTTGAAGCTTGCAGCCCTCCACCGGAGTTCCCCATCCTCACCCGAACCGCCGTCCGCCGGAGTTAGTGTCGCCGTCGACGTGGTGCTCCCCGTTGGACGAGTCCACCACCCACCAAAGCGGAAGAAGACGCTGAAGCTCTTGGTACCCTCCGTTTCTCCTAATTCGCCGTAGTTCGACGCCGGCGTCCACCGCCGTCTTCGGGCGCCGGCGAGCCTTTTCAAACCTGACATGCGGACCCCGCATGTCAGCCTATGTTCTTTTATTCGTGAACCGTTTTCTGTTGGCGCCTTCGGGCAAAATACGTTTTCTCTCTTGCGCTTGCGCATTTCCAAACGAACCGTTTTTTGTTTTCTCAGTTAGAACCCTGGGAAGTTTCTGTTTCATTACAGATGAGTCCCTGGATGAAAACCTTCATAACTTTTTATCAGAAGCATATTTTTGATTGATTCTTTTTCTGTTCTCTTCAAAATTTTGTCTAGTTTTTTATCAGATTTATTTGAAAAATATTTGCAATACTTTTTCTGCACCTCTCGGTATTCACGTTAGCGCGTATGTTTTCTCTATACCGTAGATACCGACGGAGGTGACGGGGCCGCGAACTTCACCGAGCTAGGCTCCGACTACTCTGAACCAGGCAAGCATGTTCGAACTTTTGATATGATGAGTGTCTTGGCATGTTTGCATATAGATAGTTTCATGGCATGTGTGAAGCATACCGACGAACCGTTCATTATGCATTGTTGGAGCAAGTAAGCCCGATGATTTCACACGTCGTTGGACGTGAGTATGCAAGGCCATGTGTTGGCATGAAGATGGGTAAGATGGCAGTGTTGTAGCATGCCAGTCTTAGGCCATGCAAGTTATCTTCAGTACCAACCCATATCGGTTGGGTTCAAATCCATTTCCTTTCCCTGTACTACCACATGTTTCCCGAAAGGGATATGGTTTAGTAAGATGCAAACCGCTTTCTGGGTACACACCAAAAAGGAGAGGCCGGGATGCTGGTTCCATGGCCCTGGATTAAAGCCAGGCATCCGGTCAGGGGGCATGGGTGTTTCCGGTTGGGACCGAGAGGGGGGCACCCCTTAGAGCGCGCGTATATAAATTTGATCCCATGCTATTCGAGATTGTGATCTCCCCGTCTCAATAGTTTTTCTTGGACGATGTTGAGGGTGATTCCTGGCATCGAAGAGTTGGATGGGTGTGTACTGGTTTGCTGTGTTTTCTTCTGAAATACCGTAACGGAACTAGTCCTAGTGACTACGGAAATCCATCGACTGTGGGAAATTTTTGTACAAACTCTGCAGAGCTCTATTTCCTTAAATCATCCTATCTATATTCAAGTTCCATGCTAACAGTCATGTGCCAGTTTGGTGATAGATTTCCGGGTGGGACACATGGGCACTAAGACCGGTTAAATGATTATTCTTGTGGATGGACTAACCCGTTTAATTCCTTGAGTTGATTATATATATGATGAATGTATTATTTCCTTATTAGTCAAAAGCCCTTTATGTGGTGTCGCTCAGACGCCCGACTGTGGCATTTCTTTTAAAGCCCTTTATGTGGTGTCGCTCAGACGCCCGACTGTGGCATTTCTTTTAAAGCCCTTTATGTGGTGTCGCTCAGACGCCCGACTGTGGCATTTCTTTTAAAGCCCTTTATGTGGTGTCGCTCAGACGCCCGATTGTGGCATTATTATTCCGCATTTCCGCTCGAGGAGTCTTTCAGACACTCGTTTGGCACCAGCATTATTATTCCGCATTTTCCGCTCGAGGAGTCTTTCAGACACTCGTTTGGCACCAGTATTATTATTCCGCATTTTCCGCTCGAGGAGTCTTTCAGACACTCGTTTGGCACCAGTATTATTATTCTGCATTTTCCGCTCGAGGAGTCTTTCAGACACTCGTTTGGCACCCAGCATTATCACCTCTATGTCTGATCGTACTGGTTAACTTATCCATGTATTTCATGTTGGCATTTGTTATATCTTACGTCCGAACTGTCTTGCGAGTACTTTCAAAGTACTCACTGGCTTGTTGATTTGGCCAGATGCTGACGAAGGTGATCTCATGGATGAAGAGTTGGATAGCGAATCCGACGCCTAGAGGAGTCCCAGTCAGTCTCGTGCAACCCTGGAGTTGGTCACTGTTTCATATCCGCTTCCGCTACCCTAATAAATTCATCGAGCCTCACCTCGACGTTCGATGGGATGTTAGTTTGAGAATCCCATATCCACTCCCCACTGTGTTACTCCACCTCTACCATATTTGCGAGTCAGTAGTATGCCACCACTCCCTTGTGTCATTAATCGCCTTTATGTATAATTATTGGCACGCTTGTATTAAATTGTTGAGCATCGTCAGCTCAACCCTGTAATATATTTATGCTACTGGCTTATTGTATCAAAAGTTTGTCTGCCAGTGAGGAGGTTTTATCTCAAACTGGATTCTAAAGATTGGTTTCTCAATAAATATTTTTTATTGGAAAACCGGTCGTGACAATAGGTTTTTCAATCTTCGAGAAATTTTCAATGAATCTCCAGTAGTATCCTGCGAGTCCAAGAAAACTCTGGATCTCTCCAACTGTTGTTGGGGCTTCCCAATTTGTCATAGTGACAACTGTCAGATCACGGGTTTCGGCAGACCTTTAAGGTTTGAACTCTGGGGTGCGCGCGGAGATTATGCCTTCTACCTCTCCGTCTCGCAAGGATCTAAACTACAGAGCGAACAACACAAGAGACACAGGGTTTATACTAGTTCGGGCCACCATTGTGGTGTAATACCCTACTCTAGTTTGTGGTGGATGGATTGCCTCTTGGGCTGATGAGGATGAACAGTACAGGGAAGAACGGCCTCGCGAGGGTCTGTTCTTAGCTAGGGGATGAACTGCTGGGGGAGTTCGGTCGCCCTTCTTACTCTCTGGGTGTGTTGCTACGTTCTAGCTTGGTTTCTCTTCCTACCCAGGGGGTGGCTAGTCCTATTTATAGGCAAAGGCCCTGGGCCTCTTCCCAAATATTTGAGCGGGAAGGGCGTCAACAATTGGCCAATTCAAAGGGGAACATCTGGTACACTTATCCTGACTAAAGTTGGTCTTTGCCAGCCAAAGGCCTTGTGGTGACGCCGTTCTGGGCTCCATGGTGACCTCCTTCCCACCGTTGGACTGGCCTTGGTCTTGTTGCACCGAAATGGGTGCCTTTGCTTGATCCTCTCGCCTGCGCTTGCCCCCTTTGCACCAAAGAGGAAAGGGGAACGCTGCACGGGCTGGCGCCCGCCTGGCACCCTTGGTCGTCATGGCTTGCGTCATGGGCACCTCGCGAGGTACCCTGCCTTGATCTCTCCGCCTCCTCGCGAGCCGTCCTGAGGAGGCCGCGCCTGAGGAAGCGCCGTGTCGTCCGCCCCACGAGGCTTGGCCCCTCGCGAGGGTCTTGGGTCTTGTGTTGATGAAGACGGGCCGCGCTGGGCCCCTATTTGAGCCACGCCGCAGGCAGGCAAGTCTGGGGACCCTCGTTCCCAGAACGCCGACAGTAGCCCCCGGGCCCAAGGCGCGCATGGACTTGGCCATGCTGAAAGGCGAAAGGGCAAGGGCGAAGTGCCGCGGGCCCTAACAGCCTGCGGCCTTGGGCGCTGCGTGGCGGTTGATTGGACGTGGGCGTCTCCACTTCCCCACGACGCCTTGGTGACTGCGCGGATTGGACAAGTCCCTGCATGCAAATCGTGTCATGATTACCTGCGGTCGTGGAGGCCAACAGTTGGCCTTCGCCGGCTATATGTATGGCATCGCACGTGTCCTTCTAGCCCGTCTCTTCTTGCTTCCTCTTCTGCCTCAGTTCCTGCTCCGTCTTGGTGTGATGGCTCCAATTCGCCGGTTTTCTGCGACGGAGAAGGGAAAGGCTCCTCGAGAGGGACCAGATCCTCTCCCGCCAAAGAAGCGACCTGCTCCCCTCGGCCGCGATGAGGAGGGCAGCCAGGTGGCGCCGAGGCCTTGGTATGAGCGGCCTCCGCCGGGGTTCCTGCTTCCTTTGTATGCCCACGCCGAGGGCCTTGGAAGAGGAGATGCCGATCCCCTCGGCCAGCGCCGCCGCCGGCGCCGGAGGGTCACGAAGGTGGGGGTCGTTCCTCCTGGAGTCCACGCCAAGGGCTCCTCCCGCGAGCTCGTGCTCCACGCCGCCATGCCTCCGTGAACTTGGATTCACTTTCCTCCCTTCTTCGCCATCGTCTTCCCGCGGGGAAGACTCCTGGAGCTGTGGCCGCAGCACGCCGACTGCAGCACTCCCGCGACCGAGGTAGAAGTCGCGGTCCTTGCCTCGGGTGAGGTCTTTATGACTCGCGGCTGGGGCGAGATCGCTCAGGGTTGCAGAGCGAGGGGCGCCCTCACGATCCACCTGGAGTACGATGGCGCTTTGGTGATGTTCTTCAAGGTCTTCGACACGAGTGGGCGCCGGCTGGAGTGCTGCCCCGGGGGAGGCAGCCAGGACCTCAGCATGGCGGCGGCTGGGCCCGCCGACCGCCCCCTGGACAGCTCAACAAGCGATGGGAGCGCCGGAGGATCTAGCGATCCCAGCGATGTCTTCGCGACTCCGGAGACGAGCGACGGCAGCTACGAACCCGCGAGCCGGCGCCACTCCCGGAGCAGGGCGGGTTCGCTTGGCCGTCGCCGACCTTGATCTGGATGGGGTTGGTGCCGGCGCTTGATGACCCACTGTGGATGATGGCGTCTTTTGCAGGGGCGCGTGTAGTCAGCACCCTTTAGGATCCGTTCCCTGCAAGGAATCACATTGCGCCCCATTGGGGCTTGTAAGGCGGCTGTGATCCTTGTTGTTAATATGTAACCCTTGCAATGGATTTGTGCGAATCGCAAATTCCGTCGTAGTTCGGTCCCCCCTTTCGCACCTCGCGAGGGCTTGGTGCTCTGCGTCGACAGATCCCAGTCTCAAGGCGGCGTCAGCCTTTGCTGGTATGCCAGGTCGCGATGCCGTGGTCAAGGCCAGGAGGTGAGCGACCCGGGGTCCAGTAAGAGCCCCTGAGTCGCGATGCTCAGGAGGTCCCCTTTGGCGCCCAAGCAGCCGTTGCTTGGTGTGAAAGGGAAGCAACGTCGCTAGTACGGAGTCGCTTCAGGTGCGGGGGTAGTGCCACGGTAGCTAATGCTTTGGATGATGACTTATCTCTGAGAATCGGGGATCGCCCCTAGCACGTCGTCGGGTCCGGGGGCAATTTGGACGGAGCTGCTTGACGAGGTCCTCGCGTGACCCTTCTCCCTCGCCTCTGCTCCCCTTTCTGCTCTACGTTCTCGGGTCCCGGCCCTCGAGCTGGTCTCAGCCGTCGCTGGTATGCCAGGTCGCGATGCCATGGACAAGGCCAGAGGGTGAGGGCTGGAGAGCCAGTAGGAGCCCTGAGTCGCGATGCTCAGGCACCCCCCCTTTAAGGTGCAAGCGGTTTGCGTAGGCGAGGGTGAAGGAAAACGCCGTGAGGGCCCTGGCTAGTGCAGTTTCCCCTAAGGATCCTGCAGATTCATCACAGAAAGGAGATGGGGCTGCCATGGCAGTAATCAGGTGATCGTTAGTTGCTCAAGAGCTCGTTGGTTGGAGCAGGTGAGGTGTATCAGGGCACCCGTGAGCCAGCGCGGGACTCATGAGGCCCTACCCCTTAGGCGGGTTGCGCCTGACACTGGGCCGTATCTTGAGATGTGTTCCTGCAAAATTTGGTTAGATGCCGGCACTCTACGTCCTCGGGTCCCGGCCCTCGAGCTTGTCTCAGCCGTCGCTGGTATGCCAGGTCGCGATGCCGTGGACAAGGCCAGAGGGTGAGGGCTGGAGAGCTAGTAAGAGCCCTGAGTCGCGATGCTCCGGCACCCCCCCTTTAACGTGCAAGTGGTCGACATGGAGAAGAAGAGGCGCCGTGGACGGCATCAAGTAATCAGGCATGATAGGCGGATGCATAATCGAAAATAAACACGGGGGAGATACACGCCGCTGGGCCTAGCCCAAGCAGCTTGGGGATGATGCAGCCCGAGGGGCGCCCCCAGCAAAGCAAGCTAACGACTGAAGGAAATAAAAAGGGATACATGCCCCGGGGATGGACCCACGCGGCCTGGGAGTAACGCAACCCTGGGAGGGCGCTCCCAGCTGGGAATGAAACTTGAAAGATGTCACCTGAAGATGTCGTCGGCGAAGTGGCGTTGGTGCAGCAGACTCGGTGGGCTGCGGAAGCCGATCCTCACGAGCCCCTAGGCCCTGGGGCCTCGGGAGGCTCCGGAGGCACTGGTGGCTCCTCGCGGGCTATCTCCATCTCCGCCAGAGCCGCAGAACGCCTGTCTTCCTGAGCCTCCAAGATGCCCCTCATGAGGCGTTGGTATGCCGCAGCCATGCTCGGCAGGCCGTAAGGCATGCGAACATAGCTGTGGGGCGGTCCTCCGCAGCGCCCCACTTGGGAGGGCCAGAGGCGCTCCGTCGTGGCGATCTGATTGAGCCCTGGTACGTCGATGTAGATGCGCAGCCCACCATCCTCGCCTGGATGTGGAGCCACAGCTGGTGGACGACGGCAACCTCTCATGATCCTTGACTCCTGTAGTTCTTGAATGGCCTTGTTAATGAACTCCTGCTGGTCTGACCTTCCTCGCCTGGCTCCCTCTCGAGGGGATCGCGCTTCGAAGCACGACTCCACATGGTGCCCAAGTGCCTCCCTCGTGACCCTGGCAAGGTCGGTGGCCCTCCAGGTGAGAGCCCCCGAGCCCTGCCTGAGGAGGGCACCGGGCGCGCTTTCCTATGCGATGGAAGGAGGGTCCCCCTGGGAAGACACGGGCCCTGAAGGGCCTGCCTCCTGAGGGATTGAGCCTGGCGACGTCTTCTTCTTCTTGGGGGTGGTCTCAGGAAGCCTCCTGCTTCCGCGGTCCGGGTCTTCTAGCGACGCGGCCTGAAAAGCTCGCTCCAGGGAACACACTGCATCCTTCTCTTCACAAGGCACCGTGATGACGCCGCCACTTCCCGGCATCTTGAGGACGTTGTAGCCGTGGTGAGTCACGGCCATGAACTTGGCCAGCGCTGGGTACCCGAGGATGGCGTTGTACGGCAGTCAGATGTGGGCGACGTCGAAGTCGATGAGCTCGGTGCGGTAGTTGCTGCGGGCCCCGAAGGTGACAGGGAGGCGGACCTGCCCGATCAGGACTGTGGAACCGTCGGTGACTCCGGAGAAAGGCTTGGTTGGCTGAAGCTGGTCATAGGGCACTTGGAGGTTGTTGAATGTTTCCACGGACAAGACGTTGAGCCCTGCTCCACCGTCGATGAGGGTCCGGGTTGTCGGATTCTGGGTTCCGGCAGACCCTTAAGGTTCGAACTCTGGGGTGCGCGCGAAGATCGAACCCTCCACCTCTCCATCTTGTCAGGATCTAGCTACTGCAAGAACAACACAAGAGACACAGGGTTTATACTAGTTCGGGCCACCATTGTGCTGTAATACCCTACTCTAGTTTGTGGTGGGTGGATTGCCTCTTGGGCTGATGAGGACGAACAGTACAAGGAAGAACGACCTCGCGAGGGTCTGTTCTTGGCTAGGGGATGAACTGCTAGGGGGAGTTCGATCGCCCTTCTTTTTCTCTCTCTCTCTCTACTTGCTCTAGATACTGAATCAGATGCCTCTACCCTGGGGGTGGCTAGTCCTATTTATAGGCAAAGGCCCTGGGCCTCTTCCCAAATATTGAGCGGGAAGGGCGCCAACAATTGGCCAATTTGAAGGGGAACATCGGGTACACTTATCCTGACTAAAGTTGGTCTTCGCCTGCCAAAGGCTCTGGTGATGACACCGGCTTGGGCTCCACAGTGACTTCCTCCTTGTCGTGGAGCTGGTCTTGGTCTCGTTACACCGAAATAGATACCTTTGCTTGATCCCCTCGCCTGCGCTTGCCCCCTTTGCACCAAAGAGGAAAGGGGAACATTGCGCGGGCTGGCGCCCGCCTGGCACCCTTGGTCGTCATGGCTTGCATCATGGGCACATCGTGAGGTACTCCACCTTGATCTCTCCGCCTCCTCGCGAGCTAGCCTAAGGAGGCCGTGCTTGAGGAAGCGCCGTGTCGTCTGCCTCGCGAGGCTTGGCCCCTCGCGAGGGTCTTGAGCCTTGTGTTGATGAAGATGGGCCACGTTGGGCCAACACTCGAGCCATGCCGCAGGCCGCAGGCAGGCAAGTCTGGGGACCCCCATTCCCAGAACGCCGACACTGGTGACCAGAACGTTGCTGATGACTGGGGAACAAAGCATCGGAAGGACTCCGGCTGTGGCCGCGCACTTGAGCTGGTCTGCTGAGCTGAACGTGATGGCACACGCTGACCACTTGAGGGGGCGCATTGCTTCGAGCTTGGGGAGGACTGCATTCACTTCGCGGGCAAACTGCTTGAAGATGCGTTGAGAGGCTAGGGCTTGAGCTCCGCCCAGGATGCAGGCGATTGCGCGCGGTTCTTGGAAGCCCCCAGCCACCTCGTCTTGGTGGTGGTCTTCATTCCTCCTTGGCTGAGGCTGCAGCGGCGGCAGTCCTGGGTTGCCGTGAGGGCGATCCTCACGAGGCTGATCCCTCCAGTCCCCCTCGCGAGGCGGGTCCCGCCAGCGGTCCTCGCGAGGTTGGTCGCGCCACCCTTAACGCGGGCCACGATCTTCCCAGCGTCCTGGGTTTCTTCCTCCTCCTCGGCCGTAGCCCCGGTCAGCACGGTCAGGGCGACGGCCGATTCTTCCTTCTCGCACGACGCGGAGTTCTTGGCATTCGTTGGTGTTGTGGGTGTGGAGGTCCTGGTACACGCAGTACCGGCTGCCCCTAGAGGATTCGGGCAGATCCTTGCCCCGCTTGGTGTCTGGTTCCGCCGCGAGTACGGCAGCCCCCTTGCGCTTCACGTCCTTAGCCTTGGGCTTCTTCTCTTCTGGGTCTGCAGCAGGCAGCTCGAGGAGGGAGAGGCGTCCTTCCTCTGCCCTGGCGCACTTGGTCACCAAGTTGAACAGCTCCAGGGAGGTGCAGAGGTCTTCATGCATCGCCAGCTCCTCCTTCATCTTGACGTCGCGCACGCCATCGGAGAAGGCCGAGATGATGGCTTCCTCGGATACCCTGGGGATCTTGAGGCGCGCGCTGTTGAAGCGCTGTATGTACTTTTGTAGGGTCTCCCCAGGTTGCTGCTTGATGCGGCGCATGTCGCTCACGGCGGGAGGCCGGTCGCGGGTACCTTGGATGTTGGCGATGAAGCGAGTACGCATCTGGTCCCAGGAAGAGATCGTGCCTGGGGCCAGGTTCAGGAGCCAAGTGCGAGCACCTTCCTTCAGCGCCATGGGGAACCAGTTCGCCATGACCTTTTCGTCCCCGCTGGCAGCTTCGATTCCCAGCTCGTAGAGCTGGAGGAACTCTGCGGGATCAGTTGTGCCGTTGTAGCGAGGGGGCAGGTCCGGCTTGAACTTGCCGGGCCATGCGACGCTGCGCAGCTCGGTGGTGTAGGCGCGGCAGCCTGCGGTGGCCACGGGAGGCTTTGGTTGAGGGAGAGCTTGGCCTTGCGGGTCCCCTTGCGCTGCTGCTGGGAGCAGCGCGGGGTCTTGACGCGCCGGAGCTGGAGCGGGGTCTCGGCGAGACGGAGCTGGGAGCGCTCGGGCAGCCTCTTGCGGTCGAGGGACTTCTTGGCAGCTCCGTTCCTGCTGGGCTGGCGCCTGACGGAGCGGGTTCTGACCAGGGGTTGTGCGCCTTGGAGCCATGGCGTCTTCTTGGAGAGGGGGCGGCTGGTACGCCCCCGGAGCTTCATTGCCCACGCGGGGCGGAGTGCGGCGCAGCGATGCAGACGGCGCGGGAGAGTCCCCCTGCGGCGCGGACGAGCTCGGCGACGCGGTCGAGCCACTCCTCGTAGACCTCGTCGACGGGGCGGTAGCGTAGGAGCTCGTTCGCCGGGTTGAGCGCAGCTCGAGCCTCCAAGGGTGCACGGAGCGCGCGGGACGAAGAGCCGGCCGGGGTGAGTGACGGAGTAGCGGTGCAGCCGTCTTGCCGCACAGACGGGTGCTGAGACGATGCTTGCTGCTCGTTCCCCGCCGGGCCGGTGGCGGCATTGACGGCGGGCGACGGAGAACGACGAGGACGCCCACCGACGGGGGCCGTCTGGGCGACGCGGGAAGCGATGGCGGCCCGGCGCTCGGCGCGGGCCCGACGAGCGTCAGACATGGATGCGACGGTCGGAGGAGAGCGGAGCGATGGAAGACAGATTCCGGCGCACCCCTACCTGGCGCGCCAAATGTCGGATCACGGGTTTCGGCAGACCCTTAAGGTTCGAACTCTGGGGTGCGCGCGGAGATTATGCCTTCTACCTCTCCGTCTCACAAGGATCTAAACTACAGAGCGAACAACACAAGAGACACAGGGTTTATACTAGTTCGGGCCACCATTGTGGTGTAATACCCTACTCTAGTTTGTGGTGGATGGATTGCCTCTTGGGCTGATGAGGATGAACAGTACAGGGAAGAACAGCCTCGCGAGGGTCTGTTCTTAGCTAGGGGATGAACTGCTGGGGGAGTTCGGTCGCCCTTCTTACTCTCTGGGTGTGTTGCTACGTTCTAGCTTGGTTTCTCTTCCTACCCTGGGGGTGGCTAGTCCTATTTATAGGCAAAGGCCCTGGGCCTCTTCCAAAATATTTGAGCGGGAAGGGCGCCAACAATTGGCCAATTTGAAGGGGAACATCTGGTACACTTATCCTGACTAAAGTTGGTCTTCGCCTGCCAAAGGCCCTGTGGTGACGCCGTTCTGGGCTCCATGGTGACCTCCTTCCCACCGTTGGACTGGTCTTGGTCTTGTTGCACCGAAATGGGTGTTATTGCTTGATCCTCTCGCCTGCTCTTGCCTCCTTTGCACCAAAGAGGAAAGGGGAACGCTGCGCGGGCTGGCGCCCGCCTGGCACCCTTGGTCGTCACGGCTTGCGTCATGGGCACCTCGCGAGGTACCCTGCCTTGATCTCTCCGCCTCCTCGCGAGCCGTCCTGAGGAGGCCGCGCCTGAGGAAGCGCCGTGTCGTCCGCCCCGTGAGGCTTGGCCCCTCACGAGGGTCTTGGGTCTTGTGTTGATGAAGACGGGCCGCGCTGGGCCCCTATTTGATCCACGCCGCAGGCCGCAGGCAGGCAAGTCTGGGGACCCCCGTTCCGAGAACGCCGACAACAACCTTGGTGGGATCTACCGCTATTCCTTCTCCGGATATAACATGTCCGAGGAATCCAACTTCCTTCAACCAAAACTCACATTTGCTGAACTTGGCGTATAACTGATGTTCTCTGAGCTTACCAAGTACCAAACGCAAATGTTCTTTATGTTCTTCTTCACTCTTCGAGTAAACCAGAATATCATCAATGAACACTACGACGAACTTATCCAAAAACTCCATAAATACTTTGTTTATCATGTTCATAAAATAGGCAGGTGCGTTAGTCAAACCAAATATCATAATGGTATACTCATACAGCCCATACCTTGTGGTAAAAGCTGTCTTAGGTATGTCCTGCTCTCGAATCTTCAACTGATGGTATCCTGATCGCAAATCGATCTTGGAAAATACCTTAGCTCCTTGCAATTGGTCAAACAAATCATTGATCATCGGCAGTGGGTACTTATTCTTGATCGTCACTTCATTCAATCCTCGATAGTCAACAACCATCCTTAACGATCCATCCTTCTTTTCCACTAGAAGTACTGGTGATCCCCAAGGTGACGAACTTGGGCGAATATATCCCTTATCCAGTAACTCCTTAATCTGCTTCTTAATCTCCTCCAAATCCTTTGCAGGCATTCTATACGGTCTCTTAGATATTGGTCCTGTCCTTGGAAAAAAGCTCAATCAAAAACTCAATGTCTCTATCCGGTGGCATGCCTCGCAACTCTTCTGGAAATACATCCGGAAAATCCTTTACCACCAGTACTTCCTCCTGTACAACTCCTGATAAGGAATTTACTTGAGTCCTATTCGGCACATGCCGTGATACATACTTGATCCTTCTTCCTTCTGGGGTGGTAAGCAAAATCGACTTACTAGCGCAATCGATGTTTCCTCCATACATCGATAGCCAATCCATACCCAGAATTACATCCAAACCTTGCGATTCCAAAATGATCAAATCCGAGGGAAACACATGCCTACCTATACTCAATGGCACCTGAAAACATCCACTACTGGCCATATACTCCGCTCCTGGTGAGCTTACTAACATAGGTGTCTTAAGAACATTGGTGGGCAGTTTATACTTATCCACAAATCCCCTTGATATGTATGAATGCGATGCACCAGTATAAAAAAGAACGATTGCAGTAAAAGACTTAACCAAAAACTTACCGATTACTGCATCTGGCTGGGCTTCAACCTCCTCCACGTTAATGTGGTTCACCTGTCCCCTGTGAAAAGGGTTTGGCTTCTTCCCAGAGCTTCCATTGCCATTTCCATTCTGGGCTTCAGGACATTCATTGGCATAATGTCTGGTCTTCTGACACTTAAAGCAAGTGACATGGCTCAGGTCTCTCTTGGCTGGGGTTGATGGGTTGGTATGATTCTGACCGTTGCTTCCCCCATTCCCATTACCATTCTTGGGGCCATTATGATTATGCGAACTCCCTCCTCCATGGGTATGCTGAAAATGACCTCCCGATTTCGGGGTAAAACGTGGCTTCTGCTGAGCTCCTGAATTGTATTTCCCTTGTCCATACTTCCTCTTGCGGTTCTCAATCTGCTGCTGCTTCCCTTCAATCATAAGAGCACGATCTACCAACTCCTGGTAGTTGTTGAAAGTTGCTACCATCAACTACATGCTCAACTCATCATTCAGTCCTTCCAGAAACTTCTCCTGCTTAGCTGCATCCGTAGCAACATCATCCGGGGCATAACGTGCTAACTTGCTAAAGTCATCCACGTATTGGCCAATAGTCCGTCCTCCTTGGCGCAAGTTACGAAACTCACGCTTCTTCATGGCCATAGCTCCTGCTGAAACATGGGCAGTACGGAAAGCTTGATGAAACTGATCCCATGTGACAGTGTCTACAGGATGAGTGGCTGTAAAATTCTCCCACCATGATGTTGCGGGTCCTTCAAGCTGATGTGCGGCAAATCCCACCTTTTCCGCATCTGTGCATCCTGCTGTGGTCAATTCCCTCCCTGTCTTGCGGAGCCAATCATCTGCCACTATCGGCTCGGTGCTACTAGAGAACACCGGTGGATTCAGTCTAAGGAAACGAGTTAAGTGATCCACAGGTGGTGGTGGTGGTGGTGGGTTGTTGTTGTTGTTCCCCTGATTCTGATTCTAGACTAGCAACTGCATCAATGCATTCTGCTGCTGGATCAACTGAGTGAGCTCCGGTGGGAAAGAAAATCCATTGTTACGTCTCGGAGGCATCTGAGGGTTTAGAAAATATGAGAATATAGCATAGATTGAGGTCTAGAGAGAAAACACTACCCGTATGTACATGAGGCAAATGCACACAAAATCACTTCAATCAATTCAAACAAGGGCATACAATCGGTCTAGAACTATCGTTATAAAAGTGCTTGGACTATGCTATACACATGGTGGAATACTACTACTGGTATGGTGGTCTACTAGAAAAACTGCTCCGTTGAAGACTCCATGATATCCGCTCCAGCTTCATCAACATAGTCATCATTGTTGTCGTCTGGGTCTGAGTCGGTGTTGTCGATGATGATGTAGTTCTCCGGGAAAGTGGAATCATCATCTCCTCCTCCTGGCGCGGGATCTCCCATGAAAACTCCTAGCTTCCTGGTCAGGTCGTCATTCTTCTCCACTAATACTTCGATTTCCTCCATATAATCTTCGCATGTAGCCTTGAGTTCTTCCTCCAGCTCCGTGATTCTTGTCATCGCCTTCTTCAGATCTATCATGCCTGCGCACATCTGGTTCTCCTGACGATGAATGTGCAGGTTTAACTCCTGGATAAAAGCTACGATTGATCTATCCTTCCTGGTGCTGATTATCTCCCATTGCTCATCTCGGCGCCCACAAATCTGGTAGATAGTGTCCTTGAGATCATTGCGGTAAACTTCTCCAATACGTCCCATGGTGATGTGAGCTGCCATGCTCTTTCCTAGACTCCAGGTTGGTGCATCAAAGGAAAACTCTATGGGTTCAGTGACTGGCGCGAACGTCCTTCCTGGAACTTGTACTTGAATCATCCAGCGCTCCTCCTCGGGTAAAGTGGCGTTGTAGGTCTCGGTGAAGCTTGGTACTCCGATGTTCCGATACTTAGTGACTTCCTTCAGGTGGCGTCCAAAGGGTGTATCCTCATCCGGTTGCGTGAACTTGTTCCTTGCATCCGCCATCCTAATAGAGTAGAAAAGATGAGAAGTCAAAAATGAGAAGAGAATAGTGATCTAGGGCTTTATCTTAGTGGTCATGTCCTACAGTTAGCGTGTGCTCTGATACCTTCTTGTAGCGACCAGACCTCAAACAGTCTGATCTCTGTGCATTAGTGTCATCCCTGGATCAGTAATGCTGACACGCACAGTACTTGAAGGATTTATAACAGAGTAGCAATCACACACTTATTACATCAAATGTCTCAAAAGAGAACTTATTACAAATAATATGGCTTAAGGCCATCTAATAACGATAACAACAGAAGGTTTGGAAGATAAGCGAGTCCATCAACTCCAACGGCATCACTGAGTATAGAACCACGACCTAAAGGCACCTTACTCGTCGTTTGAAAAGTCTGCAACATGAACGTTGCAGCCCGAAAACGGGCCAGCACATGGAATATGCTGGCAATGTAACACATAGAGAGTATTGAACAGAAATAGGCTATACTACATGCATATATGGCTGGTGGAAAGCTCTATGGTTACAGTTTTGCGTAAAGCCAATTTTTCCCTACTACAAAAGGAATAAATTTTATTTTAACTATCATGGTGGTTGTTAAACATTGAGAGCGTTGACACCCTCTCAATCCCAATTAAACATCATCATTAAAACCCAACAAAATTAATTAGAAGTCACATGATGAGATTCCCATGATAATCCAAGTACTAGATACTCAAGACGTCCATAACCGGGGACACGGCTAATCATGATTAGTTTATACACTCTGCAGAGGTTTGTGCACTTTTCTCCACAAGACTCGATCTCCTCTGTTGGATTTCTCGCACGACATGGTGTTTGAGAAACGGATGACCGAGGCATAGTCTCTCAAAAGCGTTAGCACCTTACGATGGGTAGACCGGTATACCTACATCCCCTACATCTGCTAGTCCACCACTGTCTGGCATCCGGACGCCGATGACCTCAGTCACATCATCCAGCAGCCCGGAGAATCAGCCAGGAAACTCTGGACTAGGTTCCTAATTAAAAAGAACCAAATTGTTGACTGTCCGGATGCCGAAGCACTCGCGGCCTTTAAACATAGCATCCGCGATGAGTGGCTTGCCTGCCACCTCGGCCAAGAAAAGCCAAAGTCCATGGCAGCTCTCACCGCACTAATGACCCGCTTTTGCGCGGGAGAAGATAGCTGGCTCGCTCGTAGAAGCAATGGCGCGAGCGATCCTGGCACCTCCGAAGTCAGGGACGGCAACGGCAGGCCACGACGCAATGTAGACAAGCGTCGCAACAATAATGGATGAACCCAAGACACAATGGTCAACACTGGATTTAGTGGCTCCAAAACCGGTCAACAAAAGAAGCCATTTAAGGCAAGCAGAGATGGTCCATCCAGTCTAGACAAGATACTGGATCGGCCCTGTCAGATCCATGGCAGCCCCGACAAACCCGCCAACCATATCAACAGAAATTCTTGGGTTTTCAAACAAGCCGGCAAGCTCAATGTCGAACACAAAGGGAAGGGGACGCCTAGTGACAGTGAAGAAGAGGAGGCTCGCCTACCGAGCACCGGGGGACAGAAGCAATTTCCCCCCAAAGTAAAAATAATAAACATGATATACGTGACGCATACCTCTGAAAGGGAGCGCAAGCATGAACTACAAGGCGACTGCGCCATAAAGCGGGATGCCCCAAAATTCAACCCATGGGTGGCCTGCTCGATCACTTTTGATCACAAGGTCCACCCAACCAGCATCCGTCACGGAGGTTTGGCAGCTCTAGTCCTCGATCCAATTATCGACGGAATCCATCTCACGCGAGTCCTCATGGATGGCGGCAGTAGCCTCAATTTACTCTATCAAGACACTGTCCGCAAGATGGGCATTGACCCTTCAAGGATCAAGCCTAGCACAACTACCTTCAAGGGAGTAATACCCGGCGTAGAAGCTCATGGCACAGGCGCAATCTCATTGGAAGTCTTCTTTGGTTCACCGGAAAATTTCGACGCGAAGACTTGATCTTCGATATTGTCCCATTCCGAATTGGCTACAACGCACTGCTCGAGCGGACCACTTTTGCTCGTTTCAATGCGGTCCAAAACTACACCTATCTAAAGCTTAAGATGCCCGGTCCACGCGGCACCATAATGGTCAATGAAACATGGAACACTCCCTGCGCACTGAGGGGCACACTGTGGCAATCACAACCGAAGTACAAAGCGGCCTCCTCAAGCCGCATATCTCATTGGTCATTAAACTGTCGACCTCTACTACACAGGACCGGTCAATTTTAGAGCTGGATTAGCAGCTCCGCCTCCATCATTCGCCTCTTATACACGCGGAGTTTGCACCGCGCATACATAATTATGAACTCAAAATACCTTGGTCATCGGCGGAGGCACAATACGGACAGGCCTACAAAGCGGTTCGTCCGGACTTTAGCCTTTTCTCTTTTTCCTAACTATTTTCTTATCTTTTTGCGATAGGTGAATCAATACCTGTCCGTCCTATGGACCTGAATGGACTCTTTATGAGCCCGGCTTTCCTACAAATAACCGGGGATTGCTCCCTTTAAGGAAGCCTTTTCGTGGAAGCACAGACAGCGCAGACGTGCGGCAGGAGGTCCAAAAGATTTTTTGTAGACCAAAAACTCTATTTGAAACCTGTACAAAGCCTCTTTCCCCAGCCCTCGACCCCTGGCACGTAAAATGGCCTGGGTGGTGTTGTCATAATCTGTAAGATTACGTTTGACGTATCAATCAAATTTTAGTGAACATTAATCCGTCTTCAGTATTTGCTTTTCCGCATACAAACGTACCTTGCTTCTTCGGTTGTTTCACGCAGACACCTCGGCACAAATCGCCAGGGGCTTGATACGGCAACATATGGGTTGCCGAAAAAGTCCGAATAGCACTATAGCATACTTCAGCGTCACGAGTTTGGCATTATATGCATCAGCTCCGAATCATGCCTTTGGTCAATAGTTGGGTTGCCCGGCTCCTGTGCTTGCTACCCTACGTTCCGTCTTATCGGCTAGGGTAGTAAAGGGAGAACTACTGCGATTGTGTTTCTGGTTCACCTAGTCAAACACCTCGGTAGAGAAAACTGAAAACTGACTGTCATGATGCGGCGAGAGCTGGTCAACCACTCGGTGACTTATCAGAATCTTTTGCGATTTCTTCCGTATTACACGAAGGAACGTTTTTCTGGTCACCTATGTAAGGCAACCGTATTGGGATACCTGCGTACATACCAGGGGCTACATCATAGACCCACCGTAAAACTCCTATGGCTGAGTGAAGGTGTTAAAGCCCTATAGTCCGATTGCCTAGTTCGTCGCACTGACACCTCCATTTTGGACCAAGACGTTGCGTCAAGAGTGATCAGGTGCTATTTCGAACACCCCCGTATTATATGCAAGGGGGCCGAAGCCGACGACTGGCAAACTTTCAGGTTATAAGAAATGGCTGCACAGGAGGAAATAATGGCAAAGGTATATAACACAACTTTAACGTATCATAACATTGTTTTCACAATTCTGGTACATTTATTCAAATATAATATCCTTCGAGCACTGACTCTCTATCAAGCGAGCGCCCTCTAGGACGTCCTCCAAATAATGCTCCGGCGTGTGATGGTCCTTGCCTCCGGGCAGACCCTTGGTTGCAACATCGGTGGCCTTCATCTTTGCCCAGTACATCTTGACGCAGGCGAGGGCCATCCGGGCACCTTCTATGCACACGGACCGCTTGACGGCGTCAATACACGACACTGCATCAACAAGCCGCTGCACAAAACCGAAATAGCTGTTCGGAATGGGTTCGGCTGGCCATAGCCAAACCATGACATCCTTCATGGCAGCTCCGGACATCTTGTGTAGCTCGGCCAACTGGGCCATCTGTTCGTTCAGCAGCGCTGGACGCCTTGCCACGTTGAATTGCGACTAGAAAAGCCTCTCCGCAGCATGTCCTTCCTGTGCTTGGAAGAACCGCGCCACATCGGAAACACTCTTCGGCAGATCCAAGAACGCGTTTGGAGAACTCCACATTTGGTTAAGCAGAGCATACTTTGGGTCGCCGCTATCTCCCCAGCCTGTCGGATCGCGCTTCTTTTGCCTCTAGTAAGGCCTTGTCGAGTTTGGTTGCCTTGGCGTTGTTATCCTCCTCGAGAGATTTGCACCTGCAAGTGGTATCCTTTAGCTCCCGCTCCATGGTAGATATTCTCTCCTGGCACTAGCGCTGAGCGGCCTGTTCGGCCTTTAAATCTGCAGCCGCCTTCTTGGCAGCCGCGTCGCTCACTCTGGCCTACTCCTTGCCCGGGCAAGTTCTGCCCGAAGGGTCTCAACCGCGGCAGCACCATCTACAGTTATGCATGTCATAGTATGATTTTCAGCCTCGTCCTCATACTAGTATACATGCATAAACAAGCTGTCGGCGTTTTGGGAACGGGGGTCCCCAGACTTGCCTGCCTGCGGCCTGCGGCGTGGCTCAAATGGGGGCCCAACGCGGCCCGTCTTCATCAACCCAAGACCCAAGACCCTCGCGAGGGGCCAAGCCTCGCGGGGCGGACGACACGGCGCTTCCTCAGGCGCGGCCTCCTCAGGACGGCTCGCGAGGAGGCGGAGAGATCAAGGCGGGGTACCTCGCGAGGCGCCTATGACGTAAGCCATGACGCCCAAGGGTGCCAGGCGGGCGCCAGCCCGCGCAGCGTTCCCCTTTGCTCTTTGGTGCAAAGGGGGCAAGCGCAGGCGAGGGGATCAAGCAAAGGCATCCACTTCGGTGCAACAAGACCAAGGCCAGTCCAACGGTGGGAAGGAGGTCACCATGGAGCCCAGAACGGCGTCACCACAGGGCCTTTGGCAGGCGAAGACCAACTTTAGTCAGGATAAGTGTACCAGATGTTCCCCTTCGAATTGGCAAATTGTTGGCGCCCTTCCCGCTCAAATATTTGGGAAGAGGCCCAGGGCCTTTGCCTATAAATAGGACTAACCACCCCCAGGGTAGAGGGGAGAAACCAGCTAGAACGTAGCAACACACCCAGAGAGTAAGAAGGGCGACCGAACTCCCCCAGTAGTTCATCCCCTAGCTAAGAACAGACCCTCGCGAGGCTGTTCTTCCCTGTACTGTTCATCCTCATCAGCCCAAGAGGCAATCCATCCACCACAAACTAGAGTAGGGTATTACACCACAATGGTGGCCCGAACTAGTATAAACCCTGTGTCTCTCGTGTTGTTCGCTCTGTAGTTTAGATCCTTGCGAGACGGAGAGGTAGAAGGCATAATCTCTGCGCGCACCCCAGAGTTCGAACCTTAAGGGTCTGCCGGAACCCGTGATCCGACATTTGGCGCGCCAGGTAGGGGTGTGCCGGAATCTGCCTTCCACCGCTCCGTCCTCCTCCGGCTGCCGCATCCATGTACGGCGCCCATCGAGCTCGCGTCGCGCCAGCGGCCCTCGCCGGTGGGCGTTCTCGCCTTCCCCCGTCGCCCGTCGTCAGCACCACCACCGGCCCGGCGGGAAACGAGCGGCAAGCGCCACCCCAGCATCCGCCTATGCGACAGGGTGACCGCACCGCGACATCGACGCATCCGGTCGTTGCGGCCCTCCTGGGCGGCTCGCAGGCGCCGCTCACGAGCCGCCACGTCAAGCCGTTCGCCCGCCAGATCGGCGCTGTTCCCGCGCGGCAGGGGGCTCCCCCGGGCCGGGCGGTGCGCGAGGTCGGACTGACCTTCAGCTCGGAGGACCACCCCGTCAACTTGGCCGGCTCGGGCGCGCTCCCCCTGTTGTGCACCCCCACCATCTGCCAGGTGGCCGTCACCAGAACCCTCGTCGATGGCGGCGCGGGCCTCAGTGTGCTTTCGGTCGAGACCTTCAACCTTCTCTGCATACCCCGGGAGAGGCTGCAACCCAGCCGACCATTCTCGGGCGTTGGGGGCGGATCATCCGACTCCTTGGGACAGATCCGGCTCCCAGTAACCTTCGGCACCTACGACAACTTGCGCACGGAGATGGTCGACTTCGACATCGCCCCCATCGGCCTCCCTTACAACGCCAGCCTCGGCTACCTGGCACTGGCTCAGTTCATGGCCGCCACGCACCCGGCGTACAACCTCATGAAGATGCCCGGGAGCAACGGTACCCTCACCGTGCGCGGAGACACCGGAGACGCCCTGGGAGTACTCAAGCTCGCCTTCAAGACGGCGGCATCGGCGCAGCCCGCCAACGCGGGGAACCCTGAGCCCAAGGGGGCTGCGCCCACCAAGAAGAAGCAGTTGTTCACCCAGGACAAGGCAGAAACCAAGCAGATACTCGTCGACGAGGACGGGTCCTCTGGTGCCACCTTCACCATAGGCGCCAACCTTGCGCCTGAGCAGGAGGAGGCCTTGGTGAGGTTCCTGCACGCAAATAAGAAGGTGTTTGCCTGGGAGTCCGATCAGTTGGCAGGGGTCCCCAGGAGCGTCATCGAGCATCACCTCAATGTGTGCCCAAATGTGCGCCCCGTGAAGCAGAAGGCCAGGCGGCAGTCCACAGAGAAGCAGGCCTTCATCGTCCAAGAGACCCGCAAGTTAGAAGCCGCTGGGGTCATTCGCGAGGTCCGATACCCGGATTGGTTGGCCAACCCTATCGTTGTGCCCAAGAAAGGAGGGAAAGAATGCATGTGTGTCGACTTCACCAATCTCAACAAGGCATGCCCGCAAGATCCGTTTCCGCTCCCCCGCATCGACCGGATCGTCAATTCCACCGCTGAGTGCGACCTGCTGTGCTTCTTGGACGCCTTCTCCGGATATCACCAGATCAAGATGGCGGTAGAAGATGTTGAGAAGACCGCCTTCTTGACCCCGTGCGGGGTATACTGCTATACACGCATGCCATTCGGACTGCGTAACGTAGGGGCAACCTTTCAGCGGCTGATGCACATCACCTTGGGCCCGCAACTCGGGAAGAATGTCGAGGCCTACGTTGATGACATTGTGGTGAAATCTCGGGAGGCCAAAACCCTGATACAAGACCTGGAGGAGACCTTCGCGAGCCTCGACGCGGTAAACCTGCGACTCAACCCAGAGAAATGTGTGTTTGGGGTCCCCTAGGGCAAGCTCTTGGGCTTCCTCGTGTCCCACCGTGGCATTGAGGCTAACCCAGAGAAGGTCAAGGCGGTCGAGGACATGAGTCCGCCAAAGACCCTCAGAGAAATGCAGAAGCTCACTGGGCGCGTGACCGTGCTAGGGCGCTTCATCTCCAAATTGGGGGAGCGAGCGCTGCCCTTCTTTTAGCTGATGAAGAAAAAGGGGCCCATTGAATGGACTAAAGAGGCAGATAAGGCGTTTCAAGATCTCAAGAGGTACCTGACCAGCCCCCCAGTCATGGTGGCTCCACGCCCTCAAGAGCTCCTGCTGCTTTACCTCGCCGCCACACCCTACTCCGCCAGCGCAGCCCTGGTTGCGGTTAGGGAGGAGCGCCAGGTCAAGACCGTAGCGGCAGACCGAGACAAGACAAAACGGGGACAAGGAAAGCCCGTGGGAGCCACAGCCACAGATGAAGAGGGTCAGCTACCGCAGAATGCACCGGATACAGGGGAGGCCGCACACCCAGATGGCTCACCTCCTGAGGCCACGTCATCTCATGAGGTGCCCTTACCTCCCGAGGGCGCCGCGACCCAAGATGCTCTCAGCCTTGTTGAGCACCCTGTCTACTTTGTCAGCACGGTGCTAAGGGATGCGAGGGCACGGTACCCACTGCCTCAGAAGCTCCTCCTCGCGTTACTGGTAGCCTCGCGCAAGCTGCGTCACTACTTACAGGCTCACCCCATCAAGGTCGTCTCATCGTACCCCCTGGAGAGAGTGCTCAGGAGCCCTAACTCGGCCGGAAGGGTCGCCGAGTGGAATATAGAGCTACAGGCGTTTCAGCTCGAGTTCAGCGCAACCAGGGTCATCAAAGGAGCAGCATTGGCGGATTTCGTGGTGGAATGGGCGGAGGCACCAGGCCTCAAGGACGACGAGGATCGGTCCCTCTCCCCAGGAAGTGAGGTGCCGGAAGGCTGGGTTATGTACTTCGATGGGGCGTTCTCCAGGCACGGCGCGGGGGCTGGCGCGGTGATGATATCACCCACTCAGGATAAGCTCTACTATGCCGTACAGCTCTGCTTCCAGCAAGGAGAAAAGGTCTCCAACAACATAGCAGAGTATGAGGGACTGATAGCCGGGCTGAAGGCCGCAGTGGCCCTAGGGGTGAAGCGCCTCACCGTCAAGGGCGACTCGCAGCTCCTAGTCAATTTCTCCAACAAGTTGTACGAGCCGTAGGACGAGCATATGGAGGCCTACCTAGCGGAGGTCTGCAGGATGGAAAAGCAGTTCTGGGGGCTGGAGCTGAAGCACGTGCCCCGTGGCACCAATCAGGAAGCTGATGACATAGCAGGATGGGCATCCAGGCGGTTGCCGCAGGAACCCGGCGTCTTCGAGGAGCGGCTCTTCAAACCTTCAGCACAGCCAACGTTATCAAACACGGCTCAGCCGCGAGAGGAGCTCCCCCAGCCGCCAGCTTCGGGAGCCCCGGGTTGTGGGCCGACCTCAGGGGCACGCCTGCTCCTGACGATGGAACCTCAGGAGGAGTCCTGGATCACAGAACTCCGGAGTTATCTAACACATGGGGACCTGCCGGAAAGGGAAGAGGAAGCAGAACGTGTGGCGCGGCAGGACACGGTATACTGCATCAGAGATGGGGAACTTTATCGGAAGCGACCAAACGACGTATCTCTGCGCTGCATCTCCAGGGAGCAAGGAAAGGAACTACTGAAGGACATACACGGCGGAGACTGCGGACACCACTCATCATCACGGACCCTCGCCGGCAAGGCATTCTGCAGTGGGTTCTATTGGCCCACCGCGCTCAACGACGCAATCGAATTGGTGAAGGCTTGTGAGGCCTGCCAGTTCCATTCCAGGCAGATCCATCAACCAGCGGGAGGCCTGCAGACTATACCCTCTCGTGGCCATTCGCAGTTTGGGGGTTGGATATCCTGGGCCCGTTCCCTCGGGCACCAGGGGGCTACCGTTACCTCTACATCGCCATTGACAAGTTCACCAAGTGGGCAGAGGTCGAGGCTGTCCGTACCATCCCCGCAGGCTCCGCGGTCAAGTTCATCAGGGGTATCGTAAGCCGGTTCGGGGTGCCGAACCGCATCATCACAGACAACGGTTCGCAGTTCACCAGTAATCTCTTCAAAACATACTGTGCTAACCTTGGGACGCAGATATGCTACGCTTCGGTGGCACACCTGCGAAGCAATGGGCAGGCCGAATGAGCCAACGCGGAGGTCTTAAGAGGCCTCAAGACCAGGACGTTCAAGAAGAAGCTGGAGGCCTGCTGTAGGGGTTGGTACGACGAGCTCCAATCAGTGCTGTGGTCCATCCGCACCACCGCGACTAAACCAACCGGGGAGACCCCGTTCTTCCTGGTCTATGGAGCTGAAGCAATCCTTCCTCACCAGGTCAAGCATCGCTCCGCACGGGTCCTGGCGTTCGATGAGGCGCAGCAGGACGCCATGTGGGGGATGGACCTCGTGCTGGGGGAGGAACGCCGCCGGGAAGCCGCGCTGCGAGCGGCAAGGTACCAACAGGCGCTACGACGATATCACTGCCGCAACATCCGCCCCAGGACCCTCGAGGTAGGAGACCTCGTACTCAGGCGGGTCCTCTCCAAGGAAGGGCTGCACAAGCTCTCCCCCATGTGGGAGGGCCCGTTCAAGGTTGTTCATGTTTCTAGGCCAGGCTCCGTGCGCTTGGAGACTCAAGAGGGGGAGCCAATCCAGAACGCATGGAACATCCAGCACCTCCGGAGGTTCTACCCCTAAAAGGCCCAGAGCCTGTGAAGAAGGCGAACGCCTGTGAAGCGCATCCCTTTTTGGAGAAGGCCCAGAGCCTGTGAAGAAGGCGAACGCCTGTGAAGCTCATCCCTTTTTGGAGAAGGCCCAGAGCCTGTGAAGAAGGCGAATGCCTGTGAAGCTCATCCCTTTTTGGAGAAGGCCCAGAGCCTGTGAAGAAGGCGAACGCCTGTGAAGCTCATCCCTTTTTGGAGAAGGCCCAGAGCTTGTGAAGAAGGCGAATGCCTGTGAAGCTCATCCCTTTTTGGAGAAGGCCCAGAGCTTGTGAAGAAGGCGAACGCCTGTGAAGCTCATCTCTTTTTGGAGAAGGCCCAGAGCCTGTGAAGAAGGCGAGTGCCTGTGAAGCTTATTACCTCTAAGGAGAAAGGCCCGGAGTCTGTGAAGAAGGCCAATGCCTGTGAAGCTCGCCGCCCCGTGACACTCTCACGTAATAATGAGTGGGGCTGTACACGCCCCGGAGTCTCAGGAGCGCCGGCCTCAGGCCCTGGGGCTCCCTCCCATGCCCAGTGGCAGCACTTAGCTCCGCGCTGGTGAGAAGACGTCGAAGACTAGACTAGGTGCCGGACGCGGCTTTTTCATTTGCTTTCCGCATTTGACGTGTTTACTTGCCTTTGAAATTTTATCGAAACTATCGCCGTTGTTGGTTTGTGGTTCGTTGATTTTCGCTCCTCGTTTTTGATTTTTCTCATGAAAGGCCTCGCGAGGGATGGAACTCGAACGCCCTCGCGAGCGTTTCTATTCTAGCCGCTTAAAGGTTTCACGGCCCGGGCTCTCCTCAGGAGCACCCCTCTAGTCCGTGCCCCTCGGGCACCGCGACATACACACAGGGCCTGGGTCGGTCGCCCCCCGGCTGGGGCCGCAAACTACCTACGCGAGGGCAAATAGTTGAGCAGCGGAACAACAAAGTCAAGGTAATGGCTACGATGGCAATGATTCTCAACATGCCCCCACGGGGCTCCATACAGCTGTTTTGTCTTACATAGGGAGCAAAAGGGAAAGGAAAGGGCGAGCCCGGCGCGGCCCGCCTCGCATCGGCCTGTAGAGGCGACACGGGATGCCTCCGAAGCTCAGGCGGACTCCCTCTCGCGCTTCACCGGGGCGCGGCGACGGGCGGATGAACGGCCACCCCCAAGCAAACGCGGCGGCGAGGGGGCTGGCTGCGGCCTCCGCTGGAGGAGCCGCCTGAAGAAGAGTTGGTGTTGCTTGGGGAGCTTCGGGCGCCGCCGTCGGAGTAGGCGCTGTCTCCTCCGTCGTCGTTAGAGCGAGGCCCCTGGCCACGGTCGTCGCCCTCGGGGTAGCATCCTGCGCGGCGACCATCTTCCCCAAACACCCTCACATAGAGGGTGCCGTCGCCGTCGAACTTGAAGTGCAGGGTGCACCGCTGGCCCAGGCAGCGCGCGCGGGCAAACGTTTGCCAGCCGCGGGTCAGGGCCCCATTCCCAGAAGGGGAGACCTCGAGCGAAACCCAGGAGGCCCTTGTCGGTGTCAAAACCGGCGGATCTCGGGTAGGGGGTCCCGAACTGTGTGTCAAAGTCGGATGGTAACAGGAGACAAGGGACACTTTATTTTACCCAGGTTCAGGCCCTCTCGATGGAGGTAAAACCCTACACCTGCTAGATTAATATTGATGATATGGGTAGTACAAGAGTAGATCTACCACGAGATCAAGGAGGCTAAACCCTAGAAGCTAGCCTATGGTATGATTATGTATGATGATGATTGTCCTACGGACTACAACCCTCCAGTTTGTATAGACACCGGATAGGGTTAGGGTTACACAGAGTCGGTTACAATGGTAGGAGATCTCAAATATCCGCACACCTAGCTTGCCTTCTACGCCAAGAAAAGATCCTTCCGGACACGGGACGAAGTCTTCAACTTTGTATCTTCATAGTCCTGGAGTCCGGCTGAAGGTATAGTTCGGCTATCCGAACACCCCCTAATCCAGGACTCCCTCAGTAGCCCCCGAACCAGACTTCAATGACGATGAATCCAGCGCGCAAGTCGTCTTCGGCATTGCAAGGCGGGTTCCTCCTCTGAATCTTGTGTACCTGTACGAATAATGTCCGCTTTTTGTAATGTAGCACTCCTCAGCTTCAGTGCCCAATAATGGCCTTTTTCCACGTGTTGAACGAATGCGAAGAGCTTGGGGTGTTTTTTACATCCACACCCTTAGTCGTATAATCAAGTCGTCTATTGAACGAGATGGGGATCTAGATCCAAACCACATATTCTCCTCTCTGCGAGTTATCATCAGAGCGTCTTCAGCAAAGGTCCATTCGAACATGGCCAGCCGCCGCAGCTCCTCCCCTCGCCCCTCCAGTCCTAAACCCGGAGATTGGGATAGATGCACCATCCCACACAACGAGTTGGTGTCGCTTCAAGCCAAGGGATTCCTCCCTCAAGCCTACATGGTCTCGGTCCGAGCCGGACTCGCCACTTATCAAGGCGGAAAACAAGCGGAGAACTCACCTAGTCCCTCTAAAGGGGAACGGGTGTGTCTGGTCCCTTATCTAATAAGGGGCCTGGGATTTCCAATTCATCCCTTTCTCCGCGGGCTTTTGGAGTTCTATGGCCTCCAGCTGCACCACCTTACTCCCGGTTCCATGTTACACATTGCGGGCTTCGTAGCTCTTTGCGAGCTATTTTTAGGCGTCGAGGCTCATTTTGCGCTGTGGAAGAAGATATTCTGCCTGGTGCCCCGTTCGCAAAAGGGGTCTATATATCAAGTGGGCGGAGCCGAAGTATGGCATATCGCCGGGACCGGATACCCGCCCGGAACCCTGAAGAAGGCGTCCGAGGACTGGCCTTCAGAATGGTTCTATATAGACGACGTCCCCCTGCCGGACCCTGTCCGGGCCAGTCTCCCTGAGTTCGACAACGCTCCCCTGAAGAAACGCCTAAGCTTGCGTCCTCGGAACCTTCAGAGAGAGAATGACAGGGACGTCCTTTACTTGATGGGCCGGATTAAGCTACTGGCTCATTCTGGACTGACCTTGATTAAAGTCATGGCCATATGCATTATGCGAGGGGTGCAGCCGCTCCAATACAGAAGCCACCCCATGTGGGATTTTAACGGGGAGGATGACGCCACCCGTTACGGCCGCAAGGGGCCGGACTCGCCTGCCGCTCTGATGAACATCTTATCCTCTTTGTACAAGGGAGAAGAAGAGGAATTTCTCCGCGTTGATTCGCAAAGCGGATTTTCCATGTACAATCCTCCGAATTGGGTAAGAAGACAGTCGTACTTCTCCGTTCATTTTACATTCCCATGATTAAATAGGCGGTCAACGACTTCAATGCAGGACCTACGTCAGGAGGTAAAAAACATAAACAGCCGTCCTCCATAGCCAGAGGACCCAGACCGGACCCTCGATCCGGACTCCGAAGAAGATCCAGACTTAGCAGTGGACTTCATTGACGGAGTGTTCCACCAGCTAAGCAAGGATGATACCTTGGTCGCTATTATAGCTGATTACCCAGGGTTGATTCCGGCCTCCCAGGTGACGAACACCGACGCTTTACTCCCTTAAGAGGGGTTCTGTTTTCATGGGCCTGGTTGTTCTGACAACAGCCGTGCTTTGTAGGGGAGATTCCCGAGGGGGGAAGCCGACCCTGCTGCAGCTAGCCGACGGGGGGCCGCAGGGCCCCGTGGGGCAAAAAGGAACGTGGTCCGGCCTGAGGTGCCAGAACAAAGGTATGGCGTACCCTCTCTTTTTCCCTAGTGTTCTACTCCTCCAGGGTATACTATCATTCGTGCTATCTTCAGGATGAAGAGACCTCACCGGACTATACCCGGAGAGGTTGCCAATCGGGCCTCCACCAGCCAGACTCCAACGCCCGGCCCGGAGGCGGAGGCCAGCACAAGGCACGCACCGGATGCTCCTCTATCATAGGATGCGGATAGGCTGTCTGCCACCAATTCCGAGGTGGAGAGTGCTATGAACCACAGGCGTCGCCGGACAGTTCTTCGCGACGCTTGTTTCTCCCAGGAGGCTTTAAATGCCTTTAATTCAGGAGACGCGTACCTCCGTGCTGCTCAAAATGGTTTAGCCAGAGCCACGGAGCAGTATGTAAAAGACATAAGGGTAAGAAATTTTTGGTAAATATAGATATGCCAGTAGCCCCCGAGACTTGAAGCAGTGGAAATAACTGATTCGAGGATCAAATATCATGCAGCTTCTTACCGAGAAGAATACCGCGTTGTCCCAGGAGCTGGAAAGGTGCAGGGCCCAACTAGAGGCCGCACTATCGGTAGCAGGAGGGTCTAAGGAGACCCCTGCAGGTAAACAATACTCTAGAATAATTAGGATTGTACGGATTTAAGTGCCAATCTGACAAATTGTATTGTATATGGTGCCGGACTCGATCCGGACAGGCAACAGCTTCAACACCGGTTAGAGTCTGGTGAAAGCATGCTAACAAAGGTGAGGCGGGAGAAGAATGATCTCCAGGATGCCAACACCAAGCTGGATGTTGAACTAAAAGATGTTCGTGGCCAGCTGTCGGACTCCAATAAGGAGAATCAGCGACTTCGACGCGACATTTTTAGTAAGTGCTTAAGCGAACTCTTGAAAAAGGAGTTTGGCGAGGAAGACGACTAACAGAGTTATGTCTGTAGGTATGCTTACAGGTCATCCTGCAGAGGAGATGCCCAGTTCAACGGGCGATCTTCTTCCCGAACTCTTGCAACTGCACGAACGAATTCGGCAGGCGATGCGAGGTATTGTCCAAGCCTTGTGGCCTGCCCACTCCATACCCGAGGGCCTTGGAGAACTTGCGGAGAAGTTGAAGGGAGCTCAACGGTGCTTCCGGTTGTGGAAGATATCGGCCTGCCGGCAGGGCGCTAGGGAGGCTTGGGCCATGGTGAAGACCCGCTTTACGAAGTCTGACCCCAATCATATGGCCAAAGTTGGACCGGTGGGGCTTGACGGGAAGGAGATCCCTGTGAGCTTAGTATATGGCCAAGTAGGATTGGCCGCAAAGTATTCCCAGTAGGACTGTAAATTAGACAACCTGTTAGATGGTATAGAAGAGGAATACAATCAGTCTTGATGACTATGTAATTTATGTTTGACATGTGTAATGCCTTCTAGCTGGATTGTAGATCGTTTGTCGTTGCTGACCTTTTCGCTTCGACCTCGGGACCTGACGGTCCGGAGTGTGTCCGAATACCATAACGGATACATAAGAACCGAGGTATGCGTGGAGACCAGGTGTAGGGGTCATGAGTGCTTTATCAGACAAGTGCCCAACTAGTTATGTTATATTACATGGTTAGTAAGAAACATCTTCCAGAGAGAATAGTTCCGTTAAGGGTTCCTTTCGCTGGGGTGGCGTGCCCTGAAGTGCACGTCCGAACTGCAAGTGCAGGAAAACATCTGGGGGCATGTATAAGTAAAAGAGGTTCATCTTTAGTTCACCGACCGAATATTCCCTTAAGAACGCTAGCTTTCGGCTTCACCCAGTCTGAGGTACACATCCAGCTTATCCGGCAGTAACAATCGCAGAGGTGCTCCCTTTACCACCTAGCCGAACAATCGGGAACATAGGGGTAAGCATAGGAGCCAGGCAACCCAGCTTGGCCAAAACTTAAGTCATATCGATGCATATAATGGTGAAGAAAAGGTGCATGCAGAAGTCTGACGCATGCGTTGGGCGTGAAACCCATATAAACAAGCTTCTGTTAAAGAAGCCCCAAGGTTTACGGAGCGCGGGTAGCGCGTCGCATGATGAGCCTTTAAGGGCTATAAGAGGAAAGAGTGGGAGGAGATAAAAACAGAAAAATATAAAAATGGACAGAGGAAGAAGATAAACCCCGAGTTCGGCGTTAGGCATAGAATCTTCGGAGACGTGTGGCGTTCCATGGGTTCGGCTCGAGTCGGTTATCCGACGCATCTCGCAGGCGGTACGCTCCACCAGTCAGGACTTGGTCAATTATGAAGGGACCTTCCCATCTGGGCTTGAGTTTGTCCTTTTTCTTATCCGGCAAGCGTAGAACTAGTTCGCCAACATTGTAATTTTTGGCCCGTACTTCTCTGCTTTGATATCTTTGAGCCTCCTGTTGATAAAATGCGGAACGGGCTTTAGCCACGTCGCGTTCCTCCTCTAAGGCGTCCAGGTTGTCCTACCGATCAAGCTCGGCTTCTCTTTCTTCGTACATGCGCACTCGAGGTGAGTCATGAATTATGTCGCAGGGCAGGACTGCCTCTGCGCCGTACACCATAAAGAATGGTGTGAATCCGGTGGTACGATTTGGCGTGGTTCGCAGCCCCCAGAGCACGGAGTCGAGCTCCTCTACCCAGTGCGTATTAGATTCCTTGAGGGACCGCACTAGTCTGGGTTTGATGCCGCTCATGATGAGACCATTTGCGCGTTCGACCTGACCGTTGGTTTGTGGGTGATAGACAGAAGCATAATCGAGCTTAATGCCCATGTTTTTGCACCACAGCTTTACTTCCTCCGAGGTGAAGTTTGTGCCGTTATCGGTGATAATGCTGTGGGGGACACCGTAATGGTGTACGACCCCGGATATGAAATCTATCACAGGTCCGGATTCGGCCGTCTTGACAGGCTTGCCTTCTATCCATTTGGTGAATTTATCCACCATGACCAGTAGGTATTTTTTCTTGTGGGTTCCACCTTTAAGGGGTCCCACCATATCAAGTCCCGAGACCGCAAAAGGCCAAGTGATGGGGATAGTTCGGAGGGCGTTGGGTGGCATATGACTTTGGTTGGCAAAAAGCTGGCAACCGACGCATCGTTTGACTAGGTCATGGGCGTCCGCTCGGGCCGTCGGCCAATAAAAGCCTGTACGGAAAGCCTTGCTTACGAGGGACCGAGCTGCAGCGTGGTGGCCACCGAGTCCGGCATGAATTTCGGCCAATAGACTCCGCCCTTCCTCTTCGGAGATACACCTTTGAAGGACTCCTGTAGTACTTATCTTATATAGCTCTCCCTCATGGACTTTATAGGCTTTAGATCGCCGCATTATGCAGCGTGCCTCATTTTGGTCCTCAGGGAGTTCCTGCCTAATGAGGTAGGCTAGGAATGGTTCTATCCACGGGGCGATGACCGCCATTATTACGTGGGCTGAGGGTGTGATTTCGGTGGCGGGTCCTCCGATTATGTCAGATTGCTCGGCGTCTGGTTGTGCGGTTGTGTCCGGACTATTATCCGAGGGTTCCCCCTCCCATGCTACAGATGGTTTGAATAATCTTTCTAGGAAGATGTTGGGGGGGACGGCATCTCGCTTTGCTCTGATGCGTGCCAGGACGTCCGCTGCCTGATTATTTTCTTGGGCTATATGGTGAAACTCTAGTCCCTCGAACCGAGCTGACATTTTTAGTACGGCGTTGCGGTAGGCTGCCATTTTTGGGTCTTTGGCGTCGAAGTCGCCATTTATCTGGGATATCGCGAGGTTTGAATCCCCACGTACTTCCAGCCGTTGAATGCCCATGGAAACTGCCATCCGGAGACCGTGTAGAAGGGCCTCATATTCGGCTGCATTGTTGGAGTCCGTGTACATAATTTGGAGTACATATTGGACTGTGTCTCCTGTAGGGGACGTCAAAACAACGCCAGCCCCCAGTCCGACCAACATTTTGGAGCCGTCGAAATGCATGATCCAGTTTGAGTATGTGCCGTACTCTTTAGGGAGTTCGACCTCTGTCCATTCGGCGACAAAGTCGGCTAGGACTTGCGATTTGATGGCTCGTCGTGGTTTGTAGGTTATGTCGAACGGTAGGAGCTCTATGGCCCATTTTGCTATCCGGCCCGTTGCGTCGCGGTTGTTAATAATATCGTTGAGTGGTACTTCCGAGGCTACTGTTATAGAACACTCTTGAAAGTAGTGTCGTAGCTTCCGGGATGCCATGAACACTGCGTATGCCATCTTTTGGTAATGCGGGTACCGTGATTTGCATGGTGTGAGGATAGTGGACACGTAGTAAACCGGACTTTGAAGGGGGAGTTTGTGTCCGTCCGTTACCCGTTCGACGACGAGTACTGCGCAAAAAACTTGATGAGTTGCGGCAATGTACAATAGCATGGGTTCGCCAGTATTTGGCGCGGCCAGGACGAGATTTGTTGCCAAGATGGCCTTTATTTCCTCGAGTCCGACCATTGCAGCGTCCGTCCATTCGAAGTGTTCGGTGCGCCTAAGGAGGCGATAAAGGGGCAATGCCTTCTCTCCCAAACGGGAGATAAAGCGGCTTAAAGCCGCCACACATCCGGTGAGTTTCTGTATTTGTTTGAGGTCTTTTGCGATGTCCAATTGTGACAAAGCTCGGATTTTAGCTGGGTTTGCTTCAATTCCTCTACCGGATACAATGAAGCCCAGGAGCTTTCCGGCTGGAACACCGAAAACACATTTTTCCGGATTGAGCTTAATGTCGTATTTTTGGAGGTTGTCGAATGTAAGCCTCAAGTCGTCTACTAGAGATTCGACATGTCTTGATTTGACGACCACATCATCTATGTACGCCTCAACTGTTTTGCCGATCTGGTTTGTCAGGCATGTTTGAATCATGCGCTAATATGTTGCGCCGGCGTTTTTTAGCCCAAAGGGCATTGTGTTGAAGCAGAATGGGCCGTATGGTGTGATGAATGCCGTTGCGGCTTGGTCTGACTTTGCCATCTTTATTTGATGGTAACCGGAGTATGCGTCGAGGAAGCACATCGAATCGTGCCCTGAAGTGGCATCGATAATTTGATCTATTCGAGGGAGGGGAAACGGATCCTTTGGGAAAGCCTTATTAAGGTCTTTGAAGTCGACACACAGGCGCCAGGATTTGTCCTTCTTTGGTACCATCACTAGGTTTGCTAGCCAGTCCGGATGTTTTATGTCTCTAATGAATCCGGCCTCCAATAACTTGGCTAGATCCTCTCCCATGGCCTGTCTCTTTGGTTCGGAGAAACGCCGGAGGGCTTGTTTGACAGGTTTGAATCCTTTCTGGATGTTTAAGCTGTGTTCTGCCAGCCTGCGTGGGATTCCTGGAATATCTGAGGGGTGCCAAGCGACGATATCCCAGTTCTCTCGTAGGAACTCTCGCAGTGAGGCGTCTACGTCAGGGTTTAGTCTTGCCCCGATGGAGGCTGTTTTACTGAGGTCCCTTGGGTGGACCTGGAATTTGACTATTTCGTCCGCTGGATTGAAGGATGTGGATTTGGATCTATTATCGAGTATCACATCATCCCTATTGACCGTGGATCGCAGCGCAGTCAGTTCTTCTGCCGCTAAGGTTTCGGATAGTGCCTCGAGGACCAATGCGGCTGTCTTGTTTTCGGCGCGGAGTGCTATGTCCGGATCACTAGCGAGAGTGATAATTCCGTTTGGCCCAGGCATCTTGAGCTTCATGTACCCGTAATGGGGTATAGCTTGGAAAACTGTGAACGCCTCCCGTCCTAATATAGCGTGATATCCGCTTTTGAACGGGGCCACCTGAAAGGTGATTTGTTCGGACCTATAATTATCCGGCGTGCCGAATACCACATCTAGTGTGATTTTTCCGGTGCAGCATGCTTCCTAACTGGGAATTATTCCTCTAAAGGTTGTGCTGCTTCGCTCCACGCGGTTCCAGTCTATTTCCATCTTTTGAAGGGTTTCCTCGTAAATGAGGTTCAGTCCGCTGCCTCCATCCATGAGTACCTTTGCGAGACGACAGCCGTCCACTATGGGACTGAGGACCAATGCGGCTGGTGCTCTGGCTGTTCGAATTTTAGGTTCGTCACTCGCGTTGAAGGTGATAGCAGTATTACTCCATGTGTTTATCGTCGCCACGTGGTAGACTTCTGTGAGGCTGCGGAGTGTTCTTTTTCGCATGTTATTCGATGCGAAAGTCTCAAAGACTATGAGAACGGAACTGAAATTCTCGGGATGGTTTCCTTCGACCTCTGGAATTAGGAGGTCCTCGCCAATTTTGGCCACCTGCCGGCTTATCCAAAATGCCCTGAGGCTGTGAGTTGGGGTGGCGTCCTCTGCACTATGAATCTTGCAGGGTCCATCTAGCCACTTTTCCAGTACGGTTCCATGCCCTCTGGAGGGTTTTGACTTTTTGGTATTTAGTCCGGGTGCTTTACTATGGTGCACCCTCTTAGTTCAGACGGGATTGCTATTCAGGGCCGGATTGTCCCAAAATTTTATTTTGGTTTTCCGAGCACTTTCCATCGCACAGTATTTTTGTACTATGGACGCCAAGTCGGCAAAACGTGTAATATTGCGACGACTTACGGTGTTAAGTATTCCCACGTCCATGCAGTTACTGCAAAAGATTGAGATTGCGTCTCCCTCGCGGCAGTCCTTTATCCTGTTCATAACCAGGAGGAATCTGGCCCAGTAATGATGTACTGTTTCTTCGGGCATTTGCCTGATTTGGGAAAGATCGCTTATGATCGGGCGGGCGGGTGTCGTCGAGTTTGAGACCTCACCCAATTTACTGTTCGAAGGCCGAAGAACATCGGAATCCTGAGATCCGGAGTCTTGGATGTTATCTGATGAGTCTAGCCCATTGCCTGATTTTATGCTCAGGTCTTGGATTGTATATTCCCTTCCGTGGATATCCGGCATGGAGGGTTCGGGGATTCGGACGTAGCTAGTCCTTAAGATAGATGAAGGGTCACCGCATTGTGTCTCCACCACTGCAACGTGGTGGGTGACCTGGGGAGAGTTAATTTCTCTCAGATCGGGTTTAAGCCCAATCTGGTCGTAATTTGTGGCGACGCCCAGTGCGGCGATACGATCCAGGAGCTCGTTAACCGAAAAGAGCTCCATCGGATCCAATTGCTCGGCGAGTTCTGAGCTGATGTGGAGGTTGCTTTCGATGACCCGGGAGGTCACCGTCGGCGCAACAGCCGAACAGGCGGTTGCGAGAAAACCACCTAGCCGGAGAGTTTGGCCGACAGCCAAGGCTCCTTTCGTAATGGCACCGTCTTTAAAGACGGTAAGAGGCATCCTTCCTGATCGCGACGGCATAGAGCAACTCTCAATGAAAGCACCAATGTCGGTGTCAAAACCGGCGGATCTCGGGTAGGGGGTCCCGAACTGTGCGTCAAGGTCGGATGGTAACAGGAGACAAGGGACACTTTATTTTACCCAGGTTCAGGCCCTCTCGATGGAGGTAAAACCCTACTCCTGCTAGATTAATGTTGATGATATGGGTAGTACAAGAGTAGATCTACCACGAGATCAAGGAGGCTAAACCCTAGAAGCTAGCCTATGGTATGATTGTGTATGATGATGATTGTCCTACGGACTACAACCCTCCGGTTTATATAGACACCGGATAGGGTTAGGGTTACACAGAGTCGGTTACAATGGTAGGAGATCTCGAATATCCGCACACCTAGCTTGCCTTCTACGCCAAGAAAAGATCCTTCCGGACACGGGACGAAGTCTTCAACTTTGTATCTTCATAGTCCTGGAGTCCGGCTGAAGGAATAGTTCGGCTATCTGAACACCCCCTAATCCAGGACTCCCTCAGCCCTACTGCAGCAACCGTTAGCCTGAAGCCAGAAGCCGCACTGGGCGCTGGCCGGCAGCTCGCTGATGAAGAAGCGAGGGAGCTGGAGCCAGGTGTTGGTCGGGTCCGCCGACCACACGACGAACTCCGGCAACACCTCCGCCGAGCGAAAGCGTGGCCTGGGGGGCCGCGCAGCCACAGCCTGCCTCCCCTTGGCAGCCGAGCGCTCACCACCGCGCAGAGAACCATCCCTCTGGCCACGGGGAGCCACAGCGAGGACCGCGGGATGCTTGCGGGGACGACCCCGGCCACGCTTGGCCGGAGGGGAGTCGGGCCCCGCCCGACTAGCCTTCCCCTTCTCCGCGGCTGAGAACCTCTTCGGAGCCATGCCTACGACGGGCGAAAAAGGAGAGGAAGAAGAAGAGAAGCGGGATGGGGCGGACTGGCAGAGCTTATGCGGCCTCGCACTTATAGCCGGAAGAGGCCAACCGTCGAGCACCACGATCGTAGGTAATAATGACTCGTATCTACGCATGCGGGGACTAGTCAAGTCACACAGTTGCCTAGGCGTTGTGGGGAAGCAGAGACGCCCACGTCCTGTCAAAACCGCCACACGGCGCCCAAGGCCGCAGGCTGTTAGGGCCCGCGGCGCTTCGCCCTTGCCCTTTCACCTCTCGGTGCGGCCAAGTCTGGGCGCGCCTTGGGCCCGGGGGCTACTGTCGGTGTTCTGGGAATGGGGGTCCCCAGACTTGCCTACCTGCGGCCTGCGGCGTGGCTCAAATGGGGGCCCAGCGCGGCCCGTCTTCATCAACACAAGACCCAAGACCCTCGCGAGGGGCCAAGCCTCACGGGGCGGATGACACGGCGCTTCCTCAGGCGCGGCCTCCTCAAGACGGCTCGCGAGGAGGCGGAGAGATCAAGGCGGGGTACCTCGCGAGGCACCTATGACGCAAGCCATGACGACCAAGGGTGCCAGGCGGGCGCCAGCCCGCGCAGCGTTCCCGTTTCCTCTTTGGTGCAAAGGGGGCAAGCGCAGGCGAGGGGATCAAGCAAAGGCACCCACTTCGGTGCAACAAGACCAAGACCAGTCGAACGGTGGGAAGGAGGTCACCATGGAGCCCAGAACGGCGTCACCACAGGGCCTTTGGCAGGCGAAGACCAACTTTAGTCAGGATAAGTGTACCAGATGTTCCCCTTCGAATTGGCCAATTATTGGCGCCCTTCCCGCTCAAATATTTGGGAAGAGGCCCAGGGCCTTTGCCTATAAATAGGACTAACCACCCCCAGGGTAGAGGGGAGAAACCAGCTAGAACGTAGCAACACACCCAGAGAGTAAGAAGGGCGACCGAACTCCCCCCGCAGTTCATCCCCTACCTAAGAACAGACCCTCGCGAGGCTGTTCTTCCTTGTACTGTTCATCCTCATCATCCCAAGAGGCAATCCATCCACCACAAACTAGAGTAGGGTATTACACCACAATGGTGGCCCGAACTAGTATAAACCCTATGTCTCTCGTGTTGTTCGCTCTGTAGTTTAGATCCTTGCGAGACGGAGAGGTAGAGGGCATAATCTCCGCACGCACCCAGAGTTCGAACCTTAAGGGTCTGCCGGAACCCGTGATCCGACACAAGCTGCCCCAACACATACCTTGTGCCTCGTCGAGCCGCCTGTTAATAAGAGTGATGTCCTCATCCGCTAACTCAAGTTTCTGCTTTAGATCTGCAACTTCCATAGCTTGGGCGGTCGCCATGGACATAACAACCTGTGTTCAAATTAATTAGGTTACTTCCTGAGCATATCTTTTTGATCCTCTGATCGCCTCCCTGTGGAAACCGACCAGAGCCTTAGGGGCTACTATCTGTACACGGGCGCATTGTGCATGTAAAAATGGTTAAGCTATTGCATTGCATACCTCGAAGCCTCTCAACAGGCCCATAAAATCTTCATTCAATCCGCTTCGTGCGGACAGAGCCCTTTCAACTACCATACCCATTAAGTTACGATGTTCCTCTGAGATGGACACACTTTGTAATGTGCCCATCAGAGTATCCGGCACCTCCGGATTCCTGGAGGCTGCTGTGGGAGTATGCAATCCCTTCAAAGGGGTACATCGGCTCGACCCTAGAGTCGTCTTTGGCTGTAAGCCAGATAGTTCGGGGCCTTCATTGCTGGCCCCCGTAGGGGCTGCGCCCCCTGGACCCTTGATGATCGAAGTACCACCCTCGGGCGTTGTTTCATTGTCCCCCACGCCGCTTCATGGCCAGGGGAGATTCTTCGAGATGACACCTCGAAGTCGTCCACCCGAAGAGGTGAGGAAGCATGAGAAGGCATCTCGCTTTATATCATCCCCGGAGATAAGTCCCCTGATGAGGAGGACTGTCGGGGTGGACTGTGGGCTGAACTACAAGCATATAGTTTAAATGTTACCCCCGCAACCCGAAAAGAACAGGATATGTCTAGAGCATCCTTGTTCACTTACGATTCGACAAGGGGCTTGTCCCTAGGGAGGTGCCTTGCAACGACATCGGCTTCGGAACCCGAACCACATGGTAGGGATATCTTCCCTCTCTTGGGTGCTTCCACATCCAAGTCTTTGGATGCAGTCCTTTTCCTCCCATGAGGGGAAGGGATTTCACCTTCTCCTTCCCCTTCGTCTTTCAAAGAGGGAGCTTCAGTCTCCCCGGACATAGTGTCCGGCATACCTGTAGAGTGGAGGCCGCTTTTGGCCTCTTCGCTCTTCTTCTTATCCTCTCGCGTTGGCACTTGATACGACGCCAGGACCAACATCCTTGTCAACACAGGATCGGCCAAGTCTTCGGGAAGTGGAGCTAAACCCCTAATTCGTTCCGCCTTCTTTATCCAGCCTTGGTAAAAGATAGAGCTCTCAGTACATCGCTATGGGATAATCAACCGAGTTGTGGTCAGAAATTGGGTGCTTACCGAGGTATCCGGATGGTTGCAGTCGAGACCGATGTCCTCTGATGCGTCCGGCCACTGCTTTTGAGTCTTGAAGAATAATTTCCACATCCCTTCGTGCGTTGTGCCAAAGAATTGTTGAAGGGTCCACGGTCCTTCCAGATTGAACTCCCACATACAGAGAGGCCGTCGCTGGCACGGAAGGATCCGGCGGACTAGCATCACTTGGATCACGTTAATAAGGCCAATGTCCCTTCCGAGGATACTCCGGATATGACTTTGCAGCGTCTGTACTTCATCAGCTGATCCCCATTCTAGCCCCTTATTTATCCATGATGCGAGACACAATGGAGGCCAGATCGGAACATAGGTGCGGCTGCCCATTTGGGGCCGCGGGGTTCGGTGATATAGAACCACTCCTGTTGCCATGAGTTGGAGGTTTCCGTGAAGGTGCCTTTTGGCCAGATAGTGTTGGTGAGCTTGCTCACCATAGCACCGCCGCACCACGATTGCTCCCGGTTAACTAGCTTCGACTTCACATTGAAAGTCTTGAGCCATAGGCCGAAGTGTGGGGGGATGCGGAGATAGGCTTCGCACATGACGATGAACGCGGAGATGTGGAGAAAAGAGTCCGGAGCTAGATCGTGAAAATCTAGCCCATAATAGAACACGAGGCCACGAACGAATGGGTGAAGAGCGAACCCTAGCCCGCGGAGGAAGTGGGAGATGAATACAACCCTCTCGCCGGATTTTGGTGTGGGGATGACATGCCCTTTAATAGGGAGCTTGTGGGGGATTTCCGCAGTCAGGTACCTCGCCTTCCGAAGCTTCGCGATATCCTCCTCGGTGACCGAGGACTCTGCCCACCTACCTTGGGAGATGGATCCGGACATAACTAGAGGGCCTGGTAACAATGGAAGAAATCAAATCCTGGGCGCTGGAGCCTGAGGTTGGGAAGGTTGAGGAAGAGGTAGGAGTGGGGGGAGAAACACGGGTCTGTACCCCTTTATAAAGGCGAAGAATATCAAACGCCTCCTCATGGGCCTTAAAGCTTGCCTATTCCCAAGGGATCACCAACGACATGGTTGGATTACCCACGCCCATATTGATGAGGATCCCGTGATAAGGGGACATGATCTCTGCTTCGACAAGACGTGCCAATGGAAACCGCATCTCGAAACACGGAGCGGGAGGCTAAAAACGGTTTGAAATAATGACCGGGCGGAGACGTGGCGTCTCACTACAAAAGATGTCAGTAGATGGGACTTGTTAAATATTATACTCTTTGCGGAGCTTATTTTGCAGAGCCGAACACGTTCTCAGTGTTCGAGGACTACTTTGAAATATTCGGAGGAGGAACCCGCCTTGCAATGTCGAAGACAATCTGCGCGTCGGACACATCATCATTGAAGCCTGGTTCAGGGGCTACTGAGGGAGTCCTGGATTAAAGGGTCCTCGGGCGTCCGAGCTATGTGACATGGGCCGGAATGATGGGCCATGAAGATACAATACAGAAGACTTCCTCCCGTGTCCGGATGGGACTCTCCTTTGCATGGAAGGCAAGCTTGGCGTTCGGATATGAAGATTCCTTCCTCTATAAACCAACTCTGTACAACCCTAGGCCCCTTCGGTGTCTATATAAACTGGAGAGTTTAGTCTGCAGAGGCAATCACAATCATACAGGCTGGACATCTAGGATTTAGCCATTACGATCTCGTGGTAGATCAACTCTCCTCATATTCGTCAAGATCAATCAAGCAGGAAGTAGGGTATTACCTCCATCAAGAGGGCCCGAACCTGGGTAAACATCTTGTCCCCCGTCTCCTGTTACATCGACCTTAGACGCACAGTTCAGGACCCCCTACCCGAGATCCACCGGTTTTGACACCGACAAGCACTTCTTCCCATTGGAAGGTAAATAGATCAAGTTGTCCAAACAAAACCCAAATATCGGAGAAGAAATAGAACAATCATGCATATAATAGATCAAAGGAACTCAAATAACTTTCATGGATATAAAAAGATAGATCCGATCATAAACTCAAAGTTCATCGATCCCAACAAACACATCGCAAAAGAGTTACATCATATGGATCTCCAAGAGACCATTGTATTGAGAATTCAGTGAGAGAGAGGAAGCCATCTAGCTACTAACTACGGACCCGAAGGTCTACAAAGAACTACTCACGCATCATCGGAGAGCCACCAATGGAGGTGGTGAACCCCATCCGAGATGGTGTCTAGATTGGATCTGGTGGTTCTGGACTCTGTGACGGCTGGATGAATATTTCGTCGACTCCCCTAGGGTTTCTGGAATATTGGGGTATTTATAGTGCAAAGAGGCAGCCCGGGGGGCACCCGAGGTGGGCACAACCCACCAGGGCGAGCCTGGGCCTCCTGGCGCGCCCTGGTGGGTTGTGCCCCCCTCAGGGCACCCCCAGGCGTAGCCAGGGCCCATTACGTTCCTTCTGGTCCAAAAAAATCTTCGTGGAGTTTCGTTGCGTTTGGACTCCGTCTGATATTGATTTCCTGCCATGTAAAAAACAACAACTGGCACTTGGCACTATGTCAATAGGTTAGTACCAAAAAATGATATAAAATGGCTGTAAAATGATTATAAAACATCCAAGATTGATAATATAACAGCATGGAACAATAAAAAAATTATAGATACGTTGGAGACGTATCATTCATCATGTCCATTGGTGCCTCTCCGATGATGCGTGAGTAGTTCTTTGTAGACCTACGGGTCCGTACTTAGGAGCTAGATGGCTTCCCCTCTCTCTCTCCCTCCCTCTCTCTCCCTCTCTCTCTCTCTCTCTCTCTCTCTCTCTCTCTCTTTTGATTCTCAATACAATGGTCTCTTGGAGATCCATATGATGTAATTCTTTTTGCGGTGTGCTTGTTTGATTTTGGTGAACTTTGAGTTTATGATCAGATCTAAATTTTTATCGATGAAAGTTATTTGAGTCTTCTTTGATCTCTTATATGCATGATTGCTTATGCCTCGTATTTCTTCTTTGATATTTGGGTTTTGTTTGTCCAACTTGTTCTATTTATCTTGCAATGGGAAGAGGTGCTTTGTGATGGGTTCTATCGGATTTCGGGTTCTGGCAGACCCTTGAGGTTCGAACACTGGGGTGCGCACGGAGATTTCGCCTTCTACCTACCTGTACCCCACCGCCTCGCTAAGATCTAAGCTATGGAAAGAACATCACAAGAGACACAGGGTTTATACTGGTTCGGGCCACCGTTGTGGTGTAATACCCTACTCCAGTTTGTGGTGTGGTGGATTGCCTCTTGGGCTGATTATGATGAGTAATACAAGGAAGAACAGCCTCGCGAGTGTCTGTTCTTGGCTGGGGCGATGAACTGCTAGGAGGAGTTCAGTCACCCTTCTCTCTCTCTCTCTCTCTCTCTCTCTCTCTGATTTCTATCCTCTGATTTGATTGCCTCTACCCTGGGGGTGGCTAGTCCTATTTATAGGCAAAGGCCTTGGGCCTCTTCCAAATATTGAGCGGGAAGGGCGCCAACAATTGGCCATTTTGAAGGGGAACATCTGGTACACTTATCCTGACTAAAGTTGGTCTTCGCCTGCCAAAGGCTCTGGTGGTGACGTTAGCTTGGGCTCCACAATGACTTCCTCCCTGCCGTTGGGCTGGTCTTGGTCTCGTTGCACCGAAACGTGTGCCTTCGCTTGATGCTCTTGTCAGCGTTCTGGGAACGGGGGTCCCCAGACTTGCCTGCCTGCGGCCTGCGGCGTGGATCAAAGGGGCCCCAGCACGACCCGTCTTCATCAACACAGACCCAAGACCCTCGCGAGGGACCAAGCCTCGCGGGGAGGACGGCACGGAGCTTGCTCAGGCGCGGCCTCATCAGACTGGCTCGCGAGGAGGCGGAGAGATCAAGGCGGGGTACCTCACGAGGTGCCCATGACGCAAGCCATGACGACCAAACGACGTATCCCTGCGCTGCATCTCCAGGGAGCAAGGAAAGGAACTGCTGGAAGACATACACGACGGAGACTATGGACATCATTCATCATCACAAACCCTCGTCGGCAAGGCGTTTCGCTTTATTGGCCCACCACACTCAATGACGCTGTCGAACTGGTGAAGGCTTGTGAGGCCTGCCAGTTCCACGCCAAGCAGATCCATCAGCCGGCGGGAGGCCTGCAGACTATACCCCTTTCGTGGCCATTTGCAGTCTGGGGGCTGGACATCCTGGGCCCGTTTCCTCGGGCACCAGGGGGCTACCGCTACCTCTACGTTGCCGTGGACAAGTTCACCAAGTGGGCTGAAGTAGAGGCCGTCCGCACCATCCCCGCGGGTTCCGTGGTCAAGTTCATCAGGGGTATCGTGAGCCGGTTCGGGGTGCCAAACTGCATCATCACAGACAATGGTTCGCAGTTCACCAGTAACCTCTTTAAAACATACTGTGCTAACCTTGGGACGCAGATATGCTACGCTTCGGTGGCACACCCCTAAAGCAACGGCCAGGCGGAGCGAGCCAACGTAGAGGTCCTAAGGGGCCTCAAAACCAGGACGTTCAAGAAGAAGCTGGAGGGCTGCAGAAGAGGTTGGTACGACGAGCTTCCGTCCGTGTTGTGGTCCATCCGCACAACCGCGACCAAGCCGACGGGAGAGACCCCATTCTTCCTGGTCTATGGAGCCGAGGCGGTCCTCCCTCACGAGGTCAGAAGTCGCTCCACGCGGATCCTGGCGTTCGACGAGGCGCAGCAGGACGCCATGCGGGGGATGGACCTCGCGCTGGGGGAGGAACGCTGCCGAGAAGCCGCACTGCGGGCGGCGAGGTATCAACAAGCACTGCGACGATATCACTGCCGCCACATCCGCCCTAGAACTCTCGAGGTAGGAGACCTCGTGCTCAGGCGGGTCCTCTCCAGGGAGGGACTGCACAAGCTCTCTCCCATGTGGGAGGGCCCGTTCAAGGTTGTTCATGTTTCCAGGTCTGGCTCCGCGCGCTTGGAGACTCAGGAGGGGGTGCCGATCCAGAACGCGTGGAACATCCAGCACCTCCGGAGGTTCTACCCCTAAAAGGCCCGGAGCCTGTGAAGAAGGCGAACGCCTGTGAAGATTATCCTTTTTGGAAAAGGCCCGGAGCCTGTGAAGAAGGCGAACGCCTGTGAAGATTATCCTTTTTGGAAAAGGCCCGGAGCCTGTGAAGAAGGCGAACGCCTGTGAAGATTATCCTTTTTGGAAAAGGCCCAGAGCCTGTGAAGAAGGCGAACGCCTGTGAAGATTATCCTTTTTGGAAAAGGACCAGAGCCTGTGAAGAAGGCGATTGCCTGTGAAGCTATCGCGTTTTGGAAAAGGCCCAGAGCCTGTGAAGAGGGCAAATGCCCGTGAAGCTCGTTCCCCCTAAGAAAGGCCCGGAGCCTATGAAGAAGGCCAACGCCTGTGAAGCTCGCCGCCCGTGACACTCTCACGTAATAATGAGTGGGGCTGTACACGCCCCGGAGTCTCAGGAGCGCCGGCCTCAGGCCCTGGGGCTCCCTCCCACGCCGAGTGGCAGCATTTAGCTCCGCGCTGGTGAGAAGACGTCGAAGACTAGACTAGGTGCCGGACGCGGCTTTTTCATTTGCTTTCCGCAGTTGGCTTGTTCATTCTCATTCAAAGTTTTATTGGAGCTATTGCCGCCTTTGACTTATGGTTCTTCGACTTTTTCACTCTCCTACCTCGATTTCTCTTATGCAAGGCCTCGCGAGGGGAAGGGGCAGCCGAGCGCCCTCGCGAGTATTTCTGTCCTAGCCGTTCAAAGGTTTCGCGACCTGGGTCCATTACAGGAGCACCCCTCCAGTCCGTGCCCCACGGGCACCGCGACATGAACATAGGGCCTGGGTCGGTCGCCCCCCCTCACAGCTGGGGTTGGAAACTATCTACACATGGGCATGAAGCCAGAAGGCACGATAGCAAAAACAAAGCGATGATTAACAGTGATAACCCAAACATGCCCCCGCGGGGCCCCACGCTACTGTCTTTTTATGCAGGACAAAGGAAAACAAAGAACAAATCGGGCGCAGCTCGCCTCACACCGGCCTGCAGGGAAGACTCAAGCCGCCTCCAGGACTCAGGCAGACTCCCTCTCGCGCTTCACCGAAGCGCGACGGCGGGCAGATGCACCACCACCTCCCAGGCAGGTGCGGCGGCGTGGAGGTTGGCTACGGCCACCGCTAGAAGAGTCGCCGCCTGAGGAAGAACCGGTGAAGCTTGGGGAACCCTGAGCACCGCCGATCGCGCGAGCGCTGCCCTCTCCATCGTCGTCGGGGCTGGGTTCCCGGCCGTGGTCGTCGTTCTCGGGGCAGCACCCTGCGCGACGACCATCTTCCCCAAACACCCTCACGAAGAGGGTGGCATCGCCGTCAAACTTGAAGTGCAGGGTGCACCGACGGCTCAGGCCCCGCGCGCGGGCAAACGTCTGCCAACCGCGGGCCAAGGCCAGGCTCCCAGCTGCGGAGACCTCCAGTGAAGCCCATGAGGCCCGGCTACAGCAGCCATCTGCTTGAAGCCAGAGGCCGCCCGGGGCACCGGCCGGGAGCTCGCCGAGGAGGAAGCGAGGAAGATGAAGCCGGGTGCTAGTCGGCTCCGCCGACCACACAACAAACTCCGGCAGCACCTCTGCCGCGCGAGAATGCGGCCTAGGGGGGCGCTTGACCGAGGCGTGCCACCCGGTGGCCGCTGCCCGCCTGTCACCGAGCTGGAAATCGCCCCCACGGCCGTGAAGGGCTGTCGTAGTGGTCGCGGGATGTTGGCGAGAACGCCCCCGGCCGCGCTTGGGTGGAGGAGAGGCAGGCTCAACCTGGCGAGCCTTCCCTTTCTCCGCAGCTGAGAACCTCCTCGATGGTGCCATGAAGAAGAAGGGGAAGCAAGCGGGATGGACTGGAAGGGCGTGTGCCGTTCCGTACTTATAGCCGGCGAAGGCCAACCGTCGGCCTCCACGATCTCAGGTAATCATGACCCATTTTGCATGCAGGGACTTGTCCAATCCGTGCAGATGCCGAGGCATCGTGGGGAAGCGGAGACGCCCCACGTCCAATCAACGGCCACGCGGCGCCCAAGGCCGCAGGCTGTTAGGGCCCGCGGCGCTTCGCCCTTGCCCTTTCGCTTCCCTGCACGGCCAAGTCCGGGCGCGCCTTGGGCCCGGGGGCTACTGTCGGCGTTCTGGGAACGGGGGTCCCCAGACATGCCTGCCTGCGGCCTGCGGCGTGGCTCAAAGGGGCCCCCAGCATGGCCCATCTTCATCAACACAGACCCAAGACCCTCGCGAGGGGCCAAGCCTCGCGGGGCGGACGACACGGAGCTTCCTCAGGCGCGGCCTCATTAGGCTGGCTCGCGAGGAGGCGGAGAGATCAAGGCGGGGTACCTCACGAGGTGCCCATGACTCAAGCCATGACGACCAAGGGCGCCAGGCGGGCGCCAGCCCGCGCAGTGTCCTTCCTTTCCTCTTTGGTGCAAAGGGGGAGCAAGCGCAGGCGGGACGATCAAGCAAAGGCACCCATTTCGGTGCAACGAGACCAAGACCAGCTCCGCGACAAGGAGGAAGTCACTGTGGAGCCCAGGCCGGCGTCACCACTAGAGCCTTCGGCAGGCGAGGACCAACTTTAGTCAAGATTAGTGTACCAGATGTTCCCCTTCAAAATGGCCAATTGTTGGCGCCCTTCCCACTCAATATTTGGGAAGAGGCCCAGGGCCTTTGCCTATAAATAGGACTAGCCACCCCCAGGGGAGAGGCATCTAGAGACAGAGAAATCTAATCAGTTAGGATCCAGAGAGAAGGGCGACTGAACTCCTCTTAGCGGTTCATCGCCCCGGCCAAGAACAGACCCTCGCGAGGCTGTTCTTCCTTGTATTGTTCATCATCCGCCCAAGAGGCAATCCACCACACCACCACACTGGAGTAGGGTATTACACCACATCGGTGGCCCGAACCAATATAAACCCTATGTCTCTTGTGTTGTTCTTCTGGTAGCTTAGATCCTTGCGGGGCGGAGGGGTACAGGTAGGTAAGAAGCGTAATCTCCGCGCGCACCCCAGAGTTCGAACCTCAAGGGTCTGCCGGGACCCAAAATCCAACAGCTCTCGCCTGCGCTTGCTCCCTTTGCACCAAAGAGGAAAGGAGGACACTGCGTGGGCTGGCGCCCGCCTGGCGCCCTTGGTCGTCATGGCTTGCGTCACGGGCACCTCGTGAGGTACCCCGCCTTGATCTCTCCGCCTCCTCGTGAGCCAGCCTGATGAGGCCATGCCTGAGGAAGCTCCGTGTCATCCGCCCCACGAGGCTTGGCCCCTCGCGAGGGTCTTGGGTCTGTGTTGATGAAGATGGGCCATGCTGGGCCCCCTTATGAGCCATGCCGCGGGCCGCAGGCAGGCAAGTCTGGGGACTCCCGTTCCCAGAACGCTGACAGTAGCCCCCGGGCCCAAGGCGCGCCCGGACTTGGCCGTGCAGGGAGGCGAAAGGGCAAGGGCGAAGCGCCGCGGGCCCTAACAGCCTGTGGCCTTGGGCGTCGCGTGGCGGTTGATTGGACGTGAGCGCCTCAGTAACCTCTCGAGTTGATAAAGGAGCGGCACCTGCCTAGGCTTTGCTTTTTTCGCTTTCTTCGGTTGCTGCTCAGATCCCCTTTCTTGCGCCTCTCTTTCCTTCCTCCAAAATTTCCAGATCTACTCCGACCGCGTGACCTAGGAAGCCATGGTGCCTCGTCAGTCCCCGGCTGGAGCTTGGTACTCGTCTGCCCTGGAGTCGCCAAACGTGTCGGAGTCGAGCCTCGCCCGGTTGCGCCGGATGGTGGGGGCGCATGGTATCGACAGGGCGAAGGCGTTCAAGGCCGGCTCCGCCACCCCTGAGGGCCAAGGGAGCACTTTCTATCCGCTCTTTGTAAGCGCCATTGCTGCTGGCTTGGTGCCTCCCTTCTCCGAGTTCTTCTTCTCTGTCCTCCGCCATTATAAGCTACAGGCTCTGCATCTCCACCCAAACTCCGTCCTTCTCTTGGCAATCTTCGACTATTACTTGGAGGCTCACGTAGGGGTGCAACCCTCAGTGGCCTTGCTGCGCCACTAGTTCTACCTCCGGACCTCCCGCGGTCCTGCTTCCGCGTGCGCGAGCTTCGTCTCGTATGGTGGCACCATTGCCATTTCGAACCCCGGGAAAAAGATTGAGGGCTTCAGGAGCAAGTGGGTCTTGGCAGATGCTGGGCGCATCCACCCTCGGCTAATCTTGCCCACGGAGCAACCCACGAGCTCCAGCGGTTGGGGTCGAGCGAAGCTCGCGGACCCCCGCGCGAAGCTGGTGTTGGAGAACATGGACGCGGATCTGAGGCCGGCCAACATGGCGGCGGCGAAGCTGACCGGCGCGTCGCTGCTGAGGGAATTCCTGGAGCACCAGCTGGCTCCACTTCGGCAGTACTCACTTCCGATGTGGAGGCCCCATCCGAGCCCCGCGGCCTTGGCCGACGGAGATCTGGCTGCGGTCCTCCAATCTCTGGTCGGGGGCGATGTGGCGAGGTTGGAGGGCGCTCCTACGCCCTTGTTCCTCTGCGACGACTGGGAGCAAGTAGTGGAGTCCATGCCCGTCTTCAACGGGGACGGGCCCGTGCCCCCGGAAGCTCCCGAGGAACCGGTGGACGTGTCCTCCGACGACTCCAGCGAAGAGGAGGAAGGAGGGGAGCGGGAAAAAGGGCCTGACTCCGAGGCAACTGACGGAGAGTCGAGGGCTCCCCTTCCCCGGCGCAGGTCCCGCGTTCTCCGCCTCTCTCCGAGCGATGGCGATGAGGATGATGACGAGCAGGGCGGCGGGAGCTCGCCCCCGATCCCGAAGAAGGACAGGACCGGGCTGATCTCCCGCGGGTCTGCCTCGGCCCCGAGGCAGACCGAGACGCGCCTTCCGCTCCCGAGCTTCCCAAGGTTGATCCTTCCAGCCGGCTTTCGGGCTTCAAATTTGGCCGGAGGCAGCTTGAGCTCACTGGCGACGACCCATAAGCGCTTGATTCCTGTCTTTATTTCTTGTTCTGCTGCTGAGGCTTGACGTCTGCATCTCTTGGATAGGCTAGCGCCCGCAGCAAAGAAGCCGAAGGGAGCTCCTGAGGTTCCATCCGAGGCAGCGCCTCTGCCCGCGAAGGAAGGTGACCGCAATGCACGGGCCTCTCCTACCCGGTTGTCCTCGTGAGGCTTGGCTAAGCCGGCTGGGGCGAGCTCAGCCCCCATGGCCCAAGCGACTCTCGAGGTGCCTTTGCCTGCTACCGCCACCACACCCGTTGGAGCGCAGCAGGCTCTGCCTTAGGATGTTGTGGTCGTGCCGCCGCCTTCTCCTCCTATTCCACCGACTGTTGTCTCTCCGACTCCTCCCACCGTTCTGGATCGTGCTGCTGCTGAGTTGGACCGGCTACGGCAGGATCTTCTTGGCGCCGACCCTCGCTTGGTGGCCGGGCGCTTGGAGCTGGCTTCAAGATGGATTCACTCCGACGCTTCGATTCGGGCGGCGCTGGTCCAGGCCTCGACGGCTTGCGATGAGGAGAGGCATGCCGTCCTTGAGGCGAAGGCTGCTCGTGACGCAGCCCTGGGGGAGGTGGTCGACGTCCGTGGTCGCTGCAAGGTGCAGGAGGACGAGCTGCAAGGCCTGCGGGACCAGCTCGCGAAAGAGGCCCGCCTTCGCCAAGAGCAGGAAGAAGGCGTGAAGGCTCGCGAGGCGGCCGTCAAGGACTAGGAGGCCAGGCTCAGGAAGCGCCGTGGCCGCCTAGGCGCGCTGGAGCAGGAGTTGGGGGCGAGGAAGGTCGAGCTGGACGACAAGGCCCAGGTTCTTGCCGAGGACCGCGTGGCCTTCGCGGAGATGGAGGAGAAGGCTCGCTCCTCGCTGAAGACGCTTTACGACAGCGGCCTGGAGAGCCCGCTGGCTGGCGCCGAGGATGGCCCCGCCAAGCTGCTTCCCTTCCCGGTTCGCGCTCTTGAAGATGTCGCCCTTCGCCTTGGCCCCACGACCGAGGCCGAGGCACGTGTCCTGTCTTCTGCAGCGCTGACGCGGGTCCTCACCCACATCTACCTTCGTGATCCCAGCGTCGACCTCGACAGCCTGCTGGAGCCAGCAAGCGGCGAGCATGCCGCTGTCGCTGCCGAGGCCGTGAAGGGTCGCGCGGAGGCTCTGCTGGGGAAGTTCCGGGCCTTCAGCACCAAGCCGAAGCGAGGCGCAGCCGACCCGGCTGCTCCATGAGGCGAACCCACTCCGCGCTGCTCCACCGCCTCAAGTGATTCCGTTGTGGCTCCTGTCCTGCCTTCAATTCCTGCACATGTATCATGCCTCGGGGAGGCGTTTAAACTTGCGTTTGGCATTGAGATAACAGTGTGGACTGTGATATTTGCTTTTGAATTCCTTGAAATTTACGCTTTTCCTTCCTACTTGCTTATGTTCTACGCCGGCAGAGCCCGGCCCCGCGCATACCTCAGCCGCCGTTAGCCCCGACCGAAAACCAGGACGGGACCAAGGAGTGAGGGGATACGTGACAAGTTAGGCTCCTGAGTCGCGATGCTCAGGAGTCCCCCTTGGCGCACGAACAACAAGTAGGGAGGTGGGATGTGGGTGGATCTACCGTTCTACGTCTACAGAGCCTGGCCGCGCGCATACCTCAACCGCCGTTAGCCTTTCAGAACTAAGGAGTGAGGGGCTACGCGACGAGTTAGGCTCCTGAGTCGCAATGCTCAGGAGTCCCCCTTGATGCTCAAATGGCCTTCGTACCTTGGCTCTGCTCGGGGAGAGACGCGCGACGAACCAGGCCCGGGGGGGCCTGGCTGGGTGGCGTGCGTCTGGGCGTGACCCAGGCGCAGCCCCCGTGCCCAGCCCCCTCGCGCGGCACTCCTGAGGGGAGGCGTTACGATGAGGCTAGACACTGAGCTCTGGGCTCCCTGAGGTTGATGCGGCCCGAGGGCCACCCTCAGTTGTTTATCACCAGCGCGGAGCATAGCGCTTCCGTATGTGTACGGGCATAGCCGCTCCTCGGCAGTGTTGTCAGCCAGCGCGGAGCATGGTGCTTCCACTGGTATGTGGGAGGGGGCTCCCCTCCGGGAGGAGTCCCCGGGGCGTGTACAGCCCCGCCCTGACACGTGGCTAGCACGGTAGGGCCTGGCGAGGTGTATCTGGGCACCCGTGAGCCAGCGGGGGACTCACGGGGCCCTACCTCTAGGCGGGTTGCGCCTGGCACTGGGCGTTATCTTGTGATGTGTTCCTGCAAATTTGGTTAGATGCCGGCACTCTACGTCCTCGGGTCCCGGCCCTCGAGCTGGTATCAGCCATCGCTGGTATGCCAGGTCGCGATGCCGTGGACAAGGCCAGAGGGTGAGGGCTGGAGAGCCAGTAAAAGCCCTGAGTCGCGATGCTCAGGTACCCCCCCTTTAACGTGCAAGTGGTCGACATGGAGAAGAAGAGGTGCCGTGGACCGGCATCAAATAATCAAGCATGGTGGGTCGAACACATAGCCGGAAATAAACGCAAAAGGGATACATGCCGCTGGGTCTGGCCCGAGCGACTTGGGGATGATGCAGCCCGAGGGGCGCCCCCAACAAAGTAAGCTAACAACATGAAATAAAAGGGATACATGCCGCAGGGACGGACCCACGCGGTCTGGGAATAATGCAGCCCTGGGGGCGCTCCTAGCTGGAAATGAAACTTGAAAGATGTCACCTGATGATGTTGAGGACGAATGAGCATTGGTGTAGCAGACTCGGTGGGCTACAAAAGCCGATCCCCACGAGCCCCCAGGCCCATGGGCCTCGGGAGGCTCCGGAGGCACTGGTGGCTCCTCGCGGACCATCTCCATCTCCGCCAAGGCTACGGAACGCCTAGTCTCTTGAGCCTCCGTGATGTCCCTCATGAGGCGCTGGTATGTGGCAGCCGCGTTCGGCAAGCTGTAAGGCATGCGAACGTAGCTGTGGGGTGGACCTTCGCAGCGCCCCCACTCGCGAGGGCCAGAGGCGCTCCAGAGAGGCGACTCGATTGAGCCCTGGTATGTTGATGCAGACGCGCAGCCCACCATCCTCGCCTGGATGGGGAGCCACAGCTGGTAGGCTGCGGCCGCCTCTCATGACTCTTGACTCCTGTAGCTCCTAAATGTCCTTGCTGACGAACTCCTGAGGGTATGGCCCTCCTTGCCTTACTCCTTCTTGAGGGAAACGTGCTTCGAAACACGCCCCCATGTGGTGCCCAAGCGCCTCCCTCGTGACCTTAGCCAGGTCGGTGGCCCTCCAGGGGAGAGCCCCCGAGCCCTGCCTGAGGAGGGCGCCGGGCGCGCTTTCCTATGCGATGGAAGGAGGTTCCCCCTGGCAGGCGCGGGCCCTGAGGGGCCTGCCTCCTGAGGGGTCGGGCCGGACGATGTCTTCTTCTTCTTAGGGGTGGTCTCGGGAAGCCTGCTGCTTCCGCGATCCGGGTCTTCCAGTGATGCGGCCTGAAAGGCTCGTTCTAGGGAACACACCGCATCCTTCTCTTCACAGGGCACCGTGATGACTCCGCCACTTCCTGGCATCTTGAGGACGTTGTAGCCGTGGTGAGTCACGGCCATGAACTTGGCCAGCGCTGGGTACCCAAGGATGGCGTTGTACGGTAGGCGAATGTGAGCGACGTCGAAGTCGATGAGCTCGGTGCGGTAGTTGTCGCGTGCCCCGAAGGTGACAGGGAGGCGGACCTGCCCAATCGGGACCGTGGAGCCGTCGGTGACTCCAGAGAAAGGCTTGGTTGGCTGAAGCTGGTTGTAGGGCACTTGGAGATTGTTGAATGTTTCCACTGACAGGACGTTGACCCCTGCCCCGCCATCAAATGAGGGTCCTGGTGACCAACACGTTGCTGATGATTGGGGAACAAAGCATCGGGAGGACTCCGGCTGTGGCCGCACACTTGAGCTGATCCGCTGAGCTGAACGTGATGGCGCATGCCGACCACCTGAGAGGGCGCGTGGCTTCGAGCTTGGGGAGGACTGCATTCACTTCGTGGGCGAACTGCTTGAAGATGCGCTGAGAGGCTGGGGCTTGAGCCCCGCCCAAGATGCAGGCGATCGCGCGCGGCTCCTGGAAGCCCCCAGCCCCCTCGTCCTGATGGCGGTCCTCGTTTCTCCTTGGCTGCGGCGGCAGCAGAGGGAGGCCTGCGTTGCCTTGCGGGCGATCCTCGCGAGGCTGATCCCTCCAGTCTCCCTCGCGAGGCGGGTCTTGCCAGCGGTCCTCGCGAGGTCGATCGCGCCACCCTTGGCGCGGGCCTCGGTCTTCCCAGCGTCATGCGTTCCTTCCTCCTCCTCGACCGTAGCCCCGGTCACCGCGGTCGGGGCGACAGCCGATCCTTCCTTCTCGCACGGCTCGGAGCTCTTGACATTCGTTGGTGTTGTGGGTGTGGAGGTCGTGGTACACATGGTACCGACTGCCCTTGGAAGACTCGGGCTGATCTCTGCCCCGCTTGGTGTCTGGTTCTGTCGCGAGCACGACAGCCCCCTTGCGCTTCACATCCTTGGCTTTAGGCTTCTTCTCTTCTGGGTCTGCGGTAGGCAGCTCGAGGAGGAATAGACGCCCTTCCTCAGCCCTGGCGCACTTGGTCGCCAAGTTGAACAACTCCAAGGAAGTGCACAGGTCTTCATGCATCGCCAGCTCCTCCTTCATCTTGACGTCGCGCACGCCGTCGGAGAAGGCTGAGATGATGGCCTCCTCGGTCACCTTGGGAATCTTGAGGCGTGCGTTGTTGAAGCGCTGGATGTACTTCTGCATGGTCTCTCCGGGTTGTTGCTTGATGCGGCGCATGTCGCTCACGGCGGGTGGCCGGTCGCGAGTACCTTGGAAGTTGGCGATGAAGCGGGTGCGCATCTCGTCCCAGGAGGAGATCGTGCCTGGATCCAGGTTCAGGAGCCAGGTGCGGGCCCCGTCCTTGAGCGCCATGGGAAACCATGACCTTCTCATCTCCGTTGGCAGCTTCGATGCCCAGCTCATAGAGCTGGAGGAACTCCGCAGGGTCGGCCGTGCCGTCGTAACGAGGAGGCAGGTCTGGCTTGAACTTGCCGGGCCACGTGACGCTGCGTAGCTTGGTGGTGAAGGCACGGCAGCCTGCTGTGGCCACGGGAGGCCTTGGGTGACGGAGAGCTTGGTCTTGCAGGTCCCCATGCGCTGCAGCTGGGAGCAGCGCGGGGTCTTGACGTGCGGGAGCAGGAGCATTGTCGCGACGTGCTGGAGCAGGGAGGGCCCGGGCAGCTTCTTGCGAGCGAGGGACTTCTTGGCAGCTCTTCTCTTGCCGCGCTAGCACCTGACGGAGCGGGTTTCGCCCAGGGGCCACGCGCCTTGGAGCCAGGGCGCCTTATTGAGGAGGAGGTGGCTGGGGCGCCCCCGGAGCTTCGTCGCCCGCGCAGGGCGGGGTGCGGTGTAGCGGAAAGGACGGCGCATGAGAGCCCCCTGCGACGCGGTCGAGCCATTCTTCGTAGACGTCGTCAACGGGACGGTAGCGCAGGAGCTCGTTTGCCGCGATGAGCGCAGCTCGAGCCTCCATGGGTGCGCGGAGCGCGCGGGACGAAGAACCAGCTGGGGTGAGCGAGGGAGTAGCGGTACGGCCATCTTGCCGCACGGACGGATGCTGAGACGATGCTTGCTGCTCATTTCCTGCCGGGCCGGTGGCGGCATTGACGGCAGGCGGCGGGGAACGGCAAGGACGCCCGCCGACAGGAGCCGTCTGGGTGACGCGGGAAGCGAGAGCGGCTCGGCGCTCGGCGCGGGCCCGACGAGCGTCAGACATGGACGCAATGGTCGGAGGAGAACGGGGCAGTGAAAGACGAATTCCGGCGCACCCCTACCTGGCGCGCCAAATGTCGGATTTCGGGTTTCGGCAGCCCTTGAGGTTAGAACACTGGGGTGCGCGCGGAGATTTCGCCTTCTACCTACCTGTACCCCACCGCCTCGCTAAGATCTAAGCTATGGAAAGAACAACACAAGAGACACAGGGTATATACTGGTTCGGGCCACCGTTGTGGTGTAATACCCTACTCCAGTTTGTGGTGTGGTGGATTGCCTCTTGGGCTGACGATGATGAGCAATACAAGGAAGAACAGCCTCGTGAGGGTCTGTTCTTGGCTGGGGCGACGAACTGCTAGGAGGAGTTCAGTCACCCTTCTCTCTCTCTCTCTCTCTCTCTCTCTCTCTCTCTCTCTGATTTCTATCCTCTGATTTGTTTGCCTCTACCCTGGGGGTGGCTAGTCCTATTTATAGGCAAAGGCCTTGGGCCTCTTTCCAAATATTGAGCGGGAAGGGCGCCAACAATTGGCCATTTTGAACGGGAACATCTGGTACACTTACCCTGACTAAAGTTGGTCTTCGCCTGCCAAAGGCTCTGGTGGTCACGCTGGCTTGGGCTCCACAATGACTTCCTCCCTGCCGTTGGGCTGGTCGTGGTCTCGTTGCACCGAAACGGGTGCCTTTGCTTGATGCTCTCGCCTGTGCTTGCTCCCTTTGCACCAAAGAGGAAAGGAGGACATTACGCGGGCTGGCGCCCGCCTGGCGCCCTTGGTCGTCATGGCTTGCGTCACGGGCACCTCGTGAGGTACCCCGCCTTGATCTCTCCGCCTCCTCGTGAGCCAGTCTGATGAGGCCGTGCCTGAGGAAGCTCCATGTCATTCGCCCCATGAGGCTTGGCCCCTCGCGAGGGTCTTGGGTCTGTGTTGATGAAGATGGGCCGTGCTGGGCCCCCTTATGAGCCACGCCGCGGGCCGTAGGCAGGCAAGTCTGGGGACCCCCGTTCCCAGAACGCCGACAGGTTCGATCTTACGGTGCTTGATCCCAGTGACAGAAGGGGAACCGTGAAGGAAATATGCCCTTGAGGTAATAATAAAGTTGTTATTTATATTTACCTATATCATGATAAATGTTTATTATTCATGCTAGAATTGTATTAACCGGAAACCTAGTACATGTGTGAATACATAGACAAAGCAGTGTTCCTAGTATGCCTCTACTTGACTAGCTCGTTAATCAAAGATGGTTAAGTTTCCTGACCATAGGCATGTGTTGTCATTTGATGAACGGGATCACTTCATTAGAGAATGATGTGGTGGACAAGACCCATCCGTTAGCTTAGCATAATGATCGTTAAGTTTTATTGCTATTGCTTTCTTCATGATTTATACATATTCCTCGTACTATGAGATTATGCAACTCCCGAATACCAGAGGAACACCTTGTAAGTGCATCTAGTGCCCCTTAGTGATTTTGGTGTATTGAAGACTTATAGGTTAAGTATCTAATGCGTTTATGAGTGTACACAGGTCTATAAGTCTATGAGGAGTTTGATATTTACAGAGAAAGTCGACCCCTAAAAATGAAGTTCTTCGACTGAAGACTTTGATATATTGAAGACTTTCTGAAGACTTTGAAAGTGAAGAAATTGGTGTAACCTTGAAGACTTGGTATTCATTCGTGGAACATGAAGCGTGAAGACTTTTGTTTTCGTAGTTTCATTTTCTCTTTGTTGAGTCATAGGAAACACCGTACTGTTAAAGGGGGTCGAGGAAATACTAAGGAGAAAATTTCCATGTGATGCTCAACTCAAATCCTACACCTACCAATCCCTTCGAGTGAAGCCATTGGAAATCTCATACAGCTCAGTCAATTTGTTCAGTGACAGAGACGCAGTTCTTCTGGTCACTAAGGACTTTGCTCTGACTGAGGAGTTAGGAATTCGCCAGTGCGAATTGCCTACACAGTGAGGAACATGATAGCCCTGAGGAATTTATACCTCAAATTTCCGACCGTTGCTGTGCTGCGCGCCAGCTGTCCTAAAAATATCTTGTCCACCTAACGGTCATATCATTAAGGGGCATTTATGTCTTATCATGTCGGGCTGCTCCCTAGGCTATAAATAGCCGCCCCCTACAACCACTAGCTGGTTGGCTGCTCCGCGAGAACTTGACACTTGTCATTTGAGAGCAACCCATCCTCCGAGGACTTTGAGCGAAAATCATCAAGTGAGGAAAATCCAAACCCAAACCCAAAACACCTACAAACCCAAAGTGATTGAGCATCACTGAAGAGATTGATCCTGCGTGGATCCGACGCTTGTTACCTTTGAAGACTGTGCTTCTTCCAGACGGTTAGGCGTCAAGGTCTAGAGCATCCAAGAGGGATTGTGGATCGCCGAGTGACCAAGTCTGTGAAGGTTTGGAAGTCACCTGAAGACTTACCACGAGTGATTGGGCGAGGACTGTGTGTTCTTAGCTCAAGGAGAATACGGTGAGGACTGTGTGTCCGGGACTAGGTGTCCTCGAGTTTAAATACTCAGCCGCTCCAACCAGTTGTACAACTGAGACAGCAGTTGGAACTGGTCTACCAAATCATTGTCTTCACCAAGCTTACTGGTTCTATTTCCTCAACTCTTTCATTTCCTCAGTAGTGTGCTGTTTGTTTATCATATCTGTGTTTGAAGACTTTGACTGAAGACTTTCTCAATTTCATCAGTTCAATTTCTTCAGTATGTTTGTCTTCAACTTGTGTTATCCTGTGTTTACGCTTTCTGTACTCTGTGTTTGTCTTCATTTCATCATGATGACTATGCTTGAATTCTGTTATGTTTTCATCTGAGTAGTTATTCCGCTGCTAGTAGTTCTTCGCTAAGGAATTTCCTCACTAGCAAATTCCTCAGTGAAGAATTTCATAAAAATCGCCTATTCACCCCCCCTCTAGTCGATATAACGCACTTTCACACCTTGTGTTCTATCAAACATCACAACGTAACTGGGTGATTATAAAGATGCTCTACAGGTGTCTCTGAAGGTGTTTGTTGGGTTGGCATATATCAAGATTAGGATTTCTCACTCTAAGTATCAGATTGGTATCTCTGGGCCCTCTCGGTAATGCACATCACTATAAGCTTTATAAGCAATGTGACTAATTAGTTAGTTGCGGGATGATGCATTACGGAACGAGTAAAGAGACTTGTCGATAACAAGATTGAACTAGGCATGATGATACTGGCGATCGAATCTCGGGCAACTAACATACCGATGACAAAGGGAATAACATATGTTGTTAGTGCGGTTTGACCGATAGAGATCTTCATAGAATATGTAGGAACCAATATGAGCATCCAGGTTCCGTTGTTGATTATTGATCGGAAATATGTCTCAATCATGTCTACATAGTTCTCGAACCCGTAGGGTCCGCACGCTTAACGTTCTATGATGATTTGTATTATGAGTTATGTGTTGTGGTGACCGAAGATTGCTCGGAGTCCCGGATGAGATAACATACATGATGAGGAGTCTCGAAATGGTCGAGAGGTAAGGATTGATATATTGGACGATAGTATTCAGACATCAAAATGGTTTTGCGATGTTTCAGATATTTATCAAAGTACCGAGGGGTTACCGGAACCCCCCGGGGAAGTAATGGGCCTTCATGGGCCATAGGGGAGAAAGAGAGGGGAGCCCGCAGGGTGCCCCCGGGAGTCCGAATTTGACAAGGGGGAGGGGGTGCGCCCCCTTTCATATTTCCCTCTCCCTCTCCCTCTCCCTCTCCTTCCCTTTTCGCTCTGATGAGAAAGGAAAAAGAGGAGGGCCGAATCCTACTAGGAGTGGAGTCCTAGTAGGACTCCCCCCTTGGCGCACCCCCTTGGTGGCCGGCCTCTTCCTCCCTTCCTTTATATATGGGGGCAGGGGGCACCCCAAAGCACAACAGCTATTCTCTTAGCCGTGTGTGGTGCCCCCTCCATAGTTTACTCCTCGGGTCATAGCGTCGTAGTGCTTAGGTGAAGCCCTGCGCGGATCAAATCACCATCACCGTCACCACGCCGTGGTGCTGACCAAACTCTCCCTCGACCCTCTGCTGCATCAAGAGTTCGAGGGACGTCATCGAGCTGAACGTGTGCTAAACTCGGAGGTGTCGTATGTTCGGTACTAGTTTGGTTGGATCGTGAAGACGTTCGACTACATCAACCGCTTTAACCTAACACTTCCGCTTTCGCTCTACGAGGATACATGGACACACTCTATCCCTCTCGTTGCTATGCATCTCCTAGATAGATCTTGCGTGGTCGTAGGATTTTTTTTGAAATTACATGCTACGTTCCCCAACAGTGGCATCAGAGCCAGGTCTATGCGTAGATGATATGCACAAGTAGAACACAAAGAGTTGTGGGCGATAATAGTCATACTGCTTACCACCAATGTCTTATTTTGATTCGGCGGTATTGTTGGATGAAGCGGCCCGGACCAACCTTACATGACCACGTTGATGAGAACGGTTCCACCGACAGACATGCAACTTGTTTTGCATAAAGGTGGCTGGTGCGTGTTTGTTTCTCCAACTTTAGTTTAATCGAATTTGACTATGGCTGGTGTCGGGGATATAACTATTTGTGTAAGCCGCCCAGGAGGGGCCGGGTTACGCAAGGAGGATTCATCATATGAAGCCCAAGGTCAAGCATGAAGATGGCAGTTCAATAAAGGGCTTAAAGCCCACAGGCGACTTAAGGCCCGTAGTGATAAACCGCCATAATGGCATGACTTGTACTATAAGGTAGAATTAACTAGTCACCGAGCCGAATAATGTTTATGAACCGGCCGAGACTCTATAGGCCGCAGGGCGTCAACCCGTGTATATAAGGGGATGACCCGCTGGCTGCTTAGGGCAAGAAACATCTCATCGAGAGCCGGGCATAGCGTATCTCGCTCCCTGGTTATCGAAACCTCAGCAATACAAACCCAACTAGACGTAGGCTTTACCTTCACCGTAAGGGGCCGAACTAGTATAAAACCTCTCTCGTGTCCCTTGTCTCGTTAACCCCTTTAAGCTTCCTAGTTGCGATGGCTCCACGACTAAGTCCTTGCAAGAGGACATCTGCCGTGACAATTCCACGACAGTTGGCGCCCACCGTGGGGCCAGCGCACAGTGGATTTGAGTTTTTGAAGGGAAACCTCGAAGGGCTCAAGGGATACGCAGTGGGCCGGATGACCAAGAGTCGTCGCGGCAAGATCTACATCGACGACGAAGGCTGGGGCCCCGACGCCGGCTTAATTGAGTACGGGTACCAGGTCCCCTTCGGCGGAATTCACGTCTTCATCGGCCGGATTGGTGAGCCGGGCCCCGAACCGGAAAATTGCACCGACCTCGTCAAGACGGCTCAGCGTGCGAGACCCACCCGAGCTCAACCCATCGTGAAGCGTGCCTTTGTGGGTTACATCCATGGAGGAGAACTTTCTGAAGGATCCGCCGATGGCGGTGAGACGACAATCCACTCCGATGGTGATTCGTCTACTGGTGAGACGGATTCGTCGTATCAACTGCAAGATGGCAGGCTTGGGGGCTGTTCCGATGGCAGCAGTATTCCAGACCCCTTTGAGCCGCCAAGCTGCGTAGGGGTCTTCATGGCTGGTACTCAACCCGGTCAAAATTCTACAGCCGCGGCAGCAATAACGTCCGGGTCAGGAGCGGTCGGGGCAGGAGGCCCTGTGCGCCCGCCGGCTCAGGTGTTGATTGATCTCATGGATAAGTTGACGGCCCTGTTAACCACCACAGTTATTCCTGCGAATCAAGATGAGCATAATGCAGAGGTGGCACAGGTGCATGAGGAAATAGCTCGGGCCAAGTAGGCCTAACAGCCGAGGACACCAGGTTGGCCATAGAATGGGCGGCTTTGGATGCACGGGCGCAACAACTCCAGTTAGAGGCTTTCCAGCTTACGATGAGCCTTAACGCATCTAACGAGGTGATGAGGAGGAGACACCAGAAAACTCAATCCCGTTTGCCTCTGGTTTATGATCCTCGGAACCTTTTTGCTACACCCAGAGCCGGCCCTAGTAACCCACCAGAAGCAAATCAATTCATGACATCCGGAGCCGGAGGACCGGCTCAGCCTCGGGTGATGGTACCTCCTCATGGGAATATGGCCCCGCCCCGCTATGTACCGACACCACCGGGTCACTTTTCTAACCCCATGGAGAACCTGATAGCAGCATCGGCCATTTGGCGGCTCTCCCAGTGGACGGTGACGATCCAACAATGGTGGAGACGCGAAGGATCAGAGAACTTTTCCAAATGGCTCTGGCTCAGCAAGAGGCTTATTCCTACCGTAGGGACTGGATTCATTCAACCCCTCGCCCAAGCCGGAGCCCGAGTTATAGCAGGCACATGGAGTCGGAGGCTTTGTCAAGCAACGCCCAGCACCGTAACCAGCCCGACTATTATAACCCGGTGCAAGACCGGATACGTCAGGAGGATGAGCTGGCGGCTCAGCTGGCGGCTCAGCAGACGGCTCACCAGGCCTTCCCGGATTATCCGACGACTTCTGTTGAGGTAGGAGTGGCCACCAGAACCGGCGGCGTTCCTTGTTTGGTGCCGGCTTTACGCAATGTGCGTTTACCTAAGGATTTCAAAGGACCCCGAAAGGTGCCAAATTATACGGCCGACTTGCAACCCGGGGCGTGGACCGAAAGCTATGAGATGGCCATGGAACTGTTGGAGGTCAGTGACGCAGCAATGGTTAAGTACTTCACCATGATGTTGGATGGAACGGCTCGGACGTGGTTAAAGGGTTTGCCGCCCAATCCTATTAGCTCATGGGCGGAGTTAAAGGCCTGGTTCATTCAGAACTTCAAGGACGCTTGCAAGAAATCTATGTCGATTGTGGACTTAACTAATTGTAAGAAAGAGGAGGGTGAATCTACCACTCATTGGGTGCGCCGGGTCAAGGAGATAATACATTTGTCTGACAAGATGGATGCCGGCTCTGCGGTCCTCATGTTGGAGAAGAATTGCCGATTTGAACCATTGAGGCAGAAGCTGGGGCGCCTCAAGCGGGATTGTAATGATATGGGTCAGCTGATGGCGGCTTTAGTAAAATATGCCGATTCTGATAGTACCAAGGATCCTGTGTCTGATGAGGAAAATACGGGGAAGGGAAAGAAGAACGGCAATGGAAAGGGTCAGTAGCATAACCCGACACATCAAGGAGGCAACAAGCGTAAAGCCGATGGCAACCCGGAGTTTGTGGCTAAAGCTAATGCACAGGGTAACAATTAGAGGCGCAAGGGGAGGCCGCCCCTCGGTTTGGCGGGTCAGGTCCATCTCTTGAGCAGCTACTCAATGAGCCCTGCCCGAGACATGACACTCGGGAACGACCAGCCACCCACTTGTGGAAGGAGTGCGCGATCATGAAGGCTTTCAAGAATTCCAACACGTTCGATGGCAATCATGGGTCGGGCGGCGGCTTAGGTGCCGTCAGCTTTCATGGCCCGGACGGTAGTTCAAATTTTGGCTTTCAGGGAAATCAAGGCGGCTATAATCAGCAGCAATCTGGTCAAGGAGGACAGCAATAGCAGTCGGGTTATCAGAGCAATCCAAAGCAGCTGAGTAGTGGACATTATCATGTGTTCACCACGAGCTTATGCAAACGTGACTAGAAGGTTCATAAGAGGGCGGTGAACTCTGTTGAGCCGGCAGTCCCCCGTTACTTGAGGTGGTCAGAGCAGCCTATTGTATGGAGTAGGGAAGATCACCCTCCCCGGGTTGATAATTCGGGTCAGTTAGCCTTGGTGGTAGCACCTCAAGTTGGTGGATATAAATTCACTAAAGTACTCATGGATGGAGGAAGCAACATCAACATCCTCTATTATGAGACTTTTCGACGCATGGGGTTTACTGATAAAAATTTAAAGACGTCCAACATAGTTTTCCATGGAGTGGTGCCTGGTAAGTCGGCATACCCAGTTGGCAAGATTGAGCCGGAGGTGGCCTTTAGAGATGAATATGATTCTAGGGCTAAGAAATTAATCTTTGAGGTGGTCAAGATCGAAAGCCCATATCACGCTCTGTTTGGACGGCCAACTTATGCCAAGTTCATGGCGCGGCCGTGTTATGTTTACTTGCAGCTCAAGATGCCGGGTCACAAGGGCACCATTACTGTGCATGGGAGTCGGAAGATAGCCCTGGAATGTGAGGAGGGCGATGCTGCTTATGCTGAATCTGTTTGTGCAGCAGAGGAACTGAAGTTTTATAAGGATAATGTTGACCCGGCGAACATGACACCTCTGAAGAAGCCAACCACAGAGCATGACCCGTTGATGAAATTTAAGTCGGCTGATGAAACCAAGCTTGTTGATTTTACTCCAGGCGATTCATCTCACTACAAGAAATATGTCAACTTGTGACCACCACTATTGGTCACTGAAAGGTCACAAATTTCCATTTACGACCTTTTTGTGACCAAAAAACAGAAGGTCAAAAGCTGGCGGTCGTAAACTGACTATAGCGACCTTTAACAAAAGGTCGTTGATCCTACGACCTTCTGTTTTGGTCGCTAGCTCTCTCCCCAAGCCATGTCGGATCCGACGTGGCAATCTGACGTGGCAAAATTGCGACGAATTGGAAAGGTCGTTGGTTAAAATCAGCCCGGTCCAATTGGGGGTTTTACATGGGCCGAGCCCATTAATTCAGCCCATTTTATGTTTTTTTTTCAGTCAATTTTCGCTAGCTACATGGGCCTAGCCCAACATGGCGTTTTTTGTTTTCTAAGCCTTTTCCATTTTCTGGGCCTCAGCCTTTTTGCGGTCCATTTTCTATTTTTGAGACTTTTTTTGTTCCATCTTTGTCCAGCATTGTTTGGGCCAAAGCCTCTTCCAACCCATCAATATTTTCAGCCCGCTAATTCATAGGACTGGACAACAGAGAAATAGATGAGTTTTTTTTATTTTGCTATCAAAGCAATATTTGTTTCGCCGTACAATCATATATCTATACATCAAATAATACACCAAATTCTCAGCCAGATCAACAATACATCCAAATTCCCAGAAAATACAGCATTACAACAAACACATAAAGCAAGTCGTTGACTTGGACTTCCAGCTTCTTCAAAAAAATCAGCACATAACTCTCCTGTAGATGAGAAGAAAAGCCACATGTTCAGTCTCATTATGGGTAATATATGCTAAAAATAAATCCAAGAACCGTGCAAGAGCCCTAGGTTTTACTATCATTTGGACACCCAGATTGGCGGTCCTTCCTTACGTAATGTGTGCAAGTCCAAATAAATTAATAAACAATCCATTTTATAGAGCAAATGATATGCCCCCCTTTTATCTAAAACTGTGGTGTATGCTAGTGACAGAACAAGGGGTAAGACTGTTATGATATGCCAGATTGCCAGCAACAGTGCTTACATGCATCTTCATATTTCAAAAGGTAACATGCATCACATCAAAAAATTGTAAGCATTGAACCTACATCATATCTATAGTAACATCACCAAGCAGGTTGCATGTGTATGCTAGAAATCAAGAATCAAAAGGACTTCAGCTTGTTTCGAATATCTTGCCTTTGTTGCTCCCAGTTCAGTAAAGAAATAGTTGAGCAGTGAGCGCTTCGCCTCATGGACTTAGTAATGCACAATAGATTTCAGAATGGAGCATAAATAGAATACCTGGAAAAGAACAATAAAGAGCTATACAGTTAAGTAAGCATCCTTGGCTGTACAAATAAGTGGAGAGAACAATAAAAGCTACAGAGTCTAGAATTTCTGTTAAGAAACAGTAACTTGATGTAAAGTCGCTTGAAAATAGAAAACACCTTACAAGCTTGTGAAGCTTACCATGATTTCAAAAGCATGGGTTATCTAATCTTTTATGCCATCCTCCCAAAATTTGGCTAGATGATTCTACAACTGTAGTTGTACCCAGCTGCTCAAAATATAAACATATAGATGAGCGCTTCTCACATGTCACCAGAGGTAAATAGCAATACACATAAATGAATGAGCAGGGGCATATTCTACAACAAGATGAACCAACAGAGATATATCTTGTAGCCTACAACAATCAAGTTAGAAATCACATCCATTTTCTAATTAACCAGCACCTAAATATATACATGCACTACTTCAGGAAATTTGTGACTAGGAGATGTATTAATAGAAGATTACGAGCTAATGTACTTGTACTTGATCTAGTTGAATAAATGCATATTAAGTTCCTGGTACAACCAACTCCAACTTATCCTACTAGCTATTGACAGAAAAACACACACACAGAGAAGGGGGGAGATCCAGCGACAATATGACTACAGCAGGCGACCCCGAGGGAAGATCAGTCACTCGACGCGGCGTCAGCTTCGGGCACCTTCTTCTTTGCCCCTGAAGAAGCATCCGCCAGCAGGCTTGGCGTGCCTACAATCTGCATCATCATGCATGCACAAGTGTGTCAGTTTCAACATAGTAGGCTAGCTTTATAAGGAAGAAAGGAACACTCCATCCATCCATCTGATGCAAATATTTGCACTAAAACTATGATGAACCTGCACGCAGAATTATATCTCTAGGAGAGAGGGCCCCGCTTGTGCAACAACAATACCAACTAACAAGAGCTACTTAATCATGTATAACTGAAAACACAAGCATGTAAGCTGATGTGAAGTTCACATATACTAGGAAATTATATATGTACACTTGTTCAGTGCATACATATGTACTGTAAGGCTTCCCTAAAGTGACATTAATGAGGACCAAACATATACAGGCCCTTGGAAATAGAAGTTACATTCAATTCACCATTGCATTAAAACCTACATGCTGTAGTGAAAAATAACAAGAAAATGTTTTCTAGTTATTAACAGGGCAAAAACTGATAAGTAGGAAGCTAGTCACATCAGGAAAAAAATTAAGTAGCACAGTTTTCAATTTTAAGAAGCATAAATGCAAGCCAGTCCTAGATACTATTCTTGGATGTTATCAGGACTCAAGCACTGGGATGGCATAGCTAAACAAAGTGCCGTAATGACTTCAAAACAAATATTCCCCAAAGACTAGATGCATGCTATGGAGGAAAACAATAACTTGTTTGATTGTTTTCCATTCTGAACCATAAATACACTTGTTCAGTGCAAACATATGTATTGTAAGGCTTCCTTGGAGTGACATTAATCAGGACCATACATATACATGCCGCTAGAAATAGAAGTTCCATTCAGTTCACCAATACATTAAAACCTACGATATACTGGAGTGATCAAGAAAACAAGAAAAGGCTTGCTAGTTAACAGGAAAAAAACTAATAAGTAGAAGTTAGTCACATGATGGACCCGCAATATTTGAAGTCCCAATGTACACGCAAAGTTCTGTTACCACAAATGCAGTAATAGTACTTTAGTTCCAAACAGGACAACGCCAACCTCGTCGCTCTATGAAAAACCAGTTGTAGAGTACAAAAAACGCAAAGGCAGATTAACAGACGCTTGCATTTGTATTGGGTTGGGTCAATCACAGATTTTCGGATGGAAAGAGCGTGTTGCTTGCCTTCTTACGCACGAGGGTGGTGCAGACATTCTCGACCTCCTGCAGCGCCCGGTGCATCGAAAGGTCGACATCCAGCAGCAGAACCAGCCCCTCCTACACGGCAATCGGCGAATCAAAGCCGTCAGCGTAACAGAAGTTATTAGGCTCCAATACACAGGCTCACAATTTGACATTCACACCACATCACTACGGATCTATCAGTTTAGCAATTGACATTTTTTCGAACAAGGATAAAATCACCCCTTTACCTTACTTGGAACTGAAAACTATGACACGAGCAGGAGTAGTCCCACTTACATCACTCTGCATATAGTACGGTAATTATAACACCAATTCTCATGCAAGTCAAGAACCTGGCTAGTTCATATATCTCATGAATCGAGAACTATGATATGGGCAGTAGTAGTACCACTCACGCCACTACTGTATATTACCACCAACTTTCATGCTCGTGCAAGAACCTGGCTAGTTAACATCCAGTCACTAACTACCGGAACCAGTGCGTCTGAACCTGAAGGACTGCATGAGAATTGGGTCAAGTTGAAGCGTGATAGAGTTGTACTCGTCTTGGAGAGTGATTGACCCGCTTCCAGTGCGTCTGAACGAGACTAGAAAAGTATATACCTCTCAGCTCACGTCTAAACGAGACTAGAGAAGTATGAAAGGGCACATTCTATAATAAGTTGATAACAGTCACAGCAGCATCAGGAAATTGTTCAGCGAGAACAGTATGAAAGGGCACATTCTATTCGAACCAAGATGAGCGAGAACAGCGAGCACGATCTTGGCACCGCAAATCGAATACAGCAGGACGGCGTGAACAATCAAATACAGCAGGACGGCGTGAGAAGAAGTAGCAGGGCTGGGAGGATGCATACCAGCCATGGAGGCGCTTGTGGTGGTTGACGGTGTACTCCCTTGTGACGACCTCCTCCTTCCTCGGCGCTCCGCCCTTCTTCTCTTGGAGACGGGAACGGCCTCTCCGTCTTGCCCCCGCGGCGGCGGTGGCGGCCACGGACGCTTCGGTGGTGGTGGATGAGGCGGAGGAGACCGAGGAGGTGTCGTCGCCGTCCTCCGGCGGGACAGGGAGGCAAAGGCGCTCGGGAACGGAGCTGGTCGTGAGGAGGCGGGACTCCGGGCGCTGGACGCGGGCGCGTGCGGTTGAAGAAGAAGGGAGGGGTTGGATCGGAGGGCGCCATCGCGGATCAGGATCTGGATGTAGGACGGAGAGCCGGAGGTTGGGATCTGGATTGGGTGCGAGAGATAGTGAAACGGCCGGTGTGGAAGGACGGTGGGAGACGACGGGAGAGCGATGCGGTGGGAGCCGCCGTCTTCGATCTGGATCGGGGAGATGAAGAGAGAGAGGTTGTTGTGGCGGTGGCGGATCTGGCCGTGGACTAGCCTCGTCGGCTCAATCTGGTGCCATGGGAGAGAGGGAGAGGTGTGGTACAGAGTGCAGGATCTGGCAGGGGAAGGATCGACGGCGGTGGGGGTGAGAGGAGGACGGTAGGATTCCCGCTTGAGGTGGCGGCGGCAAGGGAGGAATGCATCGCTAGGGTTCGCGTGAGAGAGAGGAGTTCACGAGGGGTGGGGGTAGGTGGGGTTCGAGAGAGAGAGGGGTTTGGTACCGTGGGTTGGATGGATGGACGGATGGACGGTCAGATGGATGCCATGTCATCGATCCAAGCCACAAGTAATTTCACCAATCGGAATTTAGTTTTTGTAGGTTTTTTTCCTTTTTTTCTCTTATAGGGAAAATGTCCAATGTTATGTCAAAATTCATGGAAAAGTTTGTCCAAATGATATCATATTTTGCATAAGTGTGCATATTGGAATGAGAAACAATGTGGCTAAAGGGATTTTCATTTTCTTTGCACAAAAATTTTATTTCCATTTTTCGAGTGCCCCAAAAGAGGTTTTTTGTGAAGGACCTACCATTTATTTGTTGCAAAATTGTACCAAATCAATTTTCTAAAATACTAGGCCATATTTAAAAAAGTGTTCTCAGAAACGAGCTATCATGTGTGGAGATCAATGGCTTTCAAGCCAAATGATCAATCTTATGGCCACATCCATGGCATAGTTTGTTCAAATGATCTCATATTGTGCACAAGGGTGCATATTGGAATGGAAAACAATGTTGCCTAAGGAAGTTTTCATTTTCTTTGGACGAAAAAACCATTTTCCATTTTCTGAGTGCCTGAAAGGAGGGTTTTTTGTGAAGGATCTCCCAAATAATTGTTGCAAAATTGGACCAAATCATTTTTCTAAAATATTAGGACATATTTAATGCACAATTGACCAAATGGTTGGGTTTCAAAAGTTTTTATCCACCTCTGGTGAAAAAGACAAATTTCCGTCCATTCAGCTGGAAGTGGGTCAAATTTGAACTGTAGTTGCCTTGTAGTTTGCTCTTTATTCTTCCAAAAATCATTTCTAGGTACATAAGTATCTATTTAATCATACAAACACCAAAAAAGTTCCAAGATTCAACCACTAGCTAGGAACGGTCATTCCCGCCGTTTTGACCGCATTTTGAAACGGGCATAAAAAATTCAAAAAAAATGGGAAACCTTCGCATTGTGTCATTATATGTGGCCAAGTTCCTAGGAAAAATAACAAACTTGTAATACGGCAATTATTTTAAAAAAGTGTTTTCAGAAACGAGCTGTCACGTGTGGAGATCAATGGCTTTCAAGCCAAATGATCAATCTTATGGCCACACCCATGGCATAGTTCGTTCAAATGATCTCATATTGTGCACAAGGGTGCATATTGGAATGGAAAACAATGTTGCCTAAGGAAGTTTTCATTTTCTTTGGACGAAAAAACCATTTTCCATTTTTGAGTGCCCAAAAGGAGGTTTTTTTGTGAAGGACCTACCAAATAATTGTTGCAAAATTGGACCAAATCTATTTTCTAAAATACTAGGACATATTTAATGTACAATTGACAAGATGATTGGGTGTAAAATGTTTTTATCCACCTCTCGTGAAAAAGACAAATTTCCGTCGATTTAGTTGGAAGCGGGTCAAATTTGAACTGCAGCTGCCTCATGGTTTGCTATTTATTTTTTCCAAAAATCATTTCTAGTTACATAAGTACCTATTTAATCATAAATACATTGTTTGGTGGTGATACGTCGAGGTTTGGGCGGTGGCCGAGGGCCCCAACTCTAGAGCGCGTAAACTCGCATGCCCGTCGCGTGGTCACCGCGTGACCGTGGCGTTGCCATGTGTTCTGGGCAGCCTAGGCATGTCTATTGGGTTTAGCACTCCCTAGGTAGGTGCTAGGAACAAAATTACAACATAAGATTCTCACAAGGAGACCGATCGATGCTCAAACATGAATTAGCAGCCAAGTGTCTGATTAGCGGTACGAGAAATGTACATGGCTAATGGGCGTGAGTTTTGGCTGAGGATGATCAGTTACTAAGAAGACCGTCTTCACAAATTTTCAGCTCAAAAGGAGGAGCCTAGGTGGTACTTACTTTGCAAACCACCACACTGGACATAAATACGAATGTTGAAGCTCGGCTCAAAATAATGAATGAATTGAGCTGGCATTTGGTGGAGGATGGTTATTTGGGCATAGGAAAGTACTGTAGAAAATGCATACTATTTGGACATGCCAAAGTGGTACTTCCTTCACAAACTGTTACTCTGAACAGAATAGGAAAATGAATATTTTTGAATTATTTTTGAACTAGGCAAGGAAGGTTTTTACATATTTTACGAAGATATGACCCAAAGAATTTATGAGATTTTTTTGGGAATTTTGGGAATGACAGAAATATAGGTTGCTTCACAACCTAGGGCAAAAACTGCCACATGGACATGACACATAGGCAAAACTGATGAGGTGGCGCCTAGTCATAGCAACCCACCACAATTTACAAGGCTATGACCATCTATATTGGTCGTTAACAACTAGAAATAAGGCAGCGGACTAGCGTTGTTTGCTTTATGACCATTTCGTGTAAGGAAATTATGACCTTTCTGACCAAAATGGTCGCAATGGTTTAGGGTTTGGAGCCCCTCGACAAGCTTTTGACCAATTGGTCTCAAATGGTCATAAATCTATGACCAATTCTTACAGGGTCACTGATAGAAGGTCATAAGTTGACATATTTCTTGTAGTGTCTCAGCAGTTCAGTATCAGTGCCAATCTGGATCCTAAATAGGAAAGCGCGCTCATCGAGTTCATCCGTGAGAATTGGGACATCTTTGCATGGAAACCTTCTGACATGCCGGGTGTACCGAGGGAAATCACTGTGGACACTCTTAATATTGATCCAAAGTTTAAGCCAGTCAGACAATTCCTCCGGCGGTTTAACAAGGAAAGACGGAAAGCCATCGGAGAGGAGGTGGCCCGGCTCTTAGCGGCCGGGTTTATTGTTGAAGTTTTTCATCCGGAGTGGTTGGCTAACCCGGTGCTCGTGTTTAAAAAGAATGGCACCTAGCGGATGTGTGTGGATTACACGGACTTAAATAAGGCTTGTCCGGCTGATCCTTTTGCTCTCCCCCGTATTGATCAAATCATTGATGCTACGGCAGGTTGTGAGCGTTTGAGCTTTTTGGATGCTTATTCTGGCTATCATCAGATCAAAATGGCGGTTAAGGACCAGGAGAAGACGGCTTTCATTACTCCGTTTGGAGCCTTCTGCTATGTTTCTATGCCTTTCAAGCTCAAGAGTGCCCAGGCGACTTACCAGCGGTGTGTACAAAATTGTCTCCATAATCAGATTGGGCGCAATGTTCATGCTTATGTGGATGACATAGTGGTGAAGTCCAGGGAGAAGGAAACCTTGATTGATGATCTGAAGGAAACCTTTGATAATCTCCAGGTCTATAAGATGATGCTTAACCCGGCCAAATGTGTGTTTGGCGTGCCAGCAGGCAAGCTTTTTGGTTTCCTAGTCTCCAACAGGGGCATTGAAGCTAACCCGGAGAAGATCACGACAATTACCTCTTTGGCTAAACCGGCATGCATCAATGATGTTCAGCGGCTGGCAGGTCGTATTGCTGCTTTAAGCCGGTTTATAAGCCGGTTAGGTGAGAAGGCCATACCGCTATATCAGATGTTGAAGAAAACGGACACTTTTGTCTGGAGTGATGCTGCTAATGCTACTTTTGAAGATTTAAAGAGACAGCTATCTGAGCCGCCGCTCCTTGCAGCTCCCGTTGATAGAGAGCTGTTGCTGTTATACGTGGCCGCTAACTCACGTGCTGTCAGTGTTGCAATTGTGGTGGAACGCAAGGAGGCTGGCAAGGAGCATCCGGTTCAACGGCCGGTTTATTATATCAATGAGGTGCTCATTGAGTCTAAGAAAAGGTATCCCCATTGGCAGAAGCTTGTTTACGGGGTGTTCATGAAAGTGAGTTATATCGATTAGAGGGGGGCGATTAGGCGATTTTTATGAATTCTTCACTGAGGAATTTGCTAGTGAGGAAATTCCTTAGCGAAGAACTACTTGCAACGGAATAAGTACTCAGAAGTAAACATAACAGAATACAAGCATAGTCATCATGATGAAATGAAGACAAACACAGAGTACAGAAAGCGTAGTCACAGGATAGCATAAGATGAAGACAAACAGACTGAAGAAATTGAACTGAGGAAATTGAGAAAGTCTTCAGCCAAAGTCTTCAAACACAGATATGAACAAGCACACAACACAGTAATGAGGAAATGAAAGTGTTGAGGAAATAGAACCAGTTGGCTTGGTGAAGACAATGATTTGGTAGACCAGTTCCAACTGATGTCTCAGTTGTACATCTGGTTGGAGCGGATGAGTATTTAAACTCGAGGACACACAGTCCCGGACACCCAGTCCTGAGCACGCAGCTCGGAACACCAAATCCTCACCGTATTCTCCTTGAACTAAGGTCACACAGACCTTGTCCAATCACTCGTGGTAAGTCTTCAGGTGACTTCCAAACCTTGACAAACTCGGTCACTCGGCGATCCACAATTCCTCTTGGATGCTCTAGACCTTGACGCCTAACCATCTGGAAGAAGCACAGTCTTCGAAGGTAACAAGCGTCGGATCCACGCAGGATCAATCTCTTCAGTGATGCTCAATCACTTTGGGTTTGTAGGTGTTTGGGTTTGGGTTTTGGATTTTCCTCACTTGATGATTTTCGCTCAAAGTCCTCGGAGGATGGGATGCTCTGAATTGACAAGTGTCAGTTTCTAGCGGAGCAGCCAACTAGCTAGTGGTTGTAGGGGGCGGCTATTTATAGCCTAGGGAGCAGCCTAACATGATAAGACATAAATGCCCTTCAATGATATGACCGTTGGATGGACAAGATATTTTGGGACAGCTGGCGCGTAGCACAGCAACGGTCAGAAATTTGAGGTTCAAATTCCTCAGGGCTATCATGTTCCTCACTGTGTAGGCAATCCGCATTGGCGAATTCCTAACTCCTCAGTGAGAACAAAGTCATCAGTGACCAGAAGAACTGCGTCTCTGTCACTGAAGAAATTTACTGAACTGTATGAGATTTCCAATGGCTTCACTCGAAGGGATTGGTAGGTGTAGGATTTTGAGTTGAGCATCACATGGAAATTTTTCCTTAGTATTTCCTCGACCCCCTTTAACAGTACGGTGTTTCCTATGACTCAAGAAAGAGAAAATGAAACTACGAAAACAAAAGTCTTCACGCTCCATGTTCCTCGAATGAATACCAAGTCTTCAAGGTCACACCAATTTCCTCACTTTCAAAGTCTTCAGAAAGTCTTCAGAATACCAAAGTCTTCAGTCGAAGAACTTCATTTTTAGGGGTCGACTTTCTCTGTAAATATCAAACTCTTCATAGACTTATAGACATGTGTACACTCATATACGCATTAGATCCTTAACCTATAAGTCTTCAGTACACCAAAATCACTAAGGGGCAGTAGATGCACTTACAATCTCCCCCTTTTTGGTGATTGATGACAACATAGGTTAAGTTTTCAACGGGGATAAATATATGAAGTGTAAATGCTAATATTGAGGAATTTGATTGCAAGATATAGAAGAACTCCCCCTGAAGATGTGCATAGTGAGGAATTTGCTTTTGAAGCAATGCACACTTGAAGAGTAGAATCATGGAGATCTCCCCCTATATCTTGTAATTTATACACACATTTGACATATAATATGAAGAATTTGAAATGCATGATGAAATATGGTGACTGATGTAATTCAGCATGCATGCAATAATATTAACGAGGAATAAGCATGCAGAATAACGTAGCAGAAGTATCAGACCACCATCGGGTTTAAGTTTACAACTCGATCCAATAAAAGTTTCGGAAGAACGAGAGTTGTAACTTAGCAAAAAAAACGTTGTATATGAGCGTTAAAATAGACCTGCTTGAAGACTAACTCAAATTTCTCCCCCTTTGTCATCGAATGACCAAAAGGATCGAAATTGAGGACTAACGCTCCTGAAGATAATCAAGTTGATGAAGGAGCGCCAGCGTTGTCGGGGTCGGTTGTTGAAGTAGGGCCTGCCGCTGTGTCGTCCAAGTCTTCATGTTCATCAGTGTCATGCGATGAAGAATAGGAGCTGGCCACCAAAGAAGGAACCTTGACCTTCTTGTATTTCTTCGGAGGAGGTGCAGACCAGTCAAACTCTTCTTTGAGACCCATTTTCTTCACATCTTCAGCGCTGTAAACTTGAGATAGAACAGCCCAGGTGCGGTTGAGGGTTTGATGGAGGTAGTAGTGGTTTTTCTTCACTGCATTGTGTGTTGAAGTCATGTTGTGAAGAATTGAACCAAACTGACGCTTGACCCATTTGTGATTGCGATCAACCTTCTGATGAAGACTGAGGAGTAACACATGATCAATCATCACCCTGGGTGCTGTGGCTTGAGGATTTTGCTTGGCATTGTTGGCGGCAGAGTCATGTGTGGCAGAGTCATCATTGGTGGAGTAGGATGTAGCCTTGCGAAATTGACCATCCAATGGACGAATGCCTTCATCTATCACAACAGTTGCCTTGCCTTTGCAATCAGCTGAGGAAAATGTCCTTTTGAGGACTTCAATTGGAGGCAAGTAGCTGCAGTGGTTCAGAGTGTCAGCTTTGTAGTTGAGTGAATACCTTGTCCTGATGAATCTCATAATCCATGGCACATAAGGCTTCAGCTCAAACGGTGACATAGCAATATTGGCCAGAGTCCTCATGAAGAAATCATGGAAGTTGACGGGAATGCCATGATAGATGTTGAAAAGCAGATTCTTCATGATGCCAACGACTTCTTCATCATTTGAGTCGTGGCCTTTGATAGGACTCATTGTCTTCGACAGAATGCGATAGACAGTCCGAGGCACATACAGTAATTCCTTGACGAGGAAATTGGTTCGAGAGGCCTGCCCTGGCTTCAAAGGCTTCATCAAAACTTGCATGTAGTGATTGGAAAGCTCAGGTTCACTATAGACACAACGTGCATCTTCAAGGGGAGGACTGAGTGGTAGGGCACGAAGCAATTCAGACGCTGGTGCCTTATAATGAGTGTTCTCTGTCATCCAGTCCAGAACCCATGAGTTTACATCTTCAGAGTTGCCTGTGATGTCCAGCGTTGCGTAGAACTGAAGAATGAGTTCTTCATTCCAATCACATATGTCAGTGCAGAAGTTTAGCAGCCCAGCGTCGTGAAGAACACTGAGGACTGGCTCGAAGCACGGCAGAGACTCCATGTCTACATGAGGAATATGTGCATGATCGAAGACTTTGTCTTTGTTGAACAGCACTGAGGAATAGAAGTTGGTTTGACTAGCAGTCCAGAAACGCCTCTTTCTTATGCGAGCAAAGTCATAAGGGTTGTAGTCAGTGAAGAATACGTGCTCGCCAAAGAAGTCTTCAGCCTTGAACTTTTGCTTCCTTGAGAACGGATCCTTTGGCTTTGGCAGAGGGGTGTCAGTGAGTTGCATCACAACCTCAGGAATCGCGAGCTCAGGTTCTTCGGTCTGAGGAATTTCTGGTTCCTCCTCAGGTGCAGTCTGAGTTGTCACATTTTCAGCAGCAGCAGTTTCTTCAGCACTAGTGGCTGGAATGTCTTCACGGACAGATGAGGTGGGATGAGTTTCTTTAGAGCCCATTTGAACTGTTGGTGCAGGGGAGTGAGGAATTTGCTGTAGTGGGGTGAAGAGTGAAGAATTGGGATGCTGACTATCCCAAAAGTCATCATTCATCACTGGCGTTGTGCTTCCAATGTCCACGTCTTCATAAGAGCTGGTCATAGGCTTCATCTTCTTTGGAGCTGAAGATTCTGAAGCACTTGATGCTTTCCTTTTCTTCACTGCAGCTCGCTCTGCAGCCTTGGTCTTCTTCACATCTGATGCAGATGGAAGGATAGGGGTTGGTGTAGGCGCAGGTGGAGCTGAGGAATTTGTTTGTATTTCTTCAGGAGCAACTGATGCAGTTGCCCTTACTTCTTCAGTTTCTTCAGGCGCACCACTAGTGGATGCCCTGGCAATTTCTTCAGCGGCTGGAATGGAGTCATCAGCCCTGGAACTAGCATTTTTTTAGCAGCTTGAAAGTCATCAGCGGTGCTGGCATGTTCTTCAGTGGGCTGAGCATAAGCTTCAGCTTGAGGAACTTCTTGTTGCGATGGGGCTGCAACATCGGTGAACTTCTCAGTCAGTTTCACGAACCTGACTTTGGCTCCTTTCCAATCAGCATAGTATGAGTTGAATTTCTCGCTGAGGGTTTTGATGTCAGACTGGATTTTGATGAGTTCATCAGTCGACATTTTGACCACGTTGGTCTTCAGAAACTTCTCTTTCTTGTACTGGGCCTTCTTGATCTGCCTGGCCTGGTCATACTTCCACTTCTCCTCTTGGATGAAGTGAGTCAGCATGTGATTTTGACCAGGTGTCAACTTGAAGTCAGGCATAGGTGTATTTGGATCCTTATGCCAGAGATCAATATAATTGAGGATCGCCCTTGGATCCAAAAGCAGTGGCACAGGTGTGCCTTTGGCTCTAGCGGCCCTTACTTGCCTATCTCTGATGATTTCCGCAAGTTCATCATCATCAGCCTCATCATCTTCAGGTGGCTCTTGGAAGGCGACCTGTTTCTTCTTGGGACTTGGCCGAGGACCTCGTCCAGCGGTTGCCTTAGTCTTCAGTAGAGTGGGGCCAGATGAAGAATTCGGTGCAACTGAGGAACTTGCTGAGACACCAGAGGCAATTGAGATGCGTGCAGTCCTTTGGAACGAGGCCAGATGCACAGGTGCTGAGGACTTTGGTGGAGGTGCTGAGGATTTTGAAGGAGCAGGAGCAGCTTGAGTAATTGGTCTTGAAGATTTTAAAGTTCCTGGCCGTGAGGGTGCAGCTGAGGAACTTGGCCGTGAGGGCAATGTTGGTGAAGCACTTGGCTTACGAGCAGGCTTCTTTGCCATTGATTTCCTCGGCTTGACAGAGGCCTCAGTGGCAGCAGCAGCAGCAGAATCTTCATTGAATTTCCTCACTGCTTCTTTGGCTTGTCTTGCCAATTTGGCTTGACGTCTGGCCCATTCTTCAGGAAAGTCCTCACCGCGTTTGACACTAGTGGGATCAGCCACTTGGCCAGGTGCCAGTGGGGCTCTTGGGCATGGAGGGTTGAGAGCGAATTTCTTCATATATTTTGGAGTAACATATATGTACTCCCTCCATTCTCTTGCCCATCTCCGTTCTATCCTCTAAATGCGCACCTTGCGCTGATTTTTGTTCTCTTTGCCAAACTTGGCTTCATCAGGTGTGCAGTACTCTTTGTAAATGTCCTCAGGGATCTCAAATGCAGTAATAACCTCAGGTTTCTTTCCTCCTTTCTACGGCTTCTTACCATCGGCCATATTCTTCAGCTGAGGAATTTGAACAATCGAATTCTCTGAAGAAGTATGCAGTTTTTCTTCGAGGAACGCTGCAAATAAGTTAAGTTCATGAGAACCTAGTGATTCAGCAGCGGACATGTGTACCTGTGAACAGAGTATAGTTGCGAGGAATTTGGAGAGGTCATATGCGTTCTCAGAGGGATTTTCAAAAAAGAACAAGTTTGAGGAATTTGACCAGATGAGTCTTGAAGAATTTCACTAAGCGTGCTTTGTCTTAGGTTCCAGAGCTGTATAGATCGAAGATCCACACAATTGAGGAATCTTAAAGAAAATGATGCTTAGGGAAACGACTCAAGAACAGATAACATGTGAGGTGTGTAGTGTGTGAAGATTTGAAGCATAAAACACCTTTGAAGATTTTGTAGAGAAATTTCGAATCAAAGAGGGCAGTAAAAGTAACTTTTAATTACCCTGAATGAAGAACACGATGAACAGAGAGGTGAAATAGTGGAGTTCGTCGGTGTAGATCTTCCACGCCCTAACTCGGCGGAGGAAGACGTCTACGGCGGCGGCGGAGTAAAGATTTCCGCAGTCGGCGCGAGTACGACGGCGACGAGGTCGAGGCAGTGAAGCTCTTCCTCACCGGCAACGATGGAGTAGCGGCGGCGCTAGGGTTTGGAAAGCCCGAGCGGGAGAGAGAGATCGAGCGGAGTAAAAGAAGTGAGGAAGGGGTGAGGGGGTATTTATAGTGGCAGTGAAAAACGGTTCGCCCGAAGATTTGGGACGAATGTGCCCCTGACCCTTCTCCTTCGCACGACATGTGTCACCCACGTACTGTGAAGTGGAGATCATGTTAGATCGTGGGTGAATAGAATAATGCATCGTGGGATGCAGAACGGTTTGAGCGGCAAAACCGAAAATTTGGATAAGATTAGTTTTAACGTTCCATTTGCAATTTCTTCAGCTGACAAGGACATAGTGAAGATTTTTAACGAGTTTCAAATAGAACGCACATGAAGAATTTGTGAATAGATTGGATTGAATATAGCATAGAGGGGGAAGGGTCCGATCACATTCACTTAGCAGAAAACACCAACTTGAAGAAATAGCCATAGGTGAATGTTGTAGAGGACATAAACTCATATATATATATATATATATATATATATATATATATATATATATATATATATATATATATATATATATATATATATATATATATATATATATATATATATATAGCCAATGAAGACAAACAACGGAACAAGTGAAGATTTTGCAAAGGTTAAGAATTTGAACAACTAAGGAATTTCAGAAATGAGGAAAAACTCAAATTGAAGATTTTCAACTTTTGTGGTGGCGTGACCCACCGTATAAGAATGCTGATTTCAGACACCGCGTACAATTATCGTAGGGTTCTGAGAATCAAATTTTTCATTAATTTATTCACACTTAGAGTGTTATTCTTCATTGATTGAAGAAAAACGTTTCTTCACGTGTTGCACATCTAAGTCATCAATTTTGCATAAGTGTTAGGATGAGTGTCTTTTCAAAGTACATTCGAAGACTCAAGATATTTAGCTCACACCGCAACTTGCTAAATATCTTCTCATCCAAGGGCTTAGTGAAGATATCGACTAGTTGTTCTTCAGTCTTCACATGCTCAATAGAAATGTCGCCCTTGAACACATGATCGCGAAGAAAATGATGACGAATCTGAATGTGCTTTCTCTTCAAGTGCTGAACTGGGTTGTGAGCAATCTTGATGGCACTCTGATTGTCGCAGAGGAGAGGCACATTCTTCACGTTGATGCCATAGTCCTTGAGTGTTTGCTTCATCCATAGTAGTTGAGCACAGCAAGAACCAGCAGCAATGTACTTAGCTTCAGCAGTAGACAGTGATACGCAGTTCTGTTTCTTCGAGGACCAACAGACCAAGGATCATCCGAGGAAATGACATGTACCAGATGTTGACTTGTGGTCCACACGATCACCAGCATAGTCAGAGTCAGAATATCCAATGAGATCAAAATTCGAGCCCTTGGGATACCATAATCCTAGTGTTGGTGTGTGAGCTAGATATCGAAGAATATGCTTCACAGCCTTATGGTGTGATTCCTTCGGTGCATCTTGAAATCGGGCACACATGCAAACACTAAGCATTATATCTGGCCTAGATGCACATAAGTACAATAAAGAGCCAATCATGGAGCGGTATACCTTATGATCGAAGTCAATACCATTTTCATCAGTGCATAGTTGACCATTTGTGGGCATAGGAATTTTGATGCCTTTGCAATCTTGCATGCCGAATTTCTTCAGGACATCCTTGAGGTATTTCTCCTGAGATATGAATATGCCATTGCGTTGTTGACGAATTTGAAGACCTAAGAAGAATTTCAACTCTCCCATCATAGACATTTGATATTCTTCACTCATCATATAGGCAAATTCATCACTATAACATTGGTCAATATAGCCAAAGATAATATCATCAACATATATTTGGCACACAAACAGTTCACCATCATAAAATTTAGTAAAGAGAGTGGGATCAAGTGAACCGGGTGTGAAGCCTTTCTTCATGAAGAATTCCTTCAAAGTATCATACCATGCCTATGGGGCCTGCTTGAGGCCATAGAGGGCCTTATTGAGTCTGAAGACTTTGTCAGGATGCTTTGGATCTTCAAAACCTGGGGGTTGAGCAACATATACTTCTTCCTCAAGCTTACCATTGAGGAATGCACTTTTCACAACCATTTGATATAAGATGATATCATGATGGTTAGCATAAGCAAGCAATATGCGAATAGCCTCAACTCTAGCAACAGGTGCAAAAGTTTCATCGAAATCAACTCCTTCAACCTGTGTGTAGCCTTGAGCTACTAGACGTGCCTTATTCCTCACCACAAGGCCGTTTTCATCTTGCTTGTTGCGGTAGATCCACTTTGTGCCAATGATATTATGCTTGCGAGGATCTGGACGATTGACCAGTTCCCAGACGTTGTTGAGCTTGAACTGATGTAATTCTTCTTGCATGGCCTGAATCCACTCAGGCTCCAGAAATGCTTCATCTACCTTAGTGGGCTCTATGATAGAGACAAAAGCAAAGTGCCCACAAAAGTTAGATAGATGAGAAGCTTTTGAGCATGTGAGAGGACCTGGTGCTCTAATGTCATCGATGATCTTTGAGGGAGTCCTGGATTAGGGGGTGTTCGGATAGCCGAACTGTACCTTCAGCCGGACTCCTCGATTATGAAGATACAAGATTGAAGACTTCGTCCCGTGTTTGGAAGGGACTTTCCTTGGCGTGGAAGGCAATCTTGGCGATGCGGATATGTAGATCTCCTACCATTGTAACCAACTCTGTGTAACCCTAACCCTCTCCGGTGTCTATATAAACCGGAGGGTTTTAGTCCATAGGACAGAACAACAATCATACCATAGGATAGCTTCTAGGGTTTAGCCTCCTTGATCTCGTGGTAGATCTACTCTTGTACTACCCATATCATCAATATTAATCAAGCAGGAGTAGGGTTTTACCTCCATCAAGAGGGCCCGAACCTGGGTAAAAACATCGTGTCCCTTGTCTCCTGTTACCATCCGCCTAGATGCACAGTTCGGGACCCCCTACCCGAGATCCACCGGTTTTGACACCGACATTGGTGCTTTCATTGAGAGTTCCTCTGTGTCGTCACTTTTAGCCCCGATGGCTCCTCCGATCATCAATAGCGACGCAGTCCAGGGTGAGACCTTTCTCCCCGGACAGATATTCGTCTTTGGTGGCTTCGCACTGCGGGCCAATTCGCTTGGCCATCTGGAGCAGATCGAAAGCAATGCCCCTGGCCATCATGTCAGATTTGGAAGTTTAAACTACATGGCTGACATCTGCGGGGACTTGATCTTCGACGGATTCGAGCCACTGCCAAGCGCGCCGCACTGTCACGACGGGCATGATCTAGCTCTGCCGCTGAACTGTGCCCTGGAGGCCGCACCCGCATCGGCTTCGACCCTTAATTCGAAGCCAACTGCGCCGATCGAGGATGGGTGGTTGGACGCCGCCTCAGGGGCTGCGATCCCTACAACGATCGAGCCGAACACCAGCCCCGCACTCCGCGAGGCTCGTGACTCCAAGGAGCCGGACTCCTCTCCGGACTCCGAGCCCTCCGCGCCCCTGCCGATCGAATCCGATTGGGCGCCGATCATGGAGTTTACCGCCGCGGACATCTTTCAGCATTCGCATTTCGGCGATATTCTGAAGTCACCAAAGTCTCTCTCTTTATCAAGAGAGCCTTGGCCCGACTACGGTCAGCAAGGTTGGGATATGGATGATCAAGAAATTCAAAGCCCACCCACCACCAACTTTGTAGCCACTGTCGATGATTTAACCGACATGCTCGACTTCGACTCCGAAGACATTGACGTTATGGACGCTGATGCAGGAGACGATCAAGAACCAGCGCCTATAGGGCACTGGAAAGCCACCTCGTCATATGACATATACATGGTGGACACCCCAAAAGAAGGAGATGGCGATGGAACAGCGGAGGATGACCCCTCCAAGAAACAGCCTAAGCGTCGGCGTCAGTGGCACCGCTCTAAATCCCGCCAAAGCAAAAACGGTGATTCCGGCACGGGAGATAATAATACTCCGGACAGTGCCGAAGAAAACCCCCTCCAGCAAGATTCAGCACAAGAGGATGGAGAAGCCATCCCTCATGAGAGAGCGGCAGACAAAGAGGTCGAGGACGATAATTATATGCCTCCCTCCGAAGACGAGGCAAGCCTCGATGTCGGATCACGTGTTCCGGCAGACCCTTAAGGTTCGAACTCTGGGGTGCGCGCGGAGATCAAGCCCTCTACCTCTCCGTCTCGTAAGGATCTAAACTACTGCAAGAACAACACAAGAGACACAAGATTTATACTAGTTCGGGTCACCGTTGTGGTGTAATACCCTACTCTAGTTTGTGGTGGGTGGATTGCCTCTTGGGCTAATGAGGAAGAACAGTACAAGGAAGAATGACCTCGCGAGGGTCAGTTCTTGGTTAGGGGATGAACTGCTAGGGAGAGTTCAATCGCCCTTCTCTTTCTCTCTACTTGCTCTAGATACCGAATCAGATGCCTCTACCCTGGGGGTGGCTAGTCCTATTTATAGGCAAAGGCCCTGGGCCTCTTCCCAAATATTGAGCAGGAAGGGCGCCAACAATTGGCCAATTTGAAGGGGAACATCTGGTACACTTATCCTGACTAAAGTTGGTGTTCGCCTGCCAAAGGCTCTGGTGATGACGCCGGCTTGGGCTCCACAGTGACTTCCTCCTTGTCGTGGAGCTGGTCTTGGTCTCGTTGCATCGAAATGGGTGCCTTTGCTTGATCCTCTCGCCTGCGCTAGCCCCCTTTACACCAAAGAGGAAAGGGGGGACACTGCGCGGGCTGGCACTCGCCTGGCACCCTTGGTCGTCATGGCTTGCGTCATGGGCACCTCGTGAGGTACCCCACCTTGATCTCTCCGCCTCCTCGCGAGCCAACCTAAGGAGGTCATGCTGGAGGAAGCGCCGTGTCGTCCGCCTCGCGAGGCTTGGCCCCTCGCGAGGGTCTTGAGCCTTGTGTTGATGAAGATGGGCCATGTTGGGCCCCCACTCGAGCCACGCCGCAGGCCGCAGGCAGGCAAGTCTGGGGACCCCCGTTCCCAGAACGCCGACAGTAGCCCCCGGGCCCAAGGTGCGCATGGACTTGGCCGTGCCGAGAGGCGAAAGGGCAAGGGCGAAGCGCCGCGGGCCCTAACAGCCTGCGGCCTTGGGCGCCGCGTGGCAGTTTGACAGGACGTGGGCGTCTCCACTTCCCCACGATGCCTCGGCAACTGCGTGACTTGACTAGTCCCTGCATGCATAGATATGGGTCATTATTACCTGCGATCGTGGTGCTTGACGGTTGGCCTCTTCCGGCTATAAGTGCGAGGCCGCACAAGCTCCGCCAGTCCATCCCTTCCCGCTTCTCTTCTTCCTCCTCACCTTCGCCGCCGCCGCTCGCATGGCCCCAAAGAGGTTCTCAGCTGCGGAGAAGGGGAAGGCTAGTCGGGCGGGGCCCGACTCCCCTCCGTCCAAGCGTGGCCGGGGTCGTCCCCGCAAGCATCCCGTGGTCCCCGCTATGGCTCCCCGCGGACACAGGGGTGGTTCTCCGCGCGGTGGTGAGCGCGGTGGTGAGCGCTCGGCCGCCACAGAGAGGCAGGATGTGGCTGCGCGGCCTCCTAGGTCGCGCTTTCGCTCGGCGGAGGTGCTGCCCCGCGCTTTCGCTCGGCGGAGGTGCTGCCGGAGTTCGTCGTGTGGTCGGCGGACCCGGCCAGCACCTGGCTCCAGCTCCCTCGCTTCTTCATCAGCGAGCTGCCGGCCGGCGCCCAGTGCGGCTTCTGGCTCCAGGCCGACGGCTGCTGCAGTAGGGCCTCTTGGGTCTCGCTCGAGGTTTCCCCTTCTGGGAACGGGGCCCTGACCCGCGGCTGGCAGATGTTTGCCCGCGCGTGCGGCCTGGGCGAGCGGTGCACCCTGCACTTCAAGTTCGACGGCGACAGCACCCTCTACGTGAGGGTGTTTGGGGAAGACGGTCGCCGCGCAGGATGCTGCCCCGAGGACGACGACGAAGGAGACAGCGCTCGCTCTGCTGGCGGCGCTCGAGGCTCCCCGAGCTTCGCCTACTCCCCTTCAGGCGGCTCCTCCAGCGGTGGCCGCAGCCAGCCCCCTCGCCTCCGCGCCTGCTTGGGGGGTGGCTGTTCAGCCGCCCGTCATCGCGCTCCGGTGAAGCGCGAGAGGGAGTCCGCCTGAGCTCCGGAGGCATCTGGTGTCGCCTCCGTAGACCGATGCGGGGCGGGCCGCGCCGGGCTCGCCCTTTCCTTTTCCTTTTGCTTCCTGTGTAAGATAAGACAACTGCGTGGAGCCCCGTGGGGGCGTGTTTAAGAATTATTGCCGTTGTAGCCGTTACCTTAATTTTGTTGTTGCGTTTCACAACTATTTGCCCTCGCGTAGGAAGTTTGCGGCCCCAGCCGGGGGGCGACCGACCCAGGCCCTGTGTGTATGTCGCGGTGCCCGAGGGGCACGGACCAGAGAGGTGCTCCTGTAGAGAGCCTGGGCCGTGAAACCTTTAAATGGCTAGAGCAAAAACACTCACGAGGGCGTTCGAGCCCCATCCCTCGCGAGGCCTTCATGGGAGAAAACCAAAACGAGGAGCGAAAATCGATAAACCACAAATCAACAACGGCGATAGCTTCGATAAGACTTCAAATGCAAATAAAACACGCCAAATGCGGAAAGCAGATGAAAAAGCCGCGTCCGGCACCTAGTCTAGTCTTCGACGTCTTCTCACCAGCGCGGAGCTAAGTGCTGCCACTGGGCGTGGGAGGGAGCCCCAGGGCCTGAGGCCGGCGCTCCTGAGACTCCGGAGCGTGTACAGCCCCACTCATTATTACGTGAGAGTGTCACGGGGCGGCAAGCTTCACAGGCATTGGCCTTCTTCACAGGCTCCGGGCCTTTCTCCTTAGAGGTAATGAGCTTCACAGGCGTTCGCCTTCTTCACAGGCTCCGGGCCTTTCTCCTTAGAGGTAATGAGCTTCACAGGCGTTCGCCTTCTTCACAGGCTCCGGGCCTTTCTCCTTAGAGGTAATGAGCTTCACAGGCGTTCGCCTCAGGGCCTTTTCCAAAAAGAGATGATCTTCACAGGCATTCGCCTTCTTCACAGGCTCAGGGCCTTTTCCAAAAAGAGATGATCTTCACAGGCATTCGCCTTCTTCACAGGCTCAGGGCCTTTTCCAAAAAGAGATGATCTTCACAGGCGTTCGCCTTCTTCACAGGCTCAGGGCCTTTTCCAAAAAGAGATGATCTTCACAGGCGTTCGCCTTCTTCACAGGCTCAGGGCCTTTTCCAAAAAGAGATGATCTTCACAGGCGTTCGCCTTCTTCATAGGCTCAGGGCCTTTTAGGGGTAAAACCTCCGGAGGTGCTGGATGTTCCACGCGTTCTGGATTGGTTCCCCCTCTTGAGTCTCCAAGCGCACGGAGCCTGGCCTAGAAACATGAACAACCTTGAACGGGCCCTCCCACATGGGAGAGAGCTTGTGCAGCCCTTCCCTGGAGAGGACCCGCCTAAGTACGAGGTCTCCTACCTCGAGGGTCCTGGGGCGGATGTTGCGGCAATGATATCGTCGTAGCGCCTGTTGGTACCTTGCCGCTCGCAGCGCGGCTTCCTGGCGGCGTTCCTCCCCCAGCACGAGGTCCATCCCCCGCATGGTGTCCTGCTACGCCTCGTCAAACGCTAGGACCCGCGTGGAGCGACGCCTGACCTCGTGAGGAAGGACTGCTTCGGCTCCGTAGACTAGGAAGAACGGAGTCTCCCCGGTTTGTTTGGTCGCGGTCGTGCGGATGGACCACAGCACGGATTGGAGCTCATCGTACCAACCCCTGCCGTAGGCCTCCAGCTTCTTCTTGAACGTCCTGGTCTTGAGACCTCTCAGGACCTCCGCGTTGGCTCGTTCGGCTTGCCCATTGCTTCGCGGGTGTGCCACCGAAGCGTAGCATATCTGCGTTCCAAGGTTAGCACAGTATGTTTTGAAGAGGTTACTGGTGAACTGCGAACCGTTGTCTGTGATGATGCGGTTCGGTACCCCGAACCGGCTCACGATGCCCCTGATGAACTTGACCGCGGAGCCTGCGGGGATGGTACGGACAGCCTCCACCTCTGCCCACTTGGTGAACTTGTCAATGGCGACGTAGAGGTAACGGTAGCCCCCTGGCGCCCGAGGGAACGGGCCCAGGATATCCAACCCCCAAACTGCGAATGGCCACGAGAGGGGTATAGTCTGCAGGCTCCCCGCCGGCTGATGGATCTGCTTGGAATGGAACTGGCAGGCCTCACAAGCCTTTACCAATTCGATCGCGTCGTTGAGCGCGGTGGGCCAATAGAACCCACTACGGAATGCTTTGCCAACGAGGGTTCGTGATGACGAGTGGTGTCCACAGTCTCCGTCGTGTATGTCCCCAAGTAGTTCCCTTCCTTGCTCCCTGGAGATGCAGCGCAGAGATACGTCGTTGGGTCGCTTCCGGTAGAGTTCTCCGTCTTTGATGCAGTATGTCGTGGCCTGCCGCGCTACACGTTCTGCTTCCTCTTCCTTCTCTGGCAGGATCCCATGTATCAGGTAATTCCGGAGCTCGGTGATCCAGCGTTCCTCCTGAGGTTCCATCGTCAGGAGCAAACGTGCTCCTGAGGTCGGACCGCAGGCCGGGGCTCCCAAGGCTGGCGGCTGAGGGAGCTCCTCTCGAGGCTGAGCTGTGCTTGACAGCGTTGGCTGCGCTGAAGGCTTAAGGAGCCGCTCTTCGAAGACGCCGGGCTTCTGCGGCAGCCGCCTGGACGCCCGTCCGGCTATGTCGTCAGCTTCCTGGTTGGTGCCACGGGGCACGTGCTTCAGCTCCAGCCCCCAGAACTGCTTTTCCATCCTGCAGACCTCTGCTAGGTAGGCCTCCATATGCTCGTCCTTCGGCTCGTACACCTTGTTGGAGAAGTTGACTAGGAGCTGCGAGTCGCCTTTAAAGGTGAGGCGCTTCACTCCCAGGGCCGCTGCGGCCTTCAACCCTGCTATCAGTCCCTCATATTCTGCTATGTTGTTGGAGACGTTTTGTCCTTGCTGGAAACAAAGTTGTACTGCATAGCAAAGCTTATCCTGAGTGGGTGATATCAGCACAGCACCAGCCCCCGTGCCGTGCCTGGAGAATGCCCCGTCGAAGTACATGACCCAGCCTTCCGGCGCCTCGCTCCCTGGGGAGAGGGAGTGATCCTCGTCATCCTTGAGGCCCGGTGCCTCTGTCCATTCTGCCATGAAATCCGCCAATGCGGCTCCTTTGATGACCCTGGTTGTGCTGAACTCGAGCTGAAACGCTTGCAACTCTATGTTCCACTCAGTGACCCTTCCGGCTGAGTTAGGGCTCCTGAGCACCCTCTCTAGGGGGTACGATGAGACGACCTTGATCGGGTGAGCTTGGAAGTAGTGCCGCAGCTTGCGCGAGGCCACCAGCAGCGCGAGGAGGAGCTTCTGGGGCATCGGATATCGGGCCCTCGCGTCCCGCAGCACCGTGCTAACGAAGTAGACCGGGTGCTCAACAAGGCTGTGGGTAGCTTGGGTCGTGGCGCCCTCGGGAGGTGAGGGCACCTCGCGAGGTGTTGTGGCCTCGGGAGGTGGACCATCCGGGCATGCTGCCTCTCCTGTCTCTTGTGCGTCCCTCGGTGGCTGACTCTCTTCATCTGTAGCTTCGGCTTTCTCGAGCTTTCCCTGTTCCCGTCTTGTCTGACCTCGGGCTGCCGCTGTGGTCTTGGACTGGCGCTCCTCCCTAACCGCCACCAGTGCTGCGCTGGCAGAGTAGGGAATGGCGGCAAGGTAAAGCAGCAGAGGCTCCTGAGGGCGCGGAGCCACCATGACCTGGGGACTGGTTAGGTACCTCTTGAGATCTTGAAACGCCTTATTTGCCTCTTCAGTCCATTCAAAGGGCCCTTTTTTCTTCATAAGCTGAAAGAAAGGCAGCGCTCGTTCCCCCAACTTGGAGATGAAGCGCCCTAGCGCGGTCACACGCCCAGTGAGCTTCTGCATTTCTCTGAGGGTCTTTGGCGGACTCATGTCCTCGACCGCCTTGACCTTCTCGGGGTTGGCCTCGATGCCACGGTGAGACACGAGGAATCCCAAAAGCTTGCCCGAGGGAACGCCAAACACGCATTTCTCCGGGTTGAGCCGCAGGTTCACTGCATCGAGGATCGCAAAGGTCTCCTCCAGGTCTTGTATCAGGGTCCTGGCCTCTCGAGATTTCACCACAATGTCATTGACGTATGCTTCAACATTCTTCCCGAGCTGCGGGCCCAAGGTGATGTGCATCAGCCGCTGAAAGGTTGCCCCTGCGTTGCTTAGTCCAAACGGCATGCATGTATAGCAGTATACCCTGCACGGGGTCAAGAAGGCGGTCTTCTCAACGTCTTCTATCGCCATCTTGATCTGGTGATATCCCGAGAAGGCAACCAAAAAGCACAGCAGGTCGCATTCGGCGGTGGAATCGACGATCTGGTCGATGCGAGGGAGCGGGAACGGATCTTGCGGGCATGCCTTGTTGAGGTTGGTGAAGTCGACACACATGCGTTCCTTCCCCCCTTTCTTGGGTACAACGACAGGGTTGGCCAACCAATCTGGGTACCGGACCTCGCGAATAACTCCAGCGGCTTCCAACTTGCGGGTCTCTTGGACGATGAAGGCCTGCTTCTCTGCGGACTGCCGCCTGGCCTTCTGCTTCACGGGGCGCACATTTGGGCATACGTTGAGGTGGTGTTGGATGACGTCCCTGGGGATCCTTGCCAACTGATCGGGCTCCCAAGCAAACACTTTCTTGTTTGCATGCAGGAACTTGACCAGGGCCCCCTCCTGCTCAGGCCCCAGGTTGGCGCCAATGGTGAAAGTGGCGCTGGAGGACCCGTCCTCGTCAACGGGTATCTGCTTGGTTTCTGCCTTGTCCTGGGTGAACAACTGCTTCTTCTTGGTAGGCACAGCCCCCTTGGGCCCATGGGTCCCCGCGTCGGCGGGCTGCGCCGATGCCACCGTCTTGAAGGCGAGCTTGAGTACTCGCAGGGCGTCCCCGGTGTCTTCGTGCACGGTGAGGGTACCGTTGCTCCCGGGCATCTTCATGAGGTTGTACGCCGGGTGCGTGGCGGCCATGAACTGAGCCAGTGCCAGGTAGCCGAGGATGGCATAGTAAGGGAGGCCGATGGGGGCGATGTCGAAGTCGACCATCTCCGTGCGGAAGTTGTCATAGGTGCCGAAGGTCACCGGGAGCCGGATCTGTCCCAAGGAGTCAGACGACCCGCCCCCGACGCCTGAGAAGGATCGGCTGGGCTGCAGCCGCTCCCGAGGTATGCGGAGGAGGTTGAAGGTCTCGACCGCAAGCACGCTGAGGCCCACGCCGCCATTGACGAGGGTTCTGGTGACTACCACCTGGCAGATGGTGGGGGTGCACAACAGGGGGAGCGCGCCCGAGACGGCCAAGTTAGCTAGGTGGTCTTCCGAGCTGAAGGTCAGTCCAACCTCGCGTGCCACCCGGTCCGTGGGAGCCCCCTGCCGTGCGGAAACGACGCCGATATGGCGGGCAAATGGCTTGACGTGGCGGCTCGTTGGTGGCGCCTACGAGCCGCCCAAGAGGGCCGCGACGACCGGAAGCGTCGACGTTGCTGTGCGGCAGCCCGGTCGCATAGGCAGGCGTCGGGGTGGTGCTTGTTGCTCGCCTTCCGCCGGGACGGTGGCGGTGTTGACGGCGAGCGGCCGTGAACGGCGAGGACGTCCGCCAGCGAGGGCCGCTGGCGTGGCGCGAGCTCGACGTGCGCCGTACATGGATGCGGCGATCGGAGGAGAGCGGAGCGGTGGAAGGAAGATTCCGGCGCACCCCTACCTGGCACACCAAATGTCGGATCACGGGTTCCGGCAGACCCTTAAGGTTCGAACTCTGGGGTGCGCGCGGAGATCGAGCCCTCTACCTCTCCGTCTCGTATGGATCTAAACTACTGCAAGAACAACACAAGAGACACAAGATTTATACTAGTTCGGGCCACCGTTGTGGTGTAATACCCTACTCTAGTTTGTGGTGGGTGGATTGCCTCTTGGGCTGATGAGGAAGAACAGTACAAGGAAGAATGACCTCGCGAGGGTCAGTTCTTGGTTAGGGGATGAACTGCTAGGGAGAGTTCAATCGCCCTTCTCTTTCTCTCTACTTGCTCTAGATACCGAATCAGATGCCTCTACCCTGGGGGTGGCTAGTCCTATTTATAGGCAAAGGCCCTGGGCCTCTTCCCAAATATTGAGCGGGAAGGGCGCAACAATTGGCCAATTTGAAGGGGAACATCTGGTACACTTATCCTGACTAAAGTTGGTCTTCGCCTGCCAAAGGCTCTGGTGATGACGCCGGCTTGGGCTCCACAGTGACTTCCTCCTTGTCGTGGAGCTGGTCTTGGTCTCGTTGCACCAAAATGGGTGCCTTTGCTTGATCCTCTCGCCTGCGCTTGCCCCTTTGCACCAAAGAGGAAAGGGGGGACACTGCGCGGGCTGGCGCCCGCCTGGCACCCTTGGTCATCATGGCTTGCGTCATGGGCACCTCGTGAGGTACCCCACCTTGATCTCTCCGCCTCCTCGCGAGCCAACCTAAGGAGGTCGTGCTAGAGGAAGCGCCGTGTCGTCCGCCTCGCGAGGCTTGGCCCCTCGCGAGGGTCTTGAGCCTTGTGTTGATGAAGATGGGCCACGTTGGGCCCCCACTTGAGCCACGCCGCAGGTCGCAGGCAGGCAAGTCTGGGGACCCCCGTTCCCAGAACGCCGACATTCGACGATGACGAATTCGTTGTGCCAGAGGATCCCGTCGAGCAAGAGCGTTTTCAACGCAGGCTTATGGCCACGGCAAGCAGCCTCAAGAAAAAACAGCAACAACTTAGAGCTGATCAAGATTTGCTAGCCGACAGATGGACTGAAGTCCTTGCGGCCGAAGAGTATGAACTCGAACGCCCCTCCAGGAGCTACCCAAAGCACAGGTTGCTACCCCGGTTAGAGGAGGAAGCACCTAAACCTACATCACCAGCACATGATATGGCCGACCGGCCACCTCGTGGCCGCGACAGAGAGACCTCTCGGCCCTCCACTCAAGTCGCACCCCGGCGCCGCTCAAAACATACCAAGGCACGGGAAAATGCGCCAGACCTGCGAGATATTGGAGGACAAGGCAAGGCAAACAAGATTGATCTACGGACCGCGCGGGCGCCCCATGGCACGTGACGGTGATCGTCACTCCGGATATAGTAAATCCGGCCGGGCCGAACACAATAGAGAAAGCCCGTTCGAGCTACGTCGTGATATAGCCCAATACAGAGGCGCCGCACACCCACTATGCTTCACAGAGGAAGTAATGGATCATCAAATCCCTGAAGGTTTCAAACCCGTGAACATCGAATCATATGATGGCACAACATATCCTGCGGTATGGATCGAGGATTATCTCCTTCATATCCACATGGCCCGCGGCGATGATCTACACGCCATCAAATACCTCCCACTCAAACTTAAGGGACCAGCTCGGCATTGGCTTAACAGCTTGCCAGCACAATCAATCAGTTGTTGGGAGGACCTGGAAGCCGCATTCCTCGACAATTTCCAGGGCACTTATGTGCGACCACCAGACGTCGATGACCTAAGCCACATAATTCAACAGCCAGAGGAATCGGCCAGGCAATTCTGGACACGGTTCCTAACAAAGAAAAATCAAATAGTCGACTGTCCGGACGCAGAGGCCCTGGCAGCCTTCAAGCACAATATCCGTGACGAGTGGCTTGCCCGGCACCTTGGACAGGAAAAGCCAAAATCTATGGCAGCGCTCACGACACTCATGACCCGCTTTTGCGCGGGAGAAGACAGCTGGCTTGCTCGTAGCAACAATATGACCAAGAACCCTGGTAATTCGGATACGAGAGACAGTAGTGGCAGGTCGCGTCACAACAAGCAAAAGCGCCGCATTAACGGCGACAATGCTGAGGATACGGCAGTTAATGCCAGATTCAGAGGCTATAAATCTAGTCAGCGGAAAAAGCCATTCAAAAGAAATACTCAGCGCCCGTCCAGTTTGGACCGAATACTCGACCGCTTGTGCCAGATACATGGCACCCCCGAAAAGCTAGCCAATCACACCAACAGGGATTGTTGGGTGTTCAAGCAGGTAGGCAAGTTAAATGCCGAAAATAAAGACAAGGGGCTGCATTGCGATGACAATGAAGAGCCCCGGCCGACAAACAATAGTGGACAGAAGGGTTTTCCCCCACAAGTGCGGACGGTGAACATGATATACGCAACCCACATTCCCAAGAGGGAGCGGAAGCGCGCGTTAAGGGACGTATACGCGATGGATCCAGTCGCCCCAAAGTTCAACCCATGGTTCTCCTGCCCGATCACCTTTGATCGAAGGGACCACCCCACTAGCATCCGTCATGGCGGATTCGCCACATTGGTTCTAGACCCAATTATTGACGGATTTCATCTCACTAGAGTCCTTATGGACGGCGGCAATAATCTGAACCTGCTTTACCAGGATACAGTGCGGAAAATGGGCATAGATCCCTCAAGGATTAAGCCCACCAAAATGACCTTTAAAGGCGTCATACCAGGTGTAGAGGCCAACTGTACAGGCTCAGTTACACTTGAAGTGGTCTTCGGATCTCCGGATAATTTCCGAAGCGAGGAGTTAATCTTCGACATAGTCCCATTCCGCAGTGGCTATCACGCACTGCTCGGGCGAACCGCATTCGCCAAGTTCAATGTGGTACCGCACTACGCATACCTTAAGCTCAAGATGCCAGGCCCTCGAGGAGTAATTACGGTCAATGGAAACACCGAACGCTCCCTCCGAACGGAGGAGCACACGGCGGCCCTTGCAGCGGAAGTACAAAGCAGCCTCTCCAGGCAGTTCTCCAGTCCGGCCGTTAATCATCTGGATACCGTCAAGCGCGCCCGGAGTAACCTACAACAAGACCGCCTGGCACGTTCTAAGCAGGCGTAGCAATGCGGCCCCAACCCCAGCCCTCGTGAAAATGCGACACCAGTGCTTCGCGTACATAACTACGCTCTAGAAATACCATGGGTACAGGGGGAGGGGCACCATCACGGCACGCCCGAAACATGGCTTAAACCGCACTAGGGGCTACTGATTTTTTAATTTTCTCTTACTTTCAGGACTCCATTCTTCGGAAGGCCTGTCCGGCAGTACAATTGCCGCACAAACGATGCAAGAACCAGGGAAGCAGACAAGCCACGCCGCATTACAGAACTCCCAGGTGGTCTCTATCACGAGCAGTATACCTGTTTCGCATACCATTCCGCAGCCTGCCCCTGGAAGGGACATGTTAAATTGTCCAACCTTTTGCTTATCGCGTTATTTGTATCGTTCTGCCTTGATCGCAGCCTTTTTCAATAAATAATGCATAGCTTTTGTCTATTTTTGCATTACTCTTTTTTACAAATATATGTTCATTAACGACATGTTGCACCCGTACACTTTGGTACGGCCAAATACGCCAGGGGCTTTAGTACCCCTCAATATGGTGTGAGAAGCCCGAACACTTTAACAAGTGCAACACCCCGAACTTATAGCATTATATGCATCGGCTCCGAATCATGTCTTGGGTCAATAGTTGGGTTTGCCCGGCTCCTATGTTTTGGTGCCTTATGTTCCGCTATATCGGCTAAGGTAGCACTAGGAGAACTACTGCGATTGTGCCCCAGTTGAGCTGGGCTAAGCACCTCAGTAGAGAAAGCTAAAACTGACTGTCATGATGAAGCGAGAGCTGGTCGCTGTTCGAGAGGTTTTTCGAGTCCCTAAAGACTTATGCCGCTTAGAGCGAGGAGTCGGCTCTGTCCGGCCAGGGCGTGGATAGCGCCTCGAACTCGATCTTCCGAATACCAGGGGCTTCGCCGAAATTTAAAATTACAGAATTCTATGGCTAAGTGAGAGTGTTCAAGCATTATAGTCCGATTGCCTTGTTCGTTGTGCTGAGCGCCTCCCTTGAAGGACCCAAACATGGGAAAAAGAGCGCTCAGGTTTATCCTGAACACCCCAGCACTAATGGCACGAGGGCAGAAGCCGACGACTCGCCATCTCTCAAAATTGATAAACGGTCGCACAGAAGGTAATATTTTAAATTGCAAATGCATTGCTTAGCGCATATGAACAAGTTTTCAGTGCACAGGACAAAACGAGCGAGTTTACTCAAAAATTACATCCCTGGAACATTCATCCGCCATAAGGCGGGCACCCTTCAGAACGTCCTTATAATACATCTCGGGCTTGCGATGCTCTTTCCCCGGTGGTGGCCCGTCCTTCACAAGCTTCTCAGCATCCAGCTTGCCCCAGTGCACCTTAGCGCGGGCAAGGGCCCTATGGGCACCTTCGATGTAGACAGAGCGCTTGATGACTTCGAGCCTTGGACAAGCCTCCACCAGCCGCCGCAGCAGCCCGAACTAGCTCCTAGGCAGAGCCTCTCCAGGCCACAACCAAACTATGAGGCCCTTCATGGCCTGTTCACCCACCTTGTGGAGCTCGACCAGTTGCTTCAGCTGGTCGCTCAGGGGCATAGGGTGTCCGGCCTTAGCTGTCGGCGTTCTGGGAATGGGGGTCCCTAGACTTGCCTGCCTGTGGCCTGCGGCGTGGCTTAAAGGGGGCCCAGCACGGCCCATCTTCATCAACACGAGACTCAAGACCCTCGCGAGGGGCCAAGCCTCGCGGGGCGGACGACACGGAGCTTCCTCAGGCGCGGCCTCACCGGGCTGGCTCACGAGGAGGCGGAGAGATCAAGGCGGGGTACCTCACGAGGTGCCCATGACACAAACCATGACGACCAAGGGTGCCAGGCGGGCGCCAGCCCGCACAGTGTCTCCCTTTCCTCTTTGGTGCAAAGGGGGCAAGCGCAGGCGAGAGGATCAGGCAAAGGCATCCATTTTGGTGCAACGAAACCAAGACCAGTCCAACGGTGGGAAGGAGGTCATCGTGGAGCCCAGAACGGCGTCACCACAGAGCCTTTGGCAGGCGAGGACCAACTTTAGTCAGGATAAGTGTACCAGATGTTCCCCTTCAAAATGGCCAATTGTTGGCGTCCCTCCCGCTCAATATTTGGGAAGAGGCCCAGGGCCTTTGCCTATAAATAGGACTAGCCACCCCCAGGGTAAGGGGTTGGGATGATCGGATCATCAGGAAACAAAGAGAGAGAGAGAGAAGGGCGGCTGAACTCCTCCTAGCAGTTCATCGCCCTTGCTAAGAGCAGACCCTCGCGAGGTTGTTCTTCCTTGTATTGTTCATCGTCATCAGCCCAAGAGGCAATCCACCTACCACAAACTAGAGTAGGGTATTACACCACAATGGTGGCCCGAACTAGTATAAACCTTGTGTCTCTTGTGCTGTTCTTTCTGTAGTTTAGATCTTTGCGAGACGGAGAGGTAGAGGGCGAAGTCCCCACGCGCACCCTAGAGTTCGAACCTCAAGGGTTTGCCGGAACCCGAAATCCGACATTTGGCGCGCCAGGTAGGGGTGCGCTGGAATTTGTCTTCCACCGCTCCGCTCTCCTCCGACCGTCGCATCCATGTCCGACGAACGTCGGGCCCGCGCCGAGCGCCGGGCCGCCATCGCTTCCCGCGTCGCCCAGACGGCTCCTGTCGGCGGGCATCCTCGTCGTTCCCCATCGCCCGCCATCAACGCCGCCACCGGCCCAGCGGGGAACGAGCAGCAAGCATCGTCTCAGCACCCGTCCGTGCGGCAAGACGGCCGCACCGCCACTCCATCGCTCACACCAGCTGGTTCTTCGTCCCGCGCGTTCCGCGCACCCTTGGAGGCTCGAGCTGCGCTCATCACGGCGAACGAGCTCATGCGCTACCGTCGCGTCGACGACGTCTACGAAGAGTGGCTTGACCGCGTCGCTGAGCTCGTCCGCGTCGCAAGGGGCTCTCCCGCGCCGTTTGTTCTGATGCGTCGCACCCCACCCCGCGCGGGCAACGAAGCTCCGGGGGTGTACCAGCCGCCTCCTCTTCAAGAAGACGCGATGGCTCCAAGGCGCGCGGCCCCTGGCCGGAACCCGCTCCGTCAGGCGCCGGCGCGGCAAGAGTGGACCTGCCAAGAAGTCCCTCGTCCTCAAGAAGCTGCCCGGGCGCTCCCTGCTCCGGCACGTCGCGACCCTGCTCCCGCTCCCGCGCGTCAAGACCCTGCGCTGCTCCCAGCTACAGTGCATGGGGACCCGCAAGACCAAGCTCTCCCTCAACCAAAGCCTCCCGTGGCCACCGCAGGCTGCTGTGCCTACACCACCGAGCTGCATAGCGTCGCGTGGCCCGGCAAGTTCAAGCAAGACCTGCCTCCTCGCTACGACGGCACGACCGACCCTGTGGAGTTCCTCCAGCTCTATGAGCTGGGCATCGAAGCTGCCAGCAGGGATGAAAAGGTCATGGCGAACTGGTTCCCCATGGCGCTCAAGGAAGGAGCTCGCACCTGGCTCCTAAATCTGGCTCCAGGAACAATCTCTTCCTGGGACCAGATGCGCACCCGCTTCATCGCCAACTTCCAAGGTACTCGCGACCGGCCACCGGCCGTGAGCGACATGCGCCGCAGCAAGCAACAACCCGGAGAGACCCTGCAAAAGTACATCCAGCGCTTCAACAATGCGCGCCTCAAGATCCCCAAGGTGTCCGAGGAGGCCATCATCTCAGCCTTCTCCGACGGTGTGCGCGACGTCAAGATGAAGGAGGAGCTGGCGATGCATGAAGACCTGTGCACCTCCCTGGAGCTGTTCAACTTGGCGACCAAGTGCTCCAGGGCTGAGAAAGGACGTCTCTCCCTCCTCGAGCTGCATGCCGCCGACCCAGAAGAGAAGAAGCCCAAGGCCAAGGACGTGAAGCGCAAGGGGGCTGCCGTGCTTGCGGCAGAACCGGACACCAAGCGGGGCAAGGATCTGCCTGAATCCTCCAGAGGCAGCCGGTACTGTGTGTACCACGACCTCCACACCCACAACACCAACGAATGCATGGAACTCCACGCCATGCGAGAAGGAAGGATCGGCCGTCGTCCTGACCGTGCTGACCGGGGCTACGGCCGAGGAGGAGGAAGAAACGCAGGACGCTGGGAAGACCGCGGCCCGCGCCAAGGGTGGCGTGATCAACCTCGCGAGGACCGCTAGCGGGACCTGCCTCGCGAGGGGGACTGGCGGGATCAGCCTCGTGAGGATCGCCCACAAGGCAACGCAGGCCTCCCTCCACTGCCGCCTCAGCCAAGGAGGAACAAGGACCGCCATCAAGACGAGGGGGCTGGGGGCTTCCAGGAGCCACGCGCGATCGCCTGCGTCCTGGGCGGAGCTCAAGCCCCAGCCTCCCAACGCATCTTCAAGCAGTTTGTCCGCGAAGTGAATGCAGTCCTCCCCAAGCTCGAAGCAACGCGCCCTCTCTGGTGGTCAGCGTGTGCCATCACGTTCAGCTCAGCGGATCAGCTCAAGTGCGCAGCCACAGCCGGAGTCCTCCCAATGCTTTGCTCCCCAGTCATCAGCAACGTACTGGTCAGCAGGACCCTCATCGATGGTGGGGCAGGGCTCAACGTCTTGTCCGTGGAAACATTCAACAATCTCCAGGTGCCCTATGACCAGCTTCAGCCAACCAAGCCTTACTACGGAGTCACCGACGGCTCCACGGTCCCGATTGGGCAGGTCCGCCTCCCTGTCACCTTCGGGGCACGCAACAACTACCGCACCAAGCTCATCGACTTCGACGTCGCCCACATCCGCCTGTCGTACAACGCCATCCTCGGGTACCCGGCGCTGGCCAAGTTCATGGTCGTAACTCACCATGGCTACAACGTCCTCAAGATGCCAGGAAGTGGCGGAGTCATCACGGTGCCATGTGAAGAGAAGGATGTAGTGTGTTCCCTAGAGCGAGCCTTTCAGGCCGCGTCACTGGAAGACCCGGATCGCGGAAGCAGGAGGCTTCCCGAGACCACCCCCAAGAAGAAGAAGGCATCGTCTGGACCGACCCCTCAGGAGGCGGGCCCCTCAGGGCCCGCATCTACCCAAGGGGAACCTCCTTTCATCGCATAGGAAAGCGCATCCAGCGTCTATCGGCTGTGGCTCCCCATCCAGGCAAGGATGGTGGGCTGCGCGTCTGCATCGACGTACCAGGGCTCAATCAGGTTGCCACGATGGAGCGCCTCTGGCCCTCGCAAGTGGGGCGTTGTGAAGATCCGTCCCACAGCTACGTTCGCATGCCTTACGGCTTGCCGAGCGTGGCTGCTATGTACCAGCGCCTCATGAGGGGCAGCATGGAGGCTCAGGAAGACAGGCGTTCCGCAGCCTTGGCGGAGATGGAGATGATTCGCGAGGAGCCACCAGTGACCCCGGAGTCTCCCGAGGCCCCTGGGCCTGGGGGCTCGTGAGGATCGGCTTCCGCAGCCCACCGAGTCTGTTGCACCAACACCACTTCGCCCTCAACATCTTCAGGTGACGTCTTTCGAGTTCGTTTCCAGCTAGGAGTGCTCACCCAGAGCTGCATTATTCCCAGGCCGCGTGGGTCCGTCCTTGTGGCGTGTATCCCTTTTATTTCATGTTGTTAGCTTGCTTTTTTGGGGGCGCCCCTCGGGCTGCATCATCCCCAAGTCGCTCGGGCCTGGCCCAGCGGTGTCTACCTTCCCAGCATCTATTTTAATGAATCCACTCCTTCACGGCTAACGTGTTTGATCTAGTTGCCTGCTCAACTAACGCCAACTGACGGAATTGCTCCCGTAACGGCACGACGCTTGCGCATGGGTCAGTCCCTACAACACCGACAAACCTGAATGGCTGAGCTCTGGCCGCGGCAGCCCCGCATGGCGCCACCTCGTCAAGCCTTCAGTGCCTCACCTCCCCTCGGAAGCAACTGACGGCTGGTTGATAATGTCTATGGCTATCCCTTTCTCCCTTCTTTGATGAATCCACATGACCTCCCAAGAGAGCTGCGCCAGGCAAGGCCCTTGCGGCGCCTCCTTCACTCTCGTCCACGCGAACCGCTTGCATGTTAAAGGGGGGTGCCTGAGCATCACGACTCAGGGCTCCTACTGGCTCTCCAGCCCTCACCCTCTGGCCTTGTCCACGGCATCGCGACCTGGCATACCAGCGACGGCTGAGACCAGCTCGAGGGCCGGGACCCGAGGACGTAGAGCAGAAAGGGGAGCAAAGGCGAGAGAGAGGTGGCACACGAGGACCTCGCCAGGCGATTCCGCTCCTGCCGACGCACGGACCCGGCGACACACCAGGAACAATCCCCATTTATCAAGATAAGTCACCTCTTGGATGCACCGGCCATCGTAGCACTACCCCTGCACCTAGTGCAATTCCATATCGGCGACGCTGCTCTCCTTTTTCACCGAGCGATGGTGACTTGGGCGCCAAAGGGGATCTCCTGAGCATCGCAACTCAGGAGCTCTTACCGGACCCCGGGTCGCTCACCTCCTGGCCTTGACCACGGCATCGCGACCTGGCATACCAGCGATGGCTGACGCCGCCTTGGGACTAGGACCTGTCGACGCAGAGCACCAAGCCCTCGCGAGGTTAGAAAGGGAGGACTGAGCTAAGACGGAACCGGCAACTCGCACAGCCTTACGGCAAGGGTTATATATTAACAAACAGGATCACAGGCACCTTACAAGCCCCCATGGGGCGCATTTTGATTCCTCGTAGGGAACGGATCCAAAGGGATGCTAACTACGCGCGCCGCCGCAATAGACGCCATCATCAACAGTGGGCCAGGAAGCACCGGTGCCAACCCCATCCAGATCAGAGTCGGCGACGGCCAGCCGAGCCCGCCCTGCTCCAGGAGCGGCGCCGGCTCGTGGGCTCGTAGCTGTCGTCGCTCGTCTCCGGAATCGCAAAAGTCTCGCTGGAGTCGCTGGATCCTCCGGCGCCTCCGCTGCCTGCGGAGCTGCCAAGGGAACGATCGACGGGCCTAGCCCTCACCATGGCGAGGTCCTGGCCGCCTCTCCCGGGGCAGCACTCCAGCCGGTGCCCGTTCGCGTCGAAGACCTTGAAGAACATCACCGAAGCGCCATCATACTCCAGGTGGATCGTGAGGGCGCACCTTGCTCTGCAACCCCGGGCGATCTCGCCCCAGCCTCGAGTCATGAAGACCTCACCCGAAGCAACGACCGCGACCTCTGCCTCGGTCGCAGGGGTGCTGCAGCCGGCGTGCTGCAGCCATAACTCCAGGAGTCTTCCCTGCGAAATGACGGAGGCGAAGAAGGAAGGAAAGCGGATCGAAGATCGAGGGGGCATGGCGGCATGGAGCACAAACTCGCGGGAGGAGCTCTCGGCGTGGACTCCAGGGGGAACAACCCACACCTTCGTGACCCGTCGGCGCCGGCGACGGCGCTGGCCGCGGGTGTCGGCATCGACCCCTTCAAGGCCCTCGACGTGGGCATACAAGGGAAGCGGGAACCCCGGCGGAGGCCGCTCGCCCCAAGGCCTCGACGCCACCTGACGGCCTTCCTCGTCCCGGCCGCGAAAGGCAGGCCGTTTCTTCGGCGGGAGCGGGTCTGGTTCCTCTCGAGGAACCTTCCCCTTCTCCGCTGCAGAAATCCGGCGAATCGGAGCCATCACAGCAAGGCGGAGCAAGGATCGGGAGGAAGGAGAAGCCAGGAGAGATTGGCTGGAAGAGCATGCGCAGTGCCGTACTTATAGCCAGCGAAGGCCAACTGTCGGCCTCCATGATCACAGGTAATCATGACACGATCTGCATGCAGGGACTTGTCCAATCCACGCGACCACCGAGGCATCGTGGGGAAGCGGAGACGCCCACGTCCAATCAACCGCCACGCGGTGCCCAAGGCCGCAAGCTGTTAGGGCCCGCGGTGCTTTGCCCTTGCCCTTTCACCTCTCAGCACGGCCAAGTCCGGGCACGCCTTGGGCCCAGGGGCTACTATCAGCGTTCTGGGAATGGGGGTCCCCATACTTGCCTACCTGCGGCCTGCGGCGTGGCTTAAAGGGGGCCCAGCACGGCCCATCTTCATCAACACGAGACTCAAGACCCTCGCGAGGGGCCAAGCCTCGCGGGGCGGACTACACGGAGCTTCCTCAGGCACGGCCTCACCAGGCTGGCTCACGAGGAGGCGGAGAGATCAAGGCGGGGTACCTCACGAGGTGCCCATGACGCAAGCCATGACGACCAAGGGTGCCAGGCGGGCGCCAGCCCGCGCAGTGTCTCCCTTTCCTCTTTGGTGCAAAGGGGGCAAGGGCAGGCGAGAGGATCAGGCAAAGGCATCCATTTCAGTGCAACGAGACCAAGACCAGTCTAACGGTGGGAAGGAGGTCATCGTGGAGCCCAGAACGGCGTCACCACAGAGCCTTTGGCAGGCGAGGACCAACTTTAGTCAGGATAAGTGTACCAGATGTTCCCCTTCAAAATGGCCAATTGTTGGCGCCCTTCCCGCTCAATATTTGGGAAGAGGCCCAGGGCCTTTGCCTATAAATAGGACTAGCCACCCCCAGGGTAAGGGGACGGGATGATCGGATCATCAAGCAACAGAGAGAGAGAGAGAGAAGGGCGGCTGAACTCCTCCTAGCAGTTCATCGTCCTTGCTAAGTGCAGACCCTCGCGAGGCTGTTCTTCCTTGTATTGTTCATCGTCATCAGCCCAAGAGGCAATCCACCCACCACAAACTAGAGTAGGGTATTACACCACAATGGTGGCCCGAACTAGTATAAACCTTGTGTCTCTTGTGTTGTTCTTTCTGTAGTTTAGATCTTTGCGAGACGGAGAGGTAGAGGGCGAAGTCTCCGCGCGCACCCCAGAGTTCGAACCTCAAGGGTCTGCCGGAACCTGAAATCCGACATCAGCATACTAAGGCCAGAACACCTTCTCCGTCGAGCTGCCCTCCTCGGCTCGGTAGAATGCGGCGGCATCGGACACGCTACGGGGTAAATCTGCGAATGCTCCTGGAGAGCTCCGGATTCGGGTAAGTAACAAGTAACTCACTTTTATATGTTTGCTTTGCATAAAGAATGCCTTACCCGCCGCTGTCTTTTTCACTGCATCCAACTCCTGGAGGGCCTTCTGGGATTCAGCCTTGGCTGACTTGGCATTTTCAATAGCCGTCGCGAGCTCGGACGCTCGCGTCTTTGAGTCAAGCTCCAAACTCTCATGTTTTTTCATGAGAGCCTGGAGCTCTTGCCGCACCTCGCCAACCTGGGCCTCATACTTCTCCCGCTCGGTGCGCTCTGTGGCCACCCTCTTCTCGGCCTCGGACAACGCTTGCTTAAGGGTCGCCACCTCAAACATGGCCCCTACAATAGCCACGATAATCCTGTCATTTTTTGCAATTGCACTTTTTTATATATTTAAACAAGATATTTCTTACCTTCCTTGTCCTCGAGCTGCTTCTTGGCAAGCCCGAGCTCTTGCTCGGACTGCTCGAGGTTCTGCTTTAGCGTGTCCACTTCCGCAGTCAGTGCGGCAGACGCCAGTAGAGAAGCCTGCATACGCATATTGACTCCTTTTTGTTAGACTCCTGCGAATTTTATTTGATCCTCTATTCAGCTTTTCTTCCCGAACGCCAAACAGAGCATCATGGGCTACTGTCTATGCGGTAATATTTTTACACATTTTTTACTTACCTCAAAGCCTGTTAAAAGGCTGGCAAAAGCTTCAGTCAGTCCGCTCTTGGCGGACTGAACCTTCTAGACCACCGCACTCATAATGGTGCGGTGCTCCTCGTCGATGGAGGCGCCTTTAAGCACCTCCAACAAATTGTCCGGCGCCTCCGGTTGGACGGGGGTCACCGGCTCGGTGGGCTTGCTCCTCTTGGAAGGAGCTCACCCGCCGGACTCTGGAACCTTTGAAGGTTCCGGAGCGGTGTCCGGCCTAGGGCCGGACTTGGAGCCCCGGGGGGATCTATCCCCTTTACTCCTGGAGTCCGGGAGGTCACCTTGCGGCTCCTCCAGGACCACTCTCTCCTGGCTTGGAACCTGTTGGGACGCCACCTCGGCATCGTCCGTAGGGCGGGGGGAGGTAGTGGACGGAAGTGAATTCACGTCCAACAAATCCAGGGATCCGCTCGACGACTCGTCGAGCCCGGCCTTGGGCGGACTGCATAGATATATTCGACATAAGGAAAAGCTGTGCAAGAAAGGAACACTACGAGTTACTCTCGTGTCCGGACACTTACGATCTCACCGGGCACTTGGCCCTGTGCGGCCACTCCTCTTCGCCGTCGTCGGCGTCGGTGGAGTAGTCCAAAGGAAGGGTATTCCCCTTCTTGGACCCTTCGGCCTCCCCGGTCGGGGCGGCCTTCCTTTTCTTTCCTTCCCCCGCTGGGGGGGAGGTTTCTTCTTCCTCCTCCTCGTTTTCACGGGAGGAGTGCATCTTGGAGTCATCGGATGATGAATCCGACACCTCCAGGCACTGGGCACTCTTTCGAGTCCCTGTGGCCTTCTTCTTGGCCTTCTTCTGTGGCACCACATAGGGTGTCGGAACCAGCAGCTTCGCCAAGCGAGCATCGGCTGGGTCTTCGGGCAAAGGAGCCGGACAGTCGATCTGTCCGGACTTCGCCTACCAATCCTGTCAAAGGTAAGGGAGCTTAGAACCCGCACAGAGTCAAACTATGAAAAACTAATACCCTGTAAAAGGTACAAATAGCTTACCGCACTAGCGTAACGCTGCGTGCTGAATCCGCGGTCCTCAGAAGCGGATGCGGGAGCCTCGGCACCCTTGAAAAGCACCTTCCAGGCATCTTCGTATGTCGTGTCGAAGAGCCTGCTCAGAGTTCGGTGCTGCGCCGGGTCGAACTCCCACAGATTGAAGTCCCGTTGTTGACACGGGAGGATCCGGCGGATGAGCATAACCTGGACTACCTTGACAAGCTTGAGATGCTTGTTCACCAGGGTTTGGATGCATTTTTGCACTCCAGTCACCTCTCCTTTGTTGCCCCACGACAGGCCCGTCTCTTTCCAGGATGTGAGCCGCGTAGGGGGTCCGGACCGGAACTCGGGGGCTGCGACCCACTCAGGGTCACGCGGCTCGATGATGTAAAACCACCCCGATTGCCACCCCTTCAGGGTCTCCACAAAGGAGCCCTCGAGCCATAGGACGTTGGGCATCTTGCCCACCATGGCACCTCCGCACTCTGCCTGGTTGCCGCGCACCACCTTCGGCTTGACATTGAAAGTCTTGAGCCATAGGCCGAAATGGGGGCGGATGCAGAGGAAAGCCTCGCACACGACGATAAACGCCGTGATGTTGAGGATGAAGTTCGGGGCCAGATCATGGAAATCCAGGCCGTAGTAGAACATGAGTCCCCAGACGAATGGGTGGAGAGAAAAGCCCAGTCCGCGGAGGAAGTGGGGAAGGAACACTACCCTCTCACGGGGCCTTGGGGTGGGGAGGAGCTGCCCCTCTTCGGGAAGCCGGTGCGCGATGTCGTCAGACAAGTATCCGGCCTTCCTCAGTTTTTTGATGTGTCCCTCCGTGACGGAGGAGATCGTCCACTTACCTCCTGCTCCGGACATGACTGGAGAAGGTCGAGGTGGGGAATGCGGGCTTGGGCGCTAGAGCTCGAGTGCGTGGAAGATGGATAGGCAAAGGAGGAAGAAGGCATAGGTAAAAAGGTGGATCATTATCCCCTTATATGGGCGGATGCGGCTATGCGTCCCCAGGCCTGATAAAACTCGCTTATCTCCCAAGCGCCGTAATCAACGGCGCGGTTGGGTTACCCATGTCCGTATTGATGAGAATCCCATAAATAAAGGGGACACGATCTCTGCTTTGACAAGACGTGCCAAGGAACCACCTCGCGAAACGCGCTGAGGTGGGGGAGTAAAAACGATTTGAATAAAGGCTTGGCCGTAGTGTGATGTCACGCTACGGAATACATCAGCAGATTAGATTTGTGTAAATATTATTCTCTCTATGGCAATATGTGGAAACTTATTTTGCAGAGACGGACACTATCCTTTCTGTTCAAAATCTTCTATGAAGTACTTGGAGGAGGAACCCGCCTTGCAATGCCGAAGACAATCTGCACGCCGGACTCGTCGTCATTAAAGCCTGGTTCAGGGGCTACTGAGGGAGTCCTAGATTAGGGGGTGTCCGGATAGCCGGACTATACCTTCAGCCGGACTCCTGGATTATGAAGATACAAGATTGAAGACTTCGCCCCATGTCCGGAAGGGAATTTCCTTGGCGTGGAAGGCAAGCTTGGCAATGTGGATATGTAGATCTCCTACCATTGTAACCGACTCTGTGTAACCCTAACCCTCTCCGGTGTCTATATAAACCGGAGGGTTTTAGTCCGTAGGACAGAACAACAATCATACCATAGGCTAGCTTCTAGGGTTTAGCCTCCTTGATCTCGTGGTAGATCTACTCTTGTACTACCCATATCATCAATATTAATCAAGCAGGAGTAGGGTTTTACCTTCATCGAGAGGGCCCGAACCTGGGTAAAAACATCGTGTCCCTTGTCTCCTGTTACCATCCGCCTAGACGCACAGTTCGTACCCCCTACCCGAGATCCGTCGGTTTTGACACCGACAATCTTCTCCACTTGCACTTCTTTTGCAACGCGAGGATGAGCTGGTTGTCATTGAGGAATTTGATCAGCATTTTCTTTAGCATCAATTTCCTCAGCATTTTCTTCAGGTGCATCAGCTCGACGTTCTTCACGTTCTAGAATGAATTCTTCAGCAAATTCTTCAGTAGGAATGACATCTTCAGTAGCCTTGTGCTTGATAGAATCCTCATGTGCTGGTTCATCTAACACAGAAGGTAGGTGCTCTCTTTGCGAGCCATTAGTTTCATCGAACCGCACATCTACAGTTTCAACAGTCTTGTGAAGAACATTGTTGAAGACCCTGTAGGTGTGCGAGTCCTTTCCGTAACCAAGCATAAAACCTTCATGTGCTTTCGGTGCAAATTTAGAGTTGTGATGAGGATCTCTAATCCAGCATTTAGCACCAAATACTTTGAAATAACTCACATTGGGTTTCTTGTCAGTGAGGAGTTCATAGGCATTCTTCTTGAAGAATTTGTGAAGATATACTCTGTTGATGATATGGCACGCAGTATCAATTGCATCAACCCAGAAACGACGAGGGGTTTTGTACTCGTCAAGCATAGTGCGAGCCATCTCAGCAAGAGTCCTGTTCTTGCGCTCCACGACGCCATTCTGTTGAGGAGTATAAGGAGCAGATAACTCATGAGTAATACAAAGTTCATCAAGATAGTCATCGAGACCCGAATTCTTGAACTCAGTGCCATTGTCACTTCTGATGTGCTTGATATTCACACCAAAGTTGGTTGAAGCCCTCGAGGAAAATCGTTTGAAGACTTCCTGCACTTCATGTTTGTAAGTAACAAGGTGTACCCATGTGTAAAGAGAGTAATCATCAACAATAACAAAGCCATATTGAGATGCTTCATTTGAAACAGAGGAATAGTGATTAGGACCGAAGAGATCCATGTGAAGCAATTCAAATGGACGAGTGGTGGTCATGATAGTCTTCGCTGGATGCTTGGCCTTGGTCATCTTTCCAGCTTCACAGGCACCGCATAAGCGATCCTTGAGGAATTTGACATTCTCAATGCCAATGACATGCTTCTTCTTCGCAAGTGTGTGCAAATTCCTCATGCCTGCATGACCAAGTCGTCGATGCCATAGCCAACCTTCTGAAGCTTTTGCAAGTAGGCACACGGCTGGTTGTGAATCTGCAGAGAAATCAACAATATACAAGTATCCTCTCCTAAAGCCTTCGAAGACTTTGGAATTGTCAGCTTCCATAATCACAACACAATGATACTTGCCAAAGAGAACAACCATATCAAGATCACAAAGCATTGAGACAGACATAAGGTTGTATCCTAAGGACTCAACAAGCATGACTTTGTCCATGTGTCGATCCTTTGTGATAGCAACCTTACCTAGACCCAATACCTGACTTTTGCTTTTGTCAGCAAAGATGATATGCTTCAGATGTGATGACGATAAGGGAGCATCCATCAATAGATTCTTGTCACCAGTCATGTGATTTGTACATCCACTATCGAGGACCCACTCAGTGGCTTTGGGTTGATCATCCTGCAGATGAATTAGTGCAACTTACGAACTCATATACTTCATCAGTGAAGAGTATGATATCAAATTCACCAGATCAATTTCATCAAGCAATAAGACAGATAAAATAGTGTGAGGACGCGAGAAATGAAAGTTCATTTCTTCATGATTAGTCTGCGTCGTTTCAGGCATTTTTGTCAGGTCCCCAGCAAATTCTTCAGACGATACAGTGCGTCTAGAGACCTGACCCTGCATAAGAGATTAGTTCTTTTTCTTCACCACCCACATCTGAAGGTGTGGCAAAGAGTTCATCACTCTGCGAGCTCCATATGAGAATGGTGGCATAGAGGCCAATCCATTTCGTTTCACATAAGAGTGGTTAGGGTAAGCATATGAATAAGCAGAGAAATTCTTCGAGGACTTATGAACATAATAATTAGAAGAATAATGCTCATATTCATAGCCCTTGGCTCTTCCCTGCGAAACAGAGTTGTTAGCACGATGATGTTCATATGAGGACTTTGATCCTTTTGAGGAATTTGATCCACGTGAGGAATTTGGTCCGTATGAGGACTTGGATCCATATGAAGAATTTGGTCCATATGAAGAATTTGATCTGGGGTTCCTATTCTTCACAGGTGGTGTCATGAGGACATTCACCTGAAGACTTTCAAGGCACCTTTTGGGAACCCAGATTTTCTTCATAGGAGAACCATTCCTGCAGTTAGTGCCAACATATCTAGCAAATACTTCACCATTCTGATTTTTGAACAGTTTATAGTATCAGAAGAATGAGAAGATTCACAAGTATAGCCAGATAAATTAGATGGATCAACTGGAGGTCCCTTTGCAGCAACCCATGAGGTTTTGGGGTACTGCTCAGGCTTCCAATATGTACCATCAGCATTGAGTTTCCTCTCAAAGGCAATACCCTCTTTCCTAGGGTTCCTGTTGAGGATCTGCTTTTTAAGCACATCACAAAGGGTCTGATGCCCTTTGAGGCTTTGGTACATGCCTGTCATGTACAATTCCTTCAGCCCTGCATCGTCAGTGATACTAGCAATGTCCTCAGATGAGGAATTAGTGATAGCAGAGACAGGTGAAGAATTTGTAGTATTAGAAGCATTTGAACATTCAGGTGAAGAATTAGCAGATTCACATTCAATGCATTTCAAACATGGAGGAACAAATTCATCCTGAGCTGCGCTGATTTGTTGAGCAAGTAATGAATCGCGCTCCTTCTAAAGATCTTCATAACTCACTCTTAGCTTCTCATGATCAGACAAGAGAGGGTTATGTTGATCTTGAAGGGAGTCATACTTAGAATGAAGTCTCTAAAGACTTTCAGCTAAAGCTTTTGACTGATCCATTTCTTCACCCAACATATCATCGCTCTTACTAAGCATGTTGTGAGCCTTTTCCAAAGCTCTTTGTTGTTTAGTAGCAAGGGAAGCAAGTTTGACATAACTGTGTCCAAATTCATCACCAGATTCATCATCACTGGATTCAGACAGATAGCATTCAGTTACCTGTTCACCATCTGCCATAAGACATGGTGAGGAGGATGATGATTCTGGTTCAAATGTCATAGACTTGAGAGATTCCTTGAAGTCCTCAAACCAAGGATCATGACAGGTTCGATGGCCTTCATAGACATCAGAGAGATAGTCCCAGATAAGCTTCGCATGGTCAAGATGCATGACATTCCTGAACTAATTTCAGGACAGACAGGAGCAGATGACGGCCTTCGCCGTGAGGTTGAGAAGGGTGTACTTGCGAATGTCATCAGCTTCCGCCATCTTGCATAGATCAGTCAGACCAATCTCAGTGACGGTCCACAGCTTGATGTTCATCGCCATGAGGTGCTTCTTCATCATGCCCTTCCACTTGGGATACTCGTGACCGTTAAAGATAGGGCATGTCACTTCCTTCATACCTGCGGTCGACATAACTAAAACTCTAGGCGGTTAAACAAAAATCACACAGAACAAGGGAGTACCTCGCTCTGATACCAATTGAAAGTGCGTTATATCGACTAGAGGGGGGGTGAATAGATGATTTTTATGAATTCTTCACTGAGGAATTTGCTAGTGAGGAAATTCCTTAGCGAAGAACTACTTGCAGCGGAATAAGTACTCAGAAGTAAACATAACAGAATACAAGCATAGTCATCATGATGAAATGAAGACAAACATAGAGTACAGAAAGCGTAGTCACAGGATAACACAAGATGAAGACAAACAGACTAAAGAAATTGAACTCAGGAAATTGAGAAAGTCTTCAGTCAAAGTCTTCAAACACATATATGAACAAACACACAACACAGTAATGAGGAAATGAAAGTGTTGAGGAAATAGAACCAGTTGGCTTGGTGAAGACAATGATTTGGTAGACTAGTTCCAACTGCTGTCTCAGTTGTACATCTGGTTGGAGCGGCTGAGTATTTAAACTCGAGGACACACAGTCTCGGACACCCAGTCCTGAGCACGCAGCTCGGGACACCAAGTCCTCACCGTATTCTCCTTGAACTAAGGTCACACAAACCTCGTCCAATCACTCGTGGTAAGTCTTCAGGTGACTTCCGAACCTTGACAAACTCGGTCACTCGGCAATCCACAATTCCTCTTGGATGCTCTAGACCTTGACGCCTAACCGTCTGGAAGAAGCACAGTCTTCAAAGGTAACAAGCATCGGATCCACGCAGGATCAATCTCTTCAGTGATGCTCAATCACTTTGGGTATGTAGGTGTTTGGGTTTGGGTTTTGGATTTTCCTCACTTGATGATTTTCGCTCAAGGTCCTCGGAGGATGGGATGCTCTCAATTGACAAGTGTCAGTTTCTAGCGGAGCAGCCAACCAGCTAGTGGTTGTAGGGGGCGGCTATTTATAGCCTAGGGAGCAGCCTGACATGATAAGACATAAATGCCCTTCAATGATATGACCGTTGGATGGACAAGATATTTTGGGACAGCTGGCGCGTAGCACAGCAACGGTCGGAAATTTGAGGTTCAAATTCCTCAGGGCTATCATGTTCCTCACTGTGTAGGCAATCCGCACTGGCGAATTCCTAACTCCTCAGTCAGAACAAAGTCATCAGTGACCAGAAGAACTGCTTCTCTGTCACTGAAGAAATTGACTGAACTGTATGAGATTTCCAAAGGCTTCATTCGAAGGGATTGGTAGGTGTAGGATTTTGAGTTGAGCATCACATGGAAATTTTTCCTTAGTATTTCCTCGACCCCCTTTAACAGTACGGTGTTTCCTATGACTCAAGAAAGAGAAAATGAAACTACAAAAACAAAAGTCTTCACGCTCCATGTTCCTCGAATGAATACCAAGTCTTCAAGGTCACACCAATTTCTTCACTTTCAAAGTCTTCAGAAAGTCTTCAGAATACCAAAGTCTTCAGTCGAAGAACTTCATTTTTAGGGGTCGACTTTCTCTGTAAATATCAAACTCCTCATAGACTTATAGACCTGTGTACACTCATAAACGCATTAGATCCTTAACCTATAAGTCTTCAATACACCAAAATCACTAAGGGGCACTAGATGCACTTACATGTCCCTTGTCCCATTAACCCCTTTAAGCTTCCTAGTTGCGATGGCTCCACGACTAAGTCCTTGCAAGAGGACACCTGTCGTGACAATTCCACGACAGTCGGTCCTTGTTGAAGGTTAAAACATCACACTTGACAAAAAATCGTTGTGGTTTTGATGCCTAGGTAAGAATGGTTCTTGCTAGAAGCCCGTAGCAGCCTGCTTCCTCTTGAGCACTCTGTTGGTTTTCCCTTGAAGAGGAAAGGGTGATGCAGTAAAGTAGCATAAGTATTTCCCTCAGTTTTTGAGAACCAAGGTATGAATCCAGTAGGAGATCACGTACGAGTCCCTCACACCTACACAAACAAATAAGAACCTCGCAACCAATGCGATAAAGGGGTTGTCAATCCCTCAACGGTCACTTACGAGAGTGAGATCTGATAGATATGATAAGATAATATTTTTGGTATTTTTATGATAAAGAGAAATAAATATGCAAAGTAAAATAAAAGGCAATGGAAATAACTAAGTGTTGGAAGACTAATATGATGGAAAATAGACCCGGGGGCCATAGGTTTCACTAGTGGCTTCTCTCAAGAGCATAAGTATTACGGTGGGTAAACGAATTACTATCGAGCAATTGATAGAATTGAGCATAGTTATGAGAATATCTAGGTATGATCATGTATATAGGCATCACGTCCGCGACAAGTAGACCGAAACGATTCTGCATCTACTACTATTACTCCACACATCGACCGCTATCCAGCATGCATCTAGAGTATTAAGTTCATAAGAACAAAGTAATGCTTTAAGTAAGATGACATGATGTAGAGGGATAAACTCATGCAATATGATATAAACCCCATCTTTTTATCCTCGATGGCAACAATACAATACGTGTTCAAAGATTGAACCCAAAGCTAAGCACTTCTCCCGTTGCAAGAAAGATCAATCTAGTAGGCCAAACCAAACTGATAATTCGAAGAGACTTGCAAAGATAACCAATCATACATAAAAGAATTCAGAGGAGATTCAAATATTGTTCATAGATAATCTTGATCATAAACCCACAATTCATCATATCTCGACAAACACACCGCAAAAGAAGATTACATTGAATAGAACTCCAAGAAGATCGAGGAGAACTTTGTATTGAGATCCAAAGAGAGATAAGAAGCCATCTATCTAATAACTATGGACCCAAAGGTCTGAGGTAAACTACTCACACATCATCGGAGAGGCTATGGTGTTGATGTAGAAGCCTTCTGTGATCAATGCCCCCTCCGGCGGAGCGCCGGAAAAGGCCCCAAGATGGGATCTCACGGGTACAAAAGGTTGCGGCGGTGGAAATAGGTTTTTGGCTCCATATCTGATAGTTTGGGGGTAAATAGGTATATATAGGAGGAAGAAGTACGTCGGTGGAGCAACATGGGCCCCACGAGGGTGGAGGGCACGCCTGGGGGGTAGGCGCGCCCCCCTTCCTCGTGCTCTCCTTGTTGATTACTTTGATTTGACTCCAAGTCCTCTGGATCACGTTTGTTCCAAAAATCACGTTCCCGGAGGTTTCATTCCATTTGGACTCCGTTTGATATTCTTTTTCTGCGAAACACTGAAATAAGCAAAAAAAAACAGCAATCCGGGCTAGGCCTCCGGTTAATAGGTTAGTCCCAAAAATTATATAAAAGTGTATAATAAAGCCTGTTAAACATCTAAAACAGAATATAATATAGCATGGAACAACAAAAAATTATAGATACGTTGGAGACATACCACAGCCACGTAAAACTTGCAACAACAAAGTAGAGGACGTCTAACTTGTTTTTGCAGGGCATGTTGTGATGTGATATGGTCAAGACATGATGTGATATAAGTTATTGTATGAGATGATCATGTTTTGTAAAAGTTGTCGGCAACTGGCAGCAGCCTTATGGTTGTCGCTTTATTGTATGAAATGCAATCGCCATGTACTTGCTTTACTTTATCACTATGCATTAGCGATAGTCGTAGAAGCAATAGTTGGCAAGACGACAACGACGCTACGATGGAGGTCAAGGTGTCAAGCCGGTGACGCTGGAGATCATGATGGTGTTTTGGATTGCATGTGATGTTTATCTTTTATGCATCTTATTTTGCTTAGTACGGCGGTAGCATTATAAGATGATCCCTCACTAATTTCAAGGTATAAGTGTTCTCCCTGAGTATGCACCGTTGCGACAGTTCGTCGTGCCGAGACACCACGGGATGATCGGGTGTGATAAGATCTACGTTCATATACAATGGGTGCAAGACAGTTTTGCATATGCAGAATACTCGGGTTAAACTTGACGAGCCTAGCATATGCAGATATGGCCTCGGAACACTGCATTTGCCACCTAAGTCAACTAAAAAGAAAGATGATGGAGAATTTGAATGCTTTGCCGAAATCCTGAGGCCAGTCTTTTTGCGTACTCGCTTGAATGATATCTTGAAAATGCCTCCTTATGCAAAATACATGAAAGACATCATCACCAATAAGAGAAAAATACCGGAAGCTGAAATCTCCACCATGCTTGCTAATTATACTTTTAAAGATGGAGTACCTAAAAAACTTGGAGATCCAGGAATACCAACTATACCTTGCTCCATCAAAATAAATTTTGTGAAAACTGCTTTATGTGATTTGGGAGCTGGTGTTAGTGTTATGCCTTTATCTTTATATAAAAGACTTGATTTGAATAAACTCACACCTACTGAAATATCTTTGCAAATGGCTGACAAATCAACTGCCATACCTATCAGTATTTGTGAGGATGTGCCCATTGTTGTTGCTAATGTTACTACTTTGACTGACTTTGTTATACTTGAGATGCCCGAGGACGACAACAAGTCGATTATCCTTGGTAGACCCTTCTTGAATACTGCAGGGGCTGTTATTGATTGCAATAAAAGAAGGTCACTTTTCATATCAATGGTAATGAGCATACGGTGCACTTTCCGAAGAAACAATTCCAAGTGATTGGTATTAATGTTATTGAAAAATCTCCAACAATCACTATTGGAAGTTTTCAACTACCTCTACCTACTGTTAAAAAAATATGAAATGCTTAGTTTTGGGGACATTCATATCCCCGTTGAGGTAACTTAGTGATTTACGAAAGTTCTTCGGTTTCATGCTAATCGAAAGTGGTTGTTAATAAGACTTGATCAACCTTATTAATGGATCATTTTTTAGAGGTATGAAGTTGATGAATTTAGTAAGCACTACCTTGTGTCCCTACCTTTTGTTTTCTGTTTTTATTAGTTAAATAAAATAAAATGCCATGTTTTGTCTGTTTTCTGAATTTCTCGTGCAATAAAAAGTGACCCAAAAATAAAAGTTCTCAGAATGCTCTGAAAATTCAATACGATTTTTTTCTGAATATTTAAGATTTTTTGGTGCAAATAACATCAGAGGGACGTGCACCAGGTGGGCACAATCCACCTAGGCGCACCAGGACCCCCAGGCGCGTCCTGGTGGGTTGTGGTCCCCACGTGGGCCCCCTCACATAACTCTTCATACCACATCATCACCTACCTCCAGAAAAAAATCACCGTTGCTCTCTCTCATTCTCTCTCTCTCTCTCTCATGTTCTTGCTCTCAAACCCGCGGATTTTGATCTCTTTGCTCGAAGCTCCGTTTCTCTGCTTTGGGGGATTGTTGCTTGGTATGTGACTCCTCTATTTGTCCAATTAGTTTTTGTTTTAGTGATTTATATTTTGAATAATTAGCTACTCTTAGTGCTTCTCTAGATGAGCTTGCATGTTAAATTCTTAGAGTTCTAAGTAGTTTGAATGCTTGCTATGGCCTCTATGTATCCCTATGAGTAGTTGCTATCAATTTTGAAAAGTTTTGTTGAGAAAAAATTGTGGACTAAAAATTTCAAAATTTTATTCATAGGAAAAAGATGAGTATATTTAGTAAGTTTGCTTCCAAGAAGAACTCCAAGGTGGTTATTGGGGAGTCGTCCGACAATGATCTCCAAACCCGTAGATTGGCGGAAGTCCGGCCGTGCGAATGGCCGCGTACCCCATTCATGGAAGGGGTCGGAATCCTTCAAGAGTTTGCACAAAATTCTGCTAATGCCGGCCTCACCGACTTCATCATAGCTGAATGCGAACAATATAATCTCCTCACAAAATCCTTTGTGCAAACTTTTAATTTTCTTCCTATGAATAGTCCTCCTGAGGTGCAGTTTAAGTTATACGCTGAACCCCATCAGATACCACTTACTGAGTTTTCTGAAATATACTTGCTTCCTTCTGATGGTGGTTTGGTAGAGCCTAGGCCTACGTAGTTTGAAGGCTTTTATTTTACTTTGACAGTAGGTGATGAGAGAGGGGTGTCGAGTATCACCGCTGCTGGCTTGCATTTTCCTTCTATTCGTTGTTTTACTCCTTTCATTGCAAAATGCTTGCTTGCTAGAGAGAAGGTGGGTGCACTTAGTGCCCGAGACCTTGCTGTTTTATGTCGTGCACTTGAGGGCGACAACACTTATAGCTTGGGGGCTATTGTGGCATGCTGCCTTCACATTAATAAATCCAAGGGTAAAATACATGGTGGTATTTACTCTACTCGTTTGGCGGCTCGCTTTAACGTTGAGATACGCCTGCATAATTATCCTTTGCCCAGGGTTTACCTATATCGTGCGGCCATGGAACACCACCAGTTTATTGCTACTAATTACCCTCACATTCCTATTCTATATAAACTGGTTTTCAGTGTTAGAACTCGTGATATTATTCCATTGCCTGCACCTGCTTTGTTTGATCCTATTGCTAGGGGTGGATACAGGATTATGCCTACGGTTATCATTGCCTACCGGAACAACCAGGCTGCAGCAGAGGAGGAGCCGTAGCAGTGGGACCCATAGGTGCCTGCTCCTCAGCAGTTCGACATGAGACCCCATGGTTTCTTCGACTACTGACAGATTACCAAGTTAGGCCAATGTAGCGACCCGACCACAAACGGTCAAGTCTCTATGCTTCAGTATCATCCCTGACACACATAGTACTCGAAGGATTTATAACAGAGTAGCAATCACACACTTATTACATCGAATGTCTCAAAAGAGAACTTATTACAATAAATATGGCATAAGGCCATCTAATACGATAACAGCGGAAGACTTGGAAGATAAAGTGAGTCCATCAACTCCAACGACATAGCTGAGCTGCACGGCAATGACTTAACGAACCTTACTCCTCATCTGAAAAGTCTGCAACATAATATGTTGCAGCCCGAAAACGGGTCAGCACATGGAATATGCTGGCAATATAACACGATAGAGCAAGAATAGAATAATGCTATCACTACATGCATATTTGGCTGGTGGAAAGGCTCTATGGTTATAGTTTTGCAAAAAGCCAATTTTTTCCTACAAAAAGGAATATATTTTATTTTAACTATCATGGTAGTTGAAACATCATTGAGAAGGTTCCTCCGACTCAATCCGAATTAAAATAATTATCAACCCAACATATTAAATTAGAGTGATGAGATACATATGATAATCCAAGTACTAGATACTTAAGATGTCCATAACCGGGGACACGACTAACCATGATTAGATTGTACACTCTGCAGAGGTTTGCGCACTTTTCCCCACAAGACTCGATCTCCTCCGTTGGATTTCTCGCACTACATAGTGTTTGAGAAACAGATGACCGACACACAGTCTTTCAGAAGCATTAACTCTAACCCCGGGTAAATAGTACCAACCTACATCCCTCTACATCTGCTAGCCTACCACTGGAAGAGGTCATGCAACTTACTCAACTATCCTAGAGCCCATAATAGCTTGTGGCTACACACGAAAGTTTCTATCATGAAATATCTCAGTTCCCTTTGAGCCTGGGTGGCGGACCTTAGGATTATCACACGGGTACTCCGGGATATCCTAGGACAACACTGGATTCTCCAGGTGCCCGACAAGCAATCCACCCAGATGTGTATCAAAGTTGCCACCTTGAGTTGAACCATTAATTAACAATCTCACATCTGTCATGGATTCACTCACCCAAACCACGTCTACGAGCATAGCATAGCAATATAAGCAATACATAGAAGTAACTCCCAAGGGTTTGATAATAACAGGGCAATAGGTTCTACCTCATCAACTACTTCCCAATACCGACAAGTTAATCACATCCTAATCATGCAGTGTTCGAGGTTTGGAGCTAATGCATAAAAACTGGGTATGAAAAGAGTATGATCAATGTGTTACTTGCCTTGCTGATGATCCGCAAAACCTAGAGACTCGTAGTAGCATGCTTCGCACTCCGGGAATTCTATCGCAAACAAACAATAGCACACATAAGCAATCAATTAAAGATGCACGGGTAAAACTCAAATAAAAAGATCTAACCAGAAAGTTCAACTCAAGAACTCCGGTTTCCAAAAAGAATCAACTCAAACGGAGCAACGAAACTCAAACTACGAAAAAAACAAGATTCATTTACTAATCTGGACTAAAGTCAAATTTTACAGTACCAAAATCTTGTTCAAGTTGGTTAAACAGAAAGAGGGCTTCGAGGCAAAGATCTATGCGCTTGAATTGCCTGATTTCGATAAACGAGCGAAAAGATAAACTAAAACGAAAATCGGATCAGAAATCGCGATGGGTGTCAGGACCCCGATCCTAAGTCACATCGATCCAGCATGTAACACATCATATCACTTTGCGGCCTCACGCACGGTACTCCCACGGGTGCCACCTTACCTAGCCCGGGACCGTTTGCGCCTTTTGGCTCACGTATATGATAGTGTCGCTAGCATCCATATGACAAAGAACCCGGGCCGACATGGCTAGTCGTGAACCCAAGGCGGCACTAACCTATGAGGACAGGCATACATGAATCACATCGAGCATGTCGGTCAACAACGTATATATCCGGGCTGTAGCACTGGGCTAACAGGACTCCGGTAACCCGGGCTATAGCAGGCTAGGCAGGACTCCGGATAACACCGCGTGACATTTCCCCGAAGGGACAGACACAGGAACGACGTGAAACACATGCCGGCTAGTCAAGTGTTCCGAGCAGTAGTGCTGGGCTAACAGGACTCTGGTGAACCGGGCTGTAGCGGACTACTATCGCTCAGAAGCACTAGACTTACATTTCCCCATATGAAAGGCTGCCAAGGATAAACAACTAGATAGTCGGATCCCACTCATACCAAGCATTTCAATCATACACACAATATGCCCGATATGAGTAAATACAACATGGCATCACAACATAACTCTACGACTCAAAATATTTATTCATTAGGCTCCGAAGAGCGAGATATTACAAACATGGGTCTCATGACCCAACAATCAGAGCATACAAGTCAAAGCACATGCGGAAGCTTAACATGTCTGAATACAGACATCTACAAATGAAAAAGGCTGAGAAGCCTGACTATCTACCAGATCCTGCCAAGGGCACAAGATCGTAGCTGAGGTATCAAGCTAAACGTCGAAGTCCAAGCGGTACTACTAGCGAGACTGACGTCTCTCTGCAAAACATAAAATAGGCAAACGTGAGTACAAATGTACCCAGCAAGACTTACATCAGAACTATCTACATATGCATCAGTATCAAAAGGGGGTGGTGGAGTTTGACTGCAGCAAGCCAGCTTTGACTCGGTGGCTATCCTGAACTACGACTGCAAGTAACTCTTTTGAGGTGGCGCACATGAGTCCACATATTCACCATATCAATACACCACTATGGATCCACTTCCGTCTCCCTACGAGAAGGCCATCCATAGCACTCACGCTTATCTTGCGCATTTTAGAGTATCCACTTTCACTTGTCTATGAACTGTTATAGGCAACCCAGAAGTCCATTACCGCGGACACGGCTATTCGAATAGATCATGTTAACCCTGCAGGGGTGTACTTCTTCATACATGTTTCCACCACTTAGCGTCTGCACACGACATGTGCTCGGCAGACTTCAAGCGAAAGCCGACGTGGGTGTAGACCACGACCTACCTAAACACTCAAGTCTCTAGTCCAGGTTTATCGCCTATTCGGGTTCCATCCGCAGGGAGTCCGGCCGAGGTTTCCACTAACGGCCCCGAACGATGTGTACAGGGTCCGAGACACCAAACGGGCGCCCGGCTACCCGGCCACGTGCCTACCGCAACACAACCCACCCCTACGGTCAGCGCTGCGTGCGGCCCCCAGCATACTACAAACACCAGAAACTACTTGCAACTCCTGGACAGAGGACAAGGGTGATTAAGAAGTCGAGCGGGGTCATATTTCAGGGCCCAATGCATGGTAGTAGTTGTTTCATGGATCACAAACACAGAACTCAGTTCCTGAGGACGGCTTCAATGAGACAACCCACCATGTACTCCTACATGGCCTCTCACCAATACCTTTACCAAATCGTATTCACACACTTAGCTCACTCACAGTAGGACATGTTCATCACCATTCCAATTCATTCCCGATGAATCAGACCCGACTCAACTCTAAGCAGTAGCAGGCATGACAAACAAGCATGAATGAGTAGGCACATCAGGGCTCAAACAACTCCTACTCATGCTAGTGGGTTTCATCTATTTACTGTGGAATGACAGGTCATGCAAAGGATAAAGGGGTTCAGCTACCGCAGCAAGTAACACATGAATCGTTGTTGTCCTAATGCAATAAAAGAGAGCAGGAGCGAGAGAGTGGGATTGTATCAGAATGAACAAGGGGGTTTTGCTTGCCTGGCACTTCTGAAGATAATATAGTTCTTCATCGGTGTCATCGATCTCGTCGTCGAAACATCGTCTACTGAGAGGGGACGGTTACCGGCAAACAAGGAAGAAACGCAATCAATGCAATGCAACAATATGATGCATGATCATGACATGGCAATACGATGTGTTTTGACTAATGCATACTAGGACAGGTTGATTTGAACCCATTTGAATCAAAGATTCAAATGTAAGCTCATGTATGAAGTCATAATGGTGCATTATCATGTTTTGGACTAAACAGTGAGGTTAAGTTGTTCAAACATGCATGAAAATGGTACAGATGGATTCCTTGAATTTTTCTGATAATTTTTCATATATAAATTATTTCATTTGGAGCTACGGTTGAATTTCTATGAATTTTAGAAGTTTTGGATTAATTTCTGGAATTTCCTGAAAAGAATAATTCCAGAAAAGAGTTATTGCGTCAGCATGACATCACCCTAATGTTAGCAGGTCAACTGGGCGCCTCCAGGTCAAACCTGACCAGTGGGACCCACTGGTCAGTGTCTCTGGCTGGTTTGGGTGGATGACAGGTGGGACCAGTCAACGTTGACTTGACCAAGTCAAAGCTGACACGTGGGGTCCACGGGGTTAGTACTAATCTGAACAGGTAATTTACACTAACTTAATCTGTTTTAGTTAGCCGGTTAATTTGGCGGTGGGCCCGGTTGTCATTGACTCTAGGGTGTTAACTAAACAGTGATTAGGCCCTAATCTAACTACTGCCACGTCAGCACGCCGGATTGCCGCCAGCGACGACCACAACCGCGGCAGGAGCTCGCCGGAGTGGTGCTACGGGCGGTGTTGGGCAAAGCCAAGGGCACCAGAGGGTTGCCCTTCCTCGCGCGCATCCAGGGGAGGCACGCGGGAGGCGCGGGGTGGCCGGAGCTCGCCGGAGCGAGCTCGCGGCGGCGGCCGAGGTACGGCTTCGAGCGGGCTCGGACTATAGGGCATGGGGAAACTCTCTGAGGGGCTCGCCGGACTCGTGGTGAAGCAATGAGGGCGATGATGCGTGTGGGTGCCACTACTTTGGGCTCTGGCCACGACGGCACCATGGCCGGCGGCGAGCACAACTCGGCTCCGGTGCATCTATATACTACAGCGTGAAATCGACGCGGGGAGGAGAGGGGAATCGACCGGAGGCTCACATGGGTCGCGTCGAGAAGGTCAGCGAGCTCGGGGAAGCGACAACGGTGGCGAATCGACGGTGAAGATCCTCGGCGGCCGGTGGTGGAGAAAGCGACGGTGAGACGATGGAGGCCGTCCGGGCTCGCTTCCTTCGGTGGGGAGGTTCAGCGCGAGGAGGCGGAGCTCGGGCACTAACTGGCTGGGCGTGGGGATGCTGGTGGCCGCGGTGGTGACGGTCGGCGGTGACGAACCCGTTCGGGTGAGTGAGAGAGAGATCCAGGGGAGAGGGTGAGGACGGGGAAGAGAGAGAGGGGGGCCCGGGGGGGTGCGTGGCGCTCGTAGCAGCCTCCAGCGGCAGCGGCAAGCAGGAGCTGGCCAAGTGCGTGCGCGCGCGCCACGGCCACACGCCCTCCTGCCCACTGGCAGGAGGTTGAAGACAGTAGGAGAGAGGAAGAGGTGGGCTGGGCCTAGCTGGGCCAGTCCTGTTGGGCCACCAGGTAAGTGGACCAGGTGGGTTCTGTTCTTTCTAATTTTGTTCTGTTTTTCTAGTTTTTGCTATTTGTTTTGATTTAGTAATAATACTAAACCATTTTTAAAACTCCTGAGAAAATTTGTGGGCACTTTTAAAATGTTTACTAACAGCCCTCAATGTTTTTAGAATTATTGAAGCATTTAAAATATTTATAGCCATTAAATGCTCCAATTCAAATACTTATGATTTAATCCAAAAACCTGAAATGACCTGGGGAAAATATGCACCAATTTTTGTCAGAGGTTTTCACCAATTTCAAAAAATGATGGACTTTTCCTGAAGTCACTTTGGGTTTATTGGAAGTGATTTTATTTGAGCCTATTTGAATTCATTTGGTGCTAGGGTTTATCAGCCCCCATTTCAAAATTTAAATGGAATTTTAAACATGATGCACACATGACTAGATAGTCTTGAGCATACCAGAACTAGGGATGTGACAATGGGAATAATCGCGAAAAACCCGAGAAAAAGAAAAACTGACGAACAGGCTAACGAACGAATGTTCATTGTCTGTGACTAACGAGCGGAAACCGTTCGTTAGAACGAACGTTTGGATGAACGTCCGCTAAATAAATAAACCGAAAAAAACTAAAACCGAACTAATCTAAAAAAACGAAAACTAGGGTTTAAATAAAAACCGATCGGTTTTCACCTAAACCCAAAAAACCGGCGGCAAAACGGATCGGAACGGCAGCTCCGGCGACGAGGCGGCGGCTCCGGCGGGGCAGGATGGGGCTGCGGGGTGGCGGCGACGGCGGGTGTATGAAAAGAGTATGATCAATGTGTTACTTGCCTTGCTGATGATCCGCAAAACCTAGAGACTCGTAGTAGCATGCTTCGCACTCCGGGAATTCTATCGCAAACAAACAATAGCATACATAAGCAATCAATTAAAGATGCACAGGTAAAACTCAAATAAAAAGATCTAACCAGAAAGTTCAACTTAAGAACTCCGGTTTGCAAAAAGAATCAACTCAAACGGAGCAACGAAACTCAAACTACGAAAAAAACAAGATTCGTTTACTAATCTGGACTAAAGTCAAATTTTACAGTACCAAAATCTTGTTCAAGTTGGTTAAACAGAAAGAGGGCTTCGAGGCAAAGATCTAGGCGCTTGAATTGCCTGATTCCGATAAACGAGCGAAAAGATAAACTAAAATGAAAATCGGATCAGAAATCGCGATGGGAATAATCGCGAAAAACCCGAGAAAAAGAAAAACTGACGAACAGGCTAACGAACGAATGTTCATTGTCTGTGACTAACGAGCGGAAACCGTTCGTTAGAACGAACGTTCGGATGAACGTCCGCTAAATAAATAAACCGAAAAAAACTAAAACCGAACTAATCTAAAAAAACGAAAACTAGGGTTTAAATAAAAACCGATCGGTTTTTACCTAAACCGAAAAAACCGGCGGCGAAACGGATCGGAACGGCAGCTCCGGCGACGAGGTGGCGGCTCCGGCGGGGCGGGATGGGGCTGCGGGGTGGCGGCGACAGCGACGGCGGGGTGGTGCGGCGCGGCGGCGCAAGGCAGGCGGCGGCGGCTGCCGCTACGGCTTGGGTGGCGATGTGGGTGGCGGCGGCGGGTATTTAAGAGGGGGAGGGGGCGGGGTCGGCTTGGGGGAGGGGCAACCCGAGGCGGCGGCGGTCTCCCGGACTCCGGCGGAGTCTGGTGCGGGCACGGGGCGCGCGAGGGAGGCAGTGGCGCGGGGTTGGGCCGGCCGGATCGGCTGGGCTTCGGCCTAGTCGGGCGCTGACTTTTTTTAAATAACGTTCCACCGAAAATAAATCCTAGAAAAATAAATAAAAAGTTAAAAATGCCAAAACAAATTTTCACCGTCTAAATAAAATATTGAGAACAAAATGGACATTTTCTTGGCCCTAAAATGCAATTTTGAAAACGTGCAATTTTTCTAGTGCAAATAAAATTGCAATAAAATCCAAATAAAACATTTATTTGATTTTAATATTTTTCCTCTAATATTTCATTTATTTTGGAGAATTCATTTTATCTCCTCTCATATATTTTTATTTTATAAATATTAGGAAGGAAAAATAATCAAAACCAAATGATCATGTTTTTATTCGAATTATGATGGCGCACCCACCCTCCCCCCTCCTCCAGGTGACTCCAGGGGCGACTCCGTGGGCGACTCCTAAGATCTCATTGGCGATCCATGGCACCTCATCCAAGTAAGCTCCTCCGGCCAACATGGCGCCCCCTCCTGGATCTATCTCCAGGGGTGGGATTTGCTGATCAGGTTAGAGCTAGGTTCTCTACGCAAGTTCATTGTCACGACCCCCAACTTGCTTTTCATCTTGTTGTCTCTTTTTGCCATTCATCTTTCCCACTCTCCATTGAGTATGTTAGCCTTGCTCTTCAATCTTGTCTAGGGGGCTTACCATCAGGTTTTCATGTTACCCACATTCGTGGGAAAGTTTTCAAGTTTTCTGTCATCTCTAAGGCGGTGGGATTTATGATCTACCGCCTCAGATCTTTTAGATGTCCTCTTTTCTTTTGCCACTTCCACCTTTGGGGCTTCGGCGGTCTGGCTTGGATCAGAGAATATAATCATTGGCTCTATGAGCAGGATCAAGAATGGACTATAGTGACAAAAAAAACCCGCCGTACCCTCACCGGTGCAAATTCTATCCCCATCGGTCGTCGTAACCCACCACCATTTTCGTCGGTCAGGCCAGTCACCCATGCAAACCAACGAGCGCCTCCCTCGGATCACGAGCCAAATTCGGGCGCGATCATTTCCATTCAAAATCCTAACCCAATCTCCACCACCATGGCCCACTCATCACACCTGCAGCCCACTGACCCACCCACGGCTCGGCTGGCCACGACCCATTCTTCCCCTGCCATCCCCAACAGCCCAGCCCAACTCTCTCAGCCCAACCACAACCTTACCCAACCTAATGCTATTTTCTGCGGTAAATGCTTACCCTATGGCCATCCTCGTGTGGATTTCTCAAATCAGTTCAGATGCCGTGGTTGTTTTAGATATGGCCATATTTTTCGTTTTTGTTACAACTCCAAAAAATCTGCTCCCATCTATCGGGTAAAATCCCACCTACCCCCCAACCCATCACCCGCGCCCGATAACCCGCACGATGACTCGTCTCCCCAAAACCCCCCTACACCCCCCAACCAGCCAGCTCATCCAGCCATTCGCCCTGCTCTGCCTCGAAACCCTGCTCTGCTCCATCATCTTTCTCCATCTCCGCCACCCCTCCTCTCAACAACGACGCCATGGCCACCTACCCTTGCGACCCACTGCCACTTCTCCCACCTGGCACTGCCATTATGGATGCTCACGGCAACCGTCGACGACGCTCCTACCATTACCTCGGCGGAGAACCTCTGGTTCAATCCGGCGACTGGGCCATCGTCTCCCTCGCCCCTCCACTGGACCCAAATCAGTTTGACACTGATGCTATGCTCATCAACCACTTCCTCGACCACGAGCACGGATTTCGCATCGCTGAGATCTCTCGCTGCGGGATGGGTGCTGCCCTCGTCCGTTTTCGTCACGCATGCGACATCGACACCGCCATCGCCAACAGTCCATACTTCGTCGGTGACTCTGTTCTGCGCATCATCCGACATGACCGAGGTATCAACCACAGAGACTGCACCTTTTCTCATGATGCCTGGATTATGATGGTAAATTTCCGCTTGAGGCGTGGAGGCCTGACAAGGTTAGAGAGTCAGTTAGTGGATTTGCTAAATTCCTAGTTTGGAACAGAGATATGTCAAACAGAGCACGTATTCTTGTCGAAGTCAGAGTGCCTGATCTCCTAGAAATACCTGTCAGCCATGTCATTTGTGAGAGTCTAGATGATTATGGTCACGGTCAGTCATGGACTTGTGCTGTATACATTCTGCATGCTGATTTACTCGGTGCCATGGGGGGTGATCAAGACCCAATCCCACCTGATGGTGTTATGCACCCCATGCCATTTGCCCCATTTGGTGGTATTTGGCATGACGCTGATTTCCAACAAGAGCAGAACCCAAATGCTGCACCTGCTGCTCATCATGCTCCAGAGGAAGGACATAATGCTGAACCCATGAATCAAACACCACCACAAAGCCCTGAACATGGTCACGATTTACCTTTCCAGCCAGCCATGGAAGCTGCTGACTCCTTTATGGCTCTGCATGACATGATGTCAAAAATTATGGCAACAACACCTGCTCTATTGGCAAATCTTGCAGACACCACTGTGATCAGTACCAATTGCAAACTTGTTAATGTGGAAGATGAACATGGCACCGTTAAGAAATGTCTGCTCACCATCAATACAGAACCACCATATGAACCTGTTCCATCCTCTGTCCAAATTGAGGAGCTGTCTGACCTCTCTGATGCTTGTTACACACATACTGAAGATCATATTCAATCCCCTGCCATGCTTGACTTCATTGCCAGCACCCACAACTCTCCAGCTGGGACTGAGCTACAAGTGCCTGAGGAAATGAGGCCCACTACAAAAGAAAACCTTGCTGGAAACCACAAGAGAAAGAAGCACAATGTTCCACTGGATGTAAATGATCTTCGACGCAGTCGTAGACTGGCAGGACTTAGTGTGGGTTTTAAGAATGAAGCTGCTGCTGCCAAGGCCAAGGAGATGGCTCGTTACAAGAAAAACCTGTCATCTGAGTTTGAACGTGAAGTCTGCAATCCTAATGCTGGCCCACCACCTGAACTGCCAATTGAGACTATCCAAGCTATTGCTGTCAAGCAATGTCTGATCCCTCCTGACGAGGTGTCTGTGGAGAAGTTGAAGGCACCAACTGTCCATGATTAGTTGGCATTTTATCTATTTAAGGCCTTGTTGTACCAAGGCTTACTATGGCCTTATGCCCTCGTTAGTATTATTATCTCTTAGGATATTTGCTTATGATCTATCTATGAACTTGGTTTGTAAGGAGTTAAACTCCATATTTTGCTTATGTCGCTGGGATCTTATGATACAATCTTTTTATTGTCCAAGAAGTCTGAATGGTTTGCCTGGTTATGGTCAGGATTATTATTTTGTAAAAGCAGTTATATGTTGCTGGCATGGTCGGTTTGCATCCATCACTGTCATGGGAGCTGTTATTTATAAAATGACTACATCATTTTTATATAAATTCACTTCCTCAAGTTTCCACAATGAATAGAAAATGGAATATTTTAAATTGGAACATCAAAGGTATAAACTCCCAAACCAGATGGGATGATTTGAGGGACAAAATTGATGAAAGCAATTGTGGTATTATATGTCTGCAAGAAACAAAAAAAGAAGTTTTTGACCAATTTTATCTCAGAAACTTTGCTCATAGGAGATTTAACCAATTTGCATATACCCCTTCAATGGGTCTATCTGGTGGTCTGATAACTATATGGAATGGCAGCCTTTTCAATGGATCAATTATTAGTCAATCCTCTTTCCAAATCACAGTCAAATTAGTATGCAATCTTTCTGGACACATCTTTTATGTCAGCAATATATATGGGCCATGCCAGAATGAGAACAGAGCAGATTTCTTTGTTTGGCTGGAAAATATAGATGCCTCTCAAATGGATCACTGGATTCTTATTGGTGATTTTAACTTAATCAGAAGTCCAAATGACATAAACAGGCCTGGGGGAGATGCAAACAACATGCTCAAATTCAACAGTCTCCTACAACAACTTGATTTGGTGGAAATTCCACTCAAAGGCAGAAACTATACATGGAGTAATATGCAAGACTTACCACTTCTGGAAAAGCTGGATAGGATATTTACATCAGCAAATTGGACTATTACCTTTCCTAATACTATGGCACATCCACTGGCTAGAGTATCATCAGATCATACTCCAATACATATTCAAATAGGCAGTGATATCCCAAAAGCTTCTATTTTCAGGTTTGAAAATTACTGGCTGGAATTTGACGGATTTTATGAAACAGTAATACAGTGTTGGAACAGAAATCATCAGCTATCAAATTCCGCAAATGATATTACTGCTAGATTCAAATGCCTCAGACTAGGCCTCAAGAAGTGGAGCAGAAATTTATCTAAGCTCAATACAAATATCTCTGCATGTAATTATGTCTTAGCTATGATGGATGGTATTGAGGACCAAAGAGCCTTAAGCACTATGGAAGCCAATTTCAGGGGCATTTTGAAGCAACACATCATCAAACTATTGGAAGTGAAAAGGATTTACTGGAAAACTAGATTTAAGATGAGAAGTGTGAGACTGGATGATGAAAATACAAATTTCTTCCATGCCATGGCCACCCAAAGCTATAGGAAAAATTATATCACATCCATTGTTGGAGAGGATGGAAACACTTATCAAAATCATGACCATAAGGCAGCTATTATTTGGAAATCTTACAAAGATAGACTGGGCACATCCATTGATCCCCCATGCTCTTTAATCTTGAGGAACTTGTCCATCCACAAGATCTGTTAAATCTAGAAGCCCAATTTACAATGGAGGAAATTGACCATGTTATCAAAGAATTCCCAATTGACAGAGCTCCAGGACCTGATGGTTTTAATGGTTTATTTCTAAAAAAATGTTGGGGCATTATTAAACAAGATATCTATACCATGATCTGGGATTTCCTTGAAGGAAACTGTGATATACACAGTATCAATACTGCTTTCATTACTCTCATCCCAAAGATTACTAATCCCGAGAATATGAATGATTTTAGGCCAATCTCATTGGTCAGTCTGCCACTCAAAATTATTACTAAATTATTGGCCAACAGAGTCCAAAAGATTATCACTACCATTATTCATCAGAACCAATATGGTTTTATTAAAGACAGAAATATTCAAGATTGCCTGGGTTTTGCTTTTGAATATTTACATTTATGCCATCAGTCAAAAAAGCCTATCATCATACTGAAACTGGACTTTGAAAAGGCATTTGACAAGGTTGAGTACAAAACCATTATTGCAATGCTAAAAGCTAAAGGATTCGGTCCCAGGTGGATTAATTGGGTAACAAGCATTCTTCATTCTGCATCAACCTCTGTTCTGCTGAATGGAGTCGCTGGTAAAAAGATTACTTGCAAGAGAGGAGTCAGACAAGGTGATCCACATTCCCCGTTGCTTTATATCATAACTGCTGATCTCTTACAATCTGTAGTTAATGCTGCCTGGGCAAATGGAGAACTCTCCCTACCTATCAACCATGCATATGGACAGGATTACCCTATTATCCAATATGCAGATGATACCCTTATGATTATGCCAGCTAATGAAGATCAGATACTGCACCTCAAATACTTACTCAACATATTTAGTCTCTCCACTGGCCTGTATGTCAACTATAGCAAATCCTCAATGATCCCCATCAACATTGATCAACAAACAGTCATTTCTCTTGCAAATTCATTTGGATGTAAGGTGGAAAGTTTACCTTTCACATATTTGGGATTACCAATGGGCATCACCAAGCCCACTATTATGGATCTCATCCCTGTTATATCCAAAATTGACAAAAGACTTTCTGGAGTGACCAGATTCATGAATCACACTGGCAGACTCACCTATGTTAACTCAGTTGTTGCCTCCATGCCAATTTTCTCAATGTGTTCACTAAAAGTCCACTACACCATACTGGACATGTAGACAAATCCTGCAGAAACTTTCTCTGGTATGGAAATGAGATAAATGGAAAAGGTAAATGCCTTGCCAGTTGGGATATGATATGTAAACCAAAAAATCAAGGAGGACTTGGAGTTTTGAACTTGAGGATGCAGAACAAAGCCCTACTTATCAAACATCTCTTCAAATTTTACAATAAGATGGATATCCCTTGGGTTAAGCTAATTTGGGAGGCACACTATCAAAATAATGAAGCTCCACACACAAACCCCAATAAAGGGTCCTTTTGGTGGAAAGATTGCATGAAATTGTTTGATCTGTTTAAAGAGATGACAACATGTGAGATCAAAGCAGGAAATTCTTGCAAACTTTGGGATGATAACTGGAATGGAGAGGTGATGAAATTTAAATATCCTGAACTTCATTCTTTCTGCCTTCAGGAAAATATCTCTATCTGTAGAGCCAAAGACACTGGAAATCTCTACGACTTATTCCAACTTCCTCTATCCATTGCTGCGCATCAACAATTCCATTTGTTATCTGGTCAATTATACAATATCAGATTCAGCAATGAACATGATAAATGGAGTTTCCAGTGGGGCAGCAGTATAGATATGACCAAGAAAATTTATAACTTCCTAATGAGGGATGAAGATGCTGAAGTGACTTTCAAATGGATATGGAAATCATGCTGCATGCCTAAGCATAAATTCTTTTATTGGCTTCTACTTCATGATAGAATAAACACATGTGATCTTGTGACCAGGAAAAATATGCATCTTGACTCTACACAATGTGTTTTATGTGATGATGAGAATAATGAGGACAGAATGCATCTACTGTTCTCATGTCCATTCAGTCAAAGTTTTTGGTGGAGCATTGGAATTGAATGGAACACAGACTTGGGTATTCATGATATGATTATGGAAGCTCAGCAAAGATATCAACAACATCACTTCATGGAAATTATGATTGTGGGATGCTGGAGTATATGGAAACAAAGAAATGGACTGATATTTGAAGGAATCCCATGCTCTATCAATGATTGCAGATATGATTTTATTAAAACTTTCAAGTTAACTATGTTAAGAGCCAAACCTAGTCTTAAGGACGGGATGTCATCTTGGATAGACAACATTTAGACTGTTTTTATATTTTTTATGTTATTTTTCATATTTTCAATAATTCTCCCTGGTTGCTTCCCCATCAACCATTGTAAAGACTATGTAATATGCTTTATTATATGAAAAAGATCTACAGTAAGGCTTTTGCCTTACTGTTTTATGGTAAAAAACAATGATCCTGTTTTCAAAATTTGAGAAAACTCAAATATGAAATTAACGAAATCCCCAACTCTCTCTGTGGGTCCTTGAGTTGCATAGAATTTCTAGGATCAAACCAAAATGCAATAAAATATGATATGCAATGATGATCTAATGTATAACATTCCAAATTGAAAATTTGGGATGTTACAGCCAAAAGCCTAAGCTTGGGGGAGTACGTATTCCCACCAACATTACATTCATGTTCACACATTTCATTCCAGTTGTCGGTGTCCACACTTTTTCATTTATTATCCATGTTAAATTTATTTTTCTCGCTTTCTTTTTCTGTGTTTGAAAACCTTGACATATCTTATTATTGCTCGCTAGCTGATTATGTCATTGAGATGGGTTAATATAATTTTTAAGAATTATTGTCGACATGGTTAGTTATAATGTTGGCTGAAAACCTGGTGTTGTTTAAGCTTATTTATGCAAACAAGAGCAAAAGAGTTCGTAAAAATTTTTCTTTTTCACTTTCAGTTTATCAACTGAATTGCTTGAGGACAAACAAAGGTTTAAGCTTGGGGGAGTTGATACGTCTGCAACGTATCTATTTTTCCTAATGCTTTTCCTCTTGTTTTGGACTCTAATTTGCATGATTTGAATGAAACTAACCCAGGACAGACGTTGTTCTCAGCAGAACTACCATGGTGTTGTTTTTGCGCAGAAATAAAAGTTCTCGGAATGGAATGAAACTTTGCAAGGAATTTTTACACAATAAAAGAGAATTTATGGAGCAAGAACCACCGGAGGGGGCCACCTGGGTGGGCACAACCCTCCAAGGCGCCCCCTCCAAGCGCGCCCAGGTTGGTTGTCCCCACCTGGTGGCCTCGCAGACCCCGAAACTTACGCTATAAAATCACATTTTTCCAGAAAAAAATCAGGGAGAAAGAATTATCACGTTCCACGAGACGGAGCCGCCGTCACCTCCTGTTCTTCATCGGGAGGCCAGATATGGAGTCCGTTTGGGGCTCCGGAGAGGGGGATCTTCGATCTTCGTCATCACTAACCCTTCTCCATCGCCAATTCCATGATGCTCCCCACCGGGAGTGAGTAATTCATTCGTAGGCTCGCTGGTTGGTGAGGAGTTGGATGAGATTCATCATGTAATCTAGTTAGTTTTGTTAGGGCCTGATCCCTAGTACCACTATGTTCTGAGATTGATGTTGCTATGACTTTGCCATGCTTAATGCTTGTCACTTCGAGCCCGGGTGCCATGATTTCAGATTTAACCATTTATGTTATCACCATTATATCCATGTTCTAGATCCGATTTTGCAAGTTATAGTCACCTACTACGTATTATGAACCGGCAACAACGGAGTGACAATAGTCGGGACCACTCCTGGTGATGACCGTAGTTTGAGGAGTTCATGTATTCACCGTGTGTTAATGCTTTGTTCCGGTTCTCTATTAAAAGGAGGCCTTAATATCCCTTAGTTTCCAATTGGACCCCGCTGCCACGGGAGGGTAGGACAAAAGATGCCATGCAAGTTCTTACAATAAGCACATATGACTATTTATGGAATACATGCCTACATTATATTTATGAACTGGAGCTAGTGCCGTATTGCCCTAGGTTATGACTGTCACATGATGAATATGATCCAACAAATTACCAATCCAATGCCTACGAATTTATCTTAGATTTTTCTTGCTAAGTTACTACTGTTATCGTTACTGTTGCACTTGTTACAAAACTACTGTTATCATTGTTACTGTTACCATTGCTGCTACTACTATTATCAAAACTATCATATTACTTTGCTACTGATCACGTTGCTGCAGATAATTAATCTCCAGGTGTGGTTGAATTGACAACTCAGCTGCTAATACGTGCAAGTATTCTTTAGCTCCCCTTGTGTCGAATCTATAAATTTGGGTTGAATACAATACCCTCAAAAACTGTTGCGATCCCATATACTTGTGGGTTATCACCTACTCGAGGACGAGCGGGAATTAAGCTTGGGGATGCTTCATACATATCCAGCATATCTATAATTTTTTATTGTTCCATGCTATTATATTATCTGTTTTGGATGTTTTATAAGCATTAATATGCTATTTAATCTTATTTTTGGGACTAACTTATTAACCTAGAGCCTAGTGCCCGTTTATGTTTTTTCCTTGTTTTTGAGTTTTACAGAAAAAGAATACCAAACGAAGTCCAAATGGAATGAACTTTCGCGATGATTTTTCCTGGACTAGAAGACACACATAGGCCTTGGAGAAGAAGTTAGAGGAGTCCCGAGGGGGCCACAAGCCTCAGGGGCGCGCCCTAAGGGTGCCCTGAGGGCTATTGGGCCCCTCGGAGCTCCTCCAACCTTAATTCTTGGCCTATAAATTCAGCAATATTCCCAAATTACCAGAAGCGTCCACCAAAATACTTTCCAGCCACCGCAACCTTCTGTACCCATGTGATCCAATCTTGGGGCCTTTTCCGGCACCCTGCCGGAGGGGGATTTGATCACGGAGGGCTTCTACATCAACTCTATTTGCCCTTCTGATGAAGCGTGAGTAGCTTACCACAGAACTACGGGTCCATAGCTAGTAGGTAGATGGATTCTTCTCTCTCTTTGATCTTCAATACAATGTTCTCCTCGATGTTCTTGGAGATCTATTCGATGTAATATTCTTTTGCGGTGTGTTTGTCAAGATCCGATGAATTGTGGATTTATGATCTGATTATCTATGAATATTATTTGAATCTTCTCTGAATTCTTATATGCATGATTGGATATCTTTGTATTTCTCTTCGAATTATCGGTTTGGCTTGGCCAACTAGATTGGTTGTTCTTGCAATGGGAGAGGTGCGTAGTTTTGGGTTCAATCTTGCGGTGTCCTCACCCAGTGACAAAGTAGGGGTAGCGAGGCACGTATTGTATTGTTGCCATCAAGGGTAAAAAGATGGGGGTTTCATCATACTGCTTGAGTTTATCCCTCTACACCATGTCATCTTACTTAAGGCATTATTCCGTTCTTTTGAACTTAATACTCTAGATGGATAGCGTTTAATGTGTGGAGTAATAATAGTAGATGCAGGCAGGAGTCAGTCTAGTTGACACGGACATGATACCTATATTCATATTCATTGCCTTGGATATCGTCATAACTTTGCGCTTTTTTATCAATTGCTCGACAGTAATTTGTTCACCCGCCATATTATTTTCTTTCAAGAGAGAATCCTCTAGTGAAACCTATGGCCCCCTAGTCTATTTTCCATCATATATTTTCAGATCTATAAACCAAAAACCCCAAAATACCTTGCTGCAATTTATTTGTTTTTACTTTGTTTTATGTTTTAGTAATCTTTTATATCTATCTCTATCAGATCTCATCCTAGCAAGTGACCGTGAAGGGATTGACAACCCCTTTATCGCATTGGGTGCAAGTGTTTGATTGTTTGTGCAGGTGCATAGATTGGAGACTTGCTTGTACCTCCTACTGGATTGATACCTTGGTTCTCAAACAGAGGGAAATACTTATCTCTACTTTGTTGCATCACCCTTTCCTCTTCAAGGGAAAAACCAATGCAAGCTCAAGAAGTAGCACTTAGTGATATTGCTCCTAAACCCTCAACCACTTTCTCCATCCAAATATGTCAAAACCCTAAACTCCAACTCGGCCCCACCGATTCATTCTATCCGGCGCCACTGAGTTCATATGACATATCCACAACCAGAAACCCTAACAGTTCAGTCACACCGAGATGGCCTTGCCAACTCCCTGTTATCAGTTGCGATTATTTTGGTCTCACTGAAATTGCAATTGGTCTCACTGAGATGGCTTGACCAATTCTCGGTTGCTCTATTGCTTCACTTTGGTCTCACCGAGTTGATGCAATCGGCGCCACCGAGATGAGGTTTGCCCTAAGCCCTAGCACATCAGTACCACGGGGTTGTTCCAGTCGGTCCCACCAAGATTCCTTACGTTCACATTTTGAACTAATCGGTCTCACCAAGTTTAGCTATTCCATCTCACCAAGATGGGTCAAATGTTTATAACCATTGGATTTTGTGTGGAGGCTATATATACCCATCCACCCCTTCTTCATATGTGAGGTAGCCATCAGAACGTGCCTACACTTCCACCATACATTTTCAGAGAGAGAACCACCCCTACTCATGTGTTGAGATCAAGATATACCAATCCTACCACAAGAATCTTGATTTCTAGCCTTCCTCTAGTTGCTTTCCACTCAAATCATCTTTCCACTATATCCAAATCTGTGAGAGGGAGTTGAGTGTTGGGGAGACTATCGTTTGAAGCACAGGAGCAAGGAGTTCATCATCAACACACCATTTTTTACCTTTTGGAGAGTGGTGCCTCCTAGATTGGTCTGGTGTTGCTTGGGAACCTCCGTCAAGTTGTGGAGTTCAACCAAGAAGTTTGTAAGGTCAAGGAGATTGCCTACTTCATGAAGATCTACCCGAGTGAGGCAATTCCTTCGTGGGCAATGGCCATGGTGGGATAGACAAGGTTGCTTCTTCATGGACCCTTCATGGGTGGAGCCCTCCGTGGACTCGCGCAACCGCTACCCTTCATGGGTTGAAGTCTCCATCGACATGGATGTACGATAACACCACCTATTGGAACCACGCCAAAAATCTCTGTGTCTTCATCGCATTTGCACACTCCAATCCCATCCCTTAATTTTCTTGCAATTAGCATGATTTACCTTATCCGCTGCATATACTCGTGTCATGCTTGCTTGAAATGTCTTCTGAATGCTTAAACTTGTGCTAAAACTCCACCTTAACTTGAAGAACTTAAAAACTGCCACTTTTACTTGTTGAGGGTCTAATCACCCCCCTCTAGACCCCTCTTCTCGATCCTTTCAATTGGTATAATAGCATTGGTCTCCATTGCATTGGTTTAATCACCATTGGAGGAAGATGGATGAGTCTACGATCGGGATTATTAGACGTAGAGTGCCTATGCTTGACAGAGAGTTCTATAGTTCTTGGAAGAATGAGATGCTTGAGATTTCAATGAATATGATTTGAACAAGTATATCACTATCCCTTATGTGTCCCCTATTGATCCTTTGCATCCTACCCCAAATGAGTATCTTGACATGACTCGCAATCTTTGTACTATTGATCTTATCATTAGAGGATTGCCTAGAAATTTGCTCATATGTTTGCCTACTTATGAATGTGCTTGTACTATATGGAAATCTTGAAGAGTGCTTTCCAAATTACTCCTTGAAAAATCTATATGAGATTCTTCAAAATTCAATTGCTTTTCAAAATATGAACCCTAGTGATCCTAAGCTTTATGAATGTCTATTTGAGCTCCATCACCTTATGCGTGCCAAAGAAATGTTGGAGTCATTAGTAGCATCATTTCTCAGACTATTAGAATTCATAAACATGCACATTGTCATGGTCATAAATCTAATGAATCACTTGTCCTAGGTGATAATCAACCACATGATGACTTTGAGCATGGATATTATGATGAGGATGAAGATAGTGACTTTGACCTTGAGGAGTCGATGAGACACTTTGGTCTTATGGCTAACCTTCGTGATTACATGGCCGGAGGGAAATAATGGATTCTCGACAATGGATGTACTGATCATATGACCGGAGACAAGGACATGTTCCGTGAGCTTGCTAAGAAGGATGACCCACGCAAGTATGTAACGTTTGGAAATAACTCCAAGGGTAAGGTACTTGGCCTTGGTAAGGTGGACATTTCCAGTGATTGCTCTATCCAAAACATTATGCTTGTTGAATCTCTTGGCTACAATCTCCTTTCCGTATCTAGACTAGCAGACTTTGGTTTCAATGTTCTATTTACTGAAGTAGATTGTCAAGTGTTTCAGAGAGATAATCATAATATGGTCCTTAACGGTATTCGTAGAGGTGATCTATACATTGTTGATTTCCCTAAGAGAGCTCAACCTCGTACTTGCTTAATTGCTAAGTCTTCTAAAGGTTGGTTATGGCATAGAAATTTAGGTCATGTGGGCATGCGAAATCTTGATAAGCTTATTAAAGGTGATCACATCCTTGGTGTTAAAGATGTCATATTTGACAAGGATATACTTTGTAGTGCTTGTCAAGCAGGAAACCAAGTTGGAGGAAGTCATCCCGTGAAGAACATCATGACCACAGGAAGACCGCTTGAGCTACTTCATATGGATCTTTTCGGTCCCAACGCCTACAAGAGCCTCGGTGGTAACTTGTTCGGTTTGGTCATTGTTGACGACTTTTCAAGATTTACGTGGGTATTCTTTTTTGATGATAAATGACAGGTCCAAAAGATCTTCAAGAACTTCGCTAGGAAGGCCCAAACCAATTTGAAGTGAAGTTCAAGAAGGTTCGAAGTGACAATGGAACGGAGTTCAAGAACGCCAATGTGGATACCATTCTTGATGAAGAAGGGATTTCACATGAGTCCTCGGCTACGCACACGCCTCAACAAAATGGAGTTGTTGATAGGAAGAATCGAACACTTATTGAGATGGCAAGAGTGATGCTTGATGAATACAAGACACCAAGACACTTTTGGACGGAAGCGGTTGAGACAGTTTGTCATGCTACAAATCAACCATATCTTCACAAGCTTCTCGGTAAGACGACATACGAGCTTCTCACCGATAACAAACCCCAAGTCGAATACTTTCGAGTATTTGGTTCAAAGTGTTATATTCTTGACAAGCATCGTCGTTCAAAATTTTCTCCTAAATCTCATGAAGGTTTCCTACTCAGTTATGGCTCAAACTCTCACACTTATCGTGTCTACAACAATTTCACCTAAAAAGTTGAAGAGGCGGTAGATGTGAAGTTTGATGAATCTAATGGCTCGCAAGTAGAGCAATTGCCAATTGATGTAGGAGACAAAGATCCTTCGGAAGTAATCCAAGATTTGTCCATTGGCAAGATTCGCCCAACGGAGGTGAAGGATAGTACTTTGTCTATTCAAGTGGAAGCCTCAACTTCACATCAAGGTGAACCACAAGTTGACCTGGAGGCATCCACAAGTGGAACACGTCAAGACAGAGGAAATGAGGAAGTACAACAAGATGAACCACCTCCACCTGCCTCTCCACCTCCACAAGAGCACGACAACACCAACAACAATGAAGGACGAGAAGAAGGAGACAATGAAGAGGATGTTCCACCCCAACCCAAACAAAAGCTCTCACGAGTTAGAGCAACAGTCACAAGAGACCATCCCGTCGAACAAATCTTCAGTGATATCCAAACCAGGAGAATCACTCGCTCTAAAACTCGTTGGCTAACTTTTGTGAACACTACTCATTCATTTCTAGTGTTGAACCTAGTTATGAAGGTAGAAGAAGCTCTTGAGGATCCGGATTGGGTAAATGCTATGCACGAAGAGCTACGCAACTTCGAGAGGAATCAAGTGTGGAAATTGGTTGAAAAGCCCGACGACGATCACAATGTCATTGGAACCAAATGGGTGTTTCGGAATAAGCAAGATGAAGATGGACAAGTTGTACACAACAAGGCATGTCTCGTTGCTCAAGGCCACACTCAAGTCGAAGGTATGGACTATGGTGAGACATATGCCCCTGTTGCTAGACTTGAGTCCATATGCATCTTACTTGCTTGTGCCAATCACCATGATATCGCTTTATACCAAATGGACATTAAAAGTGCTTTTCTAAATGGAGAAATTGAGGAGAAAGTTTATGTTAAACAACCTCCCGGCTTTGTCAATCCCAAGAAACCTAATCATGTCTACAAACTTCATAAAGCCCTTTATGGTCTTAAACAAGCTCCTAGAGCATGGTATAAATGCTTGACCAAGTTTCTCATTGAAAAATGCTTTGAAATTGGGAAGATTGATTCTACACTTTTTACTAAAAGGGTAAATGGTGAATTATTTGTGTGCCAAATTTATGTGGATGATATCATATTTGGTTCTACTAACCCCCATTTAAGTGAAAAGTTTGGAAGGCTAACATCGCAGAAGTTTGAGATGTCTATGATGAGTGAACTCAAAAAATTTCCTTGGTTTTCAAATCAAGCAAACCAAGGAAGGTACCTTTGTCTCTCAAACAAAGTATACCAAGGATCTTTTCAAGAAGTTCAACATGCAAGAAAGTAGAGGTATGAAAACACCCATGCCTACTAGTGGACATCTTGACTTGACTAAGGATGGCAAACCGGATGACTAAAAGGTTTACCACTCTATGATTGGTTCTTTGTTATATCTATGTGCCTCCTGTCCCGATATTATGCTAAGTGTGTGCATGTGTGCACGATATCAAGCGGCCCCTAAATATTGTCATCTTAAGGCCGTGAAAAGGATAGTGAGATACTTCATACACCAAACTTTTGCATTTGGTATCCTAAGAGGTCATCTTTTGATCTTGTTGGCTACTCCGATTCGGACTACACCGCTCACAAGGTTGATAGAAAGTCCACTTTGGGTACTTGTCAATTTCTTGGTAGATCCCTTGCGTCTTGGTCCTCCAAGAAATAAAACTCGGTATCCTTATCCACTGTCGAAGCGGAATACATTGCCGTCGGATCATATTGTGCTCAATTACTTTGGATGACCCATACTCTTAAGGATTATGGGATACATGTGAAGCATGTTCCATTGCTTTGTGATAATGAAAGTGCTATTAAGATTCCTCACAATCCCGTGGAACATTCTCAAACTGAGCACATTGAAGTTCGTCATCATTTCATTCAGGATCATGTTGCTAAAGGAGACATCAATCTTAAGCATGTTCGAACCGATAAGCAATATGCGGGTATATTCACCAAACCACTTGATGAGAAATGATTTTTCCGTTTGAGAGGTGAATTGAATATCATTGATGCATCAAACTTGGAGTACAAGCTTCATTTGGATACATGCAAGGCGTGAGCCTTTTGTGACTAATCCTTGATATTTCTCTTATGATAATGATCATATGTCTTGGATCTATACTTGTACCCTTGCATGTTATCTAACCCTTGTAGGTACTTGGATAAGCCTCAATCTAAGAAACTACAAGTCACTCATATCCCAAGCAATTTCTACATCACCAAGTACCTATAGTTTGGATGTTGATCTCAAGGAAGCATGAACTCACTCACCATATAAATTGACTATCTCCATATGTAAAATTTCATGTTTGTCAGTTAGGATACATAAGTGCTCTTCCTTTCAAGACTAACCCATGTAGGAAGATGAACCCAAACTACTAGTGGTGCTCCCAACTCTTGATGGACAACATCAATCTTGAGCATCCAACACAAGTTCGACTACATGATGAAGATCAACACCACACCCCAAGATATGTCATTCCATCTTAGAGAAGCTTTACTCCAAGACATGAGATAAAGCAACTCAACAAGATGTGAGTGCATCAAATGCTTAAACAAAAATGGTAACCCCATTTTGAGCTTAAACGATGAGTATGACCTATGATCAAGTGATCTCACTTGGCTCCTATGTCAATATAGTCTAACATAGGTGACTTTGTCATCGATCATTTTCTAGATGAAGTTCTCTAGTGTTATTTTGCTCAGTACTTTTCCATTTGCATGTTTTTCTTGCCATTGTGTCGCTCTAAAAAAACTTCATCTAGATCTCTTTTAAACTTCATGTTTTTCATCTGAAACTTCTGTTTTAATTCATTGCGAATGTTTATGCTAATTCCTTGCAAATTCTTGTGAGATTTCATTTGTCAATTGAGCTGAGTGAACAAAATCTTTACTCTGTGTTGATCCTTCCGATCCAAACCTATCTGCTCGACCAAAATACAAGGTTTCCTTGTATATAGTTCATCGATACAACCGACACGGACTAGCTCGATCTCACCGATAAGCACCCTTTGTGATTTTGTCATATCGGAGTCACCGACAGAAACCGTATCGGTGTAATCAATTTCAACTCTGAGAAAATCTTTTGCCAATTCTTATTACCTAATTTATTCAGCTCCACTCAATGATTCTTCCCTCCATCGGCATCATAAGCTACCTACTGCTTTGTAGTGACTCCCAAGGACCACACCTACTTGCCTCATGCTCCAGAAGTACCCTTCTTGGAAATTAATGTCAAAGGGGGAGATAAAGTACATCAAAGCCTATCAAATGATCATATCTAAGCTCTTCCACAGATGCTTGTTAACAAAGAGGAGAGAAGTCACATGTCTTTAAAGAGGGGAAAGACATGTCAATCCTAGCTATTGCTATTGAAAACTCTTGTTGCTCTGATTTTATTTGATTTTATCTTATTTGCTCTAATTTTGTCTCACCCTTCTCCCATTATCCAATATCAGATTCAGGGGGAGAAAGAGTCTATGCCTTAGGGGAGAAAAATCCTTGGAATTTATTGCATGTCTTTAAACCTCTGGGACATGTCTATATCTAAATGAAGTACTTATAGTACTCACCCATCACATGTCATCCCAGTCTTGGTATTCTTGTGGTTCCCTAAAACTGCCTTACTTGGAGTGTTCTTGGGTTATCTAACCATGTTTTCTCAAGTCCACTCTCTCCAAGTCAGATCAAGACCACAAGGTAAGTATATGCATGCTACCTCTTGAGCACGGTTTTCCCTTGAAGAGGAAAGGGTGATGCAGCAAAGTAGCATAAGTATTTCCCTTAGTTTTTTAGAACCAAGGTATCAATCCAGTAGGAGAACACACGCAAGTCGCCCAGTACCTGCACAAACAATCAAGAACCTTGCAACCAACGCGATAAAGGGGTTGTCAATCCCTTCACGGCCACTTGCAAAAGTGAGATCTTATAAAGATAATAAGATAAATATTTTTGGTATTTTTGTTGTATAGATTGAAAAGTAAAGATTGCAAAATAAACGGCAATAGAAATAGCAAGTTGACGATAAACTAATATGATGTAAAATAGACCCAGGGGCCATAGGTTTCACTAGTGGCTTCTCTCAAGATAGCATATATTACGGCGGGTGAACAAATTACTGCGGAGCAATTGATAGAAAAGCGCATAGTTATGAGAATATCTAGGCATGATCATGAACATAGGCATCACGTCCGTGTCAAGTAGACTGAAACAATTCTGCATCTACTACTATTACTCCACACATCGACCGCTATCCAGCATGCATCTAGAGTAAGTTCATAAGAATAGAGTAACGCATTAGGCAAGATGACATGATGTAGAGGGATAAACTCAAGCAATATGATATAAACCCCATCTTTTTATCCTCGATGGCAACAATACAATACGTGTCGGTTCCCTTTCTGTCACTGGGATCGAGCACCGCAAGATTGAACCTAAAGCTAAGCACTTCTCCCATTGCAAGAAAGATCAATCTAGTAGGCCAAACTAAACCGATAATTCAAAGAGACTTGCAAAGATATTAAATCATGCATATAAGAATTCAGAGAACAATCAAACATTGTTCATAGATAATCTTAATCATAAACCCACAATTCATCAGATCTCGACAAACACACCACAAAAAGTATTACATCGAATAGATCTCCAAGAAAATCGAGGAGAACTTTGTATTGAGAACCAAAGAAAGAGAAGAAGCCATCTAGCTAATAACTATGGACCCGAAGGTCTGTGGTAAACTACTCACACATCATTGGAGAGGCTATGGTGTTGATGTAGAAGCCCTCCGTGATCGAACCCCCCTTCGGCAGATCGCCGGAAAAGGCCCCAAGATGGGATCTCACGGGTACAGAAGGTTGTAGTGGTGGAAGAGTGGTTTCGTGGCTCCCCTGGATGTTTTCAGGGTATAAGAGTATATATAGGCGAAAGAAGTAGGTCGGTGGAGCTATGAGGGGCCCACAAGGGTGGGGGCGCGCCTACCCCCCTAGGCGCGCCCTCCTGCCTCGTGGCTGCCTCGTTGCTTCCTTGACTTCCACTCCAAGTCTCCTGGGTTGCGTTTGTTCCAAGAAAGATCCTTGCGAAGGTTTCGTTTGGATTCCGTTTGATATTCCTTTTCTACGAAACACTGAAATAGGCAAAAAAACAGCAATTTGCACTGGGCCTTCGGTTAATAGGTTAGTCCCAAAAATAATATAAAAGAGCATATTAAATCCCATTAAACATCCAAAACAGATAATATAATAGCATGGAACAATCAAAAATTATAGATACGTTGGAGACGTATCAAGCATCCCCAAGCTTAATTCCTGCTCGTCCTCGAGTAGGTAAATGATAAAAACAGAATTTTTGATGTGGAATGCTACCTAACATAATTTTCAATGTAATTTTCTTTATTGTGGCATGAATGTTCAGATCCGAAAGATTCAAGACAAAAGTTTAATATTGACATAAAAATAATAATACTTCAAGCATAGTAACTAAGCAATTATGTCTTCTCAAAATAACATGGCCAAAGAAAACTCATCCCTACAAAATCATATAGTTTGGCTATGCTTCATTTTCTTCACACAAAATGCTCTCATCATGCACAACCCCGTTGACAAGCCAAGCAATTGTTTCATACTTTATTATTCTCAAACTGTTTCAACTTTCGCGCAATACATGAGCGTGAGCCATGGACATAGCACTATAGGTGGAATAGAATATGAAGAAGGAGGTTGTGTGGAGAAGACAAAAAGGGAGAAAGCCTCACATCAAAGGGGCTAATCAATGGGCTATGGAGATGCCCATCAATTGATGTCAATGAGAGGAGTAGGGATTGCCACACAACGGATGCACTAGAGCTATAAATGTATGAAAGCTCAACAAAAGAAACTAAGTGGGTGTGCATCCAACTTGCTTGCTCACGAAGACCTAGGGCATTTGAGGAAGCCCATTGTTGGAATATACAAGCCAAGTTCTATAATGAAAAATTCCCACTAGTATATGAAAGTCACAATATAAGAGACTCTCTATCATGAAGATCATGGTGCTACTTTGAAGCACAAGTGTGGAAAAGGATAGTAGCATTGTCCCTTCTCTCTTTTTCTCTCATTTTTTTGGGCCTTCTCTTTTTTTATTTGTCCTTTCTCTTTTTTCCTTTTTTTTGGCCTTTCACTTTCCTTTTTTTATTCACACGGGACAATGCTCTAATAATGATGATCATCACACTTCTATTTATTTACAACTCAAGGATTACAACTCGATACTAGAACAAAATATGACTCTATATGAGTGCCTCCGGTGGTGTACCGGGATAGGTAATGAATCAAGAGTGACATGTATGAAAAATTATGCATGGTGGCCTTGCCACGAATATGATGTCAACTACATGATCATGCAAGGCAATATGACAATGATGAAGCGTGTCATAATAAACGGAACGGTGGAAAGTTGCATGGCAATATACCTCGGAATGGCTATGGAAATACCATAATAGGTAGGTATGGTGGATGTTTTGAGGAATATATTAGAAGGTTTATGTGTGATACAGTGTATCATATCACGGGGTTTGGATGCACCGGCGAAGTTTGCACTAACTCTCAAGGTGAGAAAGGGCAATGCACGGTACCGAAGAGGCTAGCAATGATGGAAGGGTGAGAGTGCGTATAATCCATGGACTCAACATTAGTCATAATGAACTCATATACTTATTGCAAAAATCTACAAGTCATCAAAACCAAGCACTACACGCATGCTCCTAGGGGGATAGATTGGTAGGAAAAGACCATCGCTCGTCCCAGACCGCCACTCATAAGGAAAGCAATCAAAGGACACCTCATGCTTCAAATTTGTCACACAACGTTTACCATACGTGCATGCTACAGGACTTGCAAACTTCAACACAAGTATTTCTCAAATTCACAATTACTCAACTAGCATGACTCTAATATTACCATCTTCATATCTCAAAACAGTCAACAAGTATCAAACTTCTCATAGTATTCAATGCACTCTATATGAAAGTTTTTATTATACCCATCTTGGATGCCTATCATATTAGGACTAAGTTTATAGCCAAAGCAAATTACCATGCTGTTCTAAAAGACTATCAAAATAATATAAGTGAAGCATGAGATATCAATAATTTCTAAAAAATAAAACCACCACCGTGCTCTAAAAACATATAAGTGAAGCACTAGAGCAAAATTATCTAGCTCAAAACATATAAGTGAAGCACATAGAGTATTCTAATAAATTTCGATTCATGTGTGTCTCTCGAAAAGGTGTTTACAGCAAGTATGATTGTGGTAAACTAAAAATCAAAGACTCAAATCATACAAGACGCTCCAAGCAAAACACATATCATGTGGTGAATAAAAATATAGCCTCAAGTGAAGTTACCGATAGACGAAGACGAAAGAGGGGATGCCTTCCGGGGCATCCCCAAGCTTAGGCTTTTTGTTGTCCTTGAATTTTACCTTGGGGTGCCTTAGGCATCCCCAAGCTTAGGCTCTTGCCACTCCTTATTCTGAAATCCATCAAATCTTTACTCAAAAACTTGAAAACTTCACGACACAAAACTTAAACAGAAAATCTCATGAGCTCCGTTAGTGTAAGAAAACAAAACACCACTTTAAGGTACTGTAATAAACTCATTATTTATTTATATTGGTGTTAAACCTACTGTATTCCAACTTCTCTATGGTTCATACCCCCCGATACTAGCCGTAGATTCATCAAAATAAGCAAACAACACACGAAAAACAGAATCTGTCGAAAACAGAACAGTCTGTATTAATCTGTATCAAACATATACTTCTGGAACTCCAAAAATTCTGAAATAAATTGGTGGACGTGTGGAATTTATTTATTGATCATCTGCAAAAAGAATCAACCTAAAATCACTCCCCAGTAAAAAATGGCAGCTAATCTCGTGAGCGCTAAAGTTTCTGTTTTTTACAGCAAGATCATAAAGACTTCACCCAAGTTTTCCCAAAGGTTCTACTTGGCACAAACACTAATTAAACAAAAAAACACATCTAAACATAGGCTAGATTAATTATTTATTACTAAACAGGAACAAAAAGCAAGGAACAAAAAAAATTGGGTTGCCTCCCAACAAGCGCTATCGTTTAACGCCCCTAGCTAGGCATAAAAACAAGAATAGATCTAGGTATTGTCATCTTTGGTATGCAATCCATAAGTGCTCTCATAATAGATTCATAAGGTAATTTAATTTTCTTACTAGGAAAGTGTTCCATGCCTTTCCTTAACGTAAATTGGAATCTAATATTTCCTTCTTTCATATCAATAATTGCACCAATCATTCTAAGAAAAGGTCTACCATGAATAATAGGACATGTAGGATTGCAATCTATATCAAGAACAATGAAATCTGCAGGCACATAATTCCTATTTACAACAATAAGAACATCATTAATCCTTCCCAAAGGTTTCTTAATGGTGGAATCCGCAAGATGCAAATTTAAAGAACAATCATCAAATTCACGGAAACCTAGTGTTGTGGTTCTAAGTCTGACAGTAGAATGGGGGTAGGTAGGAAGAGGCAAGATCCTAGCTACGATGAGGTTGTGCATGCAAGATTTACGAGTTCAGGCCCTTCTCGGAGGAAGTAACAGCCCTACGTCTTAGTGCTCGGAGGCTCGGTCGATTGGATTATGCGTGAAGTTACAGGGGTGCGAACACTTGTCCCAGAGGAGGGGGTGGCTTATATAGAGTGCGCCAGGACCCTAGCTATCCCCCGTTACATAGGGTTCAATGTACATAAAGATGAGACGTTACTGGTACCGTCAGCAATAAAGCCATATAAATGATCATTAAGACTACGGAGTGAACGTCTGACCGTTGTCATCTTGAGGGACTTTAGATCTTCTGTACTCTAAGTGATTTCTGGTACAGTCGAATGATTATATCTTGGTCGAACGAAATTGGGTTATCCGAGTGAACTGTCGGTCGAGTGGCATGAACTCTGAGGCGGTTGCAGTTGGTGGATGATGTTGTCCTTTGAATGTCCTTGACTTTAGGGTAATGTCCTTGGGAAGGGTGTCTAGGTCAGGTCTATTACCCTACCCTAGGTACATTTCATCGTCATTAGCCCCCGAATGGTCCAGGGCCCGAGTGGAGATGGAGTTGAAGATGCTCCGACCCAATTTTCTTGCTTCGGAAGCATTTTACTTGGATTGGTGAACCATGCAGAGACTTCAACCTCATTTTCAATCGCCTTGATCCATTCCGAGGTTGTCGAGTGAATTTTGCTGATAAGCTTCGAGTGCTGATATGGTATAAAATCTTCGGCGCGATCGACTGCACTGTCGTTCCCGGATCTCACGGGATTTGAGATTTGGGGAAGCGCGCGGGGCGGAGAGGACCGCAGTAAACGGAGCGGATTAGGCATGGATGCCTCGATTCTCGCACCACCTTTTTCGCCACGTACCGAGCGCGTGACTGTTGTGGGATTTGACAGGATTGCTTGGGTCCACTAGTCAGCCACTCGGAAGTAGGCTTATATAAGGTCTTCGTACCGATGTATTTTGCACAGTGCACCTCATTCCCCTTCTTCCTCCTCTGCTTCTCTACCGCATTTTCCCTCACCCTCGACGCCGCTGCCTCGTCCGCACGCAACCTGCTGCGATGGGGAAAGACAAGACGGCGGCTCTGGAGCGTGCGAAGAAGGCGACGGCAGCATCGAAGGGCAAGAAGTCGAGTCGGGGCGGATCGTCATCGAGGTCTGGCCTGCCGCCTGGCTAGATCCAGGGCGACTGGATCCGATCTATGATTCAGAAGGAGGAGATGGAGGATCTGGTTGAGGGGGGCTTGATTGCCCACGGGGCCTGGCGGTTGCCAGGAAACGAGACCGAGCCGTAGCCACAGGAGGGTGACTGTGTCCTCCTTGCGACTCATGTTGACCGTGGTTTTTCTCCGCCTCCTCATCCCTTTTTCCGGGGTCTCCTGAACTTCTTTGGAGCTCAACTCCACCACTTTTCCCCAACACCATCACATACCTCGCTGCGTATGTTTCCATGTATGGGAATTTTCTTGGCTGTCGACCGCATTGGGGTCTCTTCAAACACATCTTTACTTGTCGCTCGCAATCCGTAAAAAAAGGCTAATCCGAGTGATGAGGGGACACACATGATCTAGATGTGTGGCAGTCTGGGAATCCAGACGAGGGGTAGTAGTACTTTTCTAGCCATGACACTTCCCGGTTTAGTTAGGGGGTGGTAGTCGACCTGGTTTACTGTAAGGACCAACCGACTCCTAGTCAGTCGACTTGACTTCCTCCCTTCTGAAGGAAATATGCCCTAGAGGCAATAATAAAGTTATTGTTTATTTCCTTATTTCATGACAAATGTTTACTATTCATGCTAGAATTGTATTAACCGGAGACATAATACATGTGTGAATACATAGACAAACAGAGTGTCACTAGTATGCCTGTACTTGACTAGCTCGTTGATCAATGATGGTTATGTTTCCTAACCATAGACATGTGTTGTCATTTGATTAACGGGATCACATCATTAGGAGAATGATGTGATTGACATGACCCATTCCATTAGCTTAGCACCCGATCGTTTAGTATGTTGCTATTGCTTTCTTCATGACTTATACATGTTCCTATGACTATGAGATTATGCAACTCCCGTTTACCGGAGGAACACTTTGTGTGCTACCAAACGTCACAACGTAACTGGGTGATTATAAAGGTGCTCTACAGGTGTCTCCAAAGGTACTTGTTGGGTTGGCGTATTTCGAGATTAGGATTTGTCACTCCGATTGTCGGAGATGTATCTCTGGGCCCTCTCGGTAATGCACATCACTTAAGCCTTGCAAGCATTGCAACTAATGAGTTAGTTGCGGGATGATGTATTACGGAACGAGTAAAGAGACTTGCCGGTAACGAGATTGAACTAGGTATTGGATACCGACGATCGAATCTCGGGCAAGATAACATACCCATGACAGAGGGAACAACGTATGTTGTTATGCGGTCTGACCGATAAAGATCTTCATAGAATATGTAGGAACCAATATGGGCATCCAGGTCCCGCTATTGGTTATTGACCGGAGACGTGTCTCGGTCATGTCTACATTGTTCTCGAACCGTAGGGTCCGCACGCTTAACGTTACGATGACAGTTTCATTATGAGTTTATGTATTTTGATGTACTGAAGGTTGTTCGGAGTCCCGGATGTGATCATGGACATGACGAGGAGTCTCAAAATGGTCGAGACATAAAGATCGATATATTGGAAGCCTATATTTGGACATCGGAATCGTTCCGTGTGAAATCGGCATTTTACCGGAGTACCGGGGGGTTACCGGAACCCCCCAGGGGGTTATTGGGCCTACATGGGCCTTGAGGGAGAAGAGAAAAGGAGGCAGGAGGTGGCCGCACGCCCCTCCCCTTCCTATTCCGAATAGGACAAGGGAAGGGGGGGCGGCGCCCCCCCTTTCCTTTCCCTCTTCCTCCTCTTTCCCCCCTTCTCCTTCTCCAACTAGGAAAGAAGGGAGTCCTACTCCCGGTGGGAGTAGGACTCCCCCCTGGCGCGCCCCTCCTTGGCCGGCCGCCCCCTCCCCTTGGCTCCTTTATATATGGGGGCAGGGGGCACCCTAGAACACACAAGTTGATCTTCGTGATCGTTCATTAGCCGTGTGCGGTGTCCCCCTCCACGATATTACACCTTGGTCATATTGTAGCAGTGCTTAGGCGAAGCCCTGCGACGGTTGAACATCAAGATCGTCACCACGTCGTCGTGCTGACAAAACTCCTCCCCAAAGCTTTGCTGGATCGGAGCCCGGGGTGCGTCATCGAGCTGTACGTGTGTCAAGAACTCGGAGGTGCCGGAGTAACGGTGCTTGGATCGGTTGGACCGGGAAGACGTACGACTACTTCCTCTATGTTGCGTCAATGCTTCCGCTTCGGTCTACGAGGGTACGTAGATAACACTCTCCCCTCTCCTTGCTATGCATCACCATGATCTTGTGTGTGCGTAGGAAATTTTTTTAAACTACTACGTTCCCCAACAGTGGTATCAGAGCGAGGTTTTATGTGTTGATGTTATATGCACGAGTAGAGCACATGTGAGTTGTGGGCGATATAAGTCATACTGCTTACCAGCATGTCATACTTTGGTTCGGCGGTATTGTTGGATGAAGCGGCCCGGACCGACATTACGCGTACGCTTACGCGAGACTGGTTCTACCGACGCGCTTTGCACACAGGTGGCTGGCGGGTGTCAGTTTCTCCAATTTTAGTTGAACCGAGTGTGGCTACGCCCGGTCCTTGCGAAGGTTAAAACAGCACCAACTTGACAAACTATTGTTGTGGTTTTGATGCGTAGGTAAGAACGGTTCTTGCTAAGCCCGTAGCAGCCACGTAAAACTTGCAACAACAGAGTAGAGGACGTCTAACTTGTTTTTGCAGGGCATGTTGTGATGTGATATGGTCAATATGTGATGAGATATAAGTTGTTGTATGAGATGATCATGTTTTCTTGAAGTTATCGGCAACTGGCAAAAGCCTTATGGTTGTCTCTCTATTGCATAAGATGCAAGAACCAAATAATTGCTTTACTTTATCGCTATGCGATAGCAATAGTTGCAAGAGCAATTGTTGGCAAGACGACCATGTGACGACACATTGATATAGATCAAGATGATGGAGATCATGGTGTCATGCCGGTGACGATGGAGATCATGGTGTCATGCCGGTGCCGATGGAGATCATGACGATGCTTTGAAGATGGAGATCAAAAGCACAAGATGATGATGGCCATATCATGTTTATCTTTCATACATCTTATTTTGCTTAGTTCGACGGTAGCATTATAAGATGATCTCTCACTAAATTTCAAGATAAAAGTGTTCTCCCTGAGTATGCACCGTTGCCAAAGTTCGTCATGCCCAGACACCACGTGATGATCGGGTGTGATAAGCTCTACGTCCATCTACAACGGGTGCAAGCCAGTTTTGCACACGCATAATACTCAGGTTAAACTTGACGAGCCTAGCATATGCAGATATGGCCTCGGGACACTAAGACCAAAAGGTCGAGCGTGAATCATATAGTAGATATGATCAACATAAAGATGTTCACCATTGAAAGCTACTCCATTTCACGTGATGATCGGTTATGGTTTAGTTGATTTGGATCACGTGATCACTTAGATGATTAGAGGGATGTCTATCTAAGTGGGAGTTCTTAAGTAATATGATTAATTGAACTTTAATTTATCATGAACTTAGTCATGGTAGTATTAGAATATCTAGGTTGTAGATCAATAGCTCGCGTTGTTGCTTCCCTGTGTTTATTTTGATATGTTCCTACAGAAAATTGTGTTGAAAGATGTTAGTAGCAATGATGCGGATTGGATCCATGATCTGAGGTTTATCCTCATTGCTACACAGAAGAATTATGTCCTTGATGCACCGCTAGGTGACGGACCTATTGCAGGAGCAGATGCAGACGTTATCAACGTTCGGCTAGCTCAATATGATGACTACTTGATAGTTTAGTGCACCATGCTTAACGGCTTAGAATCGGGACTTCAAAGACATTTTGAACGTCATGGACCATATGAGATGTTCCAGGAGTTGAAGTTAATATTTCTAGCAAATACCCAAGTTGAGAGATATGAAGTCTCTAACAAGTTCTATAGCTAAAAGATGGAGGAGACTCGTTCAAGCAGTGAGCATGTGCTCAGATTGTCTGGGTACTACAATCGCTTGAATCAAGTGGGAGTTAATCTTCCAGATAAGATAGTGATTGGCAGAATTCTCTAGTCACCATCACCAAGTTAGTAGAACTTCGTGATGAACTATAATATGCAAGGGATAACGGAAACAATTCCCAAGATCTTCGTGATGCTGAAATCGACGAAGGTAGAAATCAAGAAAAACATCAAGTGTTGATGGTTGATGAGACCACTAGTTTCAAGAAAAGGGCAGAGGAAAGAAGGGGAACTTCAAGAAGAACGGCAAGCAAGTTGCTGCTCAAGTGAAGAAGCCCAAGTCTGGTCCTAAGCCTGAGACTAAGTGCTTATACTGCAAAGGGACTGGTCACTGGAAGTGGAACTGCCCCAAGTATTTGGCGGATAAGAAGGATGGCAAAGTGAACAAAGGTATATTGGATATACATGTTATTGATGTGTACTTTACTAGTGTTTATAGCAACCCCTCGGCATTTGATACTGGTTCAGTTGCTAAGAGTAGTAACTCGAAACGGGAGTTGTATAATAAACAGAAACTAGTTAAGGGCGAAGTGACGATGTGTGTTGGAAGTGGTTCCAAGATTGTTATGATCATCATCGCATGCTTCCTATACTTTCGGGATTAGTGTTGAACCTAAATAAGTGGTATTTGGTGTTTGCGTTGAGCATGAATATGATTTGATCATGTTTATTGCAATACGGTTATTCATTTAAGTAAGAGAATAAATTGTTGTTCTGTTTACATGAATAAAACCTTATATGGTTACACACCCAATGAAAATGGTTCATTGGATCTCGATCGTTGTGATACACATATTCATAATATTGAAACCAAAAGATGCAAAGTTAATAATGATAGTGCAACTTATTTGTGGCACTGCCGTTTAGGTCATATTGGTGTAAAGCATGTGAAGAAACTCCATGCTGATGGGCTTTTGGAATCACTTGATTATGAATCACTTGATGCTTGCGAACCATGCCTCATGGTCAAGATGACTAAGACTCCGTTCTCCGGAACAATGGAGCGAGCAATAGATTTGTTGGAAATAATACATACTGATGTATGCAGTCCGATGAGTGTTGATGCTCGCGGCAGGCATCGTTATTTTCTGACCTTCACAGATATTTTGAGCAGATATGGGTATATCTACTTGATGAAACATAATTCTGAAACATTTGAAAAGTTCAAAAAAATTAGAGTGAAGTGGAAAATTATCGTGACAAGAAAATAAAGTTTCTACGATCTGATCGTGGAGACAAATATTTGAGTTACGAGTTTGGTCTTCAATTAAAACAATGTGGAATAGTTTCACAAACTCATGCCACCTGGAACACCACAGCATAATGGTGTGTCCGAACGTCATAACCGTACTTTATTGGATATAGTGCAATCTATGATGTTTCTTACCGGTTTACCACTATCGTTTTGGGGTTATGCATTAAAGACGGCTGCATTCATGTTAAAAAGGGCACCATCTAAGTCCGTTGAGACGACACAATATGAACTGTGGTTTGGCAAGAAACCAAAGTTGTCGTTTCTTAAAGTTTGGGGTTGTGATGCTTATATGAAAAAGTTTCATCCTGATAAGCTCAAACCCAAATCGGAGAAATATGTTTTCATAGGATACCCAACGGAGACTGTTGAGTACACCTTCTATCACAGATCCTGAGGCAAGACATTCGTTGCTTATAATGGATCCTTTCTAGAGAAGGAGTTTCTCTCGAAAGAAGTGAGTGGGAGGAAAGTAGAACTTGATAAGGTAATTGTACCTTCTCCCTTATTGGAAAGTAGTTCATCACAGAAATCTGTTCCTATGACTGCTACACCAATTAGTGAAGAAGCTAATGATGATAATCATGTAACTTCAGATCAAGTAACTACCGAACCTCGTAGGTAAACCAGAGTGAGTTCCGCACCAGAGTGGTACGGAAATCCTGTTCTGGAGGTCATGTTACTTGACCATAACGAACCTATGAACTATGAGGAAGTGATGATGAGCCCAGATTCCGTGAAATGGCTTGAGGCCATGAAATCTGAGATGAGATCCATGTATGAGAACAAAGTATGGACTTTGATTAACTTTCCCAATGATCGGCAAGCCATTGAGATTAAATGGATCTTCAAGAGGAAGACGGACGCTGATAGTAGTGTTACTATCTACAAACCTAGAATTGTCGCAAAAGATTTTCGACAAGTTCAAGGTGTTGACTACGATGAGAGTTTCTCAATCGTATCTATGCTTAAGTTTGTCCAAATCATGTTAGCAATTGCCGCATTTTATGAAATCTGGCAAATGGATAAACAAAACTGCATTCCTTAATGGATTTATTAAAGAAGAGTTGTATATGATGCAACCAGAAGGTTTTGTCAATCCTAAAGGTGTTAAAAAAATGTGCAAGCTCCAGCGATCCATCTATGGACTGGTGCAAGAATCTCGGAGTTGGAATATACGCTTTGATAAGTTGATCAAAGAATATAGTTTTATACAGACTTGCGGTGAAGCCTGTATTTACAACAAAGTGAGTGGGAGCACTACAACATTTCTGATAAGTATATGTGAATGGCATATTGTTGGTCGGAAATAATGTAGAATTATACTGCAAAGCATAAAGGAGTGTTTGAAAGGAGTTTTTCAAAGAAAAACCTCGATGAAGCTGCTTACATATTGAGCATCAAGATCTATAGAGATAGATCAAGACGCTTGATAAGTTTTTTCAATGAGTACATACCTTGACAAGATTTTGAAGTAGTTCAAAGTGGAACAGTTAAAGAAAGAGTTTTTGCCTGTGTTACAAGGTGTGAAATTGAGTAAGACTCAAAGCCCGACCACGGCAGAAGATAGAAAGAGAATGGAAGTCATTCCCTATGCCTCGGCCATAGGTTATTGGAAGTATGCCATGTTGTGTACCAAATCTATTGTATACCCTACACTGATTTTGGCAAAGAAGTACAATAGTGATCTAGGAGTAGATCACTGGACAGCGGTCAAAATTATCCTTAGTGGAATAAGGATATGTTTCTTGATTATGGAGGTGACAAAAAGGTTCGCCGTAAAGGGTTACGTAGATGTAAGTTTTGACACCGATCTGGATGACTCTAAGTCTCGATCTAGATACATATTGAAAGTGGGAGCAATTAGCTAGAGTAGCTCCGTACAGAGCATTGTAGACATAGAAAATTGCAAAATACATAACGGATCTAAACGTGAAAGAACCGTTGACTAAAGATTCTCTCACAAGCAAAACATGATCACACCTTAGTACTCTTTGGGTGTTAGTCACATAACGATGTGAACTAGATTACTAAATCTAGTAAACCCTTTGGGTGTTAGTCACATAGCGATGTGAACTATGGGTGTTAATCACATGATGATGTGAACTATCGATGTTAGTCACATGGTGATGTGATCTAGATTATTAACTCTAGTGCAAGTGGGAGACTGAAGGAAATATGCCCTAGAGGCAATAATAAAGTTATTGTTTATTTCCTTATTTCATGATAAATGTTTATTATTCATGCTAGAATTGTATTAACCGGAGACATAATACATGTGTGAATACATAGACAAACAGAGTGTCACTAGTATGCCTCTACTTGACTAGCTCGTTGATCAAAGATGGTTATGTTTCCTAACCATAGACATGTGTTGTCATTTGATTAACGGGATCACATCATTAGGAGAATGATGTGATTGACATGACCCATTCCGTTAGCTTAGCACCCGATCGTTTAGTATGTTGCTATTGCTTTCTTCATGACTTATACATGTTCCTATGACTATGAGATTATGCAACTCCCGTTTACCGGAGGAACACTTTCTGTGCTACCAAATGTCACAACGTAACTGGGTGATTATAAAGGTGCTCTACAGGTGTCTCCAAAGTTACTTGTTGGGTTGGCGTATTTCGAGATTAGGATTTGTCACTCCGATTGTCGGAGATGTATCTCTGGGCCCTCTCGGTAATGCACATCACTTAAGCCTTGCAAGCATTGCAACTAATGAGTTAGTTGCGGGATGATGTATTACGGAACGAGTAAAGAGACTTTCCGGTAACGAGATTGAACTAGGTATTGGATACCGATGATCGAATCTCGGGCAAGTAACATACCGATGACAAAGGGAACAACGTATGTTGTTATGCGGTCTGACCGATAAATATCTTCGTAGAATATGTAGGAACCAATATGGGCATCCAGGTCCCGCTATTGGTTATTGTCCGGAGACGTGTCTCGGTCATGTCTACATTGTTCTCGAACCGTAGGGTCCGCACGCTTAACGTTACGATGACAGTTTCATTATGAGTTTATGTATTTTGATCTACCGAAGGTTGTTCGGAGTCCCGGATGTGATCATGGACATGACGAGGAGTCTCGAAATGGTCGAGACATAAAGATCGATATATTGGAAGCCTATATTTGGACATCGGAATCGTTCCGGGTGAAATCGGCATTTTACCGGAGTACCGGGGGGTTACCGGAACCCCCGGGGGGTTATTGGGCCTACATGGGCCTTGAGGGAGAAGAGAAAAGGAGGCAGGAGGTGGCCGCGCGCCCCTCCCCTTCCTAGTCCGAATAGGACAAGGGAAGGGGGGGCGGCGCCCCCCCCCCCTTTCCTTTCCCTCTTCCTCCTCTTTCCCCCCTTCTCCTTCTCCAACTAGGAAAGAAGGGAGTCCTACTCCCGGTGGGAGTAGGACTCCCCCCTGGCGCGCCCCTCCTTGGCCGGCCGGCCCCTCCCCTTGGCTCCTTTATATACGGGGGCAGGGGGCACCCTAGAACACACAAGTTGATCTTCGTGATCGTTCCTTAGCCGTGTGTGGTGCCCCCCTCCACGATATTACACCTCGGTCATATTGTAGCAGTGCTTAGGCGAAGCCCTGCGACGGTTGAACATCAAGATCGTCACCACACCGTCGTGCTAACAAAACTCCTCCCCGAAGCTTTTTTGGATCGGAGCCCGGGGTGCGTCATCGAGCTGTACGTGTGTCAAGAACTCGGAGGTGCCAGAGTAACGGTGCTTGGATCGGTTGGACCGGGAAGACGTACGACTACTTCCTCTGTGTTGCGTCAACGCTTCCGCTTCGGTCTACGAGGGTACATAGACAACACTCTCCCCTCTCGTTGCTATGCTTCACCATGATCTCATGTGTGCGTAGGATTTTTTTTGAAATTACTACGTTCCCCAACACCTTCTCCATGGACCGAGTCCAACCACCCTCCCCTTTGAAAGTCACTCCAGAGGAGAAAGGAGAGGTGAACATGTTAGTCGATCGGGTAGTCCGACTAGTCTGTGATGATGTGACTGGCATGGACTTGCTTGAGGTGTTTCTCAGTCGATGGATCCAGCCACTTCAGTCTCGCCATCATCCTATGTGGATGTACTCGGGTATTGAAGACACCACTCGGATCCACCCGGAGGAGGTTACCGAGGAGAGCGTGGCGCGGTGGTTGCAGGGCATCACTGGCAACAAAGACAACCCCAGAGGGTCTTGGAGGGTTCCACCACTCGCCGCCGCCAATGGACCAGACAAGGTCTAACCTTTAATGCCGAGTGTCTTCCTGTCTTGATTCGTAATTATTCTTGGACTTGACTGATGTTTATGTATTCCTTTTCCTTGCAGATCTATACTAAGATGTACTCTATGCCGAATGGAGAGGAGGCCCCGGAGAGAGAGGCGAGTGGAGGTGAGAGTGTTGAATACCAATCTGAAGATGAAAGCGACGATGACGACGACGACTCAAGCAACGGTGAGGAGGTAGAATCATCGCCTCGTTCCGAACGCCGCTCCAAGAAGACGCACGACCTGGCGGGCAGGTGCGGTAAGGCGGTCGCACCAAGCACGCATGCTTTGAAGCGCACTCTGAATTCTTCTCCCACTCCGGCTGAAAAGGCTCTGAAGCAGCTCAAGGTAGCGCCCCCAAAGCCTCGGAAGGCCTTGCCTAAGATCAAAGTGGTCGTCCCCGTCGCGTCTGGGTAATCATCATGCTTTTTCTCTTTGCTTTTGCATAGTTTGACCTTTAGTCGATTTACTCTCCTGTTTGACCGAGTGAATCCTGAAATTTGAAGTGCCGCTACTTCTGGGACTTCCATTTACAAGGATGGTGATGACGAGGAGATGGAAGATGCGGCCACATCCAAAGTGGGTATGGCTCTTGCTATTTTGTCTTTATTCTGCCAACTATTTTCGCCGTCGACTGAACTTTTCTAGTCAATTCTTTTGTAGCTTTGAAAAATGTTATTGAACTTCCAGATGACGATGAATACGTCCCACCGAAGCCCACTGGAAGGAGGGGTAGGTCCTCAGGCAGGAGGGTGCCAGCCGCCCAGAAGCCCAAGACAACGCCAGCGTTAGAACCAGTGATCCAACAGTCCGGAGACCTCAACCGAGCTTCCGTTACTTTTGCGGTTCCAGTGTCGAGTGGACGTCCTTCATCGTCGACTGCACAAGTCCCTGTTTCGTCTGTGCGACTCCATGCCTCAGACCCTTGATGTCTACTACAAAACCTTCTTCTTGTAGACGTTGTTGGGCCTGCAAGGGCACAGGTTTGTAGGACAGTAACAAATTTCCCTCAAGTGGATGACCTAAGGTTTATCAATCCGTAGGAGGCGTGAGGATGAAGATGGTCTCTCTGAAGCAACCCTGCAACCAAATAACAAAGAGTCTCTTGTGTTCCCAACACACCCAATACAATGGTAAATTGTATAGGTGCACTAGTTCGGCGAAGAGATGGTGATACAAGTGCAATATGGATAGAAGATATAGGTTTTTGTAAACTGAAAATATAAAAACAGCAAGGTAACAAGTGGTAAAAGTGAGCGTAAACGGTATTGCAATGATAGGAAACAAGGCCTAGGGTTCATACTTTCGCTAGTGCAAGTTCTCTCAACAATAATAACATAGATAGAACATATGACAAGCCCTCAGCATGCAACAAAGAGTCACTCCAAAGCCACTAATAGCGGAGAACAAACATAGAGATTATGGCCGGGTACGAAACCACCACAAAGTTATTCTTTCAAATCAATCTGTTGGGCTATTCCTATAAGTGTCACAAACAACCCTGGAGTTTTTACTAGAATAACACCTTAAGATACAAATCAACAAAAACCCTAATGTCACCTAGATACTCCATTGTCACCTCAAGTATCCGTGGGCATGATTATACGATATGCATCACACAATCTCAGATTTATCCAACCAACATAAAAGTACTTCAAAGAGCGCCCCAAAGTTTCTACCGGAGAATCAAGAACGTGTGCCAACCCCTATGCATAGGTTCCCAATGTCACGAAACCCGCAAAATGATCACCAAGACATACATCAAGTGTTCTCATAAAGACTCAATCTGATAAGATTACTTCAAAAGGGGAAACTCAATTCATCACAAAGGAGTAGAGGGGGAGAAACATCATAAGATCCAACTGCAATAGCAAAGCTCGGGATACATCAAGATCGTGCCATAGAGGAACACGAGAGAGAACATGAGAGAGAGAGATGGATCAAACACATAGCTACTGGTACATACCCTCAGCCCCGGGGGTGAACTACTCCCTCCTCGTCATGGAGAGCGTCGGGATGATGAAGATGGCCACCGGAGATGGATCCCCCCTCCGGCAGGGTACTGGAAAGGGGTCCCGATTGGTTTTTGGTGGTTCTGGAGGCTTGCGGCGGCGGAACTCCCGATCTATCTTCTGTTCTGGAAGTTTTAGGGTACGACGGTATATATGGGTGAAGGGGGAACGTCGGTGGAGCTACGGGGGCCCACGAGGCAGGGGGGCGCGCCCAGCGGGGAAGGGCGTGCCCTCCACCCTCGTGACCGCCTCGTGGTTCTTCTGACATGGGTTCCAAGTCCATCAGGTGAGTTTCCTTCAAAAAATAACTTCTCCAGTTGATTTTGTTCCGTTTTGACTCCGTCTGATATTCCTTTTACTCGAAATACTGAAATAGGCATAAAACAGCAAATCTGGGTTGGGCCTCCGGTTAATAGGTTAGTCCCAAAAATAATATAAAAGTGGATAATAAAGCCCAATATTGCCTAAATCAGTAGATAAAGTAGGATGGAGCAATCAAAAATTATAGATACGTTGGAGACGTATCAAGCATCCCCAAGCTTAATTCCTACTCGTCCTCGAGTAGGTAAATGATAAAAAGGAAAAAAAATTGATGCAGAGTGATACTTTGGCATAATTTCAATGTAAATCTTCTTAATCACGGTATGAATATTCAGATCCGAAAGATTCAAGATAAAAGTTCATATTGGCATAAAAATGATAATACTTCAAGCATACTAATCAAACAATTATGTCATCTCAAAATAACATGGCCAAAGGAAGTTCATCCCTACAAAATCATATAGTTAGGCTATGCTTCATTTTCGTCACACAAAGATGTTCCCAACTTCTATACCCCCGATGACAAGCCAAGCAATTGTTTCATACTCAAATAATCTCAAACTTTTTCAGCCTTCACGCAATACATGAGCGCGAGCCATGGACATAGCACTATGGGTGGTATAGAATATGATGATGGGGATTGTGTGGAGAAGACAAAAAAGGAGAAAGTCTCACATCAACGAGGCTAATAAATGAGCTATGGATATGCCCATCAATTGATGTTAATGTAAGGAGTAGGGATTGCCATGCAACAGATGCACTAGAGCTAAGAATGCTCAACAAAAAAAAACTAGTGGGTGTGCATCCAACTTGCTTTCTCATGAAGACCTAGGGCATTTTGAGGAAGCCCATCATTGGAATATACAAGCCAAGTTCTATAATGAAAAATTCCCACTAGTATGAACAAGACAACTTATGAGACTCACTATATGAAAATCATGGTGCTACTTTGAAGCACAATATATAAGACTCACTACATGAAGAACAAGGTGCTACTTTGAAGCACAAGGGTGGAAAAAGAGATAGTAGCATTGCCCTTTTTATTTTCTCCTTTTTTTGGGCCTTTTCTTTTGGCCTTTCTCCTTTTTTTTTATTTGGCAATGCTCTAATAATGATGATCATCACACTTCTATTGATTACAACATGATGATTACAACTCGGTACTAGAACAAGAATTGACTCTATATGAATGCCTCCGGCGGTGTACCGGGATGGTGCAATGAATCAAGAGTGACATGTATGAAAAATAATGCATGGTGGCTTTGCCACAAATACGATGTCAACTACAAGATCATGCAATGGCAATATGACAAAAGTAAAGCATGTCATGATGATGATGATGATGATGATGATGATGATGGTGGAAGTTGCATGACAATATATCTCGGAATGGCTATGGAAATGCCATGATAGGTAGGTATGGTGGCTGTTTTGAGGAAGATATAGGGAGGTTTATGTATGAAAGAGCGTATCATATCACGGGGTTTGGATGCACCGGCGAAGTTTGCACCAACTCTCAATGTGAGAAAGGGCAATGCACGGTACCGAAGAGGCTAGCAAATGGCGGAAAGGTAAAAGTGTGTATAATCCATGGACTCAACATTAGTCAAAAGAACTCATATACTTATTGCAAAATTTTAGAAGTCATCAAAAATCAAATACTACGCGCATGCTCCTAGGGGGATAGATTGGTAGGAGAAGACCATCGCTCGTCCCCGACCGCCACTCATAAGGATGCACAAGCCAGGTACACTTCATGCTTCAAATTTGTTACACAACTTTAACCATACGTGCATGCTACGGGACTTGCTAACTTCAACACAAGTATTTCTCAAATTCACAACTACTCAACTAGCACGACTATGATATTATCACCTCCATATCTCAAAACAATTATCAAGCATCAAACTTATCTTAGTATTCAATCCACTAAAAAGAAAGTTTCACATATCTTGAATAACAAGTATATTAACATTAAGCAAATTACCATGCTATTAATGACTCTCAAAATAATCTAAGTGAAGCATGAGAGTTCATCTATTTCTTCGAAATAAAACCACCATTGTGCTCTAAAATATATAAGTGAAGCACTAGAGCAAATGACAAACTACTCCAACAAGATATAAGTGAAGATCGATGAGTAGCTAAATAATTATTATGCAACTATGTGAAGACTCTCTCTCATTTAAAAATTTCAGATCTTGGTATTTTATTCAAACAGCAAGCAAAGCTAAATAAAATAAAATGACGCTCCAAGCAAAACACATATCATGTGGTGAATAAAAATATAGCTCCAAGTAAAGTTACCGATGAACGAAGACGAAAGAGGGGATGCCATCCGGGGCATCCCCAAGCTTAGGCTCTTGGTTGTCCTTGAATATTACTTTGGGGTGCCTTGGGCATCCCCAAGCTTAGGCTCTTTCCACTCCTTATTCCATAGTCCATCGAAGCCTTACCCAAAACTTGAAAAGTTCACAACACAAAACTTAACAGAAAACTCGTGAGCTCCGTTAGCGAAAGAAAACAAAACACCACTTCAAGGTACTGTAATGAACTCATTATTTATTTATATTTGTGTAATATATACTTTATTCTAACTTCTCTATGGTTCATACCACTTAATACTAGCCATAGATGCATCAAAATAAGCAAACAACACATAGAAAACAGAATCTGTCAAAAACAGAACAGTCTGTAGTAATCTGTATCAAACGTATACTTATGGAACCCCAAAAATTATGAAATAAATTGCTGGACCTGAGCAATTTGTCTATTAATCATCTGCAAAAATAATCAACTTAAAATCACTCTCTAGTAAAAAAATGGCAGCTATTCTCGTGAGCGCTAAAGTTTCTGTTTTTCACAGCAAGATCACATAAACTTCACCCAAGTCTTCCCAAAGGTTCTACTTGGCACTTTATTGAAACAAAATCTATAAAACATGATTAATACAGTAGCATAATCATGTGAACACACAAAAACAGTAAGGATAAGTATTGGGTTGTCTCCCAACAAGCGCTTTTCTTTAATGCCTTTTAGCTAGGCATGATGATGACAATGATGCTCACATAAAAGATAAGAATTGAAACATAAAGAGAGCGTCATGAAGAATATGAATAGCACATTTAAGTCTAACCCACTTCCTATGCATAGGGATTTTGTGAACAAACAACTTATGGGAACAATAATCAACTTTCATAGGAAGGTAAAACAGGCATAACTTCAAAAATTTAAGCACATAGAGAGGAAACTTGATATTATTGCAATTCCTACAAGCATATGTTCCTCCCTCATAATAATTTTCAGTAGCATCATGAATGAATTCAACAATATAACCAGCACCTAAAGCATTCTTTTCATGATCTACTTGCATAGAAATTTTATTACTCTCCACATAAGCAAAATTCTTTTCATTCGGCATAGTAGTGGGAGCAAACTCAACAAAATAACTATCATATGATTGAGAATTAAGATCAAGATGACAAGTTTCATGGTTATCATTATTCTTTAAAGCATACGTGTCATCACAATAATCATCATAGATAGGAGGCATGCTTTCATCATAGTAAATTTGCTCATCCAAGCTTGGGGGACAAAAAATATCATCTTCATCAAACATAGCTTCCCCAAGCTTGTGGCTTTGCATATCATTAGCATCATGGATATTAAAGGAATTCATACTAACAACATTGCAATCATGCTCATCATATAAAGATTTAGTGCCAAACATTCTAATGCATTCTTCTTCTAACACTTTGGCACAATTTTCTTTTCCATCATACTCACGAAAGATATTAAAAAGATGAAGCGTATGTGTCAGGGGGAATCGGCTTCGCCGAACACCTATGGGGACCGAGCCCCTTACTAGTTCGGCGGGGGGCGGAGGTTGCACAAAGAGCGGATCGAGGAGGTGCACACAAGGGATTTTACCCAGCTTCGGGCCGCAAGGATGCGTAAAACCCTACTGCTGCTTTGTGGATTGTATTCTGTTCTTGCTCGGGAGCGCGCGGTGCTACAGTACACACGAGCCGCTGGCGAGACCGGGAGTGGCAATGGGTGTCCTCCCCCCCTACGTGCGCATGGGGCCTCCTTTTATATGCTCAAGGGGTTACCCACAGGTGGCAGCGCAGGTGGGGGCAAAAATGGGAGAATGCTGTAGTGGGTACAGCTGCCTGCACAGTGGCTGTACAGTGCTATCATACCTAACTCTAACAGCGGGGGACAAGGGCATCAAATGCCCGTCCACGTCGCCCAGACGGTGCAGGGAAGTGGACCGTCAGGAGCGCCACCGTTTGCCACGATGGCTACTCTGTCAGCTTCGCTTCGCCACCGCATGCCCCTGGCTACACAACCTCCCGCCACGTGCGCCTGGAATGCCCCCAGAGCGACACGTTGGTGGGTGAGCTGGAGCGCAGGCACGGGGTGGTAACTTGCCGCGGCAAACGCCTTGCCGCGGTGGATGTCTTGTCGCGCCCGGGAGCTTGTTGCTCACCGGGCCTTGCCGGAGCGCGGGACGCGCCGTGGCAAGGTCCTTGTCGCGCCGTGGTTGGCCTTCCCGGCAAGCTCCTCTTGCCGGGGTCTTGTGCTTCGAGCGGTCGTCCCGGCAAGCTCCTCTTGTCGGGGCCTTGATCTCTTCGGGTGGCCTTCCCGGCAGGCTCCTCCTGCCGGGGCCTTGGCTCAAATACTTTGTTCTTGGATGGCCCAAAAAGGGACCACGGAGAGTCTTGGTGATCGCCTGGCAAGCCTTGCCGCGGGGTGCTACGACTGCCCGTGCACAAGTTCGGGATACTAAGGTACCCCTACTTTAGTACACCGACAGTATGAGACAAACTCAATTCCATTTTTCTGTAGTTTTCTTTTATAAACTAAACTAGTGCTAAAACAAGAAACAAAAAGATTCGATTGCAAGATCTAAAGATATACCTTCACTTACCTAGCCTCCCCGGCAACGGCGCCAGAAAAGAGCTTGATGTCTACTACCCAACCTTCTTCTTGTAGACGTTGTTGGGCCTGCAAGTGCACAGGTTTGTAGGGCAGTGGCAAATTTCCCTCAAGTGGATGACCTAAGGTTTATCAATCTGTAGGAGGCGTGAGGATGAAGATGGTGTCTCTCAAGCAACCCTGCAACCAAATAACAAAGAGTCTCTTGTGTCCCCAACACACCCAATACAATGATAAATTGTATAGGTGCACTAGTTCGGCGAAGAGATGGTGATACAAGTGCAATATGGATAGAAGATATAGGTTTTTGTAAACTGAAAATATAAAGACAGCAAGGTAACAAGTGGTAAAAGTGAGCGTAAACGGTATTGCAATGATAGGAAACAAGGCCTAGGGTTCATACTTTCGCTAGTGCAAGTTCTCTCAACAATAATAACATAGATAGAACATATGACAAGCCCTCAACATGCAACAAATAGTCACTCCAAAGCCACTAATAGCGGAGAACAAACGTAGAGATTATGGTCGGGTACGAAACCACCACAAAGTTATTCTTTCAAATCAATCCGTTGGGCTATTCCTATAAGTGTCACAAACAACCCTGGAGTTTTTACTAGAATAACACCTTAAGATACAAATCAACCAAAACCCTAATGTCACCTAGATACTCCATTGTCACCTCAAGTATCCGTGGGCATGATTATACGATATGCATCACACAATCTCAAATTTATCCAACCAACATAAAAGTACTTCAAAGAGCGCCCCAAAGTTTCTACCGGAGAATCAAGAATGTGTGCCAACCCCTATGCATAGGTTCCCAATGTCACGAAACCCGCAAGTTGATTACCAAGACATACATCAAGTGTTCTCATAAAGACTCAATCTGATAAGATTACTTCAAAAGGGGAAACTCAATTCATCACAAAGGAGTAGAGGGGGAGAAACATCATAAGATCCAACTACAATAGCAAAGCTCGGGATACATCAAGATCGTGCCATAGAGGAACACGAGAGAGAACACAAGAGAGAGAGAGAGAGAGAGATCAAACACATAGCTACTGGTACATACCCTCAGCCCCGAGGGTGAACTACTCCCTCCTCATCATGGAGAGCGCCAGGATGATGAAGATGGCCACCGGAGATGGATCCCCCCTCCGGCAGGGTACCGGAAAGGGGTCCCGATTGGTTTTTGGTGGTTCTGGAGGCTTGCGGCGGCGGAACTCCCGATCTATCTTCTGTTCTAGAAGTTTTAGGGTACGACGGTATATATGGGTGAAGAGGGAACGTCGGTGGAGCTACGGTGGCCCCACGAGGCAGGGGGCGCGCCCTCCACCCTCGTGACCGCCTCATGGCTCTTCTGACGTGGGGTCCAAGTCCATGAGGTGAGTTTCCTTCCAACAATAACTTCTCCAGTTGATTTCATTCCGTTTTGACTCCGTCTGATATTCCTTTTCCTTGAAATACTGAAATAGGCATAAAACAACAAATCTGGGCTGGGCCTCCGGTTAATAGGTTAGTACCAAAAATAATATAAAAGTGGATAATAAAGCCCAATATTGCCTAAAACAGTAGATAAAGTAGCATGGAGCAATCAAAAATTATAGATACATTGGAGACGTGTCAACCCTCAAGCTACTGCGGTTGATCCACCTTCTCCACTTTTCACCACCCATCATGTCCCAGAGGGCCAAGTGAGCGCTGCCAAGGTAGTCATACGCTAGGTAGGCCTTATGATGGAACAGATGAAAGTGGTGCGCGAGGCCAGTCAGGCTGCCTATGACGCCAGCTCAGCCCTCCAGGCCAATATCTAGGTTAGTTGATTTCCGACTAAACTTCTAGCTTGACGCTTGTTCTGTTAGGATATGCTACCTGAAAACCTTTAATATGCATCTATTTGTCAGTCTGCTCCTTGCATCTGTACACCCACTGGGTATTTTAATCTTTGCTGAGTAGTTCTTCCACTTGAGTCGACTGGGTAGTGTCGACTGTATCTTTGAACTAGTGGGGGCACGCGGAGTGCACCCACTGGGTGTAGTCCCCGAGGCTGCCGTTGAATGTGTGATTCAGCGAGGGGTCTTGGTAAAAATGTGTCTTTTCAGTTCTTCCACTCGGTCTAGACAGTTCTAGTCGAGTGAAATCCGGACCAGTTGGGGCACGCTGAGTGCACCCACTGGGTGTAGCCCCCGAGACCGTAGTCGACTGTGGGTAGTCGGTTGTGGTCCGAGGATAACGGTTGCTTCACTCTCTCTTTTTTTCGACTGGACGGACCAAGTCAATTGGAAAGTCAAACCAGTGGGCTCACGCTTAGTGCACCCACTGGGTGTAGTCCCCGAGACTACTGTTGAATGTTTTTGGTTCGGCAGTAGTCTTAGAACTCTTTGAACTTGAATTTTATTGCTCGGAAGTAACCAAACTTTGTTTCTGTCGACTGACTGTCCTCTGATCGGAGAGATCTTGTGAACTTGGAGCTCGGTTTGCTGACTTGGAGCAGAAGCAAATCCAGCTCAATCTTGATCTAGAGTTGGCCAAGGAGAACTTGTAGAAGGCTAAGGATGAAACTGCTTGTATGGGAGGTTTTAGCTTGTCGACTGATTATCTTGCTACCTTTTCTCTCCTTTTCCTTACCCGGGTATTATTCTTTTTAGAAAAAATGAAGCAAGCCTTGGAGAAGAAGGATCTTGACCTTGCAGCTGCACAGAAAATGGCGGAAGAGAAAATAGCACTCACCGACCAGAAGCTGGCTTCAGTCGGGAAGTTAGAAGAAGAAAATGTCCAGCTGAAGACTGCTCTTTACGAGGCCAACAAGGAGGTAACTCGGTTGAAGAAGCACAAAGGAGCTTTGACTGACAAGGTTGAAGATCTCACTCGAAAAAGGAACGAGCTTGAAGTTTATCCGTGAGGGCTTGCCAAGAAGTTATTCCTTATGCTTGAAGGTACCTTTCCTTGTCTGACTGATTTGCTACCATCGACTCATTATTTCTTTGTGAGTGCAGAATTCTTCCAAAACTTCGAGGAAGAGACTGGGCGAATCAAGACAAGCTTGGACCCCATCAACTCCCAATTAAAGATGAAGCTGCCATGAACGTGCTTTGACTAGAATCGCGTCTTGCCAGCGTCACGGACTACCTCGCTCGACTGAAGGTTGCGGTGTCGCGGATTGACATGATGCTCTGGCCAAGGGAGATGCTCCAAAACGACCTCGAGTCTCTGATGACTCGACTCAATGAGATCCCTGGTCGAGTGCAGGAATGGAAGAAATTGTCTGCTCGGTGTGGTGCTGACGTAGCTCTGTCCCTGGTTCGTGTCCATTGCAAGGAAGCCAAAGAAGAGAAACTAGCAGCGATCAAGGTTGCCAACACCAAGAAACTTGACTTCCAATCTTTCATCCAGACCTTTATTGCTGCTACTACTCGCATTGCAGACATAATCAACCTGGACGAGTTTGTCGAGCCTGCCATCCCTCCTCCTGTGGAGTGAAAAACTTTATGCTCTGATTAAATTTGCCTCGGAATGCCGAGTGATTTTGTAACCGTTATACTCCTTCGGGCTTGATGCCCGAGTACTTTTATCTGCAGTTCGGAACCTCGTGGGATTTATCTGGACTTGGTTTTTCCTTGAATATGCTTGTCTTTGCTCCCGAGCGGAACTTGTTTCTTCACTCGGAACAGACTTTTGAATTCGTGATGCAGCTCTGCAGAGTAGGTCGCAGACGACCTGCACCTCCTCGTCCTTGCGGATCGGGATGGAGTGCATGTTGTACCTGTGGCACAGCTCCGTCGAGAGGGTCATGGACAAGAGCACTAGGTGATGTGCACGACCTGCACCTCGTCGCCCTTGCGGATCGGGATGGAGCACATGTTGTACTTGTGGCACAGCTCTGAGGAGAAGGTCGCGGACGACCTGCACCTTGTCGTGCTTGCGGATCTGGATGGAGCGCACATTGTACTTGTGGCGCAGCTCTGAGGAGAAGGTCGCAGTCAACCTCCACCTCGTCGTCCTTGCGTATCAGGATGGGGCGTGTGGCCAAGTCCCCGAGCGAGAGAATCGCTCTTCACTCGGAGCATGTTTTAACTTAGGTGAGTACGGAACTGCAGCTAAGCCCCCAAGTGAGAGGATTGCTCTTCACTCGGTGGGATTTTTTTCAACTTAGGCGAGTACGGGACTGCGGCTAAGCCCCCGAGTGAGAGGATTGCTCTTCACTCGGTGGGATTTTTTTTGAACTTAGGCAAGTACGGGACTGCAGCTAAGCCCCCGAGTGAGAGGGTTGCTCTTCACTCGGTGGGATTTTTTTCAAACTTAGGGGAGTACGGAACTGCAGCTAAGCCCCTGAGTTAGAGGATTGCTCTTCACTCGATGGGATTTTTTCAAACTTAGGCGAGTACGAAACTGCAGCTAAGCCCCCGAGTGAGAGGGTTGCTCTTCACTCGGTGGAATTTTTTCAAACTTAGGCGAGTATGGAACTACAGCTAAGCCCTCGAGTGAGAGGGTTCCTCTTCACTCGGTGGGATTTTTTCGAACTTAGGCGAGTATGGAACTGTAGCTAAGCCCCGGAGTGAGAGGATCGCTCTTCACTCGGTGGGATTTTTTCAAACTTAGGCGAGTACAGAACTGCAGCTAAGCCCCCGAGTGAGAGGATTACTCTTCACTCGGTGGGATTTTTTTCAACTTAGGCGAGTACAGGACTGCAGCTAAGCCCCCGAGTGAGAGGGTTGCTCTTCACTCGGTAGGATTTTTTTCTGAATCTTAGGCGAATCAAGTTCGCGGCTAAGCCCCCGAGTGAGAGGATTGCTCTTCACTCGGTACGATTTTATTTCTGAAACTTAGGCGAATCAGGTTCGCAGCTAAGCCACCCATTGGGGTTTTTTGAACATATGCATATGAAACAACAATCATCTAGGAGACTGTAAAACTGCTTCTTTGATAAACAAACTAAAAGGTACTTCTTATTACATCTCATCAGTCTGAATGTTTAAGTATAAAAATGGCGGAGCAGCTCCGCATTCCAAGCGTGTGGCTCGTCTTTCTTGTGTTCCATGTCATATAGGTGGTACCTCCGTTGTGGAGCACCTCGGTAATGATGAAGGGACCTTCCCAAGTGGGAGCAAGCATGTGAGGCCGTTGCTGATCCACTCGAAGCATGAGGTCTCCTTCCTGAAATGCTCGACCTCTCACGTTTCTGGCATGGAATCGACGGAGGTCTTGCTGATAAATGGTCGACCTGATTAGGGCCATCTCTCTTTCCTCTTCCAGAAGATCGACAGCATCTTGCTGGGCTTGCTCTGCTTCGGCTTCTGAGAAAAGTTCTACTCGGGGAGCATTGTGAAGTAAATCAGACGACAACACATCTTCAGCTCCATAGACCATGAAGAAGGGAGTCCGACCAGTCGACTGATTCGGTGTTGTTCTTAGACCCCCACAGTACTGATGGTAACTCGTCTACCCGGGCACCTACCGCATGCTTGAGGTCACGCATCAACCTGGGTTTCAACCCTTGGAGGATCAACCCATTTGCTCTTTCTGCTTGTCCATTCGACTGCGGGTGAGCGACTGAAGCATAGTCGACCCGAGTGCCTTGGGAAGCACAGTAAGCCCTGAACTCATACGAATCAAAGTTTGAACCGTTATCCGTGATGATGTTGTGCGGGACCCCATATCTTAATGTTAACTCTCTGATGAAGCTGACGGCGGTACTTGAGTCGAGGTTTTTGATGGGTTTGGCTTCAATCCATTTAGTGAACTTGTCGATTGCAACAAGCAGATGAGTGAAGCCACTCCTGCCAGTCCTCAGAGGCCCAACCATATCCAATCCCCAAACAGCAAAGCGCCAGACGAGTGGAATGGTCTTCAGGGCTGACGCAGGCTTGTGAGACATGTTGGAGTAGAACTGACAGCCTTCGCACTTGTCGACTATATATTTTGCCATTTCATTTGCTTGCGGCCAATAGAATCCCGCTCGGTATGCTTTGGCCACAATGGTCTGAGAGGACGCATGGTGACCATAGGTCCCCGAGTGGATGTCGTTGAGAATCATTCGACCTTCTTCTGGCGTGATGCACCGCTGAGCAACTCCAGTAACACTCTCTCTGTAAAGTTGTCCACCTATTACGGTGAAGGCTTTGGATCGACGGACAATCTGACGTGCCTCATCTTCATCTTCTGGAAGCTCTTTCCTGAGAATATATGCAATGTATGGTACTGTCCAATCAGGAATGGTGACCAAAACCTCCATGATCAAGTCGACCATGGCTGGAATCTCGACCTCAGTCAGATTGGTAGGACTTTTTGGTTGTGGGGGCTCTTCTGTGAAAGGATCCTCTTGAACTAATGGTGTGTGAAGATGCTCTAAGAACACATTGCTGGGAATGGGCTCCCGCTTGGAACCTATCTTTGCCAAGTCATCAGCTGCTTGATTCTTTAGTCGGGGTATATGGTGGAGCTCTAACCCTTCAAACTTCTTTTCCAACTTTCTCACTGCATTGCAATAGCCAGTCATAGCTAGGCTCCTAATGTCCCACTCCTTCATCACTTGATTGACCACTAAATCTGAGTCGCCGTAAACCATTAGGAGACGGTCGTCGAGTGAAATGGCCATACACAACCCATACAGAAGTGCCTCATATTCAGCTTCATTGTTGGAGGAATCAAAGTGAATCTGGAGAACGTAAATGAGTGTGTCGCCTCGCGGGGATACCAGGACTACTCCAGCACCAGAACCATTTAGCATCTTGGATCCATCAAAGAACATAGTCCAATGTTCTGAGTGAATCTGAGTCGGTTGTTCCTGCTCAATCCACTCGGCAAGAAAATCTGCTATTGCTTGGGACTTGATTGCTTTCTTTGCCTCAAACTTGATATCCAACGGAAGGAGTTCAATCGTCCACTTTTCCACTTGACCAGTTGCATCTCTGTTGTTTAGAATTTCTAACAATGGAGCATTGCTGACGACTGTAATCGAATGATCTGAGAAATAATGTGCAACCTTCTTTGTGGTCAAATATATCCCATAAACAAGCTTCTGATAATGCGGATATCTCTGCTTGGATGGAGTCAAGACTTCAGAAATATAGTACACTGGGCGCTGAACTTTGTAGACTTTACCTTCTTCTTCCCACTCGACAGTGAGTACTGTGCTGACAACTTGTCTAGTGAATGCAATATAAAGCAGTAGAGGCTCTTTGCTGATTGGGGCAGCGAGCACCGACTGGGTGGAAAGCACGGCTTTGAGCTCTGCAAACGCTGCGTTAGCTTCAGGACTCCACTCGAACTTGTCAGATTTCTTCACCAGTCGGTAAAGAGGCAATGCCTTTTCACCGAGACGAGAAATGAATTGACTCAAAGCGGCCAAGAAACTAGTAAGCTTCTAAACGTCGTGTATGCGCATAGGGCGTCATTCGGAGAATTGCACCAACTTTCTCTGGGTTTGCATCGATCCCATGTCCGGAAACGAGGAAGCCAAGTAACTTTCCACCTGGAACCCCGAATGTACACTTCGACGGATTAAGCTTGATATCATATCTCCTCAGATTGGCAAAGGTTTCAGCGAGGTCAGTCAGCAGGTCGAAACCTTTACGCGACTTAACCATGATGTCATCCATGCATGCTTCTACATTCCGACTACTTTGAGTGAGCAGGCACTTCTGTATCATGCACATGAATGTGGCACCAGCATTCTTGAGACCAAAGGGCATAGTAGCATAGCAAAAGCACCCGAACGGGGTGATGAAAGCTGTTTTTATTCCATCGGGTCCATATAGTCGGATCTGGTGGTACCCGAAATATGTGTCCAGAAAGGACAATCACTCACATCTCGCAGTCGAGTCGACTATCTGATCGATGCGGGGAAGAGGGAAGTGATCTTTCAGGCAGGCCCGATTGATATGCTTGAAGTCGATACACATACGGAGTGAATCATCTTTCTTGGGAACCATGACGACGTTGGCGAGCCACTCGGAGTGGTAAATCTCTCGGATGAACTCATCTTCCAGAAGCCGAGCCACTTCCTCACCAATTGCCTTCCTTTTCTCCATGGCGGACCATCGGAGATGCTCTTTGACAGGTTTTGCCTTTGGGTCGACCCGCAAACGGTGCTTAGCCAGCGTTGACTGTCATCATACTGCCAAAAGACCTTGAACGAGGATCGACCTCGCATCAAACCCTGGCTCTCTTGGGTCGATTGGGACCCTCCGCTCGTCGTTGTACGGACGCCTGTCATCATACTGCCGGGGCACATACGATCCGCCCCTCGGAGGGGGTGTAGGCACTCGACGGCGGTCATCACGGTCGAGTTGGTGATCATATTGCTCATGACTCCAACCCAGATACTGCTCCTGGCGATGCCCACGTCCCTCACGCCGCAGAGGCGATCTTGGGCTGTGGGCCGACTAGACTGTATCCGCCACCACAGATCTGTTGTGTATCCTATTGCGGGATTGAGAAACCGTTGTGTTCTGCTCTCCTGCCGCCCGGAGCAGGGCTCGGATCTGCATCAGACATCTGCCAGCCTCCGATTGGGACGGCTGAATTGATTCTGCTATACGGGCGGCAGTTGTAAGATTCTGAATCGGAGTGCGGTATACCTGAGGTTCAGGCGGGAACAATTGTCGACGTCGACTGGACTCGGGGATCTGCTGTCGAGCGCGTTCGTTGAGTGCATGCTGAAGGTTTTCCAGTCGAGTGCGCTCAGCCAAAGTGGCCAAGCGCATAGACTCCAAGGCCCGAGCCTCGGAGGTCTCTCCGATGATGGGAGTGTGGAGCGCCTCCATGTTGCCGCTGTGCAGTTCCTTCCTCTGCTGCGAAGAGAGGGCTTCAGGATGGTATTCCTTGTGAACACGCGACGGATCGCTGCCGCCATCGCCGCCATTGCTGCGACGGAAACCAGGCGGGCTGCATGGTGTGTCGACCATCAGAACTTCCACCGTAGGGTCGCTGCTGTCGCACTCGGAAAGGGTCTCGACGGAGCCAGTGGAATAGGCCGTAGAGAAACTCGTCGAGCTCGATTGTCGCGACTTGTTGGGTGGCCGTCTGGTGAGCCACCGCATGCTTCACCCATCGCTGAAGCCGCGATCGACCAGATCGCTTGCGATGACGGACAGCAGGGAGCGAAGATGCCGCAGGAGCCGATCGATACTGAGTCGAAGGCTGACGCAGAAGGACGCCACAGACGCACACGCGAAAGTGCGTTGCCCCGCGGATGGGGAGCGCCTCGACGTCGAGGGAGGCTTCCTGGAGCCAGGCGGAGTCGTCAGGGACGAAAACGAGCGCGCCGAGACAGATCTCGCGGCCCTCAGCCAATCCACCGCCGGTGACCATGATGATGGGAATCGGAAAATTTGCAACCTCATCGGAAATTCGCTAAGACACCTACCCCAAGGTGGGTGCCAACTGTTGTGGTTCTAAGTCTGACAGTAGAATGGGGGTAGGTAGGAAGAGGCAAGATACTAGCTACGATGAGGTTGTGCACGCAAGATTTTTACGAGTTCAGGCCCTTCTCGAAGGAAGTAATAGCCCTACTTCTCGATGCCCGGAGGCTCAGTCGATTGGATTATGCGTGAAGTTAGAGGGGGTGCGAACCCTTGTCCCAGAGGAGGGGGTGGCTTATATAGAGTGCGCTAGGACCCCAGCTATCCCCCGTTACATAGGGTTCAATTTACATAAAGATGAGATGTTACTGGTAATGTCAGCAATAAAGCCATATAAATGATCATTAAGACTATAGAATGAACGCCTGACCGTTGTCATCCTGACGGACTTTAGATCTTTTGTACTCCGAGTGATTTCTGGTATGGTCTAATGATTATATCTTGGTCGAATGGAATTGGGTTATCCGAGTGAACTGTCGGTCGAGTGGCATGCACTCTGAGGCGGTTTCAGTCGGTGGATGATGTTATCCTTTGAATGTCCTTGACTTTAGGGTAATGTCCTTGGGAAGGGTGTCTAGGTCAGGTCTATTACCCTACCCTAGGTACATGTCATCGTCACCTAGCACATCACACAAAGTTTTTGGAATCGTGGAAACACTAGCACCCAAATCACATAAAGCATAGCATTCATGATCTTTAATCTTAATTTTAATAGTAGGTTCTCACTCATCATAAATTTTTCTAGGGATAGAAACTTCTAATTCAAGTTTTTCTTCATAAGATTGCATTAAAGCATCAACGATGTGTTTGGTAAAAGCTTTATTTTGATCATAAGCATGAGGAGAATTTAACACAGATTGCAACAAGGAAATACAATCTATCAAAGAGCAATTATCATAATTAAATTCCTTGAAATCCAAAATAGTGGGTTCATTGCTATGTAAAGTTTTGACCTCTTCAATCCCACTTTTACCAATTTTTGCATCAAGATCTAAAAACTCAGAATCATTGGGACGCCTTTTAACTAAAGTTGACTCGTCTCCAGTCCCATCTTTATCAAGATTCATATTGGAAAACAAAGATTTAATAGGAGACACATCAATCACTTTTAGATGTTCATCATTTTTATCATCTAAATCTTCCGGTTTAGCAGCCAACTTATTAACTAAGGTGGCTTGCTTATCCGAAATTTGGGCTATTAAGTTTTCAAGATGAGCAAACTGAGATTTCAAACCATAAAATTCCTTAGAAATATCATCGAGCTCTTTATTCATGTATTCCATAAAACTTTTCTGTTCTTTAAGCTCGTTTCTGAGGAAATTATTATGCTCAAATTGCAAAGACATAAAGCTTTTAACATTGTTTTCAATTTCTTCCAACCTTCTAAGGTGGGGATCAACGCTTTTAGGTGGAGCCATCAAAGCAAAACCAGCACACTAACACCCAAAAACACAAGAGGCAAGCAGAAAGAGGCGAAGGGAAAAGCGCGAATAAAACGACAAGGGTGAAGTGGGGGAAAGGAAAACGAGAGGCAAATGGCAAATAATGTAATGCGGGGGATAAGGGTTTGTGATGGGTACTTGGTATGTCTTGACTTGTGTTTAGATCTCCCCGGCAACGGCCCAGAAATGGCTTGTTGACGGGAGATCAAATCTTGACTTGACTTGGTGTAAGCCTCCCCAGCAACGGCACCAGTAATCCTTCTTGCTACCTCTTGAGCATGCGTTGGTTTTCCCTTGAAGAGGAAAGGGTGATGCAGCAAAGTAGCATAAGTATTTCCCTCAGTTTTTGAGAACCAAGGTATCGATCCAGTAGGAGACTACACACAAGTCTCCTAGTACCTGCACAAACAATCAAGAACCTTGCAACTAATGCGATAAAGGGGTTGTCAATCCCTTCACGGCCACTTGCAAAAGTGAGATCTGGAAAAGATAATAAGATAAATATTTTTGGTATTTTTGTTGTATAGATTGAAAAGTAAAGATTGCAAAATAAACGGCGATAGAAGTAGCAAGTTGACGATAAACTAATATGATGTAAAATAGACCCGGGGGCCATAGGTTTCACTAGTAGCTTCTCTCAAGATAGCATATATTACGGTGGGTGAACAAATTACTGCCGAGCAATTGATAGAAAAGCGCATAGTTATGAGAATATATAGGCATGATCATGAACATAGGCATCACGTCCGTGTCAAGTAGACCGAAACGATTCTGCATCTACTTCTATTACTCCACACATCGACCGCTATCCAGCATGCATCTAGAGTATTAAGTTCATAAGAACAGAGTAACGCATTAGGCAAGATGGCATGATGTAGAAGGATAAACTCAAGCAATATGATATAAACCCCATCTTTTTATCCTCGATGGCCACAATACAATACGTGTCGGTTCCCTTTCTATCATTGGGACCGAGCACCAAGATTGAACCCAAAGCTAAGCACTTCTCCCATTGCAAGAAAGATCACTCTAGTAGGCCAAACCAAACCGATAATACGAAGAGACTTGCAAATATATTAAATCATGCATATAAGAATTCAGAGAAAAATCAAATATTTTTCATAGATAATCTTAATCATAAACCCACAATTCATCGGATCTCGACAAACACACCGCAAAAAGTATTACATCGAATAGATCTCCAAGAAAATCGAGGAGAACTTTGTATTGAGAACCAAAGAGAGAGAAGAAGCCATCTAGCTAATAACTATGGACCCGAAGGTCTGTGGTAAACTACTCACACATCATCGGAGAGGCTATGGTGTTGATGTAGAAGCCCTCCGTGATCGAATCCCCCTCCGGCAGATCGCCAGAAAAGGCCCCAAGATGGGATCTCATGGGTACAGAAGGTTGCGGCGGTGGAAAAGTGGTTCCGTGGCTCTCCTGGATGTTTTCAGGGTATAAGAGCATATATAGGTGAAAGAAGTAGGTCGGTGGAGCTACAAGGGGCCCATGAGGGTGGGGGTGCACCTACCCCCTAGGCGCGCCCTCCTGCCTCGTAACTGCCTCGTTGCTTCCTTTACTTCCACTCCAAGTCTCCTGGGTTGCGTTTGTTCCAAGAAATATCCTCGCGAAGGTTTCGTTCCGTTTGGATTCTGTTTGATGTTCCTTTTCTGCGAAACACTGAAATAGGCAAAAAACAGCAATTTGCACTGGGACTTCGGTTAATAGGTTAGTCCCAAAAATAATATAAAAGAGCATATTAAAGCCCGTTAAACATCCAAAACATATAATATAATAGCATGGAGCAATCAAAAAATCTAGATACGTTGGAGACGTATCAATGCATCACACTCATGTGCATGATGATATCTTGCTGTTGTACATATTGTTTGTAAGAGGGATTCATAAACATGGAGGCAAGTTTCTCAATCATATATTTTGCTCTGATGTATATAGCCAAGATACATGTAACTCTCTGCTTGCTCTGTCATGTTATGCATTCACTTGTCAATATAATCTATCTTCACATGATTGCATACATATAGGGGGAGCTTATGCATGTTACATGTTTCTCCAAAGCTTTACTTGCTACTCTTCATATCATTTATCTAAAGCTTTGATGTATGTTGTCATCAATTACCAAAAGGGGAAGATTAAAAGCACAAGTGCTCCCTGGGTGATTTTGGTGATGAATGTCATGATATCTCCTGTTGGACTAATGCTTTTATCTAGTGTATTTTAGACAAGTTCAACAATGGCGTGGAAAGGACAAGAGGATGTGTAACCCCTTCAAAATGCTAAGGACACATATTGGCAAAAGCTCTAGACTCTTCATGTTTGTTTTAGTCATCCAAGATCACATTGCGTCCATAGGAAAGCCAATTCTATTAAAAGGGGATGAGGTGTTGCTTAATGGCTTGCTTGCTCAAATGCTTAGTGATATTGCACCTAAACCCTCAACCACTTTCTCCATCCAAATATGTCAAAACCCTAAACTCCAACTCGGCCCCACCGATTCATTCTACCCGGCGCCACTGAGTTCATATGACATAGCCATAGCCAGAAACCCTAATAGTTCGGTCACACCGATATGGATCTCGGTCTCACTGAGATGGCCTTGCCAACTCCCTGTCATCACTTGCAATTATTTCGGTCTCACCGAAATTGCAATTGGTCTCACCGAGATGGCTTGACCAATTCTCTGTTGCCCTATTGCTTCACTTCGGTCTCACTGAGTTGATGCAATCGGCGCCACCGAGATGAGGTTTTCCCTAATACCTAGCACATCGGTCCCACTGAGTTGTTCCAGTCAGTCCCACCGAGATTCCAAATGTTGACATTTTGAACTAATCGGTCTCACCGAGTTTAGCTATTCGGTCTCACCGAGAGGGGTCAAATGTGTGTAACGGTTGGATTTTGTGTGGAGGCTATATATACCCCTCCACCCCCTTCTCCATATGTTAGAGAGCCATCAGAACGTGCCTAAGCTTCCACCATACATTTTTTGAGAGAGAACCACCTACTCATCTGTTGAGATCAAGATATACCAATTATACCACAAGAATCTTGATTTCTAGCCTTCCTCAAGTTGCTTTCCACTCAAATTATCTTTCCACCATATCCAAATCCATGAGAGAGGGTTGAGTGTTGGGGAGACTATCATTTGAAGCACGAGAGGAAGGAGTTCATCATCAACACACCACTTGTTACCTTTTGGAGAGTGGTGTCTCCTTGATTGGTTAGGTGTCACTTGGGAGCCTCCTTCAAGTTGTGGAGTTGAACCAAGAAGTTTGTAAGGGCAAGGAGATCACCTACTTCGTGAAGATCTCCTCGAGTGAGGCAAGTCCTTCATGGTAAATGGCCATGGTGGGATAGACAAGGTTGCTTCTTCATGGACCTTCCGTGGGTGGAGCCTTCCATGGACTCGCGCAACCGTTACCCTTCGTGGGTTGAAGTCTCCATCAACGTGGATGTACGATAGCACCACCTATCGAAACCACACCAAAAATCTTCGTGTCTTCATTGTGTTTGCACACTCCAATCCCATCCCTTTACTTTCTTGCAATTAGCATGCTTTACCTTATCCGCTGCATATACTCGTGTCATGCTTGCTTGGAATGTATTGTGAATGCTTAAACTTGTGCTAAAACTCCACCTTAATTTGAAGAACATAAAAATTGCCACTTTTACTTGATGAGGGTCTAATCACCCCCCCCCCACTAGACCCCTCTATCCTTCCTTGTCTTTGCAACCCAACCGGGCAGAGTAAAGCAAGTTGGCCTTCGTTGGGTATTCGTAAAAAAGGTTGGGCTAGCCTTTTTCAAAAAGTAAAAAACACATGGGTTGGTTATTTGGTCAAAATAAAATAATAGCCTGGGCTACACGCGCCACAACCTCCGCACAACTCAGTTGATACCCTTCTTCGTCTTAGCAACAAAAAACCATCGCTAAAAATACTTCACGAGCTACTGGGTCCCTGCTGCCACTCCTTGTGCAATTCTCTCCTTTATTGACTACGTTGATCACAATGGCATGGGACCCGGATGTCATGAAACCATTTGGAGGAAGTTTTACTTTTTGTTGTAGTAATAAGGAGGCACTCAGTTGCGTACAACCATGGCCGTGGTGGGTCCGTACTGTCATCCTCTCCATGTACAGTCATCTCCTGATTCCTCTCATTTGTTGACCATGTTGAAACGCGAGACAGTGGTGCCTTGGCGAGCGCAACAAGGCAAAGGACGATGGAGAGGGCCTCGCGGGCCCTATGATGGCCTGGTACAACGCCCTCTGCTCATTCAGGAAGTCAGGATCCTAGGCCCCCATGTCCGGGACGGCATTGTCGTTCGCCTGTTCACCGATGATTTGTCCCTCCGCAAGCTAGTGCTCATTGAGGAGACGGAGGTTGTCGGACTAGTCCTCCTATGCTTGCCAGAGCACCGATTCTGGCAGTGCTGCTAGCTCTGCCGCCATTAGGGTGTTGAAGTGTGGCTGCACATGCTCTATGGTAAACACGGCATGAACCGGCGCGGCTGGTGGCATCGGCTCCTGGTCAAAAGCCTCGTCCATCGTCTAGTCGTCGTCGCTGAGCTCGGCGAGCTCGCTGGCGAGCCAGCATGTCCGGCTGTTGTACGGGACCGCTACCAAGCCCGAGTCTGACCGCCTTGACCCACCGAAACCTCGTCCCTCGCTCGCGTGCGCTTCCCGCCCAAAACGGCCAGCGCCGCCCGCGCCACTTCCTGGTGCAGGCGACTGCTCCGCGTTCAAACGACACAACTGTCGTCTGTCCATCTGCCATCCACATTAATGACACGGTTGATGAGGCAGCTACTCTGGAACCACCCATTTGTCCCTCTGCCGCCTACCACTGCTATATAAATTGTTGCCTCATCAATAGTCGTAGTCATCCGCCTATGTTCCCTTTCTCCCCTCCACACCACTCCCACCATGGCTTTCGCACGCTCCACCGCTCTCCAGGACAGGAGGACGACGGATGAGAAGAAGGAGATGGCCGCCACTACTGCCGAATAGCTATCCGACGGGTAGCCGGAGGATCACAACGTCCCCATGTAGAACGTGGTCGTCGACGAGCTGACGCCAACCTCCTCCTCCACGCCATCCTCACCGGTGCATTGCACCATGACCATCGGTGAGGCATGTGCCCAATACATGGACATGGTCAGGAAGCAACGAGAGGAGCAATTCCGGGAGGCGCAGACCGACACCGCCTACAACCGCTAGCTCCTCTGGGAGCACCTGCAGGTAGAGGAGCAGATTGTCGCGAAGCACGCGGAGTAGGAGGCACTACTCGAGTCATACCGCTCCACCCGCTAGAGCCGCCTTGCGCACTGGCAGTACCGCCAGCAGGTGGCGGAGGTTGCAACCACCTACAAGGAGGGCGACGAGGCGGGCGAGGCGCTATTTGGTGAGACCGATGACGAGGCAAAGGACATCGCCAGCTACGCCAAGGGCTCGCCCCATCAACAACGAGGCAAAGGACATCACCAGCTCCGCCGAGGCCCCACCCCACCGGCAACGAGGCCGCGCCACGCAGAAAATGAGGAACAGTAGAAGACGGTAAGTCGCTGCCACTCGGGTCTAAGTAAGGCCACCGCTCCACCCCTTCAGTTGAAGCCAAGCTTGGTGGGTTGAATACCGCGACCGATTAGCTGCTTGGCGGCGACGTGGAGTCGGACAACTTCACTTCACGTGGCTCCGGAGGCAGATGTGACGCCCCTGATTCAATCGTACACTAATCATGCACGCAAATGTGTACGATCAAGATCAGGGACTCACGGGAAGATATCACAACACAACTCTAAAACATAAATAAGTCATACAAGCATCATAATACAAGCCAGGGGCCTCGAGGGCTCGAATACAAGTGCTTGATCATAGACGAGTCAGCGGAAGCAACAATATCTGAGTACAGACATAAGTTAAACAAGTTGCCATAAGATGGCTAGCACAAACTGGGATACAGATCGAAAGAGGCGCAGGCCTCCTGCCTGGGATCCTCCTAACTACTCCTGGTCGTCGTCAGCGGGCTGCACGTAGTAGTAGGCACCTCCGGTGTAGTAGGAGTCATCGTCAACGGTGGCGCCTGGCTCCTGGACTCCATCGTCTGGTCGCAGCAATCGGGTATAGAAAAGGGAAAAGGGGGAACAAGTCCACCATGAGTACTCATCCAAAGTACTCGCAAGCAAGGAGCTACACTACATATGCATGGATATATGTGTAAAGGGCCATAACAGTGGACTGAACTGCAGAATGCCAGAATAAGAGGGGGATAGCTAATCCTGTCGAAGACTATGCTTCTGGCAGCCCCCGTCTTGCAGCATGTAGAAGAGAGTAGACTGAAGTCCTCCAAGTAGCATCGCATAGCATAAACCTACCCGGCGATCCCCTCCTCGTCGCCCCGTTAGAGAGCGATCACCGGGTTGTATCTGGCACTTGGAAGGGTGTGTTTCATTAAGTATCCGGTTCTAGTTGTCATAAGGTCAAGGTACAACTCCAAGTCGTCCTGTTACCGAAGATCACGACTATTCGAATAGATTAACTTCCCTGCAGGGGTGCACCACATAAGCCAACACGCTTGATCCCATTTGGCCGGACACACTTTCCTGGGTCATGCCCGGCCTCGGAAGATCAACACGTCGCAGCCCCACCTAGGCACAACAGAGAAGTTAGCATGCCGGTCTACATCCTATGGCGCAGGGGTCTGGGCCCATCGCCCATTGCACACCTGCATGTTGCGAGGGCGGCCGGAAGCAGACCTAGCAACCTCCAGTACAACGGAAGTCACATTACGCGGTCCAATCTGGCGCGCGCCGCTCAGTCGCTGACGTCACGAAGTGCTTCAGCTGATACCACGACGCCGAGTGCCCATATCTTTCCCGCGTAGTTGGTTAGTGCCTATAGGCCAGTAGCCAGACTCAGATCAAATACCAAGATCTCGTTAAGCGTGTTAAGTATCGACGAATGCCGAACAGGGCCAGGCCCACCTATCACCCAGGTAGTCTCAACCTGCCCTGTTGCTCCGCCACAAAGATCCACCCAGAGGGCCGTCGGGACAAAGGTCCTTTCAGCCCCCAATCCGTGAATCACTCGCGGGTACTCCTCGAGCCGACCCGACTTTAGTCACCACATGTATCATGTATAAAGTATAGTATATACCCGTGATCACCTCCCGAGTGATCACGGCCCGATAGTATAGCACAGCAGACGGACAAGAATGCAGGGCCACTGATGGAAAACTAGCACCCTATACTAGGCATGTAGGATTGCAGGTAAAGGTAACAACAGTAGTAGCAAAGACAGGCTATGCAACAGAGTAGGATAACGAAAATCAGTAACAGGTTACACTACTCTAATGCAAGCAGTAGAGAGTAGAGTAGGCGATATCTGGCAAGAGAGAGGGGTCGTCAACTCCGTAGTCGTATTGAGTAGCAGTGGCGCCGGTCTCGGTGTCTAGCGAGAGAAGAGGGGGAAGAAACAATAAATATTTAAGCAAACAGATGCATAGCGATGCATGACATGATAAGTATCGGTGCTAGGGGTGCCCTAACGCGGTATGAGGTGATACCGGTGAAGGGGGGAAACATGCGGGAAAGTATCCCCGGTGTTTTGCGTTTTCGGGCAAAGGAGCCGAAGGGGGAAAGTTTCGAGTATGATATGTTAGGGGTGTGTGGCGGACGAACGAGCTGCATATCCGGGTTCGTCTCGTCGTTCTAAGCAACTTTCATGTTGAAAATATTTTAATCCGAGTTACGGATTAAAAGATATGATTTTCTAAAGATTTTATTAATTTCTGGAATTTAATTAATTATTTAAATTAATTCGAAAATGGATTTATGACATCAGCAGGATGTCATGCTGACGTCAGCAGTCAACAGGGTTGACTCGTCAACCTAACCAGTGGGTCCCACTGGTCGGTGACACATTTTAATTAAACATATTTATTAACCTAATCAGGATTAATTAGTTTAGTTAATCAAAATTAGTTAATTTAATCAGAATTAATTAAGTTAATTAATTAATTATTTTTATTATTAACTATATATATATTAATTCTTTTTTTAAAACGTTCTGGGGCATGGGCCCCATATGTCATAGGGCCAGGGGGCTTAACGGGCGCTGGGTACGCGTAACGGGCGGGTGATCCCGCTCGAACGGGCACGGGCGATGGGGCGCGCCAGGGCGCCAGCGACGGTTGCGGGAGATGGCCGTGGGGGTGCGCGGCCGGAGGCCATGGCGCGGTTGCGGGGGGCGGAAAGAGGAGGAGCAGCGCGCGACATGTGCAGGCGCGTCGCGCGGGTGTGGACGGGACGCGACATAGGCGGGCAGAGGTGGCCAGCGGGCGAGGTGGAGCAACGGGCAGGGGCGGCGGCCGGCAGAGGCCGCGGGGCGACGTGGTTCGCGCGCGGCGAACCGCGACGGTCGTGGCCACGTAGAGGCGGCATAGCTGCGGTGAGCGCGAGGGCGAGCGGAGGCAGTGGGCGGAGGGAGCCCGAGCGGCGCCAGGTAGGGGCAGCGACGTGCGCGGCGCAGTAGCGTGCGATGCGTGCGTGGCCGCGGCAAGCGGAGCGGCAGAACCCCGGTGAGGAGCGGCGGGGTGGGGGCTAGGCGCGATGCGGGGACAGGGGAAGGAGAGGAGGCCAAGGCGCATGCTCACTGGGGCCGTAGGGGGAATGGCAGCGGGGGTCGAGGGGGACGTTGGGGACGACGCGGCAGAGAGGGGCAGGCCGGCGAGGGAGCGCCGGCGACGGGCGGCGGGGCGGCGCCTTGTCCAGCGGCGGGGCGCGAGGCGAACGCCCCCGATCCCTGATCTAGATCGGGGAGGGAGAGGGAACCGTGCGAGAGGGAGTGGGGAGTGGATAGGGTTTCGGTTGACCAGGGGTGGGGTTATGGGGGAGTGGGGTGGCCGGTTGGGCCTGTTTGGGCCTGCCTAGTTGGGCCGGAGCCCAGTGGGGGTTTTCTCTTTTTTTTGTTTTCTGTTTGTCTGTTGTTTTATTTTGTATTTTCTTTCTTTTATTTATTTTCTTTTCTATTTAATATCATTTTAATATATCTAGGCATTTTATAAAAATGTGTTTATTACACCATATTTACTTAAGCAAAATATGGCACCGTCGGAACATTTTTGTTTCAACTTGTTGTTTGCCAAATTTTTTTGAATTGATTTTTGAATCGGTTAGAACTAACGGAAGTTTAGCAATAGTAATCAAAGATGACTTGGCATCATTAGGAGAGTTTTACTGTAGCCTAATTACCCGGGCGTCACAATTCTCCTCCGCTAGAAGAAATCTCGTCCCGAGATTTAGGAGCGGTTATAAGGGGAAGGGATCTGGTTACGAAATCCTAACGATTCTTCTCGGTCATAGTTGCTCTTCTCGAAGAGGTCGATCCATTACATTGATGTCTTCAGTCCTCTGCTTCAGGTCATCATGATGAAGTCATCATCCTTCCTTCATGACCTTCACCGTACTTACGAAAGAGTAAGAAGGGAAAACTCTATATGGATGGATACTAACAAGATCAAGCATCAGACGGTTAACTCAGGGAAGAAGCATAAGTATCTCTTGATTTGAAACTTAAGAAGATATCGAGAGCAAATTTAGAAGGTACCATGAGAAGTTTCAAACGGATAGGTAATCGTTCGATGCCTAATCAGAAGGTGAAAGGGTTTCAGGGCAATGAGAATAGGTATTGCACCTCATACCAGAATAGATCACTAGACAGGTGGTCCATGGATTACATACGAAGTCAAGCGCGAGGAACAACCTTGGGAACAGGTGGTGTAAGGAGATTCAGGTTTCGATCCTGTGGAACTGTGGGTTATGGGCCCACCATGTGGGTTAAAAGTAGGGAGGCGGTGACGATTTGCACGATCATGTAAGCAAGGCGTGTCGGAGGATAGCCTGTTAGTTAAGTCGGCAACAACATCGGTACCAAGGGCGAGGGACAAAGAGAATCCCTTCTCCTGCTCGTTGAACGAGGCGGACCAATAGGCAAAGTTCTCGTCCATCGATGGCTACCGGAATGTCATCCACAGTAGAAATAGGGCCTCACTGACAGAGTTGTACACCGAGGTGTTTACATAAGCAGTGAATTATTACTGCCTATATTATATAGATCACAAGAAGGTCAAAGAAACCAATGGAAAGGACAATGTGATCATCAGGTTAAACAGAACAATGGAAAGGAAAATGTGTTTAAACACATTTTTCAAGGGTATATCCTTCCCAAGGACAAGCAGAGCATGATATCCATGACAGGATATAATGTAGAAAACTCCTTAGGTAGGGGAGAGAATTTTCATGACATTGCCCATACAGCGGTGTTTGGATAATTGAGCAGGAAACATTTAGGGGCTTCAAATGTTCTTGTTTGAAATCCGGAGTACCACAGACATGCTTTAACATAGCATTGACATGGTCTTCAAGCAAAGGTCAGACTTTGGATACACAAAGGATCCATCAGGAACAACTTATAGAATAAGTCTTACTATTTCCTCATGAAAGAATGGATAACCTTGCTGAAAAGGAATCTATAACAATAGGGCCTCCGGCCAGGTGTGCTAGTCGCGACATCACCTTACCGGGTCACATAAAGACCAATGTTACGACTTCTGGAAAATGTCCCAACCATCATATCTGACCGAGATTCAAATCTGATTGGTGACAGGATAACTCTGTCGGCGTTCTGGGAACGGGGGTCCCCAGACTTGCCTGCCTGCGGCCTATGGCGTGGCTCGAAAGGGGCCCCAGCACGGCCCATCTTCATCAACACGAGACCCAAGACCCTCGCGAGGGGCCAAGCCTCATGGGGCGGGCGACACGGCGCTTCCTCAGGCACGGCCTCGTCAAGCTGGCTCGCGAGGAGGCGGAGAGATCAAGGCGGGGTACCTCAGGAGGTGCCCATGACGCAAGCCATGACGACCAAGGGTGCCAGGCGGGCGCCAGCCCGCGCAGTGTATCCCTTTCCTCTTTGGTGCAAAGGGGGCAAGCGCAGGCGAGAGGATCAAGCAAAGGCATCCATTTCGGTGCAACGAGACCAAGACCAGTCCAACGGTGGGAAGGAGGTCATCGTGGAGCCCAGAACGGCGTCACCACAGGCCCCTTGGCAGGCGAGGACCAACTTTAGTCAGGATAAGTGTACCAGATGTTCCCCTTCAAATTGGCCAATTGTTGGCGCCCTTCCCGCTCAATATTTGGGAAGAGGCCCAGGGCCTTTGCCTATAAATAGGACTAGCCACCCCTAGGGTAGAGGCATCTAGCATCTAGTGATCGAGCATCTGGCGTCTAGCAATCAGATCATCGAGAATTGGGTATCTAGAATCTGAGCAAGCAGAGAACAAGTGAGAGAGAGAGAGAAGGGCGGCCGAACTCCTCCTAGCAGTTCATCCCCCTAGCCAAGAACAGACCCTCGCGAGGCTGTTCTTCCTTGTATTGTTCATCATCATCAGCCCAAGAGGCAATCCACCCACCACAAACTAGAGTAGGGTATTACACCACAATGGTGGCCCGAACTAGTATAAACCCTGTGTCCCTTGTGTTGTTCTTTCAGTAGTTAGATCTTTGCGAGACGGAGAGGTAGAGGGCATAATCTCCGCGCGCACCCCAGAGTTCGAACCTTAAGGGTCTGCCGGAACCCGAAATCTGACATTTGGCGCGCCAGGTAGGGGTGCGCCGGAATTTGTCTTCCACCGCTCCGTTCTCCTCCGGCCGTCGCGTCCATGTCTAACGCTCGTCGGGCCCGCGCCGAGCGCCGGGCCGCCATTCTTCCCGCGTCGCCCAGACGGCTCCCGTCGGTGGGCGTCCTCGTCGTTCCCCGTCGCCCGCCATCAACGCCGCCACCGGCCCGGCGGGGAACGAGCAGCAAGCGTCGTCTCAGCATTCGTCCGTGCGGCAAGACGGCCGCACCGCTACTCCATCGCTCACACCAGCTGGCTCTTCGTCCCGCACGCTCCGTGCACCCTTGGAGGCTCGAGCTGCGCTCATCGTGGCAAACGAGCTCCTGCGCTACCGTCCCGTCGACGACGTCTATGAAGAGTGGCTCGACCGCGTAACCGAGCTCGTCCGCGCCGCAGGGGGCTCTCCTGCGCCGTCCGCTCTACTGCGCCGCACCCCGCCCCGCACGGGCAATGAAGCTCCGGGGGCGTACCAGCCACCTCCTCTCCAAGAAGACGCCATGGCTCCAAGGCGCGTGGCCCCTGGGCGAAACCTGCTCCGTCACGTGCCAGCCCAGCAAGAACGGAGCTGCCAAGAAGTCCCTCGACCGCAAGAGGCTGTCCGGGCGCTCCCTGCTCCGGCTCGTCGTGACCCTGCTCCAGCTACGGCACGTCAAGACCCCGCGCTGCTCCCAGCTGCAGCGCATGGGGACCCGCAAGGCCAAGCTCTCCCTCAACCAAAGCCTCTCGTGGCCACTGCTGGCTGTCGCGCCTACACCACCGAGCTGCGCAACGTCGCATGGCACGGCAAGTTCAGGCCAGACCTGCCTCCTCGCTATGACGGCACGACCGACCCTGCAGAGTTCCTCCAGCTCTATGAGCTGGGCATCAAAGCTGCCAGCGGGGATGAAAAGGTCATGGCGAACTGGTTCCCCATGGCGCTCAAGGAAGGGGCTCGCACCTGGCTCCTGAACCTGGCCCCAGGCACGGTCTCTTCCTGGGACCAGATGTGCACCCGCTTCATCGCCAACTTCCAAGGTACTCGCGACCGGCCACCTGCCGTGAGCGACATGCGCCGCATCAAGCAACAACCCGGAGAGACCCTGCAAAAGTACATCCAGCGCTTCAACAGTGCGCACCTCAAGATCCCCAAGGTATCCGAGGAAGCCATCATCTCAGCCTTCTCCGATGGTGTGCGCGACGTCAAGATGAAGGAGGAGCTGGCGATGCATGAAGACCCGTGCACCTCCCTGGAGCTGTTCAACTTGGTGACCAAGTGCGCCAGGGCTGAGGAAGGGCGTCTCTCCCTCCTCGAGCTGCCCGCCGCAGACCCAGAAGAGAAGAAGCCCAAGGCCAAGGACGTGAAGCGCAAAGGGGCTGCCGTGCTCGCGGCGGAACCGGACACCAAGCGGGGCAAGGATCTGCCCGAATCCTCCAGGGGCAGCCGGTACTGTGTGTACCACGACCTCCACACCCACAACACCAATGAATGCCAAGAGCTCCGCGCCGTGCGAGAAGGAAGGATCGGTCGTCGTCCTGACCGTGCTGACCGGGGCTACGGCCGAGGAGGAGGAAGAAACGCAGGACGCTGGGAAGACCGCGGCCCGCGCCAAGGGTGGCGTGATCAACCTCGCGAGGACCGCTGGCGAGACCTGCCTCGCGAGGGGGAATGGAGGGATCAGCCTCGTGAGGATCGCCCGCAGGGCAACGCAGGCCTCCCCCTCTGCTGCCTCAGCCGAGGAGGAACGAGGACCGCCATCAAGACGAGGGGGCTGGGGGATTCCAGGAGCCACGCGCAATCGCCTGCATCCTGGGCGGAGCTCAAGCCCCAGCCTCCCAACGCATCTTCAAGCAGTTTGCCCACGAAGTGAATGCAGTCCTCCCCAGGCTCGAAGCAACGCGCCCTCTCAGGTGGTCGGCGTGCGCCATCACGTTCAGCTCAGCGGATCAGCTCAAGTGCGCGGCCACAGCCGGAGTCCTCCCGATGCTTTGCTCCCCAGTCATCAGCAACGTACTGGTCACCAGGACCCTCATCGATGGTTGAGCAGGGCTCAACGTCCTATCCGTGGAAACATTCAACAATCTCCAAGTGCCCTATGACTAGCTTCAGCCAACCAAGCCTATCTCCGGAGTCACCGACGGTTCCACGATCCCGATCGGGCAGGTCCGCCTCCCTGTCACCTTCGGGGCCCGCAGCAACTACCGCATCGAGCTCATCGACTTCGACGTTGCCCACATCCGCCTGCCGTACAACGCCATCCTCGGGTACCCAGCGCTGGCCAAGTTCATGGCCGTAACTCATCATGGCTACAACGTCCTCAAGATGCCAGGAAGTGGCGGAGTCATCACGGTGCCATGTGAAGAGAAGGATGCAGTGTGTTCCTTGGAGCGAGCCTTTCAGGCCGCGTCACTAGAAGACCCAGATCGCGGAAGCAGGAGGCTTCCTAAGACCACCCCCAAGAAGAAGAAGGCGTCGTCCGGACCGGCCCCTCAGGAGGCGGGCCCCCCAGGGCCAACGTCTGCCCAAGGGGATCCTCCTTCCATCGCATAGGAAAGCGCGCCCGGCGCCCTCCTCAGGTAGGGCTCGGGGGCTCTCACCTGGAGGGCCACCGACCTGGCCAAGGTCACGAGGGAGGCGCTTGGGCACCACGTGGAGGCGTGCTTCGAAGCACGTTTCCCTCAAGAAGGAGCGAGGCAAGGAAGGTCAGACCAGCAGGAGTTCGTTAACAAGGCCGTTCAAGAACTACAGGAGTCAAGAATCATGAGAGGTTGCCGCCGTTCACCGGCTGTGGCTCCCCATCCAGGCGAGGATGGTGGGCTGCGTGTCTGCATTGACGTACCAGGGCTCAATCAGGTCGCCACGACGGAACGCCTATGGCCCTCGCAAGTGGGGCATTGTGGAGGTCCACCCCACAGCTACGTTCGCATGCCTTACGGCTTGCCGAGCGTGGCTGCTGCGTACCAGCGCCTCATGAGGGGCATCATGGAGACTCAGGAAGACAGGCGTTCCGCAGACCTGGCGGAGATGGAGGTGATTCGCGAGGAGCCACCAGCGCCTCCGGAGCCTCCTGAGGCCCCTGGGCCTGGGGGCTCGTGAGGATCGGCTTCCGCAGCCTACCGAGTCGGCTGCACCAACACCACTTCGTCCTCGACATCTTCAGGTGACATCTTTCAAGCTTCATTTCCGGCTGGGAACGCCCTCCCAGGGCTGCATCATTCCCAGGCCGCGTGGGTCCGTCCCTGCGACACGTATCCCTTTTTATTTTTCGGTCATTAGCTTGCTTTGTTGGGGGCGCCCCTCGGGCTGCATCATCCCCAGGCCGCTCGGGCCAGGCCCAGTGGCGTGTATCTTCCTTGCGTTTATTTCCAGCTATGCATTTGCCTATCATGCTTGATTACTTGATGCCTGTCCACGGCACCCCTTCTTCTCCATGTCGACCACTTGCACGTTAAAGGGGGGGTACCTGAGCATCGCGACTCAGGGCTCTTACTGGCTCTCCAGCCCTCACCCTCTAGCCTTGTCCAAGGCATCGCGACCTGGCATACCAGCGACGGCTGAGACAAGCTCGAGGGCTGGGACCCGAGGACGTAGAGTGCCGGCATCTAACCAAATTTGCAGGAACACATCACAAGATACGGCCCAGTGCCAGGCGCAACCCGCCTAGAGGTAGGGCCCTGTGAGTCCCGCGCCGGCTCACGGGCGCCCAAGTACACCTCACCTGCGCCAACCGGCAAGCTTCTGAGCAACTAACGATCGACTGATAATTACCATGGCAACCCCTTCTTCTTCCTATGATGAGTTTGCAGGATCCCCTGAAGGAATTACGCTAGCCGAGGCCCTCACGGAGTTCCCTTCATCCTCGTACGCGTGAACCGCTTTTACGTTAAAGGGGGGGGCCTGAGCATCGCGAGTCAGGGCTCCTACCGGCACTCCAGCCCTCACCCTCTGGCCTTGTCCACGGCATCGCGACCTGGCATACCAGCGACGGCTGAGACCAGCTCGAGGGCCGGGACCCGAGGACATAGAGCAGAAAGGGGAGCAAAGGCGAGGGAGAAGGGGCACGCGAGGACCTCGCCAAGCAACTCCGCTCCTGCTGCCGCGCGGACCCAATGATACACCAGGAACAACCCCCGATTAACAAGATAAGTCACCATCCGAAAGCACCGGCTACCGTGGCACTACCCCGCACCTAACGCAATTCCGTACTAGCAACGTCGCTTACCTTTCTCACCGAGCGACGGCTGCTTGGGCGCCAAAGGGGACCTCCTAAGCATCGTGACTCAGGGGCTCTTACCGGACCCCGGGTCGCTCACCTCCTGGCCTTGACCACGGCATCGCGACCTTGCATACCAGCGACGGCTGACGCCGCCTTGGGACTGGGACCTGTCGACGCAGAGCACCAAGCCCTCGCGAGGTTCGAAAGGAATAACTAAACTACGACGGAATTGGCAACTCGCACAGTTCCATAGCAAGAGCTACATATTAACAAAAAGGATCACATGCACCTTACAAGCCCCCATTGGGCGCAGTGTGATTCCTCGCAGGAAACGGATCCTAAGGGATGCTAACTACGCGTGCCCCTGCAAAAGACGCCATCATCAACAGTGGGCCGTCAAGCACCGGCGCCAGCCCCATCCAGATCAGAGTCAGCGACAGCCAAGTGAGCCCGCTCTGCTCCGGGAGCGGCGCTGGCTCGTGGGCTCGTAGCTGTCGTCGCTCATCTCCGGAGCCGCGAAGATCTCGCTGGGGTCGCTGGATCCTCCGGCGCTTCCATCGCTTGTCGAGCCGTCCAGGGAGCGGTCGGCGGGCCTAGCCCTCACCATGGCAAGGTCCTGGCCGCCTCTCCCGGGGCAGCACTCCAGCCAGCGCCCGTTCGCGTCGAAGACCTTGAAGAACATCACCGAAGCGCCATCATACTCCATGTGGATCGTGAGGGCGCCCCTTGCCCTGCAACCCCGAGCGATCTCGCCCCAACCGCGAGTCATGAAGACCTCGTCCGAGGCAATGACCGCGACCTCTGCCTCGATCGCGGGAGTGCTGCAGTCGGTGTGCTGCAGCCATAGCTCCAGGAGTCTTCCCTGCGGGAAGACGGAGGCGAAGAAGGGAGGAAAGCGAATCCAAGTTCGAGGGGGCATGGCGGCGTGGAGCACGAGCTCGCGGGAGGAGCCCTCGGCGTGGACCCCAGGAGGAACGACCCACACCTTCGTGACCCATCGGCGCCGGCGACGGTGCTGGCCGCGGGGATTGGCATCGCCCCCTTCGAGGCCCTCGACGTGGGCATACAAGGGAAGCGGGAACCCCGGCGGAGGCCGCTCGTACCAAGGCCTCGACACCACCTAGCGGTCTTCCTCGTCCCGGCCGCGAAGGGCAGGCCGCTTCTTCGGCGGGAGCGGATCTGGTCCCTCTCGAGGAGCCTTTCCCTTCTCCGCTGCAGAGAACCGGCGGATCGGAGCCATCACGGCAAGGCAGAGCAAGAATCGGGGCGAAGGAGAAAGCAAGGAGAGATGGACTGGAAGGGCACGCGCGGTGCCGTACTTATGGCCGGCGAAGGCCAACTGTCGGCCTCCACGATCGCAGGTAATCATGACACGATTTGCATGCAAGGACTTGTCCAATCTGCGCGATCATCGAGGCGTCATGGAGAAGCGGAGGCGCCCACGCCCAGTCAACCGCCACGCGGCGCCCAAGGCTGCAGACTGTTAGGGCCCGCGGCACTTCGCCCTTGCCCTTTCGCCTCTCAGCACGGCCAAGTCCGGGCGCGCCTTGGGCCCGGGGGCTACTGTCGGCCTTCTGGGAACGGGGGTCCCCAGACTTGCCTGCCTGCGGCCTGCGGCGTGGCTGGAAAGGGGGCCCAGCACGGCCCATCTTCATCAACACGAGACCCAAGACCCTCGCGAGGGGCCAAGCCTCGCGGGGCGGGCGACACGGCGCTTCCTCAGACACGGCCTCGTCAGGCTGGCTCGCGAGGAGGCGGAGAGATCAAGGCGGGGTACCTCACGAGGTGCCCATGACGCAAGCCATGACGACCAAGGGTGCCAGGCGGGCGCCGGCCCGCGCAGTGTCTCCCTTTCCTCTTTGGTGCAAAGGGGGCAAGCGCAGGCGAGAGGATCAAGCAAAGGCATCCATTTCGGTGCCACGAGACCAAGACCAGTCCAACGGTGGGAAGGAGGTCATCGTGGAGCCCAGAACGGCGTCACCACAGGGCCCTTGGCAGGTGAGGACCAACTTTAGTCAGGATAAGTGTACCAGATGTTCCCCTTCAAATTGGCCAATTGTTGGCGCCCTTCCCGCTCAATATTTGGGAAGAGGCCCACGGCCTTTGCCAATAAATAGGACTAGCCACCCCCAGGGTAGAGGCATCTAGCATCTAGTGATCGAGCATCTGGCGTCTAGCAATCAGATCACCGAGAATTGGGTATCTAGAATCTGAGCAAGCAGAGAACAAGTGAGAGAGAGAGAGAGAAGGGCGGACGAACTCCTCCTAGCAGTTCATCCCCCTAGCCAAGAACAGACCCTCGCGAGGCTGTTCTTCCTTGTATTGTTTATCATCATCAGCCCAAGAGGCAATCCACCCACCACAAACTAGAGTAGGGTATTACACCACAATGGTGGCCCGAACTAGTATAAACCCTGTGTCTCTTGTGTTGTTCTTTCAGTAGTTAGATCTTTGCGAGACGGAGAGGTAGAGGTCATAATCTCCGCGCGCACCCCAGAGTTTGAACCTTAAGGGTCTGCCGGAACCCGAAATCCGACAAACTCCGACTTAGGATGCCAGAGAAGAAAAGGTGCAACACAATTTGACGAGATGCCATGGTAAGATTCTCGGGAAATGAACTATGGGAGTGAGTATCGACACAGGAGTTCATCATTTAAACCAAAGAGAGGATGACGGGGTAGCTGATGGAGTCAGCGACAATCCTCGAGATTTCCAAAAATGTGGATTTCCACAGTTATGTGAACAAGGAGATAACATTTGTCGGATCAAATGATATAATGATGTATGCTCGAGGAAAACCTACACAATTAAAAATTGGTTGAAAAGTGCACCCGAAAGATGGGCTTATAGTAGCATGATCAACGTTAGAATGGTGGTTCAGCAACCAATAGGCTAAGAATGAATTATCGATCATTAACTTCAAATCAATAGGGTTGCTAGAAGTGCAGAATCCAAACAACACCGTTCACTTGTGGGTACCCCGGTTGGAATCGACACGAGGACCAAGAAAGAATGGTGATGGTGAGAAGTATCATTATAGCAAGAATTCTTAAGAGGTGGAGCAATCCTCACAACATTCTTGACATCAAAGATGGTAATACTCCGCGGTAGAACATAACATAAGTTGGATAGCAAGGAACTCAAGGTACAACACAAAACAGGAACAAGTTTTGTGTTGGAGGGATTGCAATAATGTTGTCGATGATAACCCAAATCATCGAGGGCAAAGGATGCTATTTCTCATCAAGAATTCAATAGATATCTTGGAAGACCTCATAAGGTTGATGATGTTCACGACACATTTGTCGAGAGATTTCAAGATGTAATCAATCAGGGACGACATCAAGTCAAAGGAATGATGAAGCGGAAGGTTATCAGAACCATGGGTAGGACACAAACTTGAAATCAAGCTTGGTGTTGAAGGTGAACTAATATGACGAGGAAGATCGACGTAAGCTTAGCTCATCATCGAAAGTTGTGCTCTGGGATTAAGGACCAGGTAGCACTGTTAAATTTTAGCATGATAACGATATAGCCGATCAGGCTAGGAGTGACGTGATCGGGTACAAACCCATAAGTAAAGAAGATTACTAAAAGTTGTTGAACCCTAGTGCGGACTCGGTTCACTATTTGGTGTTCTTAGTTGACAACAACCCAGAACCCAGGAAAATTGGAATCGGAACAGTTGATGAAGAATCCATAAGAAGTTATGCAGTTCCATGATATTCTCGGGATACCATAGGGTAATACTCGACTATAGATCAAGGTAGAGGTTGGACTGGTGTATTGACTTGCAAAAGACAAGTGCTTTAACTTGTCCGAGAAATGGGATCAAAGAGAAAATATGGTCGAAACCACGATTGCATAGGATCAGTTCACAGATACCAGATGATCTTATATCAACAAAATATTTATTTTTACAAGAAGCTTCTATGGTAGGATCTACATCGTGTCCATGGGCATGAACACAAAGTTCAAGGTCGACTCCCACTTTTTCAATGTATAACCTTCCATTCACCTCTCACTTTCGAAGAAGTTGTAGTGTTGAGATTTTATCTAGCAAAACACCAGAAGAGTATGACTGTGAAAGCTTTCGAGTTCACACATATTAAGGAAGGCATAGGTTCAACCCGTCAGGGTATCGTGGAAACATATACCACAAGCTTCAATAGTAAATACCACAAGCTCGAAAGCAGAGCATGGTTGGTCAATCATAGGATAGGATTTACCAATGGAGAAAGAACTTCCAAAGGGATTGAATATGAAGGACGCTATCGGATAATATCCAACAAAGGATCTGGTGGTCCTCAAAGGATCTAATGTGAGCATCGGTACTCAACCAAAGGAAGAAACAATGCAAGGAGATCAGACTATAGAAACAACTGACTAATTCAAAGCTCAAATGCAAAAGAATTGCGATTTCCGACCATGGGATCAGAAGCAAACACTCTGATTAAGGATGGATAAGTTGCGTAAGCTTAGGGGTACAATCGATGGCAATCCGATTGGTCGAGAACCAGCTCATGTTTAAAATGATGTCTGAGCCGGAAGGATAAATCCTGAGGATTTGAAGCATCCGCAACATATCGAATCAATAGACTCTAAATGATAATGACAAAGGAGGCCAATAAGATTGTCAGATTTATTGGATTAATCGTAATGCTAGCAAGCAAGAATTTCAATAGCATTAGGCTGTTGAGGATTTTCAGAAGAACGAACGGTATTACGAAGACTTTTGTGAAATACATGAATCAACTGGGGATGAGCGGATACTCGGTAAGTGCAAGAATTATCCGTAGGGGTATTCAGGTGACAAAGTACAGCAAGGCACTAAGCTCAAAGGATTCTCAGAACAACGGAGAGTATTTCGGGACATCTTGTAATAACAAGATCAACGGGGAATGATTGTATGAATGGCAAGTGTATGCAGTTTTCATAGGGGTTGACGGTGGACGGAAATCGCAAATGCAATGTCACAAAGACTCGAGAGAACATCGTAGAGTAACTTCGGAATCTTCTAGTGCATCAGGCGATCATCTAAAGTGAGGGGCTCTTCGGGAGAAGTAATATCTAGAACATAAAGTTAGTTTTGTTTTTAGCAAAATCACTTAACCCGAATAGAAGAGAGCTCAGATTCCCAGAGTATAGACGAGGAGTAAAAGATCCTAATACCACCCAATGGCGACGTGGGCCCGTAAGGCACACAGCCATGTTAGTAAAAGTTTTTGCAATGTCTAGACTCGACTTCGGCCAAGGAGTGTGGAAGGGGGATTCCTACAAGCAGTCGGCTCTGATACCAACTTGTGACGCCCCCGATTCAATCGTACACTAATCATGCATGCAAATGTGTACGATCAAGATCAGGGACTCACGGGAAGATATCACAACACAACTCTAAAACATAAATAAGTCATACAAGCATCATAATACAAGCCAGGGGCCTCGAGGGCTCGAATACAAGTGCTCGATCATAGACGAGTCAGCGCAAGCAACAATATCTGAGTACAGACATAAGTTAAACAAGTTGCCATAAGATGGCTAGCACAAACTGGGATACAGATCGAAAGAGGCGCAGGCCTCCTGCCTGGGATCCTCCTAACTACTCCTGGTCGTCGTCAGCGGGCTGCACGTAGTAGTAGGCACCTCCGGTGTAGTAGGAGTCGTTGTCAACGGTGGCGCCTGGCTCCTGGACTCCATCGTCTAGTCGCAGCAATCGGGTATAGAAAAGGGAAAAGGGGGAACAAGGCAACCATGAGTACTCATCCAAAGTACTCGCAAGCAAGGAGCTACACTACATATGCATGTATATATGTGTAAAGGGCCATATCAGTGGACTGAACTGCAGAATGCCAGAATAAGAGGGGGATAGCTAATCATGTCGAAGACTACGCTTCTGGCAGCCTCCATCTTGCAGCATGTAGAAGAGAGTATACTAAAGTCCTCCAAGTAGCATCGCATAGCATAAACCTACCTGGCAATTCCCTCCTCGTCGCCCTGTTAGAGAGCGATCACCGGGTTGTATCTGGCACTTGGAAGGGCGTGTTTTATTAAGTATCCGCTTCTAGTTGTCATAAGGTCAAGGTACAACTCCAAGTCGTCCTGTTACCGAAGATCACGGCTATACGAAGAGATTAACTTCCCTGTAGGGGTGAACCACATAAGCCAACACGCTTGATCCCATTTGGCCGGACACACTTTCCTGGGTCATGCCCGGCCTCGGAAGATCAACACGTCGCAGCCCCACCTAGGCACAACAAAGAGGTCAGCACGCCGGTCTACATCCTATGGCGCAGGGGTCTGGGCCCATCGCCCATTGCACACCTGCACGTTGCGAGGGTGGCCGAAAGCAGGCCTAGCAACCTCCAGTACAACGGAAGTCACGTTATGCGGTCCAATCTGGCGCGCGCCGCTCAGTCGCTGATGTCACGAAGTGCTTCGGCTGATACCACGACACCGAGTGCCCATATCTTTCCCGCGTAGTTGGTTAGTGCGTATAGGCCAGTAGCCAGACTCAGATCAAATACCAAGATCTCGTTAAGCGTGTTAAGTATCCGCGAACGCCGAACAGGGCCAGGCCCACCTCTCACCCAGGTAGTCTCAACCTGGCCTGTCGCTCCACCACAAAGATCCACCCAGAGGGCCGTCGGGACAAAGGTCCTTTCAGCCCCCAAATCGTGAATCACTCGCGAGTACTCCTCGAGCCGACCCGACTTTAGTCACCACATGTATCATGTATAAAGTATAGTATATACCCGTGATCACCTCCCGAGTGATCACGGCCCGATAGTATAGCACAGCAGACGGACAAGAATGTAGGGCCACTGATGGAAAACTAGCACCCTATACTAGGCATGTAGGATTGCACGTAATGGTAACAACAGTAGTAGCAAAGACAGGCTATGCAGCAGAGTAGGATAACGGAAAGCAGTAACAGGTTACACTACTCTAATGCAAGCAGTAGAGAGTAGAGTAGGCGATATTTGGTGATCAAGGGGGGCTTGACTGGTTGTTCTGGCAAGAGGGAGGGGTCGTCAACTCCGTAGTCGTACTGGGTAGCAGCGGCGTCGGTCTCGGTGTCTAGCGAGAGAAGAGGGGGAAGAAACAATAAATATTTAAGCAAACAGATGCATAGCGATGCATGACATGACAAGTATCGGTGCTTGGGGTGCCCTAACGCGGTATGAGGTGATACCGATGAAGGGGGGAAACATCCGGGAAAGTATCCCCGGTGTTTCGCATTTTCGGGCAGAGGAGCCAGAGGGGGAAAGTTGCGAGTTTGATATGTTAGGGGTGTGTGGCGCACGAACGGGCTGCTTATCCGGGTTTGTCTCGTCGTTCTGAGCAACTTTCATGTTGAAAATATTTTAATCCGAGTTACGGATTAAAAGATATGATTTTCTAAAGATTTTATTAATTTCTGGAATTTAATTAATTATTTAAATTAATTCGAAAATGGATTTATGACATCAGCATGATGTCATGCTGACGTCAGCAGTCAACAGGGTTGACTGGTCAACCTGACCAGTGGGTCCCAGTGGTCAGTGACACATTTTAATTAAACATATTTATTAACCTAATCAGGATTAATTAGTTTAATTAATCAAAATTAGTCAATTTAATCAGAATTAATTAAGTTAATTAATTAATTATTTTATTATTAACTATATATATTTTTAATTCTTTTTTTTAAATGGTCTGGGGCGTGGGCCCCATATGTCATAGGGCCAGGGGGCTTAACGGGCGCTGGGTACGGGTAACGGGCGGGCGATCCCGCTCGAACGGGCACGGGCGATGGGGCGCGCCAGGGCGCCAGCGATGGTTGCGGGAGATGGCAGCGGGGGTGCGCGGCCGGCGGCCACGGCGCGGTTGCGGGGGCGGCAAGAGGAGGAGCAGCGCGCGGCGTGTGCAGGCGCGTCGCGCGGGCGTGGACGGGACGCGACATAGGCGGGCAGAGGCGGCCAGCGGGCGAGGTGGAGCAGCGGGCAGGGGCGGCGGCCGGCAGAGGCCGCGGGGCGATGTGGTTCGCGCGCGGCAAACCGCGACGGTCGTGGCCACGCAGAGGCGGAGTAGCCGCGGTGAGCGCGATGGGGAGCGGAGGAAGTGGGCGGAGGGAGCCCGAGCGGCGCCAGGCAGGGGGCGGCGACGTGCGCGGCATAGTAGCGCGCGATGTGTGCGTGTGGCCACGGCGAGCGGAGCGGCAGAACCCCGGTGAGGAGCGGCGGGGTGCGGGCTAGGCGCGACGCGGGGACAGGGGAAGGAGAGGAGGGCGAGGCGCATGCTCACTGGGGCCGTAGGGGGAATTGCAGTGGGGGTCGACGGGGACGTGGGGGACGACACGGCGGAGAGGGGCAAGCCGGCGAGGGAGCGCCGGCGACGGGCGGCGGGGCGGCGCCTTGTCCAGCGGTGGGGCGCGAGGCGAACGCCCCCGATCCCTGATCTGGATCGGGGAGGGAGAGGGAACCGTGCGGGAGGAGTGGGGAGTGGATAGGGTTTCGGTTGACCAGGGATGGGGTTATGGGGGAGTGGGGTGGCCGGTTGGGCCTGTTTGGGCCTGCCCAGTGGGGGTTTTTCTCTTTTTTTTTGTTTTCTGTTTGTCTGTTCTTTTTTTTGTATTTTCTTTCGTTTATTTATTTTCTTTTCTGTTTTATATCATTTTAATTTATCTAGGAATTTTATAAAAATGTGTTTATTACACCATATTTACTTAAGCAAAATATGGCACTGTCCGAACATTTTTGTTTCAACTTTTAAAAACTTTTGTTGTTTGCCAATTTTTTTGAATTGATTTTTGAATCGGTTTGAACTAATGGAAGTTTAGCAATAGTAATCAAAGATGACTTGGCATCATTAGGAGAGTTTTACTGTAGCCTAATTACCCGGGCGTCACAGCAGAGCTGGAGAGTGGTGATGTGGAGTTGGATAAGATTCAGTTCTTGGGGCTCAGCCGGACACGGGGAATGGGCGTCGGAGATCATAGATTAGGTTAATTAATTATACCTCCAGAGCTGGACGAGCACCATTTTTTAGTTGAAGAATGTCTGAAATGTAATGAAATCTGGCATGTTTATATGAAATCTGGCTGTGTTTGAACAAATTTTAGTCCGGTTATTTTGAATTGTGGTATCAGTGGCATTAGATGAACATGCAAAACAATACATACTAGCATTATTTTAAGGACGAACAGTGATCACCTCGTTTGTCGTAGTTTCACATGTACAAAAAGTTTGAGCAGCTTTTTAGCGTGGATGTACATTGCAGTCATACTCACAGGTCTGGCAATTCATGAACATTCACAACAATCGATCAATGATTATGCATTTCAATGATTCACACGTCAGAGCCAATATTTACTTCACAATTAAATACACAAATAAAGAAAAAATGATCGATGCTGCTGATGGCAAAGGGTGTCCCATTCCAAAATATCAAATGCATGTCTTCTTGCTAACATCAATGAGCAAAATTTAACAAGGTTTTATCATTCCAAAATATCAAATGCATGTGTTCTTGCGGTCATCAATGAGCAAACTTTGAGAAGGTTTTCCCATTCCAAAATATCAAATGCCTATGATTATGGAATGAGGGGGCATCAGTTTGCACGTTGACATGTGACCTCATGCTAAATAAACCAGATGTTCTTTTTGTGCAGTTCCACTAAAATCAACCAACTTCGTGCGTAGCTTGTAGGATTTCGCCTTTATATTTTGCAACGCCTTGAACACATCGGCAACTCCTTTCTTGTAGCTAGTTTTGTGACTCAAGGTGGCAATGAATGATTCGAGAATCATTCGACGTATTGTGCATGATGAAGTATTATGGAGGGCACGAACCATCAGAACATTTTGTGTAGTTCCAGTGAAATCAAGCTGAGCATCCGTGTTTGCAGAAATACAGAAAAAGTGATTAGTATGAAGAAAACTGCATTTAAATTCAGAGATGATTGGTTATGAATTCACATTATTGGATAGTGTTTTCGTTAATATTACATAACCAGGACTTCACACTTTAAAGTTTAAACATGCACCTACATGATCCATATAGAACACACATTTAAAAAAATGGAACTCACCAGAAAGAATTCCAGAACAATGTTGTACTTGCACACCGCAACAACAAAGATGGGGATCTCTAAGTCCTTCTGAGATGAACTTAGCTTGGTCTCGTGGGCGGTAACGTAACCATCCTCCAACTGCTTCTTCTGATAAGAAGATAGACTAGCCTTCTTCTTCCTTACATAATCAGAACTAGGCACTTCACGTACTCCATGTTCTTCTTCAGCGGAGGAAGATTATGCTATGCAAACTCAATAGAACAACTAAATGCTAGCATCCCTATTTTCTCACAAAAAAGAAGAAGGAATATTTAAAACATGCCATTACATTAACAATGGGACTGACTGATGAAATGTATAGCCGCAAAGAGATGCATTTTCATTATCCTCATGGGAAATGATATGATAACAATGGGATTGACTGATGAAATTTATTATGACTTCATTTTATCAGTGGCTATAACAGTGCCTCAATTTATTAGCAGCCTTAGATTAACATGCGAAACAATAACACTTTCTCATGACAGTAGCTAAACAGTAGTACAATACCAGTAGAGATGACAAAGTTCCATCGTATGGATGAAGGCCGTGGGCCGGTACCAACCTTCGTCAGGAGGCTTCGCAGACTTGCACCATATAGATGAAGCACTTGACTGGAAGCTATCTGTTAGTATCTTCTTGTGTAGTTCCACTAAAATTTGTGTTATCTGCAAGCACGATCCCTGTTTACAGAAGTAGAAATGAGGTGAAATCTTAGATAGACAATTGCATATTACATTAAGAGTGTAATCAAATCACATTGCCTAAATAGTAGCAAAACATTGGCTCATTACATGAGTGGCAATAAATAAAATGCAAAAGAATATCATTACTTGTGTGATCACAGTTCCAGTGCTTCATTACAACACCAAGATTTGATTTTTGTTCTTCTTCCACTTGTTCTTCCCCTTCATCACTTGGTTCAATAACAAACAAGCTTGGCCTTCAATGTAAGATTTGTCATGTCAATTAGGGAGCACAAGTATAGCACTAAATAACATCATTAATTTTCTGATGACTAGTTGATGAAACTTATAGTAACAAAGAGAAGCATTTTCATTATCCTCGTTTTATCAGTGGCTCTAACGGTGGAACAACGATGCCTTAATTTATTAGTGACATTAGATTAACATGTGACTTTAGATTAACATGGAAAACAATAGCACTTTCTCATGAAAGTAGCTAAACATTAGCACAACACCAATAGAGACAAGAAAGCTCAATCATATGGATGAAAGTCGTGGGCTGATGCCAACCTTTATTAGGAGGCTTATTGCATACAACATATAGATGAAGCACTTCTTCGGAGCCATCCGTGATTATCTATTGTGGTTGTCATGCTTACCCTTTATTCCTGGATTAGTTTAATGTCTCCAGCATCTTCTTGTGTAGTTCCACTAAAATATATATTATCTTTAAACAAGATCTCTATTTGCAGAAGTAGAGATAATTGCATATTACATTAAGATTGACATCAAATCACAGTGGCAAAACAATGGCTTTTTCCATGAGTAGAAATAAATCAAAATGCAAAACAATATCATTACTTGTGCCATCACAGTTCTACTGCTTCATTACAACACCAGGATTTGATTTTTGTTCTTCTGCTGCTTGTTATTCCCCTTCATCACTTGGTTCAAAACACACAAGCTTCGCATTCAATGTAAGATTTGGCATGTCAATTATGGAGCACAAGTATAACACTAAACAACAACATTAATTTTCTGATGATAGTAGCAAAATAGAGGCAAACAGTTGTGAAATATCATTATCTTACCTCAATGGGATATTACAGTGCACATACAAATAGGAAGTTTGATGTCCTTTTGTGTAGTTCACTAAAATCAAGCAACATTACCGTATAAGTAGCACAACATGTGAAAGCGCACTGCAATCATGTGGAAGAAGGCCGGTAATGACCTCTCATAATGCAGAATTCAAACAACTCACACGGAAGATCTAAAACAAATTTGCGAACACGGATATGAAGTCTCATCTCATTTTGTGCAGCCCCACTAAAATCAAGCAATCAAGCAACATTATTGGTGTGACACTTTAGTAGAACTGCACAAAACACTCTTAAAACAGAAGTGTTTTGTGCAGTGCACCAAAAGGTCGCAATAGCAATAAGGTCAAGCAGATATCCCTGTTTGTGCAGAGGTACAAAGGAAACAATTACTAGCCAATAACGGTGGATGACACATACGCCCACCAAAAGAAGCATCTAACTTATCTAAATGGGGAAGAAAGTGGGACAGTAGCATTTATCAAACAGTGGCATTGATTCATATTAACAGAAAGATTATATTAACAATAACATTCGTTAAACATGTAATTTGCTTTTAACTATGGTATTGCTTCAAGTTTCTAGCAGCATTATTAGATTAACCACAACTAAACAGTTGTATGGGACAGTGGACGCACCAACACCATGTGCATCCACTAATGTACAAAGTGGTGATCCAGAGTCTGTTGCAACAAAGAACCAAGGAGCATATCTGTGTTGGTCCCATTTTTGTTCTCTTTAGACACCTTTCCTTATGCTAAGGCAGCAAATCAAGTCATGTTCAAACTCTACGGCCTTGTCCCCTCCCCCTAGTTTCTTTCCTTTTTCAACAAAGAAACACCAGTTCCTTACAGATGTGTGTAATGCGTTTATCATTTTTCCCTTTCCGACCAACAGAGCGGTTGGATAGTCAGTCTGTACTACTTTCCCCCTTCATTTCCTTTTGAACCACGTTCTAGATTCATGCTAATGTGACAAAGACGTGAATGCCAAACCTCAGATTCGTTCATGCTAGAATGAATATTGTTCATGACTTTATTACAGAAATCCGCTAGGGAAAGGCAAAACAAACCTCCGCAATCATACCCTTTTCCAACAAATAGTCCATATCTGAACACGACTACTTTTATTGGACTCGAATACTAACTTACAATCTTCTTTACATAGAAGGGAGCCACTTACGAGATTTTTCTCGATGGCGGGGACATGGTGCACATTCTTCAGTTGCACGATCTTTGAAGTAAATTTAGATTTACCATGCCAACATCTTGAACAGAAGCATGTGAGCCATTCCCCGTCAAGACGGAGCAATCCTGTGTGACCTCGTAAGAAGGGAACAAAGGCATATCAACACACACACATAAATATTTGCACCTGTGTCAATCCACCAATCAATGGACTGACAAACTGTCCCGTTCACGTGCGAGTCATTTGCTCTGGTATTTTGCTTGAGAGAATTCACGTCTCAAGTGCTTGAGAGAGTAGCAAAGTTCCTCCAAGGAGGGAGTTTAGCAATAATGCATCATGTGACAAACTTAGCTCCGGTCACACTCAGAACGACTCCCACAAAGACAGTGGTGGCCTCCCTAAGCGCCTTCTTCGTTCGAGACACAAGGTGGCCTTTGTTTGCAAACGCTTAAAATACGTACACGTAAACGGGACGGGTTTCAATGTTGCAACAAAGCCTTGAATTGAAAAGTGCCTCGTGGCAGTGGGAGGCGAAGGAGGAGTGTGTGTACCACTCCTCTTCTCAAGCTCCCAATGGCTAGTGGAAGAACAACATTTATGAAAAGGGTGTCAACTCTCCTTAACTTGTGAGATGGTACTAAACTTTTCATCACTTGTCATGCACCTACGTGGGCCTTATAGATTAATCAGGAACTATCGTCTTATATGGGTCAAAGCCCATCTACAGTTCCACACAATCTCTACTTTTAGGGACATATGCTCTCTAGAGGACATGTGATGGTTGCAGGGAGAAGAGAGAAAGACATGTTATTTGTCATCAATACATGATCAAAAACAGAACAACACATCAGGTTTCTATTTTTTTTTTTCATGGCAACGCATTTAACGAGCAGTCAAGTCATTCCAAAAGTGCTTACATCCCCGTCGGGGCAAGTGATAACTCATGGACGGATACTGACTGCTCGACATGGCGAGTGCAGGCACGGCACACCGTATGCCCGACGCCTCTCGCGAGCGGGCCGGCCAAACTCGTGGCGTCGCGCGGCACGAAAACTGGCTCGGCCACAAGGGTCGCCGTTTCGCTGTCTACGGGAACCACGTCGCGCTCGCGCCGGCACCAGATTCGGCACACGGCCAGCATCCCACCACCATGTTCCACCGTCAGGCCAGCACAGCACCCACTGTCAGCAGGCCACGGCTTGCCAACCCGCCCCCGCCGTGCAGCCGTGCTAGGCTAAAGCTAAACCGCGTCCACCCCACGCGGCTGAGGCAACGCACCACCTGCCGCCGCGCCATTTTATCACCCGGCCGCCTCGCCTCGCCTCCCACCTTTTCCACTACCCCGCTGCCGTTACCACTCCGCGAGACCAAAGCCGATTAGAGCCGTTGCTCCAGGAACGCAGCTCGCCACGCGACAGCTCGCTAGCCCGTCGTACCTCGTGGGCGCCATGGCCGGCTCGCGGCGCGACGCGGACCGGAAGGAGAAGGCCCCGCCGGCGGCGCCGCCGCAGCAGCAGCCGGGGCGCGAGGAGGAGAGGGAGTGGGTGCCGTGGATCGTGCCGGTCTTCGTGGCCGCCAACGTCGCCCTGTTCGCCGTGGCGATGTACGTCAACAACTGCCCCGCGCACGGGCGCGGCGGCCGCGGCGGCAGGAAGTGCGTCGGCGCGGGGTTCCTCCGCCGCTTCGCCTTCCAGCCGCTCAGCCAGAACCCGCTCCTCGGGCCCTCCTCCGCCACGTGAGTAATCAATCCATCCATCTCGTCTCTCCAACAATTCGGTTCTCGCCGCTTCGATTCCTTGGATTCAACGAGAGATTTGCCATGTCTTACGCTTCCGGGCACATACTGTCGTCTCCAGATTGCAGAAGCTGGGCGCGCTCGTGTGGGACAAGGTGGTGCACGAGCACCAGGGGTGGAGACTCGTGACCTGCATCTGGCTCCACGCCGGCGTCGTCCACCTGCTCGCCAACATGCTCAGCCTCGTGCTCGTCGGGCTCAGGCTCGAGCAGCAGTTCGGATTCGGTACGCGCAGCGCGGCCTTCTTCCCCGGAACTGAGAACTGACATTCCCATTACCTGAACATTCTGAACTGGTACATTATTCCCGTCAATTTCGTTTTCAGTGAGAGTCGGCGTCATCTACCTCGTGTCCGGCGTCGGGGGCAGCGTGATGTCGTCCCTGTTCATCAGAGACAACATCTCCGTGGGCGCCTCCGGTGCCCTCTTCGGGCTCCTCGGAGCCATGCTGTCAGAGCTCTTCACCAACTGGACCATCTACACCAACAAGGTGGGTGCATCCCCAAACAATTCTGCAACCGTAGCAGCACCGGCAAGAGTTCGTTCTGAAATTACGAGTTTCTGACACTGTCGACGTGGCCGGAATGCGTACAGGCGGCGGCGCTGATGACGCTGCTGTTCGTGATCGCGGTCAACCTGGCGATCGGCATCCTGCCGCACGTGGACAACTTCGCGCACATCGGGGGGTTCCTCACGGGGTTCCTGCTCGGCTTCGTGCTTCTCATGCGCCCACACTACGGCTGGGCGCAGCGCTACGTGCTGCCGTCCTCCGTCAAGGACGTCGGCCGGAAGTTCCTGGCCTACCAGTGGGCTCTGCTCGCCGTGGCCTCGGTCCTGGTCGTCGTCGGGTAAGCAAAGCGGCAACGACATCTTTCTTGTTGAGTTGAGTTTAGGTGGGCTCTCGACCTCCGGTTGACTGATGCTGTATTGCTGTTGTCCTGCGCAGGCTGGCGGTTGGGATGGCGATGCTCTTCCAAGGGGTGAACGGCAACGAGCACTGCCAGTGGTGCCACTACCTCAGCTGCGTGCCGACCGCCAGATGGAGCTGCGGGAAGTGAAATGGGAGCAAGCAACTTCATGGACCTCCATATTACTTTGTTCTTTTCCGCACAGGCATTTTGATGCGCAGATGCTGTATATACGAGTACTTGCTCCATAACTGATAACACCCCGGGGTTTACTCAATGATTGTCTCATTCGGTTGTTGGATTTGAAAAGGGGGGAATATCTTGAATCTTACACCTGCATGTGCCTGACAGCGCGGCTGCCTTTTAAATTTGTGTGCCACACAGATCAATCTTATACTACTACAAGTTTGCCAATGATTATCAGGTACAGCTTTGAGATTCCACAAAGCCAAGACAAAAACTGGTCGGTGCAGATTAAAGAAATGACTTCATGTAGGAAATGATTTAATTTTTTTATGCACCGAAAGCAAGCGTTAATGAATTACTATTTCACATCCCGCCAAAAAAAATTGAATTACTATTTCACAACCAAAGCGAACCGCACACAAACAACACAGGCCTGCAAACAAACAACATTGCCCAGAGATCAAACAAGATAATCCAAAATGAATGCCAGCCACAGGGTCTCCGCAAAAGACGGGCAGGATCCTCTGCAGTACTGTATGGTGCAGTACTGTCACTGCCATGTGGGACCCAGCCCCATATGTCATCCGCACTACAGCACCATACGGTACTGCAGAGGATCTCAATCCGAATTATATCATCTCTGTGTGCTCAAAAACATACTACTTAAATCTAGTGTCTTAGCTTCAATATGGAAAATCATGACATGAAACACTTGAATATGGCACAAATCATCATTAAAATCTCTCAATGCACCCCAGGTCGAAGCCAAGGAGAACTTGTTTTCACACCTTTCTTTCTGCTGCCTTCTGGCTGAACTCGTGCTTCAGAAGGTTCGCCCTCAGAAGCATGGACTTGACATCCCTCTCAAACTCATTGCCAGTCTGCAGTGCACGCTGGAAAGTTCCGTTCCTTTGGTCGGCGTGGCTTGCGTATAGAATCTTGTTGTGCGAGTCGATACGAGCCTGCATATAAATTAAAGAAACGACAAGATCACCAAATTAGCCCTGCAGGTGTTCCAATACATGTTAAGGAATCTTTGTTAGGTACCTGTATTTTGTTATCAGTGATAAGCGCTGCCAGCTCTTTCTCTAGCAGGGACACGGAGGTCTGGAAGGCAACAGCCATCAAGTTGAGATCAACAGATATGAATGGGAAAGTGTACTGTATGATGGCTTTGTGTCGAATGTCCTTGTACAGAGTTTCTATATGCCCATGCAAATGCATATCCAGCAGCAGGTTTGACTTCAGCTTCTCAAGATATCCCAGACATGACCCATAGCGGCTGGTATTAATTGTGATTAGTTAATAAAAAACGTGTGGGCAAGAAAACAAACCAATCAAAGGGGCTTCTTGAATCAGGAAACAAACCAATCGTTCCAAATGAGAGGCCTCATTTGGAACTGCAGAGGGGTGGGCAAGAAAGGAATGGCCACCTGCCTCTCTGACATTATTAGTGACCATTCCATTGACTTCCTGGGCTTGCAAGAGACTTTGAAGAGAGATTTCCCTCCTAAGTCTATCAGGAAATTTAACCCTTATGGCAATTTCCATTGGGAATGGGCACCTGCTGTAGGTAGATCTGGTGGTATCCTTTGTGGCATTCGCATCAACAACCTGGAGTTGTTGAGGTGTATCAAAGGCAAATACATCTTGCAGATGAATGTTAGGGATATTAAAACTAAAGTTGCCTGGAGCTTCTTGGTGGTTTATGGCTCGGCTCATGAGGAACTTAGGGAGGACTTCCTGAGGGAATTAGCTTTTTTCTGCCATAACACAGATTTGCCCTACATTGTAGGGGGGGATTTTAATGTCCTTAGACACAATGGGGAGAAGAACAAGAAAATGCAGCACTCTAAATCTACAGACTTGTTCAATGCCATTATTAATACCCTGGGTCTTAGAGAAATGCATATGAGTGGAGGCCAATACACTTGGACTAATAATCAGTCGCATCCTACTCTTGAGAAACTTGATAGAGTGCTCATCTCTGATTCCTGGGAAAATTTATTTCCTCTGGCATCTTTGAGGAAGTTAGTCAGAGAGCTCTCTGACCACAACCCCCTTCTTTTGTACACTGATGAGGAAAAGAGAGAGCCCTCCATGACTCGGGAATTTCGTTTTGATCTTTCATGGTTGAAAGATGACAGGTTCCTCGACCTGGTTTCTAAAATTTGGAATAGGAAAGTTGCAGCCTCTGACCCCATTGATATCCTGAATATTAAACTTAAGAGATTTAAGTCGTACTTCAAAGGATGGGGCTCGAACAAATTTGGTCATGCCAAAAAGCGTAAAGAAGAATTGAGAATCGAACTGGAAATGCTGGAGGAGGCAGAAGAGGAGGGCCCTCTGCCTCCCGAGCTTTATGGTAGAAAGGTGGATGTACAGGTGGAGCTTTGCGAATTGTTAGCTGCAGAGGAAATTTACCGGCTGCAACAATCTCATGAGCGCTGGCTCTTGAGAGGGGACCGTAATACAGATTATTTTCATAAAATAGCCAATGGCCGTAAACGGAAAAACACAATCCATGCCCTCAAATGCGGTGAGGTCAAGATTGAGGGCACAGACAACCTGCTGGCCCATGCCACTAACTTTTATAAAGACCTATTCGGCCCAGCACCTGGTAATCAGCTTCACCTTGATCCTGATACTTGGGCAGACGATGAGAAACTATCTGCGGATGATAACGCTGACCTTATCAGAGAGTTCTCTGAAGAAGAGGTCAAAGATGCCTTATTTGACATGGAGGTCAACAGAGCCCCCGGCCCGGATAACATTCCGGCTGAATTTTATCAGTGCTGTTGGGATATAGTTAAGGTTGATATTATGCGTATCTTTGATAGCTTCCATAAAGGTACCTTGGATGTACAGCGCCTTAACTATGGTATTATTACTCTGCTGCCCAAGATATCTGGAGCTGACCGTATTCAACAATTTCGTCCCATCTGTTTACTTCGTTGTCCATACAAACTCATCACAAAGGTTATGGACAGAAGGGTTGCTAGATATGCCAATACTCTTATTAGTCCTACTCAAAATGCTTTTGTGAAGGGCAGGAGCATCATGGATGGGGTGCTGGCCCTTCATGAACTTCTCAACTATACTCATGTTAAGAAAAGGGTCGGGGTAGTTCTCAAACTTGATTTTGAGAAAGCATACAATAAGGTTAACTGGGATTTCCTATTGGAATGCCATAAGCTTCGGGGTTTTGACCAGAAATGGTGCGGTTGGGTTGAGCAAATCCTCCGCAATGGCACGGTTAGCATTAAACTCAATAATTGTGTGGGGCCGTACTTCCAAAGTGCTAAGGGGATACGGCAGGGCGATCCCCACTCACCTTTCCTTTTCAACCTTGCTGTGGAGTGCCTAACTAAGATGATTAAAAATGCCCAGAAAAATATGATTGTGGGTTTGGCCCCTGACTTGATCCCTAATGGGGTCGCGGTTCTGCAATATGCGGATGACACGATTATCTGTTTAGAGCACGATCTGGAGAAGGCTGTAAACCTAAAGCTACTCCTGTATATGTTCGAAATGATGTCTGGGTTAAAAGTTAACTTCCACAAGAGTGAAATCTTAACTGTGGGGGGCGATGATCATATTAATAAAGCTTATGCAGATCTCTTTAACTGTGATATTGGGCACTTTCCTCTTAAGTACTTAGGGATGCCTGTGAGCTTTACTGCCCTTCGGAACTCGGACTGGGAGTTCATCATGGACAAATACTTGATCAGGTTCGATGCTTGGGTTGGTAACGCTGCTTCTATGGGAGGGAGACACACCCTTCTGGACTCGGTGGTCACCCAACTATCTCTCTACCACATGTCAATGTGGCTGATGAATAAGACCTTTGTGGAAAAGTTGGATAAACATAGGAGGAGATTTTACTGGCAGGGTGCCAATAAAAAACGTCGATATCATTTGGTTCGATGGAGCAGAATTTGTAGGTCCAAAGAGAAAGGTGGACTGGGTATTAAAGACCTACACAAACAAAACATCAGTCTTATGCTTAAATGGTGGTGGAAATTGGATACCCAACATGGGATCTGGCAAGATGTTGTGAAAGCTCGCTACTTAAGAAATCAGACAGTTGCGACTGTTGAGGCCCGTTTCAATGACTCACCTTGCTGGAAAAATCTCTTGAAAATCAAGGATCTGTATATGATTGGTAGGAGAATCCATACGGGATCTGGTGATTTGGCACGATTATGGAAGGACTCCATCAACGGGCTGACTCCGTTCATGGACCAGTATCCTAGGCTCTACAACATCTGCGTGGCACAGAATTACACGCTGGATAAACTGGAGAATGTGGTCTGTGCTGACTTTTTCCGAAGAAGATTGGATGATGATTTAACAAAACAATGGCTGTCTCTACAGAGCTCTGTTCGTAGGCTGAATTTGTCCGGAGACAAAGATTCCGTGTACTGGGGTTTGAACAAGTCAGGTAAATTCACTACCAAGTCCATGTACAAATGGTTGGAGCGACCACTTAGTGGATGCGCATATAAGTGGATTTGGAAAGCTAAACTTCCTCTTAAAATACAAATCTTCCTTTGGCAACTTACTCAAGATGCGGTGCTTACCAGGCATGTGATGCGCCAGCGAAAGTGGCAAGGGAACCCTGTGTGTTCTTTTTGTCATCAGATTGAAACATCCCAACATTTATTCTTTGGTTGCTCTGTAGCCAAGGTTGTCTGGCGATCGATTGGGGTCACGCTTGGGACAGATCTGTGCCCTAGTAATTACTGGCAATTTTTTGTCTGGTGTTACTCTTCCTTACCTGGATACGAACACTTCTATACTGTGGCGCTTGGGGCGGTCACTTGGGCCATCTGGCTGGCTCGTAATAGAGCTACTTTTGAGAAAAAAATGATCAAATCTCCTTTTGAGATCGTCTTTACGGCAGTGTCTTTTCTCTTATATTGGGCAGGTTTGCAGGCGGGAGAAGACATCAAGCAACTTCGAGCGGGTGCTGAGATGATTCGCAACGGGACCATGCTGCTGATGAGGGCCTGCGATGCGTCCAACAAGTGATGTGCAGCGCTGGTTTCGGCTTCGTTTTCCTTATCTGCGACAACTTCACTGAAGATCTCCTGTGGTGGTTGCTTTGTTGCTAAGACTATATTAGCTCCGCTTTGTGATGCTGTGTGAGATCGTCCAAACTCTGCTTTTGTAATAGGGCTAGTCTTACTTTGGTGCTGCTTAGGTTTTCGCCCCATAGCACTCGTTTCGATGGCGGGCGAGTGTGGTGGGTTTCCTAGCAGTGCATTGAACTCGCTCTCCCCTTCTCCCTGTTCTTGGACTTTCCGTCGAACTTTGTATTTCCGTTCTAAGTAATGGAAAGGGGGTTTGCCCGGTTCAAAAAAATAAAAAACGTGTGTAAAGAATAAAAATGTATGTTTATGAAGTAAAAAGGCATGACGTTGTAACATAAAAAACAAAGGAATTAATAATCTACTGCACAAATGCATAAACAACATCATCTGGTAGAAGGTTCAACACATCTCATAATAAATCCAGCTACAATATGAGAATCCAGGTGAATATATAGACAACTGAGGAAACTATTCCTTATTAGACAACAACAACCAAAATGTGACAGGTATTTGTTGGTTCAGTTGTTATAGTTTATCCACCAGTCGATGACCACATCGTATCAGTGCCAGTGACAAGCAAGGAAAGCAACTGCTGTCTTATTAGATGTGGAAGGAATGACAGCATGACCTCTCTTTTCAAATTCATAATTCTGCCATGAAGTTATGGTATGGCATCCACTGTAAAGAGTGGGCAACAGGGTTTGAGCATGGGTGCACAGGGTGCTCGACGGCATGCCCAGCTAACCGAGGCAACTGCTTGGCCCAGAACGTGGCCTTTGAGATGTCTCACCGAAAATCATTTCAAATTTATTTTACCTGACTAATGAACAACTGAAGTATGTTCTCTTTCAAGTTAAAAAAACTCATCACTTACAAATGATAGGATGACAAGTCAATTGACAATCAGAAACGGCCAGAGCATGTTAACAAAAGATACATCATCAATTATATCATTGGCTTCACAAATAATTGAAGATTTAAAACACCAACGAACAGGAATGCCCAGAAGTGGCTTGGTACTTATCTATTTGGAAGAAATTTATCATCTGGATAATGCCGCTTTGAGCTCCAGGCTAAGATAACTATTTTGGGTCCCCGAACTTCCATTTTTGTGCCAAATTTTGTCCAGATAAAATGTCAATTTAAGCAAAATTTTATGCACAATGTGTGGAACTAGACCACCTGCCTATGATGCAAAGAACATTTTTTAAGGCAAGGTGCAAACTGGGACCAAAATGATCCTTTGAAAATCTTTCAGGGCCTAACAAGGAACTGGGAGTGTACAAAACTTTACCCTGTTTGAAATACTGCACCAACTGTATACTACTAAAACAATGTGAATGAGCTATAAATTATCCTGCTGCTGACATCACGATCCCTCTAAACAAGTAAAACAACACTCATTAAGCAACCGTACATTTCATATGCTTAATTCACCGAAAGATACCCATCTGTTATGTAGAAGACCAGAACTCCTACCATATTGTATCATAATACTCTTTGCTATAGGACCAATAGATTAAAAAAGAACTTCATCCCGCAGAAAAATATGCAGTTCAATAAAGCATTAAGGGGGGAAATTAATTGCAGCACTTGCATCCTAGATTCCTAGTACCTTGCATAAAAATCATTTACCAGCTCCCTTACTTCAGGCACTAACTCCAAAAGGTTGCTAAAATTGTAGTTGTCAATAACTTTGCTCTGTATCAAATGAGGAAATTAATCTGGTTTAGACAGAACAATTACCATAAAACATCCATGTGAAGGGAAAAATTAGTTCAGGCAAAGACGAACCTTCAGCTCTGAGCGATCAAAAGAAGCAAGCGCGCATAGTGCACCATAGACAGCAACATCTTGTGGAGCTATAACTTCAGAATAGTTGCTCCTTAGCTCTGATCCCGTCTCTATAAACTTCAGAAGGGGGCACACTTTTAATTCCCGCAGTCAACTTAACAGTTCTGTTACTATTATCAATCGTCCATCATAAGTGCGATTATTAAATAACTAACTGAACCATAAAAAATGGCATCTTTGTTATGTGGTTCTTCACAAAAGAAAAAAGTTGGTAGATACCAACTATTGGGCTTTACGTCCAGCCCGAAGTAGAAATTGATATATCTATAGCATAATGAGTTTTGTCAGGAGAAAAGGATGAGGGAATACATATTTACTCAGTTTCGTATATAAATTATCCAGATTTCCTGAAAAAGGAGTAAACAAACTGACAAACATAGCAGATGTACCCTAGACTAATAAAGTTACGGGATCCCTTTATTTGTTTCATTTCCTTACTTCTAATAAACCACAGGTTACAACAATATCACTGCCGAAATCTCCAATAGCACAACGGTTGCAATTTTAAAACGCATCAGCTATTCGAGCCAATGTAGTGGAACAGTACAAAGTTCCAACATATTAAATGTGCATGCTTCATGAATTCCTTATAATCAGATGTAGCAACACGAAATACTAGGATAGAAACAGTAACAAGTAAAGGAGATTCTAGTGCACTAACCTTCCGGGCAGCAAGTTTGTACTTGTTTGTTTCCATGTAGGCTAATCCAGCAGCAGCTCGCAACTTGGCGGCAGTAATAGGATCCAAATCGTCTGGGGTCTGCTCCGCCTTGATGACATAATTTGACACATGCATAAACTGCCCCAGCTCAATGCTAACAAGTATGACATTCAAGCACATCTGAACAACATGCTTGGAGGTAGTGCAGTAATCGCGGGTCCTGATATAGCTCTTGAAGGCGTCTGAAAGGTGGCCTTGAGCATAGTGGAAATCACCAAGGTCATTGTAGCCCATCCGGATACTCTCTTTGATCAGATTGGTCTGCAGGTAGAATGATTTCAGAACACACGCCAATGCGTCGCTCATTGCGTCAAGCAGAAATGGCGACAATACAATCCTAAAACAAACAAAAGGGAGCGAAGTTTAGGGTTCCGGTACCCTGTAGACATTGAGCTCGCTGTCAAGCTTATCCTTGCGCAGCAGGGCGCGGCGCTCGACGGCGTCGGACCAGGGCTGGTCGGCTGCGTAGCGGGGGCCGAGGCGGCCGGCGATCTTGGCGGAGACGTCGCGGTGGAGGGCCGTGTCCTCGCCCTTGAGGGCCCAGTCGTAGGCCAGCCGGAGCGCATCCAGCCGCATCTGCTCCGACCCGCACTTCTCGGCGATGAAGAGGAGCCGCGCCACGCGCGTGCGCCCCGAGTACTGCGCCGCGTACGCCTCCACGTCGAACTGGTCCCCAGACACCAGCGCGTGCGAGGACTCTCCGCCGTCCGCGGGCGCGGGGACGGTCGGGAGCTCGTCCTCGACGTCCATGGCGTTAAACCCTAGAGAAACGGCCGGGCGGAAGCAAAGGAGCGGGGAGACGAGGGCGAGATAGGGGTGGACTTGGTTTGAAACGAAATGGGAAGTGGAGGGGTTGGTCTGTAAATCCGCGCTCGCGTCAGCAGAACTGTTTGGGAGACGCGCGGTGCGCATCTATTTGTCGCACAGGCACTACAACGACCTCCGGCCCCGCCGACGCCACCTTCTCGCCGTACCTTAGAGCAACTCCAAACCCAAACGGACACGGATTTTGTCCCTTTTTTGTTTGTTTGGATCATTTGTATGTCTAGGCGGACATGGGGTGGACAGGGGCGGACTGTGGATGCACCCAACGCACAGCCCTCGAGCGGACAAACGCAGCAGGCGAGTGAACAGAGTTGATCGCAGCAGCCGAGGCCTGGGAGTCATCAGCGAAGCTCGCCGGCGGCGCCCCCACCCTAGCGAACCCCAGGTTGGAGAGGAACCCGTCGAAATCAGCCTTCTTATCGGCGAAGCTCGCCGGATGCGGCTGCCTTTTCCTGACGTCGAGGAGCTGCAGCGTGGCCTGTTTGCTCTGGCCTCGCTTGGGCTTGTTGTGGTTGTTGCCGAAGCATCTCGAGAATGACCTCAGGGGCTTGTGGAGGAAGTTTGTGAGGACGACGTGGAGGTGGAGGAGGCAGTCAGGTTGGCGCTGCTGCTTGGAATCGGATCCGGGGAGGTCGATGTGGCCGAGCGTGGCGGCAGGCGAGCTTCTGCCCGATGCCCTGGAGGCGTCCATGGCGGCGGCGTGGCAAGAGGATGTTGGGGACGACGAGGGCCGGCGGAGGCGCGAAGACCTGTGAGGGGCGGCGGATCCGCGCGGGACCGGATGGATCTGGCCGGCCGGCGCCGGATCCGGGCAACGGCGGACGGGGTTGGTGAGGCGGCGCAGGAGCTCGGGACGAGCGGGCGGCGGCGCAGGAGCTCGGGACGAGCGGGCGGCGGCGCAGGAGCTCGGGACGAGCGGGTGGCGGAGCGGGAGCTGGGGATGAGCGGGCGGCAGCAGTGGGAGGCTGAATCGCTAGTGCGGGTCACTGATGTGTGGGACCAGGCCGGACACGCGAGGACACGCTCGCGACAAGAGCGTCTGCGTTTGTCCGCGCGGACCCATTTGTGGCTCAAATTTGGGCCCAGTTTGGGTCCGGGCGGACAACAAACGGACAGCAGGTGGACGCCTTGTCCGTTTGGGTCGCCGCGCTGGGCCATCTTTTCTGTCCGGATGACCCAAGCGGACAAAATGGGTCTCTCCCTTGGAGTTTCTCTTATATCGGCCCAACTGAAAAGTGTGGCAGAGCACAGGCCCGTAGCACATACCACCTATTTGGCACCTGTAGCGTCACTTACCTTCTGTGGCCCTCACGCGCAGGCCGACAAGACCTAGCCCAACACAGGCCGATGGTCGCTAGCTTGCTGTGTCCCAGTCTTGCTTGTCCTTTTCGCCGGCTGCTAGGCGTAAGAGCATCTCCAGCCGTTCGGCCCCCCAGGACGCTGAAAAAGCGTCGTCTGGGGTCGAACCGGCGTTTAATTTGGGCGTGGGGGTGATTGTGTTTCCACTTCCCAATCGCCGACCCCAGGTCGCCCGAAACACGACGCAAACTTGGCGATTTGATTCAAATTTGTACAAACACGGCATAAACTCGGCGATTTCATTCAAATTTGTACAAAAAACAGAAAACAAACTATGCCTACTACGCCGCTGCCGCCGCCCACCCGCTTTCTACATGCCGAGGAGCCTGTAGAACCGGGTGTAGTCGCCACCGCCACCATCCTCGTCGTCGTCCCTGCTGCACCCCTGACCAGGGTCGCCGACGCGCGGGTGGTTGGACGGCCCGGGCGCGTCCTCCTCGTCGTCTCTATCGAGGACGACGTCGCCGCCCTCGTCACGTCTGCGGCGCCGAGCTTTGATCTCCTCATTGGCCCGGCGCTGGTGCTGCACCTGCTCGTGGACATAGTCCGCCTTCGCCCACTTGAGAGCGGTCTCGTCGGCGGCGGCCATCTCCGCGTGCTCCTTCTTGACGGGGAGCAACCCCGGCTCGGTCTTTGGCCGGACGAGGCGGAGGGAACGAGGGGAGGGGCGTCCGCCCTCGTTGATGACGAGGACGCCGCACCCAAGCAGCGTCTCCGGTTTGACGGGGCAGAGCGCCGATGACCCGAAGGAGAGCGAACCAGAACCCGACGACGAGGAGGTCGCCGCCTCCATTCGCCGCAGCGTCCAGGAACTACCGCCACGGCGGAGAAGGACGGGGGCGTCGGGTACTCGAGGCGCGTCGTGTTGCCGGTCTCGATGTGGTCGAGGACGACATCGAGGGTACAGTCGGGCACGCCCCACCATTCGCGCCGCCCGTCAGTGTTGAGGCGGCCGCGGGGATGGCGTCATTTGCGGAGGCGACCTGGTTGGTGTGGCGGCGGTCGAAGTACATCGTTCATAGAGTGTGGCTGTCAGTTGCGTGTTGGGGAATGTAGCATGCAATTTCAAAAAAAAATCCTACGTGTCCATGTACCCTCGTAGACCCGCGGTTGATGTAGTCGAACGTCTTCACGATCCAACCGATCCAAGTACTGGACGTACGGCACCTCCGTGTTCAGCACACGTTCAGCTCGATGACGTCCCTCGAATTCTTGATCCAGTAGAGGGTCGAGGGAGAGTTCCGTCAGCAGGACAGCATGGCGACGGTGATGGTGATGTGATCCGCGCAGGGCTTCGCCTAAGCACTACGACACTATGATTGGAGGAGTAAACTGTGGAGGAGGCAACACACACGGCTAAGAGAATTCTTGGTGTGCCTTTGGGGTGCCCCCCGCCCCCGTATATAAAGGAGAGGGGGAGGCGGCGACCGTCCAGGAGGAGGCACGCCAGGGGGGTGTAGGTGCCAAAACCGGCCGATCTCGGGTAGGGGGTCCCGAACTGTGCGTCTGAGGATCGAAGGTAACATGAGACAAAGGGGACACGATGTTTTCCCAGGTTCGGACCCTCTTAATGGAGGTAAAACCCTACTTCCTGCTTGATTGATTTTGATGAGTATAGGGGTTACAAGAGTTGATCTACCTCGAGATCGTAATGGCTAAACCCTGGATGTCTAGCCTATATGAATTCTGATAGCCTCTACGGACTAACCCCTCCGGTTTATATAGACACCGGAGGGGCCTAGGGTTGTACAGAGTCGGTTTACAGAAGAAGGAAACTATACATCCGGACGCCAATCTTGCCATCCACGCAAAGGAGAGTCCCATCCGGACACGGGGGAAGGCCTTCTACTTTTTATCTTCATGACCCATCAGTCCGGCCCATAACACACGGGTCGGATACCCGAGGACCCCTTAATCCAAGACTCCCTCAGTAGCCCCTGAACCAGTCTTCAATGATGATGTGTTCGGTGCGCAGATTGTCTTCGACATTGCAAGGCGGGTTCCTCCTTCGAATACTCTTAAAACAATCTTCTGAATAAAAGAACTGCATCCGGCTCTGTATAACAGCCACAACCCTCAACCGCAAAGGCAAAATACTTAACCAAAATAAGGTTTGTCAACTGACAATTTTTTTCAGTGAAACGCCACGTCTAGCCTCTTTACCATTTCGAACTGTTTTTTTTTTGCCTCTCGCTTCACGTTTCGAGGCGCATCCTCTATTGACACGTCTTGTCAAAGTAGAGATTGTGTCCCCTTATTACGGGATCCTCATCAATTCGGGTTTGGGTAATCCAACTGTGCCATTTACATGACCCCTCGGGAACAGGCGAGTTTTAAGGCTAAAGGGGGGGCGCTTGATATTCACTGCCCATATAAGTGGAAAAAGATCCCACTTTTCACCCCACACCCTCTTACTTCTCTGGTTTCCCGTCCCCAAGCTCCAGCGCCCAAGTTTCAATCTTTCCCACCGCCACCAACCTCTCCAGCCATGTCCGGATCCGGTTCACAGGGCAAGTGGGTGGCCTCCTCAGTCACGGAGAAGGACATCAAGGAGCTCCGGGAGGCAGGGTACCTGACTGCGGACGTCGCGCACAGGCTCCCTACCAAGAAGCAAGTCATCCCCACCCCGGAGCCTAGCGAAAGGGTTGTGTTTATCGCCCACTTCCTCTGCGGGCTAGGGTTTCCTCTCCACCCTTTTGTCTGCGGCCTCATGTTCTATTACGAGCTAGATTTCCACGATCTAGCACCAAATTCCTTCCTCCACATCTCAGCGTTTATAGTCGTGTGCGAGGCGCTTCTCCTCATCTCCCCACACTTTGACCTGGCCCAAAGGGGCCTCCATGGAAACTGTCAAGGTATGGTAGCAGGAGTGGTTCTACATCACCGAACCTCGCGGCGCCACATGGGCCACCACTCCTGGGTTTAGATCCATAGCCCCTATGCGGCTCACGTCGTGGACCAACAAGGGTCTAGACTGGGGGTCGACCGACGAAGTGATGATGCTGCAAAAGCGCATCAAAAATATGATAGACAAGAACACCAGTCTCACTGACATGATTCAGGTGATGCTTTTCCGTTGGATCCTCCCCTGCCAGCACCAGCCTCCCCATATGTGGGAGTTCAATCCGGAAGGGCCGCGAACCCTACAACGATTCTTTGGCACAACACACGAAGAGATCTGGAAGCTGCTCTTCAAGGCCCAGAAGACGTGGCCGGAGAAGACCGGCGACATCGGCGTCGACAGCGCGCATCCGGCCACCCCGGTAAGCATTTAGTTTCCGAACATAACTTTAGTTCACAAATCAAAGGGTGTGATGAGCCTTGTATCCCTCATTCAGGGCTGGACAAAGAAGGCGGAGCGGATCAAGTGTCCGGCTCCGATACCCGAAGACCCAGCCGCTCCTCTGCTAACGAGGATGTTGGTCCTGGCGCCGTATCAGGCGCCGGAGAAGAGGGCCAAGAAGAAGAGAAAGGAGGCCAAAGGTGTCCTTCACTATAAAGGTGAAGGAAATATGCCCTAGAGGCAATAATAAAGTTATTATTTATTTCCTTATTTCATGATAAATGTTTATTATTCATGTTAGAATTGTATTAACCGGAAACATAATACTTGTGTGAATACATAGACAAACAGAGTGTCACTAGTATGCCTCTACTTGACTAGCTCGTTGATCAAAGATGGTTATGTTTCCTAGCCATAGACATGAGTTGTCATTTGATTAACGGGATCACATCATTAGGAGAATGATGTGATTGACTTGACCCATTCCGTTAGCTTAGCACACGACCGTTTAGTATTCTGCTATTGCTTTCTTCATGACTTATACATGTTCCTATGACTATGAGATTATGCAACTCCCGTTTACCGGAGGAACACTTTGTGTGCTACCAAACGTCACAACGTAATTGGGTGATTATAAAGGTGCTCTACAGGTGTCTCCGAAGGTACTTGTTGGGTTGGTGTATTTCGATATTAGGATTTGTCACTCCGATTGTCGGAGAGGTATCTCTGGGCCCACTCAGTAATGCACATCACTATAAGCCTTGCAAGCATTGTAACTAATGATTTAGTTGCGGGATGATGTATTACAGAACGAGTAAAGAGACTTGCCGGTAACGAGATTGAACTAGGTATTGAGATACCGACGATCGAATCTCGGGCAAGTAACAAACCGATGACAAAGGGAACAACGTATGTTGTTATGCGGTCTGACTGATAAAGATCTTCGTAGAATATGTGGGAGCCAATATGAGCATCCAGGTTCCACTATTGGTTATTGACCGGAGACGTGTCTCGGTCATGTCTACATAGTTCTCGAACCCGTAGGATCCGCACGCTTAAAGTTCGATGACGGTTATATTATGAGTTTATGTGTTTTGATGTACCGAAGGTAGTTCGGAGTCCCGAATGAGATCGGAGACATGACGAGGAGTCTCGAAATGGTCGAGACGTAAAGATCGATATATTGGACGACTATATTCGGACATCAGAATGGTTCCGAGTGATTCGGTTATTTTTCGGAGTACCGGAGAGTCACGGGAATTCGCCACGGAGTATATGGGCCTTATTAGGCTTTAGGGGAAAGAGAGAGGAGAGGCTGGGCGCCCCCAAGGCCTAGTTCGAATTGGACTAGGGGAAGGGGCTGCACCCCCTCCTTCCTTCTCTTCTCTCTCCCCTTTCCTTGACTCCTACTCCTACTACTTGGAGGGGGGAATCCTACTCCCGGTGGGAGTAGGACTCCTCCTAGGGCGCGCCATAGAGAGGGCCGACCCTACCCCTCCTCCACTCCTTTATATACGGGGAGGGGGGCACCCCTTGGAGACACAACAATTGATCGTTTGATCTTTTAGCCGTGTGCGGTGCACCCCTCCACCATACTCCACCTCGATAATATTGTAGCGGTGCTTAGGCGAAGCCCTGCGTCGGTAGAACATCAACACCGTCACCACGCCGTCGTGCTAACGAAACTCTCCCTGAACACTCGGCTGGATCGGAGTTCGAGGGACGTCATCGGGCTGAACGTGTGCTGAACTCGGAGGTGCCGTGCGTTTGGTACTTGATCGATCGGATCGTGAAGACGTACGACTACATCAACCACGTTGTGCTAACGCTTCCGCTTTCGGTCTACGAGGGTACGTGGACAACACTCTCCCCTCTCGTTGCTATGCATTACCATGATCTTGCGTGTGCGTAGGGAAATTTTTGAAATTACTACGTTCCCCAACAGTGGCATCCGAGCCTGGTTTTATGCGTTGATGTAATATGCACGAGTAGAACACAAGTGAGTTGTGGGCGATATAAGTCATACTGCTTACCAGCATGTCATACTTTGGTTCGGCGGTATTGTTGGATGAAGCGGACCGGACCGACATTACGCGTACGCTTACGCGAGACTGGTTTTACCGCCGTGCTATGCACACAGGTGACTAGCGGGTGTCAGTTTTTCCAACTTTAGTTGAACCGAGTGTGGCTACACCCGGTCCTTGCGAAGGTTTAAATAGCACCAACTTGACAAACTATCGTTGTGGTTTTGATGCGTAGGTAAGAACGGCTCTTGCTAAGCCCGTAGCAGCCACGTAAAACTTGCAACAACAAAGTAGAGGACGTCTAACTTGTTTTTGCAGGGCATTTTGTGATGTGATATGGTCAAGATGTGATGAGATATAAGTTGTTGTATAAGATGATCATGTTTTGTTGAAGTTATCGGCAACTGGCAGAAGCCTTATGGTTGTCTCTTTACTGCATAAGATGCAAGCGCCAAATAATTTCTTTACTTTATCGTTATGCGATAGCAATAGTTGCAAGAGCAATACTTGGTGAGACGACCATGTGACGACACATTGATATAGATCAAGATGATGGAGATCATAGTGTCATGCCGATGACGATGGAAATCATGACGATGCTTTGGAGATGGAGATCAAAGGCACAAGATGATGATGGCCATATCATGTCACATATTTTGATTGCATGTGATGTTTATCTTTTATACATCTTATCTTGCTTTGATTGACGGTAGCATTATAAGATGATCCCTCACTAAATTATCAAGGTATAAGTGTTCTCCCTGAGTATGCACCGTTGCAAAAGTTCTTCGTGCTGAGACACCACGTGATGATTGGGTGTGATAGGCTCTACGTTCAAATACAACGGGTGCAAAACAGTTGCACACGCGGAATACTCAGGTTAAACTTGACGAGCCTAGCATATAACAGATATGGCCTCGTAACATGGAGACCGAAAGGTCGAGCGTGAATCATATAGTAGATATGATCAACATAGTGATGTTCACCATTGAAACTACTCCATCTCACGTGATGATCAGACATGGTTTAGTTGATATGGATCACATGATCACTTAGAAGATTAGAGGGATGTCTATCTAAGTGGGAGTTCTTAAGTAATATGATTAATTGAACTTTAATTTATCATGAACTTAGTCCTAGTAGTATTAGCATATCTATGTTGTAGATCAATAGCTCGCGTTGTTGCTTCCCTATGTTATATATATGTTCCTAGAGAAAACTAAGTTGAAAAATGTTAGTAGCAATGATGCGGATTGGATCCGTGATCTGAGGTTTATCCTCATTGCTACACAGAAGAATTATGTCCTTGATGCACCGCTAGGTGATAGACCTATTGCAGGAGCAGATGCAGACGTTATGAATGTTTGGCTAGCTCAATATGATGACTACTTGATAGTTTCGTGCACCATGCTTAAACGGCTTTGAATCGGGACTTCAAAGACGTTTTGAACGTCATGGACCATATGAGATGTTCCAGGAGTTGAAATTAATATTTCAAGCAAATACCCGAGTTGAGAGATATGAAGTCTCCAACAAGTTCTATAGTTAAAAGATGGAGGAGAATAGCTCAAGCAGTGAGCATGTGCTCAGATTGTCTGGGTACTACAATCGCTTGAATCAAGTGGGAGTTAATCTTCCAGATAAGATAGTGATTGACAGAATTCTCTAGTCACCATCACCAAGTTAGTAGAACTTCGTGATGAACTATAATATGCAAGGGATAACGGAAACGATTCCCAAGCTCTTCGTGATGCTGAAATCGACGAATGTAGAAATCAAGAAAAACACCAAGTGTTGATGGTAGACAAGACCACTAGTTTCAAGAAAAGGGCAAAGGGAAGAAGGGGAACTTCAAGAAGAATGCAAGCAAGTTGCTGCTCAAGTGAAGAAGCCCAAGTCTGGTCCTAAGCCTGAGACTAAGTGCTTATACTGCAAAGGGACTGGTCACTGGAAGCGGAACTGCCCCAAGTATTTGGCGGATAAGAAGGATGGCAAAGTGAACAAAGGTATATTGGATATACATGTTATTGATGTGTACTTTACTAGTGTTTATAGCAACCCCTCGGTATTTGATACTGGTTCAGTTGCTAAGAGTAGTAACTCAAAACAGGAGTTGCAGAATGAACAGAGACTAGTTAAGGGTGAAGTGACGATGTGTATTGGAAGTGGTTCCAAGATTGATATGATCATCATCGCGCACTCCCTATACTTTCGGGATTAGTGTTGAACCTAAAATAAATGTTATTTAGTGTTTGCGTTCAGCATGAATATGATTGGATCATGTTTATTGCAATACGAGTATTCATGTAAGTTAGAGAATAATTGTTGTTCTGTTTACATGAATAAAACCTTCTATGGTTATACACCCAATGAAATTGGTTTGTTGGATCTCGATCGTAGTGTTGCACATTTTCATGATATTGAAGGCAAAAGATGCAAAGTTAATAATGATAGTGCAACATATTTGTGGCATTTCCGTTTAGTTCATATTGGTGTAAAGCGCATGAAGAAACTCCATGCTAATGGTCTTTTGGAATCACTTGATTATGAATCACTTGATACTTGTGAACCATGCCTCATGGGAAAGATGACTAAGACTCCGTTCTCCGGAACAATGGAGCGAGCAACTGACTTATTGGAAATAATACATACTGATGTATGCGGTCCGATGAGTGTTAAGGCTCGCGACAAGTATCGTTATTTTCTGACCTTCACAGATGATTTGAGCAGATATGGGGATATCTACTTGATGAAACACAAGTCTGAAACATTTGAAAAGTTCAAAGAATTTCAGAGTGAACTGGAGAATCATCGTAACAAGAAAATAAAGTTTCTATGATCTGATCATGGAGGAGAATATTTGAGTTACGAGTTTGGCCTTCAGTTAAAACAATGTGAAATAGTTTCACTACTCACGCCACCTGGAACACCACAGTGTAATGGTGTGTCCGAACGTCGTAACCGTACTTTATTAGATATGGTGCGATCTATGATGTCTCTTACCGATCTACCACTATCGTTTTGGGGTTATGCATTAGAGACAATTGCAATCACGTTAAAAAGGGGCACCATCTAAGTCCGTTGAGACGACACAATATGAACTGTGGTTCAAGAAACCAAAGTTGTCGTTTCTTAAAATTTGGGGTTGCGATGCTTATATGAAAAAGTTTCATCCTGATAAGCTCAAACCCAAAAACGGAGAAATGTGTCTTCATAGGATACCCAAAGGAGACAGTTGGGTACACCTTCTATCACAGATCCGAAGGCAAGACATTCGTTGCTGAGAATGGATACTTTCTAGAGAAGGAGTTTCTCGCGAAAGAAGTGAGTGGGAGGAAAGTAGAACTTGATGAGGTAACTGTAACTTCAGATCAAGTTACTACCGAACCTCGTAGGTCAACCAGAGTGAGATCCGCACTAGAGTGGTACGGTAATCCTGTTCTGGAGGTCATGTTGCTTGACCATGACGAACCTACGAACTATGAAGAAGCGATGGTGAGCCCAGATTCCGCAAAATGGCTTGAGGCCATGAAATCTGAGATGGGATCCATGTATGAGAACAAAGTGTGGACTTTGGTTGACTTGCCCGATGATCGGCAAGCCATCGAGAATAAATGGATTTTCAAGAGGAAGATGGACGCTGATAGTAGTGTTACTATCTACAAAGCTAGAATTGTCGCAATAGGTTTTCGACAAGTTCAAGGTGTTGACTACGATGAGAGTTTCTCACTCGTATCTATGCTTAAGTCTGTCCGAATCATGTTAGCAATTGCTGCATTTTATGAAATCTGGCAAATGGATAAACAAAACTGCATTCCTTAATGGATTTATTAAAGAAGAGTTGTATATGATGCAGAAGGTTTTGTCAATCCTAAAGGTGCTAACAAAATATTCAAGCTCCAGCGATCCATCTATGGACTATGCAAGTATCTCGGAGTTGGAATACATGCTTTGATAAGTTGATCAAAGCATATAGTTTTATACAAACTTGCGGTGAAGTCTGTGTTTACAAGAAAGTGAGTGGGAGCACTATAGCATTTCTGATAAGTATATGTGAATGACATATTGTTGATCGGAAATAATGTAGAATTATTCTGCAAAGCATAAAGGAGTGTTTGAAAGGAGTTTTTCAAAGAAAGACCTCGGTGAAGCTGCTTTCATATTGAGCATCAAGATCTATAGAGATATATCAAGACGCTTGATAAGTTTTTCCAATGAGTACATACCTTGACAAGATTTTGAAGTAGTTCAAAATGGAATAATCAAAGAAAGAGTTCTTGCCTATGTTTCAAGGTATGAAATTGAGTAAGACTCAAAGACCGACCACGGCAGAAGATAGAAAGAGAATGAAAGTCATTTCCTATGCCTCAGCCATAGGTTCTATAAAGTATGCCATGCGATGTACCAGATCTATTGTATACCTTACACTGATTTTGGCAAGGGAGTACAATAGTGATCTAGGAGTAGATCGCTGGACAACGGTCAAAAATTATCCTTAGTGGAATAAGGATATGTTTCTCGATTATGGAGGTGACAAAAAGGTTCATCGTAAAGGGTTACGTCGATGCAAGTTTTGACACTGATCCAGATGACTCTAAGTCTCAATCTGGATACATATTGAAAGTGGGAGCAATTAGCTAAAGTAGCTCCATGCAGAGCATTGTTGACATAGAAATTTGCAAAATACATACGGATCTGAATATGGCAGACCCGTTGACTAAACTTCTCTCACAAGCAAAACATGATCACACCTTAGTACTCTTTGGGTGTTAATCACATAGTGATGTGAACTAGATTATTGACTCTAGTAAACCCTTTGGGTGTTGGTCACATGACGATGTGAACTATCGGTGCTAATCACATGGTGATGTGAACTATTGATGTTAAATCACATGGCGATGTGATCTAGATTATTGACTCTAGTGCAAGTGGGAGACTGAAGGAAATATGCCCTATAGGCAATAATAAAGTTATTATTTATTTCCTTATTTCATGATAAATGTTTATTATTCATGCTAGAATTGTATTAACCGGAAACATAATACTTGTGTGAATACATAGACAAACAGAGTGTCACTAGTATGCCTCTACTTGACTAGCTCGTTGATCAAAGATGGTTATGTTTCCTAGCCATAGACATGAGTTGTCATTTGATTAACGGGATCACATCATTAGGAGAATGATGTGATTGACTTGACCCATTCCGTTAGCTTAGTACACGACCGTTTAGTATTCTGCTATTGCTTTCTTCATGACTTATACATGTTCCTATGACTATGAGATTATGCAACTCCCGTTTACCGGAGGAACACTTTGTGTGCTACCAAACGTCACAACGTAACTGGGTGATTATAAAGGTGCTCTACAGGTGTCTCCGTAGGTACTTGTTGGGTTGGCGTATTTTGAGATTAGGATTTGTCACTCCGATTGTCGGAGAGGTATCTCTGGGCCCACTCAGTAATGCACATCACTATAAGCCTTGCAAGCATTGTAACTAATGAGTTAGTTGCGGGATGATGTATTACGGAACGAGTAAAGAGACTTGCTGGTAACGAGATTGAACTAGGTATTGAGATACCGACGATCGAATCTCGGGCAAGTAACAAACCGATGACAAAGGGAACAACGTATGTTGTTATGCGGTCTGACCGATAAAGATCTTCGTAGAATATGTGGGAGCCAATATGAGCATCCAGGTTCCGCTATTGGTTATTGACCGGAGACGTGTCTCGGTCATGTCTACATAGTTCTCGAACCCGTAGGGTCCGCACTCTTAAAGTTCGATGACGGTTATATTATGAGTTTATGTGTTTTGATGTACCGAAGGTAGTTCGGAGTCCTGGATGAGATCGGAGACATGACGAGGAGTCTCGAAATGGTCGAGACATAAAGATCGACATATTGGACGACTATATTCAAACATCGGAATGGTTTCGAGTGATTCGGGTATTTTTCGGAGTACCGGAGAGTTACGGGAATTCACCGCGGAGTATATGGGCCTTATTGGGCTTTAGGGGAAAGAGAGAGGAGAGGCTGGGCGCCCCCCAAGGCCTAGTCCGAATTGGACTAGGGGGAGGGGCTGCACCCCCTCCTTCCTTCTCTTCTCTCTCCCCTTTCCTTGACTCCTACTCCTACTACTTGGAGGGGGGAATCCTACTCCCGGTGGGAGTAGGACTCCTCCTAGGGCGTGCCATAGAGAGGGTCGGCCCTCCCCCTCCTCCACTCCTTTATATACGGGGAGGGGGGCACCCCTTGGAGACACAACAATTGATCATTTGATCTTTTAGCCATGTGCGGTGCACCCCTCCACCATAGTCCACCTCGATAATACTGTAGCGGTGCTTAGGCGAAGCCCTGCATCGGTAGAACATCAACATCGTCACCACGCCGTCGTGCTGACGAAACTCTTCCTCAACACTCGTCTGGATCGGAGTTCGAGGGACGTCATCGGGCTGAACGTGTGCTGAACTCAGAGGTGCCGTGCGTTCGGTACTTCATCGGTCAGATCGTGAAGACGTACGACTACATCAACCGCATTGTGCTAACGCTTCCGCTTTCGGTCTACGAGGGTACGTGGACAACACTCTCCCCTCTCATTGCTATGCATCACCATGATCTTGCGTGTGCGTAGGGAAATTTTTGAAATTACTACATTCCCCAACAAAAGGTACTTCGGACGTTGTGTCCGGAGAGACCGAAGCTCCCTCCTCCCATGAGGGAGATGAAGACGAAGAGGAGGAGGAGGCATAAAGTGATTCTCCCCTTAAGGGGAGGAAGAAGAAAAGGGCGGCCTCCATAGACCCAGAAGCGGAGGCGTCCAAGAGGGGGGAGATATCTCTCTCGGATGGCTCGGATTCGGATGCCGAAGCCATCCCCGAGCAGCGCCCCAGGGTGAAGCCCCTGGCAGCATCGTAAGTATCCGAGGATGCTTTACTTATATCCGGTCTTTATGATTGTAGTATAACATTATATTGTGTGTTTTAGTCCGGCCCGTGAACTCCCCCAACCATCATCATCTGAGAGGAACTCTCTGGCACTGGAGATGGTGGAGAGCAAGACGCCTCCACGAGCCTCTCCGCCAACCACCGTGGATGACACCGAGGTGTTGTCCCGAAGGGCCTCTCCAGGCCATGGAGAGGTGCATGAGGCCGCAAAGACAACGCCATAGGGTAATGCCTCGGCTGCCGAGAACATGGGGGTGCCACCCCCATGGAGACTGAGGATGGGGGCCCTAACCAGTCCGGCCCCCAGCCGAACACAATTCCGGAGACCCATGTGGCTCCGGAATTAAGTGGCAACCCCATTCAAAGGAGGGGGAGCGCCAACTTTGGTGGCGACCTCCACTAATACGGAGGCGCCGAACACTCTGTGGAGGCACTGCAACATGCTTCCATCATGGAGGAGCACCGCACCCTGATGGGTGTGGTGGTTGAGAAGGTTCAGTCTGCCAAGAGCGGGCTGAACGAAGCCTTCACCAGCCTGCTTGCAGGCTTCGAGGTATGCGATGTAATATTCTTAGCCGCTTTTCATATGAAAAATATGCCTATGTATAGATAGTAGCCCCTGAGACTATGTTCGGCTTTTGAAAAAAACAGCCGAACAGAGGATCAAGTAATAATCGCAGGAGGTGTACTTGTCTATTGGTAAACAGGCTTCCTTGTTGGTGGCGACCGCCCAGGCCGCTGAAGTTTCCGAACTCAAGCAGAAGCTGAAGCTGGCCGATGATGATATCGACCGCATTAACAAGTGGTTCGATGAGGCGCAAGGTATGTTTTAAAGTATTGTTTTATGTGCCTGAAGTGGTATTCAAATGCTGAGTTTAAGCCGCGCTGCCATGAATATGATTGCAGGTAGCGCGGCCGAGGTCGAGGCCCTCAAGAGCGCCCTTGCGCAAGCCAAAGAGCAGGCGAGGGTGAGTAAAGCGGCCGCTGACAAAGCGGTTGCGGACTTAAAGGCCGAGCAGATCGCCCACCGCCAGTATGAGGAGAGGGTGACCGAAGTGGAGCAAGATCTCAAGGACGCCGCCGGCAAGTGCGAGGCCTTGGAGGAGAAGAATACGGCCCAAGCGGTCGATCTCGCCGAGGCTTTCCAGGAGGCCAAGGAGGCGCGGACTAAGTCCATGGCTGCTCATGAGGAGATCCGGTAGGCCGAACAGATAGCGGCTGGTAAGCCCTTTCTTTTGCAGAGTAAATTTGGCAGTCAGAAATATGCCTTGCTCACTCGACTATGGAGTTCTCGAGACGCCTTTGCGGATCTTCAGAAGAGCACTGCCGATGCCGCGCAATTTTTCTGGGCCCAATAGGGGAACACGACGGAGAAGCTCTTCTGGTCACAGTACCTGACGTCGGAGCGTCCAGCAATGTCGAACAACCAGATGATGTAGCTGGCGGAGCTGCATAGGATGCCCGGCTTGGCCATGAAGGACATCATAGTCCGGCTGTGGCCAGCCGAACGCATTCCAAGCAGCTACTTCGGCCTGGTGAAGCGACTCGCCGACGCCCTGCCCCGAGTCGAAGCTGTAAAGCGCCCGGTGTGCATAGAGGGTGCGCGGATGGCCTTTGCCCATGTCAAGATGCACTGGGCGAAGATGAAGGCCACCGTTGTGGCGACCGAGGGCCCACCCGAAGGCAAGGACCACCACAAGCCGAAGCGATGTTTTGATGATGTCCTCGAGGGTGCCCGGATAGTAGAGGGCCAGTGCTCGAAGGATATCATGTTCGAGTAATGTATCCTGGTTGTCCAGACCTTATTTTGTGAACCAAGGCTTTGTAATATATTTATGCCTTCATCTGAAACTATTTTCCTCCTATGCGGCTGTTTTTAATTCTGAGAGTTTAAAAGTCATCGGCTTCAGCCCCCACGTAGATGCTACAGGGGTGTTCGGCATGATGACACTTGACCCAACGTCTTGGTCCGTAAAGGAGGTGTCTACGCAGCGAACCAGGCAATCAGACTATGCAACTTTATCACTTTCACTTAGCCATAGGAGTTTGACAATGGGGCTAAGTACTAGCCCCTGGTGCGTATGCAGCTATCCGAACTAGTATGCCTTAGACGTGGGACTGAACGAAGGCCAATCCTTCAGAAAAATCATAAGATATTTATAGAAAGTCGTTGAATCGCTGACCAGCTCTCGCTGTATCATGACAGTTAGTTTTCGGCTTTCCCTACTAAGGTGTTTTACCGGACGAACCAGAAACACAATCGCAGTAGTTCTCGCTTTACTACCCTAGTCGAACGAGCAGAACGTAAGGTAGTAATCACAGGAGCCGGGCAACCCAACTATTGACCAAAGACATGATTTAGAGCTGATGCATATAATGCAATGTTCGGGACGCCGAAGTGTACTCTAAAAGTGTTCAGACCTTTTGAAAATATGTGTGGCTGAATAGAGCCCCTGGCATTGAGGCTGTACCAGAATGTATATGTGGCAATCTTAGCACAAAAGAGGAATGCAGATTATGAAACAAACCAAGACCGAATGAAGGTTGGTAAAAAACTATTTTCATTATAATCAGTTTGATACGTCAAGACGTGCTATTATAGATAGTGCCAAGGAAATTTTACATGCTGAAATTTGTACACAAGGGGAAGCTGTATACGGGGCCTAAGAAAAAAATGGTCTTGAAGATCTCATTGATGCCCTACCGCACGTCTGCGCCGCTTTCGCCTTTGTGAAAAAAAATCCTTTGAGAGGAGCAGTCCACGGTCGTTTGTATGAAAACGGGCCTGGCAAGGGTCCTTGCACGACCGTGGAATAGCTAGGTTTTAATGCACCTGCGGTATGAAAAAAAAGATCAAAGAAGAAAGGTTGAGGTCAAATAGGGTCGAGCCGCACTATAGACCATGTCCGTATTGTGCCTCCGTCGTTGCCCAGGGTATTTTGAGTGCGTAATTATGCACGCGTGGTACATATGTCGTAGATGTGTAGGGCGATTGACGGAGGCAAGACTGCTAGTCTAGCTCTGGATTCACCGAGCTGTCATTATGCAGAGTAGACCGGACGCGTTTAACAGTGTCCGAGGGCTTTATGGCCGATGAGGTGTTCGACCCAATGAGGCCGCTCTGCATTTCAGCCGCAAGGGTCGCTGTATGCTCCTCAGTGCGGAGGGAGCGCTCCATGTTTCCATTGACTGTGATAACACCGCGGGGTCCAGGCATTTTGAGCTTTAAGTAAGCATAATGCGGGATCGGATTGAAGCGAGCGAAGGCGGTTCGTTCGAGCAGTGCGTGATAACCACTGTAGAAGGGGACGATGTCGAAGATCAAGTCTTCGCTTCGGAAGTTATCCGGTGAACCGAAGACTACTTCCAATGTTGTTGAGCCCGTGCAGCGGGCCTCTACACCGTGTATCACTCCTTTAAAGGTGGTGTTAGTAGGCTTGATTCTTGACGGGTCAATACCCATTTTGCGGACCGTGTCTTGATAAATCAAGTTAAGACTGCAGCCGTCCATGAGGACTCGGGTGAGATGGAATCCATCGATGATTGGACCAAGGACCAAGGCTGCCGAACTTCCATGACGGATACTGGTTGGGTGGTCCTTACGATCGAAGGTGATCAGACAAGCCGACCAGGGGTTGAATGTTGGGGCAACCGGCTCTACGGTGTAGACGTCCCTTAGTGCACGCTTGTGCTCCCTCTTAGGGATATGAGTGACATATATCATATTCACTGTTTTTACCTCGGGGGGAAATTTCTTATGCCCCCTGTGTTTGGTGGGTGGGGATCATCATCATCCTTGCTTGGCGGCCCTTTCCCCTTGTGCTCGGTATTTAACTTACTGGCCTGTTTTAAGACTCAACAATTTCTATTGGAGTGGTTTGCAGGCTTCTCGGGGGTACCATGAATCTGGCAAGGCCAATCAAGTATTTTGTCTAAATTGGATGGGTCATCCCTGTTTCCTTTGAATGGCTTCTTCCGCTGACTGGGTTTAGAGCCACTGAATCCGGGGTTGACCATCGTGTCTTCGGTATTTTCATTGTTGCTTCGACGCTTGTGTTTGTTGCGTCTGCCATTGCCATCTCTGGCTTCGGAGGTGCCATGGTCACTGGTACTGTTGCATCTACGAGCCAACCAACTGTCTTCTCCCGCGCAAAAGCGGATCATGAGTGCGGTAAGGGCTGCCATGGACTTCAACTTTTCTTGGCTGAGGTGTCTAGCGAGCCATTCGTCACAAACGCTATGTTTAAAGGCCGCGAGGGCTTCCGCGTCCGGACAATCGACGATTTGGTTCTTTTTAATTAAGAACCTAGTCCAGAGTTTGTGGGCTGACTCTCCGGGTTGTTGGACTATATGACTAAGGTCATCGGCGTCCTGAGGCCGGACATAGGTACCTTGGAAGTTGTCTCTAAAGGCACCCTCCAGATCTTCCCAGCTACCAATGGAGTTCTCTGGGAGGCTATTTAACCAGTGTCGTGCTGGTCCTTTCAACTTTAAGGGGAGTTATTTGATGGCATGGAGATCATCGCCGCGAGTCATGTGAATATGGAGAAGGAAGTCTTCAATCCATACCGCGGGATCAATCCTTCCATCGTATGCTTCAACGTTTATGGGCTTAAACCCTTCTAGGAACTGGTGCTGCATTACCTCATCGGTAAAGCATAAAGGGTGTGCGGCGCCTCTGTATTGGGCGACGTCACGATGGAGTTCGGACGACATCCGTGTTCGGTTTTCAGCTTAGGCGAGGTTATGCCTGTCGCGCCAGGCTTGATGGCCGTCGTCGTGTGTTGCAGCACGCCCCCTTGACCCATAGATTCATCTGGCCTAACCGACTCTATTGTCCAGGTCCTGGCGTAAGTTGTAGGTATAGCCCAGAGCTGCTACCTCTTTGGCTCGATGGCGAGGTGGTACGGGCTGGTGTTCGACATAAGCAGCCGCTTTGTCTCGCCCATGTGGTGGTCGGTCTGGTTCATCAACATGATTATATCTTGACGGTATTGGCTCAAGGGCCTCGTCATCGAATTGTGGTAGTAGGCGATGCTTCGGATAGCTCTTTGTTGGGCGCTCGAGGCCATATTCTTTGGCAGCTAGGACCTGGGTCCATCTGTCATTGAGGGTATCCTGTTCGGCTTGGAGCTGTTGTTGTTTATTTTTTAGGCTTCTCGCAGTTGCGATTAGCTGTCGCTTAAAGCGTTCTTGCTCGAGGGGTTTGAGGGAGTCCTGGATTAGGGGGTGTTCGGATAGCCGAACTATATCTTCAGCCGGACTCCAGGACTATGAAGATACAAGATTGAAGACTTCGTCCCGTGTCCGGAAGGTTCTTTCCTTGGCATGGAAGGCAAGCTAGGCGTGCGGATATTCAAGATCTCCTACCAATGTAACCGACTCTGTGTAACCCTAACCCTATCCGGTGCCTATATAAACCGGAGGGTTGTAGTCCATAGGACGAACACATCATAACCATCATCATACACAATCATACCATAGGCTAGCTTCTAGGGTTTAGCCTCCTTGATCTCGTGGTAGATCCACTCTTGTACTACCCATATCATCAATATTAATCTAGCAGGAGTAGGGTTTTACCTCCATCGAGAGGGCCCGAACCTGGGCAAAATAAAGTGTCCCTTGTCTCCTGTTACCATCCGACCTTGACGCACAGTTCGGGACCCCCTACCCGAGATCCGCCGGTTTTGACACCGACATTGGTGCTTTCATTGAGAGTTCCGCTGTGTGATCGACAAAAGGATCGATGGCTCGCCTGTAGATCAACTGCGACTTCGGCATCTTCGTCACCAGCTCGACTGGTCACCTTGGTTCGACCAAGAATTGCGCCCCTGTTCAAATCACCATGTTCGGACGAGGGCCTTCATTAAACATCAACTCCGATCTCTATCAAGATCACGGAGGAATCATCCATGGAGCTCGGGGGCTCAATGTCAACATTGCCCTCAAGCGACCGTGCTGTTTTTCTAGACAGCGAACTCGTATCTGCTGCCACCACCTCCTCGAGTATCGCTTTGACGATCGCTTTGGTGGAATTGTGCGTAATTGAGTCTACAACAACCCTGGAAAATTTCGTCGAGTTCCGATGGAGGAATCTCTAGCAATCCACGATATACCGGAGCCCTGTCGAATCTGGACGGGAATCTGGACGAGTTTAGGGCGTGGTGTCCAGCTCCTAGCTCGGACGTCCTTTGGAAGATCCAACCATTGAGCGGCTGCGGAATTCCTATATCTACCACCCCTCCAAATTTCAGCTCGATCCGACCGTCCGAACTCTGGGAACCTTCCGATTAGTGCATCACTTTTCGGGTCTGTTTTCTGCGCGAGAACGAATCCGACCCGAATTCATCTTTTTTATGAACGGGATTTCGGACATCCTTTTTGAAGGAAGTTTTGTGTGGAAAATTGTGTATTGTTCCCTAACACATCCTACTAACTTTAAGATCTTTTGAACATGATCTTCAGCATCATGCTGGTGTCAAACCAGTCCGGCAATATTGCTCCACGGCTGCCGACCTGCGCTAGACACGTCGTCACTTTGTTGAGCCGAGCTCAACTTCTTCGGATCATCATCTCGGCAAGCCGAACAAGAGTCCGGCATCGCGAAGGACAAATCATCACCAACATCGCCGCCCCACGGATTACACGGAGCGGGCATACCGGCATCACGACACGGTCGCTTCATCAAGCCGGCATCTACCACGTCACGACCTGCATCGGCAGGGCCGCACTGTTGCCCCTTCAAGCCGGTGTCCATCACGCCGGACTACTTCGACTCATCGACTGGCCTCGAGGCTTCGACATCTCGGCTGGACCGGAGGATTCATCATCTCTTCATCAACCTACTCCGGACACTTCGGCGTCACTAGCCGACCAGCTTCGTCACGATTAGCTGGACCGAGGGCTTTGCCTCGGCAAGCCAACCTTTGCCAGCATCATCTTCCTTCGGATTGCTACAAATAAACCAGGTGCTATAAATCCTAATATTTTTTGCTTGTTTAGGTTTATTTGTCCCAAGGAATTATTACTCCGGTTTGTCCATCATCTGTACACAGGTCGATCAAATGATGGCCGCATTAACGACGGCCGCATGGTGGTTCGGTTAGTTTCCGCACATAGTCCGGCGCACGCCGCATCCGGAACTCAAACCGACCTATTAATTCAGGCCTTGCCATGCCTTTACCGCATCACGCCGCCGCCCTGCATCGGCATTGACTTCGGCGCGAGGCCATATTTCTTTTATTACTCACTTTGCATAAATTATTCATTTTGCAACGATTTTTTAATTATCATTATTACTACTATCTCCCGTTTGCACTATTTTTTGTGCACAAGAAAATGATCCAGCCGGACTATATTCTTTGACGTCACCTCGGCTGGACGGGGGGCTTCAATACCCCATGTCGGGGACTTCGGCATCACTCTGCCGTCCTGCATTGCCCGTGCTATGTCACCACTTCAGAGTGCCGAGCTCTTTGCTCCGCCACCTTGGGACCGGCTTGGGGGATGGAACCTTGTCCCGCATCAAGCTCGGACCGCGTTGTTAGTACCGAACACACTAACCAGCTAAGTTGCCTTCATGCTCAAAGTTTTAAATTTTTAACTTGTGTTCGGCTCGACCAAGCATTATACTTTTTTGGAAAAAAGTTGCTTGTAAAAATCTTCCTTGTCCAAACTTTGTTCGCACACACTTGACGCGCTACCCGCGCTCATTATACCTGGGGGCTTCTTTAACAGAAGCTTATTAATACGGGCTTTATGCCCAACACATGTGTCACACTTCCGCATGTACCTTTTATTCACCATTATATGCATCGATATGACTTAAGTTTTGGCCAAGCTGGGTTGCCTGGCTCCTGTGCTTACCCCTACGTTCCCGATTGTTCGGCTAGGCGGTAAAGGGAGCACCTCTGCGATTGCTACTGCCGGATAAGCCGGATGTGTACCTCAGACTGGGTGAAGCCGAAAGCTAGCGTTCTTAAGGGAATATTCGGTCGGTGAACTAAAGATGAACCTTTTTACTCACTAATATACATGCCCCCAGATGATTTTCCTGCATTTGCAGTCCGGACATGCACTTTAGGGCATGCCACCCCAGAGAAAGGAACCCTTAACGGAACTATTCTCTCTGGAAGATGTTTCTTACTAACCATGTAATATAACATAACTAGTTGTGCACTTGTCTGATAAAGCACTAATGACCCCTACGCCTGGTCTCCACGCATGCCCCGGTTTTTATAACCACGAGGGTATTCGGACACACTCCAGACTATTGGGTCCAGAGGTTGAAGCGAAAAGGTCCGCTACGACAAACGATCTACAATCCGGCTAGAAGGCATTCTACATTTTACCTTACATTATATAGTCAACTTTTACCCAAGTCACTTGGGGGCTCTTATGTTTATTTGAGTCGTTTCATACTAAGTATTTTTCTTCTTAGTCGTTGCAAAGTTATTATTATTTATCACTCCTTTTTTCGACACGAGTGTGCGGTCACTAGCCGGGGAGCCTAATTTCTCTCTCAAAAGCCGCTAGAGTTTAGTTTGCTAAACTGGCCTGATGAGAAGTACTCCGCCCTCGGGATAGGAGGTTGAAGCCGTAGGCTGACCCGCTCGAAGTCTTGAGATAGGATGTATCATGTTAAAGCACGACAGAAACACTTCTTTTTTCTCAGACCAATTTTCGGGTTGGCACCGAACACTTGATATTGTTCGGACGTCATGTTTTTACTGACGTTTCTTGGTTTTCCAAGCTTTTTGGCACTTTTAAACTATTTGTGGTTTTTCAGCACAAGTCTCGCGATGCAATGCCGGACACCTTTATAGATTCGGCAAAAATATTCTCGGATACTGCTATATATGCATCGGTTCCGAATTGTGTCTTCGGTCAATAGTTGGGTTTCCCGGCTCCTGCACTTGCTTCCTACGTTCCGCTTTGTTCGGCTAGGCGTGCAAAGGGAGAACCACTGCGATCGTGCTTCCAGCTCACACGGTTAAGCACCTCAGTGGAGAAAGCCGAAAACTGACTGTCACAATAAGCGTAAACTGGTCAGTGATCCGATGACTGTGTTAAATAACAGGCCGTTCATAACATTGGCTGAAGTGTTTACGGCTTGACCTCGACTGTCGCCGAACACTACCGGGGGCTATTAACTAGCCTCCCAGACTAAATCCTCGATATTTTGCTCTTACATGGGAGCTGAGGCTTTATGATCATGCTTAGCATGACAACCCAAAGAAAGGAACCGATAGCGGGACTATTTTCTTTGGAAGACATCTCTTCTGTTAAACAGTAATATAACATATCTCTCCGCGTACCTTTGTTTATAAAACCATATGGCCAGATTGCCTTGTTTGTCATAAATCTTTGCCCTCATAAAGGCTTTATAAAGTAAGACAAACACTCCTCGGCTACTGGCCGAGGAGGTGGAAGCCGATGGTCGGTCAACAAAGTTGTGTACAATGCGGATCCGAGCATTAATGACGTAAAGTATTTGGATACATAGAGTCATTACACACAATTTGTGATTTTATTATGGATATCGATCCTAAATTCGGCCACCCGTGCCCGCATTAAGGCTCGGGGGCTACCGGGCTTCGGGCTTATTATCTAAACATATTAAAAGGGCACATTGATCCCCTGATATGGCGTTGCCACCCGACCAGTGTCTCGGGGGCTACTGCATTGATTGTCCAATGCAGAAAATTTTAAGTGCAATACAGTTTCCAAGGAGATTTTGATCCTCAGGTTGGTCGGCCGCACCCAACCTGAGTCTCGAGGACTGAGCACGCCGCTTTTTGTGTCTCGAAGTATTCTGCCGAGCTAGGACTTGATCCTCAGACCGATTTTGCAAATCAACCTGACTCTCAGCAGCTATGGGGATCAGCGGTCTTATGTCATCCTTCATGGGCATCTCGGGTTTTAGACCGATACCCACCTTGAGGGCTACTGGCTACATATCTCGGCAGAGAATAAATTGCACCAATCAAAAATATTGACAAAAATCGACCCACATTCGGGGTGGTGCGCCACCTCGGAAGCAGTCCGGCATAAAGCTCGGATGCTAGTGGCTGGCTCCATAGAGGGCATTTCCGGCATTAAGCTCGGCTGAACTCCTTCAAACTTCTTTGAATCAAGGTGATTTACGATACCTCGGATATAGTCCGGCGTTGGAGCTCGAATATACAGTCCGACGTTGGAGCTCGGATACATAGTCCGGCGTTGGAGCTCGGATACATTCCGGCATTAGAGATGGGAAGCGGTCGGGCGCTGGAGCTCGGGTGCAAAGAAGATGGGTAGGCAAAGGAGGAAGAAGGCGTAGGTAAAAAGGTGGATCCTTATACCCTTATATGGGCGGATGCGGCTATGCGTCCCCACCGGCCTAGTAAAACTCGCTTGCCTCCCAAGAGCCGTGATAAATGGCGCGGTTGGGTTACCCACGTCCGTATTGATGAGAATCCCGTTAAAAGGGGCACACGATCTCTGCTTTGACAAGACGTGCCAAGGAAGTCGCCTCGCTAAACACGCTGAGGTGGAACAATGAAAACAATTTATATAAAGAGCTTGGCCGCAGTGTTATGGCGCACTGCAGAATACGTCAGCAGATTTGATTTGTGTTTGTATTATTCTCTATATGGCAATACGTGGAAACTTGTTTTGCAGAGCCAGACACTATTTTTTGGTGTTTATTATCTTCTTGAAGAATTTGGAGGAGGAACCCGCCTTGCAATGCCGAAGACAATTTGCGCGCCGGACTCGTCATCATTGAAGCCTGGTTCAGGGGCTACTGAGGGAGTCCTGGATTAGGGGGTGTTCGGTTAGCCGAACTATATCTTCAGCCGGACTCCAGGACTATGAAGATACAAGATTGAAGACTTCGTCCTGTGTCCGGAAGGTTTTTTCCTTGGCGTGGAAGGCAAGCTAGGCGTGCGGATATTCAAGATCTCCTACCAATGTAACCGACTCTGTGTAACCCTAACCCTATCCGGTGCCTATATAAACCGGAGGGTTGTAGTCCGTAGGACGAACACATCATAACCATCATCATACACAATCATACCATAGGCTAGCTTCTAGGGTTTAGCCTCCTTGATCTCGTGGTAGATCCACTCTTGTACTACCCATATCATCAATATTAATCTAGCAGGAGTAGGGTTTTACCTCCATCGAGAGGGCCCGAACCTGGGTAAAATAAAGTGTCCCTTGTCTCCTGTTACCACCCGACCTTGACGCACAGTTCGGGACCCCCTACCCGAGATCCGCCGGTTTTGACACCGACAGGGTTCCTCTGGCACGATGAAATCTTCATTGCCGAGGTTGACATCATCCTCGGAGATTGGTAGATAGTTACTATATTCCGAGTCCTCGTTCCCAACCGGCTCGTCGGGGTTAACTTGTCCCTCCTCCCATTCATCCTGTTCGGACGCAGGCTCGACCGGGTCTTCAGGATCTTCGGCATCATCTGTGGTGTTATTGTTTCCGGTGCCGGTGTTGCTTTCCTTTTCGCGATGCAATTTTGAGGGGCGCCGCTGACGTCCATGTTTTGGTGGTGCCCCAGCGGGCTTGTCCTCGATCGTATCTTTCCTGCCTTCATCGCCGTCCTCTTTGGGTGTATCCACCATATACACATCATATGTGGAGGTAGCCGTTCAGCGCCTAGTGAATGGTGGGTCTTGGCTTTGTTTGTCTCCGGCATCATCATCCATACCGTCGACGTCTTCGGAGGCGTAATCTAGCATGTCGGTCAAATCCTCCATAGTGGCTATTAAGTGGGTGGTGGGTGGGACGTAAAATTCCCCGCTCTCAGCCCCTAGTCCGGGTTGGGCATAGTTCAGAGGCGATACTTCCAGAATGGCGAGGGATCACATTAAGTCCAAGGCCTCGCTTAAGAGCGAAGGCCGGACGGGGAAACGAGGACCTACGAGGCTAGGCACGACAGATTCTACCAGGCTGTGCTCACTAGACGCAGACTTTGAGAGTTCAGAGTTGGCATCCAGAGGCGAGTTGGCTCTCCGATGGCAGGGAGAGTCCTGCTTGATTCCAGGCTCGCCGAAGACACAGTTGCCTCCGGGTCACCGGAGAAAAGTTCCATAGTAGGAGGGATGATAGTTGGTCCTTGAGTGGTGCCTGATGACGAGTCCGATGGGTTTCCTTCTTAGAGCGGAGGAACAGTGGTCGAGGCCATGAACCCTTTGAAGATCAAGTCTCCTCGGATGTCGGTGACGTAATTCAGGCTCCCGAATCTGATCTGATGACCAGGGCATAACTGTCGATCTGTTCAAGGCGACCAATCAAATTGGCACGCAGAGCGAAGCCGCCTATCACAAAAAGTTGACTGGGGAGGAAGGTTTCCCCGGATACAGCATCATTGTTGATGATTGAATGAGCCATCGAACCTTCTGCCGACGACATAGTGGAACTCTCAATGGAAGCACCAATGTCGGTGTCAAAACCGGCCGATCTCGAGTAGGGGGTCCCGAACTGTGCATCTGAGGATCGAAGGTAACAGGAGACAAAGGGGACACGATGTTTACCCAGGTTCGGGCCCTCTTAATGGAGGTAAAGCCCTACTTCCTGCTTGATTGACTTTGATGAGTATAGGGGTTACAAGAGTTGATCTACCTAGAGATCATAATGGCTAAACCCTAGATGTCTAGCCTATATGAATTCTGGTAGCCTCTACGGACTAACCCCTCCAGTTTATATAGACACCGGAGGGGCCTGGTGTGGCACCCCGGCTCAGAGAAACCGGAACGCCCTGTATTCTAGCCCAGACATCAAGATGAAGTCTTCTGGAATACAACACTACTTAGCATAGAACAAATCAGCTCTTTATTACAATCTATTTGGGTACAAGGGTTACACCGGCACGGCGACACGATGCCTGCTGCAGTTGCTCTATGCAAGCAGCAGAACAACTCGAAGAAGCAGAAAAACTTCTAGCAGCAGAACAACAGCGACGGTGGTGAACTCCACTCTGCAGGGACTCTGCCTGGAACGCTTATCCTAGCTTGCAAACAAGGAATCCACGACAAACAAGCAATCAAATCTAGCATGACCTGCAAACTGGCATGACACGCCAGGTCAATACATTGAATGTACCTGCAAGCTCACAATAACCAGAAGCATTCAAGACAAACAATAGCATGGCAATTACAGGTTAAGCAGGAATTATCATGAGATCATCAGAAAAACATGGCATGAACAATATGAACATGATACGGCTAGAACAATATGAGCATGGCATGAACATATAAATCTGACGATACTAGCATGCAACATGATGACACTATATGCACCACTTATTTTGCTCGGGTTACCTCGTAACCATCACATGCATCACTTACCAGCCTCGGACATCACACGATTATCTCAGGATCAAATCAAGCTTGGTATAACAATACCGTAGTAATCATTACATGACCACAAGGAGCTTGATCTTTACCCATGATTCTCGCACAACATCACGAATATCCAACAACTCAGTATCCTCGATACCACAGTAATCACTCACGGATCACAAATGGAACCACACTTGGTTCAAGGGTTACCTCGTAACCAAACAGTGATCATTCACGGAGCACATAACCAACTTATCTCATCATAGAACCGGAGTTGTTGTTAAGCACATCATTATTATTTACTGTAGACCCATAGTGTGACCAACTACGAACTGGCCCTTATCCGCGGGCGCGGCTATCGATAGATTTAATACACTCTGCAGAGGTAGAACACTGTACCCACACCACAGAACCCATGGCCTCTCACTCCCATTCGGGTGGACCAACGGCATTCCGACAAAACCGATCTATTGCCATGTCACTCTCCCGGCCACTCTGACCAACTCCCCTTTGGGCTAAGTCATGGGTGACCGAGCCTACAAAAGGCAAAACAACCACCGCCGTGGCAAATAAACAGTCCCAAACGGGGACAAGATACCATAACAACAATAGGTCCACAAGGCTTATGACATCCTACCTGATCAGGGTAGAGCCCGAGCGTAACCTTCCCTCGTTGGAGGCACCGACAAGACGCATGACAATAGACTGCTAGGGCCTTCCCCATACAAAAGGCAAATGTGGTTGCACTGGTCAGCTTGATATGGTGGCACCATGACTCAGCCAACAGTTGTTCAAGTTCAATGAAGTCCGGTTAAATTTGAATGCAATAAGCTGAGTCATATGAAAAAGACATGATGCAACTACAATACATGAGCATGATATAAGCATGGGGTGCAACAACCATATCAACAATGAATCATATCCAACTGAGCATGGTATAATGACGAGCATGAATATCACAAGTACAACACTACTCATAAACATAGCAGAACTACTGGCATCAATGATAAATATCATGCAAGAACATATCAACAATGCTACCATGCAAGCATAAGCATATGAAAGGAATACTAGCAGGAATACATGATAACCAAGTGCAAGACAACATAGCACGAGAGTGAACATGAAACTCTAAGCATCACCGGAACAACGGTAACCATATTTTAAGTGAGCAAACATTGATTAAATATTCAAGTTAAAAACCATGGCTACTGCATGACTATCATGCAAGTGGGTATTGTGGCTTGCCTGGGGATGAAGAAAGCACCAGGGAGAAGTGCAGAAGGATCGCAGAAAGACTTGCCGGAAACAGTCCTCTCCCAAAGGGGGTTGTTCACATGCAAGGGCAAAATGGTCATTTTCAATATGTCAAACCATAGTGAAAATGTGAACATAACGGGCTCGACGAGACAAAGAGGTGGACTTTGGATTCACCTTATTTGGAGCTACGAGTAAAAAGTTATAATCCGACGAAGTTCAGGGACCAATCTGTAAAAATAACTCTACAAACAGGCCCCTGGGTTGAAAACAGAAAACACATTCTCAGAAAATACGTCTTCAGAATGGATAAAGCGCATTTCTGGCCGAAGTGAAAATAGAATACGCTTTCTGAAAGCGAACATGTACTCCGTGGGTTGACGGTTCCACTTATCCACATCATCAGAGGCGGGGCCGGGGCTTATCTCGCTGTCAGGTGGGTCCCACTCCTTTCTTTCTCTCCTCCTGCTCCTCCTCTTCTTCCTCCCGACGCGGGCGCAGGACAGAGGGAGGGGTGCCGACGCTGGCCTCGCGGCTACGGCCAACTCCGGCCAAGGGGAGGCCACCGGCAAGCGCGGCGCGGCCCACCGCATCCATCCAGGGGTAAAACAAGCCTCGGGGAGGAGTGGGGAGGCGGCGACGGGTGGTGGAAGGAGGAGGCAGAGGCGGTGGTGGTCTTCGGGGCACGGCCCTAGAGGGGCTCCGGCGAGGGGGCAAGGGCACGGGGAGAGTCGCCGGAGTGTGGGCGAGGCGATGGTGGTGGCTAGAGGTGGAGGAGGGCTCGGCTTCAGGCTAATTTAGCCGGAGGGGAGTGATAACCCACAAGTATAGGGGATCGCAACAGTTTTCAATAAGTAAGAGTGTCAAACCCAACGAGGAGCTAAAGGTAGAACAAATATTCCCTAAAGTTCTATCGACCACCGATACAACTCTACGCACGCTTAACGTTTACTTTACCTAGAACAAGTATGAAACTAGAAGTACTTTGTATGTGTTGTTGGATAGGCTTGCAAGAAAATAAAGAGCGAGAAAATAAAAGCTTGGGGCTGTTGTAAGTAAAGAAGCAAAAAAGTAAATATAGCGAGTGTGGAAAAGTGGTGGTAGGAGTTGCGAAGTTGTCCCTTAAGCAATTGACTACTTTACTAGACCGATAGCAAGTATTATGTGGGAGAGGCCACTGCTAGCATGTCATCCCTGACTTGGAATTGTATGCACTTATGATTGGAACTATTAGCAAGCATCCTCAACTACTAACGTTCATTAAGGTAAATCCCAACCATAGCATTAAGATATATTGGTCCCCATTCAATCCCGTATGCATCAATTTCTATGCTAGGCTGAAGCTTCTGTCACCCTTGCCCTCCAATACATAGTCCTATCAACATACAACTAACCCCATGGTGTGATCCAGGCGCGCGCTCATATGATGGGCACCAAAGGACAACAACATAACCACAAGCAAATCAAATCAATCATAGCAATTCATCAACATTCGATAGGACAACGAAAATCTACTCAGACATCATAGGATGGTAACACATCATTGGATAATAATATGAAGCATAAAGCACCATGTTCAAGTAGAGGGTACAACGGGTTGCGGGAGAGTGGACCGCTGTAGATAGAGGAGGGAAGGTGATGGAGATGTTGCTGAAGATGGCGGAGGTGTTGGTGAAGATCGCGGTGATGATGATGGCCCCCGGCGGCGTTCCGGCGCTACCGAAAGCAAGGGGGAGAGAGCCCCCCTCCTTCTTCTTCTTACTTGACCTTCTCCCTAGATGGGAGAAGGGTTTCCCCTCTGGTCCATGGTCTCCATGGTGTGGGAGGGGCAAGATCCCCTCCGAGATTGGATCTGTCTCTCTGTCTCTCTCTGTTTCTGCGTTCTGTTGTGCTGCCCTTTCACCGTTTCGTATAGATATGGAGATCCGTAACTCCGATTGGACTGAAACCTTCGCCGTGATTTTTTTCCAAAAATTAGCTTCTTGCGGCAGAAGAAGGGCATCAACCGCCTTACGGGTGGCCCACGAGGGTGGGGGCACGCCCTCTTGGGGAGGGCGTGGACCCCTGCCTCGTGGCCACCTCGGACACCGTTTCGCGTTGATCTTTTTCCCAGATTTTCCAAATATTCCAGAAATAAGCTCCACCCGTTTTTATCCCGTTTGGACTCCGTTTGATATGGATATTCTGCGAAACCAAAAACATGCAACAGACAGGAACTAGCACTGGGCACTGGATCAATATGTTAGTCCCAAAAATAGTATAAAAATTTGCCAAAAAGTATATGGAAGTTGTGGAATATTGGCATGGAACAATAAAAAATTATAGCACTACAAAAAAATACACTTCCGTGATGATACGTGTTTGTCACAGTAGGTCGCGTTTTTTGTCATGCATGTACATCCATGACAAATTTATGAGAGAATCAAGATAGTCATACCTGTGCTGTCGTAAAAGTGTTCCATGACATTACCAAAATTATCATCACGGAAGTATCCACTTCCATGACGATAAATCACGTGTCATAGAAGTGCTTTCGTCAAGGGTGACCTACACGTGGCATCCACCGTAACGGAACATCGTTAAGCTATCAGGTCGGGTTTTGGATCCGATAACCCGTTAACAGCCCCGACCAATGGGAAAGTTCCACGTGTAAAATTCTTATTGGCCGGATGAAACACGTGTCAGCTCGTCAGTGGGTCAGATAGGCGCCTATGATACGTCGACACGTGGCATGGCCCAACAGAGGCCCATTCCTGTGAAAAGGCCGGTCCGTTTGACTTGGTCAAAAGGTGGCGGGCAGGCCCATGGAAAGCCTGTTAACGACATGTTCGCATATAGCCCATTTACGGCCCGCTAACCCAAGACCGTTACGCCCTATCCGAATTAGGCCCAGTAGCGTCATCTGGGCCATCCATTATGATTCCAGCCCGTGTTCACTTCTGGCCCATGTATGGCCCATGACGTCTTTCGGCCCATATGAGGCCCTGTGTAGCTCTTGGCCTATTAACGGCCCGTGATGAAACTGGCCCGTAATGACCAGTGTATCACTTTACACCCATTAACGGCCCGTGGTGAAACTGGCTCGTAATGAACAGTGTATCACTTTATACCCATTAACGGCCCGTTATTCCGTTGGGCTGTTTCCAGCCCATGTTATCTTTCGGCCTTCTCAGAGCCCATTTATTCTGGGGCTCATTTCCAGCATTCGTTTAGTTATGGCCCGTTACTGTCATTTTCTGCTTGTGGGCCAAATTCAGCCCGTGGTTACAGTCGGCCCGTTTGTGGTCCGTTAATACGTTGGGCCGTTTTCATAGCGTCATCAAATACGGCCTATTAACGATGGCCCGTTACGGTCGGCCCATGAACGGACGATTCCAACTCTAGCCCGTTTGCGGCCATAATGCGGCCTGTTATTGGCCCATGTTTGGCCAATCGATCATACGACCCGTATAAGGCCCATTGATGATACGACCCGTAGAAGGCCCATTGTTTCTACGGCCCGTAGAAGGCCTACTGTTTCTACGGCCCGTAGAAGTCCCACTATTTCTATGGCTCGTAGGAGGCCCAATGTCACTACAGTAAATATTAGCCCATGGTTATTGTGGCCTAGTTTTAAAAAATAGGTTATTGCAGCCACTAGCTAACCGTGGAAAAAGAACTGCAATGACTACAAGCAAACAAATAAACAAGACAACAAGGAAATAAATAAGCAAGCAACTAACGCTAGGCTATCACGGCTATTACACATATTACATCCACTGGGCATCAAAGTTCGCCACTAGTGCAAATATAGGGAACAAAGCAGCATATCATATACACTGGCCGTCAAAATTGGCCACCAGTGCAAATAAACGTGGCAGCAAAACAAGAGCATAACTGAAACATCTTCAGAAGAGCTCAAGAAACGTTATCCTGGGAATCCACCATGCTGGCAATAAGCTTAGCAAGCTGATTAGCTTTGTCCTGTTTGGCGCTAAAATGCTCCAACACTTGCTGTTGCACTAGAAAGTATGCATCTGAATGCTCCAGGGACTTCCGCAGTCCTTTCGCTTCTTGTCGCAGCACAGCTGATCGATGTCTTTCAACTTGTAGTTGAGACTCAAGAAACTGCACTGATTCAGACAGTGAGTTTGAATAGCTTGTGCAAGCGGTAGTGGCCAGCAACTCCAACACTAAACCAAGACAGGATGTGTCACTATCATGAACCTTATCTGCATTACTTCCTTTACCGTTGCTTAATAAGGCACTCTTCCCCAATATTCTGTCAGCATTCTAAAAGAAGAAACAAGCAGACACATAACAAGTTTAGCATGTACTAGTATATGAAACTCATTTCGGTGAACCAGTTCATTAGTAAGGTGGACAGGATTAAACTACCAAGTCTTCTATTGCCAAGTACTAGTACATAATAAAAGCATCAAACAAACATATATCTATGTCCTATGGTAGCAATGGAATCTTAAATTAGAACAGTTGTTCTTCAGGTTTAGGCACTTGTTCTACATGAACAGAGTACAGTAAGACGCAAGAATATAATACTTAAAAATAGAAAATGAGCTCATAGACCTTACCACATTCTTGGTTCGGGACCAGTACAGAACAAGGCATTCCCAGTCATCGTCCAGTAAATGTGTCTCAGGAGAACGTAAGGGAGTTTGATGAGTTTCTTTGCCAGTGAAGTACGTTTTCTTCAGGTAATTCCGATACTGCCACCAAGCATTCTTGAATGTAGCAGAGGTATTAGCACAGGTTACCTCATCCTGAGTTTCCAAATCGGTCCTTCTCTATAGAGAAAAATGGGAAAATTTGCTATATTATAACCATCATGGAGGTAGGATGTATGGGACAAAGCAAAGTAATTGCCATGAATAACATTACTTACACATAACTCCTGGACAAACACCTGCAACTGGCATTTTCTTCATCTTCAGTATAATATTTGCAAGATGGGAAGATACGCACATATGATTTAACAACATCAAATGCGATAGATGCTAAACTACGACTAGCTGGTTGTGCTTCCTCCACAGGAATAGGCGTACTAACTGGTGGAGTTGGGGTTCGCCATGATAGTACTGGCCCTTTGGGCACTGGAGCTGCCTTACTAACTGCTCTTGTTTGGGAGCTTTGTGGTGGAGATGGTGCTGTGTCAACAGGAACTGGGTTACTATCGGCTGGGGTTGGGGTTAGATTGGGTGAAGCTGGTTCTCTGTCCATCGTAGTAGGGGTACAATCTACGAGAGTTTGGGTTATGTGTGGTAGGGCTGGTTCTTGTGCATGTACAACCGGGGTGCTATCTCCACCAAGAGGTAGCACTGTTTTATTTGAAGACCGTGTGTTTAGTCCGCTAGATACTGGCATCACCCGCTCCAATTAAAATGGCTGATAAACATGAAACATAGTTGAATATACAGACATTGTATGAGAGACATATGCAATAGATAGTGTGGAAAAAAGAGGGCATGAAATAGTTGACATGTATATTGTTTAACTAAAACGGATAGCATGACATAATTTCACATATATGATGTCTATCTAAACTGGATAGCATAGCATAACATAATTCAAAGATATGATGAATAACTAAACAGGATCGCATGACATAATTCACCTACATGTTATCTAAGTAATCAGGATCGCATCATTTAATTCACATATGTGATTTATATGCTAAACAGAGTACATTCGATATGATGTCTGAACTAAGAACATGGTGTTGAATAGTGTGTATATGATGTCTATACTATGCAATGCAAGACACCGTATGCATGATATGAGCAGTATAACCGTGCCAAGTTAGAGCATACACCTCAATGGGGGAATAGGACTGGTCATCTGTCTCTGAATCCATCTCTGAGGAGCTATCGGGACCCAACAAGAGATCTGCTTCGACAGGTAGCACTGTCTGCTCTGAAGGCCTTGTTTTTCACTCCAGATTTTTCCATCTCCCACCCAAATGGCTGATTCACAGGAAGAGTAGTTTAATGTACAAACATTGTCAACAAATGGAAATGTAACGAAGAAAAGGATGGGCAATATATCATTCAAATATATGATGCCTGGTTAAACAGGATGGCATTGCACATTTCACGTATATTATGGCTGGCTAAAACACATGAGACTGCATAATTCCCATATATGATATAGAAACTAAACAGGTGGCATTACAGAACATGTCTAAACTAAGCAGATGACATATATGATGTCAAAAGTAGGCACTACAAGGCAACATATGCATGATATGACTAACATCATCATGCCATGGTAGAGCAAACACCTTGGGGGTAAATAGGAGTGGTCAGCGGCGTCTGAATCCGCCTTAGAACATTATCTTCCTCTGGATTACAATTTGGAGAGGGGTGGGGAGGGTTTGCCATTGAACCCACCATGGAGCATTGTCTGCATGACATTGTATTGCCGCGCAAAACTCTTCTCTTTTTCTTTACATGTTCAGCATGACTGTGTACAATATATGACATGCATACGAAAAAAATATGGTGAGATTATGTAAGGAGAGCATGCAGAAATTTAGAGTGATGGTAACAACCAGTGGATCGATGTTTTTCCGTTGAACCAAAATAGCCCTAATGGATCGACGTGAATGTATAGTAATAAGTGATGCAACAAGTGTACAACCTCTTTGCCGTAGCCGTGTTGACCTCAGCATCATTTGGTTGGTCTCTGAAGCGGTTGAGGCAGAGGTGGCTGTCGGAGGTGTGGAGGAAGATCTAAGGAATCTGTAGACGGCGTCCAGGGCACTGCTCTATTGTGATGGATTTTTTTGTCGTTGGAGCAGCTCCGGTGAACCGTAAGACGTCAAGGCTGAAGCAGCACAAGACAGACATCGTCAATCTCAAGTGGGATTCTAATAGCATCTCCAATAGATGATGTAAAATGGATGTAAAATTAACATCACCAAAAACCACCTGACTACAACAGACGAGGTAAAAACTATTGACTCTGAACTTAACTGTCGAAACTGAAATTTACTATGGAATCTGAATGCTACTGTCGAAACTGAAGGTAGCAGAGAGGCACTTGACATGTAGTTTAGGGAGGGCCTGCAGTTCATCTTCAACCTGCACCCCCTAAGCCGCCAGCCACCACCGGCCGAACCGCCGGCCCCAGCGCCGCCTCGCCGCCCGGAAACAACTCGCCACCGCCGCCCCGGCCAGCCCTCTAGGCCCCCCGCCCCCACCCTGAACCCTAAGATAGATAGTGGGGTACCTCTCCGGCGAGCCCCCGTCCCCGCTGCGGGTGGTTCTTCCTTAACTCCGGCAAGCTCCCCCAACCCCTGAAAATCGACGGACCCAAAAGTCGATTCAGTCGACTAAAGTGTGGCTTAATCCGAGCAAAGCAGCTGCATGTAACACCCCGGATCCGATGTGCCAGTTGTCCTCCCGTTATTCGCTGTTGTTGCTTTGTCATTTGCTTGCGTGTTGCATCTTGCCATGTCATCATCCGCATTGCATCATCATGTTTTCGAAACTTGCATCCGTCCCGGTCTCTTTGTTCTCTCCGTTGTCCGTTCTGAGCCCACACATACTTGCACGCGCCCGCGGCATGTCCGAAATATTATTTTATAAGTGGCTGGAAAATGTTCTCGGAATGGGATGAGAGTTGGCATGCGGTGTTGTTTTGTTGTTAGTAGGTCGCCTGCCAAGTTTCATCACATTCAGAGTCCGTTTGGTGCCCCAACGGATTACTGTAGCGGCATTATAGCTGGTCTAACGTCGGACGTTTTCGGTCTCCGGAAACCGTGCCGGGCTGCATCTCTCCCCTCTTCTCTCAGACCAACCCGCCCTTCACAATCCGCCAGACCCAACCTAACCTCTCTCGTCAGCCCGCGGACCTCCTTGTGCGCGCGTCCGAAAGTTGTCCCGGACCCGAACCGGACTGTCGCCGCCGTTGTGTCCGGATCATCCCCTAACGTCTACAAAACATCTCCGTTTTGTTAATTGGGCTCCCCAACTACTTTATTCGCGACCGTCCGATTACGATCGGAGGGACGAGTTAGCCCCAAAAATCTAGTCCCCTACTATATAAACCCACCTTACCCTCAATTTTAGGCCTCCTGTCCCATCCACCCATCGCCGCCGCCGCCACTCCACCAAATTCCCCCTCAGGATCTCCCCGGCCCGATCCACCCAACCTGGTCTCCTCCTCGGCTTCCTCACCAAGCCAACCATCCTCCTACCCGAGCAAGCACGACCATGGCCACGCCCGCCGAAGCTCTGCACCACCACAAGCTACTCTGCCTCCGGTGTCGTCCTGCTCATCCCGGCCTCCTCTGCGCCCGGAGCTCTCCTAGCCGTGCGTCTCCTCCTCGTTCCCAGCGAAGCCCCGTCCTCCCGAGCTCTCCCGCAGGCAGCCCTGCGCCCGATCCAGGCGGGATCGAGGCGACCACCTCGTGCAGCGCCGAGTCCAATCCTCGGCCCCGAGCGCCACCACCAGGACCGGCCTTCTCCCTGTCCTTCTTCCTCCTTCCCGTGCTCCCCCTCCTCTCTCATTTCCTCTCTCTCTCTCTCTCTCTCTCTCTCTCTCTCTCTGTCCAGGACCCAGGGAGCAACAGCCGCCGCCGCCCTTGGACTCTCGTTGCCGTCGCCGCGCAGACCGGGTCGTTCCCGACCCCCACGACCCTGCGTCCCTGCCGAAGCCCGCGCCAAGTCCCTCGCAAGCCGCCGCCCGGGTCAGGCCGTCCCCGCGTCGTCCCTGTCGCCAAGTTCGTCGCCCGGAACGGCGCAGCCACCCCTTCGCCCGCTTGCCGGAGCCCTGCTCCCAGTCACCGCCGCCCTGCCCGCGCTCCTCTGCTCCCAGGAGAACCGCGCTCGGCCTCCTTCTGCAGCGCCAAGTCCCGCTCGCCGGAGCTCGTCGACTCCGTCGTTCCCGCGCAGAACCCTCCTCGCCAAGACCCTCACCGCGGTGCCTCCCTGCTTCGCCAAGTTCCCCGCCGCGCCGCTCCTCTGTTTCGTTTGAGCAGAGGAGTTCGACCGCGCGTCGCCTGCGTGCGTTGACTGCGCCCAGGCCCAGCGCCCGCTTCCAGCCGTCCCTGCCCGTTGACAGGTCCAGCGCCAGTGTGGACGAGTGCCGCGTCGCCCGCGCGCCCTCCTCTGCTTCGCCTTCGCGTGGGCCGCCAGATCCGCCCCGTTGGGCCTCCTCACCGACGCTGGGCTATGCCCATGGTGAGAACCCCAGCCCAGCAACCAGCAATTCAGCCCGTTGTGTTTTTTTCCTATCTGCGAATTTTGCTATTTATTCAGAGAATTACAGAATTGCAGAAAACCCCTCATACAACATACATTTAATAACTCAGAAACTATGCATCATATGTAAATAATTTAAATACGTAAAATGCTTAGTTATTCATCTAGTTTCATGATCAGTCACTTTCATCCATGTTTAAAATGTTTTAATGTGCTGTTTGAATTAATTTGCATAATTAGCATGTTAAAATGATTTAATTCATAACTAAATAACCGTAACTCGGAATTTAATAAACTTTATATGTAAATGGGGTAGAAAAATGCCTAGTTTAACATGTTGCACTTTATTTTCCTGTTTAACAACATTAAAATTGTGTTTAGGTCAGATCAGTACCAAATTCAAAGTATGCATATGAGGTTCTTCCGGACTTGTTGTTCGTTGTTTCCGGCCTCATTTAAATTTGCCTAGATAGGTAGTTTTCATAAGTTTCACCTCTTGCCATGTTTAACAACATTTAATATTGTTGGGTACATAAACGGGAGAGAACTAAATAATTTATGTGGTGTTTTGTCAATATGCAACTCGTTGCATATCGAGCTCCACTTAATTTGTAGTATTGTTTGTTGCACTTTGCCATGCCATGAATCATTAAACGGACATGCATCATTCTTGTTTGTGCATCATGCCATGTTTATGTGGTGGTTGTTTACTTTATTGTGTGCTTCTTTCCGGTGTTGCTTCTTCGGGTTGATTCCGTTATCATCGCATTTGTGAGGACCCGTACGACTACGCCCGTTTGTCTTCTTCATGGACTCGTTCTTCTTCCTTGCGGGATTTCAGGCAAGATGACCATACCCTCAAAATCACTTCTATCTTTGCTTGCTAGTTGCTCGCTCTTTTGCTATGCCAATGCTGCGATACCTACCACTTGCTTATCATGCCTCCCATATTGTCGAACCTAGCCTCTAACCCACCTTGTCCTAGCAAACCGTTGTTTGGCTATGTTACCGCTTTGCTCAGCCCCACTTATAGCATTTTTAGTTGCAGGTGAAGATGAAGTTTGTTCCTTGTTGGAACATGGAGATGTTGTTCCTTGTTGGAACATGTTTACTTGTTGGGATATCACAATATATCTTATTTAATTAATGCATCTATATACTTGGTAAAGGGTGGAAGGCTCGGCCTTATGCCTGGTGTTTTGTTCCACTCTTGCCGCCCTAGTTTCCGTCATATCGGTGTTATGTTCCCGGATTTTGCGTCCCTAACGCGGTCGGGTGATTTATGGGACCCCCTTGTCAGTTCGCTTTGAATAAGACTTTTCCAGCAAGGCCCAACCTTGGTTTTACCATTTGCCTACCACCTATCCCTTTTCCCTTGGGTCTGATCAACCCGAGGGTCATCTTTATTTAGCCCCCCCGGGCCAATGCTTGTCTAAGTGTTGGTCCGAACCGAGCAACCTGCGGGGCCACCACGGGGAAACTCGAGGGCTGGTTTTACTCGTAGCTTGACTTATCCGGTGTTGCCCTGAGAACGAGATATGTGCAGCTCCTATTAGGATGTCGGCGCATCGGGCGGTTTTGCTGGACTTGTTTTATTACTGTTGAAATGTCTTGTAGCCGGGATTCCGAGACTGATCGGGTCTTCCCGGGGAGAAGGAATATCCTTCGTTGATCGCGAGAGCTTATCATGGGCTAAGTTGGGACACCCCTGCAGGGTTTGAACTTTCGAAAGCCGTGCCCGCGGTTATGTGGCAGATGGGAATTTGTTAATGTCCGATTGTAGAAAACCCGAAGTTGATCTTAACTAAAATACACCAACCGCGTGTGTAACCGTGATGGTCTCTTCTCGGCGGGGTCCGGGAAGTGAACACGGTTGTTGGAGTTATGTTTGACGTAAGTAGTTTCAGGATCACTTCTTGGTCATAGTTGTTCGACCGTGCTTTTGCCTTCTCTTCTCGCTCTCATTTGCGTATGTTAGCCACCATATATGCTAGTCGCTGCTGCAGCTCCACCTCATACCTTTTACCCCTACCTATAAGCTTAAATAGTCTTGATCTCGCGGGTGTGAGATTGCTGAGTCCTCGTGACTCACCAGATACTTCCAAAACCAGTTTGCAGGTGCCGATGAGACCGTGCAGGTGACGCATCCGAGCTCAAGGAGGAGTTCGATGGAGATCTTGTCCTTTATGTTGTTTCGTTCTAGTCGATCAGTAGTGGGCCCAGTTGGGGTCGATCGTGGACCTTTGTCGCTTTTGGGGCTTCTTCTTTTATTTTGGCTCCGTAGTCGGGCCCTGGTTGTAACTGTATGATGTAATGTTTTATTCATGTATTGGTGTGAAGTGGCGATTATAAGCCAACTATGTATCTTTTCCCCTTATGTATTACATGGGATGCGTGAAGATTACCTCACTTGCGACATTGCTTTCAATGCGGTTATGCCTCTAAGTCGTGCTTCGACACATAGGAGATATAGCCGCATCGAGGGCGTGACACTGCATGAGCGAGGGGGAGAGCAGCAGCATAAGTGAGGGGGAGAGCAGCAGCAGCATCTGGGCGAGCGAGCGATTGAGCGAGAGACGGAGCAGCAGCAGCGCGAGCGAGCGAGCGAGCGAGAGACATAGCAGCAGCAGCAGATCCGGCTGGTATGGCCGCCGCCGCCAAAGGGGCCTCGCACTAGGGGAGAGCCGCCGTGGAGATGTCGCCCGCGGCAGTCGGCGTTTTGGGAACGGGGGTCCCCAGACTTGCCTGCCTGCGGCCTGCGGGGTGGCTCAAGTGGGGGCCCAGCATGGCCCATCTTCATCAACAAAAGCTCAAGACCCTCGCGAGGGGCCAAGCCTCGCGGGGCGGATGACATGAAGCCTCCTCAAGTATGTCCTCATCAGGCAGGGCTCGCGAGGAGGCGGAGAGATCAATGCAAGGGTACCTCGAGAGGATCCAGTGACGCAAGCCATGACGATCAAGACCAGGCGGGCGCCGGCCTGGGCAGAGTCCTTGTTTCCCCTTTGGTGCAAAGGGGCAAGCACATGCAAAGCTATGAGGAAAAGGTTACCATTTCGGTGCAATGGGACCAAGACCAGCCAGGCGGCCGCACAGAGGTCACCGTGGAGCCCAAGACGGCGTCATCACCAGAGCTTTTGGCAGCCGAAGACCACCTTTGGTCAGGATAACCTGTACTAGATGTTCCCCTTCAAAATGGCCAATTGTTGGCACCCTTCCCGCTCATTATTTCGGGGAGAGGCCCAGGGCCTTTATAAATAGGACTAGCCACCACAGAGTAGGGGAGGGGATGAAGAAATCTGGTAGAGACTAAGTAGAACAACCGCACCAGCTCAAGAACACCTCTCGTGAGGCTGTTCTTCCCTTGTACTGTTCATCATCACCCCCAGAGGCAATCCACCACACCACACACTGGAGTAGGGTATCACACCACAACGGTGGCCCGAACCAGTATAAACCTCGTGTCTCTTGTGTTGTTCATCGTTTTCATCTCAGTTCGCACGAGAAGATCAGATGTAGATCGGCAGGGGAGAGATCCCCACACGCACCCCAGAGTTCGAACCTCAAGGGTCTGCCGGAACCCGAAATCCAACATTTGGCGCGCCAGGTAGGGGTGCGCCGGAATCCTTTCTTTCGTCGTTCGCGTGTGGTCTCCCGTCGTGTCCATGGCTGACGCTCGTCGTGCTCGCGCTGAGCGCCGAGCTACTCTCGCCACCCGCGTCGCCCAGACGGCGCCCGTCGGCGGTCCCCCTCGTCGTTCCTCGTCGCCCGCCGCCAACGCCGCCACCGGCCCGGCGGGGAACGAGCAGCAGGCTTCGTCCCAGCATCCTTCGCTGCGGCGGGATGGCCGCACTGCCACCCCGTCGCTGACTCTGGATGGCTCGTCGTCCCACGCCCGTCGCACCCCCATGGATGCATGCGCCTCGCTGCTCTTGGCGAAAGAGCTTCTCCGCTACCGCCCCATCGACGACCTCTACAAGGACTGGCTCGCCCGCATCACCGAGCTCGTCAGCGCCGCAGGGGGCTCCCCCTTGCGGCCCCCCTTGCTACCACGCCCTCTATTCCACGCAAGAGGCGATGATCAGGAGGCGCCTCGGCCACCTCCTCCCCAAGAAGGCACCTTGGCTGCAAGGCGTGCAGCCCCAGGGCGAGACCCACTACGTCCAGCGCCTGCGCAGCAAGAAAGGAGCTGCCAAGAGATCCCACGTCGCTGAGAAGGTGCTCGCACGCTCTCGGCGCCGGCGCGCCAAGATCGCGCCCCAACGCTCCCACGACAAGACCCCGCGCTGCTCCCAGCGGCGGCGTGTGGCGACCTGCAGCAGCAAGATCGGCACCAGCCAAGGGCGCCGGTGACCACAGCGGGCTGCCTCGCCTTCACCCCCGAGCTGCGCGGCGTCACATGGCCAGGCAAGTTCAAGGCTGACCTCCCTCCTCGCTACGATGGCACAGCGGACCCCGCGGAGTTCCTGCAGCTCTACGAGCTGGGCATCGTGGCCGCCAGCGGGGACGAAAAGGTCATGGCGAATTGGTTACGCATGGCGCTCAAGGACGAAGCCCGCACCTGGCTCCTAAACCTGGCCCCCGGCACGATCTCCTCCTGGAGCGAGATGCGCACCCGCTTCATCGCCAACTTCCAAGGCACTCGCGACCGGCCCCCGGCCGTGAGCGACCTGCACCGCATCAAGCAACAGCCAGGGGAAACCCTGCAGAAGTACATCCAGCGCTTCAACTATGCCCGCCTCAAGATCCCCAAGGTGACTGAGGAAGCCATCATCTCGGCTTTCTCCGACGGCGTGCGCGACATCAAGATGAAGGAGGAGCTAGCCATCCATGAAGACCTGTGCACATCCCTGGAGCTGTTCAACTTGGCGACTAAGTGCGCCAGGGCCGAGGAAGGGCGCCTCTCCCTTCTCGAGATCCCGGCAGCCGACCCGGAAGAAAAGAATCTCAAGGCCAAAGACGTGAAGCGTAAGGGGGCTGTCGTGCTAGCAGCAGAGCCGGACACCAAGCAAGGCAGGGATCAGCCTGAGTCATCCAAGGGCGGACGCTACTGTGTGTACCACGACCTCCACACCCACAACACCAACGAATGTCAAGAGCTCCAAGCCATGCGATACGGGCGAATCGGCCGACGCCCCGAGCGCAATGACAGGGGCTATGGACGAGGAGGAGGAAGAGGTGCAGGACGATGGGAAGACCGTGGCCCACGCCAGGGATGGCGTGACCACCCTCGCGAGGACCGCTGGCAGGACCATCCTTGCGAGAGGGGCTGGAGGGACCAGCCTCATGAAGATCGCCCGCATGACAACACAGGCCTCCCGCCTCTGCCACCACCACCAAGGAGGAATGAAGACCAGCATCCGGACAATGGAATTGGGGGCTTCCAGGAGCCGCGCGCAATTGCCTGCATCTTGGGTGGCGCTCAGGCTCTAGCCTCATAGCGCATCTTCAAACAGTTTGCTTGCGAGGTGAACCCAGTTCTTCCCAAGCTTGAGGCTACGCGCCCTCTCAGGTGGTCTACATGCACTATCATGTTCAGCTCAGCGGATCAGCTCAAGTGCGCGGCAACGGCTGGGGTCCTCCCGATGCTTTGCTCCCCAGTCATCAGCAATGTGCAGGTCACCAAGACCCTCATCGATGGCGGTGTCGGACTCAAGTCCTGTCCGTCGAGATGTTCAACAATCTCCAAGTGCCATACGATCAGCTTCAGCCAACCAAGCCTTTCTCAGGAGTCACCGATGGTTCTACCATTCCGATTGGGCAGGTGCGCCTTCCAGTCACCTTCGGGCAGCGCAACAACTACCGCACCGAGCTCATCGACTTCGACGTCGCTCACATCTGCCTGCCGTACAATGCCATCCTCGGGTACCCAGCCCTAGCCAAGTTCATGGCGGTGACTCACCATGGTTGCAATGTCCTCAAGATGCCTGGAAGCGGTGGAGTCATTACCGTGCCCTGTGAAGAAAGAGATGCAGTGTGTTCACTGGAGCGTGCGTTCCAAGCCACAGCAGTCGAAGACCCAGATCACAGGGGCGAGAGACCTCTCGAAGAGACCCTCAAGAAGAAGAAGACCTCGCCAGGCTCAAACCACAAGGGGGCTGCCGCCTCCGGAGGTGTTGCACCAAGCTCCGCGCTCGATCAAGGAGCGCCACCCTCTCACGCATAGGAAAGCACGCCCATCGCCCTCCTTAGGCGAGACTCGGGGGCTCCTCCTTGGAGAGCCACTGACCTTGCCAAGGTTGCGAGGGAGGCACTGGGGCATCACTTGGAGGGGCGTTTTCAGGCGCTTTTCCCTCAAGAAGGTACAAGGCAAGGAAGACCAAGCCCTCAGGAGTTCGTTGCAAGAAACACTCAAGAGCTGCAAGAGTCAAGCGCGGCAGCCGCCGCCTGACTGCCGCAGCCCCACATCCAGGCGAGGATGGTGGGCTGCTAGTCTGCATCGACGTCCCGGGGCTCAACCGAGCCGCGTCTCAGGAGCGCCTCTGGCCTTCGCACGTGGGGCGTTGTGAGGGGCCACCTCACAGCTATGTTCGCATGCCCTTCGGCCCGCCGAACGCGGCTGTCGCTCACCAGCGCTTGTTGAGGAGCATTCTAGAGGCACATGAGGTCAGGCGCCACGCGGTCCTGGCAGGGATGGAGGTGGCTCTCGAGGACCCGCTTGAGCCCGCGGAGCCTCCCGAGGCCCCTGGGCCTGGGGGCTCGTGAGGGTCGACGTCTCCACCACGCATCGCTCACTTCCTCAGCATCACTTCATCTTCAACGGCGTTAGGTGACATCTTTCAGAGTTTTACCTTCAGCTGGGAGCGCCCGCAGGGCTGCACCATTCCCAGGCCGCATGGGTCCATCCCCGCGGCATGTATCTGTTTTGTTTATGTTCTTTACTTACATGGTTGGGGGCACCCTACGGGCTGCATCACCCCCACGTCTTTCAGGCCTGGCCCAGCGGCGTTTGCTCTCGCCTACGTTTGCCTGAAATTGAATCCCTTCCTTCATACCTAACATGTCCGACCTAATCGCCTGCTCGATTGACACCCACCTATGGAGCCGCTCGCTCTGGCACGGCGCTTGCGCACGGATCCGTCCCTGCAACATCGATAAAACTGAGTGGTCGAGCTCTGGCCGCGGCAGCCCCGCAAGGCGCCACCTCACCAGGCCCTCAAGTGCCCCAATGATTTCCTCAGAGTGACCAAGGGTTGGCTGGCAACCGTAACGACAGTGCTTGTTTCTCCTCATTATTGGTATGCAGGACCTACTCCAGGAGCAGCGTCGGGGCGTCGCGAGCACTCTCTCCCCCTCTCCGGCACGGACCGCTTGCACGTTAAAAGGGGGGTACCTGGGCATCACGACCCATGGTCTCCTACTGGCTCTCCATCCCTCACCCCCTGACCTTGACCCACGGCATCGCGACCTGTCATACCAGCGGCGGCTGAGCTCGCTCGAGGGCCGGGACCTGAGGACGTAGAGCGTTAAGGGAAGTGCGGGAGAGAGGGAAGAGGCTCGCGAGGGCCAAACCCGGCAGTGCCTCGCTCACCGACTCTCGGGCCTAGCGCTTCTCCAAGGGACTACATCAGGCGCACGAGATAAGTCACGCCCTCACAAGAGCTAAACCAATGCAACGCTAAATCCCCGCCCTGTGAAATTCTGCCACGGCGATGCTACCTTCCTTTCTCGCCCAGCAAGGATTGCTTGAGCGCTAAGGGGGACCTCCCGAGTATCGCGACTCGGGGGCTCTTACCGGACCTCGGGCCGCTCACCTCCTGGCCTTGACCACGACATCGCGACCTGGCATACCAGCGACGGCTGAAGCTTGCCTGGGGACTGGGGCCTGTCAGCGTAGAGCGCCAAGTCCTCATGAGGATAGAAAGGGGGAGCTCGGCCGGGACAGGATGGACACCCCACGACAATTCATATTAAGGATACAATATTCACAAAAGGCACGACAGACACCTTACATACCCCCGCGGGGTGTTACTCTAATTCCTTGCAGGGAGCGAAAGGAGCTAACTCTAAGGAACTCTAACTGCTAGCATCTCCGCTGGTGACGCCATCATCAACAGTGGGCTGCCTGGCGCTGGCGCCAACCCCATCCAGATCAGCAGCGTCGGCGGCCTGACGTGGATGCCCCACCCCGAGCGCGACGCAAGATCGGAGGCTCGTAGTTGTCGTCGCTCGTCTTCGGGGTTGCGAGGAGTTCAGGGGAGCCGCTGGAGTCCTCAATCCCTCCGCTGCCACCTGAGGAGATGCAGGAGGATCAGCGGGCGGGGTTGGCCCTCACCTGCTCATCACCCCTGTCGTTTCCCCTGGGGCAGCACTCCAGCCGGCACCCTTCTGCATCAAAGACCTTGAAGAACATCAAGGAGGCGCCATCGTATTCGAGATGGATCACCAGGGCGCCTTCCGCGCAACAGACCCGGGCAATCTCACCCCAGCCCCGGGTCATGAAGACCTTGCCCGGAGCGACGACCGCGACCTCCGCTCCGGTCGCAGGAGTGCCGCAGTCGGCGTGCTGCAACCAGAGCTCCAAAGCCCCGCTCGACGGCATCTCGAAGGCGAAGGAGGGAGGAAGACGAATCCAGGAGCTTGGAGGCATGGTGGCATGGAGCACAAAATCGCGAGAGGAGTGCTCCGTGTGGACTCCAGGAGGGACGATGGCGCACCAACGTGACCCGCCGGCGTCGGCGGCGACGCTGTCGGTGTTGCTCGGCGCCCTCCTCCCTGGGGCCCACGACGCGGGCGAACAAGTTCCGTGGAAACCCAGGCGGTGGCCGCTCGTACCACGGCCTCGACACCTCGTGCCAGGCGCCTTTGTCCCGGCGGTAGGGGACAGGCCGCTTCTTCGATGGGAGGGGATCAGGGCCCCCATGGGGGACCTTTCCCTTCTCTTCTGCAGAGAACCGATGGATCGGTGCCATTGGCGCAAGAGAAAGCAAGGACAAGGAAGAAGAAGAGAAGGAGCAGAAAGGGACGAACTGGCGGAGCTCATGTGGCCCCGTACTTATAACCGCAGAAGACCAACCGCCGAGCACCACGATCAGAGGTAATCATGACCCGTATCTCTGCATGCAGGGACTTGTCAAGTCGTGCACTCGTCGAGGCGTCATGGGAAGCACAGACGCCCACGTCCGATCAACCGCCACGCGGCGCCCAAGGCCGCAAGCTGTTAGGGCCCATGGCGCTTCGCGCTTGCCCGTTCGCTTCTTTGCTAAGCCAAGCCCGCGCGCGCCTTCAGCCCGGGGGCTACTGTCGGCGTTCTGGGAACGGGGGTCCCCAGACTTGCCTGCCTGCAGCCTGCAGCGTGGCTCAAGTGGGGGCCCAGCATGCCCCATCTTCATCAACACAAGCTCAAGACCCTTGCGAGGGGCCAAGCCTCACGGGGCGGATGACAGGAAGCCTCCTCAAGTACGTCCTCATCAGGCAGGGCTCGCGAGGAGGCAGAGAGATCAATGCAAGGGTACCTCGTGAGGATCCAGTGACGCAAGCCATGACGATCAAGGCCAGGCGGGCGCCAGGCGGGCGCCGGCCTGGGCAGATTCCTTGTTTCCTCTTTGGTGCAAATGGGGCAAGCACATGCCAAGGTATCAGGCAAATGTTACCATTTCGGTGCAACGAGAACAAGACCAGCCAGGCGGCCGGACGGAGGTCACCGTGGAGCCCAAGACGGCGTCATCACCAGAGCTTTTGGCAGCCGAAGACCACCTTTGGTCAGGATAACCTGTACTAGATGTTCCCCTTCAAAATGGCCAATTGTTGGCGCCCTTCCCGCTCATTATTTCGGGGAGAGGCCCAGGGCCTCTATAAATAGGACTAGCCACCACAGAGTGGGGGAGGGGATGAAGAAATCTGGTAGAGACTAAGTAGAACAACCGCACCAGCTCAAGAACACCTCTCGCGAGGCTGTTCTTCCCTTGTACTGTTCATCATCACCCCCAGAGGCAATCCACCACACCACACACTGGAGTAGGGTATTACACCACAACGGTGGCCCGAACCAGTATAAACCTCGTGTCTCTTGTGTTGTTCATCATTTTCATCTCAGTTCGCACAAGAAGATCAGACGTAGATCGGCAGGGTAGAGATCTCCGCGCGCACCCCAGAGTTCGAACCTCAAGGGTCTGCCGGAACCCGAAATCCGACAGCGGCGCCGGCTTCAAGGTAGCCGCTCCATGGGGGTGCGGGATGGAGCACCGTCGGCGCCGGGAGGTCGAGTTAATGAGAAGGTACAATGCGATTAGTGTACAACCTCTTTGGTGGCGCCGAGTAGGCCTCGGCTTCGTCCGAGGAGTCGATGAGGATGTTATGGTTCCGGTGGAGCAGGTTAAGGCGGCGCTGTGGGGATGGAGCAGCCGCGATAGATGAGGCGATCGTCGGAGCAGCTCCTTGGAGGTGGAGGACGGGGCGGATGAACCGGCAGGACGGCGAGATGGACGACGGATCCTCATCCGAGGAGGTGGACGAGGGACGTCGAGCTGTTGCGGTGGACGACATCGTCGGGAAGAGGCTCCGGCTAGGCAGTGGTGATGTGGCGGACGGAGGAGGGCGGGGTTTCGCGGCTGGAGCGGAGAGGTTATGGCGGCCTAGGATTTTGAATGGTGAAAAGGGGGCGATGGGAGGGGGTGAAGCATGACTTAGGAACACGCTTTTCCAAAATGTAGGGTGTGTTACAAAAGTACCCCCCACCGATTTGAACTAGCGGCCCTTTCGGCTCAGGGTTAGAAGGGGGATTTCGCGTGTCGGGATTTGGCAGCTGGAGGGAGTTTTCGCGCGCGTTGTAATTTTGGGGTAGCAAGGCGCGGGTTGTGAAGGCGCCAGTTTTGGGAGCACGATATCTGAATTTTCGGGATATAACAAGACGCGGGTTGAATTTTAGGGACAAGCCTAACGTGTAGTAATATTGTACTTGTACATACCAAATCAATTCGCACTTCCCTCAACCAAAAAGAAAACAAAAAAAAATAAAACTATTCACACCACGCAAAGAGAGAGTCTTGCCCAGTTTTACTATACAAATGCTATTCAAAGCTAATCCCTCCTTCCATCTATATAGGGCCTAATGCGTTTTTCGATGCTAGCTTTGACCAAATATTAGAGCAATGATATATGACATGCAACTTACACAAAGCACACCGTTAAATTCGTCTGTGTTACGCCCTATATAGATGGAAGGAGGGAGTATGAATCCATGTTATGTCTGATTAATTTTTTTCGCTTGCTGTATAATGCATGTAACCTACTCATACCAACATTTTAGTGCATTCCAAATGTCTATACTACCGCTGCAATTCGAACTAAATTTGAATTCGTTTCTCTATTTCAATAAGAATCTACAATCATGATTGTTGCCAACTTCAACCATCATAGTTTCCTTGCTGTCCGCCAGATATAAATCAGACGGCCTATAATGCAGGATGGCAGGCACACCATCATCAACAACTCCATTTTTTATAAGAGTAGAGATAAAATATACTAAATGTAGTATACCATGTTCATAACCACACCATGTGTATCACCGTTATATATATTCACACATGCATCGGTTTGAAACACTATGATAAATTATTCAAATATCCGAATTCGCTTTTTATAATGAAGTATATATGATCTCTATTCGTCTTTTACACCCACACAACCCTCTTATCTTGGTAGCTAGCGCTAACTTTCTCTTGTGCATGCACACGCCCGCATCCCTCTCACCCTCCCTCAGCATTCTCTAGCTCCATCGCACAAATTCGTCTTTTCACTTTAGTTCGTTCACCCATGGTGTGTGTAGGCCCCCAGCTCCTTCTTTACGGCACACATCGATCGATATGCCTCTCTAGCCAGGTGTGCCTAGCACAAACACAAGCTTCCCCTCTTCTCTTGTCACCGTCCATGCCTCACTCCCACCACTCTTTTCATCGTTCTCGTACTCGCACACTCCTCCCCCCTCGATATAGTATGCCTCTCGTACCACCTCCTACATGCATCCCTCTCTCTCTATCCTTCTCCTCGTGCCTCATTTGCTTCTAACACACACATGCATGTATACCGATCGATCTCCCGACATATACCTAGATCGACTTTAACTACCGCCCCATTGATCGACGTACCTCACAAGTTATGTCTCTCCTTTCTCTTACAAAGGGTGATTGATCTTCCTATGTAGTTACGTCTGCTTACCACAGCCACATCGTCCCCCCTCATCACTCGTGCATGCCTCCTAACCTATCTCTCACACGCACGTGCACAGACAACAAGCAGCCATCTCCTCTCTTATTGATATTGCGGGCGTGCCCTCCGTTTGTCTAGCAAGCCTATCCCACCATTTGTTAGAAGCAACTCCACTACCACCCCCTCCAACACTCTAGCTCTATCTCTCTCCCAACCTTATTCATCTCCTGCACATATGCATGGACGCCGATCGATCTCCCTTAATACATGAGGCAGATCGATCTCCTTAATACATGAGGTAGGCCTCTCTCCTCCTCCACACATATACCAGCCATTGTACCTCTGTAGTTAATTGGGCCTCCCTCTTCCCCCACCACACACCGATAGTCGAGCGCTGCACGTAGGTATCCATGCCACAGAGACAAACTGCACATGTCCCATCTCACGTTCCAGTAGGCCAGCCACTCTATATCTTTGACGTGGGCACACACAAATTCGATGGCACTCTTTATCGATCGCGCGTGCAGACACACACACACATCATCCTTCTCTTCGATTCTATGGACACCTCAAGACGATGATACCTCCACTCTCTTCTCGTGGATCGCCCCCTCTCTATATATGTTATATCCACGACTCTATTCCACACACATGGCATATGTTAAATTTTTTGATTGACCCCCCCAAAAAAAACTCTCAAGAACCCACACACTATTTCTCTCTAGGTTTGTATCTCTCACACAACCCCACGTAGGTGGTGTACGTATACAAGAAGAGAATAGGTGCACCGTGCATGTACTCACGCTTTGTGCCAAGCCACACCCGCGCGGGTACACGGTGGAGCTCATTTCTTTACGAAATGGCAGCCCACATGCTAATTTGAACGCCTGTAGCGGTTGTTTACCTAGGGAGGTCGTGTACCACGCGTGCACGAAACAAAGTTCGACTTGACGCGTTATTTTTAAATAAAGTTATAGCGCTCAATGGCACGTACACAGAATATAAAACGATTTTTATGGAGAAAAAGGTAGTCCGCTCACTATATACAATGGAGCCTGCCTGCCTGGTTTGTCGCTCTTCAGAGTATCTCACACAAGGCTCCGGTGGCCTCTCTCTCTCTCTCTCTCACTGTTGGTCACTATCCGGCCGCATCCCGTCCGCCGGGGGAAAGGGAGTGCGGTGGCCTCTCTCTCTCTCTCACCGTTGGTCACTGATCCGGCCGCATCCCGTCCACCGGGGGAAAGGGAGTGTGGTGGCCTCTCTCTCTCACCATTGGTCACTGATCCGGCTGCATCCCGTCCGCCGGGGGAAAGGGAGGAAGTGCATCATTTCTCCGTTCGACGGTGCCGAGGTAGCACGTCCCGATCTGCGGTACACGCCGTTCTCTCTGACCAAGCTCCGGCGCGGCAGGGCCTACGCCACCTCACCTAGTTAAATCCCGACGACCTCCAGGTATCCCCTCCGGCCTTACTCCACTGCCTGTTTTCCCATGTTGCTGCATGTGGATCTTCCATAGTTCTTTGCCCAAAACGTAGCTCGTCCGGCGTACTTTCCATATTGCATTCTTGTCCTCACACCGTTTTAGACAAACACCATCGTGCTGTTATCTTCCGTTAGGACAAGGAATATGCTTCTTTTTTGTCGTAGCATGTGTCATCAACTGTTATTGGCCAGTAATTGTTTCCTTTCTATCTCTTTTTTTCAAAAAGGGCTATCCATTTCACCTCATTGCTATTGCGACCTTTTGGTGAACTGCACAAATCACTTTTTTCTTAAGAGTGTTTTGTGCAGTTGTACTAAAATGTCACACGGGCAACGTCTCTACATATCAGTGTGACTGCACAAAAGGAGATTGGTTTTGCTCTATCCTCCTCATCCAACTCCGAGCCCAATCTTCAGCAACTAGTTAGTCTTAAGAGAGCCTGCAAAGGTGACCGGCTTCTATTTGGGTGTTTATTGTTTCATCAGCAGTCCTCTATTATCATAATCACACTTGATATCTTTGGAACAGGGACGCTCAGCTCTATTTTAGTGGAACTGCACAAAATGATCGGAATGTTGCATGCTCCAGATAGCTACTTTTTTTCCCAACATGCCTTGTTGATTTAGACAGAGCTGGGGGGACGTTGCTGCCAATGAAAGCATGGATCAATTTTAATTTAACACCTTCTCACAACTTTGTCTTCAGTTGTGATGTAATTATTAGCTCTGATATGCTAATAATTGACATGCATTAGCAAGGAAGTTAGTTTTTTATTGTTTCCGAAAGAGCATCGATGGCAAGACACGCGAAACAAAAGCTGAAAGCTCACACCATTGTACAATTTCATGTCGCTGGAAAATTATTTGTATAGTACGTCAATTATGTAAACAAATGATGGAAGCTTGATAGCATTGCCAGAAGCCTCTTCATCATCCGGGTCCATGTACCATGCACAAAATTATACTCCTTTGTTCCTAAATATTTGTCTTTTTACAAATTTCAAACGGGCATATTTTAGAGTGTAGATTCACTCATTTTGCTTCGTATGTGTACTCCCTCCGTTCCTAAATATTCTATTCGTCTTTCCAGAGATTTCAACAAGTGACTACATACGGAGCAAAATGAGTGAATCTACACTCTGAAATATGTCTATATACATCCGTATGTGCCAGTCCATTTGAAATCTCTAAAAGGACAAATATTTGAGTCATCACTCGTTGAAATCTCTAGAAAGACAAATACTCCGGAGCATATTTAAGAACCGAGGGGGTAGTGCACAACCGCATGGGAGACTCAGCCCGGTCGTTGCGTCGCATTAATAGTGAGTAATGAGCAGTCAAATCATAAGCCCCACCTTTCCCACTGTAAGTTGCTCTGAAGAAGCAACCATCAATACACTCTTCTTTGAATCCGCTCATACTACTCCATCCATCACTGTTTATACAACACGCTTTAGAAAAAAGAAAAAAATCTGTGGGACCAAGGCGACTAGCGATCGGCCTGAAAAATAGCATTGGTAGTTATAGCACGACGTCTATTACTAGAGGGAATAATGTGTACACACATGCATGCAGTGCTTCCACCCCGGGTATACACATGCATGCACTTACTCCACTCCATAGTAATACATGGAGAGAAAATTGTGGACTTGATTGCGGTTACCACGCCCTAATTAATTGAGCATTAAACCAAATGCGTCTAAAGTCTCTCTGGTGGTGGAAATGCATTGAGAGAAATGCATCATAATGAAGCGCGCCCTGTAAACTGTGACGGAGGGAGGAGTAGTATGAAGGTGCAAAACCAAGTACGCGTACTACTGCGCTTGGCTCTTCGCCTCTTCGTGAAGTCGAACAATGATGGTACTCTGCATGTTGGGTACTACAGTGTATGCCTCTGACAATCTAACACCAAATGGACTGATGCATGTCCACCGAGGGTAGGTTGCATTAGTCAAAAGGCGTAAGCGAGCTTCACCTTGTCCTGCAAGCTTCTCCTCGTTTTGCGAGTTGACGAGACACACCAAAAAGTAGTGCTAGTCCATACTCCCTCCTTTCCGGTTAATATGGCTTAATCTTTTTGCGGGTAAATGAGAGAGCTTTATTCATATATAAGCATTCTTAGGACGATCAGCCAAGACACTGGTCACTTGGAAGCGAGGTACCCCGCAAAAAAAGAAGTAGGAAGCGAGGTGTTTCATCAAGCCATCTCTCGGCCACATTCAAAGTGCAGCAAGCATGGTTCGCACGAAGATGTGCCACAAGGTTTGCTGACCTATTTACATGCTGAATAACAAAAAAGAGGAAATATTACTGAGCGCTACTATTTGTAACAGGATATGAGCCAGAATTAAGCGAGAATTGTGGCGAGTGTTCCATGCAATCAACTTCCATTATCACATGCGAGAACCCTCGAAGAGAACCAAATGTGTTGAAGATTGCTTTATCACATTTTAAAATTGTAATAAGAGTGCAGACGCTCCTCCATCCGGTTCCTAGTATACTAGTATAGTACGTACCTTTATGGACTATAGTAGTAGTACTAGTAAACTTTGCGCTTGGCTGTTCGAGAAGTCGAACAATAATAGCACTAGTAGTATAGTGTATGCTTCTGGCAATCTGACACCGAATTAACTGTTGCACGTCCACCGCCTGAGCGAGGGAGAGCTTGCATTAGTCAAAAGTTTCTCCTTGTCCAGCGAGCCACCGCGTGCAAGCTTCTCCCGTCCTGCAACCTTCTCCTCGTTCGACAAGTTGACGGGACATAGCAAAGTAATGCTAGTCCATACTGCCTCCTCTCCAGTTAATATGGCTTAATTTCAAACGAGATAAATACACTGTCTGTCACTGTATATTTGTAGAAATACGGTCAGTGGACTTCATAATACGCTCACTGCGCTCAATATATATATTTTCCGGTGTTCATACGGTCACTAGCTCACCCTGACTGAGTATGTGTGTGCATGCACATGTAGGTTCAGCACTTGAGCGTGACCGTGTGTGTTCCGTCGTGTGCTCGGACATGCATGCATTAGGGCGTCGCGCGCATTTTTGCGTCCATGTGTACGTGTGACTGTTGCATACACGTAGGGGGAGTACGTGTAGGGGCCACTAAGGAGTAGTCAAATCACAAAGTAAGTTAGTCGGAAGAAGCAACCATCATTTCACTCTTGAATGACACGTACGCAATATAAAATGGTTGATATGGAGAGAAAAAGAAAACCACTATATATACACTAGCAGGAGCCTAAGCTACAAGCCTGCTTGCTTAGGTTGCTCTCTTCACAAGCATAGAACGACGGGCCTAATCCCGCAGCTGGGGAAGGGAACAATGTTCTGCGTAGACGCGGTCGACATCGGCGAGGGAGAAAACCCACAGTCGGTGCGTCCCAATCGGGGGTCACCGCGGTATGGGCCGATGCCGCGTCCCAACCGCCCTTCTAACTACAGCCCGATGTCCCAGGTAGTCCATCTTCCTTTTGGAGCTGGCTTGCTCCACTGCCGTAGCTCCATCTCCATGTCGATCTTTCTCTACTTCTACCGGCTTCTACTTGTGATGAGTTTATGTCTCATGAACTAGTGCCAGTACTATTATTCTAATCAGTCTTCTTCAATATCTTTTCCATCAGGGATGCTCAGGCCGATTTTAGTGAAACTGCACAAAAGCATCGTATGATCCGAGGGTGCTTGCCGTATTTCCTTCGACAGGTTCTACCTGGCCAGGAAATTAAATCATGTTTAGGGTTTAGGGTTTAAGTCGTAGTGACCCCATCAGTAGTTTTTCTTTCGTACACGCTCTCAAAACTTTTTTCTTTAGTTGTGAAGTAAATATTGGCTATGATCTGTGAATCATTGAGATGCATCAACATGCGTGTTAGTTTTCCTTTGTATTTGATGGAATGTCGTAACGGGGCAACCTTGGAATAGGAATGAAAATGGAGTGGAAAAGTTTCCATTTTTCCGGAGAAAAAATGGAAACGGAGAGAAACCAACGTTTCGTTTCGTTGGATCGCGCCATCGAGCAAAACCAACGTTTAAATCACGTCTGTCGTGTTCGTGTCTCACCCTCCTCCACGGCTCGACCCCACACGGTCGCTCGGCATGCCACTCACCACAAACCGAGTAGTATACCATAACTTTCTCGCCTGCTTGTCGATGGATCGCGCCATGGAGTACTAGCACTACTGGAAGAGATTGACGAGTTGGGGGAGGACAGCTAGCTGTAGCACGGAATACCAAGAACGTTTTACATGCATGTTGTAGCCGGCTATTGCGACCTTTGAACGCGGAGCAGCCGCGTGCACCCGGAAGCGGCGCGGGCGACGCTCTCTCGGCCGGCGCGCCGCTTCAATGCCGCCGCTAGTGAGAGGTCGCGTCCCCTCTGGCCGAGCATGAATGCGGCACTGACTGTTTCGGGCGGGAAGCACACGCGGGTGATGAAGAGGGTTCGGTTTTGTCAGGACCGGCCGTGGCAGCGGTCCGGACGTGCGCAAACAAGAGATGCTCTACGTTCATATTGCTGCGTATATAATTAACAACGTAAATAATGCGCCAGTTGGACAGATATGATTGGAGATGGAGATGGAAATGGAATTTTATGTAAACACAGATATGCATGTCTATGTCTATGTGTGTGTGCGCGATGACTCTCGCGACCTGGAAGCGGGGGCGTGTTTTTGATCGAGTTTTCTTTCTTGGTACGTTAGAAAATCAGTTTGTCTAATTCACATCTAGATGTTATTTAAGGATATCACATCTAAGCTCCCACAAGTATATAATGTAGCAACAAGAAACAAAAAAACCCAGGAAAAAAATGGACCACAAACAGAGTGGACATCAACTTTGATGTGACATAACTATGTCACATCTAGATGTGTCCTAGACAGACCCTTAAAATATTGTCCGCCAGTTTTTGTTTCTTTTTTGGGAACGCGCGTATTCTATTTAAAACCACTGCTATGGAGAGATTTTTTTACTCCATTATAGCCTCTTGTTTGATAGAGTTTCTCGCGTCTCGCTCTCTCACCCTCTCCATATCAAAACAAGATGACAGTGTCCACTCTATCTCTCTCCTCACCGGTGGTCACAGATCCGGCCGAATCCCGTCCGCTGCGGTAGGTGAGGAGGTGCAGCGTTGACGTTGTCGCTGTCGACGATGGAGGAAGCCGATGCGCACCGTCCTCTTGGAGCCGGTGCTGGCGCGGACGAAGATCCTCCGCGCCATTGTTCGCTGCCGTCGTGTGGGCAGATCTGGCCCGCCCACCTGAGGTATAACTTCTTGTACTGGTCCAGCTCCCCAGGTCGCTGCGTGCGGGTTTTCTTCTGTGCGACTACTCCCCAGCTCCCCATGCATAGTAGCTAGGGTTCGTAGGCTGGTCCAACGTCACCTACTAGTACTACTATTATAGAGGAAATGCCACTCAAAAAGTTATCCTGATTTATGCCTCGGTGGAGGTATACATGTTGTTTCGACAAAAAGTACATGGTGGTTGTGCGGTCATTGTCCATATGGTGGTAGTACTATGACTGGTTAAATGAAGAAATGCTTTTTTTCTCGGGTATCCTGGTTTAGTTCCCATCAAGATAATTATGATGCTTCTGTTTGTTGGTGTACTTTTCATTAATTCTTATTGACAATTGAGATGTTGTTGCTTACCCTTTTTTATATTTTTGGAAACAGTGATGCGTGTCTCCACACCTGGGCATGTCTTCCTCAATTTAGTGGAACTGCACAAAATTGGATGGCCATTGTTGTTCCGCCTCACTGTCCTCTGCCACGTGGTTCTTCCTTCCTCGAGCTTGATTACTGAGAAGAAACAGACCACAGTGAGGATTTGTCGAACTTCTTAGGTGCCTCACCCAAACTTGATGCCAAATGGATGATGCATCACCACGATGACCTATCGATGCTCATGGTTGCGCCTCATGGTTGCGTCGGCTGGTGAAGCTGATTGATTTTCGACGAAAAACAAGCTGTCTTCCATCAGTGCTCTTTGTTTGTTACGCACAAAGATGATATCCTTCGTCAGTTCACCTTGGTTGCGTTGGAGACGCAGTCGTCTTTCACGTTGGTGCAATTTTATCACACAATTGGCTATGAACCAAATGTTTCCTCGAAGAAGGATCGACGTTGGTACTAAGAGCATAAGTTTTGTATTGATTTCTAAGCCTTCTCACAACTTTGTCTCCAGCTCCCCTGTAATTTTATTTGTCCAGCTATTAATTTTGATTTAAAAATGGTGTGGACTAAAACCCCGGATGGACGTAGTAGCCCTCCATTTTTATTTACTCCGCATATTAGATTTGACTGAAGTCAAACTTTGTAATACTCTTAAACCTTTCCGATAATTGAAATTAAATTTCTTTATTTGTACACACTCTCACACATTTCCGATAATTTGGCGCATGTGTGGTTGTTCACTTAAGGGAGGGTAGTGTACCACATGTGAAGGACAGGAAGTGCGACCAGGACGCGTGGGCGTGGATCGTTAGTTCATCGGAAGTAGCTAGTACTAGTTTTCTTCACTGTACATTAAATAAAGAGTTTCGTTTCGTACTTACACAATTTAAAATGATTGTTATGGAGAGAATAAGAAAACCACTCCACTATATTTTAGTCGTATACACGAGAGTACTATATGGACGCAGCTTCATTGACTTAGTGCACCTGCCTTTGGATTTATGATAGGTGGGCCCAAAATGTGGCTGGCTCACCTGTCATACAGCCAAAAGCAGGTGCAGTGAAGGAACCGGAGCTCAGTCCGTACTACAGTAGTATATATATAAGCGGGAGCCTCAGCACTTGTTCGCTAGGGTTTGCACTCTCCACACGCTCGCTGCACTACATATATGTTACACGCTGGAGGCTCAGCGTTCATTTGCTAGGGTTTGCTATATTCACAGTCTCTCACCCTCTCTTCACCAGATCTAAACAAGAGTGTGTTGGCCTCTTGTCTCTCTCTCCCACCTCACAGCTGGTGAAGGAGGCGTCTGTATCCCGTCGCACCAGGAAGGGGAGGAGGTGCAACGTTCACTCTATCGCCTTCGGCGAGGGAGGCAATCCACTATCGGCTGCGCTGTTCTCTTTCACCCAGCGCCTGTGCGGGAGGGCCACCGACCCCTTCTTCCTCGCTGCCGTACGTAGTGTGGGCAGATCCGGCCTCCCGCCGCACGCCTTGCCACATCCCGACAACCCTAAGGTATAAGTTTCTTTGAAACCGTCGTTGCTTAGCTGCATGTGGTTCTTTTTCGATCTGTAGTCAAATCTAGGTCTTGGTTCAAAGAGGAAAGAAGGGTGCGGTGGGCTGGAGCAAGAATCTAGGACGTGGTTCAATGAGGAAAGGAGGGACGAAAAGTAGTATGGACTGGCTATCCAGCCGCTTTGTAGGTCAAAAAGGGAAAAACGGGGTAACCCAGTACACACATCTGTAAGGAACCGATCTCTTTGTTGAAAAGGGAAAGAAACTAGGGGGTCAGGTAGTTTGTGCACGACTAGATTTGCTGCCCTCACATAGGAAGAAGGTTCAAAGAGAACAAATATGGGACCAGCGCATATATGATGCTTGACTACATACTCTGCATCACCCATTTATACGTGTGGACGCACATGGTGCTGGCATGTCCCATGCAGCTATTTTGCTGTTGTTAATCTAAGAATGCCGCCGGAAAATTGAAGCAATGCCACTGTTAAAAGTAAATTACATTTTTTAACGAATGTTGTTTCAAGAGAATGTCTCTGTTAATATGAATCAATGCAACCGTTTTAGAAATGCTACTGTCCTACTTTGTTTTCCATCCAAGATAAGTTAGATGCTTCTTTCTGTCACCGTTTGTTTCATCCTCCTTTATCGGCAAGTAATTGTTTCCTTTTTTGCCTCTGTTAAAACAGGGGTATCGATTCAACTTGTTGCTATTGCGACATTTTGCTTCGCTACTCGAAACACTTATGTTTTAAGAGTGTTTTGTGCAGTTCAACTTGAATGTCACACCGGTGACTTTGCTTAATTTTTGTGGAATTGCACAAAAGGAGATCGAGATTTGTTTCCAGTCTTCGTGGCGAGTTGTTTCAAATCTTGGTCTCGGCCACATGATGTGCAGTGTGCTTTGAGATGTTGTGTTACTTGTTTTGGTACTGTTTTTTCCCATTAAGTAGTGAACAAAAATGGGACCAACCCAGACATGATGCTTGTTGTTTTGTTACGACAAATTCAGCATCACCCCCTTTATAAGCCAGTAATTGATGCCACTCTTAGAATTAACTACTGATCTGTTTTAAGAGAATTTCTCTGTTAATATGAATCAATGCAACCGCTTTAGAAATACTATTGTCCTATACTTTATTTTCCATCAAGATAAGGTAGATGCTTATTTTTGTGTCCGCATGTTTCATCCTCCTTTATTGGCCAGTAATTGTTTTCTTTTTTGTCTCTTAAAATAGGGATATCTATTCAACTTGTTGCTATAGAAAACTTAAATGTCACACCGGCAACTTTGCTTGATTTCAGTGCAACTGCACAAAACTTGATTGGATTTTCTATTCGTGTTGGTATATTCGTATTTTATGTTGGTCGTCTCATGAAAGGTCAGTATAGGCCTTCATCCACATGATTGTGCAGTGTGCTTTGAGATGCTGTGCTACTTGTATTGGTACTGTTTTAAATAATTGATGAAATGAAGCTATTGTATTGCTATCTTTTCCCATTAAGTAGTGAACAAAAATGGGACCAACCCAGACATGATGCTTGTTGCTTCAGCATCACCCCCTTTATAAGCTAGTAATTGATGCCACTCTCAGAATTAACTACTGAATCTTATTTCAAAACTGCAACACTTGTTAGGGATTGGCGGGGTTACCATTTTTGTGGACACATGTTTCATCCTCCTTTATTAGCCAGTAATTGATTCCTTTTTTGCCTCTGTTTAAACAGGGATATCTATTCAACTTGTTGCTATCACGACATTTTGCTTCGCTACGCAAAACACTTTGCTTGATTTCGGTGCAACTGCACAAAACGAGATTGGATTTCCTATTCGTGTTGGCAGATTCGTATTTTATCGTTGCTGTCTCATGAAAGGTCAGTACAGGCCTTCATCCACATGATTGTGCAGTGTGCTTTGAGATGTTGTGCTACTTGTATTGGTATTGTTTAAATAAATGTTGAATTGAAGCTATTGTATTGCTGTCTTTTCCCATTAAGTAGTGAACAAAAATGGGACCAACCCAGACATGATGCTTGTTGCTTTGTTACAACAAACTCTGCATCACCCCCTTTATAAGTAGATGGAAGCACATACTGTTGTTGCGCCCACTCTCCCTGGAACTGTTTATGCTTTTCGTTAATCTAATGCCGCTGGTAAAATTAAGCAATGCCACTCTCAGAATTAATTAACTACTGAATCTTAGTTCAAAACTGCAGCACTTGTTAGGGATTGGCGGGATTACCATTTTTGTGGCCGCATGTTTCATCCTCCTTTATTGGCCAGTAATTGATTCCTTTTTTGCCTCTGTTAAAACAGGGATATCTATTCAACTTGTTGCTATTGCGACATTTTGCTTCGCTTAATTTTGGTGGAACTGCACAAAATGAGACCGGATTTCCATATATGTGTTGAGATCTCTTTGAGATCTTCCTCATGAGTTGTTTCAAATCTTGGTCTTGAATGGTTAGTACCGACCTTCCTCAGAATTAACTACTGAATCTTAGTTCAAAACTGCAAACACTTGTTAGGGATCGGCAGGAGTACCATTTCTGTTGGGGATCGGCCGGAGTACATGTTTAAGAAATGTATTGTTCAGATAATGTCTCTGTTATTATATATCAGTTACAAACTTACAATGTTTTACAAATGGTACTATCCTGCTTTGTAGTTCTTTCTACATGTTTAACCAAGGTATTGTTAAGATAATGTCTCTGTTAAAATGAATCAGTCGCATTGTTTTAGGAATGATACTTTTCTGCTTTTTCGTTCTTTATACATGTTGAAACAAGGCATTGTTAAGATAATGTCTCAGTTAATATGAATGAATCACACTGGTTGACAATTGCTACTCTCCTGCTTTGTTTCCCATTAAGATAAGGTAGATCAGTAGATGTTTTTCTTCTGGGAGTACAAGTCATCAACCGTTATTTCTCACTAATTATTTCCCTTACACCTTTTGTTGCTTATAGGGATATCAAAATTAAAGCTCGGTTTTATTCCGACTTCGATTTTAGTTCAACTGCACAAAAGGAGCCAATGTGTCCAAGGCAAACTGCTGCATTACTGGGTCCAGTTGGTCGTTCCACTTTGCAGAAAGAAGTAGTCACTGTTTGCGCTACATTACAGAAGGAATGACCAAGAAGCTTTACAGAGTATTAGGCCTTCCACTATGTAGGCCAAAAGAGGTGCCAATTTCACCTTTTCTTAGTTTGGCACCGAATCCCTCCATTGCTACAGCTGGTGCCATAAATATTAGACACCGGTGACATGACTAGTCTGCAAAGACCATTGGCAATTTAACAACACGTGGAGTGCCCAAACAAGTACAAGAAGCGACAGGACTCCACGATCATAGGCATTACATATTTTGAATGGGAAAAGCTTGTCAAAGTTTAATCATTGATGTTAGCAAGAAGCGACAAGACTCCACGATCATAGGCATTACATATTTTGAATGGGAAAAGCTTCTCAAAGTTTAATCATTGATATTAGCAAGAAGACATTAGTTTAATATATTGAAATTGGAAAACCTTGTCAAAATTTGCTCATTGATGTTAGCCAGAAGACATGCATTTGATATTTTTGAGTGGGACGCCCTTGCTGTGAGCAGCGTCGAGTGTTTTTTCCTATTCCTGTTTTCAGTTTAGAAGTAAATAGTTACTCTGCTGAGATATTCCTGTGTTAAGAGTTTGTTCTGAATATTGTCTATGTAATGCCAGGCCTTGTGTTTGATTGCAAAGTTGAGCTTGGAATGTTGTGGCATGCGACATCACGAGCTGTTCACCGTGCCTCCTGAGAATAATGCTTCGTATTGTTTTGCATGTCGATCTAATGCCAGTGATTTGCTTGCTAAGAAGATCATCCTCTTCTGTTGTTTCTGTGCTTAAGAAGTTCATCGCCTGATGTTTCATTCATAGCCTATACGACAAGTCGGGTAGGTTAGACATGAAACCATATGATCTTCCGACCAACTCATGATATTAGGCCGTGATTGGATCGTCGTTTTCCAACCAAAACCGCTTGTAAAACTGACGCTTGTAAATTAAAGCAGATGGTCTCGGGCGAAGGCGCTTGGTTGGCCAATTTCGACTAGTAAAATATTGGAAGTACTTGACACATGATAAAAACGCTGAACGACACTCAGACGATTGCTAATCCAGCCGTTAGCTGCTGTTTCAGCCTTGCCCATGGATGGCATGATACGCACGTCGTGCTTGTATCGTCTGGTAATGTCGTCCATATAGCAGTGCTCGTAAAATATACACTGGTCTCTTAAATTACACGCGTAACCCGCCGGTTTTACTTACAGACCTCGGGCCCTCGGTTTCATTACGCCTGTATTTTACGCGTTGTTTCTGATGACGAGTAAATTACACTTGTATGTTAATACAGGTTTGAAATAAACCAGAGCTCCCAAGCGCGGCCTTACCATTTCATGCTTTCTCAGTTTCTCGAAGGTGCTCATAGGTGTCTGATGATCCTGGCTTCCTAAATGAGCAGCGAGCGCTGTATCAGACCATCCGTAGGGCCCGTGAGGCCCTCTCCGTTGTCCTTCAAGTTGTTGCGCTCGCCGTGGCACCGAGCATTGTTAACATCGTTAACGAACATGAGGATTCAGGAGATGACTTTATTTTGACTGGATGACACTAGGGACCCACTAGGGCCATAGCCGTACGTACGCAAGTGCCTCCTTATTATGTACAACTATATTTTTTTTGCTTTCTCTTGGTTTCCTGACATCACGGTCCCACACCATTGTCAACCTATGTAGTCAATATAAAAGAGAGAATTGCACAAGGTGCGGCCGACAGCTGGGACCAAGCAACTTGAGCAGTATTTGTGTTTTTGAGGCATGAGCACTGCAGAGTTTTTCTTGGCGGTGATTTCGTTGTTGTTCAGAGGAGACCAGGGTATTAACTGGGCGGGCTGTGGCCCGTCTAGCCCAGGCCAGATATCCAGCCCAGATACTAATTTTTTCAAGATGAAAATGGCTAGCCCAGCTATACGTCTTTTTGAGGAATACCCAAGCAAGGTCAACTTGTTATTCTCCGCCCCGCTGGGCCGCAAATCTTTCCTAGGAGGGATGCATTAGGCTTAACAGGAAAATGGGCTTTAAAAATAATAAATAGGATGTAATTATAAAAACTGGGCAGTAACTATAAAAAAATGCACCAAACACGAAATTAGTTTATAAAATATTATTTATGGATTTTGAAAATCTTAAATTTTCATTGTTGCGCGCGCAATGTTTCGTTGGATTTTTACGTAATACAAATTTATATTTAATCTGACTAGAAATTTCGGGATAAAAATATTTCGGAGCCCATCAAAATGTGGGAAATTTTATTGAATTCTATCTTCAACGGTTGGTTGAAATTATTAATCATTGTCCTAGCTAGAAAATGGGCTGTACTTTTAACTAACTGTAAATGGGCTGTTGTAAATTCCATTAGAATTCCAAAATGGGTTGTACATTCTTATAAAACGCAAATGGGCTATAAGTTCTCTGCCACACACTTGTGGGCCTACTAAGTGACGCATCCCCCGAAAAAAATAAGTTGACGCGTATGCAAGGCTTTGCCAACTTATTATAGTCAACACACGGTTCTAGCAGCAGTGGCTGTTGGATGTCTATCCAATGGACGTCATGCTTCTTCTTCAATCTTAGATATTCTTAGCTTCGGCCGCCCAAAAAATGATTCCTCCCCCTGACATCTGGGGCGCACCGTTTCAGAGGTTGACCTGTGGGCCTACTAAGTTGGAGCGTACCAAGGGCTTTGTCAACTTAGTCAACATAAACGATTCTAGCTTCAGTGACCATACGATGTCCATCCAACGGCCGTAGTGCTTCTTCAACCTCTGGTCTTCTTGGTCCAGCCGCCCAAAGCAGTGCCGGTCGTGCCGCCTGCTCCTGTCTCCCGTGGCCGGCTGTGCTGTCGCGGAGGCCTCACCGCCCCCATACTACTCCCACCGCTGGCCAGGCCATCCCTCCACTCACCCACACCCCCTGTTATTCTGCGGCGACGGCAGCCTCACACCGCAGCCGAACCAGTGAACGCTCATACTCCTCTCCGCGCGGGCTTCCGCTGCTGCGTGTTCTCCGGCTCCGCGTCGTTCCCTTCCTAGGCCTCGCTGTCATCCAGACCACCGCCCTGGTGCTCTCGGCACGGCGTGGTCAACATGGTCAATGACCGACTTCCATCGGAAGAGTACTGTACGTGGAGAGGCTGATAGATGGGTCCAGGTGGCCGCAAGGAAGTGCCTCCTTATTACGCGCAAAATAATTATTCCTCCACTTGACAGCAGGGACCCACCGGACGGGCCACCTTATTTCGTGAAAAAAACGTTCCCCCCTGACTGCTCGGACTCGCCGGATGGGCCAGCGTATTTCGTGAAAAAAACGTTCCCCCCACTGTCAGCTCGGACCCACTGGAAGTGCCTCCTTATTACGCACAAAAAATGAATACTCCCCCTACTAGCTAGGACCCACCATGGTGGGAGGCTGACTTGTGGGCCTACTAAGTTGACTGGGACGGGGGCCTTTGTCAACTTTAGTCAATATGAACGATTCTAGCTCCAGTGATCGTACGATGTCCATCCAACGACCGTAGTGCTTCTTCAACCTCTGGTCTTCTTGCTCCAGCCGCCCAAAGCAGCGCCGGTCGTGCCGCATGCTCCTGCCTCCCGCGGCAGGATGTGCTGCCGCGGAGGCCTCACCGCGCCCTACTATTCCCACCGCTGGCCAGGCCCTGCGGCGACGGCAGCCTCACACCGTAGTCGAACCAGTGAACCCTCGTACTCCTCTCCGCGCGGGCTTCCACTGCCGCGTCTTCCCCGACTCCCCGTCGTCCCCTTCCTAGGCCTCGCAGTCGTCCACCGCCCTGGTGCTCTCGGCGCGGTGTGGTCAACGTGGTCAAGGAACGACTTCCATCTGACATGGACTGTACGTGGAGAGGCTGACAGCTGGGTCCACGGCCGTAGCAAGGAAGTGCCTCCTTATTACGTGCAAAATAATTATTCCTCCACTTGACAGCGGGGACCCACCGGACGGGCCACCATATTTCATGAAAAATCGTTGCCCCTTGACTGCTGGGACCCACCAGCTACACCTTCGCACGCAAGGAAGTGCGTCCAAAAAAAAAACGATTCGGCCCCCTGACTGCTGGGACCCACCAGCTACATCTTCGCACGCAAGGAAGTGCCTGACAGTCGGGACCCACCTGGTCGAAGCGTACGTAGCGTTGTCATTCTGGTCATGAACGTGTATGTACATATATACTAGTGGATGTAGAGGCGCGCACGTATCGTAGTAGAGGCGGCCAGGGTGCAAGAAAGAAAATACGGCCACGTATGTGTACATACGGGCGGGGTCTCGAACGCCTACTCGCGCATACGTACGACGAGGGCTCGTTGACATGGCTGGGTCGGAACGGAGAAACAGCACCGTCCTCGTGTTCATGGGGAGGCAACGGAATGCATCGTGTTCATGGGGAGGCAACGGAATGCGTCGTGTTCATCGGGAGGCAACAGAACGCGTGGGAGCCAACCGGCTGGGTCAGAACAGAATGCGTGGTCGTGTTCATCGGGAGGGCTTGGACGGAACAGGCGATGGAAACGAGGCCTGGCGTACCGCACAACGGAGGAAACGACCTTGTGTTCGACCGGCCACGTTCAGAACGGGGTCTTGTTGATCGGGAGGGGTGTGGCGTACCACAAAACGGAGGAAACGGACCTCCTACGGTCGAAACGGGGTCCTGTTGATCGGGAGGGGTGTGGCATACCGCAAAACGGACGAAACGGACCTCCTACGGTCGAACGGGGGTCCTGTTCATCGGGAGGGGTGTGGCGTACCGCAAAACGGGACTCCATGGGATACTGTTCATCTCCACCGTCGACCCCCTCCAGCCTCCACGAGCTACTGTTCATCCACCGTCGACCTCCTCCAGCCTCCACCTGCGATAGTTCATCCACGGGCTGCTGTTCATCCAGCCTCCACCGCGCGCTACTCCACCGGCTACTGTTCAACCAGCCCTCTCCACGGGCTCCTGTTCAACCACCCCTCCATGGGCTACTGTTCATCCAGCCCTCCACCGTCTACTATTCATCCTGCCCTCCACGGGGTGGTCCTGTTCATCCAGCCCTCCACGGGGTCCTGTTCATCCAGCCCCAACCGGCTCGATCGATGGGGTCCTGTTCATCCAAAGGCAACACCACGGGGTCCTGTTCATCCACCCCCACCGCTCACTGTTCATCCAACCCTCCCGCAACGCTCACTGTTCATCCAATCGATCGGCTTCAGTTAGCAGCAGTAGCGAAGGAATCGCTCGATCGGGTTCTGTTAACAGCCATCGATCGATCGCTCGGGTTCAGTAACGCGTAGCCTGCAGTGCAATCGCTCGGGTTCAGTTAGAGCCCAATGCCTCGCTCGGGTTCAGTTAGAGCCAACGCCTCGCACACACGCGCATACGTGTATGAGAGAAACACACATCGCTCGTCCCCGACCTCCCACCGTAACCGGGAACTCCCTGAAATTTTCCTCCCCCTCGCTTCTACCATGGTTTTTTCCGTCATGGACGGCCCAAAGAATGTCATGCAGCTGTGTCTCCGGCCCGCCCAGGACGAAAAGCCCATTTTTTGTCACGATTTTTTGTCATAGAAGTAGGAGCCCACCACATATATGATGATATCGGGTTTTGTCACAATTATCGTCATAGAAGTGTCATATGTATGACAGAATTTTTTTTCGTTTGGCCCAAAATGTCACGGATGTGTCTTTTTTTTGTAGTGTAGATACGACAGAGACGTATCAGCAACCCCAAGCTTAATTCCTGCTCGTCCTCGAGTAGGTAAATGATAAAAAAGATATTTTTTGATGTGGAATGCTACCTAGCATAATATTGATCATGTATCTAATCATGGCATGAATATTAAGACATGAGTGATTCAAAGCAATAGTCTATCATTTGACATAAAAACAATGATACTTCAAGCCTACTAATAAAGCAATCATGTCTTTTCAAAATAACAAGGCCAAAGAAAGTTATCCCTACAAAATCATATAGTCTGGCTATGCTCCATCTTCACCACACAAAATATTCACATCATGCACAACCCTGATGACAAGCCGAGCAATTGGTTCATACTTTTTAACACGCTTCAGCATTTTCAGACCTCACGCAATACATGAGCGCAAGCCATGGATATAACACTATGGGTGGAATAGAATATGATAATGGGGGTTATGTGGAGAAGACAAAAAAGGAGAAAGTCTCACATCGACGCGGCTAATTAACGGGCTATGGAGATGCCCATCAATTGATGTCAATGTGAGGAGTTGGGATTGCCATGCAACGGATGCACTAGAGCTATAAGTATATGAAAGCTCAAAATGAAACTAAGTGGGTGTGCATCCAACTTGCTTGCTCATGAAGACCTAGGGCATTTGAGGAAGCCCATCGTTGGAATATACAAGCCAAGTTCTATAATGAAATTTCCCACTACTATATGAAAGTGATAACTCAAGAGACTCTCTATATATGAAGAACATGGTGCTACTCTGAAGCACCAGTGTGGCAAAAGGATAGTAACATTGCCCCTTTTTCTCTTTTTTTTGCGGGCTTCTTTGGCCCCCCCTTTTTTATTTAGGCTTCTTTGGCCTCTTTTTTTTGATGGGGGCAATGCTCTAATAATCACTACTAGGAAAAACCTTACCAGTAGCGTGGGTTTTTGGACTACTAGTAGCATAGGTTCCCACGCTACCGCTATGACGCTACAGCTATTTTTTAGCAGTAGCGTGTATTTTACCCCACGCTACTAATAAATAGACATACTAGTAGCGCTGGTGCCCCATGCTACTACTATTTCAAACTGCGCTACTACTAACGGCATAGTAGTAGCCCGTCTATGATACACCCACGCTACTAGTAACAAATTAGGATTTAAAAAAAATTAAAAATCTACTATTTTCATTTTATAGTACTCACATACATGCATTTCATAATACGCACATGTTATGCATACAGTCAAACATACATATCTGATATAGATAATTAACACACACACACACACACACACACACACACATATATATATATATATATCCATTATACACCACACGTATAGGTCGTCGGTGCCTCCACAAGCCTGTTGATGGTGTTGATGTGATCGGCGTTGCCTCCGCGGCAGCCGTGACAACATCGTCGTCGTCGCCGCATCACCGTGATGAAGTCGTCGTCGCCGCAGCCCTGTGACAATGTCGATGCCGTCGTCATCATTGCCGCCGCAACTTCATGTCCACGTGTTCCCTACTAAGAACTCACAAATGCTGGAATTAAACAATGGACCAAGACCACTACTAGGAACTCACAAAGAACCTGCAGCATTAGTACAGTATAATAATAACCTATGGATCACTAAGTAATAATAGCAGAAACAAAAGCATATAGCAGCAACATAGTATATATATGAATTATAAGTAGTACCAAACAGATCAATCCTAGAAATCGGGGAAAACCCAACTTAAGAAGGACACAATGCTAGGCATGACCACGAGTGAAATGAGATTTAGACAACTTTGCTTTCCACCGACCAGAAGCTAGATCCACATCAACCATTCTCAGTTTCACCGTCAGCGTTTCAATCTACTAGATGACCCATTGCCGATGGCACAAAGGGCGAGAATGAACCAAGGACTGATAACTTGATCGAGGAAGAAACTTCATTTCCTTAATAGCATTTGGCAGATTAGAATAAAAATGAAGTACCATCAGGTTGATCTCTAATTTTCACTGAACTAACAAAAACACATTTTACACTGCCCGCGTACTACTATGACTGTCCATTTGGAGTAGAATTTGTAAGTGAATGTTTATCTACTGCTACACTCAAGTTAACTTGAATTGGGTTGGATGAATCAGATACTTCTGCCATTAGCATGAACAGGTCAATAGGGCATGCACACTGTACCGCCACTTCTGCTTCAGAAGTAAAACATTTTGTATCTTTGATCATGTTTCTAAGAAAAAGTATCAAGGGAACCAGCTCTGAGGATAAATAAACAACCAAATTTACAAGTGTGTACTTTAGGTACCAGTCGGCAACGACATTGATCACCTGGTCTCTGTAGAACACATCCAACTCTTCCTGCGATCCTGCAACACGTGGCCACCCCAAGCCTGAAATCCTCGATGCTCCATCCAACCTCTGAGTGGAAATAAGGCGAAACCAAGATCGATGTCATGATGAAGCTTTCCAAAAAAATATGTTTCTATGCACTAAGTGTGCCGAACCACTAAGAAAAAAAACAGATTTTTTGTTATCATATGTAATCAAATACTATGGCAAATGCAATGTATCACCTGTATGGAGCAGCACATGATATATTTATTACTACAAAAGTAGGGTGCCAATTACATAGGATAACTTAGTAGTCTCCTAAGATGCATTACACATGTCGAATATTACATATTCTAAAAGAATCATTCGCCTCTTTTTTTACGCATTAGAAAGGATACAAAATATTGGTACATTGGAAAGCACTTTTTTACAAATAACTCTGGGTCTGTCCTGGTACCTTAGAACCAGAACATGAAGGAAAACAGACGAATCAACACACAAATACACCATTATTTTGCAGGCCTATACTTAAATGCGAAGGACAGAGGCAATAAGTGATAGCATATAAACGGAAATGTCATATTTCATATACCAACGTATATAGTAGAACCTATGATAAACCCACATTTCCCGGGTCAACATATCTTTATTGACCATGCTGGAGCAATGAGACACAGGTTTCATAGTGAGATTATCAGATTCACACAGGAAAGTTGCTTCGAACATTAACTGAAATAGAATGTATGAGTTCCAAAAGTTCCCCTCTAATTGTTACACATATAATTGGTGCAAGCAAACTGGGCACTAAAAGCAAGATATTTTATCGCTACCAAATGCCTCATAAAGTAGCACCAAGCTACAGAATCAGTTTGCACCAAGCTAGATTGTGTTCGAATTTTATAGGAAGGATGGTTCGCTAGGCAGTAGGACACAACATGCATAGTAGCCAGGCTAAACAGACTTTATGGGAGTAAACTGAAGTGATCAAGTAGGTAAATATTAAAAAGCTAGCAGATTGACCACTATTATGCTTAGAGTAAGATTACTAATTACTAAACAAGCACTACTGCAATACCATGCTGAATCTAGAGTGAATATGGATTCAACCTTAGGCAGTCCAACTCTTGGTTGTTGTTATAATGAACACTCTGCTACCCAGTCACCTCCATTTTTACTGTTATTATTTATCTCATCATTTATATGCCTATGCATGAACAATAGTAGAAAGTAGTACTGAAATTGATCCAATCTTTGAGAGGGTTGTTACCTTCACATTGATACCAAGGCTATCCACAACCAGAATAGAAGCAAAATCCACCTGAAATAACTTACATATGTCATCCCTCAATATATTTAAATGGAAACATTAACATTTCTCTTTTTCTGTAGTTAACAAATATCCTGATACAACTCAAGATGGTGCGAAGCAGCCATATAATGGTTTTTCATTGGAAAAATACTAAGCTTCAATGCTACTGCATCCTTCTCTCCCATATACTTGCTCGAGGATTTGGTGAATTTAGCATCTCACGAGATTCAGCAAACTGCAGTTATTACAGAATACAATTACGATGCAACTAAAAGAACAATGATAGGCTGATTGAAGAATGAATTGACTCAGGCCCATGATGCATATATATTGACATTTGGCCTCAACTTAGTAGCAATAGTGAGTAGTGGAAGAAGGGGAGGGAGATGGAGATGATACTTGCCGTGGTGGGTCATCGCGGCCATGCTTGAGCTCGTGCAGGACCTCTTGGTCGCCCTAGGAGGAGGCCCCTCCTCCTCGAGCAGAGCAGGGCTGGTGGCTAGGTGTGCCCCTCCTCCTCCGCGCCATGGTGACCTACAGCAAAGGCACAGATAGGAGGAGAAGGTGAGGTAAGGAGGAGAGGGTGGATCCAAGCAAGGAAGGAGGGGAATGGCCTACCTGGGCAACGCCGGTGACGGATCCCGCAAGCGCGGGCCTCCCCATCGCCGATTGTGGTGGATTCCGGCAAGAACACGAGAGGTGCCCGAAACCCTAGCCGCGGGCAAGGATGTAGGCCTTGAGGCACGGATCTGGACAAGGGGGAGGGAGGGGTGGAGCTTGGGGGTGTGTAGCACGCGACCGGAGCTCGCCGGAACCGGCCGGCATGGGTGGCGGCGGCGGGGAAGAGATCGTGGGGGAGAGGAGGTCGACCAAGGGGTGGGGGTGAGGTTAGAGGTTTTTTTAAGGATTCACGAGAGAGTTCGGTGGGGTGGGAGTGGATCGGGGTAGCAGTAGCGTGGGATGTATCACCTGCGTTATAGCTTTTCATCTAGTATAGCGTAGGTTTTACTACATGCGCTACTGCTACGTCTTGTTCACGGGAGATATTACTAATAGCGTGTTTTTTTGCTATGTACTACCTGTAATATTTACTAGTAGCAAGGGGACAATATAGCGCGTTACTAGTAATTAGCAGTAGCATGGGTCAATATAACGCGCTACGAGTAAGCGTCTATCTATAAGCTATTTCCTAGTAGTGAATGATGATCATCACACTTTTATTTACTTACAACTCGATACTAGAACAAAGATATGACTCTATAGGAATGCCTCCGGCGGTGTACCGGGATGTGCAATGATCTAGCGTAGCAATGACATCAAAAAACGGACAAGCCATGAAAACATCATGCTAGCTATCTTACGATCATGCAAAGCAATACGACAATAAATGCTCAAGTCATGTATATGATGATGATGGAAGTTGCATGGCAATATATCTCGGAATGGCTATGGAAATGCCATGATAGGTAGGTATGGTGGCTATTTTGAGGAAGATATAATGAGGCTTATGTGTGATAGAGCATATCGTATCACGGGGTTTGGATGCACCGGCGAAGTTTGCACCAACTCTCGAGGTGAGAAAGGGCAATGCACGGTACCGAAGAGGCTAGCAATGATGGAAGGGTGAGAGTGCGTATAATCCATGGACTCACATTAGTCATAAAGAACTCATATACTTATTGCAAAAATTTATTATCCCTCAAAGCAAAGTACTACTACGCATGCCCCTAGGGGGATAGATTGGTAGGAAAAGACCATCGCTCATCCCCGACCGCCATTCAGAAGGAAGACAATCAACAAATACCTTATGCTCCGACTTCGTTACATAACGGTTCACCATACGTGCATGCTACGGGAATCACAAACCTCAATACAAGTATTTCTACAATCCACAACTACCCACTAGCATGACTCTAATATCACCATTTTTATATTGCAAAACTATTGCAAGGAATCAAAACATATCATATTCAGTGATCTACAAGTTTTATGTAGGATTTTATGACTAACCATGTGAATGACCAGTTCATGTCATCTCTCTAAATAGATATAAGTGAAGCAAGAGAGTTTAATTCTTTCTACAAAAGATATGCCCACGCTCTAACAAATATAAGTGAAGCAAAAGAGCATTCTACAAATGGCGGTTGTCTAAGTAAAGAGAAACAGGCAATCCAAACTTCAAATGATATAAGTGAAGTACATGAAGCATTCTATAAAGCCATACTCAAAAGATATAAGTGAAGTGCAGAGAGCATTCTATAAATCAACCAAGGACCATCTCATACCAGCATGGTGCATAAAAGAAAATGAAAACTAAATGCAAAATACGCTCCAAGATTTGCACATATCACAGGAATGAAACAAATCCGAAAACATAGCGATATTTGTTGAAGAAAGACGGGATGCCTTCCGGGGCATCCCCAAGCTTAGACGCTTGAGTCTCCTTGAATATTTACTTGGGGTGCCTCGGGCATCCCCAAGCTTGATCTCTTGCCTATCTTCCCTCTTCTCACATCGAGACCCTCTCGATCATCGAACACTTCATCCACACAACACTTCAACAGAAAACTCAGTAAGATCCATTAGTATAATAAAGCAAATCAGTACTCTAAGTTCTGTTGCAAACCAATTCATATTTTGTTTTTGCATTGTGTCTACTATAATATAACTTTTTCATGGCTTAATCCACTGATATAAATTAATAGTTTCATCAAAACAAGCAAACTATGCATCAAAAACAGAATCTGTCTAAAACAGAACAGTCTGTAGCAACCTGAACATTCACCATACTTATGATACTTGAAACATTCTGCCAAAATTAGGAAAAATAAACAACTTGTACAGCAATACTGTGCAAAAAGAATCAGAACCATTTGACGTTCCAGTAAAAAAATTAAAAATCGCGCACTACAGCGAAAGTTCCTGTCCTGCACCGTACAAACCAACAAGCATTGTAAACATCCTAAAGGCAAACCTTGGCACATTATTTTTATAATACAATGGAATAGTTCCTGTCCTGCACCGTACAAACCAACAAGCATTGTAAACATCCTAAAGGCAAACCTTGGCACATTATTTTTATAATACAATGGAATTGTAAAAGGGAATAATTATTTTTATTGAAAAGTTTCTGTAATTAAGATTTACAAAGTTCCCATGGGCATGAACAAACTTCTAGGACGTCCCCCACTTTCATAATTCTCGTCTTTCTCACTTTCACCTTTCTTTTTGAAAAGTTCTGGGTTCCCCTCTTTATTTTTGTTGTTTTTAAACTATATGAAATAACTCAACATAAATAAATGACTCTCTAAAACTTTCGGGTTGTCTCCCTGGCAGCGCTTTCTTTAAAGCCATTAAGCTAGGCATATAGTGCTCAAGTAGTGAATCCACCCGGATCCCAAGGTATATCAAAGCCAATTTTAATTAGCAATGATTTGTAATTTAGTAGTGAGCACAAAGCAACATATATCATGTAATGACGAAGTCTAACTCTCTTCCTATGCATCGGCATGTCATAAAAGAACAATTCATGCACACAAAGTAAAGGCCAATGCATAGTATAAACAGTTTCTTGCAATTTTATCATATTGGAAACATAGAGAGGTGGAGATATAGTTCCTCTCTCATAATAATTGCAAGTAGGAGCAGCAAGCACATGCATATTATACTCATCAAAATCATCATGTGCAACGGTAAAAGGCAACCCATCAATATAATCCTTAATAAGTGCAAACTTCTCCGATATAGTATATTCAGGAGAATTCAAAAAGATAATAGGACTATCATGCGTGGGTGCATTAGCAACAATTTCATGTTTAACATAAGGAACTATAGCAAGTTCATCTCCATAAGCATAATTCATATTGGCATCTTGGCCACAAGCATAACAAGCATCATAAAAAAGGGATATTTCAAGTGAATCAATGGGATCATAACAATCATCCTTCGGTAAGCATGAAGGGAAATTAAACAATGTATGAGTTGGAGGGTTACTCTCATTAGAAGGTGGTAACGGGTAGCTAATCTACTCTTCCTCCCTTTGTTCTTCACTCTCCTCCTCATCTTTCTCATTCAATGAGCTCACAGTTTTATCAATTTCTTCTTCCATAGACTCCTGCAAAATATTAGTCTCTTCTTGGACAGCGGAGTAGTCCTCAATATATGGTTCAACATAGGCATTAGAAGCATAATTATCATAGCAATATTTAAGTATGGCAAAATTTTCAGATTTGTAAAGAGTAGCACGATACTTTTCAATCAAAGAAGCAATTTCATAAGCACCCTTAAAAGCAACAAATTCTTCAATTTGTTGAACATCATAGTAATTATAAACACCCTTAGCATACGAAGATACGATTCCATTATCACTAAACTCACATTGGTAGGGAAGGTGTTTCTTAGGGTTTTTAGAACAACAAGTAAAATCATATATATAACATAAATTCCAAGCATAGCATTGCAAACGATGAATTTGACCCAGCAAAAGTTTCCCTTTTTCAGATATACGATGTCGCACATAACATGCATGCTCATCTAAAGATTTTCCCTCAAATAAGCTAGTTGGGGTTTCGGCACGAGCACATATGGATCGAAGATGATCCAAGTAATAAGCTTCAGCAGTGTGATAGATTTTGAGTGGTTCTTCAACCATTGGTTCAGTAGGTACAACTAATTTTTTTGGTATTTTGCGTTTCCTACCCATAACTAAAGATAGAGAACAACTAAGAACAACAAATAAAAATTACTTAGTTGAAAGTGCGTTATATCGACTAGAGGGGGGGTGAATAGGCGATTTTTATGAAATTCTTCACTGAGGAATTTGCTCGTGAGGAAATTCCTTAGCGAAGAACTACTAGCAGCGGAATAAGCACTCAGATGAAAACATAACAGAATCCAGGCATAGTCATCATGATGAAATGAAGACAAACACAGAGTACAGAAAGCGGAAACACAGGATAACACTAGATGAAGACAAAACAGACTGAAGAAATTGAACTGAGGAAATTGAGAAAGTCTTCAGTCAAAGTCTTCAAACACAGATATGAACAAACACACAACACAGTAATGAGGAAATGGAAGTGTTGAGGAAATAGAACAAGTAAGCTTGGTGAAGATAATGATTTGGTAGACCAGCTCCAACTGCTGTCTCAGTTGTACATCTGGTTGGAGCGGCTGAGTATTTAAACTCGAGGACACCTAGTCCCGGACACACAGTCCTCACCGTATTCTCCTTGAGCTAAGGACACACAGTCCTCGCCCAATCACTCGTGGTAAGTCTTCAGGTGACTTCCAAACCTTCACAGACTTGGTCACTCGGCGATCCACAATTCCTCTTGGATGCTCTAGACCTTGACGCCTAACCGTCTGGAAGAAGTACAATCTTCAAAGGTAACAAGCATCGGATCCACGCAGGATCAATCTCTTCAGTGATGCTCAATCACTTAGGGTTTGTAGGCGTTTTGGGTTTGGGTTTGGATTTTCCTCACTTGATGATTTTCGCTCAAAGTCCTCGGAGGATGGGTTGCTCTCAAATGACAAGTGTCAAGTTCTTGCGGAGCAGCCAACCGGCTAGTGGTTGTAGGGGGCGGCTATTTATAGCCTAGGGAGCAGCCCGACATGATAAGCCATAAATGCCCTTCAATGATATGACCGTTGGATGGATAAGATATTTTGGGACAGCTGGCGCGTAGCACAACAACGGTCAGAAATTTGATGTACAAATTCCTCAGGGCTATCATGTTCCTCACTGTGTAGGCAATTCGCACTGGCGAATTCCTAACTCCTCAGTCAGAGCAAAGTCCTCAGTGACCAGAAGAACTGTGTCTCTGTCACTAAAGAAATTGACTGAACTATATGAGATTTCCAATGGCTTCACTCGAAGGGATTGGTAGGTGTAGGATTTGAGTTGAGCATCACATGGAAATTTTCTCCTTAGTATTTCCTCGACCGCCTTTAACAGTACGGTGTTTCCTATGACTCAAGAAAGAGAAATGAAACTACAAAAACAAAAGTCTTCACGCTTCATATTTCTCGAATGATAACCAAGTCTTCAAGGTCACACCAATTTCTTCACTTTCAAAGTCTTCAGAGAGTCTTCAGAATATCAAAGTCTTCACTTGAAGAACTTCATTTTTAGGGGTCGACTTTCTTTGTAAATATCAAACTCCTCATAGACTTATAGACCTATGTACACTCATAAACGCATTAGATACTTAACCTATAAGTCTTCAATACACCAAAATCACTAAGGGGCACTAGATGCACTTACAATCTCCCCCTTTTGGTGATTGATGACAACATATGTTAAGTTTTCAACGGGGATAAATATGCGAAGTGTAAATACTGATATTGAGGAATTTGATTGCAAGATATAGAAGAACTCCCCCTGAAGTTGTGCATAGTGAGGAATTTGCTTTTGAAGCAATGCACACTTGAAGAGATGAATCATGGAGATCTCCCCCTATATCTTGTAATTCATACACGCATTTGATATATAATATGAAGAATTTGAAATGCATGATGAAATATGGTGCCTGATGAAATCCAGCATGCGTGCAATAATATTAACGAGGAATAAGCATGCCGAATAGAGCATCAGAAGTATCAAAACCTAGTGCAATAAAAGTATCAGCGCACCATCGGGTTTAAGATTACAACTCGATCCAATAAAGTTTCAGAAGAACGAGAGTTGTAACTTAGCAAAAAAACTATGTATAAGGGCGTTAAACTAGACCCGCTTGAAGACTAACTCAAATTTCTCCCCCTTTGTCATCAAATGACCAAAAGGATCGAAACTGAGGACTAACACTCCTGAAGATAATCAAGTTGATGAAGGAGCGCCAGCGTTGTTGGGGTCGGTTGTTGAAGTAGGGCCTACCGCAGTGTCGTCCAAGTCTTCATGTTCATCAGTGTCGCGCGATGAAGAATAGGAGCTGGCCACCAAAGAAGGAACTGGGACCTTCTTGTATTTCTTCGGAGGAGGTGCAGACCAGGCAAATTCTTCGTTGAGACCCATGTTCTTCAGATCATCAGCGTTGTAGACTTGAGACAGAACAGCCCAGGTGCGGTTGACGGTTTCATGAAGGTAGTAGTGGTTTTTCTTCACTGCATTATGTGTTGCAGTCATGTTGTGAAGAATTGAACCAAACTGACGCTTGACCCATTTGTGATTACGATCAACCTTTTGATGAAGACTGAGGAGTAACTCACGATCAGTCATCACCCTGGGTGCTGTTGCTTGAGGATTTGGCTTGGCAGTGTTGGCGGCAGTGTCATGTGTGGCAGAGTCATCATTGGTGGAGTGAGATGCAGCTTTGCGAAATTGACCATCCAATGGACGAATGCCTTCATCTATCACAGCAGTAGCTTTGCCCGTTTCTTCAGCTGAGGAAAATGTCCTTTTGAGGACTTCAATAGGGGGCAAGTAGCTGCAGTGGTTCAGAGTTTCAGCCTTGTAATTGAGTGAAGACCTTGTCCTGATGAATCTCATAATCCATGGCGCATAAGGCTTCAACTCAAATGGTGACATAGCAATGTTGGCCAGAGTCCTCATGAAGAAATCATGGAAGTTGACGGGAACGCCATGACAGATGTTGAAAAGCATATTCTTCATGATGCCAACGACTTTTTCATCACTTGAGTCGTGGCCTTTGATGGGACTCATTGTCTTCGTCAAAATGCGGCAGACAGTCCGAGGCACATACAACAATTCCTTGACGAGGAATGTGGTTCGAGGGGCCTGCCCTGGCTTCAAAGGCTTCATCAGCACTTGCATATAGTGATTTGAGAGCTCAGGTTCGTTGTAAACACAACGTGCATCTTCAGTGGGTGGACTCAGAGGAAGGGCACGAAGCAATTCAGATGCTGGTGCCTTATAATGGGTGTTCTCAGTCATCCAGTCCAGAACCCACGAATTCACATCTTCAGAGTTGCCGGTGATGTGCAGTGTTGCATAGAACTGAAGAACGAGTTCTTCATTCCAATCGCATATGTCAGTGCAGAAATTGAGCAGCCCAGCGTCGTGAAGAACACTGAGGACTGGCGTGAAGCACGACATAGACTCCATATCCACGTGAGGAATATGTGCATGGTCGAAGACTTTGTCCTTGTTGAAAAGCACCGAGGAATAGAAATTTGCTTGACTAGCTTTCCAGAAACGCCTCTTCCTTATGCGAGCAGAGTCATATGGATTATACTCAGTGAAGAACACGTGCTCGCCAAAGAAGTCTTCAGCCTTGAACTTTTGTTTCCTTGAGAACGGATCCTTTGGCTTGGGCAGAGGAGTGTCAGTGAGTTGCATCACTACCTCAGGAATCACAATCTCAGGTTCTTCAGGCTGAGGAATTTCAGGTTCTTCCTCAGGCGCAGTCACCTTTTTAGTAGTAGCAGCAGTTTGTTCAGCACTAGTGGCTGGAATTTCTTCATTCACAGATGCAGTGGGATGAGTTTCTTCAGAGCCCATCGGAACAGTTGGTGCAGGGGAGTGAGGAATTTGCTGCAGTGGAGTGAAGAGTGGAGAACTTGGATGCTGACTTTCCCAAAAGTCGTCATTCATCACTGGAGTTGTGCTTCCAATGTCCACATCTTCATCTTCTAATTCTTCAACACCAGCCTCTTCAGCAGTAAACTGAGGCATTGGTGATGAGACCATTGGGGTTGAAGGGATTCCATCCACTTCAATTTCTTCATCAATCTGCTCTGAGGAAGCAGCAGATTGAGTTTCTTCATCTGATCCACTTGGGATCTCATAGTCTTCACCAAAAGGAACAAGGTCCTTTGATGGCATGGATGAGATAGGAACAACATCAATTGGATTGGCAAACGAGCTGGTCATGGGCTTCATCTTCTTTGGGGCTGAAGATTCTGAAGCACTTGATGCTTTCCTTTTCTTCACTGCAGCTCGCTCTGCAGCCTTGGTCTTCTTCACATCTAATGCAGATGGAAGGATAGGAGTTGGTGTAGGCGCAGGTGGAGCTGAGGAATCTGGTTGATTTTCCTCAGGAGCAACTGATGCAGTTGTCCTTACTTCTTCAGTTTCTTCAGGCGCACCACTAGTGGATGCCCTGGCTATTTCTTCAGTGGCTGGAATGGAGTCATCAGCCCTGGAACTAGCATTTTCTTTAGCAGCCTGAACGTCATCAGTTGTACTGGCATGTTCTTCAGTTTGCTGAACAGATGCTTCAGCTTAAGGAAATTCTTGTTGCGTTGGGGCTGCAACATTTGTGAATTTCTCAGTCAGTTGCACAAACCTGACTTTTGCTCCTTTCCAGTCAGCATAGTATGCATCAAATTCATCACTGAGGGTTTTGATGTCAGCTTGCATCTTGATGAGTTCTTCAGGTTTCATCGTGAGAACATTTTTCCTTAGCAGTTTTTCTTTCCTGTACTGCGATTTCTTGATCTGCCTGGCCCTATCATATTTCCACTTCTCCTCTTGGATGAAGTGAGTCAGCATGTGACTTTGGCCAGGTGTCAGCTTGAAGTTAGGCATAGGTGTGTTGGGATCCTTATGCCAAAGATTGATGTAATCGAGGATCGCCCTTGGATCCAGCAGTAGGGGCACAGGTGTGCCTTTGGCTTTAGCAGCCCTTTCTTGGCGGTCCCTGATGATTTTAGCAAGTTCTTCTTCATCAGCTTCATCATCATCAGACGGTACAGTGAAGACTACCTGCTTCTTCTTAGGACTTGGGCGAGTACCGCGTCCAGCAGTAGCCTTTTTCTTCAGCAGAGAGGGTCCAGCTGAGGAACTTGGTGCAGCTGAGGAACTAGCTGAGACACCAGAGGCAATAGAGACGCCTACAGTCCTTTGGCATGTGGCAGGATGCGCAGGTGCTGAGGACTTTGTCGGATCAGCTGAGGACTTTATTGGAGGTGCTGAGGATTTCGGAGGAGCAGGGGCAGCTTGAGGAATTTGCTTTGAAGATTTTGAAGTTTCTGGTCGTGAGGGCATAGCAGAGGAACTTGGCCGTGAGGGCATTGCTGGTGAAGCACTTGGCTTGCAAGCGGGCTTCTTGAGCATCGATTTCCTCGGCTTGACAGAGGCCTTAGTGGCAGCAGCAGTAGCAGCAGAGTCTTCATTAAATTTCCTCACTGCTTCTCTGACTTGTCTTGCCAATTTGGCTTGGCGCTTGGCCCATTCTTCAGGAAAATACTCACCGCGCTTGATGCTAGTGGGATCAGCCTCTTGGCCAGGTGCCAATGGGGCTCTTGGGCATGGAGGGTTCAGTGCAAATTTCTTCATGTACTTTGGAGTGACGTATCTGTACTCCCTCCATTCACGTGCCCATCTCCGTTCAATCCTTTGAATGCGCACCTTGCGCTGATTTTTGTCTTCTTTGCCAAACTTGGCTTCATCAGGCGTGCAGTAGTCTTTATATAAATCCTCAAGGATTTCAAAAGCAGTCATGACCTCTGGCTTCTTTCCTCCTTTCTGTGGCCTTTTACCTTCAGCCATTTTCTTCAGTTGAGGAATTTGAACAATTGAATTCTCTAAAGAAGTATGCAACTTTTCTTCGAGGAACGCTGCAATGAGTTAAGTTGATGAGAACCTAATGATTCAGCAGTGGACATGTGTACCTGTGAACAGAGTATAGTTGCGAGGAATTTGGAGAGGTCACATGCGTTCTCAGAGGGTTTTTCAAAAAGAACAAGTTTGAGGAATTTGACCAGATGCGTCTTGAAGAATTTCACTAAGCGTGCTATATCTTAGGTTCCAGAGTTGTATAGACCGAAAATCCACACAATTGAGGAATCTTGAAGAAAATGATGCTTAGGGAAATGAATCAAGAACAGATAACATGTGAGGTGTTTTGTGTGTGAGGATTTGAAGAATAAAACACCTTTGAAGATTTTGTAGAAATGTTTTGAATCAAAGAGGGCAGTAAAAGTAACTTTTAATTACCCTGAACGAAGAACACGACGAACAGTGAGTTGAAACAGTGAAGTTCGTCGATGCAGATCTTCCACGCCCTAACTTGGCGGAGGAAGACGTCTACGGCGGCGGCGGAGGTGAAGATTTCCGCGGTCGGCGTGAGTACGACGGCGACGAGGTCGAGGCAGTGAAGCTCTTCCTCACCGGCGACGATGGAGTAGCGGCGGCGCTAGGGTTCGGAAGCTCGAGTGGGAGAGAGAGATCGAGCGGAGTAAAAGAAGTGAGGAAGGGGAGAGGGGTATTTATAGAGGCAGTGAAAAACTGTTTGCCCGAAGATTTAGGACGAACGTGCCCCTGACCATTCTCCTTCTCACGACATGTGTCACCCACGTACTGTGTAGTGGAGATCGTGTAAGATCGTGGGTGAGTAAGCTAATGCATCGTGGGATGCAGAACGGTTTGAGCGACAAAACTGAAAGTTTGGATAAGATCCGTTTTAACGATCCGTTCGCAATTTCTTCAGCTGACAAGGACACAGTGAAGATTTTGAACGAGTTTCAAATAGAACGCACATGAAGAATTTGTGAATAGATTGGATTGAGTATAGCATAGAGGGGAAGGGTCCGATCACATTCACTTCATAGAAAAACCAACTTGAAGAATTAGCTATAAGTGAATGCTGTAGAGGACATAAACTCATATATATATATAGTCAATGAAGAAAAACGACGGCAAAAGTGAAGATTTTGCAAGTTGAAGAATTTGAACAACTGAGGAATTTCGAAAACTGAGGAAAAACTCAAATTGAAGATTTTCAACTTTTGTGGTGGTGTGACCCACCGTATAAGAATGATGATTTCAGACACCGCGTACAATTATCGTAGGGTTCTGAGAATCAAATTCTTCATTAATTTCTTCACACTTAGAGTGTTATTCTTCATTGATTGAAGAAAAATGTTTCTTCATGTGTTGCACATCTAAGTCATCAATTTTGCATAAGTGTTAGGACGAGTGCCTTTTCAAAGTACACTCAAAGATTCTAAGATATTTAGCTCACACCGCAACTTGCTAAATCTCTTCTCATCCAAGGGCTTAGTGAAGATATTGGCTAGCTGTTCTTCAGTCTTCACATGCTCAATAGAAATGTCGCCCTTCAACACATGATCACGAAGAAAATGATGATGAATCTGAATGTGCTTTGTCTTCGAGTGCTGAACTGGGTTGTGAGCAATCTTGATGGCACTCTCATTGTCACAGAGGAGAGGCACATTCTTCACATTGATGCCATAGGCCTTGAGTGTTTGCTTCATCCATAGCAGTTGAGCATAGCAAGAACCAGCAGCAATGTACTCAGCTTCAGCAGTAGACAGTGATACACAGTTTTGTTTCTTCGAGGACCAACAGACCAAGGATCGTCCGAGGAAATGACAAGTACCAGATGTTGACTTGCGGTCCACACGGTCACCAGCATAGTCAGAGTCAGAATATCCAATGAGATCAAAATCCGAGCCCTTGGGATACCATAATCCTAGTGTTGGTGTGTGAGCTAGATATCGAAGAATATGCTTCACAGCCTTATGGTGTGATTCCTTCGGTGCAGCTTGAAATCGGGCACACATGCAAACACTAAGCATTATATCTGGCCTAGATGCACATAAGTACAATAAAGAGCCAATCATGGAGCGGTATACCTTATGGTCGAAGTCAATACCATTTTCATCAGTGCATAGATGACCATTTGTGGGCATAGGAATTTTGATGCCTATGCAATCTTGCATGCCGAATTTCTTCAGGACATCCTTGAGGTATTTGTCCTTAGATATGAATATGCCATTGCGCTGTTGACGAATTTGAAGACCTAAGAAGAATTTCAACTCTCCCATCATAGACATTTGATATTCTTCACTCATCATATAGGCAAATTCATCAATATAACGTTGGTCAGTACAGCCAAAGATGATATCATCAACATATATTTGGCACACAAACAGTTCACCATCATAAGATTTAGTAAAGAGAGTGGGATCGAGCGAACCGGGTGTGAAGCCTTTCTTCATGAAGAATTCCTTCAATGTATCATACCACGCCCGTGGGGCCGGCTTGAGGCCATAGAGGGTCTTGTTAAGTGTGAAGACTTTGTCAGGATGTTTTGGATCTTCAAAACCTGGGGGTTGAGCAACATATACTTCTTCCTCAAGCTTACCATTAAGGAATGCACTTTTTACATCCATTTGATATAAGATGATATCATGATGGTTAGCATAAGCAAGTAATATGCGAATAGCCTCAAGTCTAGCAACAGGTGCAAAAGTTTCATCGAAATCAATTCCTTCAACCTGTGTGTAGCCTTGAGCTACTAGTCGTGCCTTATTCCTCACCACAACACCATTTTTATCTTGCTTGTTGCGGTAGATCCACTTTGTGCCAATGATGTTATGCTTGCGAGGATCGGGACGATTGACTAGTTCCCAGACATTGTTGAGCTTGAACTGATGTAATTCTTCTTGCATGGCCTGAATCCACTCAGGCTCCAGAAATGCTTCATCTACTTTAGCGGGCTCTGTGATAGAGACAAAAGCAAAGTGCCCACAAAAGTTAGATAGATGTGAAGCTTTTGAGCGTGTGAGAGGACCTGGTGCTCTAATGTCATCGATGATCTTCTCCATTTGCACTTCTTTTGCAACGCGAGGATGAGCTAGTTGTCGTTGAGGAATTTGATCAGCATTTTCTTGAGCATCAATTTCCTCAGCATTTTCTCCAGGTGCATCAGCTCGACGTTCTTCACGTTCTGGAATGAATTCTTCAGTAGATTCTTCAGTAGAAATGACATCTTCAGTAGCCTTGTGTTTGATGGAATCCTAGGGTGCTGGTTCATCTAACACAGAAGGTAGGTGCTCTCTTTGCGAGCCATTAGTTTCATCGAACCGCACATCTACATTTTCAACAATCTTGTGAAGAACATTGTTGAAGACTCTGTAGGTGTGCGAGTCCTTTCCGTAACCAAGCATAAAACCTTCATGTGCTTTCGGTGCAAATTTAGAGTTGTGATGAGGATCTCTAATCCAGCATTTAGCACCAAAGACTTTGAAATAGCTCACATTGGGTTTCTTGTCAGTGAGGAGTTCATAGGCAGTCTTTTTGAAGAATTTGTGAAGATATACTCTATTGATGATGTGGCACGCAGTATCAATTGCATCAACCCAGAAACGACGAGGGGTTTTGTATTCGTCAAGCATAGTGCGAGCCATCTCAGCAAGAGTCCTGTTCTTGCGTTCCACAACGCCATTCTGTTGAGGAGTATAAGGAGCAGATAACTCATGAGTAATACCAGGTTCATCAAGATAGTCATCGAGACCCGAATTCTTGAACTTAGTGCCATTGTCACTTCACACCAAAGTTGGTTGAAGCCCTCGAGGAAAATCGTTTGAAGACTTCCTGCACTTCGTGTTTGTAAGAGACAAGGTGTACCCATGTGTAACGAGAGTAATCATCAACAATAACAAAGTCATATTGAGATGCTTCATTTGAAATCGAGGAATAGTGATTAGGACCAAAGAGATCCATGTGAAGCAATTCAAATGGACGAGTGGTGGTCATGATGGTCTTTGCTGGATGCTTGGCCTTCGTCATCTTTCCAGCTTCACAGGCACCGCATAAGTGATCCTTGAGGAATTTGACATTCTCAACGCCAATGACATGCTTCTTCTTCGCAAGCGTGTGCAAATTCCTCATGCCTGCATGACCAAGTCATCGATGCCATAGCCATCCTTCTGAAGCTTTTGCAAGTAGGCACACGGCTGGTTGTGAATCTGCAGAGAAATCAACAATATACAAGTCTCCTCTCCTAAAGCCTTCGAAGACTTTGGAATTGTCAGCTTCCATAATCACAACACAACGATACTTGCCAAAGACAACAACCATATCAAGATCACAAAGCATTGAGACAGACATAAGGTTGTATCCTAAGGACTCAACAAGCATGACTTTGTCCATGTGTCGATCCTTTGTGATAGCAACTTTACCTAGACCCAATACCCGACTTTTGCTTTTGTCAGCGAAGATGATATGCTTCATATGTGACGATGATAAGGGAGCATCCATCAAAAGATTCTTGTCACCAGTCATGTGATTTGTACATCCACTATCAAGTACCCACTCAGTGGCTTTGGGTTGATCATCCTGCAGATGAATTAGTGCAACTTACGACCTCATATACTTCAGCAGTGAAGAATATGATATCACAATTCATCAGATCAATTTCATCAAGCAGTAGGACAGATAAAACAGAGGGAGGACGTGTGAAATGAAAGTTCATTTCATCATGGTTAGCCTGCATCCTTTCAGACATTTTGTCAGGTCCCCAGCAAATTCTTCAGACGTTACAGTACGTCTGGAGACCTGACCCTGCATAAGAAATTAGTGACAAGGCTATTATTGACATACTTAGAGCTAAGGGATTTGGTGAAAGGTGGATAACTTGGATGCACATGCTCTTCAATTCTGCATCTTCTGCTGTGATGTTAAATGGGGTGCCTGGGAAGAAATTTTACTGTAAAAGAGGAGTTAGACAAGGAGATCCCCTGTCTCCCCTTCTGTTCCTTCTAGCAGCTGACTTACTGCAATCAGTTCTAAATAAAGCCATGACAAGGGGATTAGTTACACCTCCACTGCAAGTGAATTCCTGCCCTGACTTCCCTATTGTGCAGTATGCAGATGATACTCTTGTCATCATGCAAGCAAGTGCAAGACATCTGGTCTGCATCAAAGCTTTACTAAACACATTTGCATCTGCCACTGGCCTCAAAGTAAACTATGGAAAATCAATCATGGTGCCAATAAACATTGCAGAAGACAGAGTGGACATCTTCACAAACACTTTACAATGTGCCAGAGGACAATTCCCATTTACTTACCTGGGGCTACCTTTGGGTATTTATAAGCCAACTGTGGAGCAATGCTTGCCTATAGTCACCAGAATTGCTAAGAGGATTACTGGCATTTCCACCTTCATGACCCAAGCAGGGAAGGTATTGTTGGTCAAATATGTGTTAGCCTCTCTAGCAGTCTACTTCATGTGTTGTCTAGATGTTCCCATAACAATTAAACAACAGATTATTAAATACTTAAGACATTGCCTATGGAGGAGTCCTGATATGGGGGATAGGAGGCCAGCATTAGTGGCTTGGCACACAGTTTGCAGACCAAAAGATCAGGGTGGCTTGGGTGTCCTGGATATCTTCACACAAAATAAAACCCTGCTCATGAAAAATCTTCATAAATTCTACAACAGACATGATATCCCATGGGTTAAGTTAATTTGGGAATCATACTACAGCAATGGTCAGCTTCCAGGGGATCAAAAAGTGGGCTCATTTTGGTGGAAATCAAACCTAGCACTCATTGACCAATTCAAAGCTATAGCCAGATGCAATGTGGGAGATGGCAAAAGTGCTTTGTTCTGGGATGACATGTGGAACCATTTTGTTCTAAAATACATGTTTGATCACCTATATTCCTTTGTTAGAGATCCACACAAGAGTGTTCAACAAGTGATCAGCACTGAATATCTACAAGATTTATTCCACCTGCCCCTTACCACACAAGCATATGAGGAATTCATACAAATGGAGGACCTGTGCATTACTCTAAGGCAATCTGAATATTTAGATGCACTGGACACTTGGAGTTACATCTGGGGAAATGAACATTACTCCTCCATTAAAGCATATAAAGTGCTAATTGGACACAAACAAACTCCACCACACTTCTCATGGATTTGGAAAAGTTCCTGTCAACCCAAGCACAAAGTCTTCTTTTGGATGCTGTTACATGACAGAATCAACACAAGGAATCTTTTAAGAAGGAAAAACTTTGAATTGGAAGTATACAATTGTGCAGTGAGAAATTGTCAATAGGAAGAAACTCTGCATCATCTCTTTTGGGGATGCACTTTTGCGGTTAGATGTTGGGACTTCATCTGCCCTTCAAGGACACCTAATCTGTCAGTTCTGGAAGCTTACCAAGACCTCAAGGACAAACTCAATTCCCCTTTCTTTATGGAGATCATAATATTGGGCTCATGGGCAATCTGGATTTCAAGAAACAACAAGATCTTTGAACATATAACCCCTTTTTTTGATGGCTGGAAACACATATTCTTTCAGGAGTTAAAGCTTCTCAAATACAGGATCAAGAAGAAATATGAAGCTCAATTCTCTGCTTGGTTGGATGCTTGGATGTAGTTCTTTCTTATGTTTAGTTCTCTATGTTTCTGTTTCTTAGTTTTTCTTCTTTTTTGCTGTAGGTTAGTCTCTTTTTTCATCTTCTCTTGTTTTCTTCTTTTTCCTTTATTTGGGCTTACCTCAAGCCCACATGACTTTTGTTCCTTGCTTTTCTATTAATAAAAGTTGCAGTGGGGTGTTTACCCTACTGTTTATAGTCAAAAAAAGAAATTAGTTCTTTTTCTTCACCACCCACATCTGAAGGGGTGGCAAAGAGTTCATCACTCTGCGAGCTCCATATGAGAATGGTGGCATAGCGGCCAAACCATTGCGTTTCACATAAGAGGGGTTAGGGTAAGCATATGAATAAGCAGAGAAATTCTTCGAGGACTTATGAACATAATAATTTGAAGAATAATGCTCATATTCATAGCCCTTGGCTTTTCCCTGCGAAACAGAGTTGTTAGCACGATGATGTTCATATGAGGACTTTGATCCATGTGAGGAATTTGATCCCCTTGAGGAATTTGGTCCGTATGAGGACTTGGATCCATATGAAGAATTTGGTCCATATGAAGAATTTGATCTGGGGTTCCTTTTCTTCACAGGTGGTGTCATGAGGACATTCACCTGAAGACTTTCAAGGCACCTTTTGGGAACCCAGATTTTCTTCATAGGAGAACCATTCCTGCAGTTAGTGCCAACATATCTAGCAAATACTTCACCATTCTTATTTTTGAACAGTTTATAGTTGGAGTCAAATGACTTATCAGAAGAATGAGAAGATTCACTTGTATAGCCAGATAAATTAGATGGATCAACTGGAGGTCCCTTTGCAGCAACCCATGAGGTTTTGGGGTACTGCTCAGGCTTCCAATATGTACCATCACCATTGAGTTTCCTCTCAAAGGCTATATCCTCTTTCCTAGGGTTCCTGTTGAGGATCTACTTTTTAAGCACATCACAAAGAGTCTGATGCCCTTTGAGGCTTTTGTACATGCCTGTCATGTACAATTCTTTCAGCCCTGCATCGTCAGTGATACTAGCAGTGTCCTCAGATGAGGAATTAGTGATAGCAGAGACATGTGAAGAATTTGTAACATTAGAAGCATTTGAACATTCAGGTGAGGAATTAGCAGATTCTCGTTCAATGCATTTCAAACATGGAGGAATAAATTCTTCCTGAGCAGCGCTGATTTGTTGAGCAAGTAATGAATCGCGCTCCTTCTGAAGATCTTCATAACTCACTCTTATCTTTTCAAGATTGTCGGGGGGAATCGGCTTCCTCGAACACCTATGGGGACCGAGCCCCTTGCTGGTTCGGCGGGGGGCGGAGGTTGCACAAAGAGCAGATCGAGGCGGTGCACACAGGGGATTTTACCCAGCTTCGGGCCGCAAAGATGCGTAAAACCCTACTGCTGCTTGGTGGATTGTATTGTGTTCTTGCTCGGGAGCGCGCGGTGCTACAGTACACGCGGGCCACCGGCGAGGTCGAGCATAAAGATTCGTCTCCTCCCTCTACGTGCGCATGGGGCCTCCTTTTATATGCTCAAGGGGTTACCCACAGGTGGCAACGTAGGTGAGGGCAAAAATGGTAGAATGCTGTAGTGGGTACAGCTGCCTGCATAGTGGCTGTACAGTGCTATCATACCTAACTCTGACAGCGGGGGACAAGGGCATTAAATGCCCGTCCGCGTCGCCCAGACGGAGCAGGGGAGTGGACCGTCAGGAGCGCCATCGTTTGCCACGATGGCTACTCTGTCAGCTTCGCTTCGCCACCGCATGCCCCTCGCTGCTCAGCCTCCCGCCACGTGCGCCTGGGATGCCCCCCAGAGCGACACGTTGGTGGGTGAGCTGGAGCGCAGGCACGAGGTGGTAACTTGCCGCGGCAAGCGCCTTGCCGCGGTGGATGTCTTGTCGCGCCCGGGAGCTTGTTGCTCACCGGGCCTTGCCGGGGCGCGGGGCGCGCCGTGGCAGGGTCCTTGTCGTGCCGTGGGTGGCCTTCCCGGCAAGCTCCTCTTGCCGGGGTCTTGTGCTTTGAGCGGCAGTCCCGGCAAACTCCTCTTGCCAGGGCCTTGCTCTCTTCGGGTGGCCTTCCCGGCAAGCTCCTCTTGCCGGGGCCTTGGCTCAAATACTTTGTTCTTGAATGGCCCAAGAGGGGACCATTGAGGGTCTTGGCGATCGCCTGGCAGTCCTTGCCGCGGGGTGCTACGACTGCCCGTGCACAAGTTCGGGGTACTAAGGTACCCCTACTTTAGTACACCGACAGGAGCCCCCGGGCCTGGGCCATACACGGTGCCGAGCGCTGTTGGGCCAGGCCCAAAACAGTGCACGGGCACGCGCGGCCTGGGTCACAGTACATCTTTTTCTGCGCCCACAACGTCCTCCCCGAACGGCACGCGTCGAGTGCGGCGTCGTGGGGGAGAGGCGTGCGTGACGTGGGTGGCGTGCGCGGGGCCGAGCCCCGCAAGCATGCGTCACGTCGCGGGCGATTTGTTGGCTTGGAAAGGCGAAACGCCCACCCCTCCTCTCCTTATAAGCAGGGGAGACAGGGGCAGTCCGCCCACCCGCCAGTTGCGATTCCTCGAAATCCTCCGCCACTTCCCAAGAGAAGCAGCGCTCCGCCCCCTCTCCTTCCGCCACCACCGGTGCCACCGACGCCGTCGACCTCCCTCCCTCTTTCCGCCATGGCCCCGAAGGGCGACAAGGGAAAGGGGAAGGCCGTGAAGTCAGCCGAGGCGCTGCGGCTCGAGGCGCAGCGAAAGGAGCAGGCGGTCTTCCCCCCGGAGCTCGACGCGCTGGTCCTGAGGGAGGAATACTACCTCTTCTGGTCGGCGAGGACGCGAGCGCATCCGCGCACGAGGGTTCTTCCTGGCATCACCCAGAAGGAGTATCCGACCGGGTATCCCTTCTTCGCTCTGTTCTTCTATTGCGGGCTCTGCCCGCCCTTCTCTGAATTTTTCTGTGACATCATGAACACCTACGGGTTCCACCTTCTTGATTTCACCCCCAATGTTGTCTTGACCATGGCATTTTTCGCACATCTCTGTGAAAATTTTGTCGGAGTCTTTCCAAACGTAGCTCTCTTCCACCACTTCTTCATGCCTCGAGTAGAGAGAGGAGAGCCCCTCTCTGGCGGGATCGCTTGGATCTTGAAGCCCGGCAAGAAGGATGCTTATCTGGAGGGAGAGCTCCACAACAAATGGGAGGAATGGAGGGCAGACTGGTGCCTGATTGTCGAGGAGAACCCGCAGCCCTTCACCGCCGTGCGCCAAGCCCCTGTGGTGCGCGGCAGGGATTGGAGCGACGTGGCCCCGGACGACGACAAGCTGCGTATTGCCGTCACCCGGATCCTGCGGCTCAGGCGTGCCGGGCTCACAGTTGGGGCCGTTGGCGCAGATTTCCTCCGCCGCCGCATCGCTCCCTTGCAGGAGAAGAAGAGGCCTGCCTGGGAGTTCCAGAATGCGGCAGACATCATGAGGCTGCGCCCTGGCCTCAACTTTAACTTCGCCGTCTTGGAGCTTGACGGGACGCTCAAGGCGCTGTTCAAGCACGACCCCAACCACCCCGAGTGGTTCAGGCTGTCACGAGGCGTCGTCCCGTTGTGCAACAATTCGTCGCTCAGCCGCATCCTCGCAATGATGCCGCTGTGCGACTCGCACGGGATCGACTCCACGTGGCAGGAGCCTGCCGACGATGTCGTGCGGGCGTTCTTCGACGACCTGGTGGAGAGGCCAGTCGACGCCGACGAGCAGAGGGGCCTCAGTCGCGACACCACCAACGCGGAGTTGGCGTACATCACCCCCCGGATGGAGGAGGCCGCGGCAGCCGCGGCCGCGAGCAAGTTCGGCTTCACGTTGGCGGAGGCGGACGCAGCAGAGGCGGAAAGCCTTGCCGATCGAGCGGAGTTTGCCGGCGAGGAAGAGCTTGCCAGGCACGATGCCGAGGGCGAGCCTGACCAGGACACGAGCGTCTTGCCGGAGGTCGGCGCTTCTTCCTCCCGTCCCGCGTGCGGCTCGTCGCAAGCAGAGCCCCCTGCCCAGCCACGGAGGCGTCTCCGCAAGGCTGGGGAGGTGGTGCGGCAGACGAGCCCACAACCGCAGCGCCACGCGACGCGCTCCTCTGAGGCAGCAGGAGCGGGGTCTTCGCGGGCCGCGGCTTCTGCTCCTGCCACTTCTCGTGCCGCGGCGGCGGCCGGAGCGGAGTCGTCCACTGCTCCCGCCAAGCGGCCACGGGAGCCTACTCCCCCGCCTCCCCGCACCAGGAGCAAGCCGGTCTTCGACTTCTCCGCGCTTAGCTCTGATGAGGAAGAGGGAGAGGAGTAAGTGAAGGAAATATGCCCTAGAGGCAATAATAAAGTTATTATTTATTTCCTTATATCATGATAAATGTTTATTATTCATGCTAGAATTGTATTAACTGGAAACATAATACATGTGTGAATACATAGACAAACAGAGTGTCACTAGTATGCCTCTACTTGACTAGCTCATTAATCAAAGATGGTTATGTTTCCTAACCATGAACAAAGAGTTGTTATTTGATTAAAGAGATCACATCATTAGTTGAATGATCTGATTGACATGACCCATTCCATTAGCATAGCACCCGATCGTTTAGTATGTTGCTATTGCTTTTATCCATGACTTATACATGTTCCTTTAACTATGAGATTATGCAACTCCCGTTTACCATAGGAACACTTTGTGTGCTACCAAACGTCACAACGTAACTGGGTGATTATAAAGGTGCTCTACAGGTGTCTCCGAAGGTACATGTTGGGTTGACATATTTCGAGATTAGGATTTGTCACTCCGATTGTCGGAGAGGTATCTCTAGGCCCTCTCGGTAATGCACATCACATAAGCCTTGCAAGCATTGCAACTAATGTGTTAGTTGTGAGATGATGTATTACGGAACGAGTAAAGAGACTTGCCGGTAACGAGATTGAACTAGGTATTGGATACCGACGATCGAATCTCGGGCAAGTAACATACCGATGACAAAGGGAACAAACGTATGTTGTTATGCGGTCTGACCGATAAAGATCTTCGTAGAATATGTAGGAGCCAATATGGGCATCCAGGTCCCGCTATTGGTTATTGACTGGAGACGTGTCTCGGTCATGTCTACATTGTTCTCGAACCCGTAGGGTCCGCACGCTTAAGGTTTCGATGACAGTTGTATTATGAGTTTATGAGTTTTGATGTACCGAAGGAGTTCGGAGTCCCGGATGAGATCGGGGACATGACGAGGAGTCTCGAAATGGTCGAGACGTAAAGATCGATATATTGGACGACTATATTCGGACATCGGAAGGGTTCTGAGTGATTCGGGTATTTTCGGGAGTACCGGGGAGTTACGGGATTACGGGAGAAGTAATGGGCCTTGATGGGCTTTAGTGGGAAGAGGAAAAGGCTGCTGCGCCCCCCCTCCCCTTTGGTCCGAATTGGACTAGGGAAAAGGGGGCCGGCCACCTTTCCTACTCCTCTTATTCCTTCTCCCTTCCTCCCCTTTTGGTGGACTCCTACTAGGACTTGGAGTCCTAGTAGGACTCCATATGCTGGCCGCACCTTTTGCCTTGGCCGGCCTCCTCCTCCTCCATCCTTTATATAATGAGGCAAGGGGCACCCCATAGACACACAAGTTGATCTACGGATCGTTCCTTAGCCGTGTGCGGTGCCCCCTTCCACCAAATTCCACCTCGATCATATCGTTGCAGTGCTTAGGCGAATCCCTACGCCGGTAACACATCGAGATCGTCACCACGCCGTCGTGCTGACGGAACTCTTCCTCGACGCTTTGCTGGATCGGAGCCCGGGGATCGTCATCGAGCTGAACGTGTGCCAAGAACTCGGAGGTGCCGGAGTAACGGTGCTGTGATCGGTTGGATCGCGAGGAGAACGTACGACTACTTCCTCTATGTTGTGTCAACGCTTCCGCTTCGGTCTACGAGGGTACGTAGACAACACTCTCCCCTCTCGTTGCTATGCATCACCATGATCTTGCGTGTGCGTAGGAAAATTTTGAAATTACTACGTTCCCCAACAGTAAGATCCCCGCTGTCCTTGTGTCTCTTCAATTCTTGTAGTTGTGCCTCGCATCTCATTTTCTTTCCTCCGAATTTGGTCCCTTTGCAGGACTCTGGCCCAGAGGGCGGCAAAGAGAGCCAAGGTCCCAGTGGTCATCCTCGATGACGAGCCCTCCATGGTGGCAGGGGGTGCGCCTGAGATGACCTTGCCGGACCCGCCAACTAATCCTTAGAGCAGCCCCCAGCGCAGCCCCCAGCGTAAGCATATGGGTTGCTTCCCGCCGTTGGGCGCGCCCGGGTACCCTTCGCTTCTTCTGACATTTGGCTGATGATTCGTGTAGGAGCAGAGCAACCCCACCAGGAGCGTCCGGAGACCACCCCCGAGGAGCCACCCGCTACAACTACACCGCCAAGGGGGAGTTCCCCAGCGAGGGAGCCGTCCCCGGCGCGGGAGCGGTCTCCGGCGAGGGAGCAGCCCCCGGCAAGGGAGCCGTCTCCGGCGAGGGGCGATGCCGACGCCTCCTTGGCGACGGAGACCGCGACGGCAGACCCTGGCCCAGGTAGCCTTCTTGCCTCGGAACTCCCCTGGGGTTCTTCTTCTTTGGATAGCTGCTTGACTTCTCCCCCTCCTACGGCCTTCAGACCCGCCCGCCACGGACTCGATGGAGACCGAGGTCGTCGTCGAGGAGGACGCGCGCGGCCATACCGACGACGTGGCCGCCACCGGGGGGGGGGGGGCGGAGGGTGCCGAAGATCCGGTCGGCGAAGAGGCCGCCAAGGCAGCCGCGGGTGAGGGGGGCGGCGATCGTACTGACGGCCCTGAGGCCGCAGGAGCACCGGGCGCTGCGCCGACCGCCGATCCTGCCTCCGCCGCGGCGTCGGGCCCCGAGGAGCCCCAGCCAGGCGCCTACCTGAAGGCCGGCGACGACGTCTTCATCAAGCTCCCCTGGGAGTCGACTTCCAGGGCGCCGGTCGAGGGGGAGGCCTTGGACGGAGAGGTGCTCGCCTCCGCCGGGCTGACGTTGGTTGACACGCCAAGCAGCTGCGGCGGTGAGCCTGAAGAGGAGCGGCTGCTCCGGAAGCTGGTGTCGCTCTACCGCGCCCGACAAGCCCAGGTGGAACGCCGGGAAGCGCTTGTCGCGAAGGCGGGAGCTGACATGGAGAAGCGCGTCGGGGAGCTCCGGGAGCTCAACTAGGAGGCCCTCCGTTCCTTGGCGGAGGAGCGAAGGCAGCTCGACGAGGCGCGGACGGCCTTCATCCTCGAGAAGGCGGAAGCCGAGGAGCAGCAAAGGCTTGCCGCCATGGGGCTAGCCGCGCGGGAGGGCGAGCTGGCGCAGCAGAAAGCCAGCCTCGCCAGCCACGAGGAGGAGGTCGCCGCATGCGAGCAAGCGCTCGGCGGAGCCCTCAAAGAGGCGCGAGATGCTGCCGCGGCCGCCGAGACCGCCAAGGAGGCACTGGAGGTGAGGGTGGCGTAGCTCGACGCCGACCTCAGGGCGAGCGGCGAGGAGCTCGCCGCACTCAAGCAGGAGCGCGAGAAGGGTGCCCACACCCTTGGTGAGCTACAGGGCCGCTTCGCCGAGAAGGTCAAAGAGCTCGACGCCGCCAAGGACTCCAATGCCGACCTCGAGCTGAAGCTGAACACCTTGTCCAAGGCGCTGGACAGCGCCAAGGAGCAAGAGGTGGCCTTGCGGAAGGAGGTCGCGAACAATGAGGCGCTGTTGGAGAGCGCCGCGGTCACCCAGAACGAGTTCAGGGCGACGGTGGAGCAGTGGACCGAGGCCTCGTGGACATCGCCACCTCCATCGACAAGGAGCTGACGCTGCTGGGGATGGAGGGCCACGAGTATCCCACCGGCGAGAACGTCCCACCCAGCGCCAAGCTCACTTCGTTCTTCAGGGGCGTGGTGGCGGCCCTCAAGCATCTCCGGAATGCGATCCCCGAGCAGTTGGCCGGCGAGACGCGCGAAGCCGTCGCCGGTGCCCTCGAGAAGGTGTTGGTGAAAGTCGCCTTCCACAACCCCGGCATCAGGCTCACCAACGTCCTCAAATCCCTGCCGGCGGAGGCTGACCTTGAGGAGATCAAGGCCCTCGTCGTGCCTATAGTGGAGAAGGTGGCCGGGATCAATAGGATCGAGGGCGACCGAGTGGACTAGGCCGCCTCCCCTTTCCTTTTCTTGTCGCTGCGGGCCAAGTCATGAAGGCGATTCATTAGGGCTGCGACAAGCTTGCTTTTGTAATATAACTCTATCTTAGGTAGTGACTGCACGGTTATTTCCTCTACTTGACTTCGTGCTTTGTATGTTTGTGCCCTACGCTTCTGGGGACTTGTCGGCGTAGGCCTCCGCCTTACCGCGGGCTCTGAGTGCGGGACATCAGCAGCCCGCCAGCGGCGCCACTACCGGCAAGAAACCTTGTCGCGGCTAGCTCAAGCTCACTTAGATTGTTGAGCAGGCTCAAAGCAAAGTAAGTGTTGCGACTGCAGTCGCAGCACACCTAAGCTGCCGAGCGAGCTCGAAACAAAGTAAGGATGCCACTCTGGTTGTAGCACACTTAAGTCGTTGAGCGGACTCGAAACGAAGTAAGGGCGCAACTAGCCACGAGCCGGTCCCTCCGCGCATAGGTTTTCCATACAGAGTACGGTCGTCCGAGGAAGATAACCTCAAAAATTTAAAAACTCGATTGCTCAAGCTTTAGCAACTTAGATTTTCCGTGGCTCGCTGCCCGGCAAGGTCGCTTTCCGGCAGGGCGAGGCATGGAGCTCGCCGCCGCTTACCGGGGGTCAGTGCTGCGCAGAGTGTCAGATAATGCATGCAAAGAATAAAGAGCACGAGATCGACAAAGTGCGCGGAGCACACGAAACCAATCTGCGCACAGGGTCTGCGCCTGGCTCTGTACAAAGGATCACATGCAACAACGGCAAGACTTTGTACAGAAGGGTGGTTGCCGGACGGGGTCCAACAACCGTGCCTTATGGGCGAAACTTACGAAGATGCCCAACATTCCAGGAGTTGCTCACCGGAGTGGTATCTTCGGTCTCAAGGCGGACAACGCCAGGCCTATCGACTCGTTTCACCCGGTAAGGGCCTTCCCACATTCCCGGGACTTCTAGCACTAACTTTGCGGCTATAAAAGCGGCGCAAAGCTTGCTGGTAGCGAGCAGCTCGCACAACGGCCTGAAGACGGTCCTCCTCGAGGAGCAGCGCGTCATCTCGACGCAGCTGCTCTCGCTCGAGCTCAGCGTGAGCGAGCACCCGAGGTGGGCCGTACGCGAGATTTGTGGGGCTAACTGCCTCCGCTCCATGGAATAGAGCGAAAGGTTGCCTGGTATGACCAAGGCTTGCCTGTGCCGAGGGGCGTCGGCGCGGGTGTGGACGCCGTTGTGTTATGAGCTCGGTGCATGTTCGGGCGCCGCGGCGCCACGGGCTGGCTCGACGACGCCCGTCCCGTCGCCGGTGCCATCCCCGCCATCCGTTTGCTCCAAGGGCGGCGGGTTCGACGCGGACGGACCGGCTACCTCCGGAGCCTTCTTCTTCGGTGGCATGTCGCTGAGGATGAAGGAGATCTAGCTGGTGCAGACGCCGGATCAGGTTCGCACAACTTCGACGCCCCCTACCTGGCGCGCCAAAGATGTCGGGGGGAATCGGCTTCCTCGAACACCTATGGGGACCGAGCCCCTTGCTGGTTCAGCGAGGGGCGGAGGTTGCACAAAGAGCAGATCGAGGCGGTGCACACAGGGGGATTTTACCCAGCTTCGGGCTGCAAAGATGCGTAGAACCCTACTGCTGCTTGGTGGATTGTATTGTGTTCTTGCTCGGGAGCGCGCGGTGCTACAGTACACGCGGGCCGCCGGCGAGGTCGAGCGTAAAGATTCGTCTCCTCCCTCTACGTGCGCATGGGGCCTCCTTTTATATGCTCAAGGGGTTACCCACAGGTGGCAACCTAGGTGAGGGCAAAAATGGTAGAATGCTGTAGTGGGTACAGCTGCCTGCACAGTGGCTGTACAGTGCTATCATACCTAACTCTGACGGTGGGGGACAAGGGCATTAAATGCCCGTCCGCGTCGCCCAGACGGAGCAGGGGAGTGGACCGTCAGGAGTGCCATCGTTTGCCACGATGGCTACTCTGTCAGCTTCGCGTCGCCACCGCATGCCCCTCGCTGCTCAGCCTCCCGCCACGTGCGTCTGGGATGCCCCCCAGAGCGACACGTTGGTGGGTGAGCTGGAGCGCAGGCACGAGGTGGTAACTTGCCGCGGCAAGCGCCTTGCCGCGGTGGATGTCTTGTCGCGCCCGGGAGCTTGTTGCTCACCGGGCCTTGCCGGGGCGCGGGGCGCGCCGTGGCAGGGTCCTTGTCGTGCCGTGGATGGCCTTCCCGGCAAGCTCCTCTTGCCGGGGTCTTGTGCTTCGAGCGGCAGTCCCGGCAAACTCCTCTTGCCAGGGCCTTGCTCTCTTCGGGTGGCCTTCCCGGCAAGCTCCTCTCGCCGGGGCCTTGGCTCAAATACTTTGTTCTTGAATGGCCCAAGAGGGGACCATTGAGGGTCTTGGCGATCGCCTGGCAGGCCTTGCCGCGGGGTGCTACGACTGCCCGTGCACAAGTTCGGGGTACTAAGGTACCCCTACTTTAGTACACCGACAAAGATCTTGCTTCTTTTGAAGATATTCATAAGAAAACTTCTCATGATCAGATAAGATAATGTTATGATGACCTTGAAGGTTATCAAACCTGGTCTGAAGTCTCTGAAGATTTTCAGTTAAGGCTTTAGTGCGATCCATTTCTTCACCCAACATATCATCACTTTTGTCTAGCATGTTTTGAACCTTTTCAAAAGCCTTTTGTTGTTGCACAGCAATCTTAGCAAGTTTAGAGTAGCTAGGCTTAAGATTTTCATCAGATTCATCCTCACTAGATTCAGAGAAGGCGTATTTGAGTACCTTGGCACCTTTTGCCATGAAGCAATAGGTGGGAGCGTAGTCATCACTGCCTTCATCAGCCTTGTTGGTGAGATCACTTTCTTCAGAGGTGAAGATGGGCTTGCTGACGAATGCAGTAGCGAGGGCTAGGCTCGCCACACCAGACTCAGAGTCATCAGATTCCTCTTCTGCTTCATTTTCTTCAGATTCAGCCTCAGAGTCCATTTCCTTGCCAATGAATGCCCGAGCCTTCTTGGAGCTGCTCTTCTTGTGAGACGAAGACTCCGAGGATTTTGATGATGAAGATTTTGAGGACTTCTTCTTTTTCTTCGCATCATCAGAACTGTAATCCTTGTATTTCTTCTTCTTTGATTCCTTTTCCCACTGAGGACAATCTTGAATGTAATGTCCTAGTTTCTTGCACTTGTGACAAAGCCTCTTCTTATAGTCACTGGATGAGGAATCATTGCTCCTTGAGGGTTTTCCAAAGCGACCACGTCTTGAGAACTTCTGGAATTTCTTCACAAGCAGTGCTAGATCATGACTCAGTTCTTCAGGATCACCAAGGCTGCTACCAGAGTCTTCATCTTCGGACTCAGATACTACCTTGGCCTTCAGTTCACGTGATCTGCCATAGCTCAAACCATAGAGATCTCTCTTCTCAGCAAGCTGGAACTCATGAGTGTTTAGCCTCTCGAGGATATTAGCGGGGTCAAGTGACTTGTAATCAGCACGCTCTTGTATCATCAGTGCCAGAGTATAAAATGAGGAATCAAGCGATCTCAACAATTTCTTCACCACCTCATGGTCGGTGATGTCATTGGCACCAAGTGCTTGCAGCTCATTTGAGATGTCAGTGAGGCGATCGAAGGTTTGCTGAACATTTTCATTGTTGAGTCTTTTGAAGCGGTTGAAGAGATTGCGAAGAACATCAACTCGAGAGTCACGCTTAGTTGAAACTCCTTCATTTACCTTGGAAAGCCTATACCAGATAAGCTTAGCAGTTTCCAAAGCACTCACTCTACCATACTATCCTTTACTCAGATGGCCACATATGATATTCTTCGCTTGGGAATCGAGTTGCTTGAATCTCTTCACATCGGTAGCGTTCAGTGAGGGTGAGATGGAGGGAACACCATTTTCCACAACGTACCAGAGATCATTATCAATTGCCTCAAGATGCATTCGCATCTTATTCTTCTAGTAGGGGTAGTCCGTCCCATCGAAGGTAGGACACCCAACAGATACCTTGATCATACCTGCGGTCGACATAACTAAAACTCCAGGCGGTTAAACCAAAATCACACAGAACAAGGGAGTACCTCGCTCTGATACCAATTGAAAGTGCGTTATATAGACTAGAGGGGGGGTGAATAGGCGACTTTTATGAAATTCTTCACTGAGGAATTTTCTCGTGAGGAAATTCCTTAGCGAAGAACTACTAGCAGCGGAATAAGTACTCAGATGAAAACATAACAGAATCCAGGCATAGTCATGATGATGAAATGAAGACAAACACAGAGTACAGAAAGCGTAAACACAGGATAACACTAGATGAAGACAAAACAGACTGAAGAAATTGAACTGAGGAAATTGAGAAAGTCTTCAGTCAAAGTCTTCAAACACAGATATGAACAAACACACAACACAGTAATGAGGAAATGAAAGTGTTGAGGAAATAGAACCAGTAAGCTTGGTGAAGACAATGATTTGGTAGACCAGTTCCAACTTCTGTCTCAGTTGTACATCTGGTTGGAGGGGCTGAGTATTTAAACTCGAGGACACCTAGTCCCGGACACACAGTCCCCACCGTATTCTCCTTGAGCTAAGGACACACAGTCCTGCCCAATCACTCGTGGTAAGTCTTCAGGTGACTTCCAAACCTTCACAGACTTGGTCACTCGGCGATCCACAATTCCTCCTGGATGCTCTAGACCTTGACGCCTAACCGCCTGGAAGAAGCACAGTCTTCAAAGGTAACAAGCGTCGGATCCACGCAGGATCAATCTCTTCAGTGATGCTCAATCACTTTGGGTTTGTAGGTGTTTTGGGTTTGGGTTTGGATTTTCCTCACTTGATGATTTTCGCTCAAAGTCCTCGGAGGATGGGTTGCTCTCAAATGACAAGTGTCAAGTTCTTGCGGAGCAGCCAACCGGCTAGGGGTTGTAGGGGGCGGCTATTTATAGCCAAGGGAGCAGCCCGACATGATAAGACATAAATGCCCTTCAATGATATAACCGTTGGATGGATAAGATATTTTGGGACAGCTGGCGCGTAGCACAGCAACGGTCGGAAATTTGAGGTACAAATTCCTCAGGGCTATCATGTTCCTCACTGTGTAGGCAATTCACATTGGCGACTTCCTAACTCCTCAGTCAGAGCAAAGTCCTCAGTGACCAGAAGAACTGCGTCTCTGTCACTGAAGAAATTGACTGAACTGTATGAGATTTCCAATGGCCTCACTCGAAGGGATTGGTAGGTGTAGGATTTGAGTTGAGCATCGCATGGAAATTTTCTCCTTAGTATTTCCTCGACCCCCTTTAACAGTACGGTGTTTCCTATGACTCAAGAAAGAGAAAATGAAACTACGAAAACAAAAGTCTTCACGCTTCATATTTCTCGAATGATAACCAAGTCTTCAAGGTCACACCAATTTCTTCACTTTCAAAATCTTCAGAAAGTCTTCAGAATATCAAAGTCTTCACTTGAAGAACTTCATTTTTAGGGGTCGACTTTCTTTGTAAATATCAAACTCCTCATAGATTATAGACCTGTGTACACTCATAAACGCATTAGATACTTAACCTATAAGTCTTCAATAAACCAAAATCACTAAGGGGCACTAGATGCACTTACATTAGTGATAAAGCAAACAAGCACACACAAGAATATTGACCCCACGCTATTGCTCCCCGACAACGGCGCCAGAAAAAGGTCTTGATAACCCACAAGTATAGGGGATCGCAACAGTTTTTGATAAGTAAGAGTGTCGAACCCAATGAGGAGCTAAAGGTAGAACAAATATTCCCTAAAGTTCTATCGACCACCGATACAACTCTACGCATGCTTAACGTTTACTTTACCTAGAACAAGTATGAAACTAGAAGTACTTTGTAGGTGTTGTTGGATAGGCTTGCAAGAAAATAAAGAGCGAGAAAATAAAAGCTAGGTCCTGTTGTAAGTAAAGAAGCAAAAAAGTAAATATAGCGAGTGTGGAAAAGTGGTGGTAGGAGTTGCGAAGTTGTACCTTAAGCAATTGACTACTTTACTAGACCGATAGCAAGTATTATGTGGGAGAGGCCACTGCTAGCATGTCATCCCTGACTTGGAATTGTATGCACTTATGATTGGAACTATTGGCAAGCATCCGCAACTACTAACGTTCATTAAGGTAAATCCCAACCATAGCATTAAGATATATTTGTCCCCCTTCAATCCCGTATGCATCAACTTCTATGCTAGGCTGAAGCTTCTGTCACCCTTGCCCTCCAATACATAGTCCTATCAACATACAACTAACCCTATGGTGTGATCCACGCACGCGCTCATATGACGGTCACCAAAGGACAACAACATAACCACAAGCAAATTAAATCAATCATAGCAATTCATCAACAACCGATAGGACAATGAAAATCTACTCAGACATCATAGGATGGCAACACATCATTGGATAATAATATGAAGCATAAAGCACCATATTCAAGTAGTTGCGGGAGAGTGGACCGCTGTAGATAGAGGGGGGAAGGTGATGGAGATGTTGGTGAAGATGGCGGAGGTGTTGGTGAAGATCGCGGTGATGATGATGGCCCCCGGCGGCGTTCTGGCGCCACCGGAAGCGAGGGGGAGAGAGCCGTCCTCCTTCTTCTTCTTCCTTGACCTTCTCCCTAGATGGGAGAAGGGTTTCCCCTCTGGTCCATGGTCTCCATGGTGTGGGATGGGCGAGAGCCCCTCCGAGATTGGATCTGTCTCTCTCTGTTTCTACGTTCTGTTCTGCTGTCCTTTCACCGTTTCGTATATATATGGAGATACGTAACTCCGATTGGACTGAAACCTTCGCCGTTATTTTTTTTCCAAAAAAAAAGCTTTCTTGCGGCAGAAGAAGGGCATCAACCGCCTTACGGGTGGCCCACGAGGGTGGGGGTGCGCCCTCCTGGGGAGGGCGTGGGCCCCTGCCTCGTGGCCACCTCGGACACCATTTCGCATTGATATTTTTCCCAGATTTTCCAAATATTCTAAAAAAAAGTCATGTCCGTTTTTATTCCATTTGGACTCCGTTTGATATGGATATTCTGTGAAACCAAAAACATGCCATAGACAGGAACTGACACTGGGCACTGGATCAATATGTTAGTCCCAAAAATAGTATAAAAAGTTGCCAAAAAGTATATGAAAGTTGTGGAATATTGGCATGGAACAATAAAAAATTATAGATACAACGGGGACGTATCAGGGAGCGACAGCCATGGCGGCCAACAGAGGTGTAGAGAGCTTCCCGAGCTCGTGCTAGTGGCTGGGCGGGACTAGAGGAGTGAGGGGAGGCGAGTGGTGTGCTCAGGAGGCCGCGGGGAGGGCTATAAATAGCCGGGGCGAGAGGCACAGGCTCGGGTGCCGTCGGGCATGTCCGGAAGAGGCCCTAGCGACGGTAGCGATCATGAGGAGGCACGGGGAAGGCGATGAGGGGAGAACGGACGAGCTACAGAGGAGCACGGGTCAGCAGGATCCAATAGGGAGCGGAGGAAGAGGCCGAGTGCCATTAAAACGATGTTGGCCACAGTGATCCCATGGGCGAAGGGCGACGAGCGCCAGTGAGGAGGCTTCGGGAGGGGGAGATGGCTCCAAGGGGACGTTGATGACTCGGTGAAACTATTGGACACACTCACGAGCGCGAAGACGACAAGAGGGGGGGGGAGCGAAGCTAGAAGACGCCTTGGACATGGCCAACACCAGCAGAGTGCGCGCATTGCATGCCAAAGCTCGTGATCACCGCATGCACTGGTGCACACAATGCCACACAGTCGGCCAAACGATGTCTGGGGGTTTGTCCTTCCTGGGGAGGTTTCAACTGCGGTGGTAACTTGGCTAAAGACGCAGTGGTTAAATGACATGTGAGCTCTGAAGTTTGTTGTTGCAAACTTGATCAAGTTAGTGTGATCAACTGAGAAGAGATAGGGGCCAAATGTGATGTCTTGGAGGTTTAGGGTAGGAAGGACGACAGTCCTGGGGTGTTTGAAGAGAAATAAATCAAGGTTTAATACACTTGCTTTGCAACTGACCAAAATAGTCTAAAAACTTGAGCAGGATGGTGCACTCACATGGAATATCAACTTGAGCTCAGATTGGGCAAGGGAGAGTCATTTAGTCCTATGAAGGTGCTCAAAAAGTTTCATGCCATTTGGACGTGCCAAAGTAGCACTTGCTTCATAGAGCTTTGCTCTGGACAGAAACTTGGAAAAATTGCACAGGGCAAATTGTTTGATGAATTGAGCCAAAACTTTGTGGAGAGTGTTTGTATGGATATTAGATTGCCCTGGAAATTTTTTAGCTTAAATGAAGCGAGATAAAATATACATGCTTCACTAACTGAAAATTTGGATAGAAACAAAGAATTGATGCTCAGCTCACAAGGATGCATTGCATGACACTACTGCAGGATGCTGCTAACGCGACACTACGATCAGAGACCCTTTCAAAAACTATATGCGATGCAATAATCACAAAAGGCGATGTATGAAAACCGTCAGAAATGACGCAAAACGTTTGCGATGAATGATACATCAAACACGATTCAGATTATAGTTGCGTGTGCGATGAGGGGCATACGGTTGATCTATACGAACTGTTTGCGATGAGATAGAACAACAGAACCGGGCAGCCAGATCAAGGTGTGTGCAATATACGACATACAGTTCACTCCGATGAACCGTTTGCGATGAGTGAGGTGAACACAAACGATTCGGCGTAACAAGATGTGTGTGTGATACCCGGCAAACAGGTCGGTAATCGGAATTGTGTGCGATCATTATATACAGCCCGTACGGTCTTTTTTTGTGAATTGTGTGCTCGTCAGGGCACACAGTTCAACAAACCATCCTGTTAGCGATAATGTAGAAGATCTCCGTCGAATACATATTACTAACCGTCTGCGATGAGATTCACAGGATAAACGGAGATATATACAGTCTTCTTAATTTAGTCCTTGTCGGTGTCAAAACCGGCGGATCTCGGGTAGGGGGCCCCGAACTCTGCGTCTAGGCGGATGGTAACAGGAGACAAGGGACACGAAGTTTTAACCAGGTTCGGGCCCTCTTGATGGAGGTAAAACCCTACGTCCTACTTGATTAATATTGATGATATGGGTAGTACAAGAGTAGATCTACCACGAGATCAAGGAGGCTAAACCCTAGAAGCTAGCCTATGGTATGATTGTTGTATGTTGGAGTTGTCGTCCTACGGACTAAAACCCTCCGGTTTATATAGACACCGGATAGGGTTAGGGTTACACAAAGTCGGTTACAATGGTAGGAGATCCAAATATCCGCATCGCCAAGCTTGCCTTCCATGCCAAGGAAAGTCCCATTCGAACACGAGATGAAGTCTTCAATCTTGTATCTTCATAGTCCAGGAGTCCGGCTGAAGGTATAGTCCGGCCATCCGGACAACCCCTAATCCAGGACTCCCACAGTAGCCCCTGAACCAGGCTTCAATGACGACGAGTCCGGCGTGCAGTTTGTCTTCGGCATTGCAAGGTGGTTTCCTCCTCCAAGTTCTTCATAAAAGATTGTAAACACCAAGGATAGTGTCCGGCTCTGCAAAATAAGTTTCCACATATTTCCATAGAGAGAATAAAATTAACACAAATCTAATCTGCTGATGTATTCCGTAGCGTGACATCACACTGCGGCCAAGCTTTTATTCGAATCGTTTTCACTTCTCCACCTCAACGTGTTTTGCGAGGCGGTTTCCTTGGCACGTCTTGTCAAAGCAGAGATCGTGTCCCCTTTATTTACGGGATTCTCATCAATACAGATGTGGGTAACCTAATCGTGCCCGCTTAGCAGGCTTTCTCGATTAAAAGCGAGTCCCAAACAGTCACGGGGAGGGCTCTTGGTATTCAACCTCTTATAAAGAGACCAAGGCCTTACTCCTTTTTTCCAATCTCAAACGAATTCGCCCGTCGCCTCGAATTCCAACACCCTAGGCCCCAGATTCCAGGCTCTTCGGACCTTTGACAATGTCCGGTTCCGACCTTCAAGGCCGGTGGATGACGGAGGAGGACGTGCTAAAGTTGAGAGAGGCTAAGTTCTTAACTGGCGAAATTTCGCATAGGTTGCCTTCTCAAGGGCAGGCGTTTCCCAGTCCCCAGCCTGGTGAGAGCGTGGTGTTCATATCTCACTTCCTTCGGGGGTTAGGCTTCCCAATGGATCCCTTTGTGAGGGGGCTGTTATTCTATTATGGGCTGGAATTTCACGACTTAGCCCCGGAGTCCATCCTCCATATTTCCTCATTCATCGTTGTGTGTGAAGCGTTCCTCCGTGTTACCCCTCACTTCGGATTATGGCTCAAGACCTTTAAAGTGGAGCCAAAGATGATCGAGGGACGGCACGCAGAGTGCGGAGGTGCTGTTATAAGTAAGAATACTGATGCTCCATGGCCCGAGGGCTCTTTTCAAGAGGAGCTCGGCTTGTGGCAACAGGAGTGGTTCTATATCACCGCTCCCAGGGGCACCAAATGGGTGGCGCCGCCTGCCTTTCGCTCGGGTCCCCCACAACAACTAGGGTCATGGGTCAATAAAGGCCTAGACTGGGGGCCATCTCAAGACATGCCTTTGTTGCAGGGCCGTATCAGGGATCTCTTGGAAAGAGACCTCAGCCTGGTCAAAGTGACGCAAGTCATGCTGATCCGCCAAACCCTGCCCGGCAAACGTCGCTCCCTTCGTTTGTGGGAGTTTAATCCGGAGGGACTACGAGCTCTCCAACATTTTATGGGCGCAACGCCCGTGGAGATGTATAAATTGTTCTTCGGATCACAAGTAATGTGTCCGGATTTGACCGAGGACGCAGGTCTAAGCTGCAATCGCCCGGATACTCAAGTAAGTAACCTTGTGCCCGGACTCGCTATCCATATAATTGTCATAAATTTGCCCCTAAAAGAGCTGTCCTTTTTAAACAGGAGTGGATAGCGAAAGCAAAGCTGATCAGGTGTCCGGCTCCCCTTCCTGAGACCAGGCCGGATCCCGTGCTAGTCAGGATGTTGAAGATTGTGCCTCTGGAGGGAAGTGAGGGAGAGGACAAGGCAACTATGGCCTCCTCAAAGGAGGCTGTTCTGAAGGGAGGAACCGACAATTCCTCTCCTAAGGGGAAGAAGAGGGCCGCCTCTGATGACCCGGAGACCATGGCCTCAAAGCGGGGGGAAAAATCCTTGTCAGAGGGTCCGATGCCGGGGGGTTCCTCGGCCGAGCTACGCCCTCAAAGGGATCAGCCCTCCAGCGAGCCGTAAGTAGAGAAAGATTGTCCTTTTTGAGAGAGGGATCCTTGCTTTAAACCTGAGAAGTTTAACCAAAATTTTACCTTGTAGTTCGGACCTTAGCCCTTCTCAGCAGAGCTCGTCTTCGGGGGATCTTCTTCCGGAGATGATGGAGAGCGGAACGCCTCCCACTGCCATACCGCCTAGCGAGGCGAGCGAACCTGAGGTGTTGTCGCGGAGGGTTTCTCTGAATCCGGCAGGGGCGGAAAGTAACCATATGGCCCCCCAAGGTTCTCCGCATCCGGCCTTAGATGGAGGCCATAGGACGAGTCCGACACCGTCCGGTGCACGTTCGGAGGAGCTGATGAATCTGCTGGGGCGAGCTTCTATCTTAGAGGAGCACCGTGCATTGATGGGCACGGTGATTGGAAGGATTCCGTCCGCGGAAAGCGGATTGCATGAGGCCGTCAGAAGTTTGCTGACGGGTTTTGAGGTACCTTAGATAATGTACACTTTTGTCAGTTGCGCATAAATAAGATGCGCCCTGTGTAGATAGTAGCCCCTGAGACTCTGTGCGTTGTCAGAAGTGACGGCGTGCAGAGGATCGTAATCCCAGGTCTAAAACGTCGCCTTCAAATGTAGGTGGTGAGGTGTCCGGAATTGAGCCGAACTGATGATTTTGCCGAACTAAAGCGGCAACTAGACGTGGCAGATGCCGACATCACGCTCGTCAACAAGCGGCTTGATGAGGCTCAAGGTATGTAATTCCTTGGGCGGCACCTGGTAAGAGGAGCTTTATGCCAATATCTTACAATGTGTATGCTTGACGCAGATGGTGCGGCCGCCGTGGAGAGTCTTCGGGCGGAACTTGCCCGGGCTAAGGAACAAGCCAGAAAAAGGGATGCGGCTGCCGAGAAGGCCCTTGAAGAGCTGAGAGCCGAACAGGCTGTTCACTGCCGAAGCAAGAAGGAGATGGCCGAGATGGCCGTGAATTTAAAGAGCGCTGCTGACCGTTGCGAGCTTCTTGAGAAAGAAGACCGGGCGAGGCAGACGAACTTAGAGAAGGCCGTTGCTGATGCCAAGTACGCTCGCTCTGCGATGAGAGCTGCGAAGGAGGAGCTGTGTTAGGCCGGACAGATTGCGGCTGGAAAGCCCTTTATGCCGCGGAGGAAGTTTTGTGATCCGAAGTTTTCTCCGCTGGACCGGATGTGGAGTGTGGATGACACCTATCTGGATTTGGCAGCGAGTGCTGCTGATGCGACCGAACACTTTCGAGATCAAGAAGATCGCGAAGTGGAAAAACTTTTCTGGTCACAGTTTCACAATCCAGAGCGTCCACTGGCGATGGACGATCGTCTGGCTCAATGGGCCAAACTGAATAGGTTGTCCGAACTCGCCATGAAGTGCGTCATGGGTCATTTGTGGCCGGGGAGATCGGAGCCGAAGAGTTATTTCGGCTTGGTGCAGCAACTCCTTGATGCGGTGCCACGTATCAATGCAATGAAGAGGTCAGCATGCATGGAGGGTGCACGGATGGCTCTTGCCCGTGTCAAGACATACTGGGCGGAGATGGAGACCACCGTTGTTGCATCTCGAGATTCGGACAAAAGCCGAGTACCCTCCAAACACTATTTTCAGGAAGTCCTTGAAGGTGCTCGTGTAATAGAGACGCAGTGCTCGAAGGATGCTATGTTCTGATAGCATATGTAATCAATATTTTGATGAATTGTAGTAGCCTTTTATACTTGTGCCTTCAAGTATGTTGAACACCTCCTGTGCGGCCGTTTTAAGATATATATATATATATATATATATATATATATATATATAATCTGAAAGATGGTAGTCGTTGGCTTCAGCCCCCTCGCACATAGTGCGGGGGTGCTCGCAAAAGGCGCATTTTCACACTTAATCCAACGTCTTGGTCCTACAAAGGAGGTGATGGCGCAACGAGCTAGGCAACCGGACTATAATGCTTTAACACTTTCACTTAGCCATAGGAGCTTGACTGTGGGACTCTTTAGATAGACCTTGGTGGCGATTGCGCTCGCCCAAAATCGGGGCGCGTATGTGCCTAGCCGGGAAACGGCCCTTCGTTAATGTGGAGGAATCCTATAGATTCCGGAGAGTTGTCGAGTGGTTGACCAGTCTCACACTATATCATGACAGTCGGTTTTCGGCTTTCTCTACTGAGGTGCTCGCTTGGCCGAACCGGGGCACAATCGCAGTAGTTCTCCTAGTGCCGCCTTAGCCGATAGAGCGGAACGTAAGGCGGCCGAACACAGGAGCCGGGCAACCCAACATTTGACCAAAATCATGATTCAGAGCTGATGCATATAAGGCCAAACTCGCGACGCCGAACACTCCCTAAGGTATTCGGTCTTTATGAGAGCGAGCGGAGTAACGCTCTTAGGTATAAGCCCCTAGTGTCCAGGTACGCGCAGGAATTCTGACGTGGCCACATGCCAAGACGCCAGCCTCCTCCTTGGTTATAGAACCAGGGGATATGTATCAATAAGAGACAGTAAAAAATGGTTACGCAGGGTCTTCATCTGAAAAGAATCCTTGGAACGGGTCCCTACTGCACGTCTGCGCCTGTGTCTCCGTTGTGCCATATCCTGGACGGGCGCAGCATGATGTTCATCTGTAAAAGAGAGGAGCTAAGTTGAAAAAAAGGGCGTGCCGAACAGAAGTTATATTAAATAAACAAAGTACAAAGTAAAGTATGTAAAATTGAGCTTTATTGTCTCTTATATGCGCGGAGCCCCTAGGGCAGGGGTATATGGACACTAAGCCATTATCAAAGATACTTTTATGCCGGGCTCATCTATCCGTGTCCGTGGTCTTAATGACCTGTTCGGATGTTCTGGCTGGTGAAACCATTGTATTGTGGGGCTGTTAAAGCGGCCGCACAATCCTCCGCTCAGGGGAGGCACGCTAAATGCTTCCCCTTTAAGGAGATGATGCCTCGTGGACGGGGCATCTTAAGCGTGAGAGATGCATAATGCGGTATTGCATTAAAGCGGGCGAAAGCCTCGCGTCCCAGTAGTGCTTGATAGTGACTTGAGAATGGGGCGATGTGGAAAGTCAGCTTTTCGCGGCGAAAGTTATCGGTAGAGCCGAATACAACTTCGAGCCGGAGAAAACCCATGCAATGGGTGTCCGGACCAGGTGTTGCCCCTTGAAAGGAGGTTTTGCTGTGGCGAATTCTTGTTGGGTCTACCCCCATGTGACGGACTGTGTCCTGATATATCAGGTTTAGTCCACTGCCGCCGTCCATAAGGACATTTGAAAACTGGAGTCCGCCAATTATTGGGTCGAGTACCAAGGCAATCTGGCCTGTGTTCCTGATACTTCTAGAATAATCCAGATGATCGAAGATGATTGGTTTTGACAACCAGTGGCGGGACCCCTTTGGGATAGGCCGTGTGGCGCGTACCTTTATGGGCGCCGCATGTTTTGTTATGTGAAGTAAGTTTACTGTTTTTACTTGTTGTGGGAAATTCTTTTGTTTCCTGGTGCTCTGCTTTTGGGGTTCTTCTTCGTCCTCGCTTGGTGTGTCGAGCCCCTTGTGTTCGGCGTTGAGTCTGCCGGATTGTTTGAAAACCAACCAATCTCTGTGGGTATGGCTAGCAGGCTTTCCGGGAGTACTGTGTATTTGACATATCATGTCCAGGATTTTGTTTAGAGTAGATAAATCATCTCTGTTATCCTAGAGGGGTGGCTTTTTCTGATTCTGCCGTGAGCTTCTGAATCCGGCGTTGACTGCCGTGCTCGTCGGATTGTTTTCCTTAGTCCGGCGACGATCCTTGTTGTGTCGCGGTTTTCTGTTTCCATCCCTAGTTTCGGATGTACTTGGGTCGCTGGTTCTACATCTTCCGAACCAGCTGTCCTCTCCTGCGCAAAAGTGGGTCATGAGGCTTGTTAATGCGGCCATTGTTCTTGGCTTTTCTTGGCCGAGGTGTCTGGCGAGCCACTCGTCTCGGACATTGTTCCTGAAAGCTGCTAGGGCTTCGGCGTCCGGACAGTCGACTATCTGATTCTTCTTAGTAAGAAATCTATTCCAGAACTGCCGAGCTGACTCTCCGGACTGTTGTGTGATATGACTGAGATCGTCTGCATCCGGAGGGCGGACATAGGTCCCTTGAAAATTTGTTCGGAAAGCGTCCTCGAGCTCCTCCCAACTTCCAATTGTGTTTTCAGGAAGGATTTTAAGCCAATGCCGGGCTGGTCCTTTAAGCTTGAGGGGTAAATATTTGATGGCGTGGAGGTCATCTCCTCTAGCCATATGTATGTGGAGGATGTAATCCTCGATCCAGACTCCAGGGTCCGTTGTTCCATCATATGCCTCTATGTTTACGGGTTTGAATCCCGCTGGAAATTCATAATCCAGGACCTCATTGGTGAAACATAGGGGATGTGCGGCGCCCCTGTATTTGGGTGTGCCGGATTCTGATGATGGCTTTATTGCATTGCTTACGAGAGCTTGCTTTCTTGGCCCATAAATGGACATGGCTGGGCCATCTTTTTGATGCGAATCCATAAGTGGGTCGCGTGCCGGCTTAAGTGCGGCGCCGTTTGCAACTTTATGCTGGCCATGGGGTCGTCTATCCGACTGTGTGGCTTTCTTACTTTTTGAGTGCGAGGGCTCTAAGGCCTCTTCGTCGAATTCAGGCAGTAGCTTTCGCTTCGGATAGTTTTTAGTGTGGTGGCTGTCGCCGTATTTGTCTGCGGTATTGATTACTTTACTCCATCTGATCCTAAGTGCGTCTTCCGCAGTTTTTAGCTTCCGCTTCTGCTTTTTCAGGCTGCGTGCAGTTGCAACGAGCCTCTTGTGGAGGTTCTTCTTCTCCGTGGGCTTATCCGGCGTAAGGTCGTCTGGAATGCCGTTTTCGCCGGGGACGGGTTGTTCGGTTTCTTTACCCGAGCTGCCATGTTCGGACGGTTGCTCTAAGGCACGCTCATCGTCTGCCGGATCATCCTGCTCTATGGCTAGGTCTGTGTCGAGGCGGGGCTTGGAGTGGCGTTTACGCCGCCGCTTTGTTTGCTTTTTGAGAGATCGATCCCTCGTTACATCCCTGTGTTCCTCGTTGTCGCTTCCTTTAGGGGTGTCCACCATGTACACATCATGAGATGAGGTGGTTGTCCAATGCTCTGAAGGTGTTGGTTCAGATGCGTCTCCTGCATCGCCGTCCATGCCGTCGATGTCTTCGGAGTCGAAGTTGAGCACGTCATATAAATTATCAACGGTAGCTATCAAATGGGTGGTGGGTGGGTTTTGAATTTCTTCATCGTCCGTATCCCAACCTTGCTGACCATAGTCCGGCCAGGGCTCTCCCGATAAAGAGAGAGACTTTAGTGACTCAGGATGTCGCTGAAGGGCGAGTGCTGAAAGATGTCCGCGGCGGTGAACTCCATAATAGGCGCCCAATCGGATCCAATTGGCAGGCGCGCGGAGGGCCCGGAGTCCAAAGAGGAGTCCGGCCATTCGGAGTCATGGGCCATGCAGAGTGTGGGGCTGGTGTTCGGCTCGATCGCCTTTGGGATCACAGCCCCTGAGGCGGCGTCCAACCGTTCGTCCTCGATCGGTGCAACCTGTTCCAGATTAAAGGTGGGAACCGATGCGTGTGCGGCCTGTAGGGCACTGTTCGGCGGCAGAGTTAGATCATGCCCATCGAGACAGTGCGGTGCGCTTGGCTGTGGCTCGAATCCGTCAAAGATCAAGTCCCAGCGGACGTCGGCCGTGTAGTTTAAACTTCCAAACCTGACCTGATGGCCAGGGGCGTAGCTTTCGACCTGCTCCAGATGGCCAAGCGAATTAGCCCACAGTACGAAGCTGCCGAAGACGAAGATCTGTCCTGGGAGAAAGGTCTCACCCTGGACCGCATCGTCACTGATGATCGAAGGAGCCATCGGGCCTAAAAGTGATGACACAGAGGAACTCTCAATGAAAGCACCAATGTCGGTGTCAAAACCGGCGGATCTCGGGTAGGGGTCCCGAACTATGCGTCTAGGCGGATGGTAACAGGAGACAAGGGACACGAAGTTTTACCCAGGTTCGGGCCCTCTTGATGGAGATAAAACCCTACGTCTTGCTTGATTAATATTGATGATATGGGTAGTACAAGAGTAGATCTACCACGAGATCAAGGAGGCTAAACCCTAGAAGCTAGCCTATGGTATGATTGTTGTATGTTGGAGTTGTCGTCTTACGGACTAAAACCCTTAGGTTTATAGACACCGGATAGGGTTAGGGTTACACAAAGTCGGTTACAATGGTGGGAGATCCAAATATCCGCATCGCCAAGCTTGCCTTCCACGCCAAGGAAAGTCCCATCTGGACACGGGACGAAGTCTTCAATCTTGTATCTTCATAGTCCAGGAGTCCGGCTGAAGGTATAGTCCGGCCATCCGGACACCCCCTAATCCAGGACTCCCTCATTCCTTCTTCTTGTTGTTCTTGTTGGATGGCCCCGCGACATCGTCTTGGAAAGGATGCTTTTTGCCACTGACCGTTGGCTTTTCATCGCCGCCGCCGTCGTCATCGTCGTTGCTGTCGTCGTCGTCCTCCTCCTCCTCCTCCTCGTTCAACCATTACTCCTCCTCATCATCATCATCCTCCGACGGCTCCTTGTCCGTTTGGTTGTCGTCCGACGACTCTGGAGGAGGCGTCCCTTCCATGAACCGGATATAATCGAGGTCTGGGCTCGACGTCGGACTCATGGAAGACAAGCGGGATGATTCCGATGTTGACCTATCATCGGGCGCCAGACTGCTAGCCAAACTGTCTTCCTCGCTATCGCTCGACATGGCTGCAGAGTGTGTGCCAATGTGTAGCGCGGCCTGCCGGGGACGATGAAGATGGTGGACACTTAAGTGGGGTATGCAGAGAAGAGGAACTGCCAATTCAAGCTGGGATTGAAGCGGGGGTTGACGTATTATCTAACCCTTGATATAATCAACCACAATTATTTGTACCCAGTCGCTCCAAATTCCGGGGGTTGCGCAAGACTCCTATTGGCTATTTGGCTACTTTCCTTTTTCAGGACAAAAACAAGGAACAAGTTTTGGGATTATGCACCGGTACCGGTATGAATGAAGTAGGACAGTTGGCAAGCAATACATTGAGCTCTTCTTACTGATAAAGCCAGTAATAATTAAACTAGAAAGGAAAAGAAAAAAGACGAAGAAAAATATCTGCACGAATCTTCGTGTAACATCAATGGCATAGGACCCAGATGTGCATTACTTAGAGCACATCTAGATGTGCTTTAGCAATACTATCGAACAAAACCCCTAATCATCATTGCAAACAGCGCATAGAACATGGCTAATGCGACAACCACAACTACACATGCTAGTTCCTTCTTGTCTCTTGCTTTCATTTGTTGCCTGTGATTGATTCTTTCTTGCTTCATCGTACTGATTGTACATTCCAGATCAACCAGTTTCTTCTTCAGATTTACGTTATCTTCTGCGAGCTTGGTGATAACACTCCAAGCCCTGCCATGCCATTCTCCATCCAGCCAGTTAACAAAGGCACAAGCCTCATATCCCTGCCAATGTTAAATAGTATTCTGGATGAGCGGTGGCATTAACTGAAGTAAAATGATGAACTTAATTAGCACTAACCTCTAAGGGGCAACTGAGAAACTGCCTGCCAATGTCGAATCCCTCCGTGCACACACGTCGAGCGGGAGTGTGCCCGTGCACACAACTCAACTTTTGGTACTTCTCGGTGGCGCAAAACTCGGAGTTGAACTCGTGTTGCGGGAGTCTGGAGTCAAGCTCCGGATCCGGCGGAAGATCGCTTTCCTGGGGGGGTCATTCAGGATAGATTCAGCAAGGATCTATACTTTGGACATTCTAAAAAAGATCGGGATAGATTGGAACCTAACAGGACGATTCAAATCCGTTGTACACCTGCCTTGTGATGACCTTAGGCAAGTGCTCAGCGGCGACCGCCATCGTGGCGGCGATACGAGCAAGAGCAGCCGCACCAAAACCATTAGCACCACTTGTCCGCATTCCCACAATGTCAGCACCACACGAGGGAATTTGGAGGTTATGTAGGGATTTGGGGGAAATGGGGAAACCATGGAGATAAGTTAACGGACGGGAACTACTAATGGCACTATATATATGTTGTATACGGCACACTGTTTGTCCATGTCGTTTTTGTTAGGTATTACAACGTCACACACGACTTCTGCACCAAATCGTGTGAGAAGACAACGTAGGTTAGACATGGTTGCCGTTACATAACCGTATGTGATGTCCATATAATTGAGTTACAGTGAGATACCGTGTAAACAGGTGCTCAGTGGATATTCGTAAAAAACAGCCGCTCTACATATAGAGATGGTGGCGGCTGCCTAGGCAGCGGCTACTGGAGAAGAGGTCAATCCTCGATCGGTGGGCGGTGGCAGCATCATAGGAGGTCAATCCTCGGTCTGCTGCGGGAGATAGGAGGAGCTCAACCATCGAGGTAGGCGGCGGCGTGATTCGAGCACATCCATCGCAGCTGATGGCGGGATAGTGGAGGTCGAACTTCAGGCGGCAGCCGCACTAAGCTTTGCTCCTCGACCCTGCTGTCTCGGCGTGCCACCGCATCGCGCTTGTCTGTCTGCTGGGTGGAGGTCGCCACGCGGCTAATTAATTAAGGTATTCTTTTCATGAGTGGCTTAATTAAGGTATTCAATTCCTAAGTGTAGTGTTGTACTAGTACTCTGCGTGTAAATTGACTGGCCATTAATTTTTTTTCATTGTACGTCTGGATAACAACATGGAGCGCCCTCAGTAATTATTAAAATAAAACCTTGTGATTTATGCATGCATCTCTGGGCAGCAATTAATCCATGCATTAATGTTGTTGTTTTGTTTTTAATTACCATTCGTCTGCTGCAGATGGAACGATCTCGATGGATGAAGAATCGGGAAACCGCAGATTTTATCAGTGGTGTGACAGAGTTCATGAATTTGGCTGAAAGTACAAAGAGGAGAATTGGTGATGCGTATTACATCATGTGTCCATGTACTAATTGTGCCAATACAGAGTCACATGAAGATGCAGATGTCCAGATGCACTTAGTCTCTAGGGGATTCATGGATGATATACATGTTGGACCAGACACGGTGAAGAGGAGGTCATGGATGAAGATACCCAGGGCAGCGAGATGCCAAACCCCGATCAGTGTCACATGGATGTTGAATCTATTATCGGGGCAGAGGTGTCAAGCTAGCAATAGAACACTGGAAAGCCGAAACGCCCACTGAAAAACCAAGACGTCCACGCAGATGGCGACGATCTTGATATGCCAGATTTTGCTGCTATGACTATAGATTTTGAGGGCCCAGAAAAGGATATGATTGGGTACAAGGATCTGCCAACCATTGATGCGGACTCCAAGAAAGAATTGTATCCAGGTTGCAAAGAGAAATATTCCAAGTTGAGTGCCACCCTGGCGCTTCTCAGATTTAAAGCAGCAAACGGTCTATCAAACGAGGGCTTCACAAAGATGTTAGGTATTTTGAAAGAAATTCTCCTCGAAGATAATGTGCTCCCCAGAAGCACGAATGAAGCGAAGAAAATTGTTTGCCCATTGGAACTTGAAGTACAGAAGATACATGCTTGTGTGAATGATTGTATATTGTACCGTGATGAGTACAAAGATTTTCGTGCATGTCCCACATGCAAGCATGCATGATACAAGCGTAGGAGAGCAAAGGACAAGTACAAACTGGACGACGAGATCAAGACAGGAATCCCGTTCAAGGTTGTTTGGTACTTGCCTTTAATTCCAAGGTTGAGGTGTTTGTTTGCAGATCCTAGAGAGGCAAAGAGGTTGTGGTGGCATCATAATGAGCGAATTGCGGATAGGTTTATGAGGCACCCGAAAGATGGGGCTCAGTGGGAAATAATCGACAACAAGTTTGAAATTTTTGCCAAGGATCCTATAAGTATAAGGCTCGGGGAGTGGACTGACGGGATGAATCCTTTTGGCGATATGAGAACCAATCACAACACATGGCCGGTGCTTCTGTGCATATATAACCTAGCTCCTTGGTTGTGTATGAAGAAAAAAATACATTATGATGACAATGATTATCCAAGGATCGAAGCAACCTGGAAATGACATTGACATTTACTTTCAGCTACTGGTAGAAGAACTGCTGACAGTATGGATAGATGCGCCTGCTGTAAAATGTTATGATGCTTAAAGAAAGGAGATTTTCGATCTACATGCGATGTTGGTGCACACCATTCAAGATATGCTGGCATTAGGCAACACATCGGGGCAGAAAACAAGGGGAGATGTTGGGTGTGTCACATGCATTGATAGGACAACTAGCAGAAGACTTCCCAACTCGCGCAAAACAGTGTATTTGCGTCATCGTAGGTTCTTACGGAAAAATCACCCATACCGAAAGATGAAAGCTGAATTTGATGGTACGGCAGAGGCAGTTGAGGGCCTAAGACCCAATGAAGGGGAGGTGGTCCACAACATGTCTAAAAAAATTAATGTTGTGCTTGGCAAGAACCACCCTTTGACGGTGAAACTAACACCCAAGGATCAAGTGTTTAGGAAGAAATCGGTGTTCTAGAAATTACCTTACTGGGAGATTCTACGTGTACGTCACTGCATCGATGTCATGCACGTAGAGAAGAACGTATGTGAAAGCATCCTTGGTACTCTGCTCAAGATTAAAGGTAAAAGAAAGGATGGTGACTGTTCATGGCTCGATATGCTTGCTGATCAATCACAACGCAAGAGTGAAGCAGAAGATGATGAAAAATTCATCAATGCTCGCCAGAGTTACAATTTTAGTACAAAAAAGCAACACATTTCTTCACCTATTTGTTGTCAGTTAAGACACCCTCTTCCTACTGCACAAACATTAGAAGTCTCGTGGATGTGAGCTCGGGTAAAATGAAGTTGGGAGACATGAAGTCACATGATTGCCACGTAATGTTGACACAAATCCTCCCGGTGGCCATCAGGAATCTGATGGACAAAGATATAAGAAACACACTCATTGACCTCTGTGATTTCTTCAACCAACTATGGCAGAAAGTTGTAAATCCTGAACAGTTGGATCATATGCAAGATGATATTGCAAGAATATTGTCCAACCTAGAGATGCTTTTCCCACCTTCATTCTTTGATGTCATGGTCCATCTCACTGTGCACCTTGTCGACGAGATAAAGTATTGTGGTCCTGTTTTTCTTCGCAACATGTATCCCTTCGAGCGGTTCATGGGAATAATGAAGCGCTTTTGTCGGAACCGAAACCATCCAGAGGCAAACATCCTACAAGGTTATACCGCGGTGGTGGTGGTTGAGTTTTGCACCGAATACATGAAAAAATACCTATAGGTTTGCCCCTCTCTCACCATGAGGGAAGGCTGAAAGGTAAGCCGGTCCTTGCTGGCACACAAATGGCTGCACCCGGAGAATTGGCAGAGAAAGCCCATTGGACGGTACTGATTAACGACCCAGTTCTCATCGCTTATGCCGAAGAACACTTGGCGGAGATACGCCAAAGCTTCTTACCAATGGTGCCTTCATCAGAAGTGGAGATGAAGAAGCACACTAAGAAGTACACCGAATGGCTGAAGAATCGTTTGGCACAAGGATCCATCGATGACATTGCTATGTGGTTGGCACAAAAGCCATCACCTACGGTGTTGACTTACCAAGCATATGACATAAATGGATACATGTTCTACACTGAGGAACGTGAGAAGAAGACCTCGTATCAAAACAGCTCTGTTCGAATAGAATGCATGACTGTAAATGAAGCTGATAAGAGGGTATACTATGGAACCATCAAAGAGATTTGGGAGCTTGACTATGTGAAAGTTAAGGTGGCATTATTTAGGTGCACATGGATCCCTCTTGGTCAACGATGTTGCTGATGAGGACGAGTACGATGAATTTGATGAGTTGCCAACCAAGGAATCACGCACCCGTGCAACAGAGCAGTGTAAAATCATCAAAAAACCCAAGTTCATTCGGGGTTAACTTAATGATCGTAGTTCCCCCATGTACATGGAAATTAAGCCGTGAGACTAGTCTTTATGCCTACACTGAAACTTAATTCGTTCAATTTAGAACTATCGCATGTACTGAATTTGTGAGTTATGCCCGGTTTTCTGTTGATGTAAGAACCATTAATATGTTGAAATTGATATGCTGTCAGCTCAGGTAATGAATATGAACTGTTTATTATTATTATTATTATTATTATTATTATTATTATTATTATTATTATTATTATTATTATTATTATTATTATTATTATTATTATATCATAGAGGTAGCACATGGTTTGCGAATACCACATGGTTCGTTGATGAAAGCCGTGTGCCGACCAAACCCCGCCACCCTGCCCATGATCCGAGTCGTGCTTTCTGATTGGCCAGAACCCAAACCCCACGGATTGTACGTGTGCACCGTTGGATGCTCCCAGATCGAATGGCGATCCTCATCCCTTTCGACATCACATGCATTTCCGGCTGTAATTTTATTTTTATGCACAAAATGCACATTAATCTAAAAAAATGTCTTAAATATAGCTAACGATACCTGAAATGCGCCAGAAAATCAAACCCGTGGTATAATGGTGATTGCGTACCGTGGAAATTTTTATGAGGCCAAACGATGAAGTCACCAGCCACAGGAGTTTGAATTGACACGTCTCCTTTTGGAAAACCATGATCCTTCATGTGAGATGCTCCGGTTTGGAAGGAGCGGTCATCAAAACTTGTGCCAAACTTTACTAATTTTTTCCATGGGGTCGTGAGAGCACGCCACAGACACACATCGATTTTGATGATGTCCGATCTCCATCTGAATTTTCTGTAATTAAAGCACCAACTAGGCCTACGCAAGTGGCCTCACCTCGCGGCCGAAATGTTTGAAACTTCTCCCCATTTCTCGAACAAACGGATGAAAACTCACAAAGCGATGCACAAATGATCTATACACCTTTGTTAGGCTGATAGTAAGGGGGTATCATAGCTAGTATCATGCATGCCAACTAGGAATTTTTTATGAGCTGTCATAGAATTAATTAAATTAAGAAGGAGAGGGTTAAGTATCATATCATGAAACCATATCATAATAAATGTTGTGATACTATGTGTCATGCATGAAAAATAAATAAAGTACTACATATGATACTAGCTACTCTACGATACTATGCATTAGAGCAAGTACACAATAGAGTGACATAAGACTAGCCACAATGGGTAGTAACATAGAATGTTACTAGTCTATGTTACTACCTCTATAGTGGGGAGTAAAATATGTGTAGTAACATGCAACACTTCATTTATTAGGCTATCGACTCATCTTTCCTTGAGATGTGTGATGTTGCTCAGACTAGCCACAATGAATAATAACATAGACTAGTAACATGCCCATGTGTTACTAGTCTATGTTACTACCTCTATAGTGGGGAGTAACATATGTGTGGTAACATGCAAAACTTCATTTATTAGGCTATAGACACATCTTGCCTTGATATGTCCATGTGATGTTACTCATACTACTAGTAACTAGCTATGTTACTACTTTCCTCTCTTTCTTCATTTATTGCTTGCCACATCATCTACTTTATCTAGATATGTGTGATGTTACTTCCTATGTTACTCCCATAGTGGATAGTCTCATACTATAGTAAGACTATACCCAGAGTGGGCGTAACATAGGTAGTAACATCACACATATCCACTTCCCTCCATTTCTTCATTTATTGCTTGCCACATCATCTATTTTATCTAGATATGTGTGATGTTACTACCTATGTTACTCCCACTGGGAGTAGTCTGGCTATAAGGAATAGAATAATATATATGTGCTTATTAGTTGGAGGAAAGAGACGAGAAGCGGGCTCTTGGTTAGTAGACCCAGCTGCAACACGAGACCTAAGACACTTTGTGAGGATGTAAGGTGGGCCAACTATTGATAAAATAGTACGTATATAGAACTTATTATTGTACATGCCCGCTAAGAGGTTGGCTGTATATGACATGGCAACTTCTTATAGCCGACCCTTGGTTGTATTATTAACCATGCTCTTAGTGAGGTAGCTAGTATATCACTGATGACTAGCTAGTATCAGACTAGCCATAGTGGGAGTTACTTCAGTAGTAACACCGGCTCCAACTCAGCAAACTTGCTTATGTGGCAATAAGTTAATGAGGAGAGAGATAGTTTCAGTAACTTAGCTAGTTACTGTAGCATCACATGTCCCAATGCAATATGAGTATGTAACCTAAGAAATGAAGCTTTGCATGACACTACACTTATGTTACTACCCAATACGAAGGTAGTAACATATATAGTCTAGGGATATGTGTATGTTACTAATGTACTACTCTCCATTGTGTCTAGTCTCATACTCCCTCCTTTCCGGTTTAGGCTGCTTGTAATGGTATTATCATAAGCGGTATCATGCATGCCAACTAGACTTTCTGGATGATGTGGCACACAAGAGAGGATGTGGTCTCATATCGTGTCATATTAAATGTTGTACTACTACTTTGTGTGATGCATGACAATTAGTAAGGCAACCTAAGATGTTAACTTATGATACTATGCATTATAGAAGTAGTATCCTACACTATCATATATATGCATGATACTACTAGTATATATGATACTCCCCATTACAACCAGCCTTATAGGGCTCAATTCAAAAATCTCACCAACCAAGGTAGATGGTGAGTGGTGGAATACTTTTTATAGTTTGCAAAAACACCCAATTAATGCTTTTGTTTCCTTAATAATTTATGTTTTCCAATGTATTAATTGCAATACATGCATGCATATATAAAGTAAATGCATTGGTCAACTTTCTCTTAATACTTGCATGCAATGATTTAATGCACCTTGGAATCTGGACATGTGACGGGGAACAACCAAATTGAGCCTTATAAAATGGAAAAACTAAAATTTTGAGATATGCCTATAAACCGGAAAGGAGGGAGTATATATGCATGATACCAGTATATGATCTCAATACCTCTGTAATGCGCGCATGCATAGTATCATAAGTTAGTATCTTAGGTTCCTTATTAATTACCATGCATGACACAAAGTAGTACAACATTTAATATGATACGGTGTCATGATATGATACCACACCCTCTCTTTCATCATTTAACTGTGTGCCACATCATCGAAAAAGTCTAGTTGGCATGCATCATACCGCTTGATACTCCCATATTACGACCAGCCTTATTAGGGTGGCCATAGTGCGTGTATCATAGCCGGTATCATGCACCCGGGAATAGAAAATATGATGATGTGGCAAAGAAGCACTAACATAGGTAGACACCATAACATATATATATATATAATAAATGCTATACTACTTTGTGTCATGCATGGCCATAAATACGGCCATCTATGATATACTCCCTCCGTAAACTAATATAAGAGCGTTTAGGTCACTATTTAGTAATCTAAACGCTCTTATATTAGTTTACAAAGGGAGCTAGTACTACCATATGATACTATATATGCACTATGAAGGTACGTACGTAGTATCATACACTAGTATCATATGCATGATACTATATATATATATAGTAAGTATATGATACTCCCCACTATATAAGGCTGGCCATAGTGGTGGTATCATAGCCGACGATGTCATGCACTCGGAAATAGCAAGTATGTTGATGTGGCAAATAATTAAATATATATAAAGAGGGTTAGAGTAACATATAGGTAGATACCATATCATGTTAAATGCAATGCTAATTTGTGTGATGCATGGCAATAAATATGATATATATATGATACTATACTCTATGTATTATACTATGCGCTATAATTAATTAAAGGTAGTGTCATACACTAGTATCATATGTACTGTATATTCATGATACTAGTATATGACACTCTCCACTATACTCATGATTTCTTACCGTGGAAAAAAATTGGAGGCGAAACGATGAACTCATGTTTTCATTTGAACAAAAATATGATGTTAGGTAATGTAAATGTTTTCAAAGAGCACACGGTTCACTCACGAAAGCTGTGTGTCCACTAAACCATGGCCGTTGCACCCCCACCCCTCTGCCACGTGCGCGATCTGAGTCGTGCGTTCTGATTGGCCAGAACCCAAACCCATGGATCTTACGTCTGCACCGTTGGATTCTCCTTGATCGAACGGCGATCCTCATCCCTTTCGACAACACATGTACATGTTTTCAAATAGCCCCTAAAAAACATTTTCAAATAGCACACGGTTCACACACGGAAGCCGTGTGCCTACCAAACCATGGCCGATGCCCCCCTCGCTATGCGCGCGATCTGAGTCGTGCATTCTGATTGGACAGAACCCAAACCCCACGGATCATACGTCTGCACCGTTGGATGCTCCCAGATCGATCGGCAATCCTCATACCTTTCGACAGGAAATGCAGTCCGGCTAGGAATGGATTTCTATGCCAACATGCACGGTAAATGCCAAAAAATGTTTTACATATAGCACACGAGACCTAAAATGCACCAGCAAATCAAACTCGTGGTAAAATTATGATTGGTTTACGTGCGAAAAATTTAGAGGCGAAACAATGAACTCACGTCTTCATTTCAAAATTAGTACGTCTTCATTTCAAATAAAATTATTCTATTTGTGCACACGAGCGCTTAGAGGCAACCGTTTGCATAGGCCTTTCCACGAGCGCGGCGACCGGGGATATTTTCACCCTTTTCACCTAGGCCGCCAACACCCCCCACCGTTTACCCGTGTTTCACTCAACTAGTCCACCCAATCTCCTTCGCCAGCTCCCCCTCCCCTAGATTCACAGCAGAACCCTCTCCGGCGCCGCCATGCTCACCCCGGCCGTGTGCCCGCTCTTCGGCGTCAACCTACCTCCACTGTCGTTCCCAACACGTGGTGGCCCGCGCCTCGCCGTCTTCGTTTGCTCGCTAGCCACCCTCGAGCATATCGATGCAGTAACCCTCGCCTCTCCTGTGGTCCGGCCTAGTTTGCATTAAGAAGCCTGTTAGTTATTGCTCTCCATCGTGGTGAGGCATATTTCCTCGCAATCCCTCTTCCAATTTCATTCTGTATGTTCCTAAATTGGCTATAAAATAACAGAGAGCGTATATATGTTCATTATCTACCTTCCTTACTACATATAAGCTGTATTTGTTCCAATAAGTTACTGCCTATTTACAGATCGCGGGCGCCTGAGTCACACAAACTTAACAAATTAGCCGTACATTTTCTAAACTATTGCATGGCATGTTTACAAAGCTTGATACCAAGTTGTTAGTTTTATGCTTATCCTCCTTTCCCGAGTTTCGCATGTGTTCTCTGTAGATGCCGAGTAGCAGCGACAGCACTCATTCCGGCCATGTATCTTCATCTGATTCGGACAACCCTAGGTCTTCAGCAGATTGTGAGGGATCAAGTAGTCTTGAACGGGATAGAGCTGCAACAATTACCCTTCCGGTCAGGACACTGAAGAATGCTCCAAGGAAGTCCACACACCAGCCTAAAGGTGTATATGAAGTAACCGAGATTGATTTAAAGTCCTGGGCTCCAACTAAACCAGATAAAGCACGCATGAGGTTCAGGAGTGTGTGTGGATTTGTTGGCAGGGCAAGGCTCAACATTAATCTGCCGGGGTTTCGGAAGGCTGGCACAGAAACTCGCCGAAGGATAGTTTGGGAGATCATGGATCACTTCAATGTTCCAGAGCGATGGAGAATGCAGGTGGAACACGCTGCACTGAAGAAGGCTAGGGATGCTTGGAGAAACTGGAAGCACATGCTGTACAAGAAGTACTTGAGTGAAGGCAAGGACCCAATCCCCGCATACCCCCAAATTACAAAGGCAGGCTGGGCAGAATTCAAAAGGGCCAGGGCAACTCCAGAGTTTGTTGAGAAGAGTTTCAAGCAATCGGAACTTCAAAAGAAGAACATACACCCCCACCGTATGGGTGTGGCAGGATACTACGACATGAAACTGATATGGGAACATGAGGACAAAGAAGCAGTTGTGGCGGGTGGGAATCCGACCTTTAGTGAAATCAGGGGCGAACGCGCCAGAGACTACTTGCGGGCACGTGCAAAGAGGCGTGATGACGGAACTTATTACTTTGAAAACGCACGTGACGCCAAACTGTATGAAGTGATGGTAGAGGCTCCAAGATCCTTGGAAGGTTCTATAGGAAATCAGGGCCATGTGGCATTCTGTCCATTGCTCTGGACACAAAAGAGCCCCCTAGTCGTGCAAGGGGTATATGTGTTAATGTCCCGCACAAGAGGGCTTTCACACTCAGCAAAGAAGAGAGGCTCAGCATGAAAAAAGGGAGGAGTGAAATGAAGCAGAATGCATTGTTTGAAAAGTTGAAGAAGGAGATTTATCCGGCTGTTCGAAAGGATGTTGAGGAGTCAATGATGATGCAGAAGACTCTAACACTGACAGATAGCCAACAGATGGGAGGGGAGCGGGCATGGATGCTGCTGCTTATTGCGCGACAACAATGCACACGAGTAGCTATGCATCAACTGACCCTAGGGACACTAGAACTGCAGCTTCTCATGATAATGCTATATCTGATCTATCTAGAATGAAAGACAGACTCAAGGACGTGCTTACACATTATGAAGGTACATTAAAGTGTGCAACAGCCCAGGTTTGCCCACCCTTCTTGGAAGATGGCCTCTTCTTGGACAATGTGCCATTAAAGCCGGGCTGTGGAAAGTGCTACGTGACTAAAGTAAAGCCTGGATTCAATGAATTTGCCCTGAAGAATGTCCTAGGAGACTTCGATGAGCAAAGGACCTTGGGAGAAACACTGTTACATCACATCCAGTGGCCACGAAAGGAAATAGAGTTCATCGATGAGATTCCTGAAGCCCCGCCAAGAGCAACCACTGTCGCCCCTCAACCGGTGACGCTCTCCTTGCCACAGCAGCTGTCGCGGGCTGATGCATCAACCTGTGATCAGCTGGACCGACTTTGTGGCATACATGCCATGTCATCCTCCGCCCCAAAGCAACCAGTGGCAAGGCCTACAACTGCTGATGAAGCACCACCGGTTCAGATGCCGGCCGCTGAAGCAGCGGGGGAGACCCAGCTTCAGCACATGCTCAGCAGACGAACCTGGTGGAACAGACTGCTAAGCAGTCTGATGCTTCGGAATCGCCTGCTAAGCAGTCTGTAGGTCCAGAACCGACTGCTCATCAGTCTGTCGGTCCGCAGGCGCGTGATCAACATACCAATGCGTCAGCACTTCCTGCTAAGCAAACCAACACGTTGGCATGGCCTCCTCAGCACACCGACAAGTCGGCACCACGTGCGCAGAAACCCAACATAGCTCCAATGCATGGTCAGCAGTCCGATGCCTCTGCTCCTACAACCCAACAGTCTGTCACAGCAGCACCGCCAGCTCAGCGGTCTGGCATAGATAAACCGTCTGCTAAGAAGTCCATCCAAGCTTCACCGTCTGCTCGGCAGTCTACCATGTAGGCAACCAGACGTTCTGCCAGAAATGCTTCAAGTGCCAAGAAGGAAGTGGCCAAAAAGGCTACACCCACGACCACGAGGAAGCGCAGCGGGAAAGTGAAGAGGAAATAGAATGATTGCCTCTTACTAAAAGCACTCATCGCCCATAACCAAATTAATAGCAGCTTGTTCGAATCGGGGAGTAATATTCTTTCTAACGCCATGGATGATGAAGAAGTAGAATTGTTGCTTGCTGAAAGAAAAGCAGACATACTTGAAGCACACAATTACGTCCATGGCCAGCCATTTCTTGTTGGCGAATACTTTGATGAGTGCAGCTCTAGTTTCCGCGAGTTACATGAATATTGCATGGATCAAATGTCAACAGGTCATTATGCTTTGCTAGTCCACTACAATAGAGATCATTTCCGACACGATGCTAGTTCCATCAATGTGAGTTTCGAGGACTTACATCTCTTCTTCAATTTCAACATGCTCGATGCCACTCTTGTTAGATGCCTGATTTTGTAAGTACTTAACAAACTCTGATCAACTTCTCCATACAAAGCTGTAAATGATAAACAACTAACTGCATTTTATTCCTCTCGGGGGATTGAACACGCAGAGAAGAAAAAGGGAGAGTGTGTATTCCATAGATCCTGCATTAGCAAATGGCACAACATTAGATGGTAAGGACCGACGGGACTGGGCCGTTAACACGGTCCTCCGTATCATTGAAAACACGTCCCACGCACAATCATTTCTCTGGCCATATCATGCATGCTAAGTCAAGTAAACAACCACACATACACTGATTGTCTTTCAGATTTCGACATCATTCATAAGTTCATGGCTTTCTTAATATGTAGCAATCACTGGATATTGGTATTCATTGTTCCAAACAAGAACATAGTTTACTACATCGATTCTCTCAGAGAGTTAACAAACGCTTAGGATCTGACGCATGTTCAGCAATTCTTGGATAGGTATTGAATTCTATGATGTTGAAATTAATTTGCATTCATATCTGGTTCAATAATTGATGTTGTCAAAATTCATCATCATTTGCAGTGTGCTCGCATTGTGGAAAACTAAACCAGGGAACCTATTCAAGACGGAACAACCCATGCAACACAAGATCGTTTCTCCGGTAACACACCGAAATCCATTATTTTCAGAAAATTTATCCAACAGTCTGCAAATACCTTTCCTTACGCTAGTCAAATGTTCAAGCTTCTAAATAAACCTCTTTCTACTTTGTCCAAAGAAAAAAAATACATCTAACACCGGTTAGGTTGTTCCTAACAGGAGAAATACATGACTAATTTTGTACAAAAAAATTCAGTGTCCTCAGCAAGAAGCAGGGACCAACCTTTGTGGATACTATGTTTGCAGGCACATGATCTCCATCTGCAAATCTGCTGATAGTTGTGACGATCCTCATGAATTAGTACCAGTAAGTCCATCTAAATTAATATATTCTACTCCACTCATATGGCACATTCTGATCTTAAAAATACTGAAGCTCATCTTAAAAACAAGGTCCCCTGAACCGCTCCCGGCTGGTGAATTGCTGATTGTTCGGAGATTTATCAGCGACTTCTTCCTGGATCACTACATCAATCCCACCTGTGATAATGAAGATTTTAGCATGCGTTCTCCTGAAACATTGAGTAAGACTTAGCCGCTAAACATATAATGCATGGATCCATTGTTTTCCATCTGATGAGGTCTTCGTATTTCGTACACTATTATTAATTATGTAATGCATATGTGCGTGGACAAATCATTGGAATTTAGCTACCATATGTTCAATTGCAATTATTGCGAAATATGATGAATGTTCTTCATGTGGACACTATTTGTTCAATTGAATATTGTGGCGAATTTGCTTTTTGCGTGCCGATTCAAAATGGGATATTTTTGTTTATTTGTTCAATTGAATATTATGGCGAATTTGCTTTTTGCGTGCCGATTTAAAATGGGATATTTTTTTAACCTGGCAATTGCTTCGCACACGGTTCAACTAAATGAGTGTGTGCGATCCACATCGGAAAGCATACGTCAATCGTAGTGGAACCGTCGGTGATACACAACAGATCACAAACGATTTGCAGCGCTACTACGTGTGCTTATGTTCTCTGGAACCGTTTGTGATATCGCATTATTGCACATGAGAACTGGGAGTAAACCGTGCCCAATGCAAAATACAATCCCAGTCATAATTTTTTCAGTAAACGTGTGGGATCCCAAATGAAAAGCACACGTCACTCTTGCGGCAACCATCGATGAAACCTAGCAAATCACAAATGGTCTGCAACACTTGTATGTGTGCGAAGGGGCTCCTGAATCATTTGTGATAGAACATTACCGCAGACGGTAATTGTTGGAAAACGTGTGCGATGGAGTCTAGCATGGCAGACGGGTTACGCAGAAAACTCGTGTGCGATAGGGCACAAATCGCACACAGTTCATACGTTGGCCCGTGTGCCTTACATACTGTTTCCCAAACGGTTCCTTACGACAGACCGTATGGTTTCACTGTGTCATTAGAAATGCTTATCACTGATACCACACATGCGAAAGAATTTAGTGTGTGCTGCATCGCACACGATTACATTTTGGAAGGCCTCTGGATCACTGTTCCATATCCCCGACGGTTTCTGGGTCGTGTGGGAAGGACACCCTATTGCACACACTCACTTGGTGACGGTTCCAAATGCCGTCACGGAAAGGGGTTAAAAACCATTTGTTTAGGACCGACGCGCACCAGTGTGAGCTCAAATCTTGAGGAGGGTGAAGATTTGGTGATATGAAGGGCCATGCGAAATTTCAACTCAGTAGGATTAACCTAGCCAGTACTTCCTTCACAACCAATTCCCTCAGACAGGACCATTTAAAAATTGTTCAGGAATATTCACTAGGCAAATTAAGTTGAATTTTGGCATGAGACAATTATTTGGACATGGAAAGGTGTCCAAAAAGTTTGGGGTCATTTGGGCAAAGATAAATGGCACTTGCTTCAAAATCTACCATTCAGGACAGAATAGGAAAATAATCAATTGAGCATGATGAGGAACATGGAAAATGAAATATTTTGCCATATTTGAGAATGATATGACCCAAACAATTTATGAGATTTTTTCAGGAATTTTGGGAGTGATGGAAATATAGGTTGCTTCACAACCTAGGGCAAAATGGATTATTCCCTTAATAGAAAAAGGAATATTCCCAAGAAAAAGATTATTGGGGTTTGGTCCAAGATGGAAATGGCAAGGTCTAGGAAGAGTTTCGAGGATGAAAAGCCACTCTAGAAAGGAATAAGAGGTAATCTTCTTCAGTTTCTGGACCACATAGCCATGGAAAATAGAAAACTCACGCAAAAACCTTAGAAAAACAAAAGAAAAAGAAAGGGCCAAAAATATGGCTGTGACAACTCTTCCCCCTTAAAGAAATCTCGTCCTCAAGATTTGGTTGCTTAGGGAACAAGTATGGATATCCTGACTTAAGGAGACCGTTTCCAACTCGGGTATCCTTTTTTCCTTTATTGATTGTTCCCATTAAATTCTTCATCTGACTTACCTGACTGGCTCTGTGGTGGTTTGCTTCACTGTATCCATATCCAGGCAGATCTTACCTGGCTTGCTCAGGCTTATACAGGCTCCAATTTCTTTTTAGATCTGCTGACTTAGATGAGTGTGAGTTGTATTCATGACTGAAATATATGTCCGTCTCACAAATTCAAGAGTGATTCCGATTGCTGTGTCTGTACTGACAATCTTCCATGAAGTCATGATCAGGTTTTTCTGATGAAAACCCAAGCTCTTACTCCTTGCATTGGGTTTCTCCACTAAATGCAGGTCCTTTGGGTTCCCAACAATGAGTTGAGACCTAACCATTTTCTGACAGATTCTGACTTATTGCAGGAATTTCTGAATCATCTTGACTGACTTCACTGTCTTGAGTGTCAGTTTGGTACCACATATTTGACTGTCTCCTGTCATGACTAGCATAAGGGGTATGATCTTATATGATAATATCCTCATCCTTGACTGAGGTGGCTCTGGCGGAATTTTTTTTGTTCCAGACATGCTACCCTTTGGTGATTTACGTAAGTGAGGGCACATGCTTCGAGATTGTTATTCCTCATACTGATCATTCATTCTGTCGGCATATCCGTGAGGATAGTAGGCTGTGTGATGTTTTACCATAGTCGCTGGAATCAACTGTTGAGTTGACCTTTTGTCTGACTTGACAGACCCAGATATTTGATACCGGCAAATCTGAGCATATACTGTTAACTGAGCAGATCTTTCCTTGATATGAGGTACTTGCCAAACTTGAGTAGACCCCGCAACTGAATATTCATGGTGATCGATACTAACTCAAACGGTCCGGGGTATCTACACCATGTGGGACATGCAACAATTTTCATACCAGTATTTCCGGTCTTGCTCCTTCATTACTGTGCACTTATTATGAATTCTTTGCTGAAATAGCTTGATCATATCGCATTCTTCGTGTGGCCATAGGGACTGCCGGGTGCAATATTTTGGCAAACATAACTTATCCTTGTTCATGTACCATGGGAACTATACCGGGTTCACATGTGCTTTGATCTAACTCATTTTTGTTGTAAAGCATACCAAGTGATGACGAATGATATCACCTTGTCGGGTATGAGTGTAACGCCCTCGATGCGGCTATATCTCCCATGTGTCGAAGCACGACTTAGAGGCATAACCGCATTGAAAGCAATGTCGCAAGTGAGGTAATCTTCACACAACCCATGTAATACATAAGGGAAAAAGATACATAGTTGGCTTACAATCGCCACTTCACACAAATACATGAATAAAACATTACATCATACAGTTACAATCAGGGCCCGACTACGGAGCCAAAATAAAAGAAGAAACCCCAAAAGCGACAAAGGTCCACGATCGACCCCAACTGGGCTCCACTACTGATCGACTAGAACGAAACAACATAAAGGACAAGATCTTCATCGAACTCCTCCTTGAGCTCGGGTGCGTCACCTGCACGGATCTCATCGGCACCTGCAAACTGGTTTGGAAGTATCCGTGAGTCACGGGGACTCAGCAATCTCACACCCGCGAGATCAAGACTATTTAAGCTTATAGGTAGGGTAAAAGGTATGAGGTGGAGCTGCAGCAAGCGACTAGCATATATGGTGGCTAACATACGCAAATGAGAGCGAGAAGAGAAGGCAAAGCACGGTCAAACAACTATGATCAATAAGTGATCCTGAACTGCTTACGTCAAACATAGCTCCAACAACAGTGTTCACTTCCCGGACCCCGCCGAGAAGAGACCATCATGGTTACACACGCGGTTGGTGTATTTTAAATAAGATCAACTTCGGGTTTTCTACAACCGGACATTAACAAATTCCCATCTGCCACATAACCGCGGGCACGGCTTTCGAAAGTTCAAACCCTGCAGGGGTGTCCCAACTTAGCCCATGATAAGCTCTCGCGATCAATGAAGGATATTCCTTCTCCCCGGGAAGACCCGATCAGTCTCGGAATCCCGGCTACAAGACATTTCGACAGCAATAAAACAAGTCCAGCAAAGCCGCCCAATGCGCCGACATCCTGATAGGAGCTGCACATATCTCGTTCTCAGGGCAACACCGGATGAGTAGTCCGTACAGCTAAAACCAAGTCTCAAGTTTCCTTGAGAGGGCGCTGCAAAGGGATCTAGTTCAGACCAACACTTAGACAAGCATTGCCCGGGGGGGGGGGCTAAATAAAGATGACCCTCGGGTTGATCAGACCCAAGAGAAAGGGATAGGTGGTAGGAAAATGGTAAAACCAAGGTTGGGCCTTGCTGGAAGAGTCTTATTCAAAGCGAACTGTCAAGGGGGTCCCATAAATCACCCGACCGCGTTAGGGACGCAAAATCCAGGAACATAACACCGATATGACGGAAACTAGGGCGGCAAGAGTGGAACAAAACACCAGGCATAAGGCCGAGCCTTCCACCCTTTACCAAGTATATAGATGCATTAAATAAATAAGATATATTGTGATATCCCAACAAGTAAACATGTTCCAACAAGGAACAACATCTCCATGTTCCAACAAGGAACAAACTTCATCTTCACCTGCAACTAACAACGCTATAAGAGGGGCTGAGAAAAGCGGTAACATAGCCAAACAACGGTTTGCTAGGACAAGGTGGGTTAGAGGCTTGGTTTAACAATATGGGAGGCATGATAAGCAAGTGGTAGGTATCGCAGCAAAGGCACAACAAAAGAGCGAGCAACTAGCAAGCAAAGATAGAAGTGATTTCGAGGGTATGGTCATCTTGCCTGAGATCCCGCAAGGAAGAAGAACGAGTCCATGATTAAAACAAACGGACGTAGACGAACGAATCCTCACTATCGCAACGTTAGCGGGACTAACCCGAAGAAGCAACACCGGAAAGAAGCAAACAACAAAGTAAACAATCACCACATAAACATGGCATGATATGCGAGATGTGGTATGCAATGCATATGCATGCGCGGGAAGGGAAAAGATGAACAAGGCATAATCTTGGCAAACCAAGTATGCCACTGGAAAGGTGAGGTGATTTCGGTTGAAATCGATATAAAGATCTCCGGAATCGGATGCACGGTTTGCAAATGACAAGCAAAACAAGAATGACAAGATCCTGCCATTAATAGCATGATGCTACTTAGCAAGCAACAATAAATTAAGCTACTGCACCCAAACATATCAACAAAGCATATGACAACGATCTACTCAAGATGCTTGACAAAAGATGAACACTGAGCTACGGCTAAATCACTCCATAAAAGGTTCAAACAAGCATGGCAAATGTGCAAAAGATAACAGGTTCACAGACTTAGTGAAAATAACAACAGGCCAGAACTTAACATCAGGATGGCATGTTTAGAGCAATGAAACAACATGCTACAGGACAAGAACATAGCAAAACAAGGCATGGCATGAATCTACTCAAAGCACTTAACAAAAGTACTTTACTGACCATGAGCCAAAAGGGATCAGAAAATATAATAACACCCATGTCAATTAAGCATGTTTCGTTACAGATTTCAGACTTGGCAGAAAACTGGACATGTCAAAAACAGATAACAAGTAGGCATGTTTACGAGCTCGATGCACTCACTACAGAGCAACACATAATAATCTAAGCGTACATCCATCAAGAAGACATGGCATAGAAGCTATACATGGCAAGAACAACATCATAGCATGCAAGGATCAACTACAACAAGCTCGGCAAAATCGAATAACTTGTAAACAATCTGCCAGCAACATTTTATAGCAAAAGTAGAGCTCGACTGACTTAAGCTATGGCACTCCATAATTACAAACAAAGGCATGGATTGATAGAGCAAATCCATATGTTCAAAACACTCTGACTGATCATGCTCAAAAGAGTCATAGATCTCTCGGAAACAACATGAACACATGGCATAAAAATAACAGCAGGCAGGGACTTGGTGAAAATACTAAGTCTCTGAAATCAGCAACTTTAAGTACCCTAGTTTCCATGCTTGTGCTAGTCACCACAAAGATCACAAAAATATATGGCATAAATCTCTGGAAATATGGCATGGCATATTACAAAACACATGTAGGACACAACTTCATAGTATGCACACATCAATCATGGCAAAAATGACAAAAGTGCATGTACTGAAACAGATTTGAAACTAACATCACGTAGCCCTCTTCTAACAGCATTTCGGGCATCAAGATGATCTCAAATGAAAATGATGCAATGAGATGAAATGATGTACTCATCGAGGCAAACAATTTGACATATTATATGCCCAAAACGGAGCTACATACAGAGAGTTATGACATGATGAATATGGCATGTTAATGCAAAAGAATATGAGACAGGCGAAATTTAGAGGGGAGAAAGTCAACCCGCGGGCACGGATGCCGAGGCGGCCGGATCCGGTGGGGAAGAGAGCTCCGGCGACCGGAGCGGGTAGATCCGGGCGTGGGGCCCACGGATCCGGCGTCGGAGGTGGTCGGCGGCGACCAGAGGCGAGGCGCGGCGCGCGGGGGCGGCGCGGTGGCGGCGGCTCGCCGGCGCGCAGGAGAGCTTGGGCGGCGGCGCGCGGATCTCGGCGACGAGCGCGGCGCGGGGCGGCGGCCTGCGGCGGCGGCGGCGCTGGGGAGGAGGAGCGGCGCGGGCGGCGGGGCGCGGAGAGGCGGCGGGCGCCGCGGGCGAGCGGGCGCCGCGGGCGGCCACGCGGGCCTGGGCGGGCCGCGCCTGGGCCCGGCGGGCCGCGGCGGCGGGGAGGAGGCCGGAGGCCAGGTGGCGGCTCGGGAGTGGGCGCGGGGGCGGCGGCGCTGACGTGGCACCCCACGATTGGTCGGGGTGACGCGGTCGCGCGGGGTGGACGCGTCCGCCGGCGAGACGGACATGTCCGGCGGCGCGGAGGGGAAAATGGCTAGGGTTTGGACTGCGCGGATCTCGGGAGGGGAGCACATATTTATAGGTAGAGGGGGCTAGGTAGCTCCAAATGGAGTGCGGTTTTCGGCCACGCGATCGTGATCGAACGACCGAGATGATGGAAGGGACTTAGATGGGTTTTTGGGCCACTTTGAAGGGGTGTTGGGCTGCACACAAAAGAGGCCTTTGCGGATACCCGGTTAACCGTTGGAGTATCAAACGACCTCCGATTGATCCGAAATTTGACAGGCGGTCTACCGGTGCTATACCAAGGCCGCTTGGCAAACCTCGGTCCATTCCGAGACAGTTTAATACACGCTCACGGAAAAAGGTAAAAGGGGACTCCGGGGGACATAGGAGCGCCGGATTGCAAAACGGACAACGGGGAAAATGCTCGGATGCATGAGACGAACACGTATGCAAATGAAATGCGCATGATGACATGATATGAAATGCAGATGATGACATGGCAAAGTGCAACATGCAAGCACATGACATGGCAACGACGGCGAATAACTGGCGGACACCTGGCGCATCGAACCCAGGGCGTTACAACACTCCACCACTACGAGAGGATCTCGTCCCGAGATCTAGAATGGCACCGGAGGGGAAAACGAAAGAGAAAGAGAAGAGGTAAAACTAAGTTGCTTCTTTGACAAAAGAGTGAAACCAAAGAACCTTGAGAGGTTAAAAAGTTGAAAGAACGAACACAACGAAGTTGAACGAATTTGAAAACACTCCGTTAGATAAGAGGAACACAGATATACGACGAGAACCCAGAGGTTAAGAGACAAGATAGATATTGAAACCACTCCGGTTAAAATAAGATAGAGAAGGAATAAGATTGATATAATCTGGGCAGCACTCCGACTGAAAATGGAAGGGATTGAACATGAACTTGACAAGATGAGGGGATACTTGACGAAAACAACAACACACTGCCTCCGGAACAAATGAAAGAGTGGAATCAAGAGAACAGAGAAGATAACAACAACTTCTATCACAATTGAATTTGAAAGAGCCTCCTTAAAAGAAGGAATGAACGGAGTTGTTGGAAAAAATCAACAACGATAAGATATGATTCTCGTGGGCTTATGGAAAAACATCTCAAAACTTTAGGTGAACTTCTGCCACTAACGAAAACAATAGATTGGATTGAGATCAACAAGGAGATGAAAACTTATTTCGCCGGTAGGATAAATGAAGAACTTGGGTCATTAATGAGCACCATAAATAGCAACAATCCTTAGGGAAGGCTTTAGGTGAAATATAACCCAAGATAACTCCAATGAAGAGATTGATGGATTTAAAATACCTCATTCTTGACAACATGTGAGTCATGAGACATGAACTCCAATTATCAAGAATGACATAATACCACCTCAAATGATACGGTTGAAAGGATTGCACTTTAAAATGCAAGATAAAGAATACTTGAGCTCCTCTGAAAAGAATCTCGATGAACACTTCGAGAAGGAATTAAATCCTTTGTGAATCATCATGTAGCCTCCATAAGGAACTCCGGTAATAAAAGGATGATAAAAATAACGAGAAGTTGAAAACACAAGGTAAAGCTTTGAGATGATTAGATGGACCTCCGTGGTGATGAGAGCTTGGAACTCCGGGAAAAGAAAAGATGAACAACTGAAACCGAGAATTTATTCCTCATGAACGAACTCCGAAAAGAGGAATTAATCATTTGGATGAAACAAGAACAAGAATTATGTTATGCGCATCCTTCACAATTTAGATTGAATGACAAGCAACGGATTTGGCATACCACTTATTCTTGTAGAAAAGATTAAGAGAGATATAGCGTAAACTTGGGACGGTATTGATGGAACCACCGGTGGAATTTGGAAACAACGAATGAATTAATATGATAACGAAGGAAGTGAAATCTTGAACGAACCACCATAAGAATTGAAAATGAACGAAGAAAAGATAAAGAAACATCAGGAAGAATTAGAAAATGAAGGAAGATACTTGAGAGAAGAGATCATGAACTGATTAGAGGATACTTGAACGATGCACCGGTAAGATTTGGAGAATGAACGAAGAGACATCAATTTAGAATAATTGAAGAACGAAGCTGAAAACTTAGAACAAATAAATCTGAGATGATGGGCTCCGGAGAATCAAACTGAAAAGACTTCTGAAATGCTCCGGATGGGTGAAAAGAATTCTCACAATCGAAAACAGTTATGAGATGATGGCATAACGCTAGAACCATGAATCTTGAAGAGAATGGAGCAAGATTTAAGAGGAACTCTTCTTCGGTCTTCAAATGTTGAGAATGATGACGAGAAACACCACCATGACTTGTTGAGACACTCCGGAATGAAAAATTAGAAAGGTTGAACCAATAATGAAAAGAATTGAGGCGATTCTGGAGAAGGAATATGAATGATGATACTTCATTCTTACGTCAAACTTGGAAAAGAATTTTAGAAGCTCCGGGATAATTAGAAGAGTTAGGTAAGATCCTGGGAAAAGACCTGTGGGTTAGGGCCCACTCAAAAGAAACACCGTTGAAAAGATTGCTTGGAAGAGAGATTGCACCGGTTGAATTAAATGGCTTGAATGAGATAGTATCCTCAAAAGAAATTGAGTGAATTGAGAATGGAAACTTGAATCTTCTGAGATATCTTCATCACTCCGGAAAAATTTTATAGCGAGAAGTGGATGATTAAGAGATGCACCGGTACGAGAAAACATTTGAAACGAGGAAAAAGGTATGATCGACAGCGAAAGCTTGAATTGAAACCACCGGAGAGGAAAAGAATGACGAATGATGAACTTGAAACTCCTGACCATCTTCATGATAATCACCGGATAAGAACATTGAAGGAAAGAATGAAGAAGCTTCCATCAATAAAAGGATACTTGATTAAGAAATCTGAGTCCTTGAAGAAAAAAAAGGGTGGGAGGGCGGGAAAACAAAAGGCAACTTGGAACGGATGAAGCAAACACCGTTGGTGAAAACTGGGATTGGATCTTGTGAATGTTGAAGTGATCATATCCACTTGAAGAGGGACACACCGGTTGAAAAGGATTGGCATGATAATCTTGATGATCAATAAGGATTAGTATTTCCATAGAAATATGAGAACACCGCTTAGGGAAGGTATGGAATCAACACTTGACATTGAAGCAACTCGAATACCACAAATAAAACAAAACAAAGGATTGGCTCAGGAAATAAGCCGGAAACAAACAGATGATAGATCCCATATCGTATCATGTGTCTGTTGGAAAGATATTCTAGGAGCTACCTGAATTCCCACCTATAAACTCCCGAAACTTTCTAGTTATGCAATCAGGTGTTGGGGATACAGGGGACACAAAATATATCACCCAAACTAACAATACCTAGATCCAGCTGTATCCATCCTTCGACACATAACCAAGAAACCTTCGGAAATCATCTACCTCAACCTTCGAAAAACATCCGTTATACAAGTTATGGCAATACTCCCGCACTCGCCTCAGTACTGGGCTATCAGGGTTATCTCACCAACAACTGTACAAAAGAGATTTTCGATGTTGGCGTACTAAACTCAGGTATTCCAGAATTGTAACGATAAAATTATGACGACAACACCTCGGAGCTCAACTCCCCGGGACACCTCCACTAAACCCCTGCTGATAGGAGGCACCAAGACAATGTTGCCATCATGAAACCATCGGAACGATTCTAAGATACCCGCGTGATCCTAAATTTTTTTTTAGTTAAATTTGAGAAGAGAAGAGTCAAAACTCTACGTCAGGATGCCTTACCAGAGCGATGAGGAGACTGGGAAGTAAAAAGAATTCCTAAACTCTTCGATACATAATTCCTAAATGACTCAAAACATTTTTCTAGACACAACTCGGCCGCTAAAAACGATCAATCAGTGGGGGCTCCTAAGGTCGGGGAAGGCTCTGATACCAACTTGTAACGCCCTCGATGCGGCTATATCTCCCACGTGTCAAAGAACGACTTAGAGGCATAACCGCATTGAAAGCAATGTCGCAAGTGAGGTAATCTTCACACAACCCATGTAATACATAAGGGAAAAAGATACATAGTTGGCTTACAATCGCCACTTCACACAAATACATGAATAAAACATTACATCATGCAATTACAATCAGGGCCCGACTACGGAGCCAAAATAAAAGAAGAAACCCCAAAAGCGACAAAGGTCCACGATCGACCCCAACTGGGCTCCACTACTGATCGGCTAGAACGAAACAACATAAAGGACAAGATCTTCATCGAACTCCTCCTTGAGCTCGGGTGCGTCACCTGCACGGATCTCATCGGCACCTGCAAACTGGTTTGGAAGTATCCGTGAGTCACGGGGACTCAGCAATCTCACACCCGCGAGATCAAGACTATTTAAGCTTATAGGTAGGGTAAAAGGTATGAGGTGGAGCTGCAGCAAGCGACTAGCATATATGGTGGCTAACATACGCAAATGAGAGCGAGAAGAGAAGGCAAAGCACGGTCGAACAACTATGATCAATAAGTGATCCTGAACTACTTACGTCAAACATAGCTCCAACAACCGTGTTCACTTCCCGGACCCCGCCGAGAAGAGACCATCATGGTTACACACGCGGTTGGTGTATTTTAAATAAGATCAACTTCGGGTTTTCTACCACCGGACATTAACAAATTCCCATCTGCCACATAATCGCGGGCACGGCTTTCGAAAGTTCAAACCCTGCAGGGATGTCCCAACTTAGCCCATGATAAGCTCTCGCGATCAACGAAGGATATTCCTTCTCCCCGGGAAGACCCGATCAGTCTCGGAATCCCGGCTACAAGACATTTCGACAGCAATAAAACAAGTCCAGCAAAGCCGCCCGATGCGCCGACATCCTGATAGGAGCTGCACATATCTCGTTCTCAGGGCAACACCGGATGAGCAGTCCGTATAGCTAAAACCAAGTCTCAAGTTTCCTTGAGAGGGCGCTGCAAAGGGCTCTAGTTCGGACCAACACTTAGACAAGCATTGGCCCGGGGGGGGGGGCTAAATAAAGATGACCCTCGGGTTGATCAGACCCAAGAGAAAGGGATAGGTGGTAGGCAAATGGTAAAACCAAGGTTGGGCCTTGCTGGAAGAGTCTTATTCAAAGCGAACTGTCAAGGGGGTCCCATAAATCACCCGACCGCGTTAGGGACGCAAAATCCGGGAACATAACACCGATATGACGGAAACTAGGACGGCAAGAGTGGAACAAAACACCAGGCATAAGGCCGAGCCTTCCACCCTTTACCAAGTATATAGATGCATTAAATAAATAAGATATATTGTGATATCCCAACAAGTAAACATGTTCCAACAAGGAACAACATCTCCATGTTCCAACAAGGAACAAACTTCATCTTCACCTGCAACTAACAACGCTATAAGAGGGGCTGAGCAAAGCGGTAACATAGCCAAACAACGGTTTGCTAGGACAAGGTGGGTTAGAGGCTTGGTTTAACAATATGGGAGGCATGATAAGCAAGTGGTAGGTATCACAGCAAAGGCACTGCAAAAGAGCGAGCAACTAGCAAGCAAAGATAGAAGTGATTTCGAGGGTATGGTCATCTTGCCTGAGATCCCGCAAGGAAGAAGAACGAGTTCATGATGAAGACAAACGGACGTAGACGAACGAATCCTCACTATCGCAACGTTAGCGGGACTAACCCGAAGAAGCAACACCGGAAAGAAGCAAACAACAAAGTAAACAATCACCACATAAACATGACATGATATGCGAGATGTGGTATACAATGCATATGCATGCGCGGGAAGGGAAAAGATGAACAAGGCATAATCTTGGCAAACCAAGTATGCCACTGGAAAGGTGAGGTGATTTCGGTTGAAATCGATATAAAGATCTCCGGAATCGGATGCACGGTTTGCAAATGACAAGCAAAACAAGAATGACAAGATCCTGCCATTAATAGCATGATGCTACTTACCAAGCAACAAGAAATTAAGCTACTGCACCCAAACATATCAACAAAGCATATGACAACGATCTACTCAAGATGCTTGACAAAAGATGAACACTGAGCTACGGCTAAATCGCTCCATAACAGGTTCAAACAAGCATGGCAAAAGTGCAAAAGATAACAGGTTCAAAGACTTAGTGAAAATAACAACAGGCCAGAACTTAACATAAGGATGGCATGTTTAGAGCAATGGAACAACATGCTACAGGATCAGAACATAGCAAAACAAGGCATGGCATGAATCTACTCAAAGCACTTAACAAAAGTACATTACTGACCATGAGCCAAAAGGGATCAGAAAATATAATAACACCCATGTCGATTAAGCAAGTTTCGTTACAGATTTCAGACTTGGCAGAAAACTGGACATGTCAAAAACAGATAACAAGTAGGCATGTTTACGAGCTCGATGCACTCACTACAGAGCAATACATGATAATCTAAGCGTACATCCATCAAGAAGACATGGCATAGAAGCTATACATGGCAAGAACAACATCATAGCATGCAAGGATCAACTACAACAAGCTTGGCAAACAATCTGCCAGCAACATTTTATAGCAAAAGTAGAGCTCGACTGACTCAAGCTATGGCACTCCATAATTACAAACAAAGGCATGGATTGATAGAGCAAATCCATATGTTCAAAACACTCTTACTGATCATGCTCAAAAGAGTCATAGATCTCTCGGAAACAACATGAACACATGGCATAAAAATAACAGAAGGCAGGGACTTAGTGAAAATACTAAGTCTCTGAAATCAGCAACTTTAAGTACCCTAGTTTCCATGCTTGTGCTAGTCACCACAAAGATCACAAAAATATATGGCATAAATCTCTGGAAATATGGCATGGCATATTCCAAAACACAAGTAGGACACAACTTCATAGGATGCACACATCAATCATGGCAAAAATGACAAAAGTGCATGTACTGAAACAGATCTGAAACTAACATCACGTAGCCCTCTTCTAGCAGCATTTTGGGCATCAATATGATCTCAAATGAAAATGATGCAATGAGAAGAAATGATGTACTCATCGAGATAAACAATTTGACATATTATACGCCCAAAACGGAGCTACATACAGAGAGTTATGACATGATGAATATGGCATGTTAATGCAAAAGAATATGGGACTTAGGCGAAATTTAGAGGGGAGAAAGTCAACCCGCGGGCACGGATGCCGAGGCGGCCGGATCCAGTGGGGAACAGAGCTCCGGCGACCGGAGCGGGTAGATCCGGGCATGGGGCCCACGGATCCGGCGTCGGAGGTGGTCGGCAGCGACCGGAGGCGAGGCGCGGCGCGCGGGAGAGCTTGGGCGGCGGCGCGCGGATCTCAGCGACAAGCGCGGCGCGGGGCGGCGGCCTGCGGCGGCGGCGGGGGCGGGCGGCCGCAGGAGCACGGCGGCGGCGGCGCTGGGGAGGAGGAGCGGCGCGGGCGGCGGGGCGCAGAGAGGCGGTGGGCGCCGCGGGCGAGTGGGCGGCCGCGTGGGCCTGGGCGGGCCGCGCCTGGGCCCGGCGGGCCGCGGCGGCGGGGAGGAGGCCGGAGGCCAGGTGGCGGCTCGGGAGTGGGCACGGGGGCGGCGGCGCTGACGTGGCGCCCCACGATTGGTGGGGGTGACGCGGTCGCGCGGGGTGGACGCGTCCGCCGGCGAGACGGACATGTCCGGCGGCGCGGAGGGGAAAATGGCTAGGGCTTGGACTGCGCGGATCTCGGGAGGGGAGCACATATTTATAGGTAGAGGGGGCTAGGAAGCTCCAAATGGAGTGCGGTTTTCGGCCACGCGATCATGATCGAACGACCGAGATGATGGAAGGGACTTAGATGGGTTTTTGGGCCACTTTGAAGGGGTGTTGGGCTGCACACAAAAGAGGCCTTTGCGGATACCCGGTTAACCGTTGGAGTATCAAACGACCTCCGATTGATCTGAAATTTGACAGGCAGTCTACCGGTGCTATACCAAGGCCGCTTGGCAAACCTCGGTCCATTCCGAGACAGTTTAATACACGCTCACGGAAAAAGGTAAAAGGGGACTCCGGGGGACATAGGAGCGCCGGATTGCAAAACGGACAACGGGGAAAATGCTCGGATGCATGAGACGAACACGTATGCAAATGAAATGCGCATGATGACATGATATGAAATGCAGATGATGACATGGCAAAGTGCAACACGCAAGCACATGACATGGCAACGACGGCGAATAACTGGCGGACACCTGGTGCATCGAACCCGGGGCGTTACAATGAGGAATCTGGCCTGACCCAGTACTGACAAAATTTGCTGTCCCATGTTGTCTTTCTTCGAAAGTTGTCAAATTTTGCATCACCACTGAGGTGTATAACTGACTTTCTTATTCTTGGCAAGACTCGTGAGATTTCCAGATTCTAACATCGACTTCACCATCGTACCACTGACTTGCAAGAGCGTGGCAGCAGGCGCACAATATAAATGAGAATTTAATTCCTGAGGCAGACTTCTTTTCTGACAGACGCTTGCTTCTGACCAAACTGTTGTGAACCTGATTATTGGGATTCACGGTCATATGTTGTCAATTCGCTGTGTCATATCTTGTACCCCTGCCGTACTGAGGAAAATTGGATGACTTATGAGGAAAACCATCGAGAGTATCTTACTGAGGAAGACCGGGTATCATGCTTCACAAGCTTACCCCCTTAAAGACTTTGACGGGGAAGACTCGATACCTTATGCCGGAAACTTTTGCAGTTGCTTACTGAAGAAGGCAGAGTACCTTACACGGGAAATCATTCATGTATCGTACTAAGGAAGATAGATGATTCTTGCCTTGGAAGCTTCTCTGGTTGCTTGCGAGGGAAAAGTGGGTTGCTTACACCAGAAGCTTCTCATTGTGATATGCGGACCGATTACCACATATACATACCATCTTAATATTTCTGATGCTGATTTCATGTATGAAACGGGGTTTTGCCAGACTATCCTTCCTTCTGAGTACTGAATACATGCCATATTTTTGCTTGCTTGCAGGCATATCGTGTTTCAAAATCATCCTCAATTAAGAATCGAAACTTGCATCTAAATCATACCTTTGACTGACAATATGTCGTCGATCTTGCACACAATTTATCTTCTTGCTGATTTGATCATTTCTGCTATGAAGGGTGCACACTGGCGGTGACTTGATTATCCGTATTGTAGTGATAAGTGCACATTAATGCAAACTTGATTATCATCATCACAATCAGATATTTCTCATTTCACCGCGGCTGTCTGAGAATTCCATTCTGTTCAGCTGAATTTTCAAATATATGCATTTCATGCTGACTCTTTGGGTCCAACGTTGTTTGACGAGCAACTTTAATGAGGGGAAAATATGTAACACCGAAGGCCCAAAGAAAGAAGCAAAAGAACGACTAAAACAAAAGCACACAAGCATACACATCTTTACCTAATAATAAAGCACGGATAGCTTCTTACCGCAGTAATTTCGTCTGCCGATTAGTAGTTTTCGTCCATCCGTCCGTCTGTCTCGTTCGTGCGTCTCACGTAGCCTCCGTGTGCTGATGGCCCAAAAGACCAAACAATCACCCTCCGTTTGCTGGTGGCCCAAAAGACCAAATAATTAAGCCGAGGTGCAAAAAATAAGAACGCTGGTGTGGAGCATCGATCTCCCAACCTACTGTTCTAGGTTGGATACCATACCAACGAGATAGAACATGCATGTGTGCTGAATTGTAGGTCAATTGCCTATTAAATAGTCCCATATCGACTCTTTACATCTAACCCATCTAGTTTATATACTTCTTTGACTTTCCCAGGTTGTCAAGAAGATGTCTCGAAAAAAGGAAATAGAGGGTAATTAAAATAAGGAGGCAAAGAGTGTATTAAACGGAGACAGATGGAGCAGGATAAGCGTGCCAATATGAGTCCCCGAGGAGTCGTCCAGCACGGCGAAACTCGCCGTCCCAACTACACGACATGGTCGTCTTGAACCTTGGTTCTCATCCATGCAAAGATGATCTCCGTCTCGACTGACCATGGCCAACGAGCTGCCCGACTGCGAGGCAAGGCGGATGTACGCAATGCTCCTCTCCCCAAGCCTGCGACGACCTTGCCTGCGAGGAGCCACGGATGATAACAGAAGTGATGCCGTTGGAGGGACATGTGTGACCAGATCAGAGAGGGTACGCATAATTTAAGGAGAACCTTGATTCACGTTTCCTTTTTCGGACACTCCACGTAAAATACATTCAGAAATCATGGTCAAGAGTCTAATCTCAGTAAAGTTTGTGAACAAGGAAGAAGATGACATGCCTAGCGTCACAGAAGGTATGGAGGAACAATTGCGTCCGGGTAAAATCTTTATCTTTACCTAATAATAAAGCAAATTGGGTTTCTGGTCGTCCGTCATGGCATTTTTCAGAAAAGTCCCTCTATTTTAGAGAATTCAACATGCAGTCCTATTTTAAGTTAAAACGAATCGCTTTTTCGTATTTTACACAACAGTCTTTGTAATTTCTTGAAATCAACCCGCCGTCCGAATTTAAGTAACACCCGAATCATTATTTTACATTTTCGAAAACCCCCTGATGTTTTAGGTAATTCATCCGTGAATCATATCTAAGTCAAACAAATGCTTTTTTAAATCATGCATATCTTTTAAACCGTAACTCCGATTTGAACATGTTATATATGAAATTTGATTAGAAAAATATGTAGAATATGAATATGAGATTATTTTTACCTTTTAAGTATTTTTAAATATTATTTTGAAATATATTTAAATCAAACAAATGATTTTCTAAATTATCCGTATCTTTTAAACGTAACTTTGATTTTAACATATTATATATGAAATTTTATTAGAAAAATGTGTGGAATCTAAATATGATGTTAATTTTACATATTAAATATTTCTAAAATATATTTTTGGAAGAAAACTTATAATTTATAGCGCAAGATCCATTTTTCTTTCGTACCGGCGGCGATCCGGATTGCAAATAAACATCCCACTATAACCATATAGGGAAAAGCAAACATCGATAACTACACATGCATACCTCTGAAAAATGTCGCAGGGGAAAACAACAGATTTCTCATAACGAGAGTGAGAGAAAGAGAGAGAGAGGGGGGAGGGGGGAGAGAGAGGGAGAGAGAGACACCTTAGAATACCATCGTCGGCGAGGTTGAGAAGGAGGATAAGCGGCAACACAAATATGATGCCTCACAAAAATAAAGGAGATGGACCTATTGTGGTCTTGAGTGATGGTTGTTGGGTTAAGAGCGTGTGTTATGTTTTCTCTCCCGTTGCAACGCACGGGCTCTTTTGCTAGTAATAATATAAATAATCAAGCACACCACATATTACTGCTACTCACAACAATAATATGCATGCACGCCTAGGCACACAAATCTCGCGGAAACTTTGGTACTACGGTCTGACATGCTGTGGCGGTGTGCACGAAAAGTGAATCTGCGTGTGGAAGGAGTTAGCGTAACCAAGACTACACCAAGTGTTGGCTGAACACCGGCTGGATCTGGATAGATACGGAGATGAGGAGGGACTTGGTGATCAAGTAGTGAGACACAAGGTCACGACCACATCATCATCAAGCGTACAAAAGGGAGTCGTACATGTCCAAAGAATGGACTGACAGGGCAATATAGGGGAGGAAAAGCAAGGCTTGTTGGCATTGCCGTTTTCTGATGACAAATAGCCGTAAAGGTTGCCGAAGGGACGAGATGGATGGCATAATTCGGGATAGAGACGAGTCTTCACTGAAATAATATGAGTGGGTGATGGAAAGATATTGACGCGATATTTGAGCATAACTCCTGCGAATGGTGTCTGAAACACTTGGCACTAGGCCATCACTCTACTAGGACAGAGATGACGCCAAACACCAAAGAGCAGGCATGCTAAGAAGACGGGTGCAGGTAGTGGATCGAAACCGATGCCACCTACACTCACAAGATTAACTGTTAGCGACTAAATAATAATCTATATGCATGCTATGCAACAAACAAATGCAGCAAACAATTGCAACAAACCAACTAGGCTCCATACTACTGCTTTATAACGTCTGCGCGAGCTAGGGCATCCTATAGCCAGACCTGCTTCGATACCAAGCCTGTGGCACCCCGGCTCAGAGAAACCGGAACACCCCGCATTCCGGCCCAGAGATCGAGATGAAGTCTTCTGGAATACGACACTGCTTAGTATAGAATAAATCAGCTCTTTATTACAATCTATTTGGGTACAAGGGTTACACCGGCACGGCGACACGATGCCTGCCACAGTTGCTCTATGCAAGCAGCAGAACAACTCGAAGCAGCAGAAAAACTTCTAGCAGCGGAACAACGACGACGGTGGTGAACTCCACTCCGCAGGGACTCTGGCTGGAATGCTTATCCCAGCTCGCAAACAAGGAATCCACGACAAACAAGCAATCAAATCCGGCATGACATGCAAACTGGCATGACACGCCAGGTCAGTACATTGAATGTACTTGCAAGCTCACAATAACCAAAAGCATTCAAGACAAACAACAGCATGGCAATTACAGGTTAAGTAGGAATTATCATGAGATCATCAGAAAAACATGGCATGAACAACATGAACATGATACGGCTAGAACAATATGAGCATGGCATGAACATATAAATTTGACGATACTAGCATGCAACATGATGACACTATATGCACCACTTATTATGCTTGGGTTACCTCGTAACCATCACATGCATCACTTACCAGCCTCGGACATCACACGATCATCTCAGGATCAAATCAAGCTTGGTATAAACAATACCGTAGTAATCATTACATGACCATAAGGAGCTTGATCTCTACCCATGATTCTCGCTCAACATCCCGAATATCCAACAATTTGGTATCCTTGATACCACAATAATCACTCAAGGATCACAAATGGAACCACACTTGGTTCAACAGGTTACCTCGTAACCAAACAATGATCATTCACGGAGCACATAACCAACGTGTCTCATCATCGAACCGGGCTTGTTGTTAAGCACATCATTATTATTTACTGTTGACCCATAATGTGACCAACTACGAACTTGGCCCTTATCCGCGGGCGCGGGTATCGATAGATTTAATACACTCTGCGGATGTAGCACAGTGTACCCACACCACAGAACTCATGGCCTCACACTCCCATTCGGGTGGACCAACGACGTTCCGACAAAACCAATCTATTGCCATGTCACTCTCCCGGCCACTCTGACCAACTCCCCTTTGGGCTAAAGTCATGGGTGACCGAGCCTACCAAAGGCAAAACAACCACCGCCATGGCAAATAAACAGTCCCAAACGGGGACAAGATACCATAACAACAACAGGTCCACAAGGCTTATGCCGTCCTACCTGACCAGGGTAGCGCCCGAGCATAACCTTCCCTCATTGGAGGCACCGACAAGAGGCATGACAATAGACTACTAGGGCCTTCCCCATACAAAACGCAAATGTGGTTGCACTGGTCAGCTCGATATGGTGGCACCATGACTCATCCAATAGTTATTCAAGTTCAATTAAGTACGGTTAAACTTGAATACAATAAGCTGAGTCATATGAAAATAACATGATGCAACTACAATACATGAGCATGATATAAGCATGGGGTGCGACAACCATATCAACAATGAATCATATCCAACTAAGCATGGCATAATTACGAGCATGAATATCACAAGTACAACACTACTCATAAACATAGCATAACTACTAGCATCAATGATAAATATTATGCAAGAACATATCAACAATGCTACCATGCAATCATAAGCATATCAAAGGAATAATAGCACGAATACATGATAACCAAGTGCAAGACAACATAGCACAAGAGTGAACATGAAACTCTAAGCATCACCGGAAGATTGATAACCATATTTTAAGTGAGCAAACATTGATTAAATATTCAAGTTAAAAACCTTGGCTACTGCATGACCATCATGCAAGTGGGTATTGTGGCTTGCCTGGTATGAAGAAAGCACCGGGGAGAAGTGCAGAAGGATCACAGAAAGACTTGCCGAAAACAGTCCTCTCCCAGGGGGGGCTGTTCACGTGCAAGGGCAAGATGGTCATTTTCAATATGTCAAACCATAGTGAAAATGATGTAAACAGAACGGGCTCGACGAGACAAAGAGGTGGGATTTGGATTCACCTGATTTGGAGCTACGAGTAAAAAGTTATAACCCGACGAAGTTCAGGGACCAATTTGTAAAAATAACTCTACAAACAGGCCCATGAGCTAAAAACAGAAAATGTATTCTCAGAAAATACGTCTTCAGAACGGAAAAAGCGCAATTCTGGCCGAAGTGAAAATAGAATACGCTTTCTGAAAGCGAACACGTACTGTGTGGGTTGACGCTTCCACTTATCCACGTCATCAGAGGCGGGGCCGAGGCTTATCTCGCAGCCAGGTGGGTCCCACTCCTTTCTCTCTCCCCTCCCGCTCCTCCTCCTCTTCCTCCTGGCGCGGGCGCAGGACAGAGGGAGGGGTGCTGGCGCCTCCGGCCAACTCCGGCCAAGGGGAGGCCACCGGCGAGCGCGGTGCGGCCCACCGCATCCATCCAGGGGGAAAACAAGCCCCGGGGAGGACTTGGGAGGTGGCAACGGGTGGTGGAAGGAGGAGGCAGAGGCGACGATGGTCTTCGGGGCACGGCCCTAGAGGGGCTCCGGCGAGGGGGAAAGGGCATGGGGAGAGTCGTCGGAGTGTGGGCAAGGCGATGGTGGTGGCTAGAGGGGAGGCGAGTGACGGCCATGGCGGCTGAAAAAGGCAAAGAGGGCATCCCGAGCTCGGGCTAGTGGCTGGGCGGGACTACAGGAGTGAGGGGAGGCGAGTGGTGTGCTCGGGAGGCCACAGGGAGGGCTATTAATAGCCAGAGCGAGAGGCACGGGCTCGGGTGCCGCCGGGCATGTCCGACCGAGGCCCTGGCGACGGCAGCGATCACGGGGAGGCACGGGGAAGGCGACGAGGGGAGAACGGACGAGCTACAGAGGAGCACGGGGCAGCAAGAGCCAAGGGGGAGCAAAGGAAGAGGCCGAGCGCCATTAAAATGCTGTCGGCCATAGTGATCCCGTGGGCGAATGGTGACGAGTGCCACTGAGTGGGCTTTGGGAGGGGGAGATGGCTCCAAGGGGACGGCGACGACGCGGTGAAACTGTTGGACACACTCACGAGCATGAAGATGACGAGAGGGGGAGGGGCCGGAGCTAGAAGACGCCCTGGACACGGCCAACGCCAGCATAGCACGCGCATTGCATGCCAAAGCTCGTGATCACCGCGTGCACTGGTGCACACGGTTCCACACAGTCGGCCAAACAATGTCTGGGTGTTTGTCTTTCCTGGGGAGGTTTCAACTGCGGTGGTAACTTGGCTAAAGATGCAGTGGTTAAACGGTAAGCGAGCTGTGAAGTTTGTTGTTGCAAACTTGATCAAGTTAGTGTGATCAGCTGAGAAGATCTAGGGGCCAAATGTGATGTCCTAGAGGTTTAGGGTAGGAAGGACTACAGTCCTGGGGAGTTTGAAGAGAAATTAATCTAGGTTTAATACACTTGCTTTGCAACTGACCAAAATAGTCCAAAAAATTGAGCAGGATGATGCACTCACATGGAGTATCAACTTGAGCTCAAATTGTGCAAGGCAGAGTCATTTGGTCCTATGAAGGTGCTCAAAAAGTTTCATGCCATTTGGATGTGCCAAAGTAGCACTTGCTTCATATAGCTTTGCTCTAGACAGAAACATGGAAAAAATTCATAGGGCAAATTGTTTGATGAATTGAGCCAAACCTTGGTGGAGAGTGTTTATATGGATATTAGAATGCCCTGGAAAATTTTCAACTTAAATGAAGCAAGATAAAATATACTTGCTTCACTAACTGAAAAGTTGGACAGAAACAAAGAACTGATGCTCAGCTCACAAGGATGCATTGCATGAGCTCAAATCTTGAGGAGGGTGAAGATTTGGTGATATGAAGGGCCATGCAAAATTTCAACTCAATAGGATTAACCTAGCCAGTACTTCCTTCACAACCAATTCCCTCAGACAGGAACTTTGAAAAATTGTTCAGGAATATTCACTAGGCAAATTAAGTTGAATTTTTGCATGAGACAATTATTTGGACATGGAAAGGTGTCCAAAAAGTTTTGGGTCAATTGGGAAAAGATAAACGGCACTTGCTTCACAATCTGCCATTCGGGACAGAATAGGAAAATAATTAATTGAGCATGATGAGGAACATGGAAAATGAAATATTTTGCCATATTTCAGAATGATATGACCCAAAAAATTTATGAGAATTATTTGGGAATTTTCGGAGTGATGGAAATATAGGTTGCTTCACAACCTAGGGCAAAAAGGAGTATTCCCTTAATAGAAAAAGGAATATTCCCAAGGAAAAGATTATTGGGGTTTGGTCCAAGATGGAGATGGCAAGGTCTAGGAAGAGTTTTGAGGATGACAAGCCACTCTGGAAAGGAAGAAGAGGTGATCTTCTTCAGTTTCTAGACCACATAGCCACGGAAAAAGAAAACTTAGGCAAAAACCTCAGAAAAACAAAAGAAAAAGAAAGGGCCAAAAATCAAGCTGTGACACTTAGGGTTGTACATAGTCGGTTTACAGAAGAAGGAAACTATACATCCGGACGCCAATCTTGCCATCCACGCAAAGGAGAGTCCCATACGGACACGGGGGAAGGCCTTCTAATTTTTATGTTCACGGTCCATCAGTCCGGCCCACAACACACGGGCCAGGTACCTGAGGACCCCTTGATCCAGGACTCCCTCAGGGGGAGTCCTACTAGGACTCCACTCCTAGTAGGATTCGGCCTCCTTTCCTTCCAACGGAGAGGGGGAAAGGGGAAAGTGGGGAGAAGGAGAAGGAAAGGGGGCCGCGCCCCCACCCCTTGTCCAATTCGGATTGGGCAAGGGGAAGGCGCGCGCCACCTCCGTGGCCTGCCTCCTCTTCTCCACTATGGCCCATGAGGCCCATTAACTTTCCTGGGGAGGGGGGTTCCGATAGCCTCCCGGTACTCTGATAAATCCCCGAACCTCTTCGGAACCATTCCGGTGTCTGTATACAACCTTCCACTATATGAATCTTTACCTCTCGACCATTTCGACACTCATCGTCATGTCCATGATCTCATCCGGGACTCTGAACAAACTTCGGTCACTAAGGGAGTCCTAGATTAGGGGGTGTTCGGATAGCCGGACAATACCTTCAGCCGGACTCCAGGACTATGAAGATACTAGATTGAAGACTTCGTCCCGTGTCCGGATGGGACTTTCCTTGGCGTGGAAGGCAAGCTTGGCGATGTGGATATTCGAGATCTCCTACCATTGTAACCGACTTTGTGTAATCCTAACCCTATCCGGTGTCTATATAAACCGGAGGGTTCTAGTCCGTAGGACAACTTCATCATACAACAATCATACCATAGGCTAGCTTCTAGGGTTTAGCCTCCTTGATCTCGTGGTAGATCCACTCTTGTACTACCCATATCATCAATATTAATCAAGCAGGAGTAGGGTTTTACCTCCATCGAGAGGGCCCAAACCTGGGTAAACTTCGTGTCCCTTGTCTCCTGTTACCATCCGCCTAGACGCACAGTTCGGGACCCCCTACCCGAGATCTGCCGGTTTTGACACCGACATTGGTGCTTTCATTGAGAGTTCCTCTGTGTCGTCGCTTTTAGGCCCGATGGCTCCTTTGATCATCAATGACGATGCGGTCCAGGGTGAGACTTTTCTCCCCGGACAGATCTTCGTCTTCGGCGGCTTCGCACTGCGGGCCAATTCGCTTGGCCACCTGGAGCAGATCGAAAGCTACACCCCTGGCCATCAGGTCAGGTTTGGAAGCTTAAACTACACGGCGGATATCCGCAGGGATTTGATCTTCGATGGATTCGAGCCACAACCAGGTGCGCCGCACTGTCTCAAGGGGCATGATCTAGCTCTGCCGCCGAACAGTGCCTTGGAGGCCGCACACGCACCGGTTCCGACCCTTAATTCGGAGCCTATTGCGCCAATCGAGGATAAGCGGTTGGACGTCACCTCTGGGGCTGCGATCTCAAAGGCGATCGAGCCGAACGCCAGCCCCGCACTCGGCATTACCAGTGACTCCGAGGATCCGGATTCCTCTCCGAACTCCGAACCACCCGCACCCCTGCCAATCGAATCTGATTGGGCGCCGATAATGGATTTCACCACCGCGGACATATTTCAGCACGCGCCCTTCGGCGACATCCTGAATTCTCTAAAGTCTCTCTCTTTATTAGGAGAGCCCTGGCCAGATTACGGTCAGCGAGGATGGGATACGTACGATGAAGAAATTCAAAGCCCACCCACCACCCACTTAGTAGCCACTGTCGACAATTTAAACGACGTGCCCAACTTCGACTCCGAAGACATCGAAGGTATGGACGACGATGCAGGAGATACAGATGAGCCAACGCCCATAGGGCATTGGACAGCCACCCCATCTCACGATGTGTACATGGTGGACACCCCTAAAGGAAACAATATCGAGGAAAAAGGGGATGGAACGGGGGACCGATCCCTCGAAAAGCAATCAAAGCGTCGGTGTAAACACCGACCCAAGCCCCGCCTCGATAAAGACCCAGCCATAGAGCAGGATGAGCCGGTAGACGACAAGCTGGCCTTAGAGCAACCGTCTGAACAGGGCAACATGGATAGAGAAACCGAACATCCCTCCCCCGGCGAAAACGGCACTCCGGACGACCTTACGCCGGACAAACCCACGAAGCAGAAGAATCTCCACAAGAGGCTCGTTGGAACAGCACGCAGCCTGAAGAAGCAGAAGCGGAAGCTAAAAACGGCGGAAGATGCACTCAGGATCAGATGGAGCAAAGTAATCAATACCGCAGATAAATACGGCGACAGTCGCCGCACTAAAAGCTATCCGAAGAGAAAGCTACTGCCCGAATTCGACGAAGAGGCCACACAGCCATCGCATTCAAAAAACAAGAAAGCCACACGGTCGGATAGACGACCCCATAGCCAGCATAAAACGACAAATGGCGCCGCACTTAAGCCGGCACGCGACCCACTTACGGATTCGCATCAAAAAGATGGCCCAGCCAGGTCCATTCATGTGCCAAGAAAGCAAGCTCTTGTAAGCAATGCAATAAAACCATCATCAGAATCCGGCACACCCAAATAAAGGGGCGCCGCACATCCCCTATGCTTCACCGATGAGGTCCTGAATTATGAATTTCCAGCGGGATTCAAACCCGTAAACATAGAGGCATATGATGGAACAACAGACCCTGGAGTCTGGATAGAGGATTATATCCTCCACATACACATGGCTAGAGGAGATGATCTCCACGCCATCAAATATTTACCACTAAAGCTCAAAGGACCAGCCCGGCATTGGCTCAGAAGCTTCCCTGAAAACACAATTGGAAGCTGGGAAGAGCTCGAGGACGCTTTCCGAGCAAATTTTCAAGGGACTTATGTCCGTCCTCCGGATGCTGACGACCTCAGTCACATAACACAACAGCCCGGAGAATCAGCTCGGCAATTCTGGAATAGATTCCTCACTAAAAAGAATCAGATAGTCGACTGTCCGGACGCCGAAGCCTTAGCAGCTTTCAGGCATAACGTCCGAGACGAATGGCTCACCAGACACCTCGGCCAAGAGAAGCCAAGAACAATGGCCGCACTAACAAGCCTCATGACCTGCTTTTGTGCAGGAAAGGACAGCTGGTTGGCAAGATGCAGCCCCAGCGACCCAAGTACATCCGAAACTAGGGATGGAAATAGAAAACCACGACGCAACAAGGACCGCCGCCGGGCTAAGGAAAAAAGTCCAAAGAGCACGACAATCAACGCCGGATTCAAAAGCTCACGACAGAATCAGACAAAGCCGCCCCTCCAGGATAACAGGGATGATCCATCCAACTTAAACAAAATCCTGGACATGACATGTCAAATACACAGTACTCCCGGGAGGCCTGCTAACCATACCCACAGAGATTGTTGGGTTTTCAAACAATCCGGTAGACTCAACGCCGAACACAAGGGGCTCGAAACACCAAGTGAGGACGAAGACGAACCCCAAAAGTAGAGCACCAGGAAACAAAAGAACTTCCCACAAGAAGTAAAGAAAGTAAACTTACTTCACATAACAAAACATGCGACACCCATAAAGGTACGCACCACACGACCTATCCCAAAGGGGTCCCGCCCCTAGTTGTCAAAACCAATCATCTTCGATCAACGGGACTATTCTAGAAGTATCAGGAACGCAGGTTGGTCTGCCTTGGTACTCGATCCAATAATCGGCGGACTCAAGTTTTCAAATGTCCTTATGGACAACAGCAGTGTTCTAAACCTGATATATCAGGACACAATCCGTCGCATGGGGATAGACCCAAGAAGAATCCGTCACAACAAAACCTCCTTTCAAGGGGTAACGCTAGGTCCGGACACCCGATGCATGGGTTTCCTCCGGCTTGAAGTTACATTCGACTACCCCGATAACTTCCGTCGCGAAAAGCTAATTTTCCACATCGTCCCATTCTCAAGTCGCTATCAAGCACTACTAGGACGCGAAGCTTTCGCCCGCTTTAACGCAATACCGCATTATGCATCTCTAACGCTTAAAATGCCCGGTCCACGAGGCATCATCTCTTTAAAGGGGAAGCATTGAGGTGCGCCTCCCCCAAGCGGAGGACTGTGCGGCCGCTTTGACAGCCCCACAGTAAAATGGCTTCACCGGCCAAAAACTTCAGAATAGGTCCTTAAAAGACCATGAGCGCGGATAGACGAGTTCGGTACAAAATTATCATTGATGCAGGCTTAGTGGCCATATACCTCCGCACTAGGGGCTCCGTACATATACAATAAGAGACAATAAAGCTCAATTATATATATTTTACTTTATACTTTGTTTATTTTAAAATCTTGTTCAGCACGACCCATTTTCAACTCAGTTCCTCTCTTTTACAGATGAACGTCGTGCGGCGCCCGTCCAGGATACGGCACAACGGAGACACAGGCACAGACGTGCAGCAGGGACCCGTCCTAAGGATTCTTTTAGATTAAGACCCTGCGTAAACCTTTTTTACTGTCTCTTGTTGCTACATATCCCCTGGTTTTCTCTGCCATAACTAAGGAGGAGGCTGGCGTCTTGGCATGTGGCCACGTCAGAATTTTTGCGCGTACCTAGACACTAGGGGCTTTTTAATAAAGAGTGATGTTTTGCCCGCACTTATAAAGACCGAACACCTTAGGGAGTGTTCGGCGTTGCGAGTTTTGGCATTATATGCATCAGCTCCGAATCATGTCTTTGGTCAAATGTTGGGTTGCCCGGCTCCTGAGTTCGGCTATCTTACGTTCCGCTCTATCGGCTAAGGTAGCACCAGGAGAACTACTGCGACTGTGCCCCGGTTAGGCCGGGCGAGCACCTAAGTAGAGAAAGCCGAAAACTGACTATCATGATGTAGCGTGAGACTGGTCAGCCACTCGATGACCTACCAGAATCTATAGGATTCCTCCGCTTTAACGAAGGGTCGTTTCCCGGCCAGGCACATACGCGCCCCGAACTCGGGCGAGCGCAGTCGCCACCAAGGGGCTACCTAAATAGTTCCCCTGTCAAGCTCCTATGGCTAAGTGAAAGTGTTAAAGCATTATAGTCCGGTTGCCTGGCCCGTTGCGCTATCACCTCCTTTGTAGGACCAAGACGTTGGATTAAGTGTGAAAATGCGTCTTCTGCGAGCACCCCCGCACTATGTGCGTGGGGGCTGAAGCCAACGACTGCCATCTTTCAGATTTTGTATATATATCTTAAAATGGCCGCACAGGAGGTGTTCCCAATACTTGAAGGCACAAGTATAAAAGGCCACTACAATTTATCAAAATATTGCTTTATAATTACATATGCTATCATAACATAGCATCCTTCGAGCACTGCGTCTCTATTACACGAGCGCCCTCAAGGACTTCCTGAAAATAGTGCTCGGAGGGTACTCGGCTTTTGTCCGAATCTTGGGACGCAACAACGGTGGTCTCCATCTCTGCCCAGTATGTCTTGACACGGGCAAGAGCCATCCGTGCGCCCTCTATGCATGATGACCTCTTCATCGCATTGATACACGGCACCGCGTCAAGGAATTGCTGCACCAAGCTGAAATAACTCTTCGGCTCCGATCTCCCCGGCCACAGATGACCCATGACGTATTTCATGGCGAGTGCGGACAACCTATTCAGTTCGTCCCATTGAGCCAGGCGATCGTCCACTACCAGTGGACGTTCTGGATTGTGGAACTGCGACCAGAAAAGCTTTTCCACTTCGCGATCTTTTAGATCTCGAAAGTGTTCGGTTGCATCAGCAGCACTTGCTACCAAATCCAGATAGGTGTCCTCCACACTCCACATCCGGTCTAACCGAGCAAACTTCGGATTGCAAAACTTCCTCCGCATTATAAAGGGCTTTCCAGCCGCAATCTGTTCGGCCTGACGCAGCTCCTCCTTCGCAGCTCTCATCGCAGAGCGAGCGTCCTTGGCATCAGCAACGGCCTTCCCCAAGTCCGTCTGCCTTGCCTGGTCTTCTTCTTCAAGAAGCTTGCAACGGTCAGCAGCGCGCTCTAACTTCACGGTCATCTTGTCCATCTCCTCCTTGCTTCGGCAGTGAGCAGCCTATTCGGCTCTCAGCTCTTCAAGAGCTTTCTGGGCAGCCGCATCGCTCTTTTGGGCTTGTTCTTTAGCTCGGGCAAGTTCTGCCCTAAGATTCTCCATGGCGGCCGCACCATCTGCGTCAAGCTCATACACTGTAAGATAATGGCATAAAGCTCCTCTTACCTGATGATGCCCGAGGAATTACATACCTTGAGCCTCATCAAGCCGCTTGTTGACAAGCGCGATGTCGGCATCTGCCATGTCCAGTTGCCGCTTTAGTTCGGCAAAATCATCAGTTCGGCTCGATTCCGGACACCTCGCCACCTACATTCAAAGGCGACACCTTAGACCTGGGATTATGATCCTCTGCGTGCCGTCATTTCTTGACAACGCGCAGAGTCTCAGGGGCTACTATCCACACAGGGCGCAACTTACTTATGCGCAACTGGCAAAAGTGTACATTATCTAACGTACCTCAAAACCCGTTAGTAAACGTTTGACGGCTTCATGCAATCCGCTTTCTGCGGATGAAATCCTTTCAATCACCGTGCCCATCAATGCACGGTGCTCCTCTGAGATAGAAGCTCGCCCCAGTAGAATCTTTAGCTCCTCCGGCCGAGCACCAGACGGTGCCGGACTTGTCCTCTGGCCTCTTTCGAACGCCGGACGCGGAGAATCTTGGGGGGCCATATGGCTATCTTCCGCCCCTGCCAGATTCGGAGGAACCCTCCATGACGACACCTCAGCGTCGCCCGCCTCACTAGGCGGTATGGCAGGGGGAGGCGTCTCGCTCTCCATCATCTCCGGAAGAAGATCCCCCGAAGACGAGCTCTGCTGAGAAGGACTGAGGTCCGAGCTACAAGGTAAAATTTCGGTTAATCTTCTCAGATATAAATCAAGGATTTCTCTCATCCCTCAAAAGGGAAACCTTTCTCTACTTACCACTCGCTGGAGGGCTGATCCCTTTGAGGGCGTAGTTCGGCCGAGGAACTCCCCGGCGTCGAACCCTCTGACGAGGATTTTTCCTCCTGCTTCGAGGCCATAGTCTCCGGGTCGTCAGAGGCGGCCCTCTTCTTCCCCTTAGGAGAGGAATTGTCGGTTCCTCCCTCCGAAGCAGCCTCCTTCGAGGAGGCCATAGTTCCCTTGTTCTTCCCCTTACTTCCCTCCAAAGGCATTATCTTCAACATCCTGACAAGCACAAGATCCGGCCTGGTTTCGGGAAGGGGAGTCGGACACCTGATCAGCCTTGCCTTCGCTATCCACTCCTGTTTAAAAGGACAGCTCTTTTAGGGGCAAGTTTATGACAATTATACGGATAGCGTGTCCGGGCACAAGGTTACTTACTTGAGTATCCGGGCGATTGCAGCTTAGGCCTGCGTCCTCGGTCAAATCCGGACACACCGCTTGTGATCCGAAGAACAGTTTATACATCTTCGCGGGCGTTGCGCCCATGAAATTCTGGAGAGCCCGCGGTCCCTCTGGATTAAACTCCCACAGGCGAAGGGAACGACGTTTGCCGGGCAATATCCGGTGAATCAACATGACCTACGTCACCTTGACCAGGCTGAGGTCTCCATCTAAGAGATCCCTAATGCGGCCCTGCAACAAGGGCACGTCTTTGGGTAACCCCCAATCTAACCCTCTGCTGACCCATGACGTTAGCCGTGGCGGGGGACCCGAGCGAAAGGCAAGAGGCGCCACCCACTTGGTGCCCCTGGGAGCGGTGATATAGAACCACTCTCGTTGCCACAAACCGAGCTCCTCTTGAAAAGAGCCCTCGGGCCATGGAGCATCAGCATTCTTGCTTATAATAGCACCTCCGCACTCTGCGTGCCGTCCCTCGATCATCTTCGGCTCCACTTTAAAAGTCTTGAGCCATAATCCGAAGTGAGGGGTAACATGGAGGAACGCTTCACACATGACGATGAATGAGGAAATATGGAGGATGGACTCCGGAGCTAAGTCGTGGAATTCCAGCCCGTAATAAAACAGCAGCCCCCTCACAAAGGGATCCATTGGGAAGCCTAACCCTCGAAGGAAGTGAGACATGAACACCACGCTCTCACCGGGCTGGGGACTGGGAATGGCCTGCCCTTGAACAGGCAACCGATGCAAAATTTCGCCGGTCAGAAACTTAGCCTCTCTCAACTTTAGGACGTCCTCTTCCATGACGGAGGAGGGCATCCATAGGCCTTGAAGGTCAGAACCGGACATGGTCGAAGGTCCGAAGCGCCTGGAATCTGGAGCCTAGGGTGTTGGAACTCGAGGCGACGGGGGAACTCGTTTGAGGTTGGAAAAAGAAGTAAGGCCTTGGTCTCTTTATAAGAGGTTTAATAGCAAGAGCCCCCCCGTAACCATTTGGGACTCGCCTTTAATCGAGGAAACGTGCTAACGGGCACGATTGGGTTACCCACGTACGTATTGACGAGAATCCCATAAAAAGGGGCACACGATCTCTGCTTTGACAAGACGTGCCAAGGAAACCGCCTCGCAAAACGTGCTGAGGTGGAAAAGTAAAAACGATTCGAGTAAAGGACTTGGCCGTAGTGTGGTGTCACACTGCGGAATACGTCAGCAGATTAGATTTGTGTTAATATTATTCTCTCTATGGCAATATGTGGAAACTTATTTTGCAGAGCCGGACACTACTCTTGGTGTTTACAAATCTTTTATGAAGAACTTGGAGGAGGAATCCGCCTTGCAATGCCAAAGACAATTTGTGCGCCGGACTCGTCGTCATTGAAGCCTGGTTCAGGGGCTACTGAGGGAGTCCTGGATTAGGGGGTGTTCGGATAGCGGACAATACCTTCAGCCGGACTCCAGGACTATGAAGATACAAGATTGAAGACTTTGTCCCGTGTCCGGATGGGACTTTCCCTGGCGTGGAAGGAAAGCTTGGTGATGCGGATATTCGAGATCTCCTACCATTGTAACCGACTTTGTGTAACCCTAACCCTATCCGGTGTCTATATAAACCGGAGGGTTCTAGTCCGTAGGACAACTTCATCATACAACAATCATACCATAGGCTAGCTTCTAGGGTTTAGCCTCCTTGATCTCGTGGTAGATCCACTCTTGTACTACCCATATCATCAATATTAATCAAGCAGGAGTAGGGTTTTACCTCCATCGAGAGGGCCCGAACCTGGGTAAACTTCGTGTCCCTTGTCTCCGGTTACCATCCGCCTAGACGCACAGTTTGGGACCCCCTACCCGAGATCCGCCGGTTTTGACACCGACAGTCACCAAAACACATAACTCATAATACAAATCGTCATCGAACATTAAGCGTGCGGACCCTACGGGTTCAAGAACTATGTAGACATGACCAAGACACATCTCCGGTCAATAACCAATAGCGGAACCTGGATGCTCATATTGGTTCCTACATATTCTACGAAGATCTTTATCGGTCAAACCGCACAACAACATACGCCATTCCCTTTGTCATCGGTACGTTACTTACCCGAGATCCGATCATAGGTATCATCATACCTAGTTCAATCTCATTACTGACAAGTCTCTTTACTCGTTCCGTAATGCATCATCCCGCAACAAACTCATTAGTCACATTGCTTGCAAGGCTTATAGTGGTGTGCATTACCGAGAGGGCCTAAAGATACTTCTCCGGTACACAGAGTGACAAATCCTAATCTTTATCTATGCCAACTCAACAAACACCTTTGGCGACACCTGTAGAGCATCTTTATAATCACCCAGTTACGTTGTGACATTTGATAGCACACAAAGTGTTCCTCTGGTATTCGGGAGTTGCATAATCTCATAGTCAGATGAATATGTATAAGTCATGAAGAAAGCAATAGCAATAAAACTAAACGATCATAATGCTAAGCTAACGGATGGGTCTTGTCCATCACATTATTCTCTAATGACATGATCTCGTTCATCAAATGACAACACATGCCTATGGTTAGGAAACTTAACCATCTTTGATTAACGAGCTAGTCAAGTAGAGGCATACTAGGCACACTCTATTTTGTCTATGTATTCACACATGTACTAAGTTTCCGGTTAATACAATTCTAGCATGAATAATAAACATTTATCAAGATATAAGGAAATATAAATAACAACTTTATTATTGCCTCTAGGGCATATTTCCTTTAGTCTCCCACTTGCACTAGAGTCAATAATCTAGATTACATAGTAATGATCCTAACACCCATGGAGTATTGGTGCTGATCATGTTTTGCTTGTGGAAGAGGCTTAGTCAACGGGTCTGCAACATTCAGATCCATATGTAACTTGCAAATCTCTATGTATCCCTCCTTGACTTGATTGCGGATGGAATTGAAGCGTCTCTTGATGTGTTTGGTTCTCTTGTGAAATCTGGATTCCTTTGCCAAGGCAATTGCTCCATTATTGTCACAAAAGATTTTCATTGGACCCGATGCACTAGGTATTACACCTAGATCGGATATGAACTCCTTCATCCAGATTCCTTCATTTGTTTCTTCCGAAGCAGCTATGTACTCCGCTTCACACGTAGATCCTGCCACGATGCTCTGCTTGAACTGTACCAACTTACAACCCCACCATTCAATATAAATACGTATCCGGTTTGTGACTTAGAGTCATCCGGATCAGTGTCAAAGCTTGCATCTACGTAACCATTTACGACAAGCTCTTTGTCACCTCCATAAACGAGAAACATATCCTTAGTCCTTTTTCAGGTATTTCTGGATGTTCTTGACCGTTGTCCAGTGATCCACTCCTGGATTACTTTGGTACCTCCCTGCTAAACTTATAGCAAGGCACACATCAGGTCTGGTACACAGCATTGCATACATGATAGAACCTATGGCTGAGGCATAGGGAATGACCTTCATTTTCTCTCTATCTTCTGCAGTGGTCGAGCATTGAGTCTAACTCAACTTCACACCTTGTAACACAGGCAAGAACCCTTTCTTTGACTGATCCATTTTGAACTTCTTTGAAACTTTATCAACGTATGTGCTTTGTGAAAGTCCAATTAAGCATGTTGATCTATCTCTATAGATTTTGATGCCCAATATATAAGCAGCTTCACTGAGGTCTTTCATTGAAAAATTTCTTATTCAAGTATCCTTTTATGCTATCCAGAAATTTTGCTTTATTGTCAATCAACAATATGTCATCCACATATAATATTAGAAATTCTACAGAGCTCCCACTCACTTTCTTGTAAATACAGGCTTCCCCAAAAGTCTTTATAAAAGCATATGCTTTGATCACACTCTCAAAGCATATATGCCAACTCCGAGAGGCTTGCACCAGTCCATAAATGGATCGTTGGAGCTTGCACACTTTGTTAGCACCTTTAGGATCGACAAAACCTTATGGTTGCATCATATACGACTCTTCTTTAAGATATCCATTAAAGAATGCAGTTTTGACATCCATTTGCCAAATTTCATAATCATAAAATGCGGCAACTGCTAACATGATTCAGACAGACTTGAGCATCGCTACGGGTGAGAAGGTCCCATCATAGTCAACTCCTTGAACTTGTCGAAAACATTTTGCAACAAGTCGAGCTTTGTACATAGTAACATTACCGTTAGCGTCAGTCTTATTCTTGAAGATCCATTTATTCTCTATGGCTTGCCGATCATCGAGCAAGTCAACCAAAGTCCACAATTTGTTCTCATACACGGATCCCATCTCAGATTTCATGGCCGCAGGCCATTTCGTGGAATCTGGGCTCATCATTGCTTCCTCATAGTTCGTAGGTTTGCCATGGTCAAGTAACATGACCTCCAGAATAGGATTACCGTACCACTCTGGTGCAGACCGTACTCTCGTTGACCTACGAGGTTCGGTAGTAACTTGATCTGAAGATTCATGATGATCATCATTAGCTTCCTCACTAATTGGTGTAGGAATCGCTGGAACTGATTTCTGTGATAAACTACTTTCCAATTCGGGACAAGGTACAATTACCTCATCAAGTTCTACTTTCCTTCCACTCACTTCTTTCGAGAGGAACTCCTTCTCTAGAAAGGATCCATTCTTAGCAATGAATATCTTGCCTCCGGATCTGTGATAGAAGGTGTACCCAAGAGTTTCCTTCAGGTATCCTATGAAGACACATTTCTCCGATTTGGGTTCGAGCTTATCAGGTTGAAGCTTTTTCACATAAGCATCACAGCCCCAAACTTGAAGAGACGATAGATTAGGTTTCTTGCCAAACCACATTTCACATGGTGTCGTCTCAACAGATTTAGACGGTGCCCTATTTAACGTGAATGCAACCGTCTCTAAAGCATAACCCCAAAATGATAGTGGTAAATCAGTAAGAGACATCATAGATTGCACCATATCTAATAAAGTACGGTTACGACGTTCGGACACACCATTACGCTGTGGTGTTCCAGGTGGCCTGAGTTGTGAAACTATTCGACATTGTTTCAAATGAAGACCAAACTCATAACTCAAATATTCACCCCCACGATCAGATCGTAGAAAATTTATTTTCTTGTTACGACGATTTTCCACTTTCACTCTGAAATTCTTTGAACTTTTCAAATGTTTCATACTTATGTTTCATTAAGTAGATATACCATATCTGCTCAAATCATCTGTGAAGGTCAGAAAATAACGATACCTGCCGCGAGCCTCAACACTCATCGGACCGCATACATCAGTATGTATTATTTCCAAAAAGTTAGTTCTCGCTCCATTGTTCCGGAGAACGGGGTCTTAGTCATCTTGCCCATGAGGCATGGTTCACAAGCATCAAGTGATTCCAAAAGCCCATCAGCATGGAGTTTCTTCATACGCTTTACACCAATATGACCTAAACGGCAGTGCCACAAATAAGTTGCGCTATCATTATTAACTTTGCATCTTTTGGCTTCAATATTATGAATATGTGTATCACTACAATCGAGATTCAAAAAAAAATAGACCACTCATCAAGGGTGCATGACCATAAAAGATTTTACTCATATAAATAGAACAACCATTATTCTCTGATTTAAATGAATAACCGTCTCGCATCAAACAAGATCCAGATATAATGTTCATGCTCAACGCTAGTACCAAATAACAATTATTCAGGATTAAAACTAATCCCGTAGGTAGATGTAGAGGCAGCATGCCGACGGCAATCACATCGACTTTGGAACCATTTCCCACGAGCATCGTCACCTCGTCCTTAGCCAATCTTTGTTTAATCCATAGCCCCTATTTCGAGTTGCAAATATGAGCAATAGAACCAATATCAAATACCCAAGCGCTACTACGGGCATTAGTAAGGTACACATCAATAACATGTATATCAAATATACCTTTCACTTTGCCATCCTTCTTATCCGCCAAATACTTGGGGCAGTTCCGCTTCCAGTGACCAGTCCCTTTGCAGTAGAAGCACTCAGTTTCAGGCTTAGGTCCAGACTTGGGCATCTTCCCTTGAGCAGCAACTTGTTTGCTATTCTTCTTGAAGTTCCCCTTCTTCCCTTTGCCCTTTTTCTTGAAACTAGTGGTCTTGTTAACCATCAACACTTGATGCTCCTTCTTGATTTCTACCTCCGCAGCCTTTAGTATCGGGAAGAGCTCGGGAATAGTCTTCTCCATCCCTTGCATATTATAGTTCATCAGGAAGCCTTTTTGGCTTGGTGGCAGTGATTGAAGAACTTTGTCAATGACGCTATCATCAGCAATATTAGCTCCCAGCTGAGTCAAATGGTTATGACACCCGGACATTTTGAGTATATGTTCATTGACAGAACTATTCTCCTCCATCTTGCAGCTATAGAACTGGTTGGAGACTTCATATCTCTCAACTCAGGCATTTGCTTGAAATATTAACTGCAACTCCTGGAACATCTCATATGCTCCATGACGTTTAAAACGTCTTTGAAGTCTAGATTCTAAGCCGTAAAGCATGGCACACTGAACTATCGAGTAGTCATCAGCTTTGCTCTACCAGACATTCATAACGTCCGGAGTTGCTCCTGCAGCGGGTCTTGCACCTAGCGGTGCCTCCAGGACATAATTCTTTTGTGCAGCAATGAGGATAATCCTCAAGTTATGGACCCAGTGCATGTAGTTGCTACCATCATCTTTCAACTTAGCTTTCTCTAGGAACGCATTAAAATTCAAGGGAACGGTAGCACGGGCCATTAATCTACAACAACATAGATATGCAAAAACTGTCAGGTACTAAGTTCATGATAAATTAAAGTTCAATTAATCATATTACTTAAAAACTCCCACTTAGATAGACATCCCTCTAGTAATCGAAATGATCATGTGATCCATATCAACTAAACCATGTCCAATCATCACGTGAGATGGAGTAGTTTTCAATGGTGAACATCACTATGTTGATCATATCTACTATATGATTCACGTTCGACATTCGGTCTCAGTGTTCCGAGGCCATATCTGCATATGCTAGGCTCGTCAAGTTTAACCCGAGTATTCTGCATGTGCAAAACTGGCTTGCACCCATTGTATGTGAATGTAGAGCTTATCACACCCGATCATCACATGGTGCCTCGGCACGACGAACTGTAGCAATGGTGCATACTCAGGGAGGACACTTGTAGCTTGAAATTTAGTGAGGGATCATCTAATAATGCTACTGCCATACTAAGCAAAATAAGATGCATAAAGGATAAACATCACACGCAATCAAAATATGTGACATGATATGGCCATCATCATCTTGTGTCTTTGATCTCCATCTCCAAAGCACCATCATGATCTCCATCGTCACCGGCTTGACACCTTGACCTCCATTGTAGCGTCGTTGTCGTCTCGCCAACTATTGCTTCTACGACTATCGCTACTGCTTAGTGATAAAGGAAAGCAATTACATGGCGATTGCATTTCATACAATAAAGCGACAACCATAAGGCTCCTACCAGTTGCCGATAACTTCTACAAAACATGATCATCTCATACAACAATTTATGTCTCATCATGTCTTGACCATATCACATCACAACATGCCCTGCAAAAACAAGTTAGACGTCCTCTACTTTGTTGTTGCAAGTTTTACGTGGCTGCTACGGGCTTCTAGCAAGAACCGTTCTTACCTACGCATCAAAACCACAATGATTTTTCGTCGAGTATGCTGTTTTAATCTTCAACAAGGACCGGCCGTAGTCAAACTCGATTCAACTAAAGTTGGAGAAATAGACACCCACCATCCACCTGTGTGCAAAGCACGTCGGTAGAACTAGTCTCATGAACGTGGTCATGTAATGTCGGTCCGGGCCGCTTCATCCAACAATACCGCCGAATCAAAGTAAGACGTTGGTGGTAAGCAGTATGACATTATCGCCCACAACTCTTTGTGTTCTACTCGTGCATATCATCTACGCATAGACCTGGCTCTGATACCACTGTTGGGGAACGTAGCATGCAATTTCAAAAAAATCCTACGATCACGCAAGATCTATCTAGGAGATGCATATCAACGAGACGGTGAGAGTGTGCCCACGCACAGACCGAAAGCGGAAGCGTTAGATTAATGCGGTTGATGTAGTCGAACGTCTACATTATCGAACCGATCCAAGTACTGAACATACGACACCTCCATGTTCAGCACACATTCAGCTCGATGACGTCCCTCGAATTCTTGATCCAGTAGAGGGTCATGGGAGAGTTCCGTCAGCACGACGGCGTGGCGATGGTGATGGTGATGTGATCCGCGCAGGGCTTCGCCTAAGCACTATGACGCTATGACCGGAGGAGTAAATTGTGGAGGGGGGCACCGCACACGGCTAAGAGAATTCTTGGTGTCCCTTTGGGGTGCCCCCGCCCCCGTATATAAAGGTGAGGGGATGTCGGTGTCAAAACCGGCCGATCTAGGGTAGGGGCTCCCGAACTGTGCGTCTGAGGATCAAAGGTAACAGGAGACAAGGGACACAATGTTTACCCATATTCGGGCCTTCTTAATGGAGGTAATACCCTACTTCCTTCTTGATTGACTTTGATGAGTATAGGGGTTACAAGAGTTGATCTACATTGAGATCGTAATGGCTAAACCCTAGATGTCTGGCATGTATGATTATGATTGCCTCTACGGACTAAACCCTCCAATTTATATAGACACCGGAGGGGCCTAGGGTTGTACAGAGTCGGTTTACAAAGAAAGGAAACTTCATATCCGAACACCAGGCTTGCCATCCACGCAAAGGAGAGTCCCATCCGGACACGGGGGAAGGCTTTCTATCTTGTATCTTCACGGCCCATCAGTCCGACCCATGTCACATAGCCCGGACGCCCAGGGACCCCCTAATCTAGGACTCCCGCAGTACCCCCTGAACCAGGCTTCAATGAGATGTGTCCGGCGCGCAAATTATCTTCGGCATTGCAAGGCGGGTTCCTCCTCCGAATACTCCAAAGTAGCTGAACAAAAGAACTATATCCGGCTTTGTATAATAGTTACAACCCTAAACCACAAGGGTGAAATACTTAAACAAGATAAGTCATGTCCACTGACAGCCTTTTCGGCGAGACATTACATTCTGGCCTTATTATTATTTTGAACCGTTTTTTGGCCTCCCACCTCGTGTTTTGAGGCGTGGCCTCTATTGAAACATCTTGTCAAAGCAGATATCGTGTCCCCTTATCGCGGGATTCTCATTGATATAGGTTTGGGTAATCCAACTGTGCCGTTCGCACGACCCCTTGGGAGTAGGCGAGTTTTAAGGCTTGTGAGAGGGCGCTTGATATTCACTTCCTTTATAAGAGGATAAGGACCCATATTTTTACCCCACGTCTTCTTCTTCCTCAGCCTTCCCATCCTCGAGCTCTAATGCCCAAGCTTCAGTCTTTTCCTTCGCCACCAAACATTCTAGCCATGTTCGGATCCGCCTCTCAAGGCAAGTGGGTGGCCTCCTCCGTGATAGAGAAAGACATCAAGGAGCTCCGAGAGGCGAGGTACTTGACAACGGAAATCAGACACAGGCTCCCTGCCAAAGAGCAGGTTATCCCCACTCCAGAGCCCGGTGAGAGGTTGTGTTCATCCCTCACTTCCTTCGCGGATTAGGGTTTCCCCTCCACCCCTTTGTTCGAGGTCTCATGTTCTATTATGGGCTAGATTTTCACGTCTAGCCCCAAACTCCATCCTCCACATCTCGGCATTCATCATCGTGTGTGAGGCATTCCTTCGCATCTCCCCACACTTCGGCCTATGGCTCAAGGCTTTCGACGTGAAGCCGAAGGTGGTCGACAGAGAGCACGCGGATTGCTGCGGCGCCATGGTGAGCAAACTCCCCAATGTTACTTGGACCAGAGGGGCCTTTGTGGAGACCGTCAAGACGTGGCAGCAGGAGTGGTTCTACATCACCGAACCTCGCGGCACCAAGCGGGCGGCAGCTCCTGCTTTCAGATCCGGACCCCTGCTGCGACTTGCATCATGGACCAACAAGGGTCTGGACTCGGCAACATCCGACGAGGTGTTGAGGTTGCAAAGGTGCATCAAAAGTATCATAGAGAAGGACACCAGCCTCACTGACGTGGTCCAGGTGATGCTCATCCGTCGAACCCTTCCCTTCCAACACCGGCCTCTCCGCATGTGAGAGTTCAATCCGGAAGGGCCGCGGACCCTGCAACAATTCTTTGGCATGATGCATGAAGCAACGTGGAAGCTACTTTTCAAGACTTAAAAGTCATGGCCACAGACGTCCAAAGACATCGGCCTTGACTGCAATCATCCGGCTTCTCCGGTAAGTGCCATATGTCCGAACATAACTTAGTTCATCAATCAAAAGGGGTGTACTGAGACTTTCGTCCTATAACAGGGCTGGACAAAGAAGGCGGAGCGGATCAGGTGTCCGGCTCCACTCCCCGAAAACCCAGCTAATCCTCTGTTAATGAAGATGCTAGTTTCGGTGCCCTATCAGGCGCCAAAGAAAAAGGCCAAGAAAAAGAGCAAGGTGGCCCAAGGTGGCCTCCGCCGAAAGGGTACTTCGGGCGCAGTGTCCGAAGAGACCAAAACTCACTCCTCCCATGAGGAAGATGAAGATAAAGAGGAGGAGGAGGAGGCAGAGAACAATTCTCCCCCTAAGGGGAGAAGGAAGAAAAGGGTGGCCTCTGTAGATCTAGAGGCACTACCAAAAAAAGACACATCCGTGACATTCTGGGCCGAACGAATTTTTTTTCTGTCAGACATATGACACTTCTATGATAATAATTGTGACAAAACCTGGTATCATCGTAGATGTGGTGGGCTCCTACTTCTATGACAAAAAATCATGACAGAAAATGGGCTTTTCGTCCTGGGCGGGCCGGAGACACAGCTGCATGACATTCTTTGGGCCATCCATGACGGAAAAAACTGTGCTAGAAGTGAGGGGGAGGAAAATTTCGGGGAGTTCCCGGTTACGGTGGGAGGTCGGGGGCCGAGCGATGCGCGTTTCTCTCATACACGTACGCGCGTGTGTGCGAGGCGTTGGCTCTAACTGAACCCGAGCGAGGCGTTGGACTCTAACTGAACCCGAGCGATTGCACTGCAGGCTACGTGTTACTGAACCCGAGCGATCGATCGATGGCTGTTAACTGAACCCGATCGAGCGATTCCTTCGCTACAGCTGCTAATTGAAGCCGATCGATGGGATTAACAGTGAGCGTTGCGGGGGGGGGGGGGGTGGATGAATAGTTCCCGGTGGTGTTGCCTCTGGATGTACAGGACCCCGTGGTGTGGTGGAGGGTTGGATGAACAGTAGACGGTGGAGGGGTGCCCGTGGAGGGGTGGATGAACAGGACCCCGTGGTGTGGAGGGCTGGATGAACAGTATACGGTGGAGGGGTGCCCGTGGAGGGGTGGTTGAGCAGGACCCCGTGGTGTGGAGGGCTGGATGAACAGTAGACGGTGGATGGGTGGTTGAACAGGACCCTGTGGTGTGGAGGGCTGGATGAACAGTAGACGGTGGAGGGGTGGTTGAACAGTAGCCGATGGAGTAGCGCGCGGTGGAGGCTGGATGAACAGGAGCCCGTGGAGGCTGGAGGAGGTCAACGGTGGATGAACATTAGCTCGTGGAGGCTGGAGGGGGTCGACAGTGGAGATGAACAGTATACCATGGAGTCCCGTTTTGTGGTATGCCACACCCCTCCCGATGAACAGGACCCCCGTTTCAACCGTAGCGCTCAAACACAAGTCCGTTTCCTCCGTTTTGCGGTACGCCACACCCCTCCTGATCAACAGGGCCCCCGTTTCGACCGTAGGAGGTCCGTTTCCTCCGTTTTGCGGTACGCCAGACCCCTCCCGATCAACAGGACCCGTAGGTCCGTTTCCTCCGTTATGCGGTACGCCAGGCCTCGTTTCCATCGCCTGTTCCGTCCAAGCCCTTCCGATGAACACAACCACGCATTCCGTTCCGACCCAGCCGGTTGGCTCCCACGCGTTTCGTTGCCTCCCCATGAACACGGCGCATTCCGTTGCCTCCCCATGAACACGACGCATTTCGTGCCTCCCCATGAACACGACGACGACGCTGTTTCTCCGTTCCAACCCAGCCATGTCAACGAGCCCTCGCCGTACATATGCGCGAGTAGGCGTTCGAGACCCGTCCCGTATGTACACATATGTGTCCGTATTTTCTTTCTTGCACCCTGGCCGCCTCTACTACGACACGTGCGCGCCTCTACATCCACCAGTATATATGTACGTACACGTTCACGACCAGAATGACAACGCTACGTACGCTTCAACCAGGTGGGTCCCGACTGTCAGGCACTTCCTTGCGTGCGAAGATGTAGCTGGTGGGTCCCAACAGTCAGGGGCAAACTTTTTTTCATGAAATACGGAGGCCTGTCCGGTGGGTCCCCGCTGTCAGGTGGAGGAATAATTATTTTGCACGTAATAAGGAGGCACTTCCTTGCTGCGGCCGTGGATGTAACACCTTGAGAATCATGCTACAGTGATCTCCCTCTAATGGCGGTCATGTCATTATGATCACTAAGCTAATTTTCCACTTGTCCAAAATCGAAGTCAAATTCCAATTTGAATTGCATGTCAAATATTTACTTCTTCTATCATGCACCCAAAATAGTTCATTATATAGAAAATATTCTCTAGGTATTTGTAATGTTGTAACCAACCTCACCTAAATTCCCCAAAATGCCCCTGGGAATTATTTGAGTGGTCCAGCAACAATTAGATTTGCCTTTTCAATTCCCGAAAATGGTTAGACAACTCCAAATGGCCCCACACTTTTTGTGCCATCTTGTATTGATGTGTTTGATTTATGTGCAAAGTTTCACAACTAACGAAAATTGTTTGCTAGCTCTTTTAAAAAGAAGCAGTAGCGAAATGCATAAGCAAAAAAAAAAGAGAAAAGGTTGCCATGCGCTTGGGCTCTAGTTCTACAGAACCTAGGCCCAGCCCATCTCTCCCTTATCCTCACCTCACGTACAGGAGGCAGAGAACCTGTGCGTGGCGCACATCCAAGCCGCCGTGGTCGCAGATGCCGCCGTGTCGGCCATCCCACGGGTCTCCGAGGTGGATAAGAGCACCCAGTTCCCTCCTCGATCAAACCCTAGCCCCCTCTCGTCCAGTTTCCCTCGACCCCCTTCGCTTGGCTTGATTTCGAGCTCGAAAGCTCCACGGCCGTCGTCAACGCCACGGCCGTCATCATCGTCGTCGCTGGAGGAGGTGTCCAGGAGCTCCACCGCCTCGTCCACGTCGACTGCAAGCGCCAGATCAAGCTCATCGCCCTACATCGAGCGGATCGAGCTCGCCTTCATCCTCTGCCCCGCCGGATATTGATGTTCAATTCGTCGCCACTGAGCCCTCCTCGAGCACGCTACGCACCTCTTCATGCTCACAGTGAGCTCCTCCGTCGATTCCCCTTCTTCCCCTTCGAATCACCTCCGTTTCGGCGTTGCCCCGCCGTGGCCAAAGCTCACCGTGGTCGCCCCGAATCCCGTGCTCTTCGCATCCAGCCCGCGCCTTGGCCGCCCTCCAGCCAGGCTCCATGCGCATGTCGCGCGCCACGCCAAGCCTGGCTTGCCGCTACAGCCAGCGCAGCCCTGCGCATGCCCGCTCACCCTGCTCCCTTCCCCGCGAGCCTTCCCACGCGCCGCCTTCGGCCGCTTCGCCCGCCCCGGTCGAAGCTCCACCCGCCACTCCCCCTGTCCGCCTCGCCTGGTTGTAGCTTCGGTTGCCGCCGCCGCCCGCTGCCGGCAACGCCTGCTGGCCAGGGCCGTGCCCTGCGCCCCCCACCTCCCTCGCGTTGGGCACCGGCCGCTGACGCTCCCTGGTGAGCGGCCGGGCGTGCTCCCAGCCGTGGCCTCTGGCCACTTCACGATTGGGGCCGGCTAGGCTATTTGGGGATTAGCCTTCTTTTTATTATTAGCTTCATTAGTTAGATGGGCCTATGACCAGCGGCCCCCACTTCTAATTAATCTATGATAATTAAAGTCTATCTAAGTCTAGTCACTGCCAAGTGGCCCCAGTCACCCCTTTGACTAGTCAAAGCTGACTGGTCAACTGCTGAGTCAAACAGTTGCCCAAGCCCACCAGTCAGCCCCTCGGTGGGTATATTTCTGGGTACACTTAGCCTGTTCTGTTTTAAATTTCGGTTTATTAATAAACCCAGGTTTAAAAAAAATCAGTTAAACTTTGAAAAATCATATAAAATAAATCGTAACTCGGATGAAAAAGTTTTGTACATGAAAGTTGCTCAGAACGACGAGACGAATCCGGATACGCGGTCCATTCGTCCTCCACACATCCCTAGCATAGAGAACCTGCAGCTTTCCCCCTCCGTTTCATCTGTCCGAAAAATGCAAACATTGGGAAATCTTTCCCGGATGTTTCCCCCCTTCCACGGTACCGCGTAGCACCGCGTTAAAACACGTCTAGCTCTGCCTGTTGTCCTGTTATGCACTTGCTTGCTATGTATTTACTGTTTCTTCCCCCTCTTCTCTCCGGTAGACCCCGAGACTGCCGCTGATGCCACTGTGATCGACTACGTCGACGACGGCCCCTCATTCTTGTCTGGGCAACCAGGCAAGCCCCCCCTTTGATCATCCCGATATCGCCTATTCCATTCTCTCATGCTTGCATTAGATTTTGCTATTGTTATTGTTTGCTACTATTCTGATGCATAGCCTGCTTTTGTATCTACTGTTGTACCTTACCTGCTTATCCTAAACTGCTTAGTATAGGTTGGTTAGTGATCCATCAGTGACCCCCACCTTGTCCTTGTTGCCCCCGCTTCATCATCGAAGACCCGATCAACGGGATCGAAGACCAGGCCCCGACATCGCACATCACTTTCCCCTTTTGTTGCTTGACTCTGCAGAGTTACCATCGAGTGCCGAGGGTGGAACCTATACATCACTCCTGATGAGATCTCTGTATTGTAGCTATTCGGCCGTGGTCATCGAGGGTGATTTCCTCCTTAACCACTCCCGATACGGCTCTGTCATGCAACCCCTCAAGTGTGAACTTCAAGGGTGGTTCCTCTTACGTTCACCTTGATGTTTGCATCGAGTGGGAATCCGACAAGGGTGATTCCTCAGGTTTTCCCCCTTGGTGTTAGATACACGGTTACTATGGTTACTAGGACTTTGCACTGGACCCTGTTACTAAAGACGGGTTGGCCCTGAGGGGTACCTTCGCGAGCTTAATTGCGAGTGATGTGGAGTCGGGCGGACCTGGAAGGTGCCCGCAAGATAATTACGAGGCGTGGCCGGGCATTCCTCGCCCTTGCCACAAGTCCTCGAGACGGGGCAACGGGGTCACATCTTTCGTGAGTCTCTGCTTGTTACCGCGCGTTCCTAATCCACTACGATTTTGATATTTGATCCGAGGGGCCTCTGGCCTGATAGCACTAACCATCATGTGGGCATAGTATGGGTGTTCTGCGTCGTATACATCAGCCGAAGCTTAATAGACGTCAGCGACTGAGTGGCGCGCGCCGGGTTGGACTGCGTAAGCGCCTGCCTTGTTGAAGGAGGTAGCTAGGTCTGCTCACCGGCCGCGTACGCAACGTGCAGGAGTTCCCGGGGAGATGGCCCATGACCCCTGGGGGCATAGGTTTAGTCCGGCGTGCTAGCCTCTCTATTAAGCCTAGGTCAGGTTGTGGCGTATTGTTTGGCCGAGGCCGGGCATGACCCAGGAAAGTGTGTCCGGCCGGAGTTAAGCGAGCGTGGTGGGTAAGTTGGTGCACCCCTGCAGGGAAGAAAACATCTATAAATAGCCTGTCCTACGGTAACGGACACTTGGAGTTGTATCCCGATCGATACAATTAGAACTTGATACTTGTGATGAGAACTGGATGGTGATGAGAATTGGATTGTGATGATAACTGGATAGTATGGCTCTGGGATGTCTTTCTCGCAGGGAGTCGAGAAAGGATCTCCGGCCGAGGTTGATAACACTTCTACTACTTTACTTTATGCTACTCTACTCCCTCCGGTTGCTGCAAGATGGTGGTTTCCAAAAGATTGCTAGTCTTCGATAGGACTGGGCCTTCTCTCTATTCTGGCATTTCTGCAGCTCAGTCCACATACAGCCCATTTCATTGATACCGATGCATATGTAGTGTAGTTCCTTGCTTGTGAGTACTTTGGATGAGTACTCACGGTTTCTTTGCTCCCCCTTTTCCCCCTTTCTTCTTCTTTCTGGTTGATGCAATCAGATGTTGGAGCCCGGGAGTCAGATGCCACCGCTGATGCATACTTCTACGTGGAGACCATCGACGACCAGGAGTAGTTAGGAGGCTCCCAGGCAGGAGGCCTTGCCTTTTTGATCATTGCTGCTTTTGTGCTAGCCTTCTTAAGGCAAACTTATCTAACCCATGTCTGTACTCAGATATTTTTGCTTCCACTGACTCTTCTGTATTCGAGCTTATGTATTCGAGCCCTCGAGGCCCCTGGCTTGTAATATAAAGCTTGTATTATTTTCAATTTGTGTCTAGAGTTGTGTTGTGATATATTCCCGTGAGTCCTTGATCTTGATCGTACACATTTGTGTGTATGATTAGTGTATGATTGAATTGAGGGCGTCACAAGTTGGTATCAGAGCCGACTGCCTGTAGGTAGCCCCCTTTCCAACTCCTTGGCCGAAGTTGAGTCTAGAAACCGAAAACTGTTTTACTAACTTGGTTGTGTGGCTTACGGGCCCACATCGCCAATTGGGTGGTATTAGGATCTTCTATTCCTCGTCTATACTCTGGGACTCTGTTCTCTCTTCTATTCGGGTTAAATGAATTTACTAACTACATTTGGTTCTCGTAACGACTTTCCCCGGAGATCCCCTTCATTCCGGATGGTTGCCTGCTTCACCAGAAGACTTCGAAGATACTCTCCGACCTACTCCCAAGAACTTGTGTTCATTTCTTTTGCAATCCCTTAACACCGTTGAATCCTTATGGATAACTGCGTAGCCTTGCCGTTCATACTTACATCCCTAGTTGTTCTTGTTATTACAAGATACTCAAAAGTATTCTTCGACTTTCGAGAATCCTTTTTTCGACTGCCTTGCAGCTCTTTTCTGCCTGAATAACCCTACGAATAATTCCTCACACTTATCGGGGATTCGTTCATCCCTAGTTGATCATATGTCTCACAAAATTCTTCAAATGTAATTCGATCTCCCGAAGGTCCCCTAAAGCCTAGTGCTCCCAAAAGATTTGTCTGCCAGCATTATGGTTAAATCCATATGTCTGGCAATATTCATTAAACTTCCTTTGTCATTGTCATCCTGAGCCTATTGATTCATTATGTTGCGATTGCTCGCAATCATCAGTCGAACCCTGAAATTTGACCTTCCTGCTCATAAGTCATTCTGGACATGAGCTGGTTCTCGGCAAACCAAACCTTAATTGATTGTCGATCTATATCTATTCAACTTACTTGTCTTTTGATCAGAGTGTCTGTTTCTGATCTTCTAATTTGGAAATCATAATTTCTTTGCTTTAAGCATCAAATTATTCAGATGTTTCTATAATCCAATGCCTTTGCATTCTTTCCTTCTTCTGATTGAGTACTGATACTCAATTGAGATCCATTGGGGACCGTTGGATCTTTTGTTGGATTATTATCCGGCAGTTTCCTTCATATTCAAATTTTGTGCGCTCTTTCCCTGATACACATGGCCTTTGGTAAATTGTATTCTCTGCTTTGTCAACCATGCTCTGCTTTTGAGCTGGTATATTTTAATCCTGAAATTAGTGGTATATGTTCCTAAGATACCCCTACGGGTTGAACCTATGCCTTCCCTAATCCGTGTGAACTCGAAAGAGATGTGAGTCATACTCTTCTGGTGCTTCACCAGATAAATCTTCTGCACTACAAATTCTTCAAAAACGAGGAGTGAATGAAAGGTTATGCATTGAAGAAGTGGGAGTTGACCTTGAACCTTTGTGTTCATGCCCATGGACCCGATGTAGAACTTATCATGGAAGCTCCTCGTAAAAAGGATTACCCCTTGTTATAAGTTCAACTCGTATCGGTGGTTTGATCATTCATAACCATGGTTCCGACCATAGTTTCTCCTTAATTCCATTTCCTGGACAAGTTAAAATACTTGTCTCCTGCAAGTCATTTCACCTGTCCAACCTCTATTATGATCTACCTTCGAGTATTACCCTTGGTATCTCGAGGATATCATGCCATTGCACTACATCTTATGAACTTTTGATGGAGTACTACCTTACCCTGTCTTTGTCACTTCAAGGGTTCTGGGTTGTTTGTCAATCGAGAACACCGATGCGTGAATTGATTTTGCATTTTGATTCGATAACTAAGTGACTTTCGTTGCTTACGAGTTTAATAGTCCTTCAAGTCATTCCTAGCCTGATCGGCTATATCATTATTGTGTTCAATTTTAACTGTGCTACCGGGTCCTTCTTCTCGAAACAATTTTCGACGATGAGCTAAGACTACGTCGATCTTCCTTGCCATATCATTTCTCCTTGAACAACAAGCTTGTTTTCAAGTTTGTGTTGTACCCATGGTTCCAATAACCTTTCGCTTCATCATTCCTTTGACTTGATGTCATCGCTGATCGATTACATCTTCATGAAACCTCTCGACAAATATGTCGTGATCATAATCAACATTATGAGCTCTTCCAGGTTATCAATCGAATTCATGATGAGAAATACCATCCTTGCCCCCTCGATGAACCGTTGCTGAGCCCGTGGGCCCCATCCTCATCTTTTCCTTGCTGAAATTGTACGACTTACTTTATAAGTTGTTCCCGATGGATCATTTGTGTATCCAAAGTCTGAGCTTTACCCGGTGACCATGTCAGTGCTATCCTGAAGCATGACTGTGGTACTTCGTTCATCAACAAGAACATTGGAAGCTTAATGCTAAATGTTTCCTTATCAACTATCCAGACACCATTGCATGGGTAACATCATGGGTTTCTCCCTTTCCCTAGATGGTTAACTACTTGCAGTACTGTCATGATTATCCCGCTCTGCTTGCTCCTAGGAAGGAGATACACCTAATACTCGTGTATACACCCTTTCCTTTCCATTGTTCTGTTTAAATCTGATAATCACTTTTCCTTTTCATTGGTTTGTTTAACCCTTCTTGTGATATATATGATATAAGCAGAAATAATTCCCTGCTTATAAAACACTCTGTTGTACAACCTTGTCAGTGAGACCCTGTTACTATTGTTGATGACATTTCGGTATCACCGATGGACGAGAACTTTGCCTATTGGTCCGCCTCGTTCAACGAGCAGGAAAATAGTTCTCTCCGTCCCTCGCCCTTGGTACCAACGTTGTTGACAACATAACTGATAGTCTATCTTCTGACATGCCTTGCTATCGGCCCCCTTTCTACTTTTAACCCACATGGTGGGACCATAACCCACAGTTCCAAAGGATCGGAACCTGACTCTCCTGTATATCCTTTATTCCGAAGTATCTTTTGCTCTTGGCTTTGTGTGTTTTCACAAGCCACCGTCCGAGAAATGATCTATTCTCGATGCTCTGAACTCCCTTCTCACACTCTGTTCAGGTATCGATCGTTTGTCCATTCGCTTGAAACTTTTTATTGTACATTCATATTTTTCTCTCGACGTTTTCTTAAATTTCAACTCGAGAGATACTTCTGTCACATTCCCTGCATTGTTCAACAGGCAGTTAACCCTATAAGGGTCAGTTCACCCGAAGTTACTCTTTACTTCCACACTTAAATCTCGGGACGAGATTTCTTGTAGTGGAGGAGATTTGTAACACCTCGAGAATCATGCTACAGTGATCTCCCTCTAATGGCGGTCATGTCATTATGATCACTAAGCTAATTTTCCACTGTCCAAAATCGAAGTCAAATTCCAATTTGAATTGCATGTCAAATATCTACTTCTTCTGTCATGCACCCAAAATAGTTCATTATCTAGAAAATATTCTCTAGGTATTTGTAATGTTGTAACCAACCTCACCTAAATTCCCCAAAATGCCCCTGGGAATTATTTGAGTGGTCCAGCAACAATTAGATTTGCCTTTTCAATTCCCGAAAATGGTTAGACAACTCCAAATGGCCCCACACTTTTTGTGCCATCTTGTATTGATGTGTTTGATTTATGTGCAAAGTTTCACAACTAACGAAAATTGTTTGCTAGCTCTTTTAAAAAGAAGCAGTAGCGAAAGGCATAAGCAAAAAAAAAGAGAAAAGGCTGCCATGTGCTTGGGCTCTAGTTCTACAGAACCTAGGCCCAACCCATCTCTCCCTTATCCTCACCTCACGTACAGGAGGCAGAGAACCTGTGCGTGGTGCACATCCAAGCCGCCGTGGTCGCAGATGCCGCCGTCTCGGCCATCCCACGGGTCTCCGAGGTGGATAAGAGCACCCAGTTCCCTCCTCGATCAAACCCTAGCCCCCTCTCGTCTAGTTTCCCTTGACCTCCTTCGCTTGGCTTGATTTCGAGCTCGAAAGCTCCACGGCCGTCGTCAACGCCACGGCCGTCGTCGTCGCCGTCGCTGGAGGAGGTGTACAGGAGCTCCACCGCCTCGTCCACGTCGACTGCAAGCGCCAGATCAAGCTCATCGCCCTACATCGAGCGGATCGAGCTCGCCTTCATCCTCTGCCCCGCCGGACGTTGACGTTCGATTCGTCGCCACCGAGCCCTCCTCGAGCACGCTACGCACCTCTTCATGCTCACAGTGAGCTCCTCCGTCGATTCCCCTTCTTTCCCTTCGAATCCCCTCCGTTTCGTCGTTGCCCCGTCATGGCCAAAGCTCGCCGTGGTCGCCCCGAATCCCGTGCTCGTCGCATCCAGCCCGCGCCTTGGCCGCCCTCCGGCCAGGCTCCATGCGCATGTCGCGCGCCACGCCACGCCTGGCTTGCCGCTACAGCCAGCGCAGCCCTGCGCACGCCCGCTCATCCTGCTCCCTTCCCGTCCCCGCGAGCCTTCCCACCCGCTGCCTTCGGCCGCTTCGCCCGCCCCGGTCGAAGCTCCACCCGCCACTGCCCCTGTCCGCCTCGCCTAGTTGTAGCTTCGGTTGCCGCCGCCGCCCGCTGCCAGCCATGCCTGCTGGCCAGGGCCGCGCCCTGCGCCCCCCACCTCCCTCACGTTGGGCACCGGCCGCCGGCGCTCCCTGGTGAGCGGCCGGGCGTGCTCCCAGCCATGGCCTCTGGCCACTTCACGATTGGGGCCGGCTAGGCTATTTGGGGATTAGCCTTCTTTTTATTATTAGCTTCATTAGTTAGATGGGCCTATGACCAGCGGCCCCCACTTCTAATTAATCTATGATAATTAAAGTCTATCTAAGTCTAGTCACTGCCAAGTGGCCCCAGTCACCCCTTTGACTAGTCAAAGCTGACTAGTCAACTACTGAGTCAAACAGTTGCCCAAGCCCACCAGTCAGCCCCTCGGTGGGTATATTTCTGCGTACACTTAGCCTGTTCTGTTTTAAATTTCGGTTTATTAATAAACCCAGGTTTAAAAAAAATCAGTTAAACTTTGAAAAATCATATAAAATAAACCGTAACTCGGATGAAAAAGTTTTGTACATGAAAGTTGCTCAGAACGACGAGATGAATCCGGATACGCGGTCCGTTCGTCCTCCACACATCCCTAGCATAGAGAACCTGCAGCTTTCCCCCTCCGTTTCATCTGTCCGAAAAATGCAAACATTGGGAAATCTTTCACGGATGTTTCCCCCCTTCCACGGTACCGCGTAGCACCGCATTAAAACACGTCTAGCTCTGCCTGTTGTCCTGTTATGCACTTGCTTGCTATGTATTTACTGTTTCTTCCCCCTCTTCTCTCCGGTAGACCCCGAGCCTGCCGCTGATGCCACTGTGATCGACTACGTCGACGATGGCCCCTCCTTCTTGTCTGAGCAACCAGGCAAGCCCCCCCTTTGATCATCCCGATATCGCCTATTCCATTCTCTCATGCTTGCATTAGATTTTGCTATTGTTATTGTTTGCTACTATTCTGATGCATAGCCTGCTTTTGTATCTACTGTTGTACCTTACCTGCTTATCCTAAACTGCTTAGTATAGGTTGGTTAGTGATCCATCAGTCACCCCCACCTTGTCCTTGTTGCCCCCGCTTCATCTTCGAAGACCCGATCAACGGTATCGAAGACCAGGCCCCGACATCACACATCACTTTCCCCTTTTGTTGCTCGACTCTGCAGAGTTACCATCGAGTGCCGAGGGTGGAACCTATACATCACTCCTGATGAGATCTCTCTATTGTAGCTATTCGGCCGTGGTCATCGATGGTGATTTCCTCCTTAACCACTCCCGATACGGCTCTGTCGTGCAACCCCTCAAGTGTGAACTTCGAGGGTGGTTCCTCTTACGTTCACCTTGATGTTTACATCGAGTGGGAATCCGACAAGGGTGATTCCTCAGGTTTTCCCCCTTGGTGTTAGACACACGATTACTATGGTTACTAGGACTTTGCACTGGACCCTGTTACTAAAGACGGGTTGGCCCTGAGGGGTACCCGCACGAGCTTAATTGCGAGTGATGTGAAGTCGGGCGGACCTGGAAGGTGCCCGCGAGATAATTACGAGGCGTGGCCGGGCATTCCTCGCCCTTGCCGCAAGTCCTCGAGACGGGGCAACGGGGTCACATCTTTCGTGAGTCTCTGCTTGTTACCGCGCGTTCCTAATCCACTATGATTTGGATATTTGATCCGAGGGGCCTCTGGCCTGATAGCACTAACCATCACGTGGCCATAGTATGGGCGTTCTGCGTCGTATACATCAGCCGAAGCTTAATAGATGTTAGCGACTGAGTGGCGCGCGCCGGGTTGGACTGCGTAAGCGCCTGCCTTGTTGAAGGAGGTAGCTAGGTCTGCTCACCGGCCGCGTACACAACATGCAGGAGTTCCCGGGGAGATGGCCCATGACCCCTGGGGGCATAGGTTTAGTCCGGCATGCTGGCCTCTCTATTAAGCCTAGGTCGGGTTGCGGCATATTGTTTGGCCGAGGCCGGGCATGACCCAGGAAAGTGTTTCTAGCCGGAGTTAAGCGAGCGTGGTGGGTAAGTTGGTGCACCCCTGCAGGGAAGAAAACATCTATCGATAGCCTGTCCTACAGTAACGGACACTTGGAGTTGTATCCCGATTGATACAACTAGAACTTGATACTTGTGATGAGAACTGGATGGTGATGAGAATTGGATTGTGATGATAACTGGATAGTATGGCTCTGGGATGTCTTTCTCGCAGGGAGTCGAGAAAGGATCTCCGGCCGAGGTTGATAACACTTCTACTACTTTACTTTATGCTACTCTACTCCCTCCGGTTGCTGCAAGATGGTGGTTTCCAGAAGATGCTAGTCTTCGATAGGACTGGGCCTTCTCTCTATTCTGGCATTTCTGCAGTTCAGTCCACATACAACCCATTTCATTGATACCGATGCATATGTAGTGTAGTTCCTTGCTTGCGAGTACTTTGGATGAGTACTCACGGTTGCTTTGCTCCCCCCTTTCCCCCTTTCTTCTTCTTTCCGGTTGATGCAATCAAATGTTGGAGCCCGGGAGTCAGATGCCACCGCCGATGCATACTACTACGTGGAGACCATCGACGGCCAGGAGTAGTTAGGAGGCTCCCAAGCAGGAGGCCTTGCCTTTTCGATCATTGCTACTTTTGTGCTAGCCTTCTTAAGGCAAACTTGTCTAACCCATGTCTGTACTCAGATATTTTTGCTTCCAATGACTCTTCTGTATTCGAGCTTATGTATTCGAGCCCTCGAGGCCCCTGGCTTGAAATATAAAGCTTGTATTATTTTCAATTTGTGTCTAGAGTTGTGTTGTGATATCTTCCCGTGAGTCCTTGATCTTGATCGTACACATTTGCGTGTATGATTAGTGTACGATTGAATCGAGGGCGTCACAGTGGACCCAACTACCAGCCTCTCCACGTACAGTCCATGTCCGATGGAAGTCGTTCCTTGACCACGTTGACCACGCCGCGCCGAGAGCAGCAGGGCGGTGGACGACGACGAGGCCTAGGAAGGGGACGACGCGGAGCCGGTGAAGACGTGGCAGTGGATGCCCACGCGGAGAGGAGTATGAGGGTTCACTCGTTCGGCTGCGGTGTGAGGCTGCCATCGCCGCAGGGTCTGGCCAGCGGTGGGAATAGTAGGGGGCGGTGAGGCCTCCGCGGCAGCACAACCGGCCACGGGAGGCAGGAGCAGGCGGCACGACCGGCGCAGCTTTGGGCGGTTGGAGCAAGAAGACCAGAGGTTGAAGAAGCACTATGACCGTTGGATGGACATCATACGGTCACTGGAGCTAGAATCATGCATATTGACTAAGTTGACAAAGCCCTCCGTCCCCGTCAACTTAGTCGGCCCACAAGTCAGCCTGCCACCAAGGTGGGTCCCAGCTAGCATGGGGAGTATTCATTTTTTGGTGCGTAATAAGGAGGCACTTCCTTGCATGCGAAGATATAGCTGGTGGGTCCGAGCTTTCAGCGGCGGTAACGTGTTTTTCACGAAATACAGAGGCCCTTTCGGTGGGTCCCTGATGTTAGGTGGAGGAATCATTATTTTGCGTGTAATAAGGAGGCATTTCCTTGCGTGCGGCCGTAGACCCAGCTGTCGGCCTCTCCACGTACAGTCCACTTCAAATGCATGTCGGTCATTGACCACGTTGACCAGGCCGCGCTGAGAGCACCATGGCGGTGGACGACGGCGAGTCCTAGGAAGGGAACGACACGGAGGCAGGGAAGACTCGGCAGTTGTTTCCCACGCGGAGGGGAGTACGACTGTATGAGGGTTTACTGGTTCCTTTGTCGTCGCCGGAGAATAACAGCAGGTGTGGGTGAGTAGAGGGATGGCTAGGTCAGCAATGGGAGTATGGTGGGGCGGTGAGGCCTGCGCGGCAGCACAGCCGGCCGTGGGGAGGAGGGAGCAGGCAGTCCCGCCGGCGCTTGTTTGAGCGGCTGGAGCAGGAAGAGCAGAGATTGAAGAAGCACGACGGCCGCTGGATGGACATCCAACAGTCACTGCTTGTGCGTCGACCTTTTTTTTAGGAAAGCCTCAAATCTGTGGAAAACAGCATACAACCCATCTGCCATTATTTCTAATAATTTTCAGCCCATTTGCTAATTCTTAAGGTTTTTTTTGGAGCCCATATTCTTTTTGTTAGCATTACAGCCCAAATTGTGGCCACGGTTGAAAAATTATACGAAATTTTGCATATTTCGGTGTGGTCCGAACTGTTTTTAATCCCGAAATTTCGACTCACATTCAAACTGATTTAAAAAATAAATGTATATCAATAAAGAATCCAACAAATTCTCCACGCATAAAAATTAATGTAATTTAAAATCTTGAAATGAAAAAAAAGATATTTGAAACTAATTGCCGGTTTGATGTGTTTTAAAAATGTACAACCCATTTCTCATTACTGATGGGCCATTTTCTCGGCCAGCCGAATGAAAGCTCTCCTCGTCTTGAAAGATTTGCAGCCCAACAGGCCTGACAAAGCGACTTGCTTGGCAAACCACAAAAAACTGGGCTGTGGCCGTGGACCGAGCTGCCAGCCTCTCCACGTACAGAACTCTTCCGATGGAAGTCGTTCCTTGACCACGTTGACCACGCCGCACGGAGAGCACCACGGCGGTGGACGACGGTGAGGCCTAGGAAGGGGACGACGCGGAGCCGGGGAAGACGCGGTAGTGGAAGCCCGCGCGGAGAGGAGTACGAGGGTTCACTGGTTCAGCTGCGGTGTGAGGCTGCCGTCGCCGCAGGGCCTGGCCAGCGGTGGGAATAGTAGGGGGCGGTGAGGCCTCCGTGGCAGCACAGCCGACCACGGGAGGCAGGAGCATGCGGCACGACCGGCGCTGCTTTGGGCGACTGGAGCAAGAAGACCAGAGATTGAAGAAGCACTATGGCCGTTGGATGGACATCGTACGGTCAATGGAGCTAGAATCGTTCATATTGACTAAGTTGACAAAGCCCTCCGTCCCCGTCAACTTTGTTGGCCCACAAGTCATCCTCCCACTATGGTGGGTCCTAGCTAGCAGGGGGTATTCATTTTTTTGTGCGTAATAAGGAGGCACTTCCTTGCGTGAGAAGATATAGCTGGTGGGTCCGACCTGTCAGCTGGGGGGACATTTTTTTAGTCCATTTGGTGGGCTGGGTGAAACAATGATGTAGCATCTATGCATCCCATTTAAATCCCATTTGCATTTTTCTCGAAATCCGCGGACTTGCAGGGCTGGGTGAAAATATCATGTTGGGCTAGACGGAGAAATGTTATAAAAATATAAACACATGATTGCACGCCAGTAAAATCTTTGCAAGCTTATGTACACAATCACTAGGAGTTAACTTGCCAAGTTATATATAAATAATAATAATTATTATTTTGTAAGAACTCTCAACTTACGAAATAAAATATCATTTTAATTTGATGAGTTAATAGTACGTGGGGTATTATTATTTTTTAGACTAGACGTGGGATAGTTGAGTTGGTTCTAGGGGAAAGTACTGGGAGAAAACTCAGTTTACATCGAAAAAGAAAGTGGGAGAAAATTCAGAGACCTGCTGGGTCCACCTGAGGAGGGGAATATGTTGGGAGGAAGGAGATTCAAAGCACAACAGCCGAGTGAACTATTTTTTTTACGGACAAGTGAACTAGTTTACATACATAAGCAAATAGCCACTAAAAAAAGCAATCAGGTTAATGGGTTCTTAAAAGAAATATTTCGCACAAAACAGATAATTACGACACATAGGCTGATGCATGAAACACTCAGATGATAAAGGTGCTTATAAACAGATAAAGTACAACATCTAGACCTTCCTGGCACGCTTGATCATGACGCTGTGGCTGTCAGTGTACTCGTCGGTTACGGGAAGCAGACACGCCCTCTTGACCAAGATCTGCCTGTACATGTCGTAGCATGCATATGCGTCCTTGGCCGCGTAGGTTATGTAGGCTAGATTCAGAGGTACCTCCCACATGTTCAGATCGTCTTCTTTCATGTTGGCGTATCAGAGGTCGATGATGGTCTCAGCGAGGTCAACCATGGAGTCCTTCTCCTGCCCGTTGCTGATGATCTTGTATTGCTTCTGGAAGTCGACAAGCTTGTTGCACCAGATGGCCGAATCGTCACGTTCTTTCTTCTCTCCACCGTAGCAAAGGTGCAGTCGGCGCTGCCGATGAAACGGGCGAATGCTCCAGAACCTGGTGCAGCCATAGGACTGAGGCGAGGTAGAGCTTCACCGAGTCCGTATCGTTGGTGTACATCACAATCAACTTGGTGCAGCCATAGGACTGAACGATGAACTCAAAGGGGAACTCCTTGCTGAAGTCCATATCCAGCAGGCTCACCCCTCAGATTGCCAATGGAGTCTCTTCGAGTAAACGAGTGTGTAGGCGGCGGCAGCAGTTTGTTTTTCAGCTCCTGGGGAATTGGATTCAACAGTAAGCTGAGTGTGTACAGGTGAAAATAGTTACTACCCCTCCCTCGTCCGCTGCACGCCCGGCAGAAGATGCACCCTCGGCCACACGTCTGTTCACGAGCGGGTCTGTATTGGTACTGTAATGACAGGAGTTAGTGGTCACTTTACTTAAATTTAATTAATTCTTATAGAAATTTATACTTAAAACAAGCAATGCATTCGCTCGTTCTATCAGTGCCACAAGATCAACATGCACAACAATTAGAATTATTATTCTCAGGACGCACACGATCAGCACATTTGTCGCACTTTCACAAAGATAATACTACCAAGTTTGAACTGTTTGTTATGGTTGTTGTCCTTTGCCTCATCATGCCATGTTTCCCAGCTTGCAAGATTCAGAACCAACAAATAAGATCCAAATAATAAGTACAACAAAGGTGCCTACACATCTCATTGATTCCCAGCTTGCAAGATTTAGAACCAACAAATAAGATCCAAATAATAAGTACAACAAAGATGCCTACACATCTCATTGATTCCCAGCTTGCAAGATTCAGAACCAACAAATAAGATTCAAATAATAAGTACAACAAAGATGCCTACACATCTCACTGATTCCCAGCTTGCAAGATTCAGAACCAACCCATTAGAGCCTTTTGATAAAGTGAATATCGGGATTAAATCCATCTTCGCTAGCCATGTCATACAATCGAAGAACTTGGTGAATGCTCTTGACTGTCACAACATCTGTAGTTGAGTATTCCTGTTTGCATAGCACAAACCAGGAGAGCATGATTTCACTTTAATAGTGGCCTCCTTTACTCAACCTGCAGCTCCACTTGGATGAAGCCTGCCTGGAGTTCCATGATTCAATTCATGCGCCTTTTTCTGTAGTTCACCTGACATGAAGCAAAGATTGCATCATTCTGCTAGCAAGAAGTACTTGCTCTCGTGAGCTGGCAGGTTCTTCTTTAGTAGTTGCACTAAAATTGAGGAACATTAAGGTTGGCTGTCCGGCTCATGTAAGGTGCAACTATAATTTTGTTATCCTTTTGTGCAGTTCCACTAAAATAAAGTGCCATTGTGGTGACAGTGACGGCTCATCTTGCAAAGGCTAATAAAATGTTGCACGAGATAACCAGCAGAACTAGACGGAGATTTTGGAAACTCCAATCACCATTTTGTGCAGTTCCACCAAAATTGAGAGATGTTGCCCACGTGACATTTTAGTTGAACTACACAAGACACTCATTCCAAAAAAAAGTGTTTTGTGCAGTTCACCAAAAGGTCACAATAGCAACAAGGTGAAATGGATATCCCTATCTGCACAAAAAGATAGAAAGTAAACAGTTGCTGGTCAATAAGAATATACGAAACATATACAAAATGAAAAGAAGCATCTTAATTATGTTCATGGCAATCACGCAAGGACAGTAGAAATTTTAAAACGTCAGCAATGCTTCATGTTACTAGAAGCATTACGATCAACAATGAGATTCCTCAAATATGGGATTACTTTAATGGTGGCGTTGCTTGTTTACCAGACACAATAAGTCAACAGCATCTAAAGAGTTGGTTTAAGGGCATGGGACCGTGGGGACACCAGGACACTCAGCAGCGTAAAGGAGCAACTTACTTATCATACTGGGAAAAACAGCAGGAGTGCCATTTGTAACACAGTTTAATTGCATCTTATCACTGGAGGCATTAGATTAACAATAACACTGGTTGGACATGTCCCTGAGGTAACAGTGTGATCGCTTCATTTTACATGCGCCCTTACATTAACAACAGCAAAAGGTTGGTATAAGGACATGCGACAGTGGACACATCAGCACAATGTACCTACAAGGAGGCATAAAGTGGTGATGCCGAGTTTGTTCATGCTATGTGAGGGCAGCAAACCTAATCCTGAAGACCTTGTACTATGTGAGGGCAGCAAATCTAATCCTGGAGACCTTTTACTATGTGAGGGCAGCAAATCTAATCCTGGAGACCTTTTACTATGTGAGGTCAGCAAATCTAATCCTGAGACCTTTTACTATGTGAGGGCAACAAATCTAATCCTGAGACCTTTTATTTGTGAGGGAAGCAAATCTAATCCTGGAGACCTTTTACTATGTGATGGCATCAAATCTAATCTTGGACATACTCTGTTGACTTGTCCACCAGCCGCCACTTTCTATCCTTTTTCAACCAATAATAGATCTGTTCCTTATCCAGTTTGTACTGCGTTTTCCCATTATTTCCCTTTTCAACCAAGAGACCGGTTGGGTATCCAGTCTCTACTACTTTCACCATATTATTTCCTCTTTGAATCAAGTCCTAGATTCATGCTACAACTTTCCCCCTTTCTTCGTTGTTTGAACAAAGCCCTAGATTTGAATGCATGAAGTAGCTTTACCTCTAATAATACTAAAAATTTAGGTGGCTTCGGAAGAGCTGATGGGAGTAGAAAAAGATGCACATGCAGACACGTGGGGAGCCGGGGCAGTAGAGCAAGGCCGCTTTTGAAGAACTTATACCTGAGGGTCGCCGGGATGTCGGCGGCGGCAGGTCGGATTTGCGGACAATAAGGCAGGGAGGAAGAAGGGTCGGACCTCCCGAGCCGGCGCTATGTCAGAGAGAACGGCACGGGCATAGGATCGGGCCCCTCTGGCAGCTGTGGGTTTCCTCCCTCGGCGGCGATGACCGCATGAATGATGCACCTTTTAGTCCTCTACACACACACCGGCCGAAGGGATCCGGCCGGATCTCTGACCAGCGGTGAGCAGAGAGAAAATGTCGCTACCGCTGTCTTGTTTATATCTGGAGAGGATGAGAGAATGAAGAGAGCAACCCTACTAAAGCAAGCGCTCAGGCCCCTGCGTCCATATATAGTGGAGTGATTATCTTTTTTCTCTCCACAACAAGCGTTTCAAGTTGTGTACGTGGCATTAAAGAAAAGAAACTCTCTATTTAAGGTGACTACTGTACGACTCCTACTTACTACTACTAGTAGTACTACGGTATTGTTCACTTGTGCTCCCCGCCCCTCCATTCGTTGAAAAACCCCAAGGGTGAATAAACATACAATACTTACTGTATTTATATAGAATGAACAAGCTCGAACTATTTCGCGTAGTTAAAAGTTGAGGGCGGGGGTTTTCCCGGGCACTACGCGCGGCAGTTTTCGGGTAGGCGGTTTGACAGAGAGGCGAGGAGGGTGAGCGAGTGGGGCTATGCGATTTGATGGCGCGTTACTGCTGGAAAGACTTGTGATATGACCACTCACTATGGTCATGAATTACTGGCGCTCCGACCGGGGTGATGCCCCCCTTCCGTTCCGCGCTCTAATCTGGTGCATGACACGTCGACCCGGATGCTGGCTCTCCCACATGTCGGAGTAGTAAGAAGGAGCAAAGAATGATGCGGTATACACTACTCAGGTCGGAGGGAGAGATTTTGGAGAGATTTCACTATGGACCACATACGGAGAAAAATGAGTGAATCTACACATAAAATGCATCTATATACATCCGTATGTGGTCCACAGTGAAATATCTGTGAAGACTTATATTTAGGAATGGAGGGAGTACTACTCAGGTCGGAGGAGTGCGAACCACGCAGCCCAGTGAACCAGCAGTGCGAACCACGGTAGCCCAGTGAACCAGCAGTAGAAAACAATGTGGTCATATGGCCATAAAAAACAATGTGCTACGGTCCACACTGTAGCAAGTATAGTAACACTCCTCTTTGTTTGGATCCCTGAGTTAGAGCTAGTTTGGGTTGAAATAGCCTCAAATTATCGAAACAAGATGGGTTAGTTTGAGCTAGTTTGCTCTAACCCAGCTAAAAAAACTAGCCCGGTGGAGAGGTTCTAATTGGGTTAGTTATCCTCGGGCCCACTAGAAGAGAACTAAAAAAATCTCCCATGCCCGCACCAGATCACTCCCCTCACACCTATCACACGACTCCTCCCTGTTCCCCATAGGGTCGCTCGCCCTCTCTCTCCTCCGGCCGCCCTCTCCTTCCGGCCTCCGCCGCCCTACTCCGGTCGCCCTCTCCCTCCGGCCTTTGAAGGTCGCCCCACTCCCCCTTCACCAGTCGTTTTTCTCCCTCTTTCGTGCGCGGCGGCGGTGCATCTACCAGGGAGGTCGTGAGAGGGGTGAGTTTGTTCGTTCCTTCTCTGTCTCACGGCCATATGAGTGATCTTGCTTGCTCTAGCGCTAATTCTAATTTGGAAAAGTAGATCTTGATCAAACATGGTATAGATTTGTGGTGCACTCATCGAATTGTTTGATGCTGCTTGAGGAGGTAATAAATCTTTCTAGAGGCCCAAAGATTCAGTTCACCTTTCTAGGTATTTCAATTTCAGGCTTGCATTATTTCTAGAGGCCCAAAGATTCAGTTCACCTTTCTAGGTATTTCAATTTCAGGCTTGCATTATTTTTAGAGGCCCAAAGATTATTCAATTCACCTTTCTAGGTATTTCAGTTTCAGGCTTGCATTATTTCTAGAGGCCCAAAGATTCAGTTCACCTTTCTAGGTATTTTAGTTACAGGCTTGCATTATTTCTACAGGCCCAAAGATTAAGTTCCCAGTCGGCGGCAAGCGGCCCTGCTACCCATGTCGGTGTCGACCTCAACTCGCAAGGGCCAGCGTCGGAGGGGTTCCCGGGGCTTGGGCTCTACAGAGCCTTCCTCCAGAGTACAATGGAGAGCTCCTCCCTCGGTGCGTGAGGGGCTCCAGGCTCCCTCCCTATCGTGAATGACTTTCGTGATGAGTTAGCTCATTCTTTGTTTCATGAAGTGTTTTTTTATTTTGTGAAGCTTGATTGACGACTTGTATGTTTAAGTGGGATATCTCATTTGTATGGACAAAGTAAAAATTATCATGTTTTGCATGCTTGATTTGTATAGATGGTTCGTTTATGTCAATTGTGAGCGGGAGGAGGCCACAGAAGAGCGGGCCACACCAAGAGGGTGCTTGGATCTAAGGGACTTATTTTAGTCTGACTAAAAATAGTCTCTTTAAGAGGCTAAAAGTTCCAAGCACCCCTGACTAAAGAGGGGCTAAAACTAGTCTTGAGACTAAAAAAATTTAGTTAGGGTTACCCCTACTAAAATGTGGATTAGTCATCTCTCTCCTCATTTAACTCCTCTCCTTTAACACAGGCGAGTTCTGGATTGGAGGGTTTGGAGGATAATAAATGCTCATTAACTTGATTTTAGTCTCTTTAGTATTTGGATCCAAGCATGGGTGAGGCTAGCAAGTTTTAGTCTCACTACTTTTAGTCATGGAACTAAAACGTATCCAAGCACCCTCCAAATTCGGCAGGAAATAGGGTCCAAAGTAGTCAAATGATTGAGATAGAGCATTTATTGTCAATCTAACCCTGCCATCCATACACCTGTTTGGTTTAGAGTTAGTTCAGGGTTAGAATCTAACTCTAACCTCTAACCGAGTTAGAGTTCTCCTCATCTCGGTTCATCGCCATCATACTTTCCCCATTCCTGTGTTTTCAGTATCCTGCGAATCAAAGAGGCCCATTTTTTGCGGGAAAAATCAAAGAGGCCCTTAGACTGGTTTCGGTCCGGTCATTTTTTATAAACGTGTTATGTCCAAAATTTAATGAACGTGCTCCGGTTTCCACGAAAATAATCCGGTTTCATGTAGTAATTCATTCATTTATTTATTCTTCTGTGGGGGTTTGCATGAAATTCGTGAGGTCTGAAATGTAAAGTACCCCGGCATATGCTCCGAGTCGTGCATGCGGTACGACCCAGATGCTGTATGTCACACATGTCGGCGAATGGGAGCATGTGGAAATAGCCTAGGAGTACATATAGGAGGATAAATGCGTGAAATAATATGTACTGTGAAGCATAGCCGCGGTTCGAAAAGGAGACCTAAAGTGATGACAGCTATAGGTCGCACGCACCCAACTAGTGGTACTAGACATACGACTAATTTTTCCCTCAAAAAAAAAAGAGGCACGAGTGCTCAGTACTCCTATTTTATAAACACGAGTCCCATCTCACAACAGCGTCCGTGCTACAGCTAGCTCTGCTCCCTCGTTTCTCTCTTCTAATTCTAAACTCGGCCGACGCCCGGTGGGCGGGGTGGGTTTGCTCAACTGCGGCCCCACATCACAGTGAAAACGTTATGACTGGAATAAAAATGCCATATGCTCCCTCCTTTCATAAATATACGCCTTTTTAGATACTATTTCAAATGGAATACAACATACAGATGTATGTAGACATAGTTTAGAGTGTAGATTCACTCATTTTTCTCCGTATGTAGTAGTCACTTGCTGGAATCTTTAGAAAGACTTATATTTGGGAACGAAGGGAGTACTATACTAATAAAACATTAAGGCCACGAGGCGATGCAGTGCTGGTTACAGGAGGTAAGAATAAGAGATGCATCCATCGACGATGTCGACCTCCTCGACTCAGGGCGCCGGCCCACTGAACGGCGCCTAAGTAGCAGCGGCTTTCGTGGCCAGGTCGACGTGCTTCTGAAGAATGGCGTCCAAAGATTCTAGCCGCTGGAAGAAGGCCAATGTCTTTCTATCCTCGCTTGCCTTGTAGTGGCCTATGTAGACGATTTCCTCATAGACGTGGATGTGCAGGTCGATGGTTTCTTGCATGGCGAGGCGCTGCGCGGGGAGCGCGGCCTCGAGGTGCACATTCTTCGTCGCGACCTCCGGCACCTGCAGGGCCACCAGGGCTTGAAAGAGTTCGTCACCATGGAGGCCGATGAGGGTCGCAGGCAATGAGGAGCCTGGGCGCGCGGGTTGGAGCAGTACGGCAAGGTCGTTCGCGTGCTTCTTGATGGCTGTGAACTTGCAGATGGAGTTGACCATCATGTCGTCCATGCGAGAGGCAAAGCCGGCGTCAGCGAGGGCTACGATGCCTGCGGTCGCCAACACCGTCTGGAATCGCTGCGCGGTGCAGGGCCGCAGGCCGGCGCCTTGGATGATTTGGCACAGCCGACTGCCGCTCGCATCCATCGCCTCCATAGGTGCTTGTGGCTTCTGGTCACTTGGTCTTGGATTGGAGTGAGCAGTGTTGCGCATAGACTTGGGAGTAGATGGATTGGAGTGGTGGGGTGCCTTTATTATATGAGAGTCCAAACTCTGTTGCATTCACATCGTGCTGGCTCTATTTTGCTTCTCCAATTAATTCCCTCTGCATGTAATTGAGGATGCATCATTGACCGTTCAACGTCTCGGGAACCGCTACCCTCTCCCTCCTTGGCATTCAAGCACCTATGGACCCGTCGACGATGAGGTGCCTATGGTGACTTTGTAAATTTCAAGATGATAGTGTCGTGCGTGTGTGTGTTCATAGAGGTGAGTGTATGCGCATGTATATGAGCGCTTGCGTCTGTACTGTGTAAAAAATGTAAATGCGTGTCAAAAATAGACTAGTCAGTATACTCAATATTGTGCACCTCGGAGAGGAAAACGATAGAACTAGTACGTATTTATTTACGGTGCAGATTCACTCATTTTGCTCCATATGTACTCCGTCTCGGTGTAGTCTAGTCACTTGTTGAAATCTCTAGAAGGGCAAATACTCCTTTCTGGTTTACAGGGCTATACTAGCAAGTAGTTGTACGTACTAGTACAATAGTGGGCTCACATAGCAATTTTGTCTCATGCAAGAGCCTGGCTATATGCATGCTCCAATGTTCGCAACTGCAACGTTCGGTTTGCGCTTGGCTCTTCGCCTCTTCGAGAAGACGAACAATGATGTTACTACTACTGCTTCTACGGTGTCGAATCCACTGCTGCATGTCCGTCCACCGCGAGCGGGACGGATAGCTTGTTGTAGAAGTACTACTAAGCAAAAGTCTGTCCTCGTTTGCGAGCAACCGCGCGCATGGGTGAGGGAGAAGGCATGTAGTAAAATCAAGCTTCTCCACGTTGTACGAGTTGACGCGACACATCATAGCACTGGCCCCACATGCTTGCCTCTAAACTTGGCTGAAAGACCCGCAGTGTACAATATACTATTTGTTGCAACCTCTAACATTTACCCACCACAAATTAAAATATATGTGGCCGTATGCATCGTTCTGATGCAGAGGCCGGGGAGTCCCCCCTTTTCGAAAAAAAAACAAATTAAAATATATATTCCTGTCTTGACCACATGAGCATGCAAACTACAATCACCAGGGTGTCAGGTAGGGCCAGAAGACTATTTTAATATTTTTTTTAAAACTTCGAGATGGCCACATAGCATGGAGCCGACCCCAATGATTTTAAGCTTACAGGCACGGTACACGCTATCCTAGACTACTCTACACATGAAACTGCCACACGAGCGTCCGGACTGCGCTTGGCTCTTCGCCTCTTCGGGAAGTCGAACAATGATGGAGTACTACTACACTTGAGGAGTACTATAGTACGCTTCTGGCCATCTGACACCGATTGAACTGCTGCATGTCCACCGCGTGCGGGAGGGAGAGCATGTAGCGAAAGCTTCTCCTAGTCTTGCCAGCCACCACGCTCATGGGCGAGGGAGGGACGCTCCTGCCTTTGCGTGTATGACAGGTGGGCCCGGCAGGTGTGTGGCCAACCTGTCATATAGCCAAAGGCAGGTGCAGTTAAGTCGGCGAGGGAGAGGATAATCAAACTTCTCGTTGATGTGCGAGTTGACGCGACACATCAAAGCACTGCACTCGATATATTTCAATAATTTGCATTTACAGATGCATTAATTACAACGCATGCATGCATGCCGTGACTATCCTTTTGATACTTGCATGTGTTGATTTAATGCACCTTGAAGTAGTATAAAATATGTGACGGTAAAGCTTTGTAATACCCCGGCCCAAGTCGAGAGATGGTTGTGCACGAGGAGGGCGAGATCATGCAGACCCAACAGGACCCGATGATGGAGCTCCCTAAGGTCTCGATGGACCTCACCGTGCTCCACTGCCCCTTGTGCCTCCACCCCTTGACGCCTCCAGTGTATGAGGTTCGAATACACCTCGTCCGTTCGGCTGATTGATCAAGGTGTAGGTTTCTTGATTAATGTGCTGTTCCATTGATTTCTGCAGTGCAAGGGAGGGCACCTGGCCTGCGCGGACTACCGCGTCGAGCGCCCCGGGAACCAGCGGCAGTGCCAGAAGTGCGAGCACGGCGGTGGCTTCGATGTGCGGAACACGGCGGTGGACTCCATCCTTTCGTCGGTGAGGGTGGAGTGCCCGCACGAAGGCTGTGGGCTCTACGTCACTTACCACAAGCTCGCCGATCACCAGAGCGTGTGTCCGCTCGCGCCCTGCAAATGCCTCGTGCCCGTCTGCGGCTATGAAGGCCCGCCGCTGGCGCTCTACCACCACATCAGCACCGCGCATCCCATGCCCATGCACAGGATCCAGTACGGCAAGGTGCTCCAGCTGCAAGTGCCACTGTCGGAGCCACGACTCTTGCTGTTTGCGGAGGAGGACCGCCGCACATTTTTGTTGGTCGACGGCGTGCTCGACATCGGCGCGCCTATCGTCGTGTCGGTCGTCTGCATCAGAGCGGGGGCGTCCCCACTGCCGCACTACGTGGCCAAGGTGTGGGCGAATGGCCCGCCGGGGGAGCCCAAAGGCACGACCGATGCCGTCAAGGTGAAAATGGAGGTGACAAGCAGCAAGGATCCCGGCGACGTCGACGTGCAGGAGCTGACCTTCTTGACAGTTCCGCCCAAGCTGCTGGCCGGGGCTAAGCTTGTGTCCCTCCACATTCAGATTGACAAGCTCACGTCCTAAATGTTTCTACATTGCCTTCAGTTTATCTCAGTAATATGCTAATATAGGGATTACCTTGGTCTACTTTAGCTTAAGAAATGGTGGGTTTTGGTGGTGATAAACACTTATGTTTATTAATGCATTAATTGCAATGCATGCATGCATAAAGTACATGCATTGGTCAATTTTCTCTTAATACTTGCATGCAATGATTTAATGCACCTTTGAATCTGAACATGTGTTGGGGAACAACCAAATTGAGCCTTATCAAATGGAAAAACTAAAATTTTGAGATAAGCCCTATAAAACCGGAAAGGAGAGAGTAGAAAAAGAAGTACTCCATTTGGGAATAGTGCCGCACTTCGAAACTTGAACCGTCAATAAATTTTGAGCTTGCGTCTTGTCACATTCCAAATTACTCCATGCTATATTGGATTGCAAACCTGTTCACACCGATCACAACCTAAATGGTTTCCCACTTAGGAGCATATTAGTACTCATTTATAAATACATACTAGTATGCCAAGATGACTGCACATTCCTCCTCAACTCCTCATCCACGAAAACAAACAAGCCATTCAACATCCTTCCCTTGCGTCTGCCATGGCCAGCGTGAGTTCTGGGTCGAGAGATTGCCACCAGGGAGAGGCGAGCATGGAAGCGGAAGCACGAGAGATGTCCCGCCTCGCTGCGAGAGCATCCAACATGTCCCGCCACACGGAAGTAGCAGCACGGAGGTCCCGCCGCGCCGTCGATGCAGCAGACTGGTCCGGCTGCATCGTGGAAGCAGCAGAGATGCCCCGCCGCGCCATGAATGCAGCAAAGATGTCCCGCCGCACTGTGGCGGCCTGGGAAAATTCCTCACGATCAGGCGACGACTGTTACAGGCGCATGCATGCGATCGTCCATAGCCAGATGGAGCAGATCTCCGGCTGGGCGAGGTTGCAGGACGACATGAAAGCCTCGTTTGAACAGGCTATCGGCGTACTAAGGGAGGGCAATGAGAGGCTCCGGGCCGAGCGCGACCTGCTGAGGGAGAAGATCGTCCGAAGTGCAGGCCAGCAGGAGTTGACCAGTGCCTTGTTGAAGAGGACCGACGTCATCGTCAAGAAACTTATGGACGAGAATGACATGCTCCGCAACGAGCACCAAAGACTGGTGGAGGAATCCGTGGATGTTCTCAAGAAGCGTCTTGAGGACACGAAATAGATCATCGCCGCTCGCCGCGGAGACTAGTTCCTGCGGCCTGCAGCAACGCATCAAGAAAGTAGAGATCAGCGAGCCAGATCCTTGTATTCCTTCTTCTTTTGCCCTTGTGTATTTCGGGCGTAGCCGCATGTGGCTTTTTTAATTACCTTTCTAATTATGTAAGACAATTAATCGTCCTTATCTTTCTGTGGAAGATCAATGTTGCGAGGCTGGAATGAAGAAAACTCTTGTTGTGGCGACCCTGGTGTTGATGTTCTTCTTGTTGCTGCTGGGCTTCCTTCAGTTTCCTGGTTTCTTTTGATGTAATAATCGGTTTAGGATGTGGATTGTGTCGCCGGTTGTGAAATGTTGGGTTCTAGTGCGGATGTTTGGCCTTTGTTGGCCTCCTGGGATGTTGCGATTTCAATCTGGTAGCTTTTAGTCCTTCGTGTTCGGCTGGAGTTGTGCTGAACTTCTTGTGAATTGTGGTGGTTTTCAGTAATGAAAATCGGAAGGGACAAGCCCTTCTTTGATCAAAAAAATAAATTTAATCGTCCTTATATATTCATCAGTCTTGCTATAAGTCGCAGTAGATGCTATATAGGTCCGTCGGATCTTACATCAAGATCCGTGCATTCAGATTTTCTTTTTTCTCTCTCTTAAATCTCAGTCCAGTGAGACATAGCCACGCCATTAAACAGAGGCTCGGGCGCCATTAATGGAGACCTTGGGAGAGAGGTGGACGGCATATGGAGGTCAAAGGGCTCTCCTCCCGATAAGCACGCGCAGGGGTCTGATCGCACGCCTCTCGTACTCAAATAGCTACCCTGCACGGCGCCTCCTAGCTAATAAAAAATGGGGATGCATGGCGACACGTAAATGGTACTAGTAAGTAGAACGCCCATGGTTTCAACAATACTTGTGTTTGCGATTGTAACGTGACAACACTTGTTCCAAAATGACTTTGTTGATTGTTAATGTGTGCGCCTTCGCAAATTGGACTGCAAATTTACCACAGCATGTTGGTGCCATGTCATGGCACCAAACCAAGTTCATTATTTTCATGCGTGTTTTGGATTTACAGGAATGAAAAAACTAAGTTTCTCAATGTCTCCAACCCAGCCACGACGCCCAGAATTTTGAATTTCATTCCCATTTCTTGCATGTAACCTAGAAATTTACCCGAGGACACACATGTGATTTTTCAACCAACTTTTGGTGCACTGGAACATGTGCTTGTATTTCAAATTTGAATTATGCACACAAAGGTGACACGTTCCCTCCCAGAACCACGAGCCTTCTTGAGAGAAGCTCTGATGTGCAAGAAGCTTATACCAAAATTTGTTCCTATTCGGCCAATTTTTTTACCATGGCATGGTACTACCATGACATGACACCATGCCAAGTTTCATGATTTTAAAACCAAGTTTCTCAATGTTCTCGACCGAGCCACGATGCCCAGATGTTTGAATTTGATTCTCATTTTTTGCATGGGACCTAGAAATTCACCCGAGGACACAAATGTGATTTTCAACCAACTTTGGTGCACGGGAGCATGTACTTGTAGTTCAAATTTGAATTATGCACATAAAATGACCAAAAACTCAATTAATGTGTAAATAAGGTCAAACGAAGCCGGGATAATAAATTTAACAGGGCACTCATGTAGTTCTATGTTGCCTTTGTAAATAAACTCAAGGGGGATAACGTATATCGTTTCGCACTCAAAGGTGGCACGTTCCCTCTCAGAACCACGAGCCTTCTTGAGAGAAGCTTGGGTTTGCAAGAAGCTTATACCAAAATCTGTTCCTATTCGGCCAATTTTTTTTTACCACAACATGGTAGTACCATGACATGACATCCATGCCAAGTTTCATGATTTTCAAACATGTTTTGGATTTACAAGAATTTTAAAACCAAGTTTCTCAATATTCTCGTCCAAGCCACGATGCCCAGATGTTTTAATTTTATTCTCATTTCTTGCATGTGACCTAGAAATTCACCTGAGGACACAAATGTGATTTTTCAACCAACTTGGGTACTTTTGAGTATTCGGCTCAAAGTGCTACATTCTTGATAAGCATCGTCGTTCAAAGTTTGCTCCAAAATCTCATGAAGGTTTCCTACTTGGTTATGGCTCAAACTCTCACACTTACCGTGTCTACAACAATTTCAGCCGAAAGGTTGAAGAGACGGTAGATGTGAAGTTTGATGAATCTAACGGCTCGCAAGTAGATCAATTGCCAATTGATGTAGGAGACAAAGACCCTTTAGAAGCAATCCAAGACTTGTCTATTGGCAAAATTCGTCCAACGGAGGGGAAGGAGAGTACCTCGCCCGTCCAAGTGGAAGCTTCTACTTCATGACAAGGTGAACCAAGAATCGACACGGAAGCATCCACAAGTGGGACACACCAAGATGAAGAAGACGAGGAAATACATCAAGACGAACGCCAACAACCTCCTTCTCCACCAAGACAAGAGAACGACAATGCCAACAATGAAGAAGGCCAAGAAGAAGAACAAGATGAAGAAGATGTTCAACGAAGACCCAAGCAAAAGCTCTCATGAGTTCGAGCAAGAATTGCTAAGGACCATCCCGTCGAGCAAATCTACAATGATATTCAAACCGGGAGAATCACTCGCTCAAAAACTCGTCTAGCTAACTTTTGTGAAAACTATTCATTCATCTCTAGCATTGAACCTATGAAGGTCGAAGAAGCATTGGAAGATCTGGACTGGATAAACGCTATGCATGAAGAGCTACACAACTTTGAGAGAAACCAAGTTTGGACATTGGTTGAGAAGCCCAACAACAACCACACCATCATTGGTACCAAATGGGTGTTTCGCAACAAGCAAGATGAAGATGGACAAGTGGTTCACAACCAAGCACGTCTCGTCGCCCAAGGGTACACACAAGTCGAAGGTATGGACTATGGTGAGACATATGCTCCCGTTGCTAGACTTGAGTCCATCCGCATCTTACTTGCCTATGCTAATCACCATAATATCACCTTGTACCAAATGGACATTAAAAGTGCTTTTCTAAATGGTGAAATAGAGGAGGAAGTTTATGTCAAACAACCTCCCGGCTTTGTCAATCCTAAGAAACCAAATCATGTTTACAAACTTCATAAAGCCCTTTATGGTCTTAAACAAGCTCCTAGAGCATGGTATAAATGCTTGACCAAGTTCCTTATTTCAAGTGGTTTTGAAATTGGAAAAATTGATTCCACACTTTTTACTAAAAGAGTTAATGGAGAACTATTTGTATGCCAAATTTATGTTGATGATATCATATTTGGTTCAACTAACCCTCTTTTTAGTGAAAAGTTTGGAAAGCTAATGTCGAAGAAGTTTGAGATGTCTATGATGAGTGAAGTCAAATTCTTTCTCGGTTTGCAAATCAAGCAAACTAAGGAAGGTACATTTGTCTCTCAAACGAAGTACACCAAAGACTTATTCAAGAAGTTCAATATGCAAGAATGCAAAGGTATGCCTACACCCATGCCTACTAGTGCACATAATGATTTGACCAAAGATGGTGAACCGGTTGATCAAAAGGTTTATCGCTCTATGATTGGTTCATTTTTATACCTATGTGCTTCACGTCCCGATATTATGCTAAGTGTGTGCATGTGTGCACGATATCAAGCTGCTCCTAAAGAATGTCATCTTAAGGCCGTGAAAAGGATAGTGAGATACTTAATACATACACCAAATTTTGGCATTTGGTATCCTAAGAGGTCCTCTTTTGATCTTGTTGGCTATTCTGATTCGGATTATGCCGGAGACAAGGTTGATAGAAAGTCCACTTCAGGTACTTGTCAATTTCTTGGTAGATCTCTTGTGTCTTGGTCCTCCAAGAAACAAAACTCGGTATCCTTATCCACCGCTGAAGCGGAATACATTGCCGCTGGTTCATGTTGTGCTCAAATACTTTGGATGACCCAAACCATTAAAGATTATGGGATCTATGTGAAACATGTTCCATTGCTTTGTGACAATGAAAGTGCTATCAAAATTGGTCATAATACTGTACAACATTCTCGAACTAAGCATATTGAAGTTCGTCATCATTCCCTTCGAGATCATGTTGCTAAGGGTGACATTAATCTTAAGCATGTTCGCACCGATAAGCAATTAGCAGATATATTCACTAAACCACTTGATGAGAAAGTGTTTTGCAGGTTGAGAGGTGAATTGAACATCATTGATGCTTCGAATTTGGAGTAATAACTCCATTGGATACATGCAAGACATGAGCTTATGACTAATCCATGATATATCTCTTATGATGATTATCTTATGTCTTGGACAAATTTGCATCTTGCATGTTATCTAACCCATGTAGGTACTTGGTTGGATCCAATTTTATGAGACTGCAACTCACCCACATCTTGAGCAATCTCTGGGTGAAGTGGAAAGCCCAGTCCGCGGAGGAAGTGGGGAAGAAAAACTACCCTCTCATGGGGCCCTGGGGTAGGAAGAAGCTGCCCCTTCTCAGGAAGCCGATGCGGGATGTCCTTGGACAAGTATCCGGCTTTCCTTAGCTTTTTTACTTGGGCCTCCGTAACGGAGGATGCCATCCACTTGCCTCCCGCTCCGGACATTGTTGGAGAAGGTTGAGGAAGGAAGAGCGGACTCGGGCGCTGGAGCTTGAGTGCGCGAGAGATGGATTGGCAAAGGAGGAAGAAGGCGTAGGTTAAAAAGGTGAATCCTTATCCCTTTGTACAAGCGGGTGCGGTTAGGCATCCCCACCTACCTAATAAAACTCACTTGCCTCCCAAGCTCCATGGTAAATGGCGCGATTGGGTTACCCACGTCCGTATTGATGAGAATCCCGTTAAAAGGGGCACACGATCTCTGCTTTGACAAGACGTGCCAAGGAAACCGCCTCGCTAGACACGCTGAGGTGGAACAATAAAAAACAATTTATATAAAGAGCTTGGCCGCAGTGTTATGACGCACTGCGGAATACGTCAGCAGATTTGATTTGTGTTAATATTATTCTCTATATGGCAATATGTGGAAACTTATTTTGCAGAGCCGGACACTATTTTTGGTGTTTGTAATCTTCTTGAAGAACTTGGAGGAGGAACCCGCCTTGCAATGCCGAAGACAATCTGCGCGCCGGACTCGTCGTCATTGAAGCCTGGTTCAGGGGCTACAGAGGGAGTCCTGGATTAGGGGGTGTTCGGATAGCCGGACTATACCTTCAGCCGGACTCGAGGACTGAAGATACAAGATTGAAGACTCTGTCCCGTGTCCGGAAGGATCTTTTCTTCGCGTGGAAGGCAAGCTAGGCATGCGGATATTCAAGATCTCCTACCATTGTAACCGACTCTGTGTAACCCTAACCCTATCCGGTGTCTATATAAACTGGAGGGTTGTAGTCCATAGGACAACCATCATCATACACAATCATACCATAGGCTAGCTTCTAGGGTTTAGCCTCCTTGATCTCGTGGTAGATCTACTCTTGTACTACCCATATCATAAATATTAATCTAGCAGGAGTAGGGTTTTACCTCCATCGAGAGGGCCCGAACCTGGGTAAAATAAAGTGTCCCTTGTCTCCTGTTACCATCCGACCTTGATGCGCAGTTCGGGACCCCCTACCCGAGATCCGCCGGTTTTGACACCGACAGGGAGAGAGAGATCACATCAAAGCTTATCATCTACAAGGGAGAGAGTATTAAGGGGGAGAAAAAGATCTCTAGAGGGAGAGAATACTCAAGGATCCCAGATGCTTGATGTTCAAGAGGAGAGATGCCACATGTCTCTTTGGGGGAAAGACATGTTCATATGTGCTTATTTGCATTAAGTTCTATCCATTTATATCTTTCAGCTCTGATTTTCTGTTCCCTATCTTCTCCCAATATCCCATGTCAGATTCAGGGGGAGCAAGACACCTAAGGGAAAGAAATCATTCAGATTCATTGCATATCTTTACTCTTGGGGACATGTCTAATCAAATGTGGTACCTTGTACTCACTCTCTACATGTCATCCCAGTCTTGGTATTCTTGTAGTTTCTTTTGTTTGCTCTGGCTAGTGGATGTATCTGTGTTATCTAACCTTGTTTGTGCAGGTTCATTCCATCCTAAGCCAACTTAAGACTACAAGGTAAGTATGTGCATCAGAATCATGAGTATGAGGAATTATTGCTTATGTACATACTGTTTGCGAGAAGGACTCATGAGCATGAAGGTATTTTCCTCAATAATATTTTGCTCTGATGCATATGGCCAAGATACATGTAACACATTGCCCACTCTGTCATGGTTATGCTCTCACATGCTTCTACATTTCATATTCACATGATTGCATACATGTAGGGGGAGCCTATGTTTGTTACATGTCCTTCCAAAGCTTTACTTTCTATTCCTTATATCTTTATCTAAAGCTTTGATGTATGTTGCCATCAATTACCAAAAAGGGGGAGATTGAAAGCACAAGTGCTCCCCAGGTGGTTTTGGTAATTAATGTCAACATATCTCTTGTTGGACTAACACTTTTATCTAGTATGTTCCAGATAAGTTCAACAATGGAGTGGCATGCACTAAAGGATGTGGGAACTCCTTCAAGATGCTAAGGACAAAGGATTGGCTAAAGCTTCAAGCTCAAGACTCTTCATTTTACATTTTAGTGATCCAAGATCACATTGAGTCTATAGGAAAAGCCAATACTATTAAGAAGGGATGAGGTGTTGCTTAATGAGCCTCTTGCTTCATGTGCTTGGTGATATGCTCAAAAACCCTCAGCTACTTTCCCACTTCCACATATGACCTAAACCCAAAGCCAAACTCGGACCTACCGATTCTTCCTATCCGGCGCCACCGAGTTTCATTTGTCATAGCCAATGCCAAACCCTAAGCAAATCGGTTCTACCGATAGGGATCTCGGACTCACCGAGATGGGATTGCAATCTCACTGTGTATGTCCATTGTCAAAATCGGTCTCACCGAGTTTGAGCAATCGGTACTACCGAGATTACAATGCAAACTCTCTGGTTAACCTATTACCAAAATCGGTCCAACCGAGTTTAGTAATCGGTCCCACCGAGTTTGCCTGACCAACTCTCTGGTTAGCTAATTACCAAAATCGGTCTCACCGAGTTTGTGTAATCGGTCTCACCGAGATTACGTTAAGCCCTAACCCTAACCATATCGGTCCTACCGAGTTGCATGTCAGTCCCACCGAAAATCACTAACGGTCACTAGGTTTACTATTTCGGTCCGACCGAGTTTGTTGATTCGGTCCCGCCGAGATTGGTAAATTGTGTGTAACGGTTGGATTTTGTGTGGAGGCTATATATACCCCTCCACCTCCTCTTCATTCATGGAGAAAGCCATCAGAACACATCTACACTTCCAACTCATATGTTCTGAGAGAGAACCACCTAATCATGTGTTGAGACCAAGATATTCCATTCCTACCATATGAATCTTGATCTCTAGCCTTCCCCAAGTTGCTTTCCACTCAAATCTTCTTTCCACCAAATCCAAATCCTGTGAGAGAGAGTTGAGTGTTGGGGATACTATCATTTGAAGCACAAGAGCAAGGAGTTCATCATCAACACACCATTTGTTACTTTTTGGAGAGTGGTGTCTCCTAGATTGGCTAGGTGTCACTTGGGAGCCTCCGACAAGATTGTGGAGTTGAACCAAGGAGTTTGTAAGGGCAAGGAGATCGCCTACTTCGTGAAGATCTACCACTAGTGAGGCAAGTCCTTCGTGGGCGATGGCCATGATGGGATAGACAAGGTTGCTTCTTCGTGGACCCTTCGTGGGCGGAGCCCTCCGTGGACTCGTGCAACCGTTACCCTCCGTGGGTTGAAGTCTCCATCAACATGGATGTAGGATAGCACCACCTATCCGAACCACGACAAAAACATCCTTGTCTCCAATTGCGTTTGAATTCTCCAAACCCTTCCCCTTACATTCTTGCAAGCTGCATGCTTTACTTTCCGCTGCTCATATACTCTTTGCATGCTTGCTTGATATATATTGTGTATGTTGAAATTGTGCCTAAACTCCACTTAAACCGAAAAAGTTTAAAAACTGCAACTTTAGCACTAAGTGTCTAATCACCCCCCCTCTAGACACATCTTCTCAAGATCCCACAGGTGGTATCAGAGCTTCGGTCTCCAATTCCTTGGTTTAATCACCACTGGAGGAAGATGGATGAGTCTACTTTGGGGAGTCTTAGACATAGAGTGCCTATTCTTGATGGAGAGTATTTTCATGAGTGAAAAAATGAGATGATTGTAATTTTCAATCAATATCATTTGAAAAAGTATATTGCTAGTCCTTGTGCGCCTCATGTTGATCCTATGCATTCCACCCTAGATGAAGATATTGACATGATTCGCAATCTTAAAACTGTTGAGCTCATCATTAGAGGATTGCCCAAAAACTTGATTGCTAGTTTACCTACTCTTTATTGTGCCTATACTATATGGAAATCTCTTGAGGAACAATTTCCTGACTATTCCTTGAAAAATTTGGATGAAATTCTCCATAAATCTATTGCCTTGAGTAAGATGAACTCTAGTGATCCTAGTTTTGGTGATTGTCTATTTGAGCTTACTAATCTCATGCACGCTAAAGGAAATGTTGGAATCATTAGTGATATTACATCCGAAGCTATAAGAATTCATAAAGGTGACCATTTTGATGATGATTTATCTAACGAATCACTCTCTCTAGGAAATGATGAGTCACAAGATTATGTTGAACATGGATACTATGATGAGGATGATGATAGTGACCTCGATCTTGATGATGCAATGAGACATTTTGGTCTCATGGCAAATCTTCGGGGATATGTGTTAGGAGGAAAGGAATGGGTTCTTGATAGTGGATGTACTGATCATATGACCGGAGATGAAGAGATGTTTCGTGAGCTTGCTGAAAATGACGGCCCTCGAAAATATGTCACCTTTGGTGATAATTCAAAGGGTAAGGTGGTTGGCCTTGGTAAGGTGGCCATCTCGCACGATAGCTCCATTAAAAATGTCATGCTCGTTGAATCTCTCGGCTACAACTTACTTTCAGTATCTAGACTTGCTGATTTCGGTTTGAATGTCCTATTTACTGAGGTAGATTGCCAAGTGTTTCGTCGAGACAATCATAAAATGGTCTTTACCGGTATACGTAGAGGTGATCTTTACATTGTCGATTTCTCTAAAAAGGCACAACCTAAAACTTGCTTTATCGCTAAATCCTCAAAAGGTTGGTTGTGGCACAGAGGACTAGGTCACGTTGGCATGAGAAACCTTCACAAGCTTATTAAAGGAAATCGTATCCTTAGAATTAACGATGTCATATTTGATAAGGATAGGCTTTGTAGTGCTTGTCAAGCAGGTAAACAGGTTGGAGGAAGGCATCCCGTGAAGAACATCATGACCACAAGGAGGCCACTCGAGCTACTTCATATGGATCTTTTTGGTCCCAACGCCTACAAGAGTCTCGGTGGAAATTCTTTTGGTCTAATTATAGTTGATGATTTTCAAGATTTACGTGGGTGTTCTTTCTTGATGAAAAATCGCAGGTCCAAAAGATCTTCAAAAACTTCGCTAGGAAGGCCCAAAATCAATTTGAAGTGAAGATCAAGAAGGTTCGCAGTGACAACGGAACGGAGTTCAAGAACGCAAATGTGGACACCTTTCTTGACGAAGAAGGGATCTCACACGAGTTCTTGTCTACGTACACACCTCAACAAAATGGAGTTGTTGAGAGGAAGAACCGGACGCTCATAGAAATGGCGAGAACGATGCTTGATGAGTACAAGACACCGAAGCACTTTTGGGCAGAAGCGGTTGAGACAGCTTGTCATGCAACAAATCGCTTGTATCTTCACAAGCTACTCGGCAATACGACATATGATCTCCTTACCGGTAACAAACCCCATGTTGGATACTTTTGAGTATTCGGCTCAAAGTGCTACATTCTTGATAAGCATCGTCGTTCAAAGTTTGTTCCAAAATCTCATGAAGGTTTCCTACTTGGTTATGGCTCAAACTCTCACACTTACCGTGTCTACAACAATTTCACCCGAAAGGTTGAAGAGACGGTAGATGTGAAGTTTGATGAATCTAACGGCTCGCAAGTAGATCAATTGCCAATTGATGTAGGAGACAAAGACCCTTCAGAAGCAATCCAAGACTTGTCTATTGGCAAAATTCGTCCAACGGAGGTGAAGGAGAGTACCTCGTCCGTCCAAGTGGAAGCTTCTACTTCACGACAAGGTGAACCAAGAATCGACACGGAAGCATCCACAAGTGGGACACACCAAGATGAAGAAGACGAGGAAATACATCAAGACAAACGCCAACAACCTCCTTCTCCACCAAGACAAGAGAACGACAATGCCAACAATGAGGAAGGCCAAGAAGAAGAACAAGATGAAGAAGATGTTCAACGAAGACCCAAGCAAAAGCTCTCACCAGTTCGAGCAAGAATTGCTAAGGACCATCCCGTCGAGCAAATCTACAATGATATTCAAACCGGGAGAATCACTCGCTCAAAAACTCGTATAGCTAACTTTTGTGAAAACTATTCATTCATCTCTAGCATTGAACCTATGAAGGTCGAAGAAGCATTGGAAGATCCGGACCGGATAAACGCTATGCATGAAGAGCTACACAACTTTGAGAGAAACCAAGTTTGGACATTGGTTGAGAAGCCCGACAACAACCACAACATCAATGGTACCAAATGGGTGTTTTGGAACAAGCAAGATGAAGATGGACAAGTGGTTCGCAACAAAGCATGTCTCGTCGCCCAAGGGTACACACAAGTCGAAGGTATGGACTATGGTGAGACATATGCTCCCGTTGCTAGATAGACTTGAGTCCATCCGCATCTTACTTGCCTATGCTAATCACCATAATATCACCTTGTACCAAATGGACATTAAAAGTGCTTTTCTAAATGGTGAAATAGAGGAGGAAGTTTATGTCAAACAACCTCCCGGCTTTGTCAATCCTAAGAAACCAAATCATGTTTACAAACTTCATAAAGCCCTTTATGGTCTTAAACAAGCTCCTAGAGCATGGTACAAATGCTTGACCAAATTCCTTATTGCAAGTGGTTTTGAAATTGGAAAAATTAATTCCACACTTTTTACTAAAAGAGTTAATGGAGAACTATTTGTATGCCAAATTTATGTTGATGATATCATATTTGGTTCAACTAACCCTCTTTTTAGTGAAAAGCTTGGAAAGCTAATGTCGAAGAAGTTTGAGATGTCTATGATGAGTGAAGTCAAATTCTTTCTCGGTTTGCAAATCAAGCAAACTAAGGAAGGTACATTTGTCTCTGAAACGAAGTACACCAAAGACTTATTCAAGAAGTTCAATATGCAAGAATGCAAAGGTATGCCTACACCCATGCCTACTAGTGGACATAATGATTTGACCAAAGATGGTGAACCGGTTGATCAAAAGGTTTACCACTCTATGATTGGTTCATTGTTATACCTATGTGCTTCACGTCCCGATATTATGCTAAGTGTGTGCATGTGTGCACGATATCAAGCTGCTCCTAAAGAATGTCATCTTAAGGCCGTGAAAAGGATAGTGAGATACTTAATCCATACACCAAATTTTGGCATTTGGTATCCTAAGAGGTCCTCTTTTGATCTTGTTGGCTATTCTGACTCGGATTATGCCTGAGACAAGGTTGATAGAAAGTCCACTTCGGGTACTTGTCAATTTCTTGGTAGATCTCTTGTGTCTTGGTCCTCCAAGAAACAAAACTCAGTATCCTTATCCACCGCCGAAGCGGAATACATTGCCGCTGGTTCATGTTGTGCTCAATTACTTTGGATGACCCAAACCCTTAAAGATTGTGGGATCTATGTGAAACATGTTCCATTGCTTTGTGACAATGAAAGTGCTATAAAAATTTGTCATAATCCTGTACAACATTCTCGAACTAAGCATATTGAAGTTCGTCATCATTTCATTCGAGATCATGTTGCTAAGGGTGACATTAATCTTAAGCATGTTCGCATCGATAAGCAATTAGCAGATATATTCACTAAACCACTTGATGAGAAAGTGTTTTGCAGGTTGAGAGGTGAATTGAACATCATTGATTCTTTGAATTTGGAGTAGGAACTCCATTGGATACATGCAAGACATGAGCTTATGACTAATCCATGATATATCTCTTATGATGATTATCTTATGTCTTGGACAAATTTGCATCTTGCATGTTATCTAACCCATGTAGGTACTTGGTTGGATCCAATTTTATGAGACTGCAACTCACCCACATCTTGAGCAATCTCTACATCACCAAGTCTTTACACAATGGTGGTTGAAGACGAGGAAGCACGAAACCATTCAAATATATCCTTTGACAAATTCTATGTTAATTTCTATGATTGTCATTTTGGATACACAAGTGCTCTTCCTTGCAAGAACTAACCCATGTAGGTAGATGGACTCAAATTCCAAGTGATGCTCCAAATTCTTGATAAGCTACATCAACCTTGACCACCTACACAAGTTCAACTACATGAGCAAGATCCACACCACCACCCAAGGTATGTTATTCCATCTTAGAGAAGCTTTACTCCAAGTCATGAGTCAAAGCAACTCAACAAGATGAGAATACATCAAGATGCTTAAATGAAAAATGGTAACACCATTTTGAGCTTAAATGATGAGTATGACCTAAGATCAAGTGTTCTCACTTGACTCCTAAGTCAATATACTATAACATAGGTGACTATGTCACCGCCCAATTCTAGATGAAGTTCTCTTGTGTTCTTTTCTGTGTTATTGCATTTGTCCCTTGCATATTTGTTTCCCTCTTTTTCAAACAAAAAAAAACTCCATCCAGAACTTTCATTCTTTTCTTTTTGCTTCTTGTTCTGCATTTTCTGCATCCAATTCATTGCAAATCTTTCAGTTAATTCATTGCAAATCTTTGTGAGATCTTATTTGTCTAGTGAGCTGAGGTGACAAGTGTTTTTCTCTGTGATGAACTCGGTTTCACTTATTTGTAGTTTTCGGTCCAACCGAATCCTTTCGGTACCACCGAAACATGCCACTCGGTGCCACCGATTTCACAACAGGAAAAACAGTTTGCCACTTGTTCTATATTTCTTCTGATCCAGCTCCACTCAATGAATCTTGTCCTCTACAAGCATCATAGTTTTATCCATTGCTTTGTGCTGAGTATCAAGGACCAAACCCATTCGACAGATTCCAGAAAGCCCTTCTTGGAAATTGATGTCAAAGGGGGAGAGAGAGATCACATCAAAGCTTATCACCTACAAGGGAGAGAGTATTAAGGGGGAGAAAGAGATCTCCAGAGGGAGAGAATACTCAGGGATCCCAGATGCTTGATGTTCAAGAGGAGAGATGCCACATGTCTCTTTGGGGGAAAAACATGTTCATATGTGCTTATTTGCATTAAGTTCTATCCATTTATATCTTTCAGCTCTGATTTTCTGTTCCCTATCTTCTCCCTATATCCCATGTCAGATTCAGGGGGAGCAAGACACCTAAGGGAAAGAAATCATTCAGATTCATTGCATATCTTTACTCTTGGGGACATGTCTAATCCAATGTGGTACCTTGTACTCACTCTCTACATGTCATCCCAGTCTTGGTATTCTTGTAGTTTCTTTTGTTTGCTCTGGCTAGTGGATGTATCTCTGTTATCTAACCTTGTTTGTGCAGGTTCATTCCATCCTAAGCCAACTTAAGACTACAAGGTAAGTATGTGCATCGGAATCATGAGTATGAGGAATTATTGCTTATGTACATACTGTTTGCGAGAAGGACTCATGAGCATGAAGGTATTTTCCTCAATAATCTTTTGCTCTGATGCATATGGCCAAGATACATGTAACACATTGCCCACTCTGTCATGGTTATGCTCTCACATGCTTCTACATTTCATATTCACATGATCGCATACATGTAGGGGGAGCCTATGTTTGTTACATGTCCTTCCAAAGCTTTACTTTCTATTCCTTATATCTTTATCTAAAGCTTTGATGTATGTTGCCATCAATTACCAAAAAGGGGGAGATTGAAAGCACAAGTGCTCCACAGGTGGTTTTGGTAATTAATGTCAACATATCTCTTGTTGGACTAACACTTTTATCTAGTATGTTTCAGATAAGTTCAACAATGGAGTGGAATGCACTAAAGGATGTGGGAACTCCTTCAAGATGCTAAGGACAAAGGATTGGCTAAAGCTTCAAGCTCAAGACTCTTCAGTTTACATTTTAGTGATCCAAGATCACATTGAGTCTATAGGAAAAGCCAATACTATTAAGAAGGGATGAGGTGTTGCTTAATGAGCCTCTTGCTTCATGTGCTTGGTGATATGCTCCAAAACCCTCAGCTACTTTCCCACTTCCACATATGACCTAAACCCAAAGCCAAAATCGGACCTACCGATTCTTCCTATCCGGCGCCACCGAGTTTCATTTATCATAGCCACTGCCAAACCCTAAGCAAATCGGTTCTACCGATAGGGATCTCGGACTCACCGAGATGGGTTTGCAATCTCACTGTGTATGTCCATTGTCAAAATCGGTCTCACCGAGTTTGAGCAATCGGTACTACCGAGATTACAATGCAAACTCTCTGGTTAACCTATTACCAAAATCGGTCCAACCGAGTTTAGTAATCGGTCCCACCGAGTTTGCCTGACCAACACTCTGGTTAGCTAATTACCAAAATCGGTCTCACCGAGTTTGTGTAATCGGTCTCACCGAGATTACGTTAAGCCCTAACCCTAACCATATCGGTCCTACCGAGTTGCATGTCAGTCCCACCGAAAATCACTAACGGTCACTAGGTTTACTATTTCGGTCCGACCGAGTTTGTTGATTCGGTCCCGCCGAGATTGGTAAATTGTGTGTAATGGTTGGATTTTGTGTGGAGGCTATATATACCCCTCCACCTCCTCTTCATTCGTGGAGAAAGCCATCAGAACACATCTACACTTCCAACTCATATGTTCTGAGAGAGAACCACCTAATCATGTGTTGAGACCAAGATATTCCATTCCTACCATATGAATCTTGATCTCTAGCCTTCCCCAAGTTGCTTTCCACTCAAATCTTCTTTCCACCAAATCCAAATCCTGTGAGAGAGAGTTGAGTGTTGGGGATACTATCATTTGAAGCACAAGAGCAAGGAGTTCATCATCAACACACCATTTGTTACTTCTTGGAGAGTGGTGTCTCCTAGATTGGCTAGGTGTCACTTGGGAGCCTCCGACAAGATTGTGGAGTTGAACCAAGGAGTTTGTAAGGGCAAGGAGATCGCCTACTTCGTGAAGATCTACCACTAGTGAGGCAAGTCCTTCGTGGGCAATGGCCATGATGGGATAGACAAGGTTGCTTCTTCCTGGACCCTTCTTGGGTGGAGCCCTCCGTGGAATCGTGCAACCGCTACCCTCCGCGGGTTGAAGTCTCCATCAACGTGGATGTAGGATAGCACCACCTATCCGAACCACGACAAAAACATCCTTGTCTCCAATTGCGTTTGAATTCTCCAAACCCTTCCCCTTACATTCTTGCAAGTTGCATGCTTTACTTTCCGCTGCTCATATACTCTTTGCATGCTTGCTTGATATATATTGTGTATGTTGAAATTGTGCCTAAACTCCACTTAAACCGAAAAAGTTTAAAAACTGCAAGTTTAGCACTTAGTGTCTAATCACCCCCCCCCTCTAGACACATCTTCTCAAGATCCCACAAGTGGTATCAGAGCTTTGGTCTCCATTGCCTTGGTTTAATCACCACTGGAGGAAGATGGATGAGTCTACTTTGGGGAGTCTTAGACATAGAGTGCCTATTCTTGATGGAGAGTATTTTCATGAGTGGAAAAATGAGATGCTTGTAATTTTCAATCAATATCATTTGAACAAGTATATTGCTAGTCCTTGTGCGCCTCATGTTGATCCTATGCATCCCACCCTAGATGAAGATATTGACATGATTCGCAATCTTAGAACTGTTGAGCTCATCATTAGAGGATTGCCCAAAAACTTGATTGCTAGTTTACCTACTCTTAATTGTGCCTATACTATATGGAAATTTCTTGAGGAACAATTTCCCGACTATTCCTTGAAAAATTTGGATGAAATTCTCCATAAATCTATTGCCTTGAGTAGGATGAACTCTAGCGATCCTAGTTTTGGTGATTGTCTATTTGAGCTTACTAATGTCATGCACGCTAAAGGAAATGTTGGAATCATTAGTGATATTACATCCGAAGCTATAAGAATTCATAAAGGTGACCACTTTGATGATCATTTATCTAATGAATCACTCTATCTAGGAAATGATGAGTCACAAGATTATGTTGAATATGGATACTATGATGAGGATGATGATAGTGACCTCGATCTTGATGATGCAATGAGACATTTTGGTCTCATGGCAAATCTTCGGGGATATGTATCAGGAGGAAAGGAATGGGTTCTTGACTGTGGATGTACTGATCATATGACCGGAGATGAAGAGATGTTTCGTGAGCTTGCTGAAAATGACGGCCCTCGAAAATATGTCACCTTTGGTGATAATTCAAAGGGTAAGGTGGTTGGCCTTGGTAAGGTGGCCATCTCACACGATAGCTCCATTCAAAATGTCATGCTCGTTGAATCTCTCGGCTACAACTTACTTTCAGTATCTAGACTTGCTGATTTCGGTTTGAATGTCCTATTTACTGAGGTAGATTGCCAAGTGTTTCGTCGAGACAATCATAAAATGGTCTTTACCGGTATACGTAGAGGTGATCTTTACATTGTCGATTTCTCTAAAAAGGCACAACCTAAAACTTGCTTTATCGCTAAATCCTCAAAAGGTTGGTTGTGGCACAGACGACTAGGTCACGTTGGCATGAGAAACCTTGACAAGCTTATTAAAGGAAATCGTATCCTTGGAATTAACGATGTCATATTTGATAAGGATAGACTTTGTAGTGCTTGTCAAGCAGGTAAACAAGTTGGAGGAAGGCATCCCGTGAAGAACATCATGACCACAAGGAGGCCACTCGAGCTACTTCATATGGATCTTTTTGGTCCCAACGCCTACAAAAGTCTCGGTGGAAATTCTTTTGGTCTAATTATAGTTGATGATTTTTCAAGATTTACGTGGGTGTTCTTTCTTGATGAAAAATCGCAGGTCCAAAAGATCTTCAAAAACTTCGCTAGGAAGGCCCAAAATCAATTTGAAGTGAAGATCAAGAAGGTTCGCAGTGACAACGGAACGGAGTTCAAGAACGCAAATGTGGACACCTTTCTTGACGAAGAAGGGATCTCACACGAGTTCTCGGCTACGTACACACCTCAACAAAATGGAGTTGTTGAGAGGAAGAACCGGACGCTCATCGAAATGGCCAGAACAATGCTTGATGAGTACAAGACGCCGAAGCACTTTTGGGCAGAAGCGGTTGAGACAGCTTGTCATGCAACAAATCGCTTGTATCTTCACAAGCTACTCGGCAATACGGCATACGATCTGCTCACCGGTAACAAATCCCAAGTTGGATACTTTCGAGTATTCGGCTCAAAGTGCTACATTCTTGATAAGCATCGTCGTTCAAAGTTTGCTCCAAAATCTCATGAAGGTTTCCTACTTGTTTATGGCTCAAACTCTCACACTTACCGTGTCTACAACAATTTCACCCGAAAGGTTGAAGAGACGGTAGATGTGAAGTTTGATGAATCTAATGGCTCGCAAGTAAATCAATTGCCAATTGATGTAGGAGACAAAGACCCTTCAGAAGCAATCCAAGACTTGTCTATTGGCAAAATTCGTCCAACGGAGGTGAAGGAGAGTACCTCGTCCGTCCAAGTGGAAGCTTCTACTTCACGACAAGATGAACCAAGAATCGACACGGAAGCATCCACAAGTGGGACACACCAAGATGAAGAAGACGAGGAAATACATCAAGACGAACGCCAACAACCTCCTTCTCCACCAAGACAAGAGAACGACAACGCCAACAATGAAGAAGGCCAAGAAGAAGAACAAGATGAAGAAGATGTTCAACGAAGACCCAAGCAAAAGCTCTCACGAGTTCGAGCAAGAATTGCTAAGGACCATCCCATCGAGCAAATCTACAATGATATTCAAACCGGGAGAATCACTCGCTCAAAAACTCGTCTAGCTAACTTTTGTGAAAACTATTCATTCATCTCTAGCATTGAACTTATGAAGGTCGAAGAAGCATTGGAAGATCCGGACCGGATAAACGCTATGCATGAAGAGCTACACAACTTTGAGAGAAACCAAGTTTGGACATTGGTTGAGAAGCCCGACAACAACCACAACATCATTGGTACCAAATGGGTGTTTTGCAACAAGCAAGATGAAGATGGACAAGTGGTTCGCAACAAAGCATGTCTCGTCGCCCAAGGGTACACACAAGTCGAAGGTATGGACTATGGTGAGACATATGCTCCCGTTGCTAGATAGACTTGAGTCCATCCGCATCTTACTTGCCTATACTAATCACCATAATATCACCTTGTACCAAATGGACATTAAAAGTGCTTTTCTAAATGGTGAAATAGAGGAGGAAGTTTATGTCAAACAACCTCCCGGCTTTGTCAATCCTAAGAAACCAAATCATGTTTACAAACTTCATAAAGCCCTTTATGGTCTTAAACAAGCTCCTAGAGCATGGTACAAATGCTTGACCAAATTCCTTATTGCAAGTGGTTTTGAAATTGGAATTAATTCCACACTTTTTACTAAAAGAGTTAATGGAGAACTATTTGTATGCCAAATTTATGTTGATGATATCATATTTGGTTCAACTAACCCTCTTTTTAGTGAAAAGCTTGGAAAGCTAATGTCGAAGAAGTTTGAGATGTCTATGATGAGTGAAGTCAAATTCTTTCTCGGTTTGCAAATCAAGCAAACTAAGGAAGGTACATTTGTCTCTCAAACGAAGTACACCAAAGACTTATTCAAGAAGTTCAATATGCAAGAATGCAAAGGTATGCCTACACCCATGCCTACTAGTGGACATAATGATTTGACCAAAGATGGTGAACCGGTTGATCAAAAGGTTTACCACTCTATGATTGGTTCATTGTTATACCTATGTGCTTCACGTCCCGATATTATGCTAAGTGTGTGCATGTGTGCACGATATCAAGCTGCTCCTAAAGAATGTCATCTTAAGGCCGTGAAAAGGATAGTGAGATACTTAATCCATACACCAAATTTTGGCATTTGGTATCCTAAGAGGTCCTCTTTTGATCTTGTTGGCTATTCTGACTCGGATTATGCCTGAGACAAGGTTGATAGAAAGTCCACTTCGGGTACTTGTCAATTTCTTGGTAGATCTCTTGTGTCTTGGTCCTCCAAGAAACAAAACTCAATATCCTTATCCACCGCCGAAGCGGAATACATTGCCGCTGGTTCATGTTGTGCTCAATTACTTTGGATGACCCAAACCCTTAAAGATTATGGGATCTATGTGAAACATGTTCCATTGCTTTGTGATAATGAAAGTGCTATAAAAATTGGTCATAATCCTGTACAACATTCTCGAACTAAGCATATTGAAGTTCGTCATCATTTCATTCGAGATCATGTTGCTAAGGGTGACATTAATCTTAAGCATGTTCGCATCGATAAGCAGTTAGCAGATGTATTCACTAAACCACTTGATGAGAAAGTGTTTTGCAGGTTGAGAGGTGAATTGAACATCATTGATTCTTTGAATTTGGAGTAGGAACTCCATTGGATACATGCAAGACATGAGCTTATGACTAATCCATGATATATCTCTTATGATGATTATCTTATGTCTTGGACAAATTTGCATCTTGCATGTTATCTAACCCATGTAGGTACTTGGTTGGATCCAATTTTATGAGACTGCAACTCACCCACATCTTGAGCAATCTCTACATCACCAAGTCTTTACACAATGGTGGTTGAAGACGAGGAAGCACGAAACCATTCAAATATATCCTTTGACAAATTCTATGTTAATTTCTATGATTGTCATTTTGGATACACAAGTGCTCTTCCTTGCAAGAACTAACCCATGTAGGTAGATGGACTCAAATTCCAAGTGATGCTCCAAATTCTTGATAAGCTACATCAACCTTGACCACCTACACAAGTTCAACTACATGAGCAAGATCCACACCACCACCCAAGGTATGTTATTCCATCTTAGAGAAGCTTTACTCCAAGTCATGAGTCAAAGCAACTCAACAAGATGAGAATACATCAAGATGCTTAAATGAAAAATGGTAACACCATTTTGAGCTTAAACGATGAGTATGACCTAAGATCAAGTGTTCTCACTTGACTCCTAAGTCAATATACTCTAACATAGGTGACTATGTCACCGCCCAATTCTAGATGAAGTTCTCTTGTGTTCTTTTCTGTGTTATTGCATTTGTCCCTTGCATATTTGTTTCCCTCTTTTTCAAACAAAAAAAAACTCCATCCAGAACTTTCATTCTTTTCTTTTTGCTTCTTGTTCTGCATTTTCTGCATCCAATTCATTGCAAATCTTTCAGTTAATTCATTGCAAATCTTTGTGAGATCTTATTTGTCTAGTGAGCTGAGGTGACAAGTGTTTTTCTCTGTGATGAACTCGGTTTCACTTATTTGTAGTTTTCGGTCCAACCGAATCCTTTCGGTACCACCGAAACATGCCACTCGGTGCCACCGATTTCACAACAGGAAAAACAGTTTGCCACTTGTTCTATATTTCTTCTGATCCAGCTCCACTCAATGAATCTTGTCCTCTACAAGCATCATAGTTTTATCCATTGCTTTGTGCTGAGTATCAAGGACCAAACCCATTCGACAGATTCCAGAAAGCCCTTCTTGGAAATTGATGTCAAAGGGGGAGAGAGAGATCACATCAAAGCTTATCACCTACAAGGGAGAGAGTATTAAGGGGGAGAAAGAGATCTCCAGAGGGAGAGAATACTCAGGGATCCCAGATGCTTGATGTTCAAGAGGAGAGATGCCACATGTCTCTTTGGGGGAAAAACATGTTCATATGTGCTTATTTGCATTAAGTTCTATCCATTTATATCTTTCAGCTCTGATTTTCTGTTCCCTATCTTCTCCCTATATCCCATGTCAGATTCAGGGGGAGCAAGACACCTAAGGGAAAGAAATCATTCAGATTCATTGCATATCTTTACTCTTGGGGACATGTCTAATCCAGTGTGGTACCTTGTACTCACTCTCTACATGTCATCCCAGTCTTGGTATTCTTGTAGTTTCTTTTGTTTGCTCTGGCTAGTGGATGTATCTGTGTTATCTAACCTTGTTTGTGCAGGTTCATTCCATCCTAAGCCAACTTAAGACTACAAGGTAAGTATGTGCATCAGAATCATGAGTATGAGGAATTATTGCTTATGTACATACTGTTTGCGAGAAGGACTCATGAGCATGAAGGTATTTTCCTCAATAATATTTTGCTCTGATGCATATGGCCAAGATACATGTAACACATTGCCCACTCTGTCATGGTTATGCTCTCACATGCTTCTACATTTCATATTCACATGATTGCATACATGTAGGGGGAGCCTATGTTTGTTACATGTCCTTCCAAAGCTTTACTTTCTATTCCTTATATCTTTATCTAAAGCTTTGATGTATGTTGCCATCAATTACCAAAAAGGGGGAGATTGAAAGCACAAGTGCTCCCCAGGTGGTTTTGGTAATTAATGTCAACATATCTCTTGTTGGACTAACACTTTTATCTAGTATGTTCCAGATAAGTTCAACAATGGAGTGGCATGCACTAAAGGATGTGGGAACTCCTTCAAGATGCTAAGGACAAAGGATTGGCTAAAGCTTCAAGCTCAAGACTCTTCATTTTACATTTTAGTGATCCAAGATCACATTGAGTCTATAGGAAAAGCCAATACTATTAAGAAGGGATGAGGTGTTGCTTAATGAGCCTCTTGCTTCATGTGCTTGGTGATATGCTCAAAAACCCTCAGCTACTTTCCCACTTCCACATATGACCTAAACCCAAAGCCAAACTCGGACCTACCGATTCTTCCTATCCGGCGCCACCGAGTTTCATTTGTCATAGCCAATGCCAAACCCTAAGCAAATCGGTTCTACCGATAGGGATCTCGGACTCACCGAGATGGGTTTGCAATCTCACTGTGTATGTCCATTGTCAAAATCCGTCTCACCGAGTTTGAGCAATCGGTACTACCGAGATTACAATGCAAACTCTCTGGTTAACCTATTACCAAAATCGGTCCAACCGAGTTTAGTAATCGGTCCCACCAAGTTTGCCTGACCAACTCTCTGGTTAGCTAATTACCAAAATCGGTCTCACCGAGTTTGTGTAATCGGTCTCACCGAGATTACGTTAAGCCCTAACCCTAACCATATCGGTCCTACCGAGTTGCATGTCAGTCCCACCGAAAATCACTAACGGTCACTAGGTTTACTATTTCGGTCCGACCGAGTTTGTTGATTCGGTCCCGCCGAGATTGGTAAATTGTGTGTAACGGTTGGATTTTGTGTGGAGGCTATATATACCCCTCCACCTCCTCTTCATTCGTGGAGAAAGCCATCAGAACACATCTACACTTCCAACTCATATGTTCTGAGAGAGAACCACCTAATCATGTGTTGAGACCAAGATATTCCATTCCTACCATATGAATCTTGATCTCTAGCCTTCCCCAAGTTGCTTTCCACTCAAATCTGCTTTCCACCAAATCCAAATCCTGTGAGAGAGAGTTGAGTGTTGGGGATACTATCATTTGAAGCACAAGAGCAAGGAGTTCATCATCAACACACCATTTGTTACTTCTTGGAGAGTGGTGTCTCCTAGATTGGCTAGGTGTCACTTGGGAGCCTCCGACAAGATTGTGGAGTTGAACCAAGGAGTTTGTAAGGGCAAGGAGATCGCCTACTTCATGAAGATCTACCACTAGTGAGGCAAGTCCTTCGTGGGCAATGGCCATGATGGGATAGACAAGGTTGCTTCTTCCTGGACCCTTCTTGGGTGGAGCCCTCCGTGGAATCGTGCAACCGCTACCCTCCGCGGGTTGAAGTCTCCATCAACGTGGATGTAGGATAGCACCACCTATCCGAACCACGACAAAAACATCCTTGTCTCCAATTGCGTTTGAATTCTCCAAACCCTTCCCCTTACATTCTTGCAAGTTGCATGCTTTACTTTCCGCTGCTCATATACTCTTTGCATGCTTGCTTGATATATATTGTGTATGTTGAAATTGTGCCTAAACTCCACTTAAACCGAAAAAGTTTAAAAACTGCAAGTTTAGCACTAAGTGTCTAATCACCCCCCCCCTCTAGACACATCTTCTCAAGATCCCACAAGTGGTATTAGAGCTTTGGTCTCCATTGCCTTGGTTTAATCACCACTGGAGGAAGATGGATGAGTCTACTTTGGGGAGTCTTAGACATAGAGTGCCTATTCTTGATGGAGAGTATTTTCATGAGTGGAAAAATGAGATGCTTGTAATTTTCAATCAATATCATTTGAACAAGTATATTGCTAGTCCTTGTGCGCCTCATGTTGATCCTATGCATCCCACCCTAGATGAAGATATTGACATGATTCGCAATCTTAGAACTGTTGAGCTCATCATTAGAGGATTGCCCAAAAACTTGATTGCTAGTTTACCTACTCTTAATTGTGCCTATACTATATGGAAATTTCTTGAGGAACAATTTCCCGACTATTCCTTGAAAAATTTGGATGAAATTCTCCATAAATCTATTGCCTTGAGTAGGATGAACTCTAGCGATCCTAGTTTTGGTGATTGTCTATTTGAGCTTACTAATGTCATGCACGCTAAAGGAAATGTTGGAATCATTAGTGATATTACATCCGAAGCTATAAGAATTCATAAAGGTGGCCACTTTGATGATCATTTATCTAATGAATCACTCTCTCTAGGAAATGATGAGTCACAAGATTATGTTGAACATGGATACTATGATGAGGATGATGATAGTGACCTCGATCTTGATGATGCAATGAGACATTTTGGTCTCATGGCAAATCTTCGGGGATATGTGTCAGGAGGAAAGGAATGGGTTCTTGATAGTGGATGTACTGATCATATGACCGGAGATGAAGAGATGTTTCGTGAGCTTGCTGAAAATGACGGCCCTCGAAAATATGTCACCTTTGGTGATAATTCAAAGGGTAAGGTGGTTGGCCTTGGTAAGGTGGCCATCTCACACGATAGCTCCATTCAAAATGTCATGCTCGTTGAATCTCTCGGCTACAACTTACTTTCAGTATATAGACTTGCTGATTTCGGTTTGAATGTCCTATTTACTGAGGTAGATTGCCAAGTGTTTCGTCGAGACAATCATGAAATGGTCTTTACCGGTATACGTAGAGGTGCTCTTTACATTGTCGATTTCTCTAAAAAGGCACAACCTAAAACTTGCTTTATCGCTAAATCCTCAAAAGGTTGGTTGTGGCACAGACGACTAGGTCACGTTGGCATGAGAAACCTTCACAAGCTTATTAAAGGAAATCGTAGCCTTGGAATTAACGATGTCATATTTGAGAAGGATAGACTTTGTAGTGCTTGTCAAGCAGGTAAACAGGTTGGAGGAAGGCATCCCGTGAAGAACATCATGACCACAAGGAGGCCACTCGAGCTACTTCATATGGATCTTTTTGGTCCCAACGCCTACAAGAGTCTCGGTGGAAATTCTTTTGGTCTAATTATAGTTGATGATTTTTCAAGATTTACGTGGGTGTTCTTTCTTGATGAAAAATCGCAGGTCCAAAAGATCTTCAAAAACTTCGCTAGGAAGGCCCAAAATCAATTTGAAGTGAAGATCAAGAAGGTTCGCGGTGACAACGGAACGGAGTTCAAGAACGCAAATGTGGACACCTTTCTTGACGAAGAAGGGATCTCACACGAGTTCTCGGCTACGTACACACCTCAACAAAATGGAGTTGTTGAGAGGAAGAACCGGACGCTCATCGAAATGGCGAGAACGATGCTTGATGAGTACAAGACGCCGAAGCACTTTTGGGCAGAAGCGGTTGAGACAGCTTGTCATGCAACAAATCGCTTGTATCTTCACAAGCTACTCGGCAATACGGCATACGATCTGCTCACCGGTAACAAACCCCAAGTTGGATACTTTCGAGTATTCTGCTCAAAGTGCTACATTCTTGATAAGCATCGTCGTTCAAAGTTTGCTCCAAAATCTCATGAAGGTTTCCTACTTGGTTATGGCTCAAACTCTCACACTTACCGTGTCTACAACAATTTCACCCGAAAGGTTGAAGAGACGGTAGATGTGAAGTTTGATGAATCTAACGGCTCGCAAGTAGATCAATTGCCAATTGATGTAGGAGACAAAGACCCTTCAGAAGCAATCCAAGACTTGTCTATTGGCAAAATTCGTCCAACGGAGGTGAAGGAGAGTACCTCGTCCGTCCAAGTGGAAGCTTCTACTTCACGACAAGGTGAACCAAGAATCGACACGGAAGCATCCACAAGTGGGACACACCAAGATGAAGAAGACGAGGAAATACATCAAGACGAACGCCAACAACCTCCTTCTCCACCAAGACAAGAGAACGACAACGCCAACAATGAAGAAGGCCAAGAAGAAGAACAAGATGAAGAAGATGTTCAACGAAGACCCAAGCAAAAGCTCTCACGAGTTCGAGCAAGAATTGCTAAGGACCATCCCGTCGAGCAAATCTACAATGATATTCAAACCGGGAGAATCACTCGCTCAAAAACTCGTCTAGCTAACTTTTGTGAAAACTATTCATTCATCTCTAGCATTGAACCTATGAAGGTCGAAGAAGCATTGGAAGATCCGGACTGGATAAACGCTATGCATGAAGAGCTACACAACTTTGAGAGAAACCAAGTTTGGACATTGGTTGAGAAGCCCGACAACAACCACAACATCATTGGTACCAAATGGGTGTTTCGCAACAAGCAAGATGAAGATGGACAAGTGGTTCGAAACAAAGCACGTCTCGTCGCCCAAGGGTACACACAAGTCGAAGGTATGGACTATGGTGAGACATATGCTCCCGTTGCTAGACTTGAGTCAATTCACATCTTACTTGCCTATTCTAATCACCATAATATCACCTTGTACCAAATGGACATTAAAAGTTCTTTTCTAAAAGGTGAAATAGAGTAGGAAGTTTATGTCAAACAACCTCCCGGCTTTGTCAATCCTAAGAAACCAAATCATGTTTACAAACTTCATAAAGCCCTTTATGGTCTTAAACAAGCTCCTAGAGCATAGTATAAATGCTTGACCAAGTTCCTTATTGCAAGTGGTTTTGAAATTGGAAAAATTGATTCCACACTTTTTACTAAAAGAGTTAATGGAGAACTATTTGTATGCCAAATTTATGTTGATGATATCATATTTGGTTCAACTAACCCTCTTTTTAGTGAAAAGTTTGGAAAGCTAATGTCGAAGAAGTTTGAGATGTCTATGATGAGTGAAGTCAAATTCTTTCTCGGTTTGCAAATCAAGCAAACTAAGGAAGGTACATTTGTCTCTCAAAGGAAGTACACCAAAGACTTATTCAAGAAGTTCAATATGCAAGAATGCAAAGGTATGCCTACACCCATGCCTACTAGTGGACATAATGATTTGACCAAAGATGGTGAACCGGTTGATCAAAAGGTTTATCGCTCTATGATTGGTTCATTTTTATACCTATGTGCTTCACGTCCCGATATTATGCTAAGTGTGTGCATGTGTGCACGATATCAAGCTGCTCCTAAAGAATGTCATCTTAAGGCCGTGAAAAGGATAGTGAGATACTTAATACATACACCAAATTTTGGCATTTGGTATCCTAAGAGGTCCTCTTTTGATCTTGTTGGCTATTCTGATTCGGATTATGCCGGAGACAAGGTTGATAGAAAGTCCACTTCAGGTACTTGTCAATTTCTTGGTAGATCTCTTGTGTCTTGGTCCTCCAAGAAACAAAACTCGGTATCCTTATCCACCGCCGAAGCGGAATACATTGCCGCTGGTTCATGTTGTGCTCAATTACTTTGGATGACCCAAACCATTAAAGATTATGGGATCTATGTGAAACATGTTCCATTGCTTTGTGACAATGGAAGTGCTATCAAAATTGGTCATAATCCTGTACAACATTCTCGAACTAAGCATATTGAAGTTCGTCATCATTTCATTCGAGATCATGTTGCTAAGGGTGACATTAATCTTAAGCATGTTCGCACCGATAAGCAATTAGCAGATATATTCACTAAACCACTTGATGAGAAAGTGTTTTGCAGGTTGAGAGGTGAATTGAACATCATTGATGCTTCGAATTTGGAGTAGGAACTCCATTGGATACATGCAAGACATGAGCTTATGACTAATCCATGATATATCTCTTATGATGATTATCTTATGTCTTGGACAAATTTGCATCTTGCATGTTATCTAACCCATGTAGGTACTTGGTTGGATCCAATTTTATGGGACTGCAACTCACCCACATCTTGAGTAATCTCTGGGTGAAGTGGAAAAGCCCAGTCCGCGGAGGAAGTGGGGAAGAAAAACTTCCCTCTCATGGGGCCCTGGGGTAGGAAGAAGCTGCCCCTTCTCAGGAAGCCGATGCGGGATGTCCTTGGACAAGTATCCGGCTTTCCTTAGCTTTTTTACTTGGGCCTCCGTAACAGCGGATGCCATCCACTTGCCTCCCGCTTTGGACATTGTTGGAGAAGGTTGAGGAAGGAAGAGCGGACTCAGGCGCTGGAGCTTGAGTGCACGAGAGATGGATTGGCAAAGGAGGAAGAAGGCGTAGGTTAAAAAGGTGAATCCTTATGTCGGATTCTGGGGTTCCGGCAGACCCTTAAGGTTCGAACTCTGGGGTGCGCGCGGAGATCGAGCCCTCTACCTCTCCGTCTCGCAAGGATCTAAACTACTGCAAGAACAACACAAGAGACACAGGGTTTATACTGGTTCGGGCCACCATTGTGGTGTAATACCCTACTCCAGTGTGGTGGGTGGATTGCCTCTTGGGCTGATGAGGAAGAACAGTACAAGGAAGAACGACCTCGTGAGGGTCTGTTCTTGGCTAGGGGATGAACTGCTAAGCGGAGTTCGATCACCCTTCTCTTTCTCTCTCTCTGCTTGCTCTAGATCATGAATCCCCTAGCTACCCTGGGGGTGGCTAGTCCTATTTATAGGCAAAGGCCCTGGGCCTCTTCCTAAATATTGAGCGGGAAGGGCGCCAACAATTGGCCAATTTGAAGGGGAACATCTGGTACACTTATCCTGACTAAAGTTGGTCTTCGCCTGCCAAAGGCCCTGTGGTGACGCCGTCCTGGGCTCCATGGTGACCTCCTTCCCACCGTTGGACTGGTCTTGATCTCGTTGGACCGAAATGGATGCCTTTGCTTGATCCTCTCGCCTGCGCTTGCCCCCTTTGCACCAAAGAGGAAAGGGAAACGATGCGCGGGCTGGCGCCCGCCTGGCACCCTTGGTCGTCATGGCTTGCGTCATGGGCACCTCGTGAGGTACCCCACCTTGATCTCTCCGCCTCCTCGCGAGCCAGCCTAAGGAGGTCGTGCTTGAGGAAGCGTCGTGTCGTCCGCCTCGCGAGGCTTGGCCCCTCGCGAGGGTCTTGAGCCTTGTGCTGATGAAGATGGGCCATGTTGGGCCCCCACTCGAGCCACGCCGCAGGCCGCAGGCAGGCAAGTCTAGGGACCCCCGTTCCCAGAACGCCGACAGTAGCCCCCGGGCCCAAGGCGCGCATGGACTTGGCCGTTCCGAGAGGCGAAAGGGCAAGGGCGAAGCGCCGCGGGCTCTAACAGCCGGCGGCCTTGGGTGCCGCGTGGCGTTTGATTGGACGTGGGCATCTCCGCTTCCCCACGACGCCTCGACGATCGCGCGGATTGGACAAGTCCCTGCATGCAAATCCTGTCATGATTACCTATGATCGTGGAGGCCGACGGTTGGCCTCCGCCGGCTATAAGTACGGCACCACGCGTGCCCTTCCAGTCCATCTCTCCTTGCTTCCTCCTCCGCCTCAGTTCTTGCTCCGTCTTGGTGTGATGTCTCCGATTCGCCGGTTCTCTGTGGCGGAGAAGGGAAAGGCTCCTCAAGAGGTACCTGACCCGCTCCCGCCGAAGAAACGGCCTGCCTTGCGCGGCCGAGATGAGGAGAATCGCTTGGTGGTGCTGAGGCCTTGGTACGAGCAGCCTCCGCCGGGATTCCCGCTTCCCTTGTATGCCCACGCCGAGGGCTCTGTAACAGGAGATGGCGATCCCCTCGGCCAGCACCGTCGCCGGCGCCGGAGGGTCACGAAGGTGTTGGTCGTTCCTCCTGGAGTCCACGCCGAGGGCTCCTCCTGCGAGCTCGTGCTCCACGCCGCCATGCCTCCGCGGACTTGGATTCGCCTTCCTCCCTTCTTCGCCTCCGTCTTCCAGCAGGGGAGACTCCTGGAGCTGTGGCTGCAGCACGCCGACTGCAGCACTCCTGCGACCGGGGCAGAGGTTGCGATCACCGCCCCGGGCGAGGTCTTCATGACTCGCGGCTGGGGCGAAATCGCTCGGTGTTGCAGAACGAAGGGCGCCCTCACGATCCACCTGGAGTACGACGACGCTTCGGTGATGTTCTTCAAGGTCTTCGACGCGAACGGTCGCCGGCTGGAGTGCTGCCCCGGGGGAAGCGGCCAGGACCTCGCCATGGCGACGGCTGGGCCCGCCAATCGCCCTCGGGACAGCTCCACAAGCGACGGGAGCGCCGGAGGATCCAGCGATCCCAGTGAGGTCTTCGCGACGCCGGAGACGAGCGACGACAGTTAGGAGCCCGTGAGCCAACGCCGCTCCCGGAGCAGGGCAGGCTCGCTTGGTCGCCGCCGATCCTGATCTGGATGGGGTTGGCGCTGGTGCCTGCCGGCCCACTGTTGATGATGGCATCTTATGCAGGGGCGCGTGTAGTTAGCGCGTTTTAGGATCCGTTCCCTGCGAGGAATCACATTGTGCCCCACGGGGGCTTGTAAGGTGGTTGTGATCCTTGTTGTTAATATATAACCCTTGCTATGGATTTGTGCGAATCGTGAATTCCGTCATAGTTTGGTTCTCCCTTTCGCACCTCGCGAGGGCTTTGTGCTCTGCATCGACAGGTCCCAGTCCCAAGGCGGCGTCAGCCGTCGCTGGTATGCCAGGTCGCGATGCCGTGGTCAAGGCCAGGAGGTGAGTGACCCGGGGTCCGGTAAGAGCCCCTGAGTCGCGATGCTCAGGAGGTCCCCTTTGGCGCCGAAGCAGCCGTCGCTTGGTGAGAAAGAGAAGCAACGTCGCTAGTACGGAGTCGCTTTAGGTGCGGGGGTGGTGCCACGGTAGCCAACGCTTTGGATGGTGACTTATCTTGAGAATCGGAGATTGCCCTCAACGTGTTTTCGGATCTGGGGGGTAGCTTGAGAGGGGTTGCTTGACAAGGTCCTCGCGTGCCCCTTCTCCCTCGCTTCTGCTCCCCTTTCTGCTCTACGTCCTCGGGTCCCGGCCCTCGAGCTGGTCTCAGCCGTCGCTGGTATGCCAGGTCGCGATGCCGTGGTCATGGCCAGAGGATGAGGGCTGGAGAGCCAGTAAGAGCCCTGAGTCGCGATGCTTAGGCACCCCCCCTTTAACGTGCAAGAGGTTCGCGCGGGCAAGGGTGAAGGAAACGCCGCGAGGGCCTTGGCTAGCACAGCTTCCTCTAAGGATCCTGCAGACTCATCACAAGAAGAGGACGGGGTTGCCATAGCAGCGATTAGTTGACTGTTAGTTGCTCAGGAGCTCGCTGGTTGGAGCGGGTGAGGTGTGTCCGGGCACCCATGAGCCAGCGCGGGACTCACGAGGCCCTACCTCTAGGCGGGTTGCACCTGGCGCTGGGCCGTGTCTTGAGATGTGTTCCTGCAAAATCTGGTTAGATGCCGACACTCTACGTCCTCGGGTCCCGGCCCTCGAGCTTGTCTCAGCTGTCGCTGGTATGCCAGGTCGCGATGCCGTGGACAAGGCCAGAGGGTGAGGGATGGAGAGCCAGTAAGAGCCCTGAGTCGCAATGCTCAGGCACCCCCCCTTTAACGTGCAAGTGGTCGACATGAAGAAGAAAGGCGCCGCAGACGGCATCGAATAATGAGGCATAATTTGGAAATAAACGCGGAAGGGATACACGCCGCTGGGTCTGACCCGAGCGGCCTGGGGATGATGCAGCCCGAGGGGCGCCCCCAGCAAAGCAAGCTAGCGACTGAGAAGATAAAAAGGGATACATGCCACAGGGACGGACCCACGCAGCCTGGGAATGACGCAACCCTAGGGGGGCGCTCCCTGCTGAGAATGAAACTTGAAAGATGTCACCTGAAGATGTCGTCGATGCAGTGGCGTTGGTGCAGCAGACTCGGTGGGCTGCGGAAGCCGATCCTCACAAGCCCCCAGGCCCAGGGGCCTCGGGAGGCTCTGGAGGCACTGGTGGCTCCTCGTGAGCAACCTCCATCTCCGCCAGGGCTGCGGAATGCCTGTCTTCTTGCGCCTCTAAGATGCTCCTCATGATGCGTTGGTACACCGCAGCCACGCTCGGCAGGCCATAAGGCATGCGAACATAGCTGTGGGGTGGTCCTCCGCAGCGCCCCACTTGTGAGGGCCAGAGGCGCTCTGCCGTGGCGATCTGATTGAGCCCTGGTACGTCGACGCAGACACGCAGCCCACCATCCTCGCCTGGATGGGGAGCCACAGCCGGTGGGCGACGGCAACCTCTCATGATCCTTGACTCCTGTAGTTCTTGAATGGCCTTGCTAACAAACTCATGTTGGTCTGACCTTCCTTCCCTGGCTTCCTTTCGAGGGAAGCGTGCTTCGAAGCACGCCTCCACATGGTGCCCCAGCGCCTCCCTCGTGACCTTGGCGAGGTCGGTGGCCCTCCAGGTGAGAGCCCCCGAGCCCTGCCTGAGGAGGGCGTCGGGCGCGCTTCCCTATCCGATTGAAGGAGGGTCCCCCTGGGCAGACGCGGGCCTTGAAGGGCCTGCCTCCTGAGGGGCCGAGCCTGACGTTGTCTTCTTCTTCTTGGGGGTGGTTTCAGGGAGCCTCCTGCTTCCGCGATCTGGGTCTTCTAGTGACGCGGCATGAAAGGCTCGCTCCAGGGCACACACTGCGTCCTTCTCTTGGCATGGCACCGTGATGACGCCACCGCTTCCTGGCATCTTGAGGACGTTGTAGCCGTGGTGAGTCACGGCCATGAACTTGGCCAGCGCCGGGTACCCGAGGATGGCGTTGTACGGCAGGCGGATGTGGGCGACGTCAAAGTCGATGAGCTCGGTGCGGTAGTTGTCATAGGTGCCGAAGGTGACTGGGAGGCGGACCTGCCCGATCGGGACTGTGGAACCGTCGGTGACTCCGGAGAAGGGCTTGGTTGGCTGAAGCTGGTCATAGGGCACTTGGAGGCTGTTGAATGTTTCCACGGACAAGACATTGAGCCCTGCCCCTCCGTCGATGAGGGTCCTGGTGACCAGAACATTGCTGATGACTGGGGAATAGAGCATTGGGAGGACTCCGGCTGTGGCCGCGCACTTGAGCTGGTCTGCTGAGCTGAACGTGATGGTGCAGGCCGACCATCTGAGGGGACGCGTTGCTTCGAGCTTGGGTAGAACTGCGTTCACATCGCGAGCAAACTGCTTGAAGATACGTTGAGAGGCTGGGGCTTGAGCTCCGCCCAGGATGCAGGCGATGGCGCGAGGCTCCTGGAAGCCCCCAGCCCCTTCGTCTTGGTGGCGGTCTTCATTCCTTCTCGGCTGAGGCGGCAACGGCGGCAGGGCTGGGTTGCCATGAGGGCGATCCTCACGAGGCGGGTCCCTCCAGTCCCCCTCGCGAGGCGGGTCACGCCAGCGGTCCTCGCAAGGTTGGTCACGCCAGCGGTCCTCACGAGGTTGGTCACGCCAGCCTTGACGTGGGCCACGATCTTCCCAACGTCCCGGGTTCCTTCCTCCTCCTCGGCCGTAGCCCCGGTCAGCACGGTCAGGGTGTCGGCCGACTCTTCCTTCTCGCACGGCGTGGAGTTCTTGGCATTCATTGGTGTTGTGGGTGTGGAGGTCGTGGTACAAGCAATACAGGCTGCCCCTGGAGGATTCGGGCAGATCCTTGCCCCGATTGGTGTCTGGCTCTGCCGCGAGCACGACAGCCCCCTTGAGCTTCACATCCTTGGCCTTGGGCTTCTCCTATTCTGGGTCTGCGGCAGGCAGCTCGAGGAGGGAGAGGCGTCCCTCCTCAGCCCTGGCGCACTTGGTCGCCAGGTCGAACAGCTCCAGGGAGGTGCAGAGGTCTTCGTGCATCGCTAACTCCTCCTTCATCTTGACGTCGCGCACGCCATCGGAGAAGGCCGAAATGATGGCTTCTTCGGACACCCTGGGGATCTTGAGATGCACATTGTTGAAGCGCTGTATGTACTTCTGCAGGGTCTCTCCAGGTTGCTGCTTGATGCGGCGCATGTCGCTCACGGCGGGAGGCCGGTCGCGGGTACCTTGGAAGTTGGCGATGAAGCGAGTGCGCATCTGGTCCCAGGAGGAGATCGTGCCTGGGGCCAGGTTCAGGAGCCAAGTGCGAGCACCTTCCTTCAGCGCCATGGGGAACCAGTTCGCCATGACCTTCTCGTCCCCGCTGGCTGCTTCGATTCCCAGCTCGTAGAGCTGGAGGAACTCCGTGGGATCAGTTGTGCCGTCATAGCGGGGAGGTAGGTCCGGCTTGAACTTGCCGGGCCACGCGACGCTACGCAGCTCGGGGGTGTAGGCGCGGTAGCCAGCGGTGGCCGCGGGAGGTTTTGGTTGAGGGAGAGCTTGGCCTTGTGGGTCCCCATGCGCTGCACCTGGGAGCAGCGCGGGGTCTTGACGTGCCGGAGCTGGAGCGGGGTCTCGGCGAGCCGGGGCTGGGAGCGCCCGGGCGGCCTCTTGCGGTCGCGGGACTTCTTGGCAGCTCCGTTCCTGCTGGGCCGACGCATGACGGAGTGGGTTCCGCTCAGGAGCTGCACGCCTTGGGGCCATGGCATCTTCTTGGAAAGGTGGCGGCTGGAATGCCCCCGGGGCTCCATTGCTCACGCGGGGCGGAGTGCGGCGCAGTGGTGCGGAAGGCGGGGGAGAGCCCCCTGCAGCGCGGACGAGCTCGGCGACGCGGTCGAGCCACTCCTCGTGGACGTCGTGGACGGGGCGGTAGCGCAGGAGCTCGTTCGCCGCGAGGAGCGCAGCTCGAGCCTCCAAGGGCGCGCGAAGCGCGTGCGACGAAGAACCGGCCGGGGTGAGTGACGGAGTGGCGGTGCGGCCATCCCGCCGTACGGACGGGTGCTGAGAGGATGCTTGCTGCTCGTCCCCCGCCGGGCCGGTGGCGGTGTTGACGGCGGGCGACGGGGAACGACGAGGACGCGCACCGACATGGGCTGTCTGGACGGCGCGGGAAGCGATGGCGGCCCGGCGCTCGGCGCGGGCCCGACGAGCGTCAGACATGGATGCGACGGTCGGAGGAGAGCGGAGCGGTGGAAGACGGACTCCGGCGCACCCATACGTGGCACGCCAAATGTCTGATTCTGGGGATCCGGCAGACCCTTAAGGTTCGAACTCTGGGGTGCGCGCGGAGATCGAGCCCTCTACCTCTCCGTCTCGCAAGGATCTAAACTACTGCAAGAACAACACAAGAGACACATAGTTTATACTAGTTCGGGCCACCATTATGGTGTAATACCCTACTCCAGTGTGGTGGCTGGATTGCCTCTTGGGCTGATGAGGAAGAACAGTACAAGGAAGAACGACCTCGTGAGGGTCTGTTCTTGGTTAGGGGATGAACTGCTAAGGGGAGTTCGATCGCCCTTCTCTTTCTCTCTCTCTGCTTGCTCTAGATCATGAATCCCCTAGCTACCCTGGGGGTGGCTAGTCCTATTTATAGGCAAAGGCCCTGGGCCTCTTCCCAAATATTGAGCGGGAAGGGCGCCCACAATTGGCCAATTTGAAGGGGAACATCTGGTACACTTATCCTGACTAAAGTTGGTCTTCGCCTGCCAAAGGCCCTGTGGTGACGCCGTCCTGGGCTCCATGGTGACCTCCTTCCCACCGTTGGACTGGTCTTGGTCTCGTTGCACCGAAATGGATGCCTTTGCTTGATCCTCTCGCCTGTGCTTGCCCCCTTTGCACCAAAGAGGAAAGGGAAACGCTGCACGGGCTGGCGCCCACCTGGCACCCTTGGTCATCATGGCTTGCTTCATGGGCACCTCGTGAGGTACCCCACCTTGATCTCTCCGCCTCCTCGCGAGCCAGCCTAAGGAGACCATGCTTGAGGAAGCGCCGTGTCGTCCGCCTCGCGAGGGTCTTGAGCCTTGTGCTGATGAAGATGGGCCACGTTGGGCCCCCACTCGAGCCACGCCGCAGGCCGCAGGCAGGCAAGTCTGGGGACCCCCGTTCCCACAACGTCGACACCTTATCCCTTTGTACAAGCGGGTGCGGTTAGGCATCCCCACCTACCTAATAAAACTCACTTGCCTCCCAAGCGCCGTGGTAAATGGCGCGATTGGGTTACCCACGTCCGTATTGATGAGAATCCCGTTAAAAGGGGCACACGATCTCTGCTTTGACAAGACGTGCCAAGGGAACCGCCTCGCTAGACACACTGAGGTGGAACAATGAAAACAATTTATATAAAGAGCTTGGCCGCAGTGTTATGAAGCACTGCGGAATACATCAGCAGATTTGATTTGTGTTAATATTATTCTCTATATGGCAATATGTGGAAACTTATTTTGCAGAGCCGGACACTATTTTTGGTGTTTGTAATCTTCTTGAAGAACTTGGAGGAGGAACCCGCCTTGCAATGTCGAAGACAATCTGCGCGCCGGACTCGTCGTCATTGAAGCCTGGTTCAGGGGCTACTGAGGGAGTCCTGGATTAGGGGGTGTTCGGATAGCCGGACTATACCTTCAGCCGGACTCCAGGACTATGAAGATACAAGATTGAAGACTTCGTCCCGTGTCCGGAAGGATCTTTTCTTGGCGTGGAAGGCAAGCTAGGCGTGCGGATATTCAAGATCTCCTACCATTGTCACCGACTCTGTGTAACCATAACCCTATCCGGTGTCTATATAAACCGGAGGGTTGTAGTCCGTAGGACAACCATCATCATACACAATCATACCATAGGCTAGCTTCTAGGGTTTAGCCTCCTTGATCTCGTGGTAGATCTACTCTTGTACTACCCATATCATCAATATTAATCTAGCAGGAGTAGGGTTTTACCTCCATCGAGAGGGCCCGAACCTGGGTAAAATAAAGTGTCCCTTGTCTCCTGTTACCATCCGACCTTGACGCATAGTTCGGGACCCCCTACCCGAGATCCGCCGGTTTTGACACCGACAGGGAGAGAGAGATCACATCAAAGCTTATCACCTACAAGGGAGAGAGTATTAAGGGGGAGAAAAAGATCTCCAGAGGGAGAGAATACTCAAGGATCCCAGATGCTTGATGTTTAAGAGGAGAGATGCCACATGTCTCTTTGGGGGAAAGACATGTTCATATGTGCTTATTTGCATTAAGTTCTATCCATTTATATCTTTCAGCTCTGATTTTCTGTTCCCTATCTTCTCCCAATATCCCATGTCAGATTCAGGGGGAGCAAGACACCTAAGGGAAAGAAATCATTCAGATTCATTGCATATCTTTACTCTTGGGGACATGTCTAATCCAATGTGGTACCTTGTACTCACTCTCTACATGTCATCCCAGTCTTGGTATCCTTGTAGTTTCTTTTGTTTGCTCTGGCTAGTGGATGTATCTGTGTTATCTAACCTTATTTGTGCAGGTTCATTCCATCCTAAGCCAACTTAAGACTACAAGGTAAGTATGTGCATCAGAATCATGAGTATGAGGAATTCTTGCTTATGTACATACTGTTTGCGAGAAGGACTCATGAGCATGAAGGTATTTTCCTCAATAATCTTTTGCTCTGATGCATATGGCCAAGATACATGTAACACATTGCCCACTCTGTCATGGTTATGCTCTCACATGCTTCTACATTTCATATTCACATGATTGCATACATGTAGGGGGAGCCTATGTTTGTCACATGTCCTTCCAAAGCTTTACTTGCTATTCCTTATATCTTTATCTAAAGCTTTGATGTATGTTGGCATCAATTACCAAAAAGGGGGAGATTGAAAGCACAAGTACTCCCCAGGTGGTTTTGGTAATTAATGTCAACATATCTCTTGTTGGACTAACACTTTTATCTAGTATGTTCCAGATAAGTTCAACAATGGAGTGGCATGCACTAAAGGACGTGGGAACTCCTTCAAGATGCTAAAGACAAAGGATTGGCTAAAGCTTCAAGCTCAAGACTCTTCATTTTACATTTTAGTGATCCAAGATCACATTGAGTCTATAGGAAAATCCAATACTATTAAGAAGGGATGAGGTGTTGCTTAATGAGCCTCTTGCTTCATGTGCTTGGTGATATGCTCCAAAACCCTCAGCTACTTTCCCACTTCCACATATGACCTAAACCCAAAGCCAAACTCGGACCTACCGATTCTTCCTATCCGGCACCACCGAGTTTCATTTCTCCTAGCCACTGCCAAACCCTAAGTAAATCGGTTCTACCGATAGGGATCTCGGACTCACCGAGATGGGATTGCAATCTCACTGTGGATGTCCATTGTCAAAATCGGTCTCACCGAGTTTGAGCAATCGGTACTACCGAGATTACAATGCAAACTCTCTGGTTAACTTATTACCAAAATCGGTCCAACCGAGTTTAGTAATCGGTCCCACTGAGTTTGCCTGACCAACTCTCTGGTTAGCTAATTACCAAAATCAGTCTCACCGAGTTTGTGTAATCGGTCTCACCGAGATTACGTTAAGCCCTAACCCTAACCATATCGGTCCTACCGAGTTGCATGTCAGTCCCACCGAAAATCACTAACGGTCACTAGGTTTACTATTTCGGTCCGACCGAGTTTTTTGATTCGGTCCCGCCGAGATTGGTAAATTGTGTGTAACGGTTGGATTTTGTGTGGAGGCTATATATACCCCTCCACATCCTCTTCATTCGTGGAGAAAGCCATTAGAACACATCTACACTTCCAACTCATATGTTCTGAGAGAGAACCACCTACTCATGTGTTGAGACCAAGATATTCCATTCCTACCATATGAATCTTGATCTCCAGCCTTCCCCAAGTTGCTTTCCACTCAAATCTTCTTTCCACCAAATCCAAATCCTGTGAGAGAGAGTTGAGTGTTGGGGATACTATCATTTGAAGCACAAGAGCAAGGAGTTCATCATCAACACACCATTTGTTACTTCTTGGAGAGTGGTGTCTCCTAGATTGGCTAGGTGTCACTTGGGAGCCTCCGACAAGATTGTGGAGTTGAACCAAGGAGTTTGTAAAGGCAAGGAGATCGCCTACTTCATGAAGATCTACCACTAGTGAGGCAAGTCCTTCGTGGGCGATGGCCATGATGGGATAGACAAGGTTGCTTCTTCGTGGACCCTTCGTGGGTGGAGCCCTCCATGGACTCTTGCAACCGCTACCCTCTGTGGGTTGAAGTCTCCATCAACGTGGATGTAGGATAGCACCACCTATCCGAACCACGACAAAAACATCCTTGTCTCCAATTGCGTTTGAATTCTCCAAACCCTTCCCCTTAAATTCTTGCAAGTTGCATGCTTTACTTTCCGCTGCTCATATACTCTTTGCATGCTTGCTTGATATATATTGTGTATGTTGAAATTATGCCTAAACTCCACTTAAACCGAAAAAGTTTAAAAACTGCAACTTTAGCACTAAGTGTCTAATCACCCCCCCTCTAGACACATCTTCTCAAGATCCCACAAGTGGTATCAAAGATTTGGTCTCCATTGCCTTGGTTTAATCACCACTCGAGGAAGATGGATGAGTCTACTTTGGGGAGTCTTAGACATAGAGTGCCTATTCTTGATGGAGAGTACTTTCATGAGTGAAAAAAATGAGATGCTTGTAATTTTCAATCAATATCATTTGAACAAGTATATTGCTAGTCCTTGTGCGCCTCATGTTGATCCTATGCATCCAACCCTAGATGAAGATATTGACATGAGTCACAATCTTAGATCTGTTGAGCTCATCATTAGAGGATTGCCCAAAAACTTGATTGCTAGTTTACCTACTCTTAATTGTGCCTATACTATGTGGAAATTTCTTGAGGAACAATTTCCCGACTATTCCTTGAAAAATTTGGATGAAATTCTCCATAAATCTATTGCCTTGAGTAAGATGAACTCTAGTGATCCTACTTTTGGTGATTGTCTATTTGAGCTTACTAATCTCATGCACGCTAAAGGAAATGTTGGAATCATTAGTGATATTACATCCGAAGCTATAATAATTCATAAAGGTGACCACTTTGATGATCATTTATCTAATGAATCACTATCTCTAGGAAATGATGAGTCACAAGATTATGTTGAACATGGATACTATGATGAGGATGATGATAGTGACCTCGATCTTGATGATGCATTGAGACATTTTGGTCTCATGGCAAATATTCGGGGATATGTGTCAGGAGGAAAGGAATGGGTTCTTGACAGTGGATGTACTGATCATATGACCGGAGATGAAGAGATGTTTCGTGAGCTTGCTGAAAATGACGGCCCTCAAAAATATGTCACCTTTGGTGATAATTCAAAGGGTAAGGTGGTTGGCCTTGGTAATGTGGCCATCTCACATGATAGCTCCATTCAAAATGTCATGCTCGTTGAATCTCTCGGCTACAACTTACTTTCAGTATCTAGACTTGCTGGTTTCGGTTTGAATGTCCTATTTACTGAGGTAGATTGCCAAGTGTTTCGCCGAGACAATCATAAAATGGTCTTTACCGGTATATGTAGAGGTGATCTTTACATTGTCGATTTCTCTAAAAAGGCACAACCTAAAACTTGCTTTATCGCTAAATCCTCAAAAGGTTGGTTGTGGCATAGACGACTAGGTCACATTGGCATGAGAAACCTTGACAAGCTTATTAAAGGAAATCATATCCTTGGAATTAACGATGTCATATTTGATAAGGATAGACTTTGTAGTGCTTATCAAGCAGGTAAACAGGTTGGAGGAAGGCATCCCGTGAAGAACATCATGACCACAAGGAGGCCACTCGAGCTACTTCATATGAATCTTTTTGGTCCCAACGCCTATAAGAGTCTCGGTGGAAATTCTTTTGGTCTAATTATAGTTGATGATTTTTCAAGATTTACGTGGGTGTTCTATCTTGATGACAAATCGTAGGTCCAAAAGATCTTCAAAAACTTCGCTTGGAAGGCCCAAAATCAATTTGAAGTGAAGATTAAGAAGGTTCGCAGTGACAACGGAACAGAGTTCAAGAACGCAAATTTGGACACCTTTCTTGACGAAGAAGGGATCTCACACGAGTTCTCGGCTACGTACACACCTCAACAAAATGGAGTTGTTGAGAGGAAGAATCGGACGCTCATCGAAATGGCGAGAACGATGCTTGATGAGTACAAGACGCCGAAGCACTTTTGGGCAGAAGCGGTTGAGACAGCTTGTCATGCAACAAATCGCTTGTATCTTCACAAGCTACTCGGCAATACGGCATACGAGCTCCTCACCGGTAACAAACCCCAAGTTGGATACTTTCGAGTATTCGGCTCAAAGTGCTACATTCTTGATAAGCATCGTCGTTCAAAGTTTGCTCCAAAATATCATGAAGGTTTCCTACTTGGTTATGGCTCAAACTCTCACACTTACCGTGTCTACAACAATTTCACCCGAAAGGTTGAAGAGACGGTAGATGTGAAGTTTGATGAATCTAACGGCTCGCAAGTAGATCAATTGCCAATTTATGTAGGAGACAAAGACCCTTCAGAAGCAATCCAAGACTTGTCTATTGGCAAAATTCGTCCAACGGAGGTGAAGGGGAGTACCTCGTCTGTCCAAGTGGAAGCTTCTACTTCACGACAAGGCGAACCAAGAATCGACACAGAAGCATCCACAAGTGGGACACACCAAGATGAAGAAGACGAGGAAATACATCAAGACGAACGCCAACAACCTCCTTCTCCACCAAGACAAGAGAACGACAACGCCAACAATGAAGAAGGCCAAGAAGAAGAACAAGATGAAGAAGATGTTCAACGAAGCCCCAAGCAAAAGCTCTCACGAGTTCGAGCAAGAATTGCTAAGGACCATCCCGTCGAGCAAATCTACAATGATATTCAAACCGGGAGAATCACTCGCTCAAAAACTCGTCTAGCTAACTTTTGTGAAAACTATTCATTCATCTCTAGCATTGAACCTATGAAGGTCGAAGAAGCAATGGAAGATCCGGACTGGATAAACGCTATGCATGAAGAGCTACACAACTTTGAGAGAAACCAAGTTTGGACATTGGTTGAGAAGCTCGACAACAACCACAACATCATTGGTACCAAATGGGTGTTTCGCAACAAGCAAGATGAAGATGGACAAGTGGTTTGCAACAAAGCACGTCTCGTCACCCAAGGGTACACACAAGTCGAAGGTATGGACTATGGTGAGACATATGCTCCCGTTGCTAGACTTGAGTCCATCCGCATCTTACTTGCCTATGCTAATCACCATAATATCACCTTGTACCAAATGGACATTAAAAGTGCTTTTCGAAATGGTGAAATAGAGGAGGAAGTTTATGTCAAACAACCTCCCGGCTTTGTCAATCCTAAGAAACCAAATCATGTTTACAAACTTCATAAAGCCCTTTATGGTCTTAAACAAGCTCCTAGAGCATGGTATAAATGCTTGACCAAGTTCCTTATTGCAAGTGGTTTTGAAATTGGAAAAATTGATTCCACACTTTTTACTAAAAGAGTTAATGGAGAACTATTTGTATGCCAAATTTATGTTGATGATATCATATTTGGTTCAACTAACCCTCTTTTTAGTGAAAAGTTTGGAAAGCTAATGTCGAAGAAGTTTGAGATGTGTATGATGAGTGAAGTCAAATTCTTTCTCGGTTTGCAAATCAAGCAAACTAAGGAAGGTACATTTGTCTCTCAAACGAAGTACACCAAAGACTTATTCAAGAAGTTCAATATGCAAGAATGCAAAGGTATGCCTACACCCATGCCTACTAGTGGACATAATGATTTGACCAAAGATGGTGAACCGGTTGATCAAAAGGTTTATCGCTCTATGATTGGTTCATTGTTATACCTATGTGCTTCACGTCCCGATATTATGCTAAGTGTGTGCATGTGTGCACGATATCAAGCTGCTCCTAAAGAATGTCATCTTAAGGCCGTGAAAAGGATAGTGAGATACTTAATCCATACACCAAAGTTTGGCATTTGGTATCCTAAGAGGTCCTCTTTTGATCTTGTTGGCTATTCTGACTCGTATTATGCCGGAGACAAGGTTGATAGAAAGTACACTTCAGGTACTTGTCAATTTCTTGGTAGATCTCTTGTGTCTTGGTCCTCCAAGAAACAAAACTCGGTATCCTTATCCACCGCCGAAGAGGAATACATTGCCGCTGGTTCATGTTGTGCTCAATTACTTTGGATGACCCAAACACTTAAAGATTATGGGATCTATGTGAAACATGTTCCATTGCTTTGTGACAATGAAAGTGCTATCAAAATTGGTCATAATCCTGTACAACATTCTCGAACTAAGCATATTGAAGTTCGTCATCATTTCATTCGAGATCATGTTGCTAAGGGTGACATTAATCTTAAGCATGTTCGCACCGATAAGCAATTAGCAGATATATTCACTAAACCACTTGATGAGAAAGTGTTTTGCAGGTTGAGAGGTGAATTGAACATCATTGATGCTTCGAATTTGGAGTAGGAACTCCATTGGATACATGCAAGACATGAGCTTATGACTAATCCATGATATATCTCTTATGATGATTATCTTATGTCTTGGACAAATTTGCATCTTGCATGTTATCTAACCCATGTAGGTACTTCGTTGGATCCAATTTTATGAGACTGCAACTCACCCACATCTTGAGCAATCTCTACATCACCAAGTCTTTACACAATGGTGGTTGAAGACGAGGAAGCACGAAACCATTCAAATATATCCTTTGACAAATTCTATGTTAATTACTATGATTGTCATTTTGGATACACAAGTGCTCTTCCTTGCAAGAACTAACCCATGTAGGTAGATGGACTCAAATTCCAAGTGGTGCTCCAAATTCTTGATAAGCTACATCAACCTTGAGCACCCACACAAGTTCAACTACACGAGCAAGATCCACACCACCACCCAAGGTATGTTATTCCATCTTAGAGAAGCGTTACTCCAAGTCATGAGTCAAAGCAACTCAACAAGATGAGAATACATCAATATGCTTAAACGAAAAATGGTAACCCCATTTTGAGCTTAAACGATGAGTATGACCTAAGATCAAGTGTTCTCACTTGACTCCTAAGTCAATATACTCTAACATAGGTGACTATGTCACCGCCCAATTCTAGATGAAGTTCTCTTGTGTTCTTTTCTGTGTTATTGCATTTGTCCCTTGCATATTTGTTTCCCTCTTTTTCAAACCAAAAAAAAGTTCATCTAGAACTTTCATTCTTTTCTTTTTGCTTCTTGTTCTGCATTTTCTGCATCCAATTCATTGCAAATCTTTCAGTTAATTCATTGCAAATCTTTGTGAGATCTTATTTGTCTAGTGAGCTGAGGTGACAAGTGTTTTTCTCTGTGATGAACTCGGTTTCACCGATTTGTAGTTTTCGGTCCAACCGAATCCTTTCGGTACCACTGAAACATGACACTCGGTGCCACCGATTTCACAACAGGAAAAACAGTTTGCCACTTGTTCTATATTTCTTCTGATCCAGCTCCACTCAATGAATCTTGTCCTCTACAAGCATCACAGTTTTATCCATTGCTTTGTGCTGAGTATCAAGGACCAAACCCATTCGACAGATTCCAGAAAGCCCTTCTTGGAAATTGATGTCAAAGGGGGAGAGAGAGATCACATCAAAGCTTATCACCTACAAGGGAGAGAGTATTAAAGGGGAGAAAGAGATCTCCAGAGGGAGAGAATACTCAAGGATCCCAGATGCTTGATGTTCAAGAGGAGAGATGCCACATGTCTCTTTGGGGGAAAGACATGTTCATATGTGCTTATTTGCATTAAGTTCTATCCATTTATATCTTTCAGCTCTGATTTTCTGTTCCCTATCTTCTCCCAATATCCCATGTCAGATTCAGGGGGAGCAAGACACCTAAGGGAAAGAAATCATTCAGATTCATTGCATATCTTTACTCTTGGGGACATGTCTAATCCAATGTGGTACCTTGTACTCACTCTCTACATGCCATCCCAGTCTTGGTATTCTTGTAGTTTCTTTTGTTTGCTCTGGCTAGTGGATGTATCTCTGTTATCTAACCTTGTTTGTGCATGTTCATTCCATCCTAAGCCAACTTAAGACTACAAGGTAAGTATGTGCATCAGAATCATGAGTATGAGGAATTATTGCTTATGTACATACTGTTTGCGAGAAGGACTCATGAGCATGAAGGTATTTTCCTCAATAATCTTATGCTCTGATGCATATGGCCAAGATACATGTAACACATTGCCCACTCTGTCATGGTTATGCTCTCACATGCTTCTACATTTCATATTCACATGATTGCATACATGTAGGGGGAGCCTATGTTTGTTACATGTCCTTCCAAAGCTTTACTTTCTATTCCTTATATCTTTATCTAAAGCTTTGATGTATGTTGCCATCAATTACCAAAAAGGGGGAGATTGAAAGCACAAGTGCTCCCCAGGTGGTTTTGGTAATTAATGTCAAACATATCTCTTGTTGGACTAACACTTTTATCTAGTATGTTTTAGATAAGTTCAACAATGGAGTGGCATGCACTAAAGGATGTGGGAACTCCTTCAAGATGCTAAGGACAAAGGATTGGCTAAAGCTTCAAGCTCAAGACTCTTCATTTTACATTTTAGTGATCCAAGATCACATTGAGTCTATAGGAAAAGCCAATACTATTAAGAAGGGATGAAGTGTTGCTTAATGAGCCTCTTGCTTCATGTGCTTAGTGATATGCTCCAAAACCCTCAGCTACTTTCCCACTTCCACATATGACCTAAACCCAAAGCCAAACTCGGACCTACCGATTCTTCCTATCCGGCGCCACCGAGTTTCATTTGTCATAGCCACTGCCAAACCCTAAGCAAATCGGTTCTACCGATAGGGATCTCGGACTCACCGAGATGGGATTGCAATCTCACTGTGTATGTCCATTGTCAAAATCGGTCTCACCGAGTTTGAGCAATCGGTACTACCGAGATTACAATGCAAACTCTCTGGTTAACCTATTACCAAAATCGGTCCAACCGAGTTTAGTAATCGGTCCCACCGAGTTTGCCTGACCAACTCTCTGGTTAGCTAATTACAAAAATCGGTCTCACCGAGTTTGTGTAATCGGTCTCACCGAGATTACGTTAAGCCCTAACCCTAACCATATCGGTCCTACCGAGTTGCATGTCAGTCCCACCGAAAATCACTAACGGTCACTAGGTTTACTATTTTGGTCTGACCGAGTTTGTTGATTCGGTCCCGCCGAGATTGGTAAATTGTGTGTAACGGTTGGATTTTGTGTGGAGGCTATATATACCCCTCCACCTGCTCTTCATTCGTGGAGAAAGCCATCAGAACACATCTACACTTCCAACTCATATGTTCTGAGAGAGAACAACCTACTCATGTGTTGAGACCAAGATATTCCATTCCTACCACATGAATCTTGATCTCTAGCCTTCCCCAAGTTGCTTTCCACTCAAATCTTCTTTCCACCAAATCCAAATCCTGTGAGAGAGAGTTGAGTGTTGGGGAGACTATCATTTGAAGCACAAGAGCAAGGAGTTCATCATCAACACACCATTTGTTACTTCTTGGAGAGTGGTGTCTCCTAGATTGGCTAGGTGTCACTTGCGAGCCTCCGCCAATATTGTGGAGTTGAACTAAGGAGTTTGTAAGGGCAAGGAGATCGCCTACTTCGTGAAGATCTACCACTAGTGAGGCAAGTCCTTCGTGGGCGATGGCCATGATGGGATAGACAAGGTTGCTTCTTCGTGGACCCTTCGTGGGCGGAGCCCTCCGTGGACTCGTGCAACCGTTACCCTCCGTGGGTTGAAGTCTCCATCAACATGGATGTAGGATAGCACCACCTATCCGAACCACGACAAAAACATCCTTGTCTCCAATTGCGTTTGAATTCTCCAAACCCTTCCCCTTACATTCTTGCAAGTTGCATGCTTTACTTTCCGCTGCTCATATACTCTTTGCATGCTTGCTTGATATATATTGTGTATGTTGAAATTGTGCCTAAACTCCACTTAAACCGAAAAAGTTTAAAAACTGCAACTTTAGCACTAAGTGTCTAATCACCCCCCCTCTAGACACATCTTATCAAGATCCCACAGGTGGTATCAGAGCTTCGGTCTCCAATTCCTTGGTTTAATCACCACTGGAGGAACATGGATGAGTCTACTTTGGGGAGTCTTAGACATAGAGTGCCTATTCTTGATGGAGAGTATTTTCATGAGTGGAAAAATGAGATGATTGTAATTTTCAATCAATATCATTTGAAAAAGTATATTGCTACTCCTTGTGCGCCTCATGTTGATCCTATGCATCCCACCCTAGATGAAGATATTGACATGATTCGCAATCTTAAAACTGTTGAGCTCATCATTAGAGGATTGCCCAAAAACTTGATTGCTAGTTTACCTACTCTTAATTGTGCCTATACTATATGGAAATCTCTTGAGGAACAATTTCCTGACTATTCCTTGAAAAATTTGGATGAAATTCTCCATAAATCTATTGCCTTGAGTAAGATGAACTCTAGTGATCCTAGTTTTGGTTATTGTCTATTTGAGCTTACTAATCTCATGCATGCTAAAGGAAATGTTGGAATCATTAGTGATATTACATCCGAAGCTATAAGAATTCATAAAGGTGACCACTTTGATGATTATTTATCTAATGAATCACTCTCTCTAGGAAATGATGAGTCACAAGATTATGTTGAACATGGATACTATGATGAGGATGATGATAGTGACCTCGATCTTGATGATGCAATGAGACATTTTGGTCTCATGGCAAATCTTCGGGGATATGTGTCAGGAGGAAAGGAATGGGTTCTTGATAGTGGATGTACTGATCATATGACCGGAGATGAAGAGATGTTTCGTGAGCTTGCTGAAAATGACGGCCCTCGAAAATATGTCACCTTTGGTGATAATTCAAAGGGTAAGGTGGTTGGCCTTGGTAAGGTGGCCATCTCGCACGATAGCTCCATTAAAAATGTCATGCTCGTTGAATCTCTCGGCTACAACTTACTTTCAGTATCTAGACTTGCTGATTTCGGTTTGAATTTCCTATTTACTGAGGTAGATTGCCAAGTGTTTCGTCGAGACAATCATAAAATGGTCTTTACTGGTATACGTAGAGGTGATCTTTACATTGTCGATTTCTCTAAAAAGGCACAACCTAAAACTTGCTTTATCGCTAAATCCTCAAAAGGTTGGTTGTGGCACAGACGACTAGGTCATGTTGGCATGAGAAACCTTGACAAGCTTATTAAAGGAAATCATATCCTTGGAATTAACAATGTCATATTTTATAAGGATAGACTTTGTAGTGCTTGTCGAGCAGGTAAACAGGTTGGAGGAAGGCATCCCGTGAAGAACATCATGACCACAAGGAGGCCACTCGAGCTACTTCATATGGATCTTTTTGGTCCCAACGCCTACAAGAGTCTCGGTGGAAATTCTTTTGGTCTAATTATAGTTGATGATTTTTCAAGATTTACGTGGGTGTTCTTTCTTGATGACAAATTGCAGGTCCAAAAGATCTTCAAAAACTTCGCTAGGAAGGCCCGAAATCAATTTGAAGTGAAGATCAAGAAGGTTCGCAGTGACAACGGAACGGAGTTCAAGAACGCAAACATGGACACCTTTCTTGACGAAGAAGGGATCTCACACGAGTTCTCGGCTACGTACACACCTCAACAAAATGGAGTTGTTGAGAGGAAGAACCGGACGCTCATCGAAATGGCGAGAACGATGCTTGATTAGTACAAGACGCCGAAGCACTTTTGGGCAGAAGCGGTTGAGACAGCTTGTCATGCAACAAATCGCTTGTATCTTCACAAGCTACTTGGCAAGACGACATACGAGCTCCTCACCGGTAACAAACCCCAAGTTGGATACTTTCGATTATTCGGCTCAAAGTGCTACATTCTTGATAAGCATCATCGTTCAAAGTTTGCTCCAAAATCTCATGAAGGTTTCCTACTTGGTTATGGCTCAAACTCTCACACTTACCGTGTCTACAACAATTTCACCCGAAAGGTTGAAGAGACGGTAGATGTGAAGTTTGATGAATCTAAAGGGTCGCAAGTAGATCAATTGCCAATTGATGTAGGAGACAAAGACCCTTCAGAAGCAAGCCAAAACTTGTCTATTGGCAAAATTCGTCCAACGAAGGTGAAGGAGAGTACCTCGTCCGTCCAAGTGGAAGCTTCTACTTCACGACAAGGTGAACCAAGAATCGACACAGAAGCATCCACAAGTGGGACACACCAAGATGAAGAAGACGAGGAAATACATCAAGACGAACGCCAACAACCTCCTTCTCCACTAAGACAAGAGAATGACAACGCCAACAATGAAGAAGGCCACGAAGAAGAACAAGATGAAGAAGATGTTCAACGAAGACCCAAGCAAAAGCTCTCACGAGTTTGAGCAATAATTGCTAAGGACCATCCCGTCGAGCAAATCTACAATGATATTCAAACCGGGAGAATCACTCGCTCAAAAACTCGTCTAGCTAACTTTTGTGAAAACTATTCATTCATCTCTAGCATTGAACCTATGAAGGTCGAAGAAGCATTGGAGGATCCGGACTGGATAAACGCTATGCATGAAGAGCTACACAACTCTGAGAGAAACCAAGTTTGGACATTGGTTGAGAAGCCCGACAACAACCACAACATCATTGGTACCAAATGGGTGTTTCGCAACAAGCAAGATGAAGATGGACAAGTGGTTCGCAACAAAGCACGTCTCGTCGCCCAAGGGTACACACAAGTCGAAGGTATGGACTATGGTGAGACATATGCTCCCGTTGCTAGACTTGAGTCCATTCGCATCTTACTTGCCTATGCTAATCACCATAATATCACCTTGTACCAAATGGACATTAAAAGTGCTTTTCTAAAAGGTGAAATAGAGGAGGAAGTTTAAGTCAAACAACCTCCCGGCTTTGTCAATCCTAAGAAACCAAATCATGTTTACAAACTTCATAAAGCCCTTTATGGTCTTAAACAAGATCCTAGAGCATGGTATAAATGCTTGACCAAGTTCCTTATTGCAAGTGGTTTTGAAATTGGGAAAATTGATTCCACACTTTTTACTAAAAGAGTTAATGGAGAACTATTTGTATGCCAAATTTATGTTGATGATATCATATTTGGTTCTACTAACCCTCTTTTTAGTGAAAAGTTTGGAAAGCTAATGTGAAGAAGTTTGAGATGTCTATGATGAGTGAAGTCAAATTCTTTCTCGGTTTGCAAATCAAGCAAACTAAGGAAGGTACATTTGTCTCTCAAACGAAGTACACCAAAGACTTATTCAAGAAGTTCAATATGAAAGAATGCAAAGGTATGCCTACACCCATGCCTACTAGTGGACATAATGATTTGACCAAAGATGGTGAACCGGTTGATCAAAAGGTTTATCCCTCTATGATTGGTTCATTGTTATACCTATGTGCTTCACGTCCCGATATTATGCTAAGTGTGTGCATGTGTGCACGATATCAAGCTGCTCCTAAAGAATGTCATCTTAAGGCCGTGAAAAGGATAGTGAGATACTTAATCCATACACCAAATTTTGGCATTTGGTATCCTAAGAGGTCCTCTTTTGATCTTGTTGGCTATTCTGACTCGGATTATGCCGGAGACAAGGTTGATAGAAAGTCCACTTCAGGTACTTGTAAATTTCTTGGTAGATCTCTTGTGTCTTGGTCCTCCAAGAAACAAAACTCGGTATCCTTATCCACCGCCGAAGCGGAATACATTGCCGCTGGTTCATGTTGTGCTCAATTACTTTGGATGACCCAAACCCTTAAAGATTATGGGATCTATGTGAAACATGTTCCATTGCTTTGTGACAATGAAAGTGCTATCAAAATTGGTCATAATCCTGTACAACATTCTCGAACTAAGCATATTGAAGTTCGTCATCATTTCATTCGAGATCATGTTGCTAAGGGTGACATTAATCTTAAGCATGTTCGCACCGATAAGCATTTAGCAGATATATTCACTAAACCACTTGATGAGAAAGTGTTTTGCAGGTTGAGAGGTGAATTGAACATCATTGATGCTTCGAATTTGGAGTAGGAACTCCATTGGATACATGCAAGACATGAGCTTATGACTAATCCATGATATATCTCTTATGATGATTATCTTATGTCTTGGACAAATTTGCATCTTGCATGTTATCTAACCCATGTAGGTACTTCGTTGGATCCAATTTTATGAGACTGCAACTCACCCACATCTTGAGCAATCTCTACATCACCAAGTCTTTACACAATGGTGGTTGAAGACGAGGAAGCACGAAACCATTCAAATATATCCTTTGACAAATTCTATGTTAATTACTATGATTGTCATTTTGGATACACAAGTGCTCTTCCTTGCAAGAACTAACCCATGTAGGTAGATGGACTCAAATTCCAAGTGGTGCTCCAAATTCTTGATAAGCTACATCAACCTTGAGCACCCACACAAGTTCAACTACATGAGCAAGATCCACACCACCACCCAAGGTATGTTATTCCATCTTAGAGAGAGATCACATCAAAGCTTATCACCTACAAGGGAGAGAGTATTAAGGGGGAGAAAGAGATCTCCAGAGGGAGAGAATACTCAAGGATCCCAGATGCTTGATGTTCAAGAGGAGAGATGCCACATGTTTCTTTGGGGGTAAGACATGTTCATATGTGCTTATTTGCATTAAGTTATATCCATTTATATCTTTCAGCTCTGATTTTCTGTTCCCTATCTTCTCCCAATATCCCATGTCAGATTCAGGGGGAGCAAGACACCTAAGGGAAAGAAATCATTCAGATTCATTGCATATCTTTACTCTTGGGGACAAGTCTAATCCAATGTGGTACCTTGTACTCACTCTCTACATGTCATCCCAGCCTTGGTATTCTTGTAGTTTCTTTTGTTTGCTCTGGCTAGTGGATGTATCTGTGTTATCTATCCTTGTTTGTGCAGGTTCATTCCATCCTAAGCCAACTTAAGACTACAAGGTAAGTATGTGCATCGGAATCATGAGTATGAGGAATTCTTGCTTATGTACATACTGTTTGCGAGAAGGACTCATGAGCATGAAGGTATTTTCCTCAATAATCTTTTGCTCTGATGCATATGGCCAAGATACATGTAACACATTGCCCACTCTGTCATGGTTATGCTCTCACATGCTTCTACATTTCATATTCACATGATTGCATACATGTAGGGGGAGCCTATGTTTGTTACATGTCCTTCCAAATCTTTACTTGCTATTCCTTATATCTTTATCTAAAGCTTTGATGTATGTTGCCATCAATTACCAAAAAGGGGGAGATTGAAAGCACAAGTGCTCCCCAGGTGGTTTTGGTAATTAATGTCAACATATCTCTTGTTGGACTAACACTTTTATCTAGTATGTTCCAGATAAGTTCAACAATGGAGTGGCATGCACTAAAGGATGTCGGAACTCCTTCATGATGCTAAGGACAAAGGATTGGCTAAAGCTTCAAGATCAAGACTCTTCATTTTACATTTTAGTGATCCAAGATCACATTGAGTCTATAGGAAAAGCCAATACTATTAAGAAGGGATGAGGTGTCGCTTAATGAGCCTCTTGCTTCATGTGCTTGGTGATATGCTCCAAAACCCTCAGCTACTTTCCCACTTCCACATATGACCTAAACCCAAAGCCAAACTCGGATCTACCGATTCTTCCTATCCGGCGCCACCGAGTTTCATTTGTCATAGCCACTACCAAACCCTAAGCAAATCGGTTCTACAGATAGGGATCTCAGACTCACCGAGATGGGATTGCAGTCTCACTGTGTATGTCCATTGTCAAAATCGGTCTCACCGAGTTTGAGCAATCGGTACTACCGAGATTACAATGCAAACTCTCTGGTTAACCTATTACCAAAATCGGTCCAACCGAGTTTAGTAATCGGTCCCACCGAGTTTGCCTGACCAACTCTCTGGTTAGCTAATTACCAAAATCGGTCTCACCGAGTTTGTGTACTCGGTCTCACCGAGATTACGTTAAGTCCTAACCCTAACCATATCGGTCCTACCGAGTTGCATGTCAGTCCCATCGAAAATCACTAACGGTCACTAGGTTTACTATTTCGGTCCGACCGAGTTTGTTGATTCGGTCCCGCCGAGATTGGTAAATTGTGTGTAACGGTTGGATTTTGTGTGGAGGCTATATATACCCCTCCACCTCCTCTTCATTCGTGGAGAAAGCCATCAGAACACATCTACACTTCCAACTCATATGTTCTGAGAGAGAACCACCTACTCATGTGTTGAGACCAAGATATTCCATTCCTACCATATGAATCTTGATCTCTAGCCTTCCCCTCAAATCTTCTTTCCGCCAAATCCAAATCCTGTGAGAGAGAGTTGAGTGTTGGGGAGACTATCATTTGAAGCACAAGAGCAAGGAGTTCATCATCAACACACCATTTGTTACTTCTTGGAGAGTGGTGTCTCCTAGATTGGCTAGGTGTCACTTGGGAGCCTCCGGCAAGATTGTGGAGTTGAACCAAGGAGTTTGTAAGGGCAAGGAGATCGCCTACTTTGTGAAGATCTACCACTAGTGAGGCGAGTCCTTTGTGGGCGATGGCCATGATGGGATAGACAAGGTTGCTTCTTCGTGGACCCTTCGTGGGCGGAGCCCTCCGTGGACTCGCGCAACCGTTACCCTCCGTGGGTTGAAGTCTCCATCAACGTGGATGTAGGATAGCACCACCTATCCGAACCACGACAAAAACATCCTTGTCTCCAATTGCGTTTGAATTCTCCAAACCCTTCCCCTTACATTCTTGCAAGTTGCATGCTTTACTTTCCGCTGCTCATATACTCTTTGCATGCTTGCTTGATATATATTGTGTATGTTGAAATTCTGCCTAAACTCCACTTAAACCGAAAAAGTTTAAAAACTGTAACTCTAGCACTAAGTGTCTAATCACCCCCCCCCCTCTAGACACATCTTCTCAAGATCCCACATATGTTGCCTTTGTTAAGAAACTCAAGGGGGGCAGCATATATCGTTTCACACTCAAAGGTGGCACGTTCCCTCTTAGAACCACGAGCTTCCAAATCGGCCCAATTTTTTACCACAACATGTTAGTGCCATGACATGACACCATGCCAAGTTTCATGATTTCTAGGCGAGTTTTGGATTTACATGAATTTAAAGTCAAAGTTTCTCGATGTTCTTGGCCGAGTCATGACGCCCAGATGTTTGAATTTCACTCTCATTTCTTCAATGGGACCTAGAAGTTCAACCAAGGACACACATGTGATTTTTCAACCCACTTTGGTGCACCGGAGCATGTGCATGCAATTCATATTTAGATTATGCACATTAAAAGTCCAGAAACTCAATTAATGTATAAAAAGGCCAAATGAACCCGAAATAATTCCAAATTTTAACAGGGCACTCATATAGTTCTATGTTGCCTCTGTAAATAAAATCAGGGGGGAGGCAGCGTATATCGTTTCGCACACAAAGGTGACACGTTCCCTCTCGGAACCACGAGGCTTGTTGAGAGAATCTCCGGTTTTGCAAGAGGCTTATACGAAAACTTGTCCCAATTCAGCCAAAAATTATAGTATGAAAACAGGGTTTAAATTATCCCAAACATCTCGCTACCTAGACCAATAATGTACTATGATTTGAATTCAACATAAAATGGATACAAATATTTGAATTGGAGAGCGTATGGTACATGTAGTTCATAGTGAAATATGATTACTGCTATATGTATGTTTTTTGTTATCAAGATAATATTTAAATTATTGTATAACTTGACAACAATCGTATTCAAATAAGGAAAATTGATTCAAATTTAGTCCATATGGTAGACGAAAATATATATATTCACATGGTGGAGTAAAATGTTCATATATGATGGAAGATCAAAATGTACGACTACATCAATTATAAACCGCAAGGTCACCTAAAGATATATTCGAATTCAACATAACGTGGATTCAAAAATTGAAATTCAAGATCATGGCATCTGTAATCATATAAAAGGAACATTACTCTTTCTTTGGTGGGAATTGATTTGTTTTTTGCTATTGTTGAGGGAAGTGCGAATCGATTTGGTACTGTGCAGGGTAATCTTGTTCTCCTGATTTTTTTTAACATTTTTCTTGTAGTTTTTTCAATGGCATCTATAGCAATATAGTAAAAGGGGACATGACTCTCTTGTGTCTTGTATGAATTGTTTTTTTACACGTTAAGTTTGTTCTGCCAAACAAGGAATCCACACCTTGTTATCCCGAAATTTTCAAGCTCGAGTATCTTTTGTCCCACCTGCTTTGAAACTCCCGCTTCTTCAACCCGCGCCGCGCCTTGTTATCCCGAAATTTGGACGCATGCGAGAACTCCCTCCTCATCCGAAATCGCTCCCGCAGCCCAGACACGCGAAATTCCCCTTCTACCCCTCAGCCGGAAATGAAGCTCCACGTCGCGGTGTCAAAACCGGTGGGGGTTACGCTCGTAACTTACCCTACATTTCGGACAAGTGCGTCCCTAAGCTTGGATCCCCCTCCCCCTTCGCCCCCCCATTCGTACACCGAGGCCGCCAAAACCCGCGAAACCCCACGCTCCTCCGTCGGCCTCCCGACCGCCGCCCAGCCGGAGACTCTTCCCCGACTACTCGTCCACCGCAACAGCTCGCCGTCCCTCATCCACCGCACCGGATGAGGATCCGTTGTCGATCTCGTCGTCCCGCCGGATCAGCCGCCCCGTCCTCCACCTCCAAGGAGCTGCCCCGATGTTTGCCTCGTCTATCGCGCCACCTCAATCCCCACAACGCCGTCTTGACCTGCCCCACCGGAACCGCAACACCCTCACCAATTCCTCCGATGAAGCCAAGGCCAACTCGACGCAACCAAGGAGGTTCTGCACTCACCGCTGCATTTTATCTTTTATTCGATCTCACGGGGCTGCTGGTGCTCGATACCGAGCAGACATGGCGTGTCTCCATCGACGGCGCCGTCGCCGGCCACATCATCCATGGCGTCTCTCCCCCATGTCGTTGCTTCCTCGGTGGCGACTTCCACAACGGCACTAGCTGCAGCTGCTCCGGCTCTCGCACGTGTTGCGGCTTTGTTCTTGTTGTCGGTCGCGCTGCTGCACCGCTCCTGCTTTCGTTCGTGCTGTTGCTCTGCTCTTGCTCTCGCTTGCGCTGCTGCTGCTGCTGCTGCTGCACGACCTCCGGCAGCTACAGGAGTTGCTGCTTTAGCACTCGCTCGCGGTGCTACTGCATGACTTGCTCTCTGCTAGTGCATTCCCTGCTCGAGCGTCTGTTGATTTAGATCATTGCTTCTCTGCTACTAGTGCTCGAACGCCCTAAACATCTATTGGCAATGTTGTGTTACTAGTTCAATCAGTTTCGACATTAAAATTCAGTTTTGACTGTGAAGTTCATTTTCTTCAGTTAAGTTCAGAGTGAACAGTACTTACAGCATCTGTCGGAGCGGCCGTGGCGCGGCTGATGCATTTTACATCTGGCAATTTTTGGTGATGTATTTTACATCATCTATTGCAGATGTTATTAGGGTCCCACTTCAGATTAACGTTGTCTGTCTTGTCATGCTTCAGCCTCGTCGCCGTACACCTTAGCGGAGCTGCTCCTACGATGGAACCGTCCATCACAGCGGAGCAGTACCCTCGGCGCCGTTTCCAGAGGCCTCGGATCTTCTTCCTCGCCTCCGACAGTCACACCAGCATCATCACCATCCTCCACGTCCAACCTGTCGGCGTTCTGGGAACGGGGGTCCCCAGACTTGCCTGCCTGCGGCCTGCGGCGTGGCTCCAAGGGGGTCCCAGCACGGCCTATCTTCATCAACACAGACCCAAGACCCTCGCGAGGGGCCAAGCCTCGCGGGGCGGACGACACGGAGCTTCCTCAGGCACGGCCTCATCAGGATGGCTCGCGAGGAGGCGGAGAGATCAAGGCGGAGTACCTCACGAGGTGCCCGTGATGCAAGCCATGACGACCAAAGGCGCCAGGCGGGCGCCAGCCCGTGCAGTGTCCTTCTTTCCTCTTTGGTGCAAAGGGAGCAAGCGCATGCGAGAGCATCAAGCAAAGGCACCCGTTTCGGTGCAACGAGACCAAGACCAGCCCAACGGCAGGGAGGAAGTCATTGTGGAGCCCAAGCCAGCGTCACCACCAGAGCCTTTGGCAGGCGAAGACCAACTTTAGTCAGGATAAGTGTACCAGATATTCCCCTTCAAAATGGCCAATTGTTGGCGCCCTTCCCGCTCAATATTTGGGGAGAGGCCCAGGGCCTTTGCCTATAAATAGGACTAGCCACCCCAAGGCTAGAGGCGGATCGAGGAATCGGCAATCAGAGAGAGAGAGAGAGAGAGAGAGAGAGAGAGAGAGAGAGAGAGAGAGAGAGAGAGGTGACTGAACTCCTCCTAGCAGTTCATCGCCCCAGCCAAGAACAGACCCTCGCGAGGCTGTTCTTCCTTGTATTGCCCATCATCATTAGCCCAAGAGGCAATCCACCACACCACAAACTGGAGTAGGGTATTACACCACAACGGTGGCCCGAACTAGTATAAACCATGTGTCTCTTGTGCTGTTCTTTCTATAGCTTAGATCTTAGCGAGGCGGTGGGCTGCAGGTAGGTAGAAGGCGAAATCTCTGCGTGCACCCCAGTGTTCGAACCTCAAGGGTCTGCCCGAACCCGAAATCCGACATTTGGCGCGCCAGGTAGGGGTGCGCCGGAATTCGTCTTCCACCGCCCCGTTCTCCTCCGACCATCGCGCCCATGTCTGACGCTCGTCGGGCCCGCGCCGAGCGCCGAGCCGCTCTCGCTTCCCACGTCGCGCAGACGGCTCTTGTCGGCGGGCGTCCTCGCCGTTCCTCGTCACATGCCGTCAACGCCGCCACCGGCCCGGCAGGAAACGAGCAGCAAGCATCGTCTCAGCATCCGTCCGTGCGGCAAGACGGCCGCACCGCTACTCCCTCGCTCACCCCAGCTGGTTCTTCGTCCCGTGCGCTCCGCGCACCCATGGAGGCTCGAGCTGCGCTCATCGCGGCAAACGAGCTCCTGCGCTACCATCCCGTCGACGACGTCTACGAAGAATGGCTCGACCACGTCGCCGAGCTCGTCCGCGCTGCAGGGGGCTCTCCTGCGCCGTCCTTTCTCTGCACCGCACCCCGCCCTGCGTGGGCGACGAAGCTCCAGGGGCGCCCCAACCACCACCTCCTCAAGAAGGTGCCCTGGCTCCAAGGCGCATGGCCCCTGGGCGGAACCCGCTCTGTCAGGCGCCAGCGCGGCAAGAGCAGAGCTGTCAAGAAGTCCCTCGCCCGCAAGAAGCTGCCCGGGCGCTCCCTGCTCCAGCACGCCGCGACTATGCTCCTGCTCCCGCGCGTCAAGACCTCGCGCTGCTCCCAGCTGCAGCGCATGGGGACCTGCAAGACCAAGCTCTCCGTCACCCAAGGCCTCCCGTGGCCACGGCGGGCTGCCGTGCCTTCACCACCGAGCTACGCAGCGTCACGTGGCCCGGCAAGTTCAAGCCAGACCTGCCTCCTCGTTACGACGGCACGGCCGACCCTGTGGAGTTCCTCCAGCTCTATGAGCTGGGAATCGAAGCGGCCAACGAAGACGAGAAGGTCATGGCGAACTGGTTTCCCATGGCGCTCAAGGACGGGGCCCGCACCTGGCTCCTGAACCTGGCTCCAGGCATGATCTCCTCCTGGGACGAGATGCGCACCCGCTTCATCGCCAACTTCCAAGGTACTCGCGACCGGCCACCCGCCGTGAGCGACATGCGCCGCATCAAGCAACAACCCGGAGAGACCCTGCATAAGTACATCCAGCGCTTCAACAACGCATGCCTCAAGATTCCCAAGGTGACCGAGGAGGCCATCATCTCAGACTTCTCCGACAGCGTGCGTGACGTCAAGATGAAGGAGGAGCTGACAATGCATGAAGACCTGTGCACTTCCTTGGAGCTGTTCAACTTGGCTACCAAGTGCACCAGGGATGAGGAAGGGCGTCTCTCCCTCCTCGAGCTGCCTATCGCAGACCCAGAAGAGAAGAAGTCCAAGGCCAAGGATGTGAAGCGCAAGGGGGCTGCTGTGCTCGCGGCAGAACCAGACACCAAGCGGGGCAGAGATCAGCCCGAATCTTCCAAGTGCAGTCGGTAGTGTGTGTACCACGACCTCCACACCCACAACACCAACGAATGTCAAGAGCTTCGAGCTGTGCGAGAAGGGAGGATCGGCCGTCGTCCCACCTGCGGTGACCGGGGCTACGGTCGAGGAGGAGGAAGGAACACAGGATGCTGGGAAGACCGCGGCCCGCGCCAAGGGTGGCGCGATCGACCTCGCGAGGATCGCTGGCAAGACCCGCCTCGCGAGGGAGACTGGAGGGATCAGCCTCGCGAGGATCGCCCGCAAGGCAACACAGGCCTCCCTCCGCTGCCGCCGCAGCCAAGGAGAAACGAGGACCGCCATCAGGACGAGGGGGCTGGGGGCTTCTAGGAGCCGCGCGCGATCGCCTGCATCCTGGGCGGGGCTCAAGCCCCAGCCTCTCAGCGCATCTTCAAGCATTTCGCTCGCGAAGTAAATGCAGTCCTCCCCAAGCTCGAAGCCACGCGCCCTCTCAGGTGGCCGGCGTGTGCCATCACGTTCAACTCAGCGGATCAGCTCAAGTGTGCGGCCACAGCCGGAGTCCTCCCGATGCTTTGTTCCCCAATCATCAGCAACGTGGTGGTCACCAGGACCCTCATCGATGGCGGGGCAGGGCTCAATGTCTTGTCCGTGGAAACATTCAACAATCTCCAAGTGCCCTACAACCAGCTTCAGCCAAGCAAGCCTTTCTCCGGAGTCACCGACGGCTCCACGGTCCCGATTGGGCAGGTCCGCCTCCCTGTCACCTTCGGGGCACGTGACAACTACCGCACCGAGCTCATCAACTTCGACGTCGCTGACATTCGCCTGCCGTACAATGCCATCCTTGGGTACCCAGCGCTGGCCAAGTTCATGGCCATAACTCACCACTGCTAGAACGTCCTCAAGATGCCAGGAAGTGGCGGAGTCATCACGGTGCCCTGTGAAGAGAAGGACGCGGTGTGTTCCCTGGAACAAGCCTTTCAGGCCGCGTCACTGGAAGACCCGGATCACGGAAGCAGGAGGCTTCCCGATACCACCCCCAAGAAGAAGAAGACATCGTCCGGCCCGGTCCCTCAGGAGGCAGGCCCCTTAGGGCCCGCGCCTGCCCAGGGGGAACCTCCTTCCATCGCATAGGAAAGCGCGCCCGGCGCCCTCCTCAGGCAGGGCTCAGGGGCTCTTCCCTGGAGAGCCACCGACCTGGCTAAGGGCACGAGGGAGGCGCTTGGGCACCACATGGGGGCGTGTTTCGAAGCACGTTTCCCTCAAGAAGGAGTAAGGCAAGGAGGGCCAGACCCTCAGGAGTTCGTCAGCAAGGCCATTCAGGAGCTACAGGAGTCAAGAGTCATGAGAGGCGGCCGCCGCCTACCTGCTGTGGCTCCCCATCCAAGCGAGGATGGTGGGCTGCGCGTCTGCATCGACATACCAGGGCTCAATCGAGTCGCCTCTCTGGAGCGCCTCTGGCCCTCGCGAGTGGGGCGCTGCGAAGGTCCACCCCACAGCTACGTTCGCATGCCTTATGGCTTGCCGAACGCGGCTGCCGCATACCAGCGCCTCATGAGGGGCATCATGGAGGCTCAAGAGGCCAGGCGTTCCGCAGCCTTGGTGGAGATGGAGATGGCCCGCGAGGAGCCACCAGTGCCTCCGGAGCTTCCCGAGGCCCCTGGGCCTGGGGGCTCGTGAGGATCGGCTTCCGCAGCCCACCGAGTCTGCTACACCAACACTCCTTCGTCCTCAACATCATCAGGTGACATCTTTCAAGTTTCATTTCTAGCCGGGAGCGCCCCCCAGGGCTGCATTATTCCGAGGCCGCGTGGGTCCGTCCCTGCGGCATGTATCCCTTTTATTTCATGTTGTTAGGTTACTTTGTTGGGGGCGCCCCTCGGGCTGCATCATCCCCAAGTCACTCGGGCCTGACCCAGTGATGACCGCCTTCCCATCATCTATTTGAATGAATCCACTCCTTCGCGGCTAATGTGTTTGATCCAGTTGCCCACTCAACTGACGCCAACTGACGGAGCTGCTCCCAAAACGGCACGACGCTTGCGCATGGGTCCGTCCCTGCAACGCCGACAAACCTGAATGGCTGAGCTCTGGCCGCGGCAGCCCCGCATGGCGCCACCTCGTCAAGCCTTCAGTGCCTCATCGCCCCTCGGAAGCAACCAACGGCTGACTGTTAATTGTCATGGCAACCCCTCGTTCTTTCTATGATGAGTCTACAGGATCTCCTAAAGGAGCCGCGTCAGGCGAGGCCCCTGTGGTACCTCCTTCACTCTCATCCGCGCGAACCGCTTGCACGTTAAAGGGAGGGTGCCTGAGCATCGCGACTCAGGGCTCCTATTGGCTCTCCAGCCCTCACCCTCTGGCCTTGACCACGGCATCGCTGTCGGCGTTCTGGGAACGGGGGTTCCCAGACTTGCCTGCCTGCGGCCTGCGGCGTGGCTCAAATGGGGGCCCAGCGTGGCCCATCTTCATCAACACGAGGCTCAAGACCCTCGCGAGGGGCCAAGCCTCGCGAGGCGGACGACACGACGCTTCCTCAAGCACGACCTCCTTAGGCTGGCTCGCGAGGAGGCGGAGAGATCAAGGCGGGTACCTCACGAGGTGCCCATGACGCAAGCCATGATGACCAAGGGTGCCAGGCGGGCGCCAGCCCGCGCAGCGTCTCCCTTTCCTCTTTGGTGCAAAGGGGGCAAGCGCAGGCGAGAGGATCAAGTAAAGTCACCCATTTCGGTGCAACGAGACCAAGACCAGTCCAACGGTGGGAAGGAGGTCACCATGGAGCCCAGGACGTCGTCACCACAGGGCCTTTGGCATGCGAAGACCAACTTTAGTCAGGATAAGTGTACCAGATGTTCCCCTTCAAATTGGCCAATTGTTGGCGCCCTTCCCGCTCAATATTTGGGAAGAGGCCCAGGGCCTTTGACTATAAATAGTACTAGCCACCCCCAGGGTAGAGGCATCTGATCGAGTACCAAGAAACCAGTAGGGCATCGAGAAACCAGCTAGAACGTAGCAATGCACTCAGAGAGCAAGAAGGGCGATCGAACTACCCCTAGCAGTTCATCCCCTAGACAAGAACAAGCCCTCACGAGGACGTTCTCTCTTGTACTGCTCTTCCTCATTAGCCCAAGAGGCAATCCACCCACCACAAACTATAGTAGGGTATTACACCACAATGGTGGCCCGAACTAGTATAAACCCTGTGTCTCTTGTGTTGTTCTTCTCATAGTTAGTTCTTTGCGAGACGGAGAGGTAGAGGGCACGATCTCCACGCGCACCCTAGAGTTCGAACCTTAAGGGTCTGCCGGAACCCGTGATCCGACATTTGGCGCGCCAGGTAGGGGTGCGCCGGAATCCGTCTTCCACCGCTCCACTCTCCTCCGACCGTCGCATCCATGTCTGACTCTCGTCGGGCCCGCGCCGAGCGCCGGGCCGCCATCGCTTCCCGCGCCGTCCAGACAGCCCCCGTCGGTGGGCGTCCTCGTCGCTCCCCGTCGCCCGCCGTCAACGCCGCCACCGGCCCGGCGGGGAAAGAGCAGCAAGCATCCTCTCAGCACCCGTCCGTGCGGCGAGATGGCCGCACAGCCACTCCGTCGCTCACCCCGGCCGGTTCTTCGTCGCACGCGCTTCGCGCGCCGTTGGAGGCTCGAGTTGCGCTCATCGCGGCGAACGAGCTCTTACGCTACCGCCCCGTCGACGACGTCTACGAGGAGTGGCTCGACCGCGTCGCCGAGCTCGTCCCCGCCGCAGGGGGCTCTCCCGCGCCTTCCGCACCGCTGCGCCGCACCCCGCCCTGCGTGGGCAATGAAGCCCCGGGGGCATTCCAGCCGCCTCCTTTCCAAGAAGATGCCATGGCCCCAAGGCGCGCAGCTCCTGGGCGGAACCCGCTCCGTCATGCGCCGGTCCAGCAGGAACTGAGCTGCCAAGAAGTCCCGCGACCGCAAGAGGCCGCCCGGGCGCTCCTAGCTCCGGTTCGCCGAGACCCCGCTCAGGCTCCGGCGCGTCAAGACCCCGTGCTGCTCCCTGCTGCGGCGCAAGGGGACCCACAAGGCCAAGCTCTCCCTCAACCAAAACCTCCCGCAGCCACCGCTGGCTGTCGCGCCTACACCGTCGAGCTGCGCGGAGTCGCATGGCCCAGCAAGTTCAAGCCGGACCTACCCCCTCGCTACGATGGCACGACTGATCCCACAGAGTTCCTCCAGCTTTACGAGCCAGGAATCGAAGCAGCCAGCGAGGACGAAAAGGTCATGGCGAACTGGTTCCCCATGGCACTGAAGGAAGGTGCTCGCACTTGGCTTGTGAACCAGGCCCCAGGCACGATCTCCTCCTGGGACCAGATGCGTACTCGCTTCATCGCCAACTTCCAAGGTACCCGCGACCGGCCTCCCGCCGTGAGCGACATGCACCGCATCAAGCAGCAACCTGGGGAGACCCTGCAAAAGTACATCCAGCGCTTCAATAGTGCGCGCCTCAAGATCCCCAGGGTGTCCGAAGAAGCCATCATTTCGGCCTTCTCCGATGGCGTGCGCGACGTCAAGATGAAGGAGGAGTTGGCGATGCACGAAGACCTCTGCACCTCCCTAGAGCTGTTCAACCTGGCGACCACGTGCGCCAGGGCTGAGGAGGGACGCCTCTCCCTCCTCGAGCTACATGCCGCAGACCCAGAAGAGAAGAAGCCCAAGGCCAAGGACGTGAAGCGCAAGGGGGCTGCCGTGCTCGCGGCAGAGCCGGACACCAAGCGGGGCAAGGATCTGCCCGAATCCTCCAGGGGCAGCCGGTACTGTGTGTACCACGACCTCCACACCCACAACACCAATGAATGCCAAGAACTCCGCGCCGTGCGAGAAGGAAGAGTCGGCCGACGCCCTGACCGTGCTGACCGGGGCTACGGCCGAGGAGGAGGAAGGAACCCGAGACGCTGGGAAGATCGTGGCCCACGTCAAGGCTGGCGTGACCAACCTCGCGAGGACCACTGGCGTGACCCGCCTCACGTGGGGGACTGGAGGGATCAGCCTCGTGAGGATTGCCCTCATGGCAACCCAGGCCTGCCGCCGTTGCCGCCTCAGCCAAGAAGGAATGAAGACCGCTACCAAGACGAGGGGGCTGGGGGCTTCCAGGAGCCTCGCGCCATCGCCTGCATCCTGGGCGGAGCTCAAGCCCCAGCCTCTCAGCGTATCTTCAAGCAGTTTGCTCGCAAAGTGAATGCAGTTCTCCCCAAGCTCGAAGCAACGCGTCCCCTCAGGTGGTCGGCCTGCACCATCACGTTCAGCTCAGCAGACCAGCTCAAGTGCGCGGCCACGGCCGGAGTCCTCCCAATGCTTTGTTCCCCAGTCATCAGCAACGTTTTGGTCACCAGGACCCTCATCGACGGAGGGGCAGGACTCAATGTCTTGTCCGTGGAAACATTCAACAGCCTCCAAGTGCCCTATGACCAGCTTCAGCCAACCAAGCCCTTCTCCGGAGTCACCGATGGTTCCACAGTCCCGATCGGGCAGGTCCGCCTCCCAGTCACCTTCGGGCCCCGCAACAACTACCGCACCGAGCTCATCGACTTTGACGTCGCCCACATCCGCCTGCCGTACAACGCCATCCTCGGGTACCCGGCGCTGGCCAAGTTCATGGCCGTGACTCACCACGGCTACAACGTCCTCAAGATGCCAGGAAGTGGCGGCGTCATCACGGTGCCATGTCAAGAGAAGGATGCAGTGTGTACCCTGGAGCGAGCCTTTTAGGCCGCGTCACTAGAAGACCCAGATCGCGGAAGCAGGAGGCTTCCTGAGACCACCCCCAAGAAGAAGAAGACAACGTCAGGCTCAGCCCCTCAGGAGGCGGGCCCTTCAAGGCCCGCGTCTGCCCAGGGGGATCCTCCTTCAATCGCATAGGAAAGCGCGCCCAGCGCCCTCCTCAGGCAGGGCTCGGGGGCTCTCACCTGGAGGGCCACCGACCTAGCCAAGGTCACGAGGGAGGCGCTTGGGCACCATGTGGAGGCGTGCTTCGAGGCACGTTTCTCTCGAAAGGAAGCCAGGAAAAGAAGGTCAGACCAACAGGAGTTTGATAACAAGGCCACTCAAGAACTACAGGAGTCAAGGATCATAAGAGGTTGCCGTCGCCCACCAGCTATGGCTCCCCATCCAGGCAAGGATGGTGGGCTGCGCGTCTGCGTCGACGTACCGGGGCTCAATCAGATCGCCACGGCGGAGCGCCTCTGGCCCTCACAAGTGGGGCGCTGCGGAGGACCACCCCACAGCTATGTTCGCATGCCTTATGGCCTGCCGAGCGTGGCTGCGGCGTACCAGCGCCTCATGAGGAGCGTCTTGGAGGCGCAAGAAGACAGGCGTTCCAGAGCCCTGGCGGAGATGGAGGCTGCTCACGAGTAGCCACTAGTGCCCCCGGAGCCTCCCGAGGCCCCTGGGCCTGGGGGCTCGTGAGGATCGGCTTCTGCAGCCCACCGAGTCTGCTGCACCAACGCCACTGCACCAACGACATCTTCAGGTGACATCTTTCAAGTTTCATTCCCAGCTGGGAGCGCCCTCCCAGGGTTGCGTCATTCCCAGGCTGCGTGGGTCCGTCCCTGTGGCATGTATCCCTTTTTATCTTTTCAGTCGCTAGCTTGCTTTGCTGGGGGCGCCCCTCGGGCTGCATCATCCCCAGGCCACTCGGGCTAGGCCCAGCGGCATGTATCCCTTCCGCGTTTATTTCCAATTATGCATCATGCTTGATTACTCGATGCCGTCCACGGCACCTTTTCTTCTTCATGTCGACCACTTGCACGTTAAAGGGGGGGCGCCTGAGCATCGCGACTCAGGGTTCTTACTGGCTCTCCAGCCCTCACCCTCTGGCCTTGTCCACGGCATCGCGACCTGGCATACCAGCGACGGCTCAGACAAGCTCGAGGGCCGGGACCCGAGGACGTAGAGTGCCGGCATCTAACCAGATTTTGCAGGAACACATCTCAAGATACAACCCAGTGCCAGGCGCAACCCGCCTAGAGGTAGGGCCTCGTGAGTCCCGCGCTGGCTCACGGGTGCCCAGATACACCTCACCTAGCTCTACCGTGCCAGCCACGTGTCAGGGTGGGGCTGTACACGCCCTGGGGGCTCCTCCCGGAGGGGAGCCCCCTCCCACGTACCAGTGGAAGCACCATGCTCCGCGCTGGCTGACGACACTACCGAGGAGCGGCTATGCCCATACACATACAGAAGCGCTATGCTCCGCGCTGGTGATAAACAACTGAGGGTGGCCTCCGGGCCGCATTAACCTCAGGGAGCCCCGAGCTCAGTGGCCGGCCTCATCGCAACGCCTCCCCCCGGGAGCGCCGCGCGAGGGGGCTGGGCACGGGGGCTACGACTGGGTCACGCTCAGCCGTACGCCCCAGCCAGGCCCCTCGGGCCTAGTTTCATCGCGCGTCTCTCCCCGAGCGAAGCCAAGGTACGAAGGCCGTTTGCGCGTCAAGGGGGACTCCTGAGCATCGCGACTCAGGAGCCTAACTGGCTCCGTAGCCCCTCACTCCTTAGTTCCGAAAGGCTATGCTGGGTGAGGTACGCGCGGGGTCGGGCTCTGCAGACGTAGAACGGTAGCCCCGCCTACATTCCATCTCATGTTGTTCGCGCGTCAAGGGGGACTCCTGAGCATCGTGACTCAGGAGCCTAACTGGCTCCGTAGCCCCTCACTCCTTAGTTCCGAAAGGCTATGTTGGGTGAGGTACGCGCGGGGTCGGGCTCTGCAGACGTAGAACGGGAAACGCACCTACATCGCGCTTCCCTACTTGTTGTTCGTGCGCCAAGGGGGACTCCTGAGCATCGCGACTCAGGAGCCTAACTTGTCACGTGGCCCCTCATTCCTTTGGTCCCGTCCTGGTTTCCGGTCGGGGCTGATGCTGGGTGAGGCATGCGCGTGGCCGGGCTCTGCCGGTGTAGAACATAAGAAGTAGGGAAGGGGAACATAAAATTCAAGGAACTTAAAAGTAAATATTACAACCCATACTGTCGCCTTGGTACCAAACGCAAATTTAAATGCCTCCCCGAGGCGTCGTGCATGTGCAAGAATCGAAAGAAGGACAGGAACGATAGCGGAGTCACTTGTCGGCAGCGGAGTCGCGTGGAGTAGCTTCGCCTTGTGGGGTAGTGGGGCCGGCAGCGCCTCGCTTCGGCTTGGTGCTAAAGGCCCGGAACTTCCCTAGCAGCGCCTCTGCGCGCCCCTTCACGGCCTCGACAGCGGCAGCGGCGCCCTCGCCGCTCACCGGCTCCAGCAGGCTGTCGAGGTCGGCACTGGGATCGCGAAGGTAGACATGGGCGAAGACCCGCGTCAGCGCGGCAGAAGACAGGACTCGCGCCTCGGCCTTGGCCGTGGGGGTGAGTCCAAGGGCGACATCTCCAAGAGCCTTCACCAAGAAGGGAAGCAGTTTGGCGGGCCCGTCCCCGTCACCAGCCAGCGGGCTATCCAGGCCACTCTCGTAAAGCGTCTTTAGTGAAGCACGAGCATCCTTATCCATGTCCGCGAAGGCCACGCGATCCTCGATGAGGACCCGGGCCTTGGCGTCCAGCTCGGCCTTCGTCATCTCCAGCTCCTTCGTCAACGCGCCTAGGTGGCTGTGGCGCTTCCTGAGCTTCGCCTCCCGGTCCTCGAGCGCCGCCTCACGAGCTTTCACCCCCTTCTCCTGCTCTTGGCGAAGACGGGTCTCCTCTGCAAGCTGACCACGCAGGCCTTGCAACTCGTCCTCCAGCTCCTTGCAGCGGCCGCGGATGCCAACCGCCTCTCCCAGGGCCGCGTCACGGGCAGCCTTCGCCTCGAGGGTGGCCTCCCTCTCCCCGTCACAGGCCGTTGAGGCCTGAACCACTGCTGCCCGAATCGAGGCGTCGGAGCGAATCCACCCCAAGGCCAGCTCCAGGCGCCCGGCCACCAGGCGAGGGTCTGCGCCTAGAAGATCCTTCCGCAGCCGGTCCAGTCCAGCAACAGCCCGCTCCAAGATGGAAGAAGAAGGCGGAGAAGCATCAGTGCACTTCAAGGCAGCAGGAGGGGTCGCGGAACCAGCGGCCGGCGGAACGGGAGGAGAAGGTAGCGGCGACGAGGCTGCGGTATCCTGAGACAGAGTCTGCTGTGCTTCCCCAGCCGTAGCAGCAGCACCAGGCAAGGGCACCTCTGGGGTCGATCGAGCCATGGGGGCTGCGGCCCCATCCAGATCAGCCAAGCCCCGCAAGGACGAGTGGGCAGGAGAAGCCCGTGCGTCGCGGTCGTCCTCCCCTGCAGGTGGAGGTGTCGCCACAGCTGGGGCCCCAGGAGCTCCCTTCAGCTTCTTCGCCGCGGGCGCCAGCCTGCTCAGGAGAAGTAATCATCAAGCCTCATCGGCGGAACAAGAAATCAGGGATCAAGGATCAAGCACTTATAGGTCGTCGCCAGAAAGCTCCAGCGGTCTCCTGCCAAACTTGAAGCCGGAGAGCCGGCTGGAAGGGTCGGCCTTGGAAGAAGAAGGCGCGTCAGCGGTTCGCCCGGGAGTTAGGGCGGACCCGCGGGGAGTCAACCCGGTCCTGTCCTTCTTCGGGATCGGGGGCGAGCTCCCGCTGCCCAACACGTCGTCATCATCGTCATCATCGCTCAGCGAAAGGCGGAGAGCGCGGGGCTTGCGCTGGAGCGGGGGAGCCCTAGACTCCCCGTCGGTCGCCTCGGAGTCAGAGCCTGCCTCCTGCTCCTCCTCGCCCCCATCTCCGCTGAAGTCGTCGGAAGACACATCCACCAGCTCCTCGGGAGCCACCGCGGGCACGAGTCCGTCCCCGTTGAAGACGGGCATGGACTTCGCCACTTGCTCCCAATCGTCGCAGAGGAACAGGGGCAAAGGCGCGCCCTCCAGCCTTGTTACCTCGCCCCCGACCAGGGATTGGAGAACCGCAGTCACGTCCTCTTCGCCCACGGCTGCGGGGCTCGGGTGAGGCCTCCACATTGGGAGAGAGTATTGCCGAAGCGGAGCCAGTTGGTTCTCCAGGAACTCCCTCAACAGCGACGCCCCGGTCAGCTTCGTCGCTGCCAAGTTGGCCGGCTTCAAGTCAGCGTCCATCTTCGCCAACATCAACTTCGCGCGGGGATCCGTGAGCTCTGCTCGGCACCAGTCTCCCGAGCTCACGGGCGGCTCCGTGGGAAGGGCCAACCGAGGGTGGACGCGCTCGGCGTCAACCAATACCCACTTGCTCCGGAAGCCCTCGATCCTCTTCCCCGGATTCGAGATGGCCATGGAGCTGCCGCACGCGACGAAGCCCGTGCACGCTGAAGGGGAATCTTTGGAGGTTCGGAGGTAGAAGTAGTGGCGCAGCAAGGCCACTGAAGGCTGCACCCCCACATGCGCCTCGCAGTAGTAGGCAAAGATCGCCAGAAGAAGGACGAAGTTGGGGTGGAGATGCAGAGCTTGCAAGTTGTAGTGACAGAGGACGGCGAGGAAGAACTCAAAGAAAGGAGGCACCAGGCCCGCTTTAATGGAGCTCACGAAGAAAGGATAGAAGGTGCTCCCTTGGCCTTCAGGGGCATCGGAGCCGGCCTTGAACATCTGCGCCCCGTCAATGCCCTGCGTCGCAGCCATCCGGTGCAGTAGGGCGAGGCTCGCCTCCGACACGTTGGGCGAGTCCAAGGCAGGCGAGAACCAAGCTTCGGCCGGGGCCCGGCGAGGCGCCATGGCTACCTGGGTCGAGCAGGTGGAGCAGATCTGGAAGCTTGGAGGAAGAGAGGAGAAGCGCAAGAAAGGGGATCTGAGCAGCGGATGAAGAAGGAGAAGGACAAAGCCCGAGCGGATGCCACACCTTTAATAACTTGCGCAGTTGCAAAAGCGCCTACGTCCAATCAACCACCACGCGGCGCCCAAGGCCGCAGGCTGTTAGGGCCTGCGGCGCTTCGCCCTTGCCCTTTCACCCCTCGGCACGACCAAGTCCATGCGCGCCTTGGGCCCGGGGGCTACTGTCGGCGTTCTGGGAACGGGGGTCCCTAGACTTGCCTGCCTGCGGCCTGCGGTGTGGCTCAAATGGGGGCCCAGCGTGGCCCATCTTCATCAACACGAGGCTCAAGACCCTCGCGAGGGGCCAAGCCTCGCGAGGCGGACGACACGGCGCTTCCTCAAGCACGACCTCCTTAGGCTGGCTCGCGAGGAGGCGGAGAGATCAAGGCGGGTACCTCACGAGGTGCCCATGACGCAAGCCATGATGACCAAGGGTGCCAGGCGGGCGCCAGCCTGCGCAGCGTCTCCCTTTCCTCTTTGGTGCAAAGGGGGCAAGCACAGGCGAGAGGATCAAGCAAAGGCACCCATTTCGGTGCAACGAGACCAAGACCAGTCCAACGGTGGGAAGGAGGTCACCATGGAGCCCAGGACGGTGTCACCAGAGGGCCTTTGGCAGCCGAAGACCAACTTTAGTCAGGATAAGTGTACCAGATGTTCCCCTTCAAATTGGCCAATTGTTGGCGCCCTTCCCGCTCAATATTTGGGAAGAGGCCCAGGGCCTTTGCCTATAAATAGGACTAGCCACCCCCAGGGTAGAGGCATCTGATCGAGTACCAAGAAACAAGTAGGGCATCGAGAAACCAGCTAGAACGTAGCAACGCACTCAGAGAGCAAGAAGGGCGATCGAACTCCCCCTAGCAGTTCATCCCCTAGCCAAGAACAGGCCCTCACGAGGTCGTTCTCTCTTGTACTGTTCTTCCTCATTAGCCCAAGAGGCAATCCACCCACCACAAACTAGAGTAGGGTATTACACCACAATGGTGGCCCGAACTAGTATAAACCCTGTGTCTCTTGTGTTGTTCTTCTCGTAGTTAGTTCTTTGCGAGACGGAGAGGTAGAGGGCACGATCTCCGCGCGCACCCCAGAGTTCGAACCTTAAGGGTCTGCCGGAACCCGTGATCCGACAATCGTGACCTGGCATACAAATGACGGGTGAGACTCGCTCGAGGGCCGGGACCCGAGGATGTAGAGCAGAAAGGGGAGCAAAGGCGAGAGGGGAAGGACACGCGAGGACCTCGCCGAGCAACCTCACGCCTGCCGATGCACGGACCCGGCGACACACCAGGGAGCGGCCCCTGATTCTCGAGATAAGTCACTACCCGGAAGCACCAGCTACCGTGGCACTTCCCCCGCACCTAATGCAATCCCGTGTTAGCAATGCCGCTCTCCTTTCTCACCGAACAACGGCTGCTTGAGTGCCAAAGGGGACCTCCTGAGCATTGTGACTCAGGGGCTCTTACCGGACCCCGGGTCGCTTACCTCCTGGCCTTGACCACGGCATCGCGACCTGGCATACCAGCGACGGCTGAAGCCGCCTTGGGACTGGGACCTATCGGCGCAGAGCACCAAGCCCTCGTGAGGTTCGAAAGGGAGAACTGAGCTAAGATGGAATGAGCAACTCGCATAATTCTACGACAAGGGTTATATTAACAAACAGGATCACGGGCACCTTACAAGCCCCCACGGGACGCATCTTTGATTCCTCGCAGGGAACATATCCTAAAAGGACGCTAACTACACACGCCCCCGCAAAAGACGCCATCATCAACAGTGGGCCGTCAAGCACCAGCGCCAACCCCATCTAGGTCAGAGTTGGTGATGGCCTGACGAGCCCGCCCTGCTCCAGGAGCGGCGCCGGCTCGGGGGTTCGTAGCTGTCGTCGCTCGTCTCCGGAGTCGCGAAGAGCTTGCCGGAGTCGCTAGATCCTCCGCCGCCTCCGCCGCCTGAGGAGCCGCCAAGGGAGCGGTCGGCGGGCCCAGTCCTTGCCGTAGCAGGGTCCCAACCACCTCTCCCGGGGCAGCACTCCAGCCGGCGCCCATTCGCATCGAAGACCTTGAAGAACATCACCGAAGCACCATCGTAGTCCAAGTGGATCACGAAGGCGCCTCTTGTCCTGCAAACCCGGGCGATTTCGCCCCATCCTCAAGTCATGAAGACCTCGCCCGGGGCAACGACCGCGACCTCTGCCTCGGTCGTGAGGGTGCTGCAGCCGGTGCGCTGCAGCCAAAGCTCCAGGAGTTCTCCCTGCGAGATGATGGAGGCGAAGAAGGGAGGAAGGCGAATCCAAGACTAAGGAGGCGTGGCGGTGTGGAGCATGAACTCTCGGGAGGAGCCCTCGGTGTGGACCCCAGGGGGGACGACCCACACCTTCGTGACCCGTCGGCGCCAACGGCGGCGCCGCCCGTGGCGATCAGCATCGACTCCTTCAGAGCCCTCGATGTGAGCGTACAAGGGAAGTGGGAACCTCGGCGGTGCCCGCTCGCCCCCGGGCCTCGACGCCACCTGATGGGCCCCCTCGTCCCAGCAGTGGAGGGCGAGCCGTTTCTTTGACGGGAGCGGGTCTGGTTCCTCTCGGGGAGCCTTTCCCTTCTCTAGCACCGAGAACCGGCGGATCAGAGCCATCGTAGCAAGACGGAGCAAGGACCGGGAAGAAGGAGAAGCAAGAAGAGATGGACTAGAAGGGTGTGTGCCGTTCCGTATTAATGGCCGGCAGAGGCCAACCGCCGACCTCCACGATCGCAGGTAATCATGACCCGCTTTGCATGCAGGGACTTATCCAATCCGCGCAGTTGCCGAGGCGTCGTGGGGAAGCGGAGACACCCACGTCCAGTCAACCGCCATGCGGCGCCCAAGGCCGCAGGCTGTTAGGGCCCGCGGTGCTTTGCTCTTGCCATTTCGCCTCCCTGCACGGCCAAATCCGGGCGCGCCTTGGGCCCGGGGGCTACTGTCGGCGTTCTGGCAACGGGGGTCCCCAGACTTGCCTACCTGTGGCCTGCGGCGTGGCTCAAAGGGGGCACCAGCACGGCCCATCTTCATCAACACAGACCCAAGACCCTCACAAGGGGCCAAGCCTCGCAGGGCGGACGACACGGAGCTTCCTCAGGCACGGCCTCTTTAGGCTGGCTCGCGAGGAGGCGGAGAGATCAAGGCGGAGTACCTCACGAGGTGCCCGTGACGCAAGTCATGATGACCAAAGGCGCCAGGCGGGCGCCAGCCTGCGCAGTGTCCTCCTTTCCTCTTTGGTGCAAAGGGAGAAAGCGCAGGCGAGAGCATCAAGCAAAGGCACCCATTTCAGTGCAACGAGACCAAGACCAGCCCAACGGCAGGGAGGAAGTCATTGTGGAGCCCAAGACAGCGTCACCACCAGAGCCTTTGGCAGGCGAAGACCAACTTTAGTCAGGATAAGTGTACCAGATGTTCCCCTTCAAAATGGCCAATTCTTGGTGCCCTTCCCGCTCAATATGTGGGGAGAGGCCCAGGGCCTTTGCCTATAAATAGGACTAGACACCCCCAGGGTAGAGGCGGATCGAGGAATCAGCAATCAGAGAGAGAAAGAGAGAGAGAGAGAGAGAGAGAGAGAGAGAGGGGTGACTGAACTCCTCCTAGCAGTTCATCGCCCCAGCCAAGAACAGACCCTCGTGAGGCTGTTCTTCCTTGTATTGCTCATCATCATCAGCCCAAGAGGCAATCCACCACACCACAAACTGGAGTAGGGTATTACACCACAACGGTGGCCCGAACCAGTATAAACCCTGTGTCTCTTGTGTTGTTCTTTCCATAGCTTAGATCTTAGCGAGGCGGTGGGGTGCAGGTAGGTAGAAGGCGAAATCTCTGCGCGCACCCCAGTGTTCGAACCTCAAGGGTCTGCCGGAACCCGAAATCTGACACAACCCAATGATACTGAGGTCCACAAGGCTATGCCAAAGAGGTTGTACACTCGTCGCATCACTTTGTTTCTCCATTCCTCTGTTCTTCCAATTCATGTGAGCCAAACACACAGGTTGACTAAAATCCTGTGTTTCCAAATGCTCTATTTTGCACGTGCATTCCTATCCTATTCCTGTGTTTTTCCTGTCCCTACGTTTATAGAATCCTCCAATTCTAAGGAGCCCTTACAGATTTACTTCATTTTCAAATAGGCGTCAAAGAAAACTCTGTGTGTTATGTCCTGCTCCTGCTGTGCCGTCATCCACCCCACCTGAGGTGCACCATCGACAGAAGCGTTCACTGCAGCAGAGATCCCCCTGCAGACTTCCTTTCGCCGCCTCAGATCATCTTCCCCGTTGTCGGCAGCCACGCCAATAGCATTACCATCACCGACTGAGCAGATGAACCTGAGGACTACATAGTTCCGGAAGAGAGGTCGCAGTCTTTCGTGTTTGCTTACGTTATACATCGGTTATTATTACCTGCTACTTTATCGTTCAATCTTGAATTTTGAATTGCCCATGGGTCTCATATCGAGCCAGCAACGAATAGTACCTGTCTACTATCTGGTTCATCTGGGGTCTTCTATGTGGTTCATGTTGGGTGGGCAACAAACAATAGATGATCCATTGTCTATCTTTTTAAACTGAAGCTATAATCTACCTGGTATCATTAGTTTTGGATCCATCCACTCGTTTGCTACCATCAGTCTTGATTTTTGCATGCACCCCTTAGGCCTTACAAAATCTAACTATTTTTTATTATGCATGTCAGATATTGTACACAATTGCACTGAACATGTAGAGAAAAAGAGAAGACCGTTGCGTGCGAATATAATGTCATGCAGATGCCGCTCCATTGTGGGCGAAGTGTCCCCCCTCCTGCATTTCCAGATTGTATTCTGGAGGAAGATAACTGTTCAGATGGAGATTCAGAAGGAGCCAACCACGCCTGTTTACCACCTGAGGTGTTTGCTCTAACCTGGCATGCTGATGTTGGTCATATCATGCATATGGCGCCTTGCATTGCTTACATTATACATCTTATATGTCATCAGCTTAGTTTAGATTTGTTCTGTGTGAATGCCACCTGTTTGGTTTCTGTATCATACTCCCACCATTCCTAAATATTTGTCTTTTTAGAGATTTCAACAAGTGACTACATACGGAACAAAATGAGTGAATCTACACTCTAAAATATGTCTTTATACATCCGTATGTGGTAGTCCATTTGAAATCTCTAAAAAGAGAAATATTTAGGAACAGAGGGAGTATATGGGAAATAAGCAATGCCATCTTCTTTTGCCAGGCATCATATACGTGAATCATGCAATGCCATCCTGTTTAGCTAGTCATCATATATGTGAATTGTATTGTGCCATATTTTTTCCATTAATGTATTCCATTTGTCAACAATGTTTATACATTCATCTACTCTTCCTGTGCATCAGCCATTTGAGTCGGTCATGGGAAAATCTGGAGTGAAAACAAGGTCTTTTGAGCAGTCAGTGCTACGTGTCGATGCAGATTTCTTGCTGATTACAGATAGCTCCTGAGAGGAGGATTCAGAGAGAGATGACCAGTCGTTCCCCCCCCCCCCCCCGAGGTGCATGCTCTAACTTGGCTGGGTTATATTGCTCATATCTTGCATTTCCATGCCATCTGCTTAGATTAGACATGCTTTGTGTGAATGCCTCCTGTTTTCTTTCTATATCAGATATGTGAATTATGCAATGCCATGTTTTTCAGCCAGTTATCATATATGTGAATTATGCACCGCCATGGAGCCAGGCATCATATATGTGAATTATCTCATGCCATCTTTTTTTTCATTACGTATTCCATTTGTCCATAATCTGTGTATATTGAACTACTCTTCATGTATATTAGCCATTTGAGCCGGTTATGGAAAAATCTGGAGTGAAAACAAGGTCTTCAGAGCAGGCAATGGTACCTGTTGAAGCATATATCTCGATGGTTACAGGGAGCTCCTCAGAGGAGGATTCAGAGACAGATGACCAGTCCTATATCCCACCTGAGGTGTATGCTCTAAGTTGCAATGTTTATATTTCTCATATGATGCATATCGTGTCTTGCATTGCTTAGTTTAGACATCATATGCACACTATTGAATTCTATCTGCTTAGTTTAGAGATCATACATGCGAGTGCCAGTTGCTTAGTATATGAATCAATTATGTCAATTATGTCATGCCATCCTATATACTTAGACAACATGTATGTGAATTATTTCATCCCAACCTATTTTAGAAAGACATCATATAGTTTTGTCATGTCATCTTGTTTAAGTACTCATCATATGTTGAATTATGCCATTATATCCTATTAAGTTATCCATCATATATCTGAAATGTGTCATGCTATCCTGTTTAGTTAGGCATCATATATGTGAAATTGTGGCATGATGTCCTGTTTGGTTAGACAACATACATGTGAATTACCACATCTGTCTATCATACAATGTCTGTACGTTCAATTTCTTTTCTTGTTTATCAGCCATTTGAATTGGAGGGGGCGATGGCAGTATCTAAGGGAGCAAAAACCCGTTCTTCACAAAAGACAATGCTACCCGTTGATGCAGATAGAACCATGGTTGTACTAGCCCACAAACTAACCCCACCACACATAATCGAGACTCTTCCAGATTGCACACTTACACTGTTGGGCAGAGAACCAGCTACAACCCATCTAACTGCAACCCCAGCGGATAGTAACCCGCTTTTTTGACTATAAACAGTAGGGTAAACACCCCACTGCAATTTTTATTATAAAAAGAAACAAAGTAGTCTTAAGGGCTTGAGGTAAGCCCTAGAAAAAGCAAACAGGAAAAAAAGAAAAAAAAGAAAAGAAGAAAACAAGAGAAACTAGGAAAAGAGGGTAAACAAAGGAAATTACAACAGAGACTCCGGCCAGTTAGAGAACATTCCCTCATGTTTAATCTTCATTCTATATTTCAGAAGTTTGAGCTCCTCTAAATAGATGCACTTCCAGCCTTGGAAAGTTGGAGTGATGTTCTCAAATATCTTGTTGTTTCTGGTTATCCAAATGGTCCAGGATCCAAGTATGATGATCTCCATAAAGAAAGGGGAGTGCAGCTTATTCTTGAGGTCTTGAAAGGCTTCGAGGACTGATAAATTTGGAGTTCTAGTAGGACAGATGTAGTTCCAGCATTGTTGAGCAAAAGGGCAACCCCAAAACAGATGATGAAGAGTTTCTTCTTGTTGACAGTCTCTAACAGCACAATTGTAAGCTTCCAGCACAAAGCTTTTCCTCCTGAGTAGGTTCCTTGTATTTACTCTATCATGAAGTAGTTTCCAGAAAAATACCTTATGCTTTGGCTGACAGGATGAATTCCATATCCAATTGAAGTGTGGTGGTACTTGCTTGTGTCCAATCAGTACTTTGTAGGCCTTCATTGAGGAATAGAATTCATTCCCCCAAATGTAACTCCAGGTGTCCAGGGCATCTATATGTTCAGATTGTCTTGCTTGGATGCAAATGTCCTCCATTTGCAAAAATTCCTCATAGGCTTCAATTGTGAGTGGTAGGTGAAACAGGTCCTGAAAGTACTCTGTGTTGATTACTGTTTGTATAGTAGCATGAGGATTCCTGACAAAGGAGTGTAGATGTTGGAAAGTATGTTTGAAAATTGAAGTATGCCATAAATCATCCCAGAAAAGAGCAGTTCTTCCATCTCCCACATTGCACCTTGCCATAGCTTTGTATTGATCTATGAGAGCCAAGTTTGATTTCCACCAGAAAGAGCCAATCATATTATTTCCTGGGAGTTGCCCTTGAGAGTAATAACTTTCCCAAATTAGTTGGACCCAAGGTATATCATGTCTATTGAAGAATTTGTGCAGATTTTTCATTAAAAGTGTTTTATTGTGGATGTATATATCCAGAATGCCCAATCCTCCTTGATTTTTTGGTCTGCAAACTGTATGCCAGGCTACCAGAGCTGGCCTTCTATCCTCCATGTCAGAGCTCCTCCACAGACAGTGTCTCAGATATTTAATAATCTGCTTTTTAATTGTTACAGGAATGTCCAGGCAGCTCATGAAGAAAATAGATAGAGAAGGAAGCACTGATTTGACCAAAAGAACTTTCCCTGCTTGGGTCATGAAGGTAGAAAGGCCTGCAAGCCTTTTCGCAATTCTGTTAACAAGTGGTAGACACTGCTCGACAGTTGGTTTATGAATACCCAAAGGTAGCCCCAGGTATGTAAAAGGGAATTGTCCCCTAGCACATTGCAGTATGTTGGTGAAAATCTCCACTCTGTCTTCCCCAATGTTCATAGGTACCATTATAGACTTTGCATAATTAACCTTAAGACCCGTTGCTGTAGCAAAAGTATTTAAGAGAGCTTTGAGACAAATCAGGTGTCTGGCATTTGCTTGCATGATGACCAAAGTGTCATCAGCATATTGAACAATTGGAAAATCTGGGCAGGAGTTGACTTGAAGTGGAGATGTAATAACATTTAGTCGCATGGCCTTGTTCAAAATACTCTGTAGTAGGTCTGCAGCAAGAACAAAGATTAGTGGAGAGTAAGGATCTCCCTGTCTCACTCCTCTCTTGATGTAAAACTTCTTCCCTGGAACTCCATTTAGCATGACAGCAGAAGAGGCTGTAGTAAATAGCATCTGCATCCATGTAATCCATCTCTCCCCAAACCCTTTTGCTCTTAATATCTCAATGATTGCTTGATGTTCAATTGTATCAAAGGCCTTTTCAAAATCAAGTTTAATTACCAGCAGTTCCTCTTTTGATTTATGGCATTGGTGTATATATTCATATGCCCATCCTAAACAGTCTTGAATTACTCTGTCCTTGAGGAATCCATATTGATTGGTGTGAACCAATTTCAGAATAATTTTCTGTAGTCTGTTAGCCAGTAATTTTGTGATGATTTTAAGTACCCCATTTAACAGAGAGATAGGCCTGAAATCATTGGGAGTGAGAGGAACTTCAATTTTTGGAATCAGAGTAATGTAGGATGTATTTATACTCTCCAAATTCACAGTACCAGCATGGAAGGCCATGATGAGGTCAATGACATCCTCTTTAATAATATCCCAAAATGCTTTAATGAACTCATTGTTGAAACCATCTGGGCCTGGTGATTTATCTGATGGTAAGTTATTGACTACCTCCTCAATTTCCTCCCTGGTGAACTGCTCCTCTAATTGAATAAAAATTTGAGGATCCACTGTTTGGTTATATAAATCATGGAGATAAAAATGCATAGTGTGTCCAGTAGATTGTCCCAGTCTGTTTTTGAAGGCTTCCCATAAAATAGCAGCTTTTCCTTCATGCTCTGTAACTTCCACTTGGTCTGTATTCAACAACAGAGCAATTTTATTATGCCTATGATTAATGGAAGCCTTTGTGTGAAAAATTTTAGTGTTTTCATCTCCAAATTTAACCCCTTTAATTTTGCCTCTCTGTTTCCAGTAAATCTTCTGGTTATTAAGAACAGTCATCAAGTACTCCTTGAGCATAGATCTGCAGTTAGCCTCAAATAAAGAGAGGTTTCTGAATTCTTCCACCAAGTCCCAAAAGAATATGCATGCATTGAGGTCTTCAATTTGTTTTTTCATGCAGGACAGACTTCTAGCCCACAACTTCAAAGCTCTTCTGAGGTTTTTAAACTTGGCATTAATCTTTTTGGCTTGATCAGTAAATCCTACTGGAATATTCCAAGCTGATTGCACCACTTGCTTAAAGGAGCTGTGTTTTAACCAGTAGTTCTCAAATCTAAAAACCTTTGATTTAGGAATATTTGTGCAAATTTTGATCATGCATGGCAGGTGGTCAGAAATTGGCTTTGCAAAAGGGAGGGCCATGGAGTTAGGGTAACTGGTCATCCAGGCTGCAGAGGTGAAGAACCAGTCCAATTTTTCGAGTAGAGGGGATTCCTGCATATTACTCTAGCTATATTGTCTTCCTTTCAGAGGTAGCTCAATCAGTCCCAGGTTACTGATGGCTTCATTAAATAAGAGCATCTCATTAACATCTCCACCTGGTTTGTTTCTATTTTCTGGTGTTCTGATGAAATTAAAGTCACCCATGACTATCCAATCCACATCATTTGGCATTTGAATGTTGCTAAACCAATCAATAAACTCAATCTTTTCCTCATGTCTGCAAGGCCCATAAATGTTTGAGAGGATCCACTTGTTTGCAAAAATATTACATGTGAATTGAATGGAAATAGAGAATTTGTTTTGGAAGAGTAACTCTCCTGTGAACAAAGAACCATTCCATGCAGTGAGAATGCCACCAGAGGCCCCAATAGAAGGTAAGAATTCAAATTTAGTGAACCTCTGTGGACAAAAGTTGTGAATATATGCAAGGTCAAAACTTTCTCTCTTTGTTTCCTGAATACAAACTACTCCAGCAGCACTTTCTTCTAGTTTTTGTCTAATAGCCAGCCATTTGTCTTGAGCATTAATACCTCAAATGTTCCAGTTAAGAATATTCCAAGATTTGTTGTTATTCATGGTTAACCAAAAAATGGGTTATATCTCTGTATCAAGATCCATCTCTTGATAACCACCTGAGCATTATATTGTGCCTGTAAGAATAGTTGTGTAACAAGAGGGCATATAACTTTTCCATGCAACATCCATAAAGGAAAGATCATAAGCAACCATTGCAATGCAACCAGGATTGATAACATAGCAGTTCTGACCAGTAACTTAGTCTCAGTGGTTTTACTGCAGTGACAGTTTTCAGGTTGCCACAAAATAACCCTCACAGGTCCAGGGCTTCTCATCTTACAAAAGCTACTACCTCCATTGCACATAACACGGGTAGTCTTAGGATAATAACAAAACATAGTGCAACAGGAGGGCCTATAACTATTACAGCACCCTATCATTATTCAAATCTTGGTTGGATTTCAGCTCCAGTGGCCTTGGACACCTTGGCCACCTCCTCTTGCTCTTTCTTTTTGGGTCTCTTGGATAACTTTTCCTGGAGCTCTTCCTCAGACACCTTAAAGAAAGATTTTGTCAAGTTCTTAACCACTTTATTGTGAATAACAGGGGGAATGGCATTGCAAGGTAAGCAAGATTGAGCATCACATATTTTCCTTCTATAACCATTGTTATCCCTCTTAATTCTATCACTTCTTCTTACCTGAGTTTCTACCAGTGGCTCTTTATCTCTTCTTTTCTTAGAAGTGGCTTCTCCAGGAGGCAGAAAGATGACTTTGTTTGGGGACACCTGCTGCAGAGAGCTGCCAGCTCCACTTGAAGAATGGGCAGCTAGACTAATCCCTTCATTTTCTTTGCCCACATACTGAAAGATCTCCTTACATGTTATGGCCTGTGAGGTTATGCATCCATCAGGGATATGAAAGAGGAAAGTCTCTTCATTGTCACAGTTTTCAATAAGCAAATTCCATATATTAGACTTAAGCAGATGTATTGTCCAGCCAAACTTATCTGGTGTCAGGAGGAGGTGTATTATGAAGTTGAACCAACTTACTGGGATTTCAATCTTGAAAGTACTTTTTTCTCCTTGGGTTGCTTGGGCAAAGTTTTGAATCCAAAGGTCTAGACCTTCTTCAGAAATTAAGTGAGAACCATCAATAATATCCAGTGCATGTTGCTTAGCAAGTGAGTGTAAATCAATCATATGTGAAGAAGTAGATGGTAAATTTCTCTCTGAAATACCTTTAGTACTGAAATTGGAGGATGTTCCTCCCTGAGGTATTGGCACATCCTCTTTCCCTTTGTCCAAAGCAGACAAAGCCTGTGGCTGGGAGATTGGTGCTTCAGCAGAAATGTGAGCAGCAGTATCAGATGTTTGTTCAATGGGAGCAGCAGCAGTCCCCTCATCTAGCAGTGTTTGTTGCAGTTGATCATTGTGAATAGCAGAAGAGGGTTCTCCCCTTTCTTTGATAGCAGGATGGATAGGATCTTCAGTGTCAACCAGTGGCCCTACAGACATGTCTTGCTGCCCATCCTGTGCTTGCAAGTTGTTATCCAATTGCAGATCTTCTTCTTCATCATCTGCCTGGTAGGCTAGAGCAATGTTTAGCAGCCCCAAGGACATAGGCTGCTCTTGCATGGCCTGATTTACCTCCTCACTTGCTGAATGAGTGAGAGACAGTAAGCCATCAGACAGAGAGACAGTTGTAGTGATACTGCTATTGGGGTGCCCATCATCTTGCTGCACTAGAATTTCAATATGTTGTTGCATTGGCGCCACCAGGTCCTGTTGTGGAAAAGCCCAATGTTGCTCCTGCTCATCTTGTTCAATAGGATCCTCCCATGCATCCCAACCCTCGTTCTGAATGTGAACATTGTGCACTGGCAAAGGCTGGAAACCTGGAAAGTCATTAGCATGTTGTGGCACAGGATGCGGGTCCACACCCTCAGGTGGTATTGGGTCCTCGTCAGCTGGCCCCCCACCCAGCATCTCCTCTAGGAGCACTTCAACTGAGCTAGTCCATGATTCTTCCTCAAATCTTTCGCCCTTAGACCATCTGATACTTTTAGGTATATCAATAAGTTCATTCACCCTAGCCTTAACCAGAATTTTTCCTCTTAAAGCATCTTCTCTTTCCCAGCTTATGATTCTTCCCCACTTGGAGATTGCAGCAGCAATGTCATCCGTATTACAAAAATCAATCGGAACACCAACAAACAGCAGCCAACAAGTCCTATTGAAGTTGAGTCTACGCCAGTTTCTGCCCTCATTGTTCTTGGTAAAGGAAATAAACACATCTCCAAATGCAATCGGGCTCTGCCTAATGAGTCTGTCTCTATCTCTAACATGCAAGAACTGGACGTATGCTTCTCCGAAAGGACAAGGCTGGATCTCTCTAAACCCAACATGCGCCTCCTCTTGGAAAAATTCGTCTAGAACTTCACGGACATTAGGGAAGAATACCTCATTAGGATGTGGATGGATGGAGGCTATCGCCCAATCTTCATGTCGCCGCGGTCGATGTGGAAGAATGGCTCGAGAAACCCCCGTTCTTCCCTCGATTTCTTGTATCTGGAAACCTTCTGGCACAAACGGGAGAGGGTCTATCGGAATGTTGGCCATCAGATCACTCCCCGATGAGGTGGCAACTATAGCCCTCACCGGCGACAAGGTAGAACCAGGCGAGGTTGTAAAGGTGGTAGCAGAGGAAGAAGCAGAGTTGGTAGGTGTAGTGGAATGCGAGGAGGCAAGCGACGGTCTCGGTTGGAAATTTGGGAAAAGGTCCTTGACTAGCTCCTTAAATGACGAGACTTGCCTTATCGGTGCTTCTGGCCCAATGCAGTGGAACCAGGCCTCAACGGCACCCTCAGCCCAAGCTTCTGCTGGTGGGCTAGGGAAAGAACCAAATTTGATGAAAGGCCAAAGCCCAGAAAGGTTTGGGGTGGTACAGTTGCGTGCAAAATGCCCCGTGTTCCCGCATGCATGGCAGGTAACGTACGACGTCCCATGCATACGTGAAGCATAATGAGGCTCAATTTGATGCTCATTAACACCATGATTAGGCTGTGATGAAGATGCGGTATTAGCTGAATTAAAACCGTCATGAATAGGCCCTGATAAACGCTCAAAAACTGACCGGCCGTGTTGGACCACCGAGTTGTAAGTCCGGCGATCACCGGAGTTAGGGACGAAGGCACGTCCATTTCTGCCCACAAGATCCACTCATTGTCAAGTTCCGCATAATAAGCACGCTCTTCTCTAATCCAATTAGGACCGCCGAAATTCCAAAGACTAAAGATCATCTCAAAATCTTTTTCCACAATTTTACCCGCATTATAAATCTCAAACCCCACTGACATTGAGGCCACCAAAAATTGGAAAGATCTATTTCTTAAGAAGCGTACTCTAAATCCTTGAGTATATCCTCCAAACATAGCAAGGAGAGAAACACTAACCGTGTGCACATCAAGTTTGAACGAAGCCCGTGAGAAAGAAACCACCATGGTGAACTCCTTTTGGCGAAAACCCGGGGAGAAAACCACTGGGTGACCAAACTTGGATCTCATATCTGCCTGGAATTTCTTGCCACGATCAAAGTTTAGGGCAAAAGGAGCCATCGGGGATCTTATGGTGGCTGCCGAGGCCGGAGTGGCCACCGGCAGGGAAGGTGGTGGCCGCCGGGGCCAGAGTGGCCACCGGCGGGAGGGGCTAGAGGGAGGGGCTAGAGGGGGGGGGCTAGAGGGAGACGATTAAATTCAAGCTATAGTTGACAAAGCACCATGTCCACCATAGAGTACCCCCACACGAGCAGTTTGTAAAGCTACTGCAGTGCCCAAAGCACGAAGACCACCACAGCTAACCCAAACTACATGTTTAAAGCAGAAGAGCAACTGTTCTCAGGTCAGATTCCGTAGCTATGATCCATACTCCTTTGCTGTTGCATCACTGTATTTACTCATACCAACGAATTTGGAGGATCCAATTGAAACTCCAATGGCACAACAGGTATGTTTTAAACCTATTTCTTTAACTGGAATGCTATTCTAACTTCTTGCTCTATGCTGATTTCAGTTTAAGTTGCATAAATAGTTATGTTCTCATGTGATGCACATTACAAGTGCTGCCAATTCTGTGTAGTTTCTCACACTTATATTCTGTCTATGCTGCTGTGTCGTAAAAATATATGAGTTGAACTGTGTCTCTATCTTGATTAGGGAACATAAACTAGAATGATATGGACAATACAGTGACCATAGTACATAGATATATGTTTGTTTCGTGTTGTTATCCTGTCCACCTTACTACTGAACCGGTTTACCAAAATGAGTTTCGTATACTACAAGCTAAACCTGTGATGTGTCTGCTTGTTTTTCTTGTAGTATGCAAACAGAATATTGGAGAAGAGCACCCCACTATGCAATGGTAGAGAAAGTAATGCAGGTAAGGTTCAAGATAGTGAGACAACCCTATTAGTCTCCAAGAAAGGTGATAAAAACGATCTTGTAGACAGTGAGAAAACCCCACAGTCCTGCTTTGATGTAGTGTTCGAGTTACTGGCCAGTACCGCTGGCACAAGCTCTTCGAACTCGCTGCCTGAATCACTTTGGCTTCTTCGGTCTCAGCTACAAGCTGAAAGGCATCAGTAAGCTGTGCTGCGGCAAGAAGCCGAAGGACTGAGGAAGTCCCTATAGAATTCAGATGCGTATTTTCTTGTCCAACAGCAAGCACTGGAGGATTTAAGCGCCAAACAAGAGAAACTTAATAAGCTTGCTAAGCATCTTGCCAGGATTATGGGTACCCAGGATATTGTTTCTTGAGCTCTTTCGAAGTGGTTTCAGTTCTGGACTTGTTTTCTTGCGGCGTTTATATGCTGATGTGTTCCCTATATTTGCACTCGTGGCGAACTTTGATGCCCAGTGGATGTAATATGTGTAATAGCCGTGATAGCCTAGCATAAGTTGCTTGCTTATTTATTTCCTTGTTGTCTTGTTTATTTGTTTGCTTGTAGTCAGTGCAGTTCTTTTTCCGCGGTTTGCTAGTGGATGCAATAACCTATTTTTTTAAAACTAGGCCACAATAACCATGGGCTAATATTTACTGTAGTGACACTAGGCCTCCTACGGGCCGTAGAAACGGTGGGCCTTCTATGGGCTGTAGAAACAGTAGGCCTTCTACGGGCCGTAGAAACAATGGGCCTTCTACGGGCCGTATCATCAATGGGCCTTATACGGGCCGTATGATCGATTGGCCAAACATGGGCCAATAACAGCCTCATTATGGCCGTAAACGGGCTAGAGTTGGAATTGTCCGTTCATGGGCCGACCATAACGGGCCATCATTAATAGGCCGTATTTGATGACGCTATGAAAATGGCCCAACGAATTAACGGACCACAAACGGGCCGACTGTAACCACGGGCTGAATTTGGCCCACAAGCAGAAAATGACAGTAACGGGCCGTAAGTAAACGAATGCTGGAAATGAGCCCAATAATAAATGGGCTCTGAGAAGGCCAAAAGATAACATGGGTTGGAAACGGCCCAACGGAACAACAGGCCGTCAATGGGTATAAAGTGATACACTGTTCATTACGGGCCAGTTTCACCACGGGCCGTTAATGGGTGTAAAGTGATACACTGTTCATTACGGGCCAGTTTCACCACGGGCCGTTAATAGGCCAAGAGTTACATAGGGCCTCATATCGGCCGAAAGACGTCATGGGCCATACATGGGCCAGAAGTGAAAACGGGCTGGAATCATATTGAATGGCCCAGATGATGCTACTGGGCCTAATTCGGATAGGGCGTAACGGGCCTTGGGTTAGCGGGCTGTAAATGGGCTAAAAGCGAACAGGCCGTTAACAGGCTTTCCATGGGCCGGCCCGCCACCTGTTGACCAAGTCAAATGGGCCGGCCTTTTCACGGGAATGCGCCTCTGTTGGGCCATGCCACGTGTCGACGTATCATAGGCGCCTATCTGACCCACTAACGAGTTGACACATGTTTCGTCTGGCCAATAAGAATTTTACACGTGGAAATTTCCCATTGATCGGGGCTGTTAACGGGTTATCGGATCCAAAACCCAACCCGATAGCTTAACGGCGTTCCGTTACGGTGGATGCCACGTGTCGGTCACCCTTGACGAAAGCACTTATGTGACGCGCGATTTATCGTCATGGAAGTGGACACTTCCGTGATGATAATTTTGGTAATGTCATGGAACACTTCTACGACAGCACAGGTATGACTATCTTTATTCTGTCGTAAATTTGTCATGGATGTACATGCATGACAAAAAATGCGACCTACTGTGACAAACACGTTTCATCACGGAAGTGTATTTTTTTATAGTGAGGCGGAGGCGCCCAAGAGGGGGAATATATCCTTCTCGGATGGCTTGGATTCAGATGTTGAAGCCATCCCCAAGTGGCACCCAGGCCGAAGCCCGTTGCCGCATCGTACATACACGAGGGTGCCTTTCATATGCCCAATTTTTATGATTGTAATTTAACACATTATATGGTGTAGTCCGGCCCGCGATCTCCCCCAACAATCATCAGAGGGGAATTCTTTGGACCCGAAGATGATGGAGTGCGAGTCGCCTTCGCTAGCCTCCACGCCTATCACCACAGAAGACATCTAAGTATTGTTCCTAAGGGCCTCTCTAGGCCATGGGGTGGTACGGGAGGCCATCAAAACGACGCCAGAGGGTAACGCCTTGGCCGCCGAAAATGCGAGGGGATCAATCCCCACGGAGACTGACGGCGGGGGCCTTGAACAGTCCGGCCCCCGGCCGGACACTATTCCGGAAACCCAAGTGGCTTCAGAATCGAATAGGCGACCCCCCTCAAGGGAGGGGGGAGTGCCAACTCCCGCGGCAACCTCCACTAATCCGGAGGCGCCGAACACACTAATGGAGGCACTGCAATGTTCTTCTGTCGTGGAGGAGCACCGCACTCTGATGGGTGTGGTGATTGAAAAGGTTCAGTCCGCCAAGAGCGGGCTGAACGAGGCCGTCACTAGCTTGCTAACAGGCTTCGAGGTATGCGATCCCTATGTATAGATAGTAGCCCCTGAGACTCTAGTCGTCTTTTGAAAAAGGGCGAACAGAGGATCGATAATATTCGCAAGACATATTGTACTTTTATATGTTGGGACGCATGCTTCACTCTTAGCGGCAACTGCCGAGGCCGCCAAAGTATCCGAGCTTAAGCGTAAGGTGGGGCTGGCCGATGAGGATCTCGTCCGCATCAACAAGAGATTTGATGAAGCACAAGGTGTGTTTCAGAATATTTCATTCATGCCTGTATTAATATGCAAATCTTGAGTCAAAGCTCATGCGCTACTATGTGTATGATTGCAGGCAGTGCTGTTGCGATCGAGGCCCTTAGGGGTGAACTTACCCAGGCCAAGGAGCAGGCAAGGGTGAACAAAGCGGCCGCTGATAAAGTGGCCGAGGACTTGAAGTCTGAGCAGGTCGTCTGCTGCCAATACGAGGAGCGGGCGACCGAAGTGGACCAGGCACTCAAGGACGCCGCCAACAAGTGATAGTCCCTAGAGGAGAAGAATAAAGCCCAGGCGACTAACCTTACCAAGGCCCTTAAATAGGCCGAGGAGGCGCGGGCCGAATCCCGAGCGGCGCGCGAGGAGATCAAGCAAGCCGGACAAATAGCAGCCGGTAAGCCCTTTCTCTTACAAAGTAAATTCGGCAATCAGAAGTATGTCATGCTCACTCGACTGTGGAGTGCTCCAGATGCCTTTGCGGATATTCCAATGAGTGCCGCCGACGCCACGCGGTTCTTCCCAGCCCAGGAGGGGCACATGACGGAGAAGCTATTCTGGTCACAATTCGCGGCGCAGGAGTGCCCAACGCTGTTGAATGACCAGATGGCGTAGTGGGCCGAGCTGCATAGGATGTTCAGATTGGCCATGAGGGACGTCAAAGTCCGGCTGTGGCCAACCGAACCCGTCCCAAGCAGCTATCTTGGCCTGGTGCAGCGACTTGTTGACGCGCTGCCCCGCATTGACGCGGTCAAGCGCTCGTCATGTATAGAAAGTGTGCGGCTGGTCTTTGCCCGTGTCAAGATGCACTGGGCGAAAATGAAGGCCGCCATCATGGCAGTTGAGGGTCCGCCCGGAAGCAAGGACCACCGCACGCCGGAGCGCTATTTTGAAGACGTCCTAGAGGGTGCCCGCTTAATGGAGGGCTAGTGCTCGAAGGACATCATGTTCGAGTGAATGTATCCGAACTGCCCAGACATTGTATAAACCAAGGCTTTGTCATATATTTATGCTGTTATCTTAAATTGTTTTTCCTCCTGTGCGGTCATTTTTATCCCTGAGAGTTTGCTAGTCGTCGGCTTCATCCCCCACGTAGATACTACGGGGGTGTTCGGGGTAGCACATAACCACACTTGACCCAACGTCTTGGTCCGCGAAGGAGGTGTTAGTGCAGCGAACCAGGCAATCGGACTATGCGGCTTTATTACTGTCACTTAGCCATAGGAGTTTGACAATGGGACTGTGAGATAGCCCCTGGTGCGTGTGCAGCTATCCGAATTTGGATGCCTTAAGCGCGTGACTGGAAAGAGCCAGTCCTTTGTGTAATACGGAAGAAATCACTAGACATTTAGTAAGTCCCCGAATTGCTGACCAGCTCTCGCCGCATCATGACAGTCAGTTTTCGGCTTTCTCTACTGAGGTGTTTGACCGGACGAACCAGAAACACAATCGCAGTAGTTCTCCCTTTACTACCTTAGCCGAACAAGCGGAACGTAAGGTGGTAATCACAGGAGCCAGTCAACCCAACTATTGACCAAAGACATGATTCAGAGCCGATGCATATAGTGACATATTCGGGACGCCGAAGCATACTATAAAAGTGTTCGGACTTATTTTGTTTGAAAAATAGCCCCTGGTGATTTGAATCGTGCCGAGGTATATACAACAATCTGGCGTAAAGAGGGAATACAGATTAAGAACTAAGCCAATACCGAACAGGGTTGGGTGAAATTGTTTCCAATACTCTGATTGATATGTCAAAATGTATTTTTACAGAGGATGCGATAAGCATCTAGGCTATTTTACATGCCGAGCACAAGGGAAAGTTGTATACAGGTCCTAAAGAGGAAAAGATGATCTTGAAGATCCTTTGGATACTCTGCCACACGTCTGCGCTGCTTTTTGCCTTGGTGTATGATCCTTTGAGAGCATAAATGATCGAGCATACATAAGGGGCCTGGAAAAAGGGCCCTTGGTACCATCGAAAAGTGATGTGGGTTGTAAAGAACCTGAAAACTAAAAATAAGAAGAAGAAAAAGAAGAATATGAGGGTCCGGATAGGGTCGAACCGTATTGTGGACCTTATTTTTAGTAGGCCTCCGTCTTTGCCCATGATATCTTTAGTGCGAAGTTATGTACGCGCGGTACGTATGCCACTATCTGGTTGGGGCTTTGACGGAGGATAAATTGCTAGTCTAGCTCTGGACGAGCCGGACTTCCATTCTGCAGGGTAGGACGGACTCGTTTGAAAGTGTCCGGGGGCTTGACCGCTGATGTAGTATTCGGCTTAACAAGGCCACCCTGTACTTCGGCTGTGAGGGCCGTGGTATGCTCCTTAGTATGGAGGGAGCGCTCCAAGTTTCCATTGACTGTTATAACGCCATGTGGTCCAGGCATCTTGAGCTTTAGATAAGCGTAGTGCGGGACTACGTTGAAACGAGCAAAAGCGGTTCGTCCAAGCAGTGCATGGCAGCCGCTGCACAAGGGGACGATGTCAGAGATCAAGTCTTCGCTTCAGAAGTTATCTGGTGAGCCGAAGACAACTTCCAGCATTATGGATCCTATACAATAGGCCTCTATGCTGGGTATCACTCCTTTAAAGGTGGTTTTAGTGGGCTTGATTCTTGATGGAAAAATACCCACTTTACAGATAGTGTCCTAATAAAGCAGGTTAAGACAGTTGCTACCGTCCATAAGGACTCACGTGAGGTGGAATCCATCGATAATTGGATCGAGGACCAACGTGGCCGAACCTCCATGACAGATACTGGTTGGATGGTCTCTGCAATCAAAAGTGATCAGACAGGCTGGCCATGGGTTAAATTTTGGGGCGACTGGCTCTATTGCATAGACGTCCCTTAATGTGCACTTGCGCTCCCGCTTAGGGATATGAGTAACGTAGATCATATTCAGCATTTTGACCTCAGGGGGAAATTTCTTCTGTCCCCCTGTGTTCGGCGGGCGAGGCTCTTCATCGTCGTCCTCGCTGAGCGGCCCTTTCCCCTTATGTTCGGTGTTTATCTTACTAGCCTGCTTAAAGGCCCAACAATTTATGTTGGTATGATTGGCAGGCTTGTCAGGGGTGCCATGGATCTGGCAAGGCCTATCGAGTATTCTGTCCAAATTGGATGGACCATCTTTGTTTCCTTTGAATGGCTTCTTCCGCTGACCGGGTTTAGAGCCACTGAATCTGGCGTTGACCACTATATATTTGGTATCTTCATTGTTGTTTCGACGCGTGTGTTTGTTGTGTCGTGGCTTGCCGTTGCCATCTCTGGCTTCGGAGGTGCCAGCGTTGCTGGTGATGTTGCTTCACGAGCAAGCCAGCTGTCTTCTCTCACGCAAAAGCGGGTCATGAGTGCGTTAAGGGCTGCCATGGACTTTGGTTTTTCTTGGCCGAGGTGTCGGGCGTGCCACTCGTCCCGAACGCTGTGTTTAAAGGCCGAGAGGGCTTTGGCGTTCGCACAATCAACAATTTGGTTCTTTTTAATTAAGAACCTGGTCCATAGCTTTCGGGCTGATTCTCCGAGTTGCTGGACTATGTGACTAAGATCATCGGCGTCTGGAGGCCGAACATAGGTACCTTGGAAGTTATCTCTAAAGGCATCTTCCAAGTCTTCCCAGCTACCAATAGAGTTTTCTAGGAGGCTGTTTAACCAGTATCGAGCTGGTCCCTTTAATTTTAGCGGGAGGTACTTGATGGCATGGAGATCATCACCGTGGGCCATTTGGATATGTAGAAGAAAATCTTCAATCCATACTGCGGGATTTGTCGTTCCATCGTATGATTCAATGTTCACGGGTTCACACCCTTCTGGGAACTGGTGCTCCATTACCTCATCGGTGAAGCATAGGGGGTGTGCGGCACCTCTATATCGGGCGACGTCACGACGCAGTTAGAATGAAGTCCGTATGCGGTTTTCGGCCCGAGTGAGGTTGTGCCTGCCGTGCCAGGCCTGATGGCCGTCTTCGCGCATTGGAGCTCGCCCCCTCGACCCATAGATCGATTTGGCTTGGCCTGCTTCTATTTTCCAGGTCCTGCCATAGGTCGTAGGTGTATCTTGGAGCCACTATTTCTCTACCTTTACGGCGAGGTGGTGCGGGTTGGTGTTCAGCGTAGGTGGCCTCTTTATCTCGTCAAGGTGGCGGCCGGTCTGGTTCATCAGCACAGTCACATCTTGACAGTATGGGCCTGATGGCCTCGTTGTCGAATTGTGGAAGTAGTCGATGCTTTGGATAGCTCTTTGTTGGGTGTTGAAGGCCGTACTCTTTGGCAGCCAGGACTTGGGTCCATCTGTCGTTGAGTGTATCCTGCTCGGCTTGGAGCTGTTGTTGCTTCTTTTTTAGGCTTCTCGTAGTGGCGATTAGCTGGCGCTTAAAGCGCTACTGCTCGAGTGGTTCCTCTGTTATGATGAATTCTTCGTCGCCAAGGCTCACACCATCCCCGGAGATTGGTAGGTAGTTACTATCACTACTGGAATCTGGCAATTTGCCATCTGCCATGGCAGATGGCAAAGGCATGGTCGGCGGACGGCAAAGGCTTTGCCATCAGCCAGCAGATGGCAAACAGTTTGTCTAAGATCCTATCGGCAAAGGCTTCTTTGCCATCTGCTGGCTGATGGCAAAGAGCCTGTGGCCTTGCCATCAGCTGGCAGATGGCAAAGCCTCTTAACGGGGTTAGCCCCGTTAGAAGGCTAACGGCATACTTTGCCATCAGCCAGCAGATGGCAAAGGCTGCAGGCTCTTTGCCGTCTGCCAGCAGATGGCAAAGGCTACATGCTTTGCCGTCTGCTGGCAGATGGCAAAGAGCTTTGCCATCTGCTGGCAGATGGCAAAGAGCCCAAATAGGCCAGTCCAAATTTTACATGTAGATGACACGTGGCCTCTTTGCCATCTGCCAGCTGATGGCAAAGTGACTATATTGCCCCATTTAATTTTGTTTTTCTTATATCAGTTCATTTTCACAGAAAATCAAACACAAATATATTTATATGACCAATATAGCATATTCAACACATATTACCAATAGTCATGAACACATATATATATCCAACACATGTTACCAATAGTAGCAAGTTTCATCCGTACATATACATAGTTTCATCAATATTACACAGTTTCATCCATAGGTAGCAGGTTGGCATAGTTCATGAACCATGTACATCATGACAAATACAATATCATCCAATGCTCGACTATGAACAAAATTGAACAATTACACCTCACAAAGGCGGGTGAACAAAAACCTTACATGTACCTAGCGACACATCGGTCTTGCCACTTCTTCCATTCGTCGATGGTGGTCATGTATATTCCACCTAATCACGGCAAACACTTCTCCCGTTCGTCGATGGTGGTCATAATTTCCACCTAATCACGGTAAAAATGATCAATTCCAAGGAGATGAGATTGGCCATTACACTATAGCATGCTGCATTCACGTGCCCCTTTTCCACAGACTTGTAATTCGACGGATGACATGTCCCCTTTAATGTATACATGAGTACGATTAAAATGTAATATTGTAAGATACACAATTTTACTATTGTTTACTTACATATTAATTCTGCACTGTGGCTTTAGTATATTACAATCAAATATAAAATAGATTAGAATCTCTCCTAGAATGGCAAATGCCAGCAGCAAAAGATCCAATTTTTTCCTAAGAACATCAATAGTCATGTTCGAAATTTAATCTGCCAATCTTAAATACTATATGATGAATCTGACAACTTAAAATCAAATAATAGGCTGGGTCCTTCATTAAGAATAAGAGACAGGTAGATGCTTGAAACCATATAGTTATTATAGGGAAAGATTTTTGTTTTTGCCTTTTTCTTTTATTTATATTACTTTTTCTGTTTCAGTTTTGTTTCCTATTAATTTTAGTTTTAGTAAAATATAAACGTAGCATCTAAATTAGTATTTCAATTTAGTCCATCACAAAAAGTCTAGTCCTCAAATAAAACACTACCTTCTATTTCTAACCATAGAACACTGAGGTACCTTTGGAAAGCTAGCAACGGCCTCTAAAACTTTCAAGAACCGCATAGGGAAGTGCTTAGTACTTTAACTGAAAAAAGGATCAAAGATGAACATGAACTGAGAAACATTCTCAAAGTTCAGACTGGGCAGGCTAGTCTGCTGCTGTTGAAAACTGCCAGTATAACCGTATATATCACTGCAGACAGAGCCGAGGGACAGGAAAAATAACTAAAAGAGGGGATTCCATCTAGTGATTAGCTTTCGAGGGGATAAATACCTCTGGTGTAGCCGCTGCAGGCGACGTTGGACGGCTCGACCGATGTTCTTGTTCCTCCAGCGAATTCGGTGCTTCTTCCTCCGGCGAACTTGGTGGCAACATTGGACGCTTCGTGCAATTTTCGAAGGAACTTGATGAAGATCTGTTGCAACTGTAGCACTTCATACTTGTATCTCAGTTAATTATGTACCCATCTACTACATATGTATACCTGTCAATGCAAATTGTATTCAGATTAGCAGTGCTACTTATCGATGTAATAGGCGCACTTGAGAAATTAAGGTTGATGTTTCAACTTCTTACCAGGCTATATTTCTTATTTCTGATTAAATTAGAAGATGGGAGAAGAGCACCATGGTCAGACCTTTAGATCGTACTAGTGGCTGGGGCGCCACCGGGTGGAGCCTCTTGAGGCGGGATTATGCGCACTAATCAAGTTATCGTGTATGTTAACGTGCATGTATGACAATAGACAAGATTGTTCGCTCTGATCTTATCTACAACAAGGCAGCTAGTTGGTTTCCTAATCTAGGCTTGGTTATGCATGTTTGGGTTCTTCAAACTTCCCAATATCCGATGCTTAGATTAGGGTGGCTGATTGGGTCCTAATCTTTAGAAACGACCAGTAGTCGTTGATTTCAGATTAACAAGGCAGGAATAAGTCACAACATGAATTTAGAAATGTCATGTGACATTCATATAACAGACCTTCATTGCAGTCACAACGTGAAGCCCAAAGATAGTTACAAAAAGGATTTTTAGTGCCAATCATAACAAGCAAAATGAGTTGAGACTCTTGCTCCTACATACCTAAGAAGCATACGTAAATAGAAATCATGGGCCATCTCACCGACCAGAGAAGAGCGACAGCCCTACAACTGCCGATACTGCAACGAGATAGATGACAGTGAAGTTTAACACATTCTTGTATTCTGCATTTTTTAGGTTTCGAAAATAAACTTGTCCACACAAATTAAAAACTCAATAGATGTATTAGATGTATTTCAAACCGCAAGAGCAGATAAAAATTAAAACATATAAATCTGCATGTGAATTATTATCTCTCATGGATAAAGTGATTTAAGTTTACTCTAAAGTTAAGGTTTTGCCATCCGAGTTGAAACTCTAACTGTTAACCCGATCATCTGGAAGACCGAGCATTTCTCTTCAAAAGTTACGTTTGAAGGACATTCACATTCTCTGTAGCGAACTTCATATAAATTTTGAATAACCTAAAACAGAATCAAACATCAAATTCCCAGTCAAGAATCTGTGTGAAAGAGGGAAGATCTTAATTGCAGTTTTGAACTAAAATATTCTAGTGTGGATGTCGTGGTACAGACAATCACATGACCAAAAAAGCAGTAGGTCAAGGAAATTATTTTACAGTCAGGAGCCCATCAAAACCGGTTGGTAATATGCTAATCATTTGGCTCATATCCACTCTAAGAGAAACAAGTTTTGTTCACATCCAAGCCTCTGTCTCTCGCCTTCCAGATCAACCCACCTTGCCATACCACATAATGCATATGCTTCTTTCTTTTGAAACAAAATGGAGTTATTTTTTGGTAAACAAGTACTCTCTCTGTAAACTAATATAAGAGCTTTTAGATCACTTTTTAGGCCTTATATTAGTTTATATTGATAGTACTAAGAAAATGAATATGTCGTTAATTGCTTATAATCCAGAATAGGTAGACATGGAAGACAATAGCCATCTAACTAAAAATGATTAGCAGTTCATTTAGTAACATATATGGTGGCAACACATGATGAATATGAAACTGTAACTATGCTAAAAAGAATAATCTAACAGATAATCAAAATCAACATAAATGGTCAAGTGGACTGAAAACCAACAATTACTACCGAGCTGTAAGGAGCAAAATTGGGTGATCCTACACAGTGAGTTATTCCTAAGCAGTACTGGCAACAATCCAATGATTGCAGAATAATGAGCTAGAGTGGATAGGATGATGGATAACCTTGATACGGACATATCTGTGCTTACCCTGTATAGGTTAAATTAAATACACAAAATGACAACGATGGAACTAAAAAGACAGATTATGAATGTATTAATATTATCAACTATATCATGTGGTAAATTCTCTGATAAAAAATGAGCAGTTACCTTGTCAGGCAACAAATGGTGATGATGTTGAGCACCTTGGATGGTGGGCATCCTCTTTCAGCAGATGGGATCGAAGCAGCTTTTCCTCTCCATGAAACATGCACAAAAAGAGATGGCACCCATCACATAAGGGGTGAAGAAAACTAGACAAGTGGCGGCACTGACCTGAGCATAGGGAAGGCGGCGGAGGAAGGAGAGAGAGGGCGGCTGTGCGCGGATCTGGAGCTGCCTCTCCATCTGCACCACCGCGCATCTCTGCATCTCGCCGCCTCGACCAAGGGCCCCCATCGGCACCTCGATCCCATCCCTTCCTCCCCCTCATCTGCAACCACCATGGCGGTTGGGTAGAACAGCACGCCTTGATGCCAAGATGAGAAGGTTTGGACGAGGCGCCGCCGTGGCCATGGATCCGAACCTGCTGCTCGATCCGGGGCGAGGGTGAGGCGACGAGGTCGTCGGTGACGGCGAGTGGCCGAGGACGGCGACGGCGAGTTGAGAGGTCGCCGCGGGGGACCGCACGCACGCTAGGGAAAGGGGTGCCTCCGCGGGCGGCGGGGTGGCGGGGTGGTGGGCGGCGGCGGGGTGGTGGGGCGGCGGCGGGGTAGTGTGGCGGCGGGGCGGCAGGGCGGCGGGGTGGTGGGACGGCGGCTGGTGAGATGCGTGCAGATGCGTGGGAGAGGAGGGGAGAGAGGGAGAGGAGGGGAGAGAGGGAAGGGATAACCCCAAAGTTTTTTTATCTGGAAAAAAGTAAACCCATCTCTTTGCCATCTGCCAGCAGATGGCAAAGAATCTTTGCCGTCTGCTGGCAGATGGCAAAGAGGTGGGGCTGGTACACCGTTACACTATTGACGTCCACATGATTTGCCAACCTCTTTGCCATCTGCTTGCCATCTGCTGGCAGATGGCAAAGATTATTTGCCATCTGCTGGCAGATGGCAAAGAATTGGCTGATGGCAACCATATTCTTTGCCGTCTGTCAGTTCTTTGCCATTTGTTTTTTATAAGCAGATGGCAAAGAACTGACTGATGGCAAATTCTCTGTTTCCAGTAGTGTATCCTCTAAGTCCTCGTTCTCGACTGGATCTTCAGGGTTAACTTGCCCATCCTCCCAATCATCATGTTCGGATGTTGGCTCGATAGGGGCTTCGGGGTCTTCGGCGTTCTCCTTAGTGTTATTATCTCCGATGCCGGTATTGTTGTCTTTTTCGCGACGCGATTTTGAGCGGCACCGCTGACATCGACGCTTTAGAGGTGCTTCAGTAGGTTTGTCCTCAACCGGATCCTTCATGCTGTCGTCGTCATCCTCTTTGGGTGTATCCACCATATACACGTCGTATGTGGAGGTGGCCGTCCAACGTCCGGTAATCGGTAGGTCTTGGCCTTCTTCGTCTCCGGCATCATCGTCTATGCCATCGATGTCTTCAGAGGTGTAGTCCAGCATGTCGATTAACTCTTCGACAGTGGCTATGAAGTGGGTGGTGGGCGGGACGTAAAATTCCCCGCTCTCAGCCCCTAGTCCGGGCTGGGCGTAGTTCGGAAGTGATTGCTCTGTAATAGCGAGGGATCGCATTAAGTCCAGGGCCTCATTTAAGAGCGAGGTTTGGACGTGGAAGCGAGAGTCCGCGGGGCTGGCCGGGGTGAAAGCCTCCTGGCCATGCACACTTGGCTCAGACTTCGAGAGTTCGGATCTGGAGTCCGGGGCGAGTCCGACCTTTCAATGATAGGGGGAACCTAGACTGATTCCGAGTTCGCCATGGACATGATTGCCTCCGAATCCCCGATAATGCGGTTTGCAACGGAGAGTCTGGTGGGCTCCACACTCCCATCTTCGGACCTGATGGTTTGCTTTGGATCTAAGGCCAGAGCGATGGTCAGGCCTGTGAACCCTTCGAAGACCAAGTCTCCTCGGATATCAGCGACATAGTTTAGGTTCCCGAAACTGATCTGGTGACCAGGGGCATAGCTGTCGATCTGTTCAAGGTGGCCAATCGAGTTGGCATGCAGTGCGAAGCCACCAAATACGAAAATTTGGCCGGGGAGGAAAGTCTCCCCCGAGTAGATGATCGATCAAGCCATCGAACCTTCTGTCGATGGCACAGCAGAACTCTTAGTGAAAGCACCAATGTCGGTGTCAAAACCGGCCAATCTCGGGTAGGGAGTCCCAAACGGTGCGTCTGAGGATCAAAGGTAACAGGAGACAAGGGACACGATGTTTACCCAGGTTCAGGCCCTCTTAATGGAGGTAATACCCTACTTCCCGCTTGATTGACTTTGATGAGTATAGGGGTTACAAGGGTTGATCTACCTCGAGATCGTAATGGCTAAACCCTAGATGTCTAGCCTGTATGATTATAATTGCATCTACGGACTAACCCTCGGGTTTATATAGACACCGGAGGGGCCTAGGGTTGTATAGAGTCGGTTTACAGAGAAAGGAAACTTCATATCCGAACGCCAGGCTTGCCATCCACACAAAGGAGAGTCCCATCCAGACAATGGGGAAGGCTTTCAATCCTTTTATCTTCACGGGCCATCAGTGTGACCCATGTCACATAGCCCGGATGCCCGGGGACCCCCTAATCCAGGATTCCCTCAGGGGGAGGAGGCAGCCGGCCAGGAGGAGGTGCGCCAAGGGGGGGAGTCCCACTAGGACTCCACTCCTAGTAGGATTCGTCCCCTTTCCTTCCAACGGAGAGAGAAAGGGGAAAGGGGGAGAAGGAGAAGGAAGGGGGGTGCCCCCACCCCTTGTACAATTCGGATTGGGCAAAGGGGAGGCGCGCGCCACCTCCCGTGGACTGCATCCTCTTCTTCACTATGGCCCATGAGGCCCATTAACTTTCCCGGGGGGTTCCGATAGCCTCCCAGTACTCCGATAAATCCCCGAACCTCTTCGGAACCATTCCGGCATCCATATACAACCTTCCAATATATGAATCTTTACCTCTCGACCATTTCGAGACTCCTCATCATGTCCGTGATCTCATCTGGGACTCCGAACAAACTTCATTCACCAAAACACATAACTCATAATACAAATCGTCATCGAACGTTAAGCGTGCGGACCCTACGGGTTCGAGAACTATGTAGACATGACCAAGACAAATCTCCGGTCAATAACCAATAGCGAAACCTGGATGCTCATATTGGTTCCTACATATTCTACGAAGATATTTATCGGTCAAACCGCACAACAACATACGTCATTCCCTTTGTCATCGGTATGTTACTTGCCCGAGATTCGGTCGTTGGTATCATCATACCTAGTTCAATATCGTTACCGGCAATTCTCTTTACTTGTTCTTTAATGCATCATCCCACAAATAACTCATTAGTCACATTGCTTGCAAGGCTTATAGTGATGTGCATTACCGAGAGGGCCCAGAGATACCTCTCGGATACACGGAGTGACAAATCATAATCTTGATCTATGCCAACTCAACAAACACCTTCGAGACACCTATAGATCATCTTTATAATCACCCAGTTACGTTGTGACATTTGATAGCACACAAAGTGTTCCTCTGGTATTCGGGAGTTGCATAATCTCATAGTCAAAGGAATATGTATAAGTCATGAAGAAGGAAATAGCAATAAAACTAAACGATCATAATGCTAAGCTAACGGATGGGTCTTGTCCATCACATTATTCTCTAATGATGTGATCCCGTTCATCAAATGACAGCACATGTCTATGGTTAGGAAACTTAACCATCTTTGATTAACGAGCTAGTCAAGTAGAGGCATACTAGGGACACTCTGTTTTGTCTATGTATTCACACATGTACTAAGTTTCCGGTTAATACAATTCTAGCATGAATAATAAACATTTATCATATGATATAAGGAAATATAAATAACAACTTTATTACTGCCTCTAGGGCATATTTCCTTCACTGCGTACCTCGGCTCGTTCTGCTGCGCCTCCGATAGCGACGAACGGATGCTGGCGATCTCGGCTCGTCGTTCAGCCCCGGGGGCACCGGGTCGCCGCCGGCGCTCAAGATCCACGAGCCCGGCACCCACATGTCTGGGGGCACCGGGTAGTCGGCCTCGTAGAGGAGGCGCGCCTTGTCCCCACGAAGATGGTGTCGGCCGAAGCCGTTCGCCGCCACGAGATCGCCTGGGTAACGCTCGGCCATTGCTTGTCAGTGGGGGAAGAGCGGGAGAGTGGGTTCTGCGGCGAGACGAGGCGAGGGAGGAGGCGAGTTGTGGCGACTGTGGCATTCATCGGCGGAGAGGTCGGCTTTTATAGATGAAGCAGGGCGGTGAGAAGCTGCCCGCCGGGTGCCGCGTGGCGGGAGCGGGCGGGGCGCGCGTCACAGCGCCTTCACTATGCCGCCCATGAGGCATCAATGGAAGGCTGACTGGCGTGGCAGCGCGGCAGCCTTGGCATTGATTCCTGCGGGAACCGAGGCGATGAGGACGACGATGTGGCGTCTAGCTGATTTGGAGGGGCCATTCCTGTTCGAGCCAAAATCAGTTTCCCTGGCGCCCCTAGGCGCCCCCCGGCGCGCCGGGTTCGGCTTGAGTCCGCCGGTGCCAGTTTTGGCCCAAACCGGCGAAAAATGGGCTCCAGGGGACGCGACTAGGCCGATTTTTCTGCGCCGGCGCTAAAAAATGGCCTAGGGGGCTGTTGGGGCGCGGCTGGAGATGCTTTAAGCCGGCTAATCATTGGAAATGATCAGCCGCCTAGCTAGCCGTCCATCTGCGTGAATACAATCTGTTTTGAGCCACTTGATTTTCACATGACCATTCCATCACTTCCATCTCATCCTGCCCCATGTATGTCTCCACGCAGCGCTGCCTCCAGGCCATCACTTGCATCCCAACCTGCGTCATGTACGTCTCCATGCAATGCCACGAACGCCCTGCGTTGCGCGTGTATTTTCTTGAAGCACCAATGATACTCCAGCATCGGCCATGCATCAAAGATCCGACGATACTTCAATGGTCCAACGACGCTCCCTCGCAGCACCAGTGATGTTCCATTGTAGCGCAAGGGATGCTTTGATGGTGCACCCACGGCCCGACGATGCTCCTGCAGCTTGGGGCTGTTCTGTTGCAACGACGGTGATGAATCGATGGCCCGACTATACTCCATCGCAGCACCTATGATGCTCAATTGCATGACAACACTTTGCCTGCCCTCGTAGTAGTGCTTACAGCATGGTCGGTCGCGTCAAAGCACGCTTCGTCACCGTGGGCGTGGAAGCATGGCCAAAGCGTTGCAACATGCCTCATCACGGCCATTGACATCGGCGAAGCATCACAACGACCATTGAAGCATGCCTCATTGTATGGCCACGATAGTCGATGTCGTTACGGCATGCTTTGTCTCCAAGGTGGTCGAAGCATTGTCGTGGCTGTCGAAGCATTGCATGACAAGTGAAGCATGCCTCACAACATGGCATGGTCACCGACGCCGTCACGGCACGCCTCGTTGTCGTAGTTGTCGAAACATTGTCGTGGTGGCCGTCGACGTCGTCGAAGCATTGCCACGACCAATGAAACAAGCCTTGTGGTGTGGACACCATCATCGTCATCGTCACGGTGCGCATTCTCACCATGGTTGTCGAAGAATTGTCGTGGCCGCCAAAGTCGTTGAAGCATTGCCATGACCAGTGAAGCATGCCTCACAGCATGGTCGCGGTCATCAACATCGTCACGACACATCTCATCGCCGTTGTCGTCGAATCATTGCCATGGCCGTCGACGTCGTTGAAGCATTGCCATGTTCAGTGAAGCACGCCTTGCAGCAGGGTCGATGCCATCATGGCGCACCCCGTTGCCGTGGTCTTTGAAGGTCATCGTGCCCCACGCGGACGTCACCCTTGCCTCTTTGCAGAATGGCGTCACAACACAAGGCTTCCCCTCGTTGCTCACTGGCTCGCACGCCCGGCAGCGCTGCTTTGGAGCACCGGATCTCCCCCGTTCGTAGCCCCGGAGGCATCCACTTACAACACCGGCCCGCTCTAGTTCGCAGCACTAGAGGCGGCATCATGGGTGTGTCGTTGAGCTCGTTGCTGGCCAGAGGTGTGTGAGGGAGATCATGATGGGAATGAGGAGGAGTGGTACTGGGCGTCCTGTTTTCACATAAATGCCATCTGTATCACTCGTGGACCGCAGGATTGGATTTGATCCAACCGAAAACACTAGACTGACATAACCTGCTACGTAAACCTACATTCTTTTCCTTTCCTATAACTAATCAACCCCCCTGATTTTCGGGGGTGGGCCTGGGTCTCTTTCTAATCCAATACAATTAAGCCAGATTAGCTACTTCGTAACTTTTCATACAAATTTTACGTAGGTGTAGCAAAGCTCTGATCCAACGGTTGCACACGCGGTTGAATTGAGCGAGTGATCAGCCGGCTGAAAACAAGTGTTTTTCTTTTTATTTTCATTAGTTCATTTTTTTGCTCTGGTTTCTTTTTTGTGTTGTGTTGTTCACTGAAAGAACCGGTTGTTAGTGTTTTAAAGTATTTTTTTGTGAGTTTAAAACAGTCCACGAATCTGAAAAAAGTTCATTAATTTTATAAAGTTGCGTGAATTTCAAAAACAAATCACAAATTTGAAAAAAAGTTCATGAATTCAAAGAAACTTCATGGATTTGAAAAAAAGATCACCAATTTTCAAAAGTGTGTTAATTTGAATAACTTCATGAAATTTGAAATAAGTTCACGAATTTCACAATATTTCATTTTTTTAAAGTTCATGAAAATTGGAAAACGTTCATCAATTTTGAAAAAAATGTTCACGGATTAAAAAAGTTCATCAATTTTTCTTAAAAAAAATCATGATTTTGAAAATTATTCGCTGGTTTTGAAAACAAATTGTAGAAATTAAAAAAGTCATGGATACAATGAAAATTCATGCATTTTAGAAAATCATGGATTTGAGAAAAGTTCACAAATTTAAGAAAATATACACAATTTTAAAAAATAGAAAGAAAATTGAAAAAATAAATAGAAAGGGGGAAAGGGCAAAATAAGGAAGAAAAACTTACCAAACAACCCCCCCCCCAAAAAAACAGAGCCCAGAAGGCGCAGAATAAGAAGCAAAATAAGTAGCTCTACTAGTTGGTTACTACGGTTGGAAGGAAACAATGAGGTTTAGAATTCGAATCTCACTTCCTGCACCCAGGGGATGTGCTCGATTTGTGGAGTAACCTAAAGCCGATGCTGAGGGCGCCAAATAGGAGTTGGGACTGTAGAATGGTTTGCGTCGCACATTTTAAGTGGCCCTTTAACGTTGCGGCTGTTGAATTTGGAGAAGATGGTTGATACATCTCCAACGTAACTATAATTTTTTATTGTTTCATGCTATTATATTATCAATCTTGGATGTTTTATATTCATTTACAAGCAACTTTATATCTTTTTTTGGGACTAACCTATTGACATAGTGCCTAGTGCCAGTTGTTGTTCTCTGCTTGTTTTTTTACTTGGCAGAATATCAACCCCAAACGAAGTCCAAATGTAATGAAACTTATCCACCGACCTCCACCTCTATAAATACTCTAAAATGCCAAAAACCATAGGGGACTCGACGAAACACAATTCCAGCCGCCGCAAGTTCCAGAACCACGAGATCCAATCTAGAGGCCTTTTCCAGCACTCCGCCGAAGGGGGCAACGATCATGGAGGGGTTCTTCATCATCCTTGTTTCCCCTACGATGATGCGTGAGTAGTTTACCACAGACCTGCGGTCTGTAGCTAGTAGCTAGATGGCTTCTTCTCTCTTTTTGATCTTCAATACAATGTTCTCCTTGATGTTCTTGGAGATCTATTTGGTGTAACTCCTTTTTGCGGTGTGTTTGTTGGGATCCGATGAATTGTGGGTTTATGATCAGTTCTATCCATGAATATTATTTGAGTCTTTGTTGAACACTTTTATGCATGATTGTTATAGCCTTGTATTTCTTCTCTGAAACTTTGGTTCGGTTTGGCCAAGTAGATTGATTTTTCTTGCCATGGGAAGAGGCGCTTTGTGATGGGTTCGATCTTGCGGTGCTGAATCTTAGTGACAGAAAGAGACATGACATGCATGTATCATTGCTATTAAGGATAAAAAGATGGGATATATTACTACATGAATAGATCTTGTCAACATCATGTCATCGTTCTTATTGCATTACTTCGTTTTCCCCATGAACTTAATACACTAGATGCATGTTGGATAGTGATCGATGTGTGGAGTAGTAGTAGTAGATGCATAATCGTTTCGGTTTACTAATCTTGGACGTGATGCCTATATACATGATCATTGTCTTGGGTATCGTCATGATTATTCACTTTTCTATCAATTGTCCAACAATAATTTGTTTACCCACCATTGCTATTTTCTCGAGAGAAGCCTCTAGTTAAAACTATGGCCCTTACTGCACTTTTTCTTTATTTATTTTATTTTGTGTTTTAGTTAGATCTATTTATCAAATCTCAGACAATTTAATCTATCTCAATACCGAGGAGGGATTGACAACCCCTCTTACACGTTGCATTGCAAGTATTTGTTGTTTGTGTGTAGGTGATGTTTACATAGTGTTGCTCGGTTCTCCTACTGGATTGACAACCTTGGTTTCATAACTGAGGGAAATACTTACCTTTGTTGTGCTGCATCATCCTCTCCTCTTCGGGCAATTACCAACGCACACACAAGCAATCAGGAATAATTTTTGGCACCGTTGCCGGGGATACATCATCAATATCTATCAAGTACCCAATCACAAATCTCATATCCTTGCAATTACTTTATTTGCCTCTCGTTTTCATCTCCCCCACTTCAAAAACATTTTTGCAAAAATACAAAAATATTTTTCGTTTGCCTTTTTCTTGTTTGATCTTTGGTTTGCTTGCTTGCCTACTTTATCCCTATGGCTAGTTCTTCCCTTGCTACGTGCACTCCCAAGAATGAAGTTCTCAATTATAAGCAAATGGGAGGAGAGAATTTAAAGGATGCTTGGCATAGGATTTGCAATGCTCATAATAGATCTATTCGTAAGCAATCCACTACTATTCTCCTTCACAATTTTTATGTGGGCATTACTACTTGGTATAGATTCGTTCTAGATACTATTACCAGAGGGAATTTCTTGAGTTGTCCCACTTTTGATGCTATGAATGCTATGGGAAGTTTAGTGGGATCTCCACCTATCATTATCAATGAAACAGTTTTAACTCTTGAGCATGTTATGCAATGACTAGATGCTATTAAAAAATACTCACCATAGAACATATTGAAAATTTGGATAAAAGGATCCATAATCTTGTTAATCGAATCGGGTCTAAGATAGGGGGTACTCTTAAAATACTAAAAGTGGAAAGACTCGCAGTTAACGAGAGGGTAGGAGAAAGCCCCAGTAGAATTGATTAAGTCGGAAGAATTTTTTTGTAATCTGAACTCGGCTTCTTGATGGGGAACATTGCATGGAAAACAAAAACAATTCTACGCACACACAAGTTATATCCATGGATATTCATAGCAACAAGAGGGGATAGTGTGTCTATGTACCCTCGTAGACCATAAGCGGAAGCGTTTCTTAACGCGGTTGGTATACTTGAACTTCTTTGAGATCCAACCGATCAAGTACCGAACGTACGACACCTCCGCGTTCGGCACATGTTCAGCGCAGTGACGTCCTCGCCTTCTTTCTTCCATCAAGATGGTCGGAGTAGTAGAGGAGTTCTAGCAGCACGACGGTGTGGTGACAGTGGTGGTGATGCTATCTCCGCAGGGCTTCGCCTAAGCACTCCAAAAATATGACCGAGGGATGAAACTGTAGAGAGGGGCACCACACACAGCTAAGAGATTGTCGTGGTGTTGTGTGGTGCCCCCTCCCTCGTATATATCAGTGGGGGGAGAGAGGAGGCAGACGGGAGGCGCCCCCGAGGAGGCCGAATCCTCCTTGGGCTCCTTCCCTAGCCGCCCCCTCCTTATTTTATCCACCTCAATACCTCGTTCAGAAATTTTATGCCCCAAGACAATACCATCATTAACCATAAAGTGACACCTCCCAATTCAAGACAAGATTATTTTTCTCACATCTCTGCAAAACTTGATCAAGGTTGCTCAAGCTATCATCAAAACAAGTTCCATATACAGAAAAATCATCCATCAAAACCTCAACAATTTTTTCACAAAAATCAGAGAATATAGTGGTCATGCATCTTTGAAAGGTAGCAAGTGCATTACATAAACCAAAAGGCATACATCTATAAGCATAAGTTCCAAAAGGACAAGTAAAGGTGGTTTTCTCTTGATCAGGTTGTGAAACAGGTATTTGAGAAAAACCAGAATATCAATCGAGAAAACAAAAGTGTGTGTGCTTAGATAGTCTTTCTAACATTTAATCGATAAAAGGCAAAGGGTAATGATCTTTTCTAGTTGCTTTATTTAATTTTCTAAAATCAATTACCATTCTATAGCCAGTAACAATACTTTGTGGAGTAAGTTCATTCTTATCATTAGGAACAACGGTAATACCTCCCTTCTTAGGGACATAATGAACGGGACTTACCCATCTACTGTCAGCTATGGGATAGATTATACCTGCTTCCAGAAGCTTTAATATTTCAGTTCTTACCACTTCTTTCATCTTAGGATTCAAACATCGTTGATGATCAATAACAGGTTTAGCATCAGGTTCCATATTAATCTTGTACTGACAGAGAGAGGGACTAATGCCCTTAAGATCATAAAGAGTATATCCAATAGCAGCTCAGTGCTTCTTCAGAATTTTCAATAATATTTCTTCTTCATGTTCTAAAAGGTTAGCACTAATAATAACAGGATATATCTTTTTCTCATCAAGATAAGCATATTTCAAAGTGTCAGGTAATTGTTTTAATTCAAACACAGAATCACCTTTAGGTGGAGGAGGACCTCCTAGAGTTCCAATAGGCAAATTGTGTTTAAGCAGAGGCCGTTGTTCAAAGAAGATCCTATCTATCTCATTTCTTTCATGCATATGCATATCATTTTCATGGTTTAGCAAATATTGTTCTAGTGGATCACTAGGAGGTACGACAATAGAAGCAAGACCAATTATTTCATACTTATTAGGTAATTCTTTCTTATGAGGTTGTCTATTAAACTTGGAGAAATTAAATTCATGAGACTCATCACCAAAGCTAACACTGACGGTTTATTTATGACAATCTATAGTGGCATTCATAGTGTTCAAGAAAGGTCTACCAAAGATATGTTGGCAAACGTAGCATCAAATTTCAAAAAAAAAAATCCTACGCTAATGCAAGATCTATCTAGGAGATGCATAGCAACAAGAGGGGGAGAGTGTGCCCGTGTACCCTCGTAGACCGAAAGTGGAAGCGTTTGATGATGTCTACTACGCAACCTTGTTCTTGTAGACGTTGTTGGGCCTCCAAGTGCAGAGGTTTGTAGGGCAGTAGCAAATTTCCCTCAAGTGGATGACCTAAGGTGTATCAATCCGTGGGAGGCGTAGGATAAAGATGGTCTCTCTCAAGCAACCCTGCAACCAAATAACAAAGAGTCTCTTGTGTCCCCAACACACCCAATACAATGGTAAATTGTATAGGTGCACTAGTTCGGCGAAGAGATGGTGATACAAGTGCAATATGGATGGTAGATATAGGTTTTTGTAATCTGAAAATATAAAAACAGCAAGGTAACTAATAGAAAAAGTGAGCGTAAACAATATTGCAATGATAGGAAACAAGGCCTAGGGTTCATAATTTCATAGTGCAAGTTCTCTCAACAATAATAACATAATTGGATCATATAACTATCCCTCAATATGCAACAAAGAGTCACTCCAAAGTCACTAATAGCGGAGAACAAATGAAGAGATTATGGTAGGGTACGAAACCACCTCAAAGTTATTCTTTCCAATCAATCCGTTGGGCTATTCCTATAAGTGTCACAAACAGCCCTAGAGTTCGTACTAGAATTACACCTTAAGACACAAATCAACCAAAACCCTAATGCCACCTAGATACTCCAATGTCACCTCAAGTATCCGTGGGTATGGTTATACGATATGCATCACACAATCTCAGATTCATCTATTCAAACCAAAACAAAGTACTTCAAAGAGTGCCCAAAAAATTCTACCGAAGAATCAAGACGAAAACATGTGCCAACCCCTATGCATAGGTTCATGGGCAGAACCCACAAGTTGATCACCAAAACATACATCAAGTGAATCACGTGATATCCCATTGTCACCATAGATACGCACGGCAAGACATACATCAAGTGTTCTCAAGTCATTAAAGACTCAATCTGATAAGATTACTTCAAAGGGAAAACTCAATCCATTACAAGAGAGTAGAGGGGGAGAAGCAACATAAGATCCAACTATAATAGCAAAGCTCGAGATACATCAAGATCATGCCAAATCAAGAACACGAGAGAGAGAGAGAGAGGGGGGGGATCAAACACATAGCTACTGGTACATACCCTCAGCCCCGAGGGTGAACTACTCCCTCCTCGTCATGGAGAGCGCCGGGATGATGAAGATGGCCACCAGTGAGGGTTCGCCCCTCCGGCAGGGTGCCGAAACAGGGTCCCAATTGACTTTTGGTGGCTACAGAGGCTTGCGGCGGCGGAACTCCCGATCTATTCTATTCTCTGGAAGTTTTAGGGTATATGGAGTTATATAGGTGGAAGAAGTACGTCAGGGGAGCCACGAGGGGCCCACGAGGTAGGGGGCGTGCCCTAGGGGGGTGGGCGCGCCCCCACCCTCGTGGCTCCCTTGTTGCTTTCCTGACGTGCACTCCAAGCTTTTCCGGTAGCTTTCCTTCCAAAAATAACTTCTCTAGTTGATTTCATTCCGTTTCAACTCCGTCTGATATTCCTTTTCTTCGAAACACTGAAATAGGCAAAAAACAGCAATTCTGGGCTGGGTCTCCAGTTAATAGGTTAGTCTAAAAAATAATATAAAAAGTGGATAATAAAGCCCAATATTGTCCAAAACAGTAGATAATATAGCATGGAGCAATCAAAAATTATAGATACGTTGGAGACGTATCAGGCATCCCCAAGCTTAATTCCTGCTCATCCTTGGATAGGTAAATGATAAAAAAGATAATTTTTGATGTGGAATGCTAGTTGGCATTCAATGTAATTCTTCTTAATTGTGGCATTCAGATCCGAAAGATTCAAGATAAAAGTTCATATTGACATAAAAAAATACTTCAAGCATACTAACAAAGCAATCATGTCTTCTCAAAATAACATGGCCAAAGAGGGTTATCCCTACAAAATCATATAGTCTGGCTATGCTCTATCTTCACCACACAAAGTATCTAAATCATGCACAACCCCGATGACAAGCCAAGCAATTGTTTCATACTTTTGACATTCTCAAAACTTTTTCAATCTTCACGCAATACATGAGCGTGATCCATGGATATAGCACTATGTGTGGAATACAATGGGGGTTGTGGAGAAAACAAAAAGGGAGAAGATAGTCTCACATCAACTAGGTGTTGGGGAACGTAGTAATTTCAAAATTTTCCTACGCACACGCAAGATCATGGTGATGCATAGCAACGAGAGGGGAGAGTGTTGTCTACGTACCCTCGTAGACCGAAGCGGAAGCGTTGACACAACGTAGAGGAAGTAGTCGTACGTTCTCCTCGCGATCCAACCGATCACAGCACCGTTGCTCTGGCACCTCCGAGTTCTTGGCACACGTTCAGCTCGATGACGATCCCCGGGCTCCGATCCAGCAAAGCGTCGGGGAAGAGTTCCGTCAGCACGACGGCGTGGTGACGATCTTGATGTGTTACCAGCGCAGGGCTTCGCCTAAGCACTGCAACGATATGACCGAGGTGGAATTTGGTGGAAGGGGGCACCGCACACGGCTAAGGAAAGATCTCAATGATCAATTGTGTGTCTATGGGGTGCCCCCTGCCCCCGTATATAAAGGAGCCAAGGGGGAGGGGCTGGCCGGCCAAGCCTGGCGCGCCAGGAGAGTCCTACTCCCTCTGGGAGTAGGATTCCCCCCCCCCCAATCCTAGTTGGACTAGGATTCTCCAAGGGGGGGGGGGGAGAGAGGGGGCGCCCACCTCTCCTAGTCCTAATAGGACTAGGGGAAGGGGGAGGCGCGCAGCCCATGAGGGCAGCCCTCTCACCTCTCCTCCAAGGCCCATGTTGGCCCATTATGCTCCTGGGGGGTTCCGGTAACCCTCCCGGTATTCCGGTAAAATCCTGATTTCACCTGGAATGCATCCGATGTCCAAACATAGGCTTCCAATATATCATTCTTTACGTCTCGACCATTTCGAGACTCCTCGTCATGTTTGTGATCACATCCGGGACTCCGAACTCCTTCGGTACATCAAAATGCATAAACTCATAATAACTGTCATCGTAACGTTAAGCGTGCGGACCCTACGGTTCGAGAACAATGTAGACATGATCGAGACACGTCTCTGGTCAATAACCAATAGCGGGACCTGGATGCCCATATTGGCTCCTACATATTCTACGAAGATCTTTATCGGTCAGACCGCATAACAACATACGTTGTTCCCTTTGTCATCGGTATGTTACTTGCCCGAGATTCGATCGTCGGTATCCAATACCTAGTTCAATCTCGTTACCGGCAAGTCTCTTTACTCGTTCCGTAATACATCATCTTGCAACTAACTCATTGGTTGCAATGCTTGCAAGGCTTTATGTGATGTGCATTACCGAGAAGGGCCCAGAGATACCTCTCCGACAATCGGAGTGACAAATCCTAATCTCGAAATACGCCAACCCAACATGTACCTTCGGAGACACCTGTAGAGCACCTTTATAATCACCCAGTTACGTTGTGACGTTTGGTAGCACACAAAGTGTTCCTACGGTAAACGGGAGTTGCATAATCTCATAGTTTAAAGGAACATGTATAAGTCATGGATAAAAGCAGTAGCAACATACTAAACGATCGGGTGCTATGCTAATGGAATGGGTCATGTCAATCAGATCATTCAACTAATGATGTGATCTTGTTAATCAAATAACAACTCTTTGTTCATGGTTAGGAAACATAACCATCTTTGATTAATGAGCTAGTCAAGTAGAGGCATACTAGTGACACTCTGTTTGTCTATGTATTCACACATGTATTATGTTTCCAGTTAATACAATTCTAGCATGAATAATAAACATTTATCATGATATAAGGAAATAAATAATAACTTTATTATTGCCTCTAGGGCATATTTCCTTCAGTCTCCCACTTGCACTAGATTCAATAATCTAGATTACAAAGTAATGATTCTAACACCCATGGAGTCTTGGTGTTGATCATGTTTTGCTCGTGGAAGAGGCTTAGTCAACGGGTCTGCAACATTCAGATCCGTATGTATCTTGCATATCTCTATGTCTCCCACCTGGACCAAATCCCGGATGGAGTTGAAGCGTCTTTTGATGTGTTTGGTTCTTTAGTGAAATCTGGATTCCTTTGCCAAGGCAATTGCACCAGTATTGTCACAAAAGATTTTCATTGGACCCGATATGCTAGGTACAACACCTAGATCGGATATGAACTCCTTCATCCAGACTCCTTCATTAGCTGCTTCCGAAGCGGCTATGTACTCAGCTTCACATGTAGATCCCGCCACGACGCTTTGTTTAGAACTGCACCAACTGACAGCTCCACCGTTTAATGTAAATACGTATCCGGTTTGCGATTTAGAATCGTCCGGATCAGTGTCAAAGCTTGCATCGACGTAACCGTTTACGACGAGCTCTTTGTCACCTCCATAAATGAGAAACATATCCTTAGTCCTTCTCAAGTACTTAAGGATGTTCTTGACCGCTGTCCAGTGATCCACTCCTGGATTACTTTGGTACCTGCCTGCTAAACATACAGCAAGGCACACATCAGGTCTGGTACACAGCATTGCATACATGATAGAGCCTATGGCCGAAGCATAGGGAACATTTTTCATTTTCTCTCTATCTTCTGCGGTGGTCGGGCATTGAGTTTTACTCAATTTCACACCTTGTAACACAGGCAAGAACCCTTTCTTTGCCTGATCCATTTTGAACTTCTTCAAAACTTTGTCAAGGTATGTGCTTTGTGAAAGTCCTATTAAGCGTCTTGATCTATCTCTATAGATCTTAATGCCCAATATGTAAGCAGCTTCACCGAGGTCTTTCATTGAAAAACTCTTATTCAAGTATCCCTTTATGTTATCCAGAAATTCTATATTATTTCTGATCAGTAATATGTCATCCACATATAATATCAGAAATGCTACAGAGCTCCCACTCACTTTCTTGTAAATACAGGCTTCTCCAAAAGTCTGTATAAAACCAAATGCTTTGATCACACTATCAAAGCGTTTATTCCAACTCCGAGAGGCTTGCACCAGTCCATAAATGGATCGCTGGAGCTTGCACACTTTGTTAGCTCCCTTTGGATCGACAAAACCTTCTGGTTGCATCATATACAACTCTTCTTCCAGAAATCCATTCAGGAATGCAGTTTTGACATCCATTTGCCAAATTTCATAATCATAAAATGCGGCAACTGCTAACATGATTCAGACAGACTTAAGCATCGCTACGGGTGAGAAAGTCTCATCGTAGTCAATCCCTTGAACTTGTCGAAAACCTTTTGCAACAAGTCGAGCTTTATAGACAGTAACATTACCATCAGCGTCCGTCTTCTTCTTAAAAATCCATTTATTCTCAATTGCTTGCCGATCATCGGTCAAGTCAACCAAAGTCCACACTTTGTTCTCATACATGGATCCCATCTCAGATTTCATGGCCTCAAGCCACTTTGCGGAATCTGGGCTCACCATCGCTTCTTCATAGTTCGTAGGTTCATCATGGTCTAGTAACATGACTTCCAAAATAGGATTACCGTACCACTCTGGTGCGGATCTTACTCTGGTTGATCTACGAAGTTCAGTAGAATCTTGATCTGAAGTTTCATGATTATTATCATTAGCTTCCTCCCTATTTGGTGTAGGTGTCACTGAAACTGATTTCTGTGACGTACTACTTCTCAATAAGGGAGTAGATACAGTTATCTCATCAAGTTCTACTTTCCTCCCACTCACTTCTTTCAAGAGAAACTCCTTCTCTAGAAAGTTTCCGACTTTAGCAACAAAAATTTTGCCTTCGGATCTGTGATAGAAGGTATACCCAACAGTCTCCTTTGGGTATCCTATGAAGACACATTTTTCCGATTTGGGTTCGAGCTTATCAGGTTGAAGCTTTTTCACATAAGCATCGCAGCCCCAAACTTTAAGAAACGACAACTTTGGTTTCTTGCCAAACCACAGTTCATAAGGCGTCGTCTCAACGGATTTTGATGGTGCCCTATTTAACGTGAATGCGGCCGTCTCTAAAGCATAACCCCAAAAGGATAGCGGTAAATCGGTAAGAGACATCATAGATCACACCATATCCAGTAAAGTACGATTACGACGTTCGGACACACCATTACGTTGTGGTGTTCCGGGTGGCGTGAGTTGCGAAACTATTCCGCATTGTTTCAAATGTAGACCAAACTCGTAACTCAAATATTCTCCTCCACGATCAGATCGTAGAAACTTTATTTTCTTATTACGATGATTTTCCACTTCACTCTGAAATTCTTTGAACTTTTCAAATGTTTCAAACTTGTGTTTCATTAAGTAGATATACCCGTATCTGCTTAAATCATCAGTGAAGGTGAGAAAATAACGATATCCGCCATGAGCCTCAACATTCATTGGACCACATACATCAGTATGTATGATTTCCAATAAATCTGTTGCTCTCTCCATAGTACCGGAGAACGGTGTTTTAGTCATCTTGCCCATAAGGCACGGTTCGCAAGTGCCAAGTGATTCATAATCAAGTGACTCCAAAAGTCCATCAGTATGGAGTTTCTTCATGCGTTTTACACCGATATGACCTAAACGGCAGTGCCACAAATAAGTTGCACTATCATTATCAACTCTGCATCTTTTGGCTTCAACATTATGAATATGTGTATCACTACTATCGAGATTAAGTAAGAACAAACCATTCTTTAATGGTGCATGACCATAAAAGATATTACTCATATAAATAGAACAACCATTATTCTCTGATTTAAATGAATAACCGTCTCGCATCAAACAAGATCCAGATATAATGTTCATGCTCAACGCTGGTACTAAATAACAATTATTTAGATCTAATATTAATCCCGAAGGTAGATGTAGAGGTAGCGTGCCGACCGCGATCACATCGACTTTGGGACCATTTCCCACGCGCATCGTCACCTCGTCCTTAGCCAATCTTCGCTTAATCCGTAGCCCCTGTTTTGAGTTGCAAATATTAGCAACAGAACCAGTATCAAATACCCAGGTGCTACTGCGAGAATTAGTAAGGTACACATCAATAACATGTATATCATATATACCTTTGTTAACCTTGCCATCCTTCTTATCCGCCAAATACTTGGGGCAGTTCCGCTTCCAGTGACCAGTCTGCTTGCAATAGAAGCACTCAGTTTCAGGCTTAGGTCCAGACTTGGGTTTCTTCTCTTGATTAGCAACTTGCTTGCTGTTCTTTTTGAAGTTCCCCTTTTTCTTCCCTTTGCCCTTTTTCTTGAAACTAGTGGTTTTGTTAACCATCAACACTTGATGCTCCTTTTTGATTTCTACCTCCGCGGCTTTCAGCATCGCGAAGAGCTCGGGCATAGTTTTGGTCATCCCTTGCATATTATAGTTCATCACGAAGCTCTTGTAGCTTGGTGGCAGTGATTGGAGAATTCTGTCAATGAAGCAATCATCCGGAAGATTAACTCCCAGTTGAATCAAGTGATTGTTATACCCAGACATTCTGAGTATATGCTCACTGACAGAACCGTCTCCTCCATTTTACAGCTATAGAACTTATTGGAGACTCCATATCTCTCAATCTGGGCATTTGCTTGAAATATTAACTTCAACTCCTGGAACATCTCATATGCTCCATGGTGTTCAAAACGTCGTTGAAGTCCCGGTTCTAAGCCGTAAAGCATGGCACACTGAACTATAGAGTAGTCATCAGCTTTGCTTTGCCAGACGTTCACAACATCTGGCGTAGCTCTTGCACCAGGCCTGGCACCTAGCGGTGCTTCCAGGACGTAATTCTTCTGTGCAGCAATGAGGATAATCCTCAAGTTACGGACCCAGTCCGTGTAATTGCTACCATCATCTTTCAACTTTGGTTTCTCAAGGAACGCATTAAAATTCAACGGAACAACAGCACGAGCCATCTATCTACACAACATAGACAAGCAAGATACTATCAGGTACTAAGTTCATGATAAATTTAAGTTCAATTAATCATATTACTTAAGAACTCCCACTTAGATAGACATCCCTCTAATCCTCTAAGTGATCACGTGATCCAAATCAACTAAACCATGTCCGATCATCACGTGAGATGGAGTAGTTTCAATGGTGAACATCACTATGTTGATCATATCTACTATATGATTCACGCTCGACCTTTCGGTCTCCGTGTTCCGAGGCCATATCTGTTATATGCTAGGCTCGTCAAGTTAAACCTGAGTATTCCGCGTGTGCAACTGTTTTGCACCCGTTGTATTTGAACGTAGAGCCTATCACACCCGATCATCACGTGGTGTCTCAGCACGAAGAACTTTCGCAACGGTGCATACTCAGGGAGAACACTTCTTGATAATTAGTGAGAGATCATCTTATAATGCTACCGTCAAACAAAGCAAGATAAGATGCATAAAAGATAAACATCACATGCAATCAATATAAGTGATATGATATGGCCATCATCATCTCGTGCTTGTGATCTCCATCTTCGAAGCACCGTCATGATCACCATCGTCACCGGCGCGACACCTTGATCTTCATCGCAGCATCGTTGTCATCTCGCCAATCTTATGCTTCCACGACTATCACTACCGCTTAGTAATAAAGTAAAGCATTACATCGCGATTGCATTGCATACAATAAAGCGACAACCATATGGCTCCTACCAGTTGCCGATAACTCGGTTACAAAACATGATCATCTCATACAATAAAATTTAGCATCATGTCTTGACCATATCACATCACAACATGCCCTGCAAAAACAAGTTAGACGTACTCTACTTTGTTGTTGCAAGTTTTACGTGGCTGCTACGGGCTTAAGCAAGAACTCATCTTACCTACGCATCAAAACCACAATGATAGTTTGTTAAATAGACTCCGTTTTAACCTTCTCAAGGACCGGGCGTAGCCACACTCGGTTCAACTAAAGTTGGAGAGACAGTCTTCCGCAAGCCATCTATGTGCAAAGCACGTCGAGGGAACCGGTCTCGCGTAAGAGTACGCGTAAGGTTGGTCCGGATCGTCTCGTCCAACAATACCGCTGAACCAAAGTATGACATGCTGGTAGGCAGTATGACTTGTATCGTCCACAACTCACTTGTGTTCTACTCGTGCAAATAACATCAAACCATAAAACCTAGGCTCGGATGCCACTGTTGGGGAACGTAGTAATTTCAAAATTTTCCTACGCACACGCAAGATCATGGTGATGCATAGCAACGAGAGGGGAGAGTGTTGTCTACGTACCCTCGTAGACCGAAGCGGAAGCGTTGACACAACGTAGAGGAAGTAGTCGTACGTTCTCCTCGCGATCCAACCGATCACAGCACCGTTACTCCGGCACCTCCGAGTTCTTGGCACACGTTCAGCTCGATGACGATCCCCGGGCTCCGATCCAGCAAAGCGTCGGGGAAGAGTTCTGTCAGCACGACGGCGTGGTGACGATCTTGATGTGTTACCGGCGCAGGGCTTCGCCTAAGCACTGCAACGATATGACCGAGGTGGAATTTGGTGGAAGGGGGCACCGCACACGGCTAAGGAAAGATCTCAATGATCAATTGTGTGTCTATGGGGTGCCCCCTGCCCCCGTATATAAAGGAGCCAAGGGGGAGGGGCTGGCCGGCCAAGCCTGGCGCGCCAGGAGAGTCCTACTCCCTCTGGGAGTAGGATTCCCCCCCCCCCCCCCAATCCTAGTTGGACTAGGATTCTCCAAGGGGGAGAGAGAGAGGGGGCGCCCACCTCTCCTAGTCCTAATAGGACTAGGGGAAGGGGGGAGGCGCGCAGCCCATGAGGGCAGCCCTCTCACCTCTCCTCCAAGGCCCATGTTGGCCCATTATGCTCCTGGGGGGTTCCGGTAACCCTCCCGGTATTCCGGTAAAATCCTGATTTCACCTGGAATGCATCCGATGTCCAAATATAGGCTTCCAATATATCATTCTTTACGTCTCGACCATTTCGAGACTCCTCGTCATGTCCGTGATCACATCCGGGACTCCTAACTCCTTCGGTACATCAAAATGCATAAACTCATAATAACTGTCATCGTAACGTTAAGCGTGCGGACCCTACGGTTCGAGAACAATGTAGACATGACCGAGACACGTCTCCGGTCAATAACCGATAGCGGGACCTGGATGCCCATATTGGCTCCTACATATTCTACGAAGATCTTTATCGGTCAGACCGCATAACAACATACGTTGTTCCCTTTGTCATCGGTATGTTACTTGCCCGAGATTCGATCGTCGGTATCCAATACCTAGTTCAATCTCGTTACCGGCAAGTCTCTTTACTCGTTCCGTAATACATCATCTTGCAACTAACTCATTGGTTGCAATGCTTGCAAGGCTTTATGTGATGTGCATTACCGAGAAGGGCCCAGAGATACCTCTCCGACAATCGGAGTGACAAATCCTAATCTCAAAATACGCCAACCCAACATGTACCTTCGGAGACACCTGTAGAGCACCTTTATAATCACCCAGTTACGTTGTGACGTTTGGTAGCACACAAAGTGTTCCTACGGTAAACGGGAGTTGCATAATCTCATAGTTTAAAGGAACATGTATAAGTCATGGATAAAAGCAGTAGCAACATACTAAACGATCGGGTGCTATGCTAATGGAATGGGTCATGTCAATCAGATCATTCAACTAATGATGTGATCTCGTTAATCAAATAACAACTCTTTGTTCATGGTTAGGAAACATAACCATCTTTGATTAATGAGCTAGTCAAGTAGAGGCATACTAGTGACACTCTGTTTGTCTATGTATTCACACATGTATTATGTTTCCAGTTAATACAATTCTAGCATGAATAATAAACATTTATCATGATATAAGGAAATAAATAATAACTTTATTATTGCCTCTAGGGCATATTTCCTTCACTAGGCATATCAACGGGCTATGGAGATGCCCATCAATAGATATCAATGTGAGTGAGTAGGGATTGCCATGCAACGGATGCACTAGAGCTACAAGTATATGAAAGCTCAACAAAAGAAACTAAGTGGGTGTGCATCCAACTCGCTTGCTCACGAAGACCTAGGGCATTTTGAGGAAGCCCATCATTGGAATATACAAGCCAAGTTTTATAATGAAATATTCCCACTAGTATATGAAAGTGACAACTTAGGAGACTCTCTATCATGAAGATCATGGTGCTACTTTGAAGCACAAGTGTGGTAAAAGGATAGTAGCATTGTCGCTTCTCTCTTTTTCTCTCATTTTTTTTAATATTTTTTTGTTTTTTTGTTTGGGCCTTATCCTTTTTTTAGGCCTCTTTTTTTCTTTTTTTTCTTTTTCGTGCGGAGTCTCATCCCGACTTGTGGGGGAATCATAGTCTCCATCATCCTTTCCTCACTAGCACAATGCTCTAATAATGATGATCATCACACTTTTATTTATTTACAACTCAATGATTACAACTCGATACTGGAACAAAGTATGACTCTATATGAATGCCTCCGGCGGTGTACCGGGATATGCAATTAACCAAGAGTGACATGTATGAAAGAATTATGAATGGTGGCTTTGCCACAAATACTATGTCAACTACATGATCATGCTAAGAAATATGACAATGATGAACGTGTCATGATAAACGGAACGGTGGAAAGTTGCATGGCAATATATCTCGGAATGGCTATGGAAATGCCATGATAGGTAGGTATGGTGGCTGTTTTGAGGAAGGTATATGGTGGGTGTATGATACCGGCGAAAAGTGCGCGCTATTAGAGAGGCTAGCAATGGTGGAAGGAAGAAAAGTGCGTATAATCCATGGACTCAACATTAGTCATGAAGAACTCATATACTTATTGCAAAAATCTACAAGTTATCAAAGCAAAGTATTACGCGCATGCTCCTATGGGGATAGATTGGTAGCAAAAGACCATCGCTCGTCCCCGACCGCCACTCATAAGGAAGACAATCAATAAATAAATCATGCTCCGACTTCATCACATAACGGTTCACCATACGTGCATGCTACGGGAATCACAAACTTTAGCACAAGTATTTCTCAAATTCACAACTACTCAACTAGCATGACTCTAATATCACCATCTTCATATCTCAAAACAATTATCAAGCATCAAACTTTTCTTAGTATTCAACACACTCATAAGAATTCTTACAAATCTTGTATGCTTAGCATATTAGGATTATTTAAGCAAATTACCATGCTATTTAAGACTCTCAAAATAATATAAGTTAAGCATGAGAGTTCATCTATTTCTACAAAATAAAACCACCGTCGTGCTCTAAAAGATATAAGTGAAGCCCTAGAGCAAACAACAAACTACTCTGAAAGATATAAGTGAAGATCAATGAGTAGTTTTATAATTATGTAACTATGTGAAGAATTTCTAACATTTAAGAATTTCAGATCTTGCTACTTTATTCAAACAACAAGCAAAGCTAAAAAAAATGACATGACACTCCAAGCAAAACAGATATCATGTGGTGAATAAAAATATAGCTCCAAGTAAAGTTATCGATGAACGAAGACGAAAGAGGGGATGCCTTCCGGGGCATCCCCAAGCTTAGGCTCTTGGTTATCCTTGAATATTACCTTGGGGTGCCTTGGGAATCCCCAAGCTTAGGCTCTTTCCACTCCTTATTCCATAGTCCATCGAATCTTTACCCAAAACTTGAAAACTTCACAACACAAAACTCAACAGAAAACTCGTAAGCTCCGTTAACGAAAGAAAACAAAACACCACTTAAAGGTACTGTAATGAACTCATTATTTATTTATATTGGTGTTAAACCTACTGTATTCCAAATTCTCTATGGTTTATAAACTATTGTACTAGCCATAGAGTCATCAAAATAAGCAAACAACACACGTAAAACAGAATCTGTCAAAAACAGAATAGTCTGTAGTAATCTGTATCAAATGTATACTTATGGAACTCCAAAAATTCTAAAATAAATTGGTGGACCTGAGTAATTTGTCTAGTAATCATATTAAAAAAGAATCAACTAAATATCACTCTCCAGTAAAAAGTTTTAGCTAATCTCGTGAGCGCTAAAGTTTCTGCTTTTTACAGCATGATCATAAAGACTTCACCCAAGTCTTCCAAAAGGTTCTACTTGGCACAAACACTAATTAAAACATAAAACAACATCTAAACAGAAGCTAGATGGATTATTTATTCCTAAACAGAACCAAAACTTAAGAAACTAAAATAAAATTGGGTTGCCTCCCAACAAGCGCTATCGTTTAACGCCCCTAGCTAGGCATGATGAATTCAATGATGCTCACGTAAAAGATAAGAATTGAAACATAAAGAGAGCATCATGAATAATATGACTAGCACATTTAAGTCTAACCCACTTCCTATGCATCATGAAGAATATAAGGATTTTCAATGCAATTCACTGCACAATACATATAAATTTCCTCTAGATCAAAATGAAGAACTCTATCAAGTGCAAATATTGGAATATCCTTAGTTATACGTTTCATTTCTTCATAACCCAAGAGCAAACTAAGTTCATTATGATGTGCAAGGGAAATCAAGCAATCACAATTTTTGGACACAATACGATCATGAAACAATTTGCATTGGGTACTAAAATGATCAAGTTCATTGAAAAGTTCACAAGTATGGCTAATAAAGTTTAAATTTTCAGCACACGCATCTAGCCATTCTTGCAACCATTTAGTTTCTAAGTACTTATGCCTCTTGCAATATCTATCTTCCCTATTTGGTGTGTACTTGCAAACCCAATGCACTCCACAAAAATTGACATGTTTATAGGAGGCATTTTCATCATAACTAGTGCAATCATCATTAGTACTATGGATATTCAAGGAGTTCATACTAACAACATTGCTATCATGCTCATCATTCAAAGATTTGGTGCCAAACATTCTAATGCATTCTTCCTCTAACATTTTGGCACAATTTTCCTTTCCATCATACTCATGAAAGATATTAAAAAGATGAAGCGTATGAGACAAACTCAATTCCATTTTTTCTTTTATAAACTAAACTAGTGATAAAACAAGAAACAAAAAGATTCAATTGTAAGATCTAAAGATATACCTTCAAGCACTCACCTCCCCGGCAACGGCGCCAGAAAAGAGCTTAGTTGACGGGGTGTGAGTGCCGCTTACCTAGCCTCCCCGGCAATGGCGCCAGAAAAGAGCTTGATGTCTACTATGCAACCTTCTTCTTGTAGACGTTGTTGGGCCTCCAGGTGCAGAGGTTTGTAGGACAATAGCAAATTTCCCTCAAGTGGATGACCTAAGGTTTATCAATCCCTAGGAGGCGTAGGATGAAGATGGTCTCTCTCAAGCAACCCTGCAACCAAATAACAAAGAGTCTCTTGTGTCCCCAACACACCCAATACAATGGTAAATTGTATAGGTGCACTAGTTCGACGAAGAGATGGTGATACAAGTGCAACATGGATGGTAGATATAGGTTTTTGTAATTTGAAAATATAAAAACAGCAAGGTAACTAATAGCAAAAGTGAGCGTAAACGGTATTGCAATGATAGGAAACAAGGCCTAGGGTTCATAATTTCATAGTGCAAGTTCTCTCAACAATAATAACATAATTGGATCATATAACTATCCTTCAACATGCAACAAAGAGTCACTCTAAAGTCACTAATGGCGGAGAACAAACGAAGAGATTATGGTAGGGTATGAAACCACCTCAAAGTTATTCTTTCCAATCAATCTGTTGGGCTATTCCTATAAGTGTCACAAACAGCCCTAGAGTTTGTACTAGAATAACACCTTAATACACAAATCAACCAAAACCCTAATGTCACCTAGATACTCCAATGTCACCTCAAGTACCCATGGGTATGGTTATACGATATGCATCACACAATCTCAGATTCATCTATTCAAACCAACACAAAGTACTTCAAAGAGTGCCCAAAAGTTTCTACCGGAGAATCAAGACGAAAACATGTGCCAACCCCTATGCATAGGTTCATGGGCGGAACCCGCAAGTTTATCACCAAAACATACATCAAGTGAATCACGTGATATCCCATTGTCACCATAGATACGCACGACAAGACATACATCAAGTGTTCTCAAGTCATTAAAGACTCAATCTGATAAGATTACTTCAAAGGGAAAACTCAATCCATTACAAGAGAGTAGAGGGGGAGAAGCAACATAAGATCCAACTATAATAGCAAAGCTCGTGATACATCAAGATCGTGCCAAATCAAGAACACGAGAGAGAGAGAGAGAGAGAGAGATCAAACACATAGCTACTGGTACATACCCTTAGCCCTGAGGGTGAGCTACTCCCTCCTCGTCATGGAGAGCACCGAGATGATGAAGATGGCCACTGGTGAGGGTTCCCCCCTCCAGCAGGGTGCCGAAATAGGGTCCCGATTTACTTTTGGTGGCTACAGAGGCTTGCGGCGGCGGAACTCCCGATCTATTCTGTTCTCTGGAAGTTTTAGGGTATATGGAGTTATATAGGCGGAAGAAGTACGTCAGGGGAGCCACGAGGGACCCACGAGGCAAGGGGGCGCCCCCACCCTCGTGGCTCCCTCGTTCCTTTCCTGACGTGCACTCCAAGCTTTTTCGGTAGCTTTCCTTCCAAAAATAACTTCTCTAGTTGATTTCATTCCGTTTCGACTCCGTCTGATATTCCTTTTCTTCGAAACACTGAAATAGGCAAAAAAAACGACAATTCTGGGGTGGGCCTCCGGTTAATAGGTTAGTCCCGAAAATAATATAGAAGTGGATAATAAAGCCCAATATTGTCCAAAACATTAGATAATATAGCATGGAGCAATCAAAAATTATAGATACGTTGGAGACGTATCATTTAACAATGCGGTTGATGTAGTCGAACTTCTTCTAGATCTGACCGATCAAGCACCGAACGTACGACACCTCCGAGTTCTGCACACGTTCATCTCGATGACGTCTCTCATCCTCTTGATCTAGCAAAGGTGTCGGGGAAGAAGATGAGTTCCGTCAGTACGACGGCATGGTGATGGTAAAGTGATCCGCGCAGGGCTTCGCCTAAGAACTACGAAGATATGACCGGAGACGTAAACTGTGGAGGGGGCGCCACACACGGCTAACAATTGTTGGTGTGTGTTCTAGGCGCCCCCTCCCCATATATATAGGTGGGAGGGGAGAGGAGCAGCCATAGGAGGTGACCAAGTAGGAGGAATCCTACTTGGAGTCCCTCCCAAGCCGCACACCCCCCTGTCATATATAACCGAGGTGGAAGGAAAGAGGTGGGAGAGGGAAGGAAGTAGGAATCCTAACCCACACTTTCCTTGCCCTCCCATATTTCCTTCTCCTCCTCATAGGGCTGACCTCTATAGGGGCACACCAGGGCTGGTTTGTTCCCTCACTTGGCCCATATAGGCCCATATCTTTGCCGGGGTGCCCGAAACTCATTTCCGGTGACCCGATAAGTACCCGGTACCCTCCAGAACACTTCTGATGTCCGAATACCATCGTCCTATATGTCAATCTTTACCTCCCGATCATTTCGAGACTCCTCGTCATGTCCGTGATCTCATCCGAGACTCCGAACAACATTTGGTCACCAAATCACATAAATCATATAATACTAAATCGTCATCGCACGTTAAGCGTGCGGACCCTATGGGTTCAAGAACTATGTAGACATGACCGAGACACCTCTCTGGTCAATAACAAATAGCGGAACCTGGATACTCATATTGGCTTCTACATATTCTATGAATATCTTTATCGTTCGAACCTTTATGACAACATACGTAATTCCCTTTGTCAATCAGTATGTTACTTGCCCGAGATTCGATCGTCGGTATCTTCATACCTAGTTCAATCTCGTTACCGGCAAGTCTCTTTACTCGTTCAGTAATACATCATCCCACAACTAACTCATTATTCACTTTGCTTGCAAGGCTTCTTATGATGTGCATTACCGAGAGGGCCCAGAGATACTCTCCTATACTCGGAGTGAAAAATCCTAATCTCGATCTATGCCAACCCAACAAACACCTTCGGAGATACCTGTAGAGCATCTTTATAATCAACCAGTTACGTTGTGACGTTTGATAGCACACAAGGTATTCCTCCGGTATCCGGGAGTTGCATAATCTCATAGTCGAAGGAATAAGTATTTGACATGAAGAAAGCAATATCAATAAAACTGAACGATCAATATGCTAAGCTAACGAATGGGTCTTGCCCATCACATCACTCTCCTAATGATATGATCCCGTTATCAAATGACAACACATGTCTATGGTTAGGAAACCCTGACCATCTTTGATCAACGAGCTAGTCTAGTAGAGGCTTACTAGGGACACAGTGTTTGTCTATGTATTCACACGTGTATTTAGGTTTTTGATCAATACAATTCTAGCATGAATAATAAAACTTTATCACGAATAAGGAAATATAAAATAACAACTTTATTATTGCCTCTAGGGCATATTTCCTTCAGTCTCCCAGTTGCACTAGAGTCAATAATCTAGTTCACATCGCCATGTGATTTAACACAAATAGTTCACATCGCCATGTGACCAACACCCAAAGGGTTTACTAGAGTCAATAATCTAGTCCACATCGCTACGTGATTAACACGCAAAGAGTACTGAGGTGTGATCATGTTTTGCTTGTGAGAGAAGTTTAGTCAACGGGTCTGCAACATTCAGATCCGTACGTATTTTGCAAATTTCTATGTCTACAATGATCTGCATGGAGCTACTCTAGCTAATTGCTCCCACCTTCAATACGTATCTAGATTGAGACTTAGAGTCATCTAGATCAGTATCAAAGCTTGCATCGACGTAACTCTTTACGACGAACTCTTTATCACCTCCATAACCGAGAAACATTTCCTTAGTCATTTTTAGGTACCTAAGGATAATTTTGACAGCTGTCTAGTGATCTACTCCTGGATCACTATTGTACGCCCTTGCCAAACTCATGTCAAGGTACACAATAGGTCTAGTACACAGCATGGCATACTTTATAGAACCTATGGCTGAGGCATAGGGAATGACTTTCATTCTCTCTCTATCTTCTGCCGTGGTCGGGTTTTGAGTCCGACTCAACTTCACACTTTGTAACACAGGCAAGAACCCCTTCTTTGACTGATCCATTTTGAACTTCTTCAAAACTTTATCAAGGTATGTGCTTTGTGAAAGTCCTATTAAGCGCCTTGATCTATCTCTATAGATCTTGATGCCTAATATATATGCAGGTCCACCGAGGTCTTTCATTGATTTTTTTATTCAAGTATCCTTTCATGCTATCCAGAATTTCTATATCGTTCCCAATCAGCAATATGTCATCCACATATAATATCAGAAATGCAATAGAGCTCCCACTAAGTTTCTTGTAAATACAGGCTTCACCATAAGTCTGTATAAAACCATACGCTTTGATCACCTCATTAAAGCGTATATTCCAACTCCGAGATGCTTACACCAGTCCATAGATGGATCGCCGAAGCTTGCACACTTTGTTAGCACCTTTAGGATCGACAAAACCTTCTGGTTGCATCATATACAACTCTTCGTTTAGAAATCCATTAAGGAATGCAGTTTTGACATCCATTTGCCAGATTTCGTAATCATAAAATTTGGCAATTGCTAACATCATTCGGGCAGACTTCAGCATCGCTACGGGTGAGAAAGTCTCATCGTAGTCAACACCTTGAACTTATCGAAAACCTTTCGAGACAAGTCGAGCTTTGTAGACAGTAACAATACCATCGGCGTCAGTCTTGAAGATCCATTTATTCTCTATGGCCCGCCGATCATCGGGCAAGTCAACAAAAGTCCACACTTTGTTCTCATACATGGATCCTATCTTAGATTTCATGGCCTCAAGCCATTTATCGGAATCTAGGCTCATCATAGCTTCTTCATAGTTCATAGGTTCGCCATGGTCTAGTAACATGACTTCCAGGACAGGATTACCGTACCACTCTGGTGCGAAACGTGCTTTGTTCGACCTACGAGGTCCAACAGTAACTTGATCTGAACTTTCATGATCATCATTAGCTTCCTCTCTAGTTGGTGTAGGCATCACGGGAACGGTTTTCTCTGATGTGCTACTTTCTGATTTGAGAGAAGGTACAATTACCTCATCAAGTTCTACTTTCCTCCCTGAGGGAGTCCTGGATTAGGGGGTGTCCGGATAGCCGGACTATAACATTTGGCCGGACTGTTGGACTATGAAGATACAAGATTGAAGACTTTGTCCCGTGTCCGGATGGGACTTTCCTTGGCATGGAAGGCAAGCTTGGAAATACGGATATGTAGATCTCCTTCCATTGTAACTGACTCTGTGTAACCCTAGCCCTCTCCGGTGTCTATATAAACCGGAGGGCTTTAGTCCATAGGACGAACAACAATCATTCCATAGGCTAGCTTCTAGGGTTTAGCCTCTCTGATCTCGTGGTAGATCTACTCTTGTACTAACCATATCATCAATATTAATCAAGCAGGAGTAGGGTTTTACCTCCATTGAGAGGGCCCGAACCTGGGTAAAAAAATCGTGTCCCTTGTCTCCTGTTACCATCCGCCTAGACGCACAGTTCGGGACCCCCTACCTGAGATCCGCCGGTTTTGACACCGACATTGGTGCTTTCATTGAGAGTTCCTCTGTGTCATCATCGTTAGGCTTGATGGCTCCTTCGACCATCATTGGCGATGCAGTCCAGGGTGAGACTTTTCTCCCCGGACAGATCTTTGTATTCGGTGGCTTTGCATTGCGGGCCAATTCGTTTGGCCATCTGGAGCAGATTGAAAGCTACGCCCCTGGCCATCAGGTCAGATTCGGAAGTTTGAACTACACGGCTGACATCCGCGGAGACTTGATCTTCGACGGATTCGAGCCACAGCCGGGCGCGCCGCACTGTCACGATGGGCATGATTTAACTCTGCCGCCGAATAGTGCCCTGGAGGCCGCGCCCGCATCCGCTCCGACCCTTAGCTCGGAGCCCACTGCGCCAACCGAGGACGGGTGGCTAGACCCCGCCGCGGGGGCTGCAGTCTCAATGGCGATCGAGCCGGACACCAGCCTTATCCTCTGCGAAGCCCGTGACTCCAAAGTGTCGGACTCTTCTCCGGACTCCGAATCCTCCGCGCCCCCGCCAATCGAATCCGATTGGGCGCCTATCATGGAATTCACTGCCGCAGATATCTTTTAGCACTCGCCCTTCAGCGACATCCTGAATTCACTAAGATCTCTCTCTTTGTCAGGAGAGTCCTGGCCAAATTATGACCTGCAGGATTGGGATGTGGATGACGAAGAAATTCGACGCCCACCACCCACTTCATATCCACTGTCGATGATTTAACCGACGTGCTAGACTTCGACTCCGAAGACATCGACGGTATGGACGACGATGTAGGAGACGAACAGGAGCCAGCACCTATAGGACACTAGAAAGCCACCTCGTCATATGACATATATAAGGTGGATACACCCAAAGAAAGCAATGGCGACGCGGGAGACGACCCCTCCAAAAAGCAACCCAAGCGCCGGCGTCAGCGGCGCCGCTCTAAATCCCGCAAAACAAAAACGGTGATACCGGCACAGGAGATAATAACACCCCGGACAGCGCCGAAGACAACTCCCTCCAGTAAGATTCAGTGCGGGAGGATGGAGAAGCCAGCCCCCCTGAGAGAGCGGCAGACAAAGAGGAGGAGGATGACAATTACATGCCTCCCTCCGAAGACGAGGCAAGCCTCGGCGACGATGAATTTTTCGTGCCTGAGGATCCCGTCGAACAAGAGCGCTTCAAGCGCAGGCTTATGGCCACGGCAAATAGCTTTAAGAAAACAGCAACAGCTCAGAGCTGATCAAGACTTGCTAGCCGATAGATGGACTGAAGTCCTTGCGGCCGAGGAGTACGAACTCGAACGCCCCTCCAAGAGCTACCCAAAGTGCAGGTTGCTACCCTGATTAGAGGAGGAAGCACTTAAACCTACATCACCAGCGCATGATGCGGCTGACCGGCCACCTCGCGGCCGCGACAGAGAGGCCACCCGGCCCTCCACTCAAGCCGCACCCCGGCGTCGTTCAAAAAACACCAAGACACGGGGAAACACGCCAGACCTGCGAGATATGTTTGAGGACAAGGCAAGGCAAACAAGATCGATCTACGGATCGCGCGGGCGCCCCACGTCACGAGACGGTAATCATCATGCCGGATACAGTAAATCCGGCCGGGCCGAACACAGCAGACAAAGCTCATTTGAGCTACGTCGTGATATAGCCCAGTACAGAGGTGCCACACACCCACTATGCTTCACAGATGAAGTAATGGATCATCAAATCCCAGAGGGTTTCAAACCCGTAAACATTGAATCAAACGATGGCACAACAGATCCTGCGGTATGGGTCGAGGACTATCTCCTTCATATCCACATGGCTCGTGGCGACGACCTACACGCCATCAAATACCTCCCACTCAAGCTTAAAGGACCAGCTCGGCATTGGCTTAACAGCTTGCCAGCAGAATCAATTGGTTGTTGGGAGGACCTGGAAGCCGCATTCCTCGACAATTTCCAGGGCATGTATGTGCGACCACCAGACGCTGATGACCTGAGCCACATAATCCAGCAGCCAGTAGAATCTGCCAGACAATTCTGGACATGGTTCCTAACCAAGAAAAATCAAATTGTCAACTGTCCGGACGCAGAGGCCTTAGTAGCCTTCAAGCATAACATCCGTGACGAGTGGCTTGCCCGGCACCTTGGACAGGAAAAGCCAAAATCTATGGCAGCCCTCACGACACTCATGACCCGCTTTTGCGCGCGAGAAGATAGCTGGCTGGCTCATAGCAATAACACGACTAAGAGCCCTGGTAATTCGGATACCAAGGACAGCAATGGCAGGTCGCGTCGCAACAAGCATAAGCGCCGCATTAATAGCGACAACGGTGAAGATACAGCAGTTAATGCCGGATTTAGAGGCTCTAAACCCGGTCAGCGGAAAAAACCATTCAAAAGAAACACTCCGGGCCCATCTAGTTTGGACCGTATACTCAATCGCTCGTGCCAGATACATGGCACCCCCGAAAAACCAGTCAATCACACCAACAGGGATTGTTGGGTGTTCAAGCAGGCCGACAAGATAAATGCCGAGAACAGAGACAAGGGGCTACATAGCGATGACGAGGAGGAGCCCCGGCCGCCGAACAATAGTGGACAGAAGGGCTTCCCTCCACAAGTGCGGACAGTGAACATGATATACGCAACCCACATCCCCAAGAGGGAACGGAAGCGTGCGCTAAGGGACGTATACGCGTTAGAGCCAGTCGCCCCAAAGTTCAACCCGTGGTCCTCCTGCCCGATCACTTTCAATCGAAGGGACCACCCCACTAGTATCTGCCATGGCGGATTTGCCGCATTGGTTCTTGACCCAATCATTGACGGATTTCACCTCACTCGAGTCCTTATGGACGGCGGCAGCAGCCTGAACCTGCTTTATCAGGACACGGTGCGCAAAATGGGCATAGATCCCTCAAGGATCAAACCCACAAAGACAACCTTTAAAGGTGTCATACCAGGTGTAGAGGCCCATTGCACGGGCTCAGTCACACTTGAAGTGGTCTTCGGATCGCCGGATAATTTCCGAAGCGAGGAGTTAATCTTCGACATAGTCCCGTTCCAAAGTGGCTATCACGCGCTGCTCGGGCGAACCGCATTTGCAAAGTTCAATGCGGTGTCGCACTACGCATACCTCAAGCTCAAGATGCCAGGACCTCGAGGAGTCATTACGGTCAACGGAAACACCGAACGCTCTCTCCGAACAAAGGAGCATATGGCGGCCCTCGCAACAGAAGTACAAAGCAACCTCTCAAGGCAATTCTCCAGTCCGGCAATAAAACGTCCGGACACCGTCAAGCGCGCTCGGAGTAACCTACAACAAGACCGCCTGGCACGTTCCGAGCAAGCGTAGCAATGCGGCCCCAACCCCAGCCCTCGCGAAAATGCGAAAGCAGTACCACGCGTACATAATTACGCTCTGAAAATACCATTGGCACAGGGGGAGGGGCATGATCATGGCACGCCCCAACACACGGCTCAACCGTACTAGGGGTCGCCGATTCTATCATTTTTCTTACTTTCAGGACATTACTCTCTGGAAGACCTGTTCGGCAGTACAATCGCCGAACACACGATGCAACAACCAAGGAGGTAGAAAGCTACGTCAAATTCCCAGGTGGTCTCTATAACGAGCAAAATACATGTCTTACATACCGTCCCGCAGCCCGCCCCTGGAGGGGGACATGTCAAATAGTCCCATCTCTTGCTTATCGCACTATTTGTATCGTTCTGCTTTCAGCGCAGCCTTTGGGAATAAACAATGCTTAGCTTCAGCTTATTTTCACATTCTCTATTCATTCCCTTTTCATATATATGTTCAGTTTTGACATTTAGCATCCGTACACTTTGGTACGGCTAATACGCCAGGGGCTTAAGCACCCCATAATACGGCGTAAGAAGTCCGAACACTTTCACAAGTGCGGCACCCCGGACTTATAGCATTATATGCATCAGCTCCGAATCATGTCTTGGGTCAATAGTTGGGTTTGCCCGGCTCCCATGTTTTGGTACCTTACATTCCGTTATATCGGCTAAGGTAGCGCTGGGAGAACTACTGCGATTGTGCCCTAGTTGAGCTGGGTTAAGCACCTCAGTAGAGAAAGCTAAAACTGACTGTCATGATAGGGTGAGAGCTGGTCGCTGTTCGAGAGGTTTCGAGTCCTTAAAGACTTATGCCGCTTAGAGCGAGGAGTCGGCTTTGTCCGGCCCAAGGCATGTATAGCGCCTCGAGCTCGGTCTTCCGAACACTAGGGGCTTCGCCGAAATTTAAAATTATAGAATTCTCTGGCTAAGTGAGAGTGATAACGCACTATAGTCCGATTGCCTTGTTCGCCAGGCTGAGCACCTCCCTCGAAGGACCCAACAATGGGAAAAAGAGTGCTCAGGTTTATCCCCGAACACCCCAGCACTAGTGGTGTGGGGGCAGAAGCCGACGACTCGCCATCTCTTAGATTTAATAAACGGCCACATAGAAGGTAACATTTTAAATTAAAACAAGCGTTGAGTAGCGCATATGAACAAGTCTTCAGCGCACAGGATAAAACAAACAAGTTTACTAAAATATTACATCCTTGCAACATTCATCCGCCACAAGGCGGGCACAGAGGGAGTCCTGGATTAGGGGGTGTTCGGGTAGCCGGACTATACCTTCGCCGGACTCCTAGACCATGAAGATACAGGATTGAAGACTTCGTCCCGTGTCCGGAGGGAACTTTCCTTGGCGTGGAAGGCAAGCTAGGCAGTGCGGATACTCAAGATCTCCTACCATTGTAACCGACTCTGTGTAACCCTAACCCTATCCGGTGTCTATATAAACCGGAGGGTTGTAGTCCGTAGGGGAGAATCATCATCATACACAATTATACCATAGGCTAGCTTCTAGGGTTTAGCCTCCTTGATCTCGTGGTAGATCTACTCTTGTACTACCCATATCATCAATATCAATCAAGCAGGAGTAGGGTTTTACCTCCATCGAGAGGGCCCGAACTTGGGTAAAAACATCGTGTCCCTTGTCTCCTGTTACCATCCGGCCTTGACGCACAGTTCGGGACCCCCTACCCGAGATCCGCCGGTTTTGACACCGACATTGGTGCTTTCATTGAGAGTTCCTCTGTGTCGTCACCTTTAGGCCCGATGGCTCCTTTGATCATCAACAACGATGAGGTCCAGGGTGAGACTTTTCTCCCCGGACAGATCTTCGTCTTCGGCGGCTTCGCTCTGCGGGCCAATTCGCTTGGTCGTCTGGAGCAGATCGAAAGCTACGCCCCTGGCCATCAAGTCAGGTTTGGAAGCTTAAACTACACGGCTGATATCCGCGGAGACCTGATCTTCGACGGGTTCGAGCCACAGCCAAGCGCGCCGCACTATCTCAAGGGGCATGATCTAGCTCTGCCTCCGAACAGTGTCCTGGAGGCCGTACACGCACCGGTTCCGACCCTTAACTCGGAGCCTATTGCGCCAATTGAGGATGAGTGGTTGGACGTTGTTCACACACGAACACGTCACCGTGTACTTCCAACGCCGAGGGTGATGCACCGCAGCTCACGTCGAAGGAGACCCATCCGCAAGCGTGGTACGCAAGCAATCCGGCGGGCGCTTTTGTTGACCCAAAACCCCACACGCCCGGGAGGGACCCCATCAGGGCACGCGGCAGCTATGGGCTGCCCTAGGTCGACCTGATCGCCCCTAGGGCCTCGAGGTTCGCTGCCCTGCAATGAAGAAGAACAGACGAAGAACGAGAAAGAAGAAGAACAAGGGAGAGAGATAAAGGTAAAGGGTAAAAAGTGGTAGATGATTGGTTCGATTGGTGTTGTTTCAATCGGCCGTCACCCCCAACATATATAAGAGGCGGCTGGACTTCCCGTACAAGCAAAGGATTTATTTAGGCTTTCCTTACAAGAAAATTACATCAATTCACGTCCAAAACCCTAGTCAAATTCGGACTGGTTTTATCCGAACTTCCCAAAACTGTTCGGTTTAAACTGGCTGCACCTTGCGGGTCCTTTTTGCGGTGGTAAACGATCTCGGATGAAAACAAGCCCAAAAGCAATCTTGACTGTTTCGACGAGACGTACAACTTTCATGTTGAAGGTTTTTTCATCAGAGATCATCTTCAGGGTCAAATCGGTCTCGCAACACAGGCTATCTCCTCGCGCTACCCGTGAGACATGTGTCTGGTGGGGCGCGCCACATCTTGCCTCGTGACAGGGCTGCACTCCGATTGCTCTAACTTTTGCATACGAACTCGGATTTGAACGATTTTTATATCAAAAACGATCGTTCGACGAGATGAAGACAACCCGTGTAGATCATTTTTTCATTTGAGGTCGTCTTGGGGGCTTAATCGGCTAAACTGTACTTTGAATATAAGATCTTGGTACCTCGAGCATAGTTTCGGCCTTCGAGATGAAATCGGACGGCGATGACCCAAATTTCAAAGATGTTCATAGCAATAATACGTAACTCTTTCATGTAGATCACTTCTTCATTGGAGTCCATCTAGATAATCATTTGAGCCCATCTTCAGCTTCTGGTCGGATTGACTATCACAACCTCCACCCCGGCAGGCCTTCCACCCGGGTAAGCTTTCCGCATCGACAAGGTTTCACCCCGGCAAGGTTTTTACACCGGCAAGGGTTCTCCCTAGCTCGGCAAGGTTTCTACCCCGACAAGAGCTTCTCCTCGGCAAGGTTTCTACCCCGGCAAGAGTTCCTCTTCGGCAAGGTTTCGCCCATGGGAAGATTTCACACCGGCAAGCTTCCACACATGAACGAGCTTTTTGCGCCAGCAAGCTTTCCATGCCGGCAAGCCTTCACACACCAGCAAAGGTTTTACCCCGGCAAAGTTTTCTCCCCGGCATGTTGTTTTATGATCGTGCCACTTTTGAGCGTCAACACATGCCCCCCTGTTTTCTGGCAGAGCTTGCATGCCAGAAAATATTTATTTTAAGCACGATGTCAACACTCCATCGACTATGCATGCTGAGGACGATAAATTTTTATCAGCCATATGCTCAGGGTTGTTGTTGCTTGGGTAGAGCCTCTTCATATAATAGATGTCACGAATGCCTTCAAGTAAGTTTCTCATGTCAATCCTGACTGGTCCTTTATCCAAATAATCCATGGGGATAGGAGGACCGTTCGGCGACACCAGCTGTCGAATAATTATGTCCATGCTCCTCAAAGGAACCATCAACTATTTTGTGACTCAACTCATTATTGATCAAAATGATCCGTCAAGCCTCCGCCGAACAACGTCTGTCTCAGAACTTGGATCCTGCAGATAAGAGATATTTTCTCGAGCCGGCCATATGACTCGCACTAGATCCGTCAGTGGCCGAGTCAACTCTAGAGTCGGCTGTAACTCCTCTTGGACTGACTTTAATAGTAAGTCGGTTGTGAACTTGCCCTACACAAGTCGACCACACAAAGCATCGGTTGTAATAACCAGATGTGTATTGTACTAACGCGTTTGGCGAGTCAACAAGTTCAACATTTGTGCGATCCATCGATGCATATAAAGATGAAATCTGTTGGACAGTTGGCAATGAATCACTGTGAACCTCTATTCACGTAACCCTGTAGTTACTAGAAGTCCTGTAGCACGAATAGCAAAACATATTCGGCCTGATCTTCGGTCTCATTAGTCAACATTGCCTCGCTCCCCAAGTCAACAGACCTTTGTTCATTTCGGTGACTCACTTTCTTCGGATCCTGCAATCAACCAACAACAAGAGTCGACAACTTTTGCTGCACTAGACCCTCGTATAGTGGCCGAATAATTAGTCGCCCTTCCAGTGTTGGCAAAACTAAGAATTGGCTTTGGGAATATGACATATACCACAACGAACACGATTAGCCGGATGCCAGCTTTGTCAACACAATGTACTCTTAGGGCGATATGCAAATATCGGCCAAACGTCTTATCTCATAGGACCTGGATAACCCGTCCACCAAAGTGTGAATAACCGAAATAATTTAGATGTTTCAGCTGGGGATAAGCTCTGGGACGCTGGCTTTGATGGAACGGTCGAAGAACATGGACGATGCACCATTTGGAGTCTCGTATAGTGACATGAAAATCGTTGTTTTCGCCTACCGGCTTTATGCTTGTCCTCCCTTACTCCTGCTGGCTTCACAACAGGAGCTGGCACATCATTCTTGCCTTGACGGCTTCCCTTGGGGACCCATGCCATATTCCTGTTCTCCAACTCTTTGGCCCTGAGTCGCTTCAGCTTTCTTTCTTGCCAATGTGATAAGCCGAGTGAGCATCCTGGCTGTGATTTCGTTTTGTGCACTAGCAACTCTTTGCTGACCATTGGCACCTCTGGCTTGGCCTGTCCAGACTCGATGATTGGGTCCTTGAAAGTTACCCGCTTCACTTCCTTTCCCTTAGTAGCCAACGTAGACCCGGCTGGCTTTTTGTCGTCCGGAGTTGGATCTGAAACAGCACACTTGCGGCCATCCTTTTTTACTCGGTACACTTGGTTGACCACGCCCATCTTCTTTGCTGACTCCCAGATCGATTCTTTTTGGTTCAGTCGGTCTTTCACATGTGGTTGTTGAACAAATGATGATCCTCTCGGAGCTGCATAATTTTGGTGATGTGGTTTAGCATATGATGGACGGTGTGCCCTTGATTTATACTCGTTCCATGATTGATCTGAATAATAGACAACATGGGGAGGTATCCATGACATCGGCATTGGTGGCCCAAAAGGAGGATATGGAGTCTGTTTGCTCAACTTCTTCCTTCGCCAATCCTGGTCCTCAAATTTATGCCTTAGGCGTGACTTCGATGCTTTTGTTTCACTCGGCCGATAAGCACTCTTTGCCTCACTTATCTTCTGATATTTTTCTAATAACTGCGCGAAAGTGACTTTCGGCTTTTTACCTTGGTGCTTACCATTGCCTTTGCTTTCTTTAACTGTGCGTGCATCGGTCTTTGAATTTTCTTGTTGCCCCCTAGTGCTAGATATCGCCATTGTAGCTTTGATGGAATTCCCATCTTCAAGATTGTTGTTGATGCACTTTTTAACCATATCCTTGCTCGAATACTTGACCCCATCATCATTGGTGTGTATCTGTTGACCTTTAGGTGAATCGGCTTGAGATAGCCGAGTCAACATTTGATCGCCATCAAAACCAATCTGATCCGACTGGTCATATGATCGTTTCTCAACAAACTTCAATCGTCTCGATTGTGCGGCTTGATGAATCACGTTGTTGTCTTTGATATTCTCTTCAAACAAACATTGCATTTGTTCTTGTCCTGATGGCTCGACATCGTGATCAATTATAATAGGATTAGTCGACGATGCACCAACGATGTGATCACCTATGCCCAGACTGAAGGTACACTGCTCGTCCATTAACTGATACTGTGATACTAGCTCTAAAACAAAACAACCGAACAGTCCTGGCTTAGCGTCATCCAACTCGGCTATGCATTGATTTTCATCCCCTTTTCCTGATGCTTTTGAATCGGTTTCGAAGGACTTTGGACCTAGCTTTATGTTACTGCAACCAAAACAATTACAGAATATACGTCTCATCCGAGACCAAATGTTAGCCAAGCATGAAACGAACAAAGTTGTCCATATGAATACAAAGTTCAGTTGGCATGACATGAACAACTTTGGTTTTGATAAGTTGTCACTATTAACCTCTATGAATGATACCATGTGTTGACTATCATGATTAGTGACAAGATCATTCCTAACAAATAGATTACTCATTTCAATTGGTCTTTCAAAATTAATTAGAATCTTACTAACAGGTGTATCAACAATATGGTTTTGACCGAATCAAAAATTGAGTAAACTATCTGCTATGTGTACCTTTATGAAGACGTTGGAAGGAAAAGATGGTTGCACCACTGGAACAATACATTGCTCCACTTCTGAATAATTCTCCAACGCCTCTTCCTCTTTTTCTGGATCTCGTGCCTCATCACTCAGATTGCCTGAGTATATTTCACTCGAATTGCCCGAGTATATTTCAGTCGGATTGCCCGAGTGGATGTCACTCAGACGCTCTTTGTCAGTTGAACTTTGCTCGGCCGTATTTTCTTGTTCTTGATGCTCATCGTTATCTTTAGCACGAAACTCATAGGGTAGCACGTAAGCTCCCTTACATCCAGAAAAATGGAGCACAACCAATTTGTTGCGTTTGTCGTTCCTTTGCTCAGCGAAGCTTGCATCTTCTATTTTGGTACACGCGGCAATAGTTGGCTTGATGTACTCGGCTTTAGCCGGCAATGCACTCGTCTGGAACGATGCAACACACTCGTCCTTAAACATCTCGGTGCTCAATCCGGTTTCAAGCGAATCCACCGTATTAGCCGAATGAATCCATTTTTGTTGGTTTGCTTGCAAATCTTCTTTTTTATCTTGCCTCAAAAGTGCAGAAGGGCCAACATGGTTGCTACATGGAGGAAAGCACTTGACGTATTCTTGCAAATATCCCTCTCCACGCTTCTTCTTGAGTGCTTCATAGGCCTGTCGATATTCTGCTGGTAATTCCTCAAGGGTAGGTGTAGTAAATTCGTTGACTCTATTCCCTGTGAGCTTTGGCTTGATCTTGTCCACTTGGGCCAGATATTTTTCTTTAAACTTAACCCTGCTTGGATTGGCTTGCCCCCCAATACTTTTAGGATCTTTCGGCAATGAATTGATGTTGCCGAAATTTTGCGCTTGTATAGGGGGTGTATAACATGCTGCAATGATAGGTGAAGGCATGTGCATCGTTGTTGAATATTTTCTCTCGACAATTTGATCAATCGGCAACACTTCGTCTTCTTTCAAAACCCTAGCTCTTATTGCCTCATAATCAGGAACCAATCCCTGGTCGTGTTGCTCAAGGCAAATAGCACTAATCTTCTTATTTTGGGCTAAAATTTTTAATGCAGCCAGAGCCACCTCATCTCCTGCAATATTAGGCACATATGCTCCTATAGAATCTCCATTCACTCGGCCATGACCGTGGAGGTGAGCCGAGTCATGAATATTTTTTAGTTTCATACGCCACTGAACAATTAATCTGACGAGGTGTAGTATATGATGTTTGAGGATAACCGGCCAAATAGCTAACAGAAGCATGGCCGATTCCCCCATTCATCGGCATGTTTGGGGATGAACCCGCATAGTGTGAGTCGGCTGCCGATTGATAAAACTTTGAGATGCCCTCATGTACATGAGGTGTCCTATATTGATCACTCGAACAAATCGTGTTGTTCACCGGCATATTGAAAGATGTTGCCGATGCATGAAAGTTCAGATTCATAAGTTGCATGTCACGATTCTGTAAATTCCAAGTTTCTCCAATGGAATAACTAGTCGGCCTTTGCTCATTAGGGCTGGCCGACATCACATGTCCGTTGAAAGATCTAGCAACATCGACATAATGGCTATTTGCATCTACGCAAGGAGATTTATGATACATGTTACCGTTGTAGATTGCAGCCGCTCTCCTCGTAGCAAGAACAGGCTGGAGGCTGTTCAAAGCTTCGTCCCCAGCGGAGTCGCCAAAAAGTGTGTTCGCACACGAACACGTCACCGTGTACCCTCGACGCCGAGGGTGATGCACCGCAGCTCGCGTCGAAGGAGATCTGACCGGCAGCGTGATACGCAGGACAGCCGGCAGATGCTTTTGTTGACCCGGAGCCCCGCTTGCCCGGGAGGAACCCCGTCAGGGCTCACGGCGGCTATGGGCTGCTCCAGGTCGATTCGCTCGCCCCTAGAGCCTCGTGGATCCGCAGCCCTCCCGCATGAAGAACTAGCGAAGAACGAGAAGAAAGATACAAGGGAGAGATAAAAAAATAGATGAACGAAAAAGTAGTAGATGTGTTTATTCGATTGGTGTTGTTTCAATCGGCCGTCACCCCCAACATATATAAGAGGCGGCTGGACTTCCCGTACAAGCAAAGGATTTATCTAGTCTTTCCTTACAAGAAAATTACATCAATTCACGTCCAAAACCCTAGTCAAATTCGGACTGGTTTTATCCGAACTTCCCAAAACTGTTCGGTTTAAACTGGCTGCACCTTGCGGGTCCTTTTTGCGGTGGTAAACGATCTCGGATGAAAACAAGCCCAAAAGCAATCTTGACTGTTTCGACGATATGAACAACTTTCATGTTGAAGGTTTTTTCATCAGAGATCATCTTGAGGGTCAAATCGGTCTCGCAACACAGGTTATCTCCTCGCGCTACCCATCAGACATGTGTCTGGTGGGGCGCGCCACATCTTGCCTCGTGACAGGGCTGCACGCCGATTGCTCTAACTTTTGCATACGAACTCGGATTTGAACGACTTTTATATCAAAATCGATCATTTCGACGAGACGAAGACAACCCGTGTAGATCATTTTTTCATTTGAGGTCGTCTTGGGGGCTTAATCGGCTAAACTGTACTTTGAATATAAGATCTTGGTACCTCGAGCATAGTTTCGGCCTTCGAGATGAAATCGGACGGCGATGACCCAAATTTCAAAGATGTTCATAGCAATAATACGTAACTCTTTCATGTAGATCACTTCTTCATTGGAGTCCATCTAGATAATCATTTGAGCCCATCTTCAGCTTCTGGTCGGATTGACTATCACAACCTCCACCCCGGCAGGCCTTCCACCCGGGTAAACTTTCCGCATCGACAAGGTTTCACCCCGGCAAGGTTTTTACACCGGCAAGGGTTCTCCCTAGCTCGGCAAGGTTTCTACCCCGACAAGAGCTTCTCCTCGGCAAGGTTTCTACCCCGGCAAGAGTTCCTCTTCGGCAAGGTTTCGCCCATGGCAAGATTTCACACCGGCAAGCTTCCACACATGAACGAGCTTTTTGCGCCAGCAAGCTTTCCATGCCGGCAAGCCTTCACACACCAGCAAAGGTTTTACCCCGGCAAAGTTTTCTCCCCGGCATGTTGTTTTATGATCGTGCCACTTTTGAGCGTCAACACATGCCCCCCTGTTTTCTGGCAGAGCTTGCATGCCAGAAAATATTTATTTTAAGCACGATGTCAACACTCCATCGACTATGCATGCTGAGGACGATAAATTTTTATCAGCCATATGCTCAGGGTTGTTGTTGCTTGGGTAGAGCCTCTTCATATAACAGATGTCACGAATGCCTTCAAGTAAGTTTCTCATGTCAATCCTGACTGGTCCTTTATCCAAATAATCCATGGGGATAGGAGGACCGTTCGGCGACACCAGCTGTCGAATAATTATGTCCATGCTCCTCAAAGGAACCATCAACTATTTTGTGACTCAACTCATTATTGATCAAAATGATCCGTCAAGCCTCCGCCGAACAACGTCTGTCTCAGAACTTGGATCCTGCAGATAAGAGATATTTTCTCGAGCCGGCCATATGACTCGCACTAGATCCGTCAGTGGCCGAGTCAACTCTAGAGTCGGCTGTAACTCCTCTTGGACTGACTTTAATAGTAAGTCGGTTGTGAACTTGCCCTACACAAGTCGACCACACAAAGCATCGGTTGTAATAACCAGATGTGTATTGTACTAACGCGTTTGGCGAGTCAACAAGTTCAACATTTGTGCGATCCATCGATGCATATAAAGATGAAATCTGTTGGACAGTTGGCAATGAATCACTGTGAACCTCTATTCACGTAACCCTGTAGTTACTAGAAGTCCTGTAGCACGAATAGCAAAACATATTCGGCCTGATCTTCGGTATCATTAGTCAACATTGCCTCGCTCCCCAAGTCAACAGACCTTTGTTCATTTCGGTGACTCACTTTCTTCGGATCCTGCAATCAACCAACAACAAGAGTCGACAACTTTTGCTGCACTAGACCCTCGTATAGTGGCCGAATAATTAGTCGCCCTTCCAGTGTTGGCAAAACTAAGAATTGGCTTTGGGAATATGACATATACCACAACGAACACGATTAGCCGGATGCCAGCTTTGTCAACACAATGTACTCTTAGGGCGATATGCAAATATCGGCCAAACGTCTTATCTCATAGGACCTGGATAACCCGTCCACCAAAGTGTGAATAACCGAAATAATTTAGATGTTTCAGCTGGGGATAAGCTCTGGGACGCTGGCTTTGATGGAACGGTCGAAGAACATGGACGATGCACCATTTGGAGTCTCGTATAGTGACATGAAAATCGTTGTTTTCGCCTACCGGCTTTATGCTTGTCCTCCCTTACTCCTGCTGGCTTCACAACAGGAGCTGGCACATCATTCTTGCCTTGACGGCTTCCCTTGGGGACCCATGCCATATTCCTGTTCTCCAACTCTTTGGCCCTGAGTCGCTTCAGCTTTCTTTCTTGCCAATGTGATAAGCCGAGTGAGCATCCTGGCTGTGATTTCGTTTTGTGCACTAGCAACTCTTTGCTGACCATTGGCACCTCTGGCTTGGCCTGTCCAGACTCGATGATTGGGTCCTTGAAAGTTACCCGCTTCACTTCCTTTCCCTTAGTAGCCAACGTAGACCCGGCTGGCTTTTTGTCGTCCGGAGTTGGATCTGAAACAGCACACTTGCGGCCATCCTTTTTTACTCGGTACACTTGGTTGACCACGCCCATCTTCTTTGCTGACTCCCAGATCGATTCTTTTTGGTTCAGTCGGTCTTTCACATGTGGTTGTTGAACAAATGATGATCCTCTCGGAGCTGCATAATTTTGGTGATGTGGTTTAGCATATGATGGACGGTGTGCCCTTGATTTATACTCGTTCCATGATTGATCTGAATAATAGACAACATGGGGAGGTATCCATGACATCGGCATTGGTGGCCCAAAAGGAGGATATGGAGTCTGTTTGCTCAACTTCTTCCTTCGCCAATCCTGGTCCTCAAATTTATGCCTTAGGCGTGACTTCGATGCTTTTGTTTCACTCGGCCGATAAGCACTCTTTGCCTCACTTATCTTCTGATATTTTTCTAATAACTGCGCGAAAGTGACTTTCGGCTTTTTACCTTGGTGCTTACCATTGCCTTTGCTTTCTTTAACTGTGCGTGCATCGGTCTTTGAATTTTCTTGTTGCCCCCTAGTGCTAGATATCGCCATTGTAGCTTTGATGGAATTCCCATCTTCAAGATTGTTGTTGATGCACTTTTTAACCATATCCTTGCTCGAATACTTGACCCCATCATCATTGGTGTGTATCTGTTGACCTTTAGGTGAATCGGCTTGAGATAGCCGAGTCAACATTTGATCGCCATCAAAACCAATCTGATCCGACTGGTCATATGATCGTTTCTCAACAAACTTCAATCGTCTCGATTGTGCGGCTTGATGAATCACGTTGTTGTCTTTGATATTCTCTTCAAACAAACATTGCATTTGTTCTTGTCCTGATGGCTCGACATCGTGATCAATTATAATAGGATTAGTCGACGATGCACCAACGATGTGATCACCTATGCCCAGACTGAAGGTACACTGCTCGTCCATTAACTGATACTGTGATACTAGATCTAAAACAAAACAACCGAACAGTCCTGGCTTAGCGTCATCCAACTCGGCTATGCATTGATTTTCATCCCCTTTTCCTGATGCTTTTGAATCGGTTTCGAAGGACTTTGGACCTAGCTTTATGTTACTGCAACCAAAACAATTACAGAATATACGTCTCATCCGAGACCAAATGTTAGCCAAGCATGAAACGAACAAAGTTGTCCATATGAATACAAAGTTCAGTTGGCATGACATGAACAACTTTGGTTTTGATAAGTTGTCACTATTAACCTCTATGAATGATACCATGTGTTGACTATCATGATTAGTGACAAGATCATTCCTAACAAATAGATTACTCATTTCAATTGGTCTTTCAAAATTAATTAGAATCTTACTAACAGGTGTATCAACAATATGGTTTTGACCGAATCAAAAATTGAGTAAACTATCTGCTATGTGTACCTTTATGAAGACGTTGGAAGGAAAAGATGGTTGCACCACTGGAACAATACATTGCTCCACTTCTGAATAATTCTCCAACGCCTCTTCCTCTTTTTCTGGATCTCGTGCCTCATCACTCAGATTGCCTGAGTATATTTCACTCGAATTGCCCGAGTATATTTCAGTCGGATTGCCCGAGTGGATGTCACTCAGACGCTCTTTGTCAGTTGAACTTTGCTCGGCCGTATTTTCTTGTTCTTGATGCTCATCGTTATCTTTAGCACGAAACTCATAGGGTAGCACGTAAGCTCCCTTACATCCAGAAAAATGGAGCACAACCAATTTGTTGCGTTTGTCGTTCCTTTGCTCAGCGAAGCTTGCATCTTCTATTTTGGTACACGCGGCAATAGTTGGCTTGATGTACTCGGCTTTAGCCGGCAATGCACTCGTCTGGAACGATGCAACACACTCGTCCTTAAACATCTCGGTGCTCAATCCGGTTTCAAGCGAATCCACCGTATTAGCCGAATGAATCCATTTTTGTTGGTTTGCTTGCAAATCTTCTTTTTTATCTTGCCTCAAAAGTGCAGAAGGGCCAACATGGTTGCTACATGGAGGAAAGCACTTGACGTATTCTTGCAAATATCCCTCTCCACGCTTCTTCTTGAGTGCTTCATAGGCCTGTCGATATTCTGCTGGTAATTCCTCAAGGGTAGGTGTAGTAAATTCGTTGACTCTATTCCCTGTGAGCTTTGGCTTGATCTTGTCCACTTGGGCCAGATATTTTTCTTTAAACTTAACCCTGCTTGGATTGGCTTGCCCCCCAATACTTTTAGGATCTTTCGGCAATGAATTGATGTTGCCGAAATTTTGCGCTTGTATAGGGGGTGTATAACATGCTGCAATGATAGGTGAAGGCATGTGCATCGTTGTTGAATATTTTCTCTCGACAATTTGATCAATCGGCAACACTTCGTCTTCTTTCAAAACCCTAGCTCTTATTGCCTCATAATCAGGAACCAATCCCTGGTCGTGTTGCTCAAGGCAAATAGCACTAATCTTCTTATTTTGGGCTAAAATTTTTAATGCAGCCAGAGCCACCTCATCTCCTGCAATATTAGGCACATATGCTCCTATAGAATCTCCATTCACTCGGCCATGACCGTGGAGGTGAGCCGAGTCATGAATATTTTTTAGTTTCATACGCCACTGAACAATTAATCTGACGAGGTGTAGTATATGATGTTTGAGGATAACCGGCCAAATAGCTAACAGAAGCATGGCCGATTCCCCCATTCATCGGCATGTTTGGGGATGAACCCGCATAGTGTGAGTCGGCTGCCGATTGATAAAACTTTGAGATGCCCTCATGTACATGAGGTGTCCCATATTGATCACTCGAACAAATCGTGTTGTTCACCGGCATATTGAAAGATGTTGCCGATGCATGAAAGTTCAGATTCATAAGTTGCATGTCACGATTCTGTAAATTCCAAGTTTCTCCAATGGAATAACTAGTCGGCCTTTGCTCATTAGGGCTGGCCGACATCACATGTCCGTTGAAAGATCTAGCAACATCGACATAATGGCTATTTGCATCTACGCAAGGAGATTTATGATACATGTTACCGTTGTAGATTGCAGCCGCTCTCCTCGTAGCAAGAACAGGCTGGAGGCTGTTCAAAGCTTCGTCCCCAGCGGAGTCGCCAAAAAGTGTGTTCGCACACGAACACGTCACCGTGTACCCTCGACGCCGAGGGTGATGCACCGCAGCTCGCGTCGAAGGAGATCTGACCGGCAGCGTGATACGCAGGACAGCCGGCAGATGCTTTTGTTGACCCGGAGCCCCGCTTGCCCGGGAGGAACCCCGTCAGGGCTCACGGCGGCTATGGGCTGCTCCAGGTCGATTCGCTCGCCCCTAGAGCCTCGTGGATCCGCAGCCCTCCCGCATGAAGAACTAGCGAAGAACGAGAAGAAAGATACAAGGGAGAGATAAAAAAATAGATGAACGAAAAAGTAGTAGATGTGTTTATTCGATTGGTGTTGTTTCAATCGGCCGTCACCCCCAACATATATAAGAGGCGGCTGGACTTCCCGTACAAGCAAAGGATTTATCTAGTCTTTCCTTACAAGAAAATTACATCAATTCACGTCCAAAACCCTAGTCAAATTCGGACTGGTTTTATCCGAACTTCCCAAAACTGTTCGGTTTAAACTGGCTGCACCTTGAGGGTCCTTTTTGCGGTGGTAAACGATCTCGGATGAAAACAAGCCCAAAAGCAATCTTGACTGTTTCGACGATATGAACAACTTTCATGTTGAAGGTTTTTTCATCAGAGATCATCTTGAGGGTCAAATCGGTCTCGCAACACAGGTTATCTCCTCGCGCTACCCATCAGACATGTGTCTGGTGGGGCGCGCCACATCTTGCCTCGTGACAGGGCTGCACGCCGATTGCTCTAACTTTTGCATACGAACTCGGATTTGAACGATTTTTATATCAAAATCGATCATTTCGACGAGACGAAGACAACCCGTGTAGATCATTTTTTTCATTTGAGGTCGTCTTGGGGGCTTAATCGGCTAAACTGTACTTTGAATATAAGATCTTGGTACCTCGAGCATAGTTTCGGCCTTCGAGATGAAATTGGACGGCGATGACCCAAATTTCAAAGATGTTCATAGCAATAATACGGAACTCTTTCATGTAGATCACTTCTCCATTGGAGTCCATCTAGATAATCATTTGAGCCCATCTTCAGCTTCTGGTCAGATTGACTATCACAACCTCCACCCCGGCAGGCCTTCCACCCGGGTAAGCTTTCCGCATCGACAAGGTTTCACCCCGGCAAGGTTTTTACACCGGCAAGGGTTCTCCCTATCTCGGCAAGGTTTCTACCCCGGCAAGAGCTCCTCCTCGGCAAGGTTTCTACCCCGGCAAGAGTTCCTCTTCGGCAAGGTTTCGCCCATGGCAAGATTTCACACCGGCAAGCTTCCACACATGAACGAGCTTTCTGCGCCAGCAAGCTTTCCATGCCGGCAAGCCTTCACACACCGGAAAGGTTTTACGCCGGCAAAGTTTTCTCCGCGGCATGTTGTTTTATGATCGTGCCACTTTTGAGCGTCAACAGACGTCACCTCGGGGGCTGCGATCTCAAAGGCGATCGAGCCGAACGCCAGCCCCGCACTCCGCGTGACCCGTGATCCCGAGGGTCCGGACTCCTCCCCGGACTCCGAACCCCCCGCGCCCCTGCTAGTCGAAGACGATTGGGCGCCGATAATGGAGTTCACCGCCGCGGACATCTTTCAGCATTCGCCTCTTGGCGACATCTTGAATTCTCTCAAGTCTCTCTCTGTATCAGGAGAGCCCTGGCCGAATTACGGTCAGCGAGGATGGGATACGAACGATGAGGAAATTCAAAGCCCACCCACCACCCACTTTGTAGCCACCGTCGACAGCCTAAACGACGTGCTCAACTTCGACTCCGCAGACATCAACAGCATGGATGACGATGCAGGAGATACCGATGAACCAACGCCCATAGGGCACTGGAAATCCACCGCATCTCATGATGTGTGCATGGTAGATACCCCTAAGGGAAACGACAACGAGGAAAAAGGGGATGGAACGGGAGATAGACCCCCCGGAAAGCAATCAAAGCGTCGGCATAAACGCCGACCCAAGCCCCGCCTCGATAAAAACCCAGCCATAGAGCAGGCCAAGCCGGTAGGCGACGAGCAAGCCTTAGAGCAGCCGTACGAACAGGGCAACACGGATAGAGAAACCGAAACCCCCTCCCCTGGCGAAAACGGCATTCCGGACAACTTTACGCCGAATAAGTCCATGGAGCAGAAAATTCTCCACAAGAGGCTCGTTGCAACTGCACGAAGCCTGAAAAAGCAGAAGCGGAAACTAAAAGCAGCGGAAGATGCACTCCGTATTAAATGGAACAAAGTAATCAACACCGCAGACAGATACGGCGATGGTCGCCGTACTAAAAGCTATCCAAAGAGAAAGCTCCTGCCCGAATTCGACGAAGAGGCCCTAGAGCCCTCGCACTCAAAAAACAAAAAAGCCATACGGTCGGATAGACGACCCAATAAGGCGGCAAGTGGCATCACACTCAAATCGGTATGTGACCCACCTAAGGAGTCACATCATGGCCCAGCCAGGTCCATTTATGGGCCAAGAAAGCAAGCTCGTGCGAGCAATGCAAAAAAGCCATCATTAGAATCCGGCACACCCAAATACAGGGGCGCCGCACACCCCCTATGCTTCACCGATGAGGTTCTGGACTATGAATTTCTAGAGGGATTCAAACCCGTCAACATAGAGGCGTATGATGGAACAACAGACCCCGGAGTCTGGATCGAGGATTATATCCTCCACATACATATGGCTAGAGGAGATGATCTCCACGCCATCAAATATTTACCCCTTAAGCTTAAAGGGCCAGCCCGGCACTGGCTTAAAAGCCTTCCCGAAAACACAATTGGAAGTTGGGAAGAGTTCGAGGATGCTTTCCGAGCAAATTTTCAAGGGACCTATGTCCGCCCTCCGGATGCAGACGATCTCAGTCACATAACTCAACAGCCTGGAGAATCAGCTCGGCAGTTCAGGAATAGATTCCTTACTAAAAAGAATCAGATAGTCGACTGTCCGGACTCCGAAGCCTTAGCAGCTTTCACGCATAATGTCCGAGACGAATGGCTTGCCAGACACCTCGGCCAGGAAAAGCCAAGAACAATGGCCGCACTCACAAGCCTCATGACCCGCTTTTGCACAGGAGAGGACAGCTGGTTGGCAAGATGCAACCCCAGCGACCCAAGTACATCCGAAATCAGGGATGGAAACGGAAAACCGTGACGCAACAAGGGTCGTCGCCGAACTAAAGAAAAAAGTCCGAAGAGCACGGCAGTCAATGCCGGATTCAAAGGCTCGCGACAAAATCAGACAAAGCCACCCCTCCAGGATAATAGGGATGATCCGTCCAACTTAAACAGAATCCTGGGCAGGCTATGTCAAATACACAGTACTCCTGGGAAGCATGCTAACCATACCCACAGAGATTGTTGGGTTTTTAAACAATCCGGAAGACTCAATGCCGAACACAAGGGGCTCGGCACGCCAATCGAAGACGAGGATGAACCCCAGAAGCAGAGCACCAGGAAACAAAAGAACTTCCCACAAGAAGTAAAAACACTGAACTTACTTCACGTAACAAAACGTATGGCACGCATAAAGGTACGCACAATACGACCTATCCCCAATGGGTCCCGCCACTGGTTATTAAAACCAATCACTTTCGATCAACTAGACTATTCTAGAAATATCAAAAACGCAGGCTGGACTGCCCTGATACTCGACCCAATAATTGGCGGATTCCAGTTTACAAATGTCCTTATGGACGGCGGCAGTGGACTAAACCTGATATATCAGGATACAATCCATCACTTGGGGATAAACCCAGCAAGAATCCGCCGCAGCAAAACCTCCTTTCAAGGGGTAGCACCTGGTCCGGACACCCAATGTATGGGTTTTCTCCGGCTCGAAGTTATATTCGGCTCTGCCGATAACTTCCGTCGCAAAAAGCTGACCTTCCATGTCGTCCCGTTTTCAAGTCGCTATCAAGCACTACTGGGACGCGAAGCTTTCGCTCGCTTTAATGCAATACCGCACTATGCATCTCTCACGCTTAAGATGCCCGGTCCACGAGGCATCATCTCTTTGAAGGGGACGCACTAAAGTGCGCCTCTCCCAAGCGGAGGATTGTGCGGCCGCTTAGAAAGCCGCACAATAAAATGGCCTCACCAGCCAAAAGACTTTTCGACATAGGTCATTAAAGGCCACGGACCCGGAATAGACGAGTTCGGCACAAGTCCATCATCAACGCAGACTTAGAGGCCATATACCCCCGTACTAGGGGCTATACGCAGAGACAATAAAGCTCAATTTTACATTTTACTTTATATTTCATTTATTTTAAAACCCTTTGTTCGGCACGACCCGTTTTCAGTTTAGTTCCTCTCTTTTACAGATGAACGTCGTGCGGCACCCATCCAGGATACGGCACAACGGAGACACACGCGCAGACGTGCAGTAGGGACCCGTCCTAAAGGATTCTTTTCAGATTAAGACCCTGCGTAAACCTTTTTTACTGTCTCTTAATGCAATACATCCCCTGGTTCTTTCCTACATAACCAAGGAGGAGGCTGGCGTCTTGGCATGTGGCCACGTCAGAATTTTTTGCACGTACCTGGACACTAGGGGCTTTTTTAGCAAAGAGTGTTGTTTAGCCCGCACTCATAAAGACCGAACACCCTAGGGAGTGTTCGGCGTCGCGAGTTTTGGCATTATATGCATCAGCTCCGAATCATGTCTTTAGTCAAAATGTTGGGTTGCCCGGCTCCTGAGTTCGGCTACCTTACGTTCCGCTCTATCGGCTAAGGTAGCACCAGGAGAACTACTGCGATTGTGCCCCGGTTCGGCCGGGCGAGCACCTCAGTAGAGAAAGCGGAAAACTGACTGTCATGATGTAGCGTGAGACTGGTCAGCCACTCGATGACCTATTGGAATCTATCGGATTCCTCCGCGTTAATGAAGGGCCGCTTCCCGGTCAGGCACATACGTGCCCCGAACTCGGGTAAGCGCAGTCGCCACCAATTGCCAACCCAAATAGTCCCACTGTCAAGCTCCTATGGCTAAGTGAAAGTGTTAAAGCATTATAGTCCGGTTGCCTGGCCCGCTGCGCTATCACCTCCTTTGTGGGACCAAGACGTTGGGTTAAGTGTGAAAATGCGTCTTCTGCGAGCACCCCCGCACTATGTGCGTGGGGGTTGAAGCCAACGACTGCAATCTTTCAGATTTTATACATATATTTTAAATGGCCGCACAGGAGGTGTTCACAATACTTGAAGGCACAAGTATAAAAAGGCCACTACAGTTTATAAAGATATTACTTCATCATTACATATGCTATAATAACATAGCATCCTTCGAGCACTGCGACTCTATTACACGAGCGCCTTCAAGGACTTCCTGAAAATAGTGCTCGGAGGATACTCGGCTTTTCTCCGAATCTCGGGACGCAATAACGGTGGTCTCAATCTCTGCCCAGTATGTCTTGACACGGGCAAGAGCCATCCTTGCACCCTCTATACACGCCGACCTCTTCATTGCATTAATGCGCGGCACTGCGTCAAGGAATTGCTGCACCAAACTAAAATAACTCTTTGGCTCCGATCTCCCCGGCCACAGATGACCCATGACATACTTCATGGCGAGTCCGGACAACCTATTAAGTTCGGCCCATTGAGCCAAACGATCGTCCACTGCTAGTGGACGCTCTGGATTATGAAATTGCGACCAAACAGTTTTTCCACTTCACGATCTTCCAGATCTCGGAAGTGTTCGGTTGCATCAGCAGCAATCGCTGCCAAATCCAGATAGGTGTCCTCCACACTCCACATCCGGTCCAACGGAGCAAACATCGAATCGCAAAATTTTCTCCGCGGCATGAAGGGCTTTCCAGCCACAATCTGTTCGGCCTGACGCAGCTCCTCCTTCGCAGCTCTCATTGCAGAGCGTGCATCCTTGGCATCAGCAACGGCCTTTTCTAGGACCGCCTGTCTCGCCTGGTCTTGTTTCTCAAGAAGTATGCAACGGTCTGCAGTGCTCTTTAACTTTTCGGCCATAGTGGCCATCTCTTCCTTGCTTCGGCAATGAGAAGCCTGTTCGGCTCTCAGCTCTTCAAGGGCCTTCTTGGCAGCCGCATCACTTCTCCTGGCTTCATCTTTAGCTCGGGAAAGTTCTGCCCTAAGACTCTCCACGGTGGCCACACCATCTGCGTCAAGCACACATATCGTAAGACGCTGGCATAAAACTCTTCTTACCTAATGCTGCCCGAGGAATCACATACCTTGAGCCTCATCCAACCGCTTGTTGACAAGCGTGATGTCGGCATCTGCCACGTCCAGTTGCCGCTTTAGTTCGGCAACACCAGCAGTTCGGACTGATTCCGGACACCCCGCAGCCTACATTAAAAGGCGAAATTTTAGACCTGGGATTATGATCCTCCGTGTGCCGTCATTTCTTGACAACATGCAGAGTCTCAGGGGCTACTATCTACATAGGGCGCATCTTATTTACGCGCAACTAACAAAAGTATACATTATCTAATGTACCTCAAAACCCGTCAATAAACTTTCGACGGCCTCACGCAGTCTGCTCTCTGCGGACAAGATCCTTTCAATCACCGTGCCCATTAATGCACGGTGCTCCTCTGAAATAGAAGCTCGCCCTAGAAGAACCTTCAGCTCCTCCGGCCGAGCACCAGATGGTGCCGGACTCGTCCCATGGCCTCTTTCGAAGGCCGGACGTGGAGAACTTCGGGGGGCCCCATCGCTATCTTCCGCCCCTGCTGAACTCGGAGAAACCCTCCGTGACGACACCTCAGGGTCGCCCGCCTCGCTAGGAGGCCCAGCAGAAGGAGGCGTCCCGCTCTCCATCATCTCCGGAAGAAGATCCCACGAAGACGAGCTCTGCCGAGAAGGGCTGAGGTCCGAACTACAAGGTAAGAATTTGGTTAAAATTCTCAGATATACATCATGGATTTCTCTCATCCCTCGAAAGGAAAATCTTTCTCTACTTACGGCTCACTGGAGGGCTGATCTCCTTGAGTACGCAGTCCGGCCGAGGAGCTCCCCGGCGCCGGACCCTCTGACGAGGATCTTTGCCCCCGCTTCGAGACCACGGTCTTCGGATCGTTAGAGGCGGCTCTCTTCTTTTCCCTAGGAGAGGAATCGTCGGTTCCTCCCTTCGGAACAGACTCCTTCGAGGAGGCCGTAGTTTCCTTGTCCTCCCCCTTGCTTCCCTCCAAAGGCGCTACCTCCAGCATCCTGACTAGCACAGGATCCAGCCTGGTTTCGGGAAGGGGAGCCGGACACCTGATCAGCTTCGCCTTAGCTATCCACTCCTGTTTAAAAGGAGAGCTCTGTTAAGGGCACGTTAATTATGCGGATAGAAGGTCCGGGCACAAGGTTACTTACTTGAGTATCCGGGCGATTGCGGCTTAGGCCTGCGTCCTCGGTCAAATCCGGACACACTTCTTGTGATCCGAAGAACAGTTTATACATCTCCGCGGGCGTCGCGCTCATAAAATCCCGGAGAGCTCGTGGTCCCTCTGGATTGAACTCCCATAGGCAAAGGGGGCGACGTTTGCCGGGCAGTGTCCGACGAATCAGCATGACTTGTGTCACCTTGACCAGGTTGAGGTCTCCTTCCAAGAGATCCTTAATGCGGCCCTGCAGCAAGGGTACGTCTTTGGGCAAGCCCCAATCTAATCGTATGTTGATCCACGACGCTAGCCGTGGTGGGGTCCCGAGCAAAAGGCAGGGGGCGCCACCCATGTGGTGCCCCGAGGAGCGGTGATATAAAACCACTCTCATTGCCACAAGCCAAGCTCCTCTTGAAAAGAGCCCTCGGGCCATGGAGCATCGGCATTTCTTCTTATGACAGCGCCTCCGCACTCTGCGTGTCGCCCCTCGATCATCTTCGGCTCCAGTTTGAAGGTCTTGAGCCATAATGCGAAGTGAGGGGTAACATGGAGGAACGCTTCGCACACTACGATAAATGAGGAGATATGGAGGATGGACTCCGGAGCTAAGTCATGAAAATCCAGCCCGTAATAAAACAACAGTCCCCTCACAAAGGGATCCATGGGGAAGCCTAACCCTCGGAGGAAGTGAGACATGAACACCACGCTCTCGCCGGGCTGGGGACTGGGAATAACCTGTCCTTGAGTAGGCAACCTATGCGAAATCTCGCTGGTCAGGAACTTAGCCTCTCTCAACCTTAATACGTCCGCCTCCGTGACGGAGGAAGGCATCCATCGGCCTTGCAGGTCAGAACCGGACATTGTCGAAAGTCCGAAGCGCCTGGAATCTGAAGCTGGGGGTGTTGGAACTCGAGGCGATAGGTGAACGCGTTTGAGATTAAGAAAAGGAGCGAGGCCTTGGTCTCTTTATAAGAGGTTGAATACCAAGAGCCCTCCCCGTAACTGTTTTGGACTCACCTTTAATTAAGGGAATGTGCTAATGGGCATGATTGGGTTACCCACATCCGTATTGATGAGAATCCCGTTAAAAGGGGCACACGATCTCTGCTTTGACAAGACGTGCCAAGGAAAGCGCCTCGCTAAACACGCTGAGGTGGAAAAGTAAAAACAATTTGTATAAAGGGCTTGGCCGCAGTGTGTTGACGCACCGCAGAGTACGTCAGCAGATTTGATTTGTGTTAATATTATTCTCTCTATGGCAATATGTGGAAACTTATTTTTGCAGAGCCGGACACTATTTTTGGTGTTTACAATCTTCTATGAAGGACTTGGAGGAGGAACCCGCCTTGCAATGTCGAAGACAATCTGCGCGCCGGACTCGTCGTCATTGAAGCCTGGTTCAGGGGCTACTAAGGGAGTCCTGGATTAGGGGGTGTTCGGGTAGCCGGACTATACCTTCGCCGGACTCCTGGACTATGAAGATACAAGATTGAAGACTTCGTCCCGTGTCCCGAGGGAACTTTCCTTGGCGTGGAAGGCAAGCTAGGCGGTGCAGATACTCAAGATCTCCTACCATTGTAACCGACTCTGTGTAACCCTCACCCTATCCGGTGTCTATATAAACCGGAGGGTTGTAGTCCGTAGGGGAGAATCATCATCATACACAATCATACCATAGGCTAGCTTCTAGGGTTTAGCCTCCTTGATCTCGTGGTAGATCTACTCTTGTACTACCCATTTCATCAATATTAATCAAGCAGGAGTAGGGTTTTACCTCCATTGAGAGGGCCCGAACCTGGGTAAAAACATCGTGTCCCTTGTCTCCTGTTACCATCCAGCCTTGACGCACAGTTCGGGACCCCCTACCCGAGATCCGCCGGTTTTGACACCGACAGGCACCCTTTAGGACGCTCTCGTAATACATCTCGGGGTGGCGATGCTCCTTGCCCTACGGCGGCCCGTCCTTCACTAGCTTCTCAGCATCCATCTTGCCCAGTGCACTTTAGCACGGGCAAGTGCCCTACGGGCACCCTCGATGCAGACAGAGCGCTTGATGACTTCAAGCCGTGGATAGGCATCCACCAGCCACCTCACCAGCCCAAAGTAGCTCCCAGGCATGGCCTCTCCGGGCCACAGCCGGACTATGAGACCCTTCATGGCCTGTTCGGCCACCTTATGGAGCTCAACCAGCTGCTTCAGCTGGTCGCTCAAGGGCACCGGGTGTCCAGTCTCAGCATACTGAGACCAGAACACCTTCTCCATCGAGCTCCCCTCCTCGGCCTGGTAGAAGGCGACAGCATCTGACACGCTGCGGGGCAAATCTGCGAATGCTCCTGGAGAGCTCCGGACTCGGTAAGTAACAAGTAATTCACTTTCACGTGCTTGCTTTGCATAAAGAATTCCTTACCCGCCGCTATCTTCCTCATCGCCTCAACTTCCTGGAGGGCTTTCTGGGCTTCGGCCTTGGCAGACTTGACGCTCTCGAGGGCCTTCGCGAGCTCGGACTCTCGCGTCTTTGAGTCAAGCTCCAAACTCTCGTGTTTTTTCACGAGAGCCTGGAGCTCTTGCTGTACCTCATCAACTCGCGCCTCATGCTTCTCCCGCTCAGTGCGCTCCGTGGTCGCCTTCTTTTCGGCCTCGGAAAGCGCTTGCTTTAGGGTCGCCACCTCAGTCGTGGCCCCTAAGACACAAATAACGATCCTGTCATTTTTTGCAACTGCATCTTTTATATAATTACATAAGGCATTACGTACCTTGGCTCTCCTCGAGCTGCCTCTTGGCAAGACCGAGCTCTTGCTCAGACCACTCGAGGTTCTGCTTCAGCGTGTCCACCTCCGCAGTCAGTGCGGCAGAGGCCAGCAGCAAAGCCTGCATACGCATATCGACATAATTATGTTAGACTCCTGCGGATATTATTAGATCCTCTATTCGGCTTTTCCTTGTGAACGCCAAACAGAGCATCAGGGGCTACTTTCTATGCGGTAATATTTTTATATATTCTCTACATACCTCATAACCTGTTAACAGGCTGGCACAGGCTTCAGTCATCCCGCTTTTGGCGGAATGAACCTTCTGGATCACCGCACTCATAATAGTGCAGTGCTCCTCGTCAATGGAGGCGCCGTTAAGCACCTCCAACAAGTTATCCGGTGTCTCCGGCTGGACAGAGGTCACTGGTGCGGTAGGCTTGCCCTTCTTGGCGGGGGGCCGCCTACTAGACTCCGGAACCGCTGAAGGTTCCGGTGCGGTGTTCGGCCCGGGGCCGAACTTGGAGCCCTTAGGAGCCTTGCTCCCTTTTTGTTTGCAGTCCGGAAGGTCGCCTTGCGGCGCCTCCAGGACCACCACCCCTTGGCTTGGAACCTTTCGGGACAACACCTCAGCGTTGTCCGTAGGGTGAGGAGTGGAAGCGGTCGCAAGTGAAAAGCTATTCACATCCGACGAATCCAAGGAGCCGCTCGATGATACGTCGAGCCGGGCTCGGGCCAGACTGCGTGATTATGTTCGGCGTTAAGGAAAGTTGTGCAATAAAGGAACACTATGAGTCACTCTGGTGTCAGAATACTTACGACTTCGCCAAGGGCTTGGCCCTGGGTGGCCACTCCTCCTCGCTGTCGGTGGCGTTGGTGTAGTAGTCCGGAGGAAGGGTCCTCCCCTTCTTGGACCCTCCGGCCTCCCCAGTTGGGGCGGCCTTCCTTTTCTTTTCTCTCCCTGCTGGGGAAGAAACCTCTCTTTCCTCCTCCTCCTCTCCAGGGGAGGAGTGCGCCTCGGAGTAATCGGACGATGAGTCCGACTCCACTGGGCGTCGGGAACTCTTCCGGGTTCCCGTGGCCTTCTTCTTGGCCTTTTTCTCCGGCACCACGTAAGGTGCCGGGACCAGCAGCTCCTCTAGGCGGGCATCTGCTGGGTCTTCGGGCAAAGGAGCCGGACAGTTGATTTGTCCGGCCGTCCTCTGCCAGTCCTTTCAAAGGCATGGGAGCTTAGATCCCGCATAGAGTCAAACTATGAAAGAAAAATATCCTGTAAGAGGTAAAATAGTTTACCGCGTTGGCTTGGCGCTGCGCGCAAAATCCGCGATCCTCGATGGCGGAAGCAGGAGCCTCGGCACCCTTGAATAGCACCTTCCAGGCATCTTCGTACGTTGTGTCGAAGAGCCTGCTCAGAGTTTGGTGCTGGGCCAGGTTGAACTCCCATAAGTTGCAAGCCCGTTGTTGACAGGGGAGGATCCGGCGGATGAGCATGACCTGGACTACGTTGACGAGTTTGAGCTTCTTGCTCACCAGGTTTTGGACGCATGTTTGGAGTCCGATCAGCTCTTCCGAACTACCCCACAGTAGGCCCTTCTCTTTCCACGAGGTGAGCCGCGTAGGGGCTCCGGATCAGAATTCGGGGGATGCGACCCATTTGGGGTTGCACGGCTCGGTGATGTAGAACCACCCCGATTGCCACCCCTTTATGGTCTCCACGAAGGAGCCTTCGAGCCATAGGACGTTGGGCATCTTGCCTACCATGCATTTCGCCTCCGCACTCCGCCTGGCGACCGCCCACTACCTTCGGTTTGACATTGAAGGTCTTCAGCCATAAGCCGAAGTGGGGCTGGATGCAGAGGAAGGCCTCGCACACGATGATAAACGCCGAGATGTTGAGGATGAAGTTCGGGGCCAGATCGTGGAAGTCCAGGCCGTAGTAGAACATGAGCCCCCGGACGAATGAGTGGAGAGGGAATCCCAGTCCACGGAGGAAATGGGTAAGGAACACGACCCTCTCATGGGGCCTGGGGGTGGGGATGAGTTGCCCCTCATCTGGGAGCCGGTGCGCGATGTCGTCGGGCAGGTATCCGGCTCTCCTCAGCTTTTTGACGTCTCCCTCCATGACGGAGGAGACCATCCACTTGCCTCCCGCTCCATACATGGTTGGAGAAGGTTGAGGGAGAAAATGCGGACTTAGGCGCTAGAGCTCGAGTATGTGAAAATGGATGAGCAAAGGAGGAAGAAGGCGTGGGTGAAAAGGCGGATCCTTATCCCCTTATATGGGCGGACGAAACTATGCGTCCCCACCAGCCTGGTAAAACTCGCTTATCTCCCAAGCGCTGTAATCAATGGCGCGGTTGGGTTACCCATGCCCGTATTGATGAGAATCTCAGAATAAGGGGACGCGATCTCTGCCTCGCAAAACGCGCTGAGGTGGGACAGTAAAAACGATTCGAATAAAGGCAGAATACGTCAGCGGATTAGATTTGTGTAAATATTATTCTCTCTACGGTGGTATGTGGAACTTATTTTGCAGAGCCGGACACTATCCTTGTGTTCAAAATCTTCTATGAAGTATTTGGAGGAGGAACCCGCCTTGCAATGCCGAAGACAATCTGCGCGCCGGACTCATCGTCATTGAAGCCTGGTTCAGGGGCTACTGAGGGAGTCCTGGATTAGGGGGTGTCCGGATAGCCGGACTATAACCTTTGGCCGGACTGTTGGACTATGAAGATACAAGATTGAAGACTTCGTCCCGTGTCCGGAGGGGACTTTCCTTGGCATGGAAGGCAAGCTTGGCAATACGGATATGTAGATCTCCTTCCATTGTAACCGACTCTGTGTAACCCTAGCCCTCTCTAGTGTCTATATAAACCGGAGGGCTTTAGTCCATAGGACGAACAACAATCATACCATAGGCTAGCTTCTAGGGTTTAGCCTCTCTGATCTCGTGGTAGATCTACTCTTGTACTACCCATATCATCAATATTAATCAAGCAGGAGTAGGGTTTTACCTCCATCGAGAGGGCCCGAACCTGGGTAAAAACATCGTGTCCCTTGTCTCCTGTTACCATCCGCCTAGACGCACAGTTCGGGACCCCCTACCCGAGATCCGCCGGTTTTGACACCGACACTCCCAGTCACTTCTTTTGAGAGAAACTCCTTCTCTAGAAAGTTTCCATTCTTGGCAACAAAGATCTTGCCTTCGGATCTGTGGTAGAAGGTGTACCCAATTGTTTCCTTGGGGTATCCTATGAAGACGCATTTCTCCGACTTTGGTTCAAGCTTATCAGGCTGAAGCCTTTTGACATAAGTGTCGCAACCCCAAACTTTAAGAAACGACAGCTTAGGTTTCTTGCCAAACCATAGTTCATACAGTGTCATCTCAACAGATTTAGACAGTGCCCTATTTAACGTGAATGCAGTTGTCTGTAATGCATAACCCCAAAACGATAGTGTTAAATGGTAAGAGGCATCATAGATCGCATCATATCTAATAAAGTATGATTACGACGTTCGGACACACCATTACACCGTGGTGTTCCAGGTGGCGTGAGTTGTGAAACAATTCCACATTGTTTTAAATGAAACATAGAAACTTTATTTTCTTGTTACGATGATTCTCCACTCCACTCTAAAATTCTTTGAACTTTTCAAATGTTTCAGACTTGTATTTCGTCAGTAGATATACCCATATCTGCTCAAATCATCTGTGAAGGTCAGAAAATAATTAACGATACCTGCCACGTGCCTCAACACTCATCGGACCGCATACATCGATATGTATTATATCCAATAAGTCATTGCTCGCTCCATTGTTCCGGAAAATGGAGTTTTATTCATCTTGCCCATGAGGCATGGTTCGCAAGTATCAAATGATTCATAATCAAATGATTCCAAAAGCCCATCCACATGGAGTTTCTTTATGCGCTTTACACCAATATGACATAAATGGCAGTGCCACAAATATGGTGCACTATCATTATCAACTTTGCATCTTTTGGCATCAATATTATGAATATGTGTATAACTACGATCAATATTCAATAAACCATTTACATTGGGTGTATGACCATAGAAGGTCTTATTCATGTAAATAGAACAACAGTTATTCTCTGACTTAAATGAATAACCGTATTGCAATAAACATGATCCAATCATATTCATGATCAAAGAATACACCAAATAACATTTATTTAGGTTCAACACTAATCCCGAAGGTAGAGGGAGTATGCGATGGTCATCTTATCAACCTTGGAATCACTTCCAACACACATCGTCACCTCGCCCTCAACTAGTCTCTGTTCATTTTGTAACTCCTGTTTTGAGTTACTAATCTTAGCAACTGAACCGGTATCACATACCCAGGGGCTACTATGAACACTACTAAAGTACACAGCAATAACATGTATATCAAATATACCTGTGTTCACTTTGCCATCCTTCTTATCTGCCAAGTATTTGGGGCAGTTCCGCTTCCAATGACCATTTCCTTTGTAGTAGAAGCACTCAGTTTCAGGCTTGGGTCTAGTTTTGGGCTTCTTCATGGGAGCGGCACTTGTTTGATGTTCTTCTTGAAGTTCCCTTTCTGTCCCTTGCCCTTTTTCTTGAAACTAGTGGTTTTGTTAACCATCAACACTTGATGCTCTTTCTTGATTTCTACCTTCGACGATTTCAGCATCGCGAAGAGCTCGGGAATTGTTTTCTTCATCCCTTGTATATTATAGTTCATCACGAAGTTCTAGTAGCTTGGTGATAGTGACTAGAGAACTCTGTCGATCACTTTCTTATGTGGAAGATTAACTCCCACTTGATTCAAGCGATTGTAGTACCCAGACATTCTGAGTACATGCTCACAAGCTGATCTACTCTCCTCCATCTTGTAGGCAAAGTACTTGTCAGAGGTCTCATACCTCTCGACATGGGCATGAGTCTGAAATACCAATTTCAACTCTTGGAACTTATTATATGCTCCATGGCGTTCAAAACATTTTGAAGTCCCGGTTCTAAGCCGTAAAGCATGGCGCACTAAACTATCAAGTAGTCATCATACCGAGCTTGTCAAACATTCATAACGTATGCATCTGCTCTTGCAGTAGGTCTTTCACCTAATGGTGCATCAAGGACATAATTCTTCTGTGTGGCAATGAGGATAATCCTCAGATCACGGACCCAGTCCGCATCATTTCTACTATCATCTTTCAACTTAGTTTTATCTAGGAACATATCAAAATAAAACAGGGGAGCGATACGCAACCTATTGATCTACAACATAGATATGCAAATACTATCAGGACTAAATTCATGATAAATTAAGTTCAGTTAATCATATTACTTAAGAACTCCCACTTAGGTTGACATCCCTCAAGTCATCTAAATGATACATCATCCAAATCAACTAAACCATGTCCGGTCATCACATGAGATGGATTAGTCTTCAATGGTGAACATCTCTATGTTGATCATATCTACTATATGATTCACGTTCGACCTTTCGGTCTCCAGTGTTCCGAGGCCATGTCTGTACATGCTAGGCTCGTCAAGTTTAACCCGAGTATTCCGCATGTGCAAAACTGTCTTGCACCTGTTGTATGTGAACGTAGAGCCTATCACACCCGATCATCACATGGTGTCTCAACACGACGAACTGCCGCAACGGTGCATACTCAGGGAGAACACTTATACCTTGAAATTTTTGTTAAGGGATCATCTTATAATGCTACCGCTGTACTAAGCAAAATAAGATCCATAAAAGATAAACATCACATGCAATCAAAATATGCGACATGATATGGCCATCATCATCTTGTGCTTTTGATATCCATATCCAAAGCATCGTCATGATCTCCGTCTTCACTGGCTTGACACCTTGATCTCCATCGTAGCGTCGTGCTCATCTCGCCAACTATTGCTTCTACAACTATCGCTAATGCATAAGTAAAGCAATTACATGGCGTTTGCATTTCATACAATAAAGAGACAACCATAAGGCTCCTGCCGGTTGCTAGTAACTTTTACAAAACATGATCATCTCATACAATAATGTATATCACATCATGTCTTGACCATATCACATCACAATATGCCCTGCAAAAACAAGTTAGACATACTCTACTTTGTTGTTGCAAGTTTTACGTGGCTGCTACGGGCTTCTAGAAAGAACCGTTCTACCTATGCATCAAAACCACAGCGGTGATTTATTAAGTTTGTTGTTTTAGCCTTCAACAAGGACCGGCCGCATTCAAACTTGATTCAACTAAAGTTGGAGAAACAGACACCCGACAACCACCTTTATGCAAAACTAGTTGTATGTTTGTCGGTGGAATCGGTCTCATGAGCGTGGTCATGTAAGGTTAGTCCGGGTCGCTTCATCCAACAATACCGCCAAATCAAAATAAGACATTGGTGGAAAGCAGTATGACGATCACCGCCCACAGCTCTTTGTGTTCTACTTGTGCATATCATCTACGCATAGACCTGTCTCGGATGCCACTGTTGGGAAATGTAGCATGCAATTTCAAAAAAATTCCTACGCTCACGCAAGATCTATCTAGGAGATGCATAGCAACGAGAGGGGCAGAGTGTGTCCACGTACCCTCGTAAACCGAGAGCGGATGCGTTTGACAACGTGGTTGATGCAGTCAAACTTTTCTTGATCCGACCGATCAAGCACCGAACGTACGGCACCTCTGAGTTATGCACACGTTCAACTCGATGACGTCCCTCGTCCTCTTGATCTAGCAAAGGTGTCGAAGAAGAAGATGAGTTCCGTCAGCACTACGGCTTGGTGACGGTGATGGTGAAGCGATCCGCGCAGGGCTTCGCCTAAGCACTACGAAGATATGACCGGAGGCGTAAACTGTGGAGGGGTGCACCGCACACGGCTAACAATTGTTGGTGTGTGTTGTAGGTGCCCCCTCCCCACATATATATAGGTGGGAGGGGGGAGGAGCAGACATAGGAGGCGCCCAAGTAGGAGCAATCCTACTTGGAGTCCCTCCCAAGCCGCGCCCCCTTGCCATATATAACCGAGGTGGAAGGAAAGAGGGGGGGAGGGAAGGAAGTAGGAATCCTAATCCACACTTTACTTGACCTCCCCTATTTCCTTATCCTCCTCATAGGGATGGCCTCTATAGGGGCGCACCAGGGATGGTGTGTTCCCTCACTTGGCCCATAAGGCCCATATCTTTGCCGGGGGTACCTGGTACCCTCTAGAACACTTCCGGTGTCCTAATACCATCGTCCTATATATCAATCTTTACCTCTCGACCATTTCGAGACTCCTCGTCATGTCCGTGATCTCATCCGGGACTCCGAACAAGATCCGTTCACCAAATCACACAACTCATATAATACTAAATCTTCATCGAACGTTACATGTGGAACCTACGGGTTCGAGAACTGTGTAGACATGACCGAGACACCTCTCTGGTCAATAACTAATAGAGAAACCTGGATGCTCATATTGGCTCCTACATATTCTATGAATATCTTTATCGGTTGAACCGTTATGACAACATACGTAATTCCCTCTGTCAATCGGTATGTTACTTGCCCGAGATTCAATCGCCAGTATCTTCATACCTAGTTCAATCTCATTACTGGCAAGTCTGTTTACTCGTTCTGTAATACAACATCCCACAACTAACTCATTAGTCACTTTGCTTGCAAGGCTTCTTAGGATGTGCATTACCGAGAGGGCCCAGAGATACCTCTCCGATACTCAGAGTGACAAATCGTAATCTCGATCTATGCCAACCCAACAAACACCTTCTAAGATACCTGTAGATCATCTTTATAATCACCCAGTTACGTTGTGACGTTTGATAGAACACAAGGTATTCCTCTGGTATCTAGGAGTTGCATAATCTCACAGTCGAAGGGATATGTATTTGACATGAACAAAGCAATAGCAATAATACTGAACGATCAATATGCTAAGCTAACAGATGGGTCTTGTCCATCACATCACTCTCCTAATGATGTGATCCCGTTATCAAATGACAACACATGTCTATGGTTAGGAAACCTTAACCATCTTTGATCAACGAGCTAGTCTAGTTGAGGCTTACTAGGGACACAACATTTGTCTATGTATTCACACATGTATTTAGGTTTCGTGATCAATACAATTCTAGCATGAATAATAAAACTTTATCACGAATAAGGAAATATAAAATAACAACTTTATTATTTCCTCTAGGGCATATCTCCTTCAAGATAATGGGACAAAAGTCATCTTGTGGGAAACCAAGGACTAGAAAATCAGTAGGGTATTTGATTTTCCCACACAAGACTTCAACATCTCTAACAACCCCAAGTGGTGTGATGGTGTCTCTATTAGGAAGTTTAATAGTAACATCTATGTCCTCTATTTCAGCGGGTGCTATGTCATTCATAATTTGTTGATATAAGGTAAAAGTAGTAGCACTCACACTAGCACTTAAATTACATAAACCATGATAACAATGATCTCCTATTTTAACTGAGACAACATGCATGCGAACTACGGGTCCGTGTTTATCTTTTTCATCGGGTTTGGCAATTCTAGCAGCTTCATCACAGAACTAAATAATGTGCCCATCAATATTTTCTACCAGGAGACTTTAACCATAGCAACACTAGGTTCTATTTTAATTTGTTCAGCGGGTTTAGGTGCTCTAATATTACTTCTGCGAACCACGGTTGAAACCTTAGCATGTTCCTTTATCCTAACCGGGAAAGGTGGTTTTTGAATATAAGCAGTAGGCACAACTGGATCAACATTGTAAATAATAGTTTCATCTTTAGCTATTAACGGTTATTTAATTTCTTCTTTAATAGGGGGATGATATTTAAACCACTTATCCTTAGGGAGATCAACATGAGTAGCAAATGATTCACAGAAAGAGGCCACTATGTCAGAGTCAAGTCCATATTTGGTGCTAAACTTTTGAAAAGCATCGGTATTCATAAAAGATTTAACACAATCAAACTCATGCTTAATGCCTGACTCTTTACCTTCATTGAGTTCCCAATCTTCAGAGTTGCGTTTAATTCTTTCTAAAAGATCCCAACTGAATTAAATTGTCTTCTTCATAAAAGAACCAATACAAGAAGTATCGAGCATGGACTGATCATCATGAGAATGCCGAGCATAAAAATTATGAATAATAATTTCTCTCGTGAGCTCATGATTGGGGCATGAATATAACATTGGCTTAAGCCTCCCCCAACATAGAGAAATACTTTCTCCTTCACGAGGCGAAAAATTATATATGTAATTCTGATCACGATGAACTAGATGCGTAGGATAATTTTTTTTGGTGAAATTCCAATTTCAATCGATTCCAGTTCCAAGATCCAATATCATCACATAGCCTATGCCAGGTCAATGCCTTTCCCTTCAAATATAAAGGGAAAACCTCCTTCTTAGCTTCATCTTCAGGTAAACCTGCAAGCTTAAATAATCCACAAATCTCATCCACATATATCAAGTGCATATCAGGATGTTCAGTTCCATCTCCTGCATAAGGATTAGCTAGCAGTTGTTCTCTCATACCCGAAGGAATTTAACAATCAATATTTTTAGTAGGTGCGGTAGGTTTAGGGGTAACTAATTGTGGTTCCTGTCAAGGTGAAGATACCAAGTACAAATCCCTCAAAGGATGGTTCTCCATAGTAACAAGCGACAATAAATTTCAACACGTAGTAATAATTTTTCCTTGCCGATTTCCACTTACCAAGAGCGCTTCACTCCCCGGTAACGGTGCACAAAAATAGACTTGATGATCCACAAGTATAGGGGATCAATCATAGTTCTTTCGATAAGTAAGAGTGTCGAACCCAACAAGGAGCAGAAGGAAGTGACAAGTGGTTTTCAGCAAGGTAATCTCTGGAAGCACTGAAATTGTCGATAACGAGTAGTTTGATAGCAAGATAATTTGTAACGAGCAAGTAATGGTAACGGTAAATGAAGTGTAGCAAGGTAGCCCAATCCTTTTGTGGCAAAGGATAGGCCAAAATGGTCTCCTATGATAATCAAAGCGTTCTTGAGGGTACACGGGAATTTCATCTAGTCACTTTCATCATGTTGGTTTGATTTGTGTTTGCTACTTTGGTAATTTGATATGTGGGTGGACCGGTGCTTAGGTGTTATTCTTACTTGAACAAACCTCCTACTTATGATTAACCCCCTCGCAAGCATCCGCAACTACGAGAGAAGTATTAAGATAAAATCTAACCATAACATTAAACTTTTGGATCTAAATCGTTCCCTTACGGAGTAGCGCATAAACTAGGGTTTCAGCTTTTGTCACTCTAGCAACCCATCATATAATAACTACTCCACAATGAATTCCCTTAGGCCCAAATATGGTGAAGTGACGTGTAGTCGACATTCACATGACACCACTAAGGGAATCACAACATACATATCATCAAAATATCGAACGCATATCAAGTTCATATGATTACTTGCAACATGACTTCTCCCATGATCTCAGTAACAAAGATAACTACTCACAAATGAGAATCATGCTCAAGATCAGTGGGGTATTACATAGCATAATGGATCTGAACATATAATCTTACACCAAATAAACCATATAGCAATCAACTACAAGATGCAATCAACACTACTAGTCACCCACAGGTACCAATCTGAGGTTCCAGTACAAAGATTGAACACAAGAGATGAACTAGGGTTTGAGAGGAGATGGTGTTGTTGAAGATGTTGATGGAGATGACCCTCCCAAAGATGAGAGGGTTGTTGGTGATGACCATGACAATGACGATGATTTCCCCCTCCGGGAGGGAACTCCCCCTGGCGGAATTGCTCCGCCGGAGGGCAAAAGTGCTCCTGCCCAAGTTACGCCTCGAGACGGCGGCACTTCATCCCAAAAGTCCTCTCCTCATTTTTTCTAGGTCAAAATGACCTATATACCAGAAGATGGGCACCGGAGGTGGGCCGGGGAGGGCACAACCCACCAGGGCGCGCCTGGGCCCCCTTCGGTAGTTATTTACTCCAGCATTATTTATATATTCCAAAACAATCCTCCATCAATTTTCACCTCATTTGGAGATGTGCAAAATAGGTAACTCTGACGTAGATTTTTTAGGCCTAGAATTTCAGCTGCCGGCATTCTCCCTCTTTGTGTAAACCTTTCATATTATGAGAGAAAAGGCATTAGAAATACACCAAAAAGCATTATTAAGCATAAAAACATTATAAATAACTGTAGAAAATCATGATGCAAAATGGACATATCAACTACATCTAATTTGGCGCACGTATATAAATTGGTACGGCTGTATGTAAAGGAGCAATGTGGGACTATTTAAAATATTTTTGCCTTATTTTCCATGTACTTGGCCGGCTAAATTGTGTCTGCTGTGAAAGGACCAGACATTGAAACGACCTGTGTTTGTAAGGCACGAGTAAAACTTCAAAAAAAAGACGAGTTGAAGGATTGAAATCACGACCTCAAAGACCCAACCACATGCTACCAGCCACTAGAACAAACATGCCCTACTAACCAATGGCTAGAGCATACTACAATGTCAGATTCAAACCATTTTTATTTTTATTTTTTAATTTTTCAATTTTTCAAATAACAATTATTATTATGAATTGTCGAATATTCTTGGAAACATGAATAATTTTCAAATCCCATAATTTTTCAAATATTCATAGGTTTTTGGCAAAACACGAACAAAACTTGAAACTAGAACATATTTTAAAATTCGCAAACAATTCTTGAAATCATGAAACGTTTATAAAAACGCAAACATTTCCTGGATTTGTGAACACTTTTTGAAAACAGAAACATGTTTTCAATATTCAGAATTTTAGAAAATGTGTAGTTTTTAAACACGAACCTTACTTTGAATTTGTGAATATTTTACTAAAAGTATAATATTTTATTTTTTTGGAAAACACAAACATTTTTTGAAAAAAAATGGGGACATTTTTTCATCTTAAGAAATTCAGGATCCTTTTCCAGCTTGCTCACATACCAATCCATCCTTCATCCGACTTAATCTATCCTCCTTCATCTAGCTTACTATATGTAGTTTCACACACGTATATAAATTTGTACAACTGTATATGAAGGAGGAATGTGGGACTATTTAATTATTTTTCCATGAATTAGTGAACATTTCACTAAAATAAGAATATTTTTTAATTTGGAACATGTAAAAATGCAAGTTTTTGTGAATCTTGAACAATTTTGGAAGACGCAACACTTTTTAAAAAACTGGGGAAAAATAAATTTTGAATTTTTATGGGATAGCAACAAAAATTTAAAATTTTAAACATTTTTCAAAAGGGGAACAAAATTTTGGAATTTTGAACTTTTTTAAAAAATTTGAACAAATACTGAAATTCTGAACTTTTTTTGAAAATTTTGTATTTATAGAAAAAAGAAAAATAAACTTGGAAGGGAGAAAAGAAAAAGAAACAGGAAAGAAAATGAGAAAGGAGCAGAAAAAGAAAAATAAGTAGCTCTGACTATTTGCCGCCACATACTGCAAATAGGGTTTTCCAGTTGCTTTGGTAGGGAAAATAAGTGGGCTTGCTTCGCTGGGCCACAACGTGCGCCCCAGGTACTTTCCAATATCTTAATCGCGTAATCTTTTTTCCTTTTAAGTTATTCCTTTTTACAATGATGTTTAGCTATTATATTGGATGGTAATAAGCGAAACTAATATAACTTCATACGGAGATTTGTGTGTGCGATTCACATTGATGTTTGAATATTGGCATGGTCGACGACTAGTTAATAATAATCATTTGGATATCCATGATCAAGAGGGGTTGCATTCACATACATATGCAAGTTACATATGTATTAATATATGAAGATAAAAAATTATCATCAACATATTTGGTCATACAGAGATCATTAATACGAGGATATCTGAAACGAGGACCAACATATCTGTGCATAGATAAACATTAATCATTTGGTTACATATGGCCTTGTTGTGTTGCATTCATGGACTTATCTAGTGGATGTATTACTGCTATGATATCCAAAGTGGGCATCGATGGGCGTATGTAGTAAACATATTAATAGAAGGAGATCCAAAGTGAGCTTAACATATATACATATCTATGCATAGAGTGGGACATTAATCATTAGGATATCCACCGCCAAACTGCATACTACATTATGAATTCCCACTGTATAAAACTTATTAATATCATTTGGATATCCATGATCAAGAGTTCTTGCATCCTCGTACCTATGCAAAGTTAGATGTGTATTAATATAAGAAGATCGCAAATTGGCATCAATATTTGAGAATAGAGAGAGCATTTATAAAAGGATATCCAAAACGAATATCAACATATTTGTGCACAAATAAACGTTAATCAATTGGTCACATATGACATGGTTGTGTTGCATTCATGGACCTATCTAGTGGATATATTACTACCATGATATCCAAAGTGGGCATCAAGGTATTTATGAACAACCAATACATATATGCATACACTGAACATCAATCTTTTTTATATCCATGATCGAGCTATGTTACATTAATGGGCCTATGTAGTAAACATATTAATGCAAGGAGATCCACAATGAGCATCAACATATGTACATATCTATGCATGGAGTAGACATTAATCATTTGTATATCCACTGCCAAACCGCATAATACATTTATGAAGTCCCGCTATATAAACTTCATAAATACCTATGCATATCACCTCAAGCCATCCAACCATCTATTCATATCTCCCTTTAACATCGTTTCCTATACAATTGTTCCCAACACTCTCAGTTCAATACAATTCAAGGCTTCTAAGCAATGGCAATAGCACGGACAACCACCATCATCTTCTCTGCCATAATCATCATGCTCTTTTCCTCAGTCACCACTGCTCAGACCAACAACGACATTGGTGCCCCATAGCTTGATGTTTGTGTTCGGAAAAATGTCGCAGTGTTTGTTTGACCGGTTTATATCCCTTCAATATATTGAGGTTGTGTTCGGCCAACTTGCGTGGGATTCCTAGCATATCAGAAGGGTGCCAGGCGAATATGTCCCAGTTCTCGCGTGGGAACTCCCGTAGCACGGCATCAACCGTTGGGTCTAGTTGTGCTCCAATAGATGTTGTCTTCTTGGGGTCCATTGGATGGACTTGGAATTTGAATATTTCTTCTGTCGGTTGGAATGAGGTGGATTTGGGTCATTTGTCTAGGATCACATCGTCCCTGTCCACCATGGAGCATAGTGCGGTTAATTCTTCGGTTGCGAGGGCTTCGGATAGTGCCTCAAGCGCCAAGGATGCGGTTTTGTTTTCGGCGCGGAGTGCTATGTTCGGATCACTAGCGAGAGTGATTATACCGTTAGGCTCGGGCATCTTGAGCTTCATGTACCCGTAATGAGGTATAGCTTGGAAGTGTGTAAATGCCTCTCGCCCCAAGAGGGCGTGATATCCACTGTTGAAAGGGGCCACTTGGAAGGTTATCTCTTTGGACCAATAATTCTCCGGCGTGCCGAATACCACGTCAAGTGAGATTTTTCTCGCACACCGCGCCTCCCGACAGGAATGATTCCTCGGAAGGTTGTGCTGCTTTGCTCGATGCGGCTCCTGTCTATTTCCATTTTTTGTAGTATATCATCATAGATGAGGTTTAGTCTGCTGCCGCCATCCATGAGAACCTTGGCGAGCCAAAAGCCGTCCACGATTAGACTGAGGACCAAGGCGGCTGGTGCCCGGACTGTCCTGTATTTGGGTTCGTCATTGGCATTAAAAGGTATAGCCGTGTCATTCCAAGGGTTTATTGCTGCAATTTGGCAGACTTCGGCGAGTTTGCGGAGTGCCCTTTTGCGCCTATTATTTGAAGCAAATGTCTCGAAGACCGTCAATACTTTGAGGTCGTCGTCTTCTAGGGGGTGTTGTTCTGGGGTATTCTTGGTGAGGATATCCTCGCCGCTCTTGGCCACTTGCCGGAGTATCCAACATGCTCTCAGGTTGTGGGTCGGTATGTTATCCGGGGTTGTATGTATTTTGCATGGCCCATCAAGCCATCCTTCCAGAACGGTTCCGCGCCCCGTAATTGGCTTGTATTTCTTTACTATTGGACCGGGCGTGCCACGAGGGTGCGCCCTTTTCGCCTGGACGAGGTGTTTAGTGGGGACCAATGATTCCCAATGGGCCGCCTGAGTTTTCCAGGCGCTTTCCATTGCGCTGTACTTCTGTACAATAGTTGCCAAGTCTGCGAAGTGTAATATGCGATGGCGGTTGATGGCGTTGAGGATTCCTTCGTCCGTGCAATTGTTGCGAACGCTGAGATCGCGTCTTCGTCGCGGCAATCTTTAATCTTGTCTTTGACAAGGAGGAATCTGGCCCAAAAGTGGTGGACCATTTCCTGAGACTCCTGTTGTCTGCTCATGAGAGCGCTTACATCTGGGTGGGTGGGTGGATTTAAATCCAAACACTGACCCAATTTTGGATCCGGAGTCTGAAGATCCTCCGAACTTAAAAGTTTGGGCTCCGGGGTATCAACTGATTTCTTAGGCCCGTCGTCCGATTTTATGTTTGGAGGGAAGGATGTATCTCTTTGCAGGTGAGTGTCCGGCTCTTCAAGGTCGGAGATCCAAATATAGTCCATCCTCAGTATAGAGGAAGAGTTGTCGTCTCGCTCCTCGATTACCGCTATCTGGTGGGTGATTGGTGGAGTTTTGATTTCTCTCTAATCGGATTTAAGCCCAATTCGATCGTAGTCTGTACCGACCCCCAGAGCGGCGATGCGATCCAGGATCACGTTTAAAGACGAAAGCTCCACCGGATCAATCTGCTTGGAGTGCTCGCAATCAATATGAAGGGAATTTTTGATGACCTGAGAGGTCATTGTCGGCTTAACGGCCGAACGGGCGGTCATGGTAAAACCACCCAGCCGGAGGGTTTGTCCTGGGGCCAGTGCTCCTCCATAGGTGATGTCGTCCTTGAGAACGAGGCGAGCCATCGGTCCTGTCTTTGACGCAACATCGGAACTCTCAATGAAAGCACCAATGTCGGTGTCAAAACCGGCGGATCTCGGGTAGGGAGTCCCGAACTGTGCATCTAAGGTCGATGGTAATAGGAGACAGGGGACACAATGTTTACCCAGGTACGGGCCCTCTCTATGGAGGTAATACCCTACTTCCTGCTTGATTGATCTTGATGAATATGAGTATTACAAGAGTTGATCTACCACGAGATTGTAATGGCTAAAACCCTAGAAGTCTAGCATGTATGACTATGGCTATCTGTCTTTGGCTCTACAGACCTAACCCTCCATTTTATATAGAAACCGGAGGGATCTAGGGTTACATAAGGTCGGTTTACAGAGAAAGGAACCTTCATATTCAATCGTCGAGCTTGCCTTCCATGCCAAGGAGAGTCCCATCCGGATACAGGTGGAGTCTTCGATCTTCGTATCTTCACAGCCCACCAGTCTGGTCCATGGCTAATAGGCCGGACGCCCGAGGACCCCTTAGTCTAGGACTCCCTCACCCTACTTCCTGCTTGATTGACTTTGATGAGTATAGGGGTTACAACAGTTGATCTACATCGAGATCATAATGGCTAAACCCTAGATGTCTAGCCTGTATGATTTGTGATCGCCTCTACGGACTAAATCCTCCAGTTTATATAGATACCGGAGGGGGATAGGGTTGTACAGAGTCGGTTTACAGAGAAAGGAAACTACACGTCTGGCCGCCAAGCTTGTTGTCCATGCAATGGAGAGTCCCATCCGGACACGAGGTTAAACCTTCTATCTTGTATCTTCACATCCCATCAGTCCGGCCCATGTCATATAGCCCGGATGCCCGAGGACCACCTTATCCAGGACTCCCTCAGTAGGTCCTGCATTTGCCTTCAATGACGACGTAGTATCCGGCTTTATGTCTTCGGCTTTGCAAGGTGGGTTCTTCATCACACTTCGGTTTGACGATAATCTGGCTCCACATTAAATATCATATTCTATTGATTCTTTGCTGCTGCCGCCTCGGCTTCCACGTGTCAGATGAATGCGAACGGCCTAGGTGTGTTTACAAATAACCCATCGACCCCGCAGGGAAGGCATCTATTTAAGGAGATTAGATCTCAAATGCCATTCCACACCACGCGGAAATCCTTAGAACTCACCATAGGAAACTTTCCAAACATGGTCGGTGCTCCTGGCTCTTCCTCACGCCCCCACGGCCTCCAAAAGGGCAACTGGGAAAGCTGCTCAGTATCTCGCGCCCATCTAAATAAACTTCAGACGCAGGGATATTTTCCTCCCGCGGATCTAGTCTCCGTTCGGGCTGGATTAACTTCCCACAATGGCGAAGCCCTGGCGGAGAATTTCCCCAATCCTTCTAAAGAGGAACGGGTGTGCTTCATTTCCTTCCTTTTGAGGGGCGTAGGATTTCCTATCCATCCCTCCCTTAGAGGTCTCCTGGAGTATTACAGCCTCCAACTGCACAATCTAACGCCAGGCTCCATCCTGCATATCGCAGGCTTCGTCGCTCTTTGCGAGATGTTCCTAGGCTGTGAGGCTCATTTCGAGCTACGGTGGAAATTTTTCTGCCTCGTCCCCTCCTCCCAAAAGGGATCTAGATTCGAGGTGGGCGGCGCCGAAGTATGGCGCATAGCCGGGACAGGATACCTGTCCGGCACTCCGAAGAAGGCATCCGAAGAGTGGCCCTCAGAATGGTTTTATATTGAAGACAACGTTCTGCCAGACCCAATCTGGCAAGGTCTTCCCGAATTCTCCAGCGCTCCCTTAAAGAAGCGCGCCAGCTGGCATCCCTGAAGCCTCGAGGAAGAAGACAGTGCGGAGGTCGAGAGGCTAGCAAGCAAGATCAGAGTACTTGCCAACTCAGGGCTCTCTATAATCAAGGTAATGGCAATTTCAATAACGCGATGCATTCAGCCGCTCCAATCTAGGGGTTTTCCTATGTGGCATTACAACGGGGAGGACGATGCATCCCGTTGTCTATGCAAGGGCCCGGACAATTTTGCCGCCCTGGCCACCATCTTAGCTGACCTCTTCGAAGGGGAGAAGGAAGACTTCACTCGCTTGAAATGTCGGGAGGGGTTTTCCATGTATAACCCCATCAACTGGGTGAGTTTTTTATCATTGGCCTTACTCAACCTTTTTCCAGAGTTATGCTAGTCGAATTTAATCCGACTACTTTTAATAGGAATGGAGAAAGGTCGTCGAGGGGGTCTACAGCCTCGCTCCGCAGCTAGAGGACCATGTTCGAGACCTGGATCCCGGATATGAAGAAGATCCGGATATATTCATAGAACTTAAGGAGGGAGTCTTTTATCAGACGAGCTACGATGGCATGGAAGTGGCTATTATAGCCGATTACCCCGGCCTTCTCCCCTCCTCCCATGTAAGTACCCAGGAGACGTCTCCTCCAAAGGAGTTTTCCCATTGCACCTCACCCACCGCATTGTCTCATGCTCCAAAGGGGCAGCGCTCATCTCGCCGAGCTGTATCAAAGGCGTCCTTTAAGAAGGTGACACCCGCGCAGGGCGAGTCTTTGAAAAGAAGGGTAAACGGTGATACTACCGAGCCCCCGCCTTCACCAAAGAGGTATAGTTTTTAACACGCACTCGGTGACCGACCGAATTGTGATGTTTTCCGCTGGGCCATTTTGTAGGAAGAGCATACCCCGGACTATATTCGGGGACCTTGCCGGCCATGCATCGACCAATCCGGTCCCGAACCCTGCCATAAGGACTAGGGTTGATATGGGCAAAATGTTGGATTTTCATCTCCAAGAGGATTCGAATAATGTATCTATCACCAATTCCGAAGTGGAGAGCACGATGAATCATCGACGGCGGAAAGAGGCCATGCGCGACCCATGTTTTACTGAAGAGGTGTTCAATGCCCTCAGCTCCGCGGATGCATATATCCGAGCTGCCCGAGATGGACTTGCCGGAGCCACTCTGCCGGGGAAAATCTGGCTCCTCGAGCACCTATGGGGAAGGAGCCCCTTCTCGGTTCGGCGGGGGGCGGAGGTCGCGCGAAGAGCGGATCGAGGCGAGGCACTCGAGGTTTTTTTACCCAGCTTCGGAGCTCTCCGGAGAGATAATACTCCTACTGCTGCTTTGTGGATTGTATTGAGTTCTTGCTCGGGAGCGCTGGGTGCTACAGTACACTCAAGCAGCTAACGAGACCGAGCGTTCTTCTGTTCGTCCTCTGGAGCCATATCCCCCCCCCCACGTTGTGCATGGGCCTCCTTTTATATGCTCAAGGGGTCTCCAACAGGTGGCAACGTAGGCAAGGGTAAAAATGGAAAGGTGCTGCGGTAGGTACAGCTACCTACACAGTGTATCATACCTAACCCTGACGGCAGGGGACAAAGGCATTAAATGCCTATCTACGTCGCCCAGACGGTGCTGAAAAGGGACCGTCAGGGGCGCCACCGCTTTCCACGACGGCGATCTTGTCAGCGCCGCATGCCACAGTGTACCCCTGGCTGCACAGCCTCCCGCCACGTACGCCTGGAAGGGTCCCAGAGCGACACGTAGGTGGGTGTGCTGGAGCGCAGGTACAGAGTGGTGGCTTGCCGCGGCAAGCACCTTGCCGCGGTAGTTGTCTTGTCGCATCCGGAAGCTTGTCGCTCGCCTGGTCCTGCCGGGACTCGTGGCGCGTCGTGGCAAGTTCCTTGAGATGCCTTGGTTGGCCTTCCCGGCAAGCTCCTCTCGCCAGGGTCTTGTGCCTTGAGCGGCATTCCCGGCAAGCTCCTCTTGCCGGGGACTTGTCTCCTTGGCTTAAATACTTTGTTCTTGAATGGCTTGAAAGGAACCACGGAGGACCTTGGCGGTCACCCGGCAAGCCTTGCCGCGGGACGCTGCGACTGCCCGTGCACAAGTTCGGGATACTAGGGTACCCCTACTCTAGTACACCGACAGGAGCCCCCGGGCCTGGGCCATACACGGTGCCGAGCGCTGTTGGGCCAGGCCCAAAACAGGGCACGGGCACGCGCGGCCTGGGTCATGTCGCACCTTACTCCGCACCCACCGCGCCCTCCCCAAACGGCACGCGTTGATTGCAGCGTTGTGGGAGAGGTCGTGGGTGGTTCCTTTATTCGAAAAGGCGAACCGTCCGCCCCCTCCCTCCTTATAAGCAGGGGGAACAGGGGCAGTTCGCCCATCTGCCCGTTGCTATTCCCTCCTCGAGAATCTCCTCCACTCCCCTTCTTCCCAAAGCCGAAGGAGAGCAGCGCCCCGCCCCCATCGCCACCACACCGCCAACGACGTCGTCCTCCCTCTCCATTCCCGCCATGGATCCGAAAGCCGAGAAGGCAAAGTCGGCCGAGGCGCAGCGGCTCGCGGCGCTGCGAAAGGAGCGAGCAATCTTCCCTCCGAGGCTTGAGGCGGCAGAGCTGAAGGAGGACTTCTACCTCTTCTGGTCGACGGGGACGCGAGCGCATCCGCGCACGAAGGTACTCCCAGCCACCGCTTGGGATAAGTATCCCACTGGGTATCCCTTCTTCGCCTTGTTCTTCTACTGCGGGCTCTGCCCGCCCTTTTCTGAATTCTTTTGTGACATCATGAACAACTACGGGCTCCACCTCCTTGACTTCACCCCCAATGCTGTCCTGACCATGGCAGTTTTCGCACATCTCTGCGAAAACTTTGTCGGGATCCATCCAAACGTAGCCCTTTTCCGCCATTTTTTTTCGCCTCGGGTTGAGAAAGGAGAGCCTTTATCCGGCGGAATTGCCTAGATCTCGAAAGCTGGCAAGAAGGATGCTTATCTGGATGGAGAATTCCGTAGCAAGTGGGAGGAGTGGAGGGCGGACTAGTGCCTGATTGTCGAGGAGAACCCGCAGCCGTTTACTGCTCTGCGCGAAACCCCAGTAGTGTGCGGCAATGATTGGAGTAGCCTGGCCCCGGAAGACGACAAACTGAAGATCGCCGTCACCCGGATCCTATGCCTCAGGCTTGCCGGGCTTACTGTAGGAGCGGTTGGCGCAGATTTCCTCCGCCGCCGCATCGCCCCCCTGCAGGAGAGGAGGAGACCCGCCTGGGAGTTCCAGAATGCGGCGGATATCATGAGGTTGCGGCCGGGCCTCAACTTCAACTTCACTGTCCTGGAGCTCAACGCGATGCTCCTGGAGCTGTTCAAGCACGACCCACAGCATCCCGAAGTGTTCAGGTTGCCGAGGGGCGTCGTTCCGCTGTGTAACAACTCCGCGCTCGACCGCATCCGTGCAATAATGCCGCTGTGCGACTCGCATGGAATTGATCCAGCCTGGATAGAGCCTGCAGATGATGTCGTGCGGGCGTTCTTTGACAACTTGATAGAAGTGCCGATCGACACCGACGAGAAAAGGGGCCTCACCCGGGACACCACCGACGATGAGCTCAAGCGCATCGCCACCAGGCTGGAGGAGGCGGCGGCAGCTGCAGCTGCGGGCGAGTTTGGGTTCACCGTGGAGGAGGCAGAGGCAACAGAGGCGGCAAGCCTTGCCGACCGAGAGGAGCTTGCCGGCGAGAAGAGGTCCGCCGAGCATGACGTCGGGCCGAGCGGGCCCGCCGAGGATACGAGCGGCTCGTTGGAGATCGGCTCCTCTTCCTCTTCGTCTTCGGACAGCTTGCCGCAAGCAGAGCCCCTGGCTCCACAAGTAGAGCCCCCGGCTCCACAAGCAGAGCCCCCGGCTCCACCAAGAAGGCGTCTTCGCAAGGCCGGAGACGTAGCAGAGCGGCGAGCGAGTCAACCCCCGCCGCGCCGCACGACACGCTCCACCGCGGCAAGTTCTGTTGCCGCAGAAACACCTCACGCTGCAGCGGCAACTGGGGCGGGGTCCTCCCGGCCTGCCGCTCCAGCTCCCGCCAAGCGGCCAAGGGATCCTACTCCTCCGTCTCCTCGCGCCAGAGGTGGGCCAGGCTTTGACTTCTCCGCGCTCAGCTCCGACGAGGAAGAAGAAGAGTAAGATTCTTGTTGTACTCGTATGTCTTCAATACTTGTTGTCTTGTCTTGTATCTCATTTGCTTCACTCTGAACTTATTCCTTTTTAGGACGCTGGCCTAGAGAATGGCAAAGAGAGCCAAGGTCCCGGTGATTGTCATCGAGGATGATCCCACCGTGCCAGCAGGGGGTGCGCCCGAGACAAACTTGCCGGACTCGGCGGCTGTTCTTCAGAGCAGCCCCCAGCGCAGCCCCCAGCGTAAGTATATGGTTTACTTCCCGCTGTTAGGCGCGCATGGATACTCTTTGCTTGCTGATATCTGACTGTTGGCTTGTGTAGGAGCAGAGCAGCCCCACCAGGAGCGTCCGGACGCTGCCCCTGACATGCCATCTGCTTTGACTACGCCGCCAAGGGAGAGTTCTCCGGCAAAGGAGAATCCTCCGACAAGGGAGAGTTCCCCGGCAAGGGAGAAGTCTCCGACGAGGGAGAGCTCCCCGGCAAGGGAGAAGTCTCCGGCAAGGGACAGTACTAGCGACCCCCCGGCAGCGGAGATCCCAACTACCGAGCCTGGTACAGGTACTCCTTGCTTCTAAACTTCCCTTGGGTTCTTCTTTTTGGATATTTGCTTGACTTTTCTTCCTTTTCCGGCCGTCAAATCCATCTACTGTGGAGCCCATGGAGACCGAGGTTGCTGTTGACGATGCCGCTGCCACCGAAGAAGCGGCCGACGCTGATGATCCCGCCGGCGAAGAGGCCGCCAGGGCTGCCGCCGCAGCAGCCGAGGAGGGATCCGGCGATCGTACTGACGACCCTGAGGCCGCAGGAGCGACAGGCGCTACACCGACCGCCGATCCTCCCGCCGCTGCCGCAGCGCCAGGCTCCGAAGAGCCCCAGCCAGGCGTCTACTTGAAGGCCGGCGATGGCGTCTTCATCAACCTCCCCTGGGCGTCAACGTCCAGGGCGCTGGTCGAAGGAGAAAGCTTTGACGTGGAGGTGCTCACCTCCGCTGGGCTGACGCTGGTCGACGCGCCAGGCAGTAGCAGCGACGAGCCTGAGGAGGAGCGACTGCTGCGGAAGCTGGTGTCGCTCTACCGCGCTCGACAGGCCAAACTGGAGTCCCGCGAAGCGCTCGTTGCGAAGGCGGGAGTGGACATGGAGAAGCGCGCGGAGGAGCTCCGAGGTCTCAACCAGGCAGCTCTCCGGTCGCTGGTGGCGGAGCATGTGCAGCTTGATGAAGCACAGAAGGCCTTCATCCTTGAGAAGGCAGAAGTTGCAGAGCAACAGGGGCTTGCTGCCGAGGAGCTATCTGCGCGGGAGGGCGAATTGGTGCAGCTGAAGGCCAGCCTGGACAGCCACGAAGAGGAGCTCGCCGCGCGCGAGCAAGCACTCAGCGGAGCCCTCAAGGAAGCAAAGGACGCTGCAGCAGCTGCCGAGGCCGCCAAGAAGGAGCTGGAGGCGAAAGTGGCGCAGCTGGGGACTGATCTCAAGGCGAGCGGTGAAGCGCTTGCCGCGCTCAAGCATGAGCGCGAGAAGGACGCCTACACCTTTGGCGAGTTGCAGGGTCGTCTCACCGAGAAGATCAAGGAGCTTGACGCCGCCAAGGACTCCAACGTCGATCTTGAGCTGAAGCTGGCTGCTTTGACCAAGACGCTGGACGGCGCCAGGGAGAAGGAGGCGGCCTTGAAGAAGGAGATCAAGGCCGACAAGGCGCTGCTAGAGAACATTGCCGCCACCCAGAACGAGTTCAGGGGAACTGTGGAGCGATGGACGGAGGGTCTTGTGAATGCTGCCGCAGACATCGACAAGGAGCTGGCGCAGCTGGGGATGGAGGATCTCGGGTATCCCTCCGATGAGACCCTCCCATCCAGCGCCAAGCTCACCCTGTTCTTCAAGAGCGTGGCGACGGCCCTCCAGCGACTCCGGGAGAGGATCCCAAAGCAGCTGGCCGACGAGTCGCACAAGATCTGCGCAGGAGCTCTTCAGAAGGTGTTGGTGAAGGTGGCCTTCCGCAACCCGGGTCTCAACCTCACCAATGTCCTCAGATCCCTGCCGGCGGAAGCTGATCTGGAGGCGCTCAAGGACCTTGTCGCACCCATTGTGGACAAGGTGAGCAGGATCAAGAGGGTTGAGGGCGATCGCGTGGACTAGGCCACCCGTTTTCTTCTTTTCTTGTCGATGCTAATCATGTTATGAAAACAGTCTATTAGAGCCGCGACAAGCTATCTTGTAATATATAACTTTATTTTGGGTAGCAATTGCAATGTTATTTGCTTTACTTGATTCCTTCCTTTGTATGTTTTTGCCCTACGCTTTTTAGGGAACTTGCCGGCGTGGGCACCTTTACCGCGAGTGCTGAGTGCGGGACATCAGCAGCCTGCTGGCGGTGCCGTTACTGACAAGAAACCTTGTCGCGACTAGTTGCAGCTCGCTTAAGTTGTTGAGTGAACTCGAAACAAGGTAAGGGCGCGACTCTAGTCGCAGCACACTTAAACTGTTGAGCGAACTCGAAACATAGTAAGGGCGCAACTAGCCACGAGCCGGTTCCTTCGCGCACAGGTTTTCCATACAAAGCATGGTCGTTCAAGGAAGATAAATTAATTTTTTTTTAAGAAATCTGATTGCTCAAACTTTGGCAACTTAGCTTTTTTGTCGTTTGCTTCCCGGTAAGGCGAAACTTTCTTGAACGACGCCTGGTCCATACCATTATCTTCCCCTTCCCCCCAGGCAATCTTGTGGGCGAAGGAGCCTTCATTTCCTTGAGAAAAAAGAAAGTAGAGAAAATAATGATATGGAGCCTCATGGCTCGTTAGTGCTTACCGGGGGTGTTCGTTGCACAAAGTGTCATATAATTCATGCAAAAAAGCATGAAATTGACAAGGTGTGCGGAGCACGTGAGCTTTATTTATGCATAGGGTCTGCGCCTGGCTTTGTACAAAGGATTACATGCAACAACGGCAAGACTTGTACAAAAAGGTGGTTGCCGGAACAGGGTCCGACAACCGTGCCTTACGGGTAAAACTTACGAAGATGCTCGATGTTCCAGGAGTTGCTCACCGGAAAGCCATCTTCGGTCTCAAGGCGGACAGCGCCAGGCCTAGTGACTCGTTTCACCCGGTAAGGGTCTTCCCACTTCGGCGTCAACTTGTTGGAATTCTTGGCGGAATGAACGCGCCGAAGAACAAGATCGCCTACCTCGAGACTTCTGGCATTAACTTTGCGGCTATGGTAGCGGCGCAAAGCTTGCTGGTATCGAACAGCTCGTACAGCAGCCTGAAGACGGTCTTCCTCAAGGAGCAGCGCGTCATCTTGTCGCAGCTGCTCTTGCTCAAGCTCATCATAAGCGAGCACTCGAGGTGACCCGTATACAAGTTCCGTGGGGATAACTGCCTCTGCTCCATAGACTAGAGCGAAAGGTGTCTGGCCAGTGGCTCGATTTGGCGTCGTCCTGATCGACCAAAGAACCACCGGCAGCTCCTCGATCCAGTTTCTTCCGCACTTGCGCAGCCTGTCGAAAGTCCTGGTCTTGAGTCCACGCAGCACTTCAGCATTTGCCCTCTCCGCTTGACCGTTGCTCCTGGGGTGAGCAACAGAAGCGAAGCAGACCTTGGCGCCAAGGTCTTGGACGTACTGCATGAAGGTGCGACTTGTGAATTGTGTACCGTTGTCGGTGATGATCCTGTTAGGGATCCCGAAGCGGCAAACAATCGACCTGAAGAACTTGACTGCTGACTGTGTTGTCACCTTCCTCACTGGTTCCACTTCCGGCCACTTTGTGAACTTGTCGATTGCGACGTACAAGTACTCAAAGCCCCTGACTGCTCGGGGGAAGGGGCCGAGGATGTCGAGCCCCCAGACCAAAAATGGCCAGGATAAAGGGATCGTCTGGAGAGCCTGAGCTGGCTGGTGTATCTGCTTGGAATGGAACTGGCACGCTTCACACTTGGTTACTTGTGCAGTTGCATCCTGGAGGGCTGTCGGCCAAAAGAAACCTTGCCGGAACGCTTTGCCGGCAAGCGCTCTGGCGCCAATGTGGTGACCACAAACGCCTCCATGTATCTCTGCCAACAGCTTCTGTCCATCTTCCCGGGGAATACACTTCAATTTCACTCCGGGCTACTCTTTCCGCTTCTTCTTGCTCCTCGGGAAGTTCTCCTGTCTGGAGGAAACGGATGATCTGTTGTGCCCATGCTGGAGCTAGTGGCTCGAGAACAAGGACTAAAGGCATATCTGCTGATGCGGGAACATCCGCTTCTACGGCGAGAACCTGCGGCTCAGGCGAAGCTTGACGTTCCCCGGCAAGCTTGCCGGAGCAAAACTTGTCAGGAGCGTCTGCTTCAACGAAACAAACCCTGGGGCTTGTCGGAGCAGACCGCTCCTCGGCATTCTTGGCGTTGATCTTGGGAACCTTCTTGGCGGCGGCTTCGGGAAGCTCTGCCGGAAGATAGTTACCATAAATCAACTTCCTCTTCTTGCTCTGTCCAGTTGATGGCGTCACGGATGGTTGAGTCAGCTTGAGCACAAAGTTCCCTGGTTCCACAGGTAACTTAAGTGCCACGCATTTTGACAGGCCGTCAGCGATGTCGTTCTGAGTTCTTGGAACATGTTCCATCTGTAGGCCGACAAAGCGCTCTTCCAGCTTCCTCACTTCATCAACGTAAGCTTCCATCAACGGACTCTGATAATTCTTGTTCACTTGGCGGACGACAAGCTGCGAGTCACCCCTGACAATGAGCTGCTTGATCCCAAGGTCTGCCGCGATCCTGAGACCGGCGAGCAATCCTTCATACTCTGCAGTATTGTTTGTTGCTTGCTCCATGGGAAAGTGCATCTGGACCACGTACTTGAGGTGCTCTCCGGTGGGTGCGACAAGCAGCACGCCAGCACCGGCACCTTGCAGCGAGAAGGCACCATCAAAGTACATCAACCACTCTTTGTTTGCTTCCTTGACGGGGATGCTCGTTTCTGGAATTTCTTCATCTGGTGTTGGTGTCCACTCTGCTATGAATTCTGCCAATGCTCTGCTTTGGATAGTTGAAGTGCTCTCAAACTTGAGGCCAAAGCTTGACAGTTCCGGTGCCCACTCAACAATCCTTCCTGTTGCTTCTGGATTCTGCAGTATCCTCTTCAGCGGAAAGCGAGTGACAACTATGATCTCATGTGCTTGGAAGTAGTGGCGCAGCTTTCTCGAGGCCATGAGAAGGCCGAAAAGCAATTTCTGCACACCAGAGTACCTTGACCTAGCCCCCTGCAGAAGGGAACTGACAAAGTAGACTGGGGGCTGCACCATTTTCTTTTGCTGTATCTCTTCGCACATCTGCGCAGATCCATCTTTGTCGGGACCAGAGCTTGTCGGGGAAGCCCCCTGCTTGTCGCTGGACGCGCTTGCCGTGGTTGCTGGCTCATCATCTGCCTCCCTCTCTGCTACTAACGCAACACTAACCACTTGATTGGTTGCCGCCAGATACAGCAGCAACTTCTCTTGTGGCTTAGGTGCGACAAGTATTGGAGTGGAGGACAGGTATCTCTTCAAGTCCTGCAGCGCAGCCTCCGCTTCCGGAGTCCATTTCATTGGACCTGCCTTTTTCAAAATTTTGAAAAACGGCAGGGCGCGCTCAGCCGACTTAGAGATAAACCTGCTGAGAGCCGCCACGCAGCCGGCAAGTCTTCGTACATCCTTGACGTGCTTCGGTGCTTCGATCTGCTCAATGGCCTTCATCTTGTCGGGATTGGCTTCAATTCCCCTCTGAGACACGAAGAACCCGAGAAGCTTGCCGTAAGGGATTCCAAGCATGCACTTCTCGGGGTTGAGCTTGAGGCTGATCTTGCGCAGATTTGCAAAAGTCTCTTCTAGATCTTGAATCAGAGTTGCTTTGTCCCTGCTCTTGACCACTATATCATCCATGTAGGCTTCCATATTTCTGTGTATTTGCGGCTCAAAAGCAGTATGGACGACCCTTGCAAATGTTGAACCAACATTCTTCAAACCGAAAGGCATCCGTACGAAACAGTACGTGCCACATGGAGTGATGAACGCGGTTTTCTCTTCATCCTCTTCTGCCATGAAGATCTGATGATATCCTTAGTACGCGTCAAGGAATGAAAGCAAATCACATCCGACCGTGGAGTCAACAATCTGGTCAATGCGCGGCAAGGGAAATGGGTCTTTAGGACAAGCTTTATTGACATCGGTGAAGTCGATACAAAGCCTCCATTTCCCGTTCGCCTTGCGCACGACTACAGGATTGGCCAACCACGTGGGATGGAGTACTCCTCTGACGAGGCCTGCTGCTTCCAACTTCTTGATCTCTTCTGCGATGAATTCTTGGCGCTCCACTGCTTGCTTCCTGACTTTCTGCTTGACGGGCCGCGCATGGGGACAGACGGCAAGGTGGTGCTCAATTACTTTCCTGGGAACACCGGGGATGTCAGACGGTTGCCATGCAAACACATCGACATTCGCCCGCAGGAAAGCAACGAGCGCGCTTTCCTATTTAGGGTCAAGGGTGGCACTGATGGTGAAAGTACCACCAGTGTCGTCCTCCTTGGCGGACACCTTCTTGGTCGCTGGCGGAGCTGCCATCGTATTCTTACACTTGCCGGTGGAGCTCGATGGTGCGTCCTCGACGGTAGCGCAGCACTCCGAAGAGGTGCGCTTGCCGGAGGGGGCATTAGAGCTCTTGCCGGACTTGGTCTTCTTTGGTGGTGTGAAGTATGCAGAGAAGCACCGCCGTCAACGCACAAACCTCTATGGCTTTCTGGAACTCCTGCTCGCTGGTCTCGGCGTCATCCATGTCTTCGTCGTCGTCGTCATCTTCATCCTTGTCGCGGCCGCGGGGAGGCCTGTCGCCTTACCGCTGCTTGGCGTTGCCGCGGCGTCCCCCCGGCCGGTGCGCTCCGTACCGGATCCTCCAGCACCTCCTTGGGCCTTTTCCTTGTCGCGTCGCTCGTACTCGGCCTTTTGCAGCTCGACGAGCTGCTCGACCTTCTTGCAGCTATGGAGGTCATGGCCTTTGGTGCGGTGGATCTTGTAGTACTGCTTGTTGGTGCCGTCCTGCTTGTCGGCGGCCGCCACAGCCTGGCAGTTGGCGCATGCAGCAACCTCCTTGCCGGAGCTACCAGTCTTGGCTGTCTTGGCGCCACCTTCGTTGCCGGACTGCTCAACAACTAGCACATCTTTGCCTTTCCTCTTCCTGTTGTTCCGCCGCCGGTTTTTGCTTGCCGGGGCGGCATCATCGCTGTCAGATCCTCCTGTTCCTGTATTCTCTCCGGGGAGTTTTCTCCCTTCCTCAGCACATGCACACCTGTCGGCCAGGGCATATAGCTCACTAACGTCTCTGATCTTGCACATCGCTATCTCCTCCCGCATTCTGCGGTTTCGCACGTTCTGGTGGAACGCACTGATGACCGCGGCAGGGTGGACGTCTGGGATGTTGCGTTGCACTTGGCTGAATCTCTGGATGTACTTGCGCAGGGGCTCTCCTTCCTTCTGGGCAAGTAGATGAAGATCACTCTCCTGGCCATGAGGTTTGTGGCCGCCTGTAAAGGCGCCGACAAACTGATGGCATAGGTCTGCCCAGGAAGATATGGAGTTTTCCGGCAAGTGCATGAGCCAGGACCTGACGTTGGGCTTGAGCACCAGCGGGAAGTAGTTGGCAAGGATCTTGTCGTCACGCCCCCCAGCAGCTTGCACCGCAATGGTGTAGATGTTGAGGAACTCCGACGGATGCAACTTGCCGTCATACTTCTCGGGTACATCGGGCTTGAAGTTCTTCGTGCTGGGCCACTGGACTTGCCGCAGCTCACGGGTGAACGCAGGGCAACCTACCGCATACGGCAGGTCGCCTGGTTCCCCTGGCGCATGCATGTCGACAGCGGGCCCAGCGCGCTTGTCTGACTAACGCCGCGCTTCTCTTTGGCGCTCGATGCGAGTACGAGCGTCTTCTTGCTGTCGTTCGTGGAGAACTTGGCGTTGATCGTGGCGAGCTCGCGGATCTGATGAAGCAGTGGAGTCGCTGTCGTGGCGGACCCGGCGAGTCGGCGATCTTGGCCTTCGGGGCAGAGAGTGCACGGTGGTTGCACCCCCACCAGTTTTGTCGCCATCGGCTCACACCTGGCTGGCCTGCCGCGGCTGCGATGTGGTCGCCTGCCGTGGAGTGTCGCCGTTGGTGAAGCCGATGAGACTCTGAATGGTGGCCCTCCAGTCGTCGATCTTGTCTGGCATTGGAGGGAAGTCTAGGAGCAGTTGAGCTCGTGCCAAAGCTTCTGCTGGTGTGGCGGGTAGCGGTGGCGAACGGTGCGAGGAGCGGGATATGCTCGGACTCCCAACGAAGTTAGAAGGAGCAGTATTCTGTCCAGGCGACCGTGCCTCGCTCGCGCCAGCACGTTGGCGCGCATCTTGGCCTTGAGCATCCCGAGATCCACCAGCTCGATTTGGGTCCAGCGAGCGTATGGTACCGTGAGTACCACGACGCTGCCGGTCCTGCGCCTCCTGAGATGGGCGCGGTGCGTCTACGGACGCTCGGTCGCCGACGGGCAGCGCAGTCTTGTCCTTGGACCTGGCGGCACCGTGGGCTCCCTCGTCGACGCCCGTTCTTCCGCCGGCGTCTTCCCCACCGGCCGTTTGCTCCGGCGGCGGTGGATTCGACGCGGACGGAGCAGCCGCCTCCGAAGCCTTCTTCTTCGGCGGCATGTCGATGAAGTCGATGAAGATCTAGCTCGCGTGAACGCCGGATCAGGTTCACACAACCTCGACGCCCCCTACCTGGCGCGCCAAAGATGCCGGGGAAAATCTGGCTCCTCGAGCACCTATGGGGACGGAGGCCCTTCTCGGTTCGGCGGGGGGCGGAGGTCGCGCAAAGAGCGGATCGAGGCGAGGCACGCGGGGTTTTTTTACCCAGCTTCGGAGCTCTCCGGAGAGATAATACTCCTACTGCTGCTTTGTGGATTGTATTGAGTTCTTGCTCGGGAGTGCTGGGTGCTACAGTACACTCAAGCAGCTAACGTGACCGAGCGTTCTTCTGTTCGTCCTCTGGAGCCATCTCCCCCCCCACGTTGTGCATGGGCCTCCTTTTATATGCTCAAGGGGTCTCCAACAGGTGGCAACGTAGGCAAGGGTAAAAATGGAAAGGTGTTGCGGTAGGTACATCTACCTACACAGTGTATCATACCTAACCCTGACGGCAGGGGACAAAGGCATTAAATGCCTATCTACGTCGCCCAAACGGTGCAGAAAAGGGACCGTCAGGGGCGCCACCGCTTGCCACGACGGCGATCTTGTCAGCGCCGCATGCCATAGTGTACCCCTGGCTGCACAGCCTCCCGCCATGTACGCCTGGAAGGGTCCCAGAGCGACACGTAGGTGGGTGTGCTGGAGCGCAGGTACAGAGTGGTGGCTTGCCGCGGCAAGCGCCTTGCCGCGGTAGTTTTCTTGTCGCATCCGGAAGCTTGTCGCTCGCCGGGTCCTACCGGGACGCGTGGCGCATCGTGGCAAGTTCCTTGAGATGCCTTGGTTGGCGTTCCCGGCAAGCTCCTCTCGCCGGGGTCTTGTGCCTTGAGCGGCCTTCCCGGCAAGCTCCTGGTGCCGGGGACTTGTCTCCTTGGCTTAAATACTTTGTTCTTGAATGGCTCGAAAGGAACCACGGAGGACCTTGGCGGTCACCCGGCAAGCCTTGCCGCGGGACGCTGCGACTGCCCGTGCACAAGTTTGGGATACTAGGGTACCCCTACTCTAGTACACCGACACACTCACCAGCTTTCAAAGGATATGCGGGTAAGAACTTTTGTGTAGATTCAATAATCATGTGCCAGTAGCCCCGAGGACTTGAAACAGTTGGCCCAACTGATTTAAGGGTCGTTGATATTATCAGGTATTCACAACGAAAAATAACATGCTGTCCAAGGAGCTTGAAGAATGTCGGACCAAGCTAACTGTTGTCATCGCCGAACTGAAATTTTTTAAGAAATCCGAGAAGGCTCCGGATGGTAAGCACAACAGTGTCCGGAAAATATGATTCTGTGCTAACAATGATTTTTGAATATTCATTGTTTTGTTTACGACAGCAGGATCGGCAGATCAGTTGGAGGAGAGGCTAAAGGCTGCTCAGGCGGACAAGCAACATGTCGAAGGGCAAGAAGCCGCTGGTCAACGTGTATTAACACGAACCATTAATGAGAAGAACAAACTACAGGATGCCAACATCAAGCAACCCGAAGAGCTAAAGGACGTAAGACCCAACTGTCGGATGCCTTGAAGGAGAACCGAAAGCTGAAAGACGGCATATTTAGTATGTCCCTGAACCTAACTTTCATAAGATCCCCTGATGGAAAATTTTTACGAGATTTGTTCCTGTAGGTTTGTTAACTGGGCAGCCCGAGGGAGAAGTGTCCGGATTTCAAGGCGACTTACTGCAAGAGCTATCCAAAGTGCACGAGCGAGCTCGGAAAGCAATGAGGAACATGGCTAAGGATTTATGGCCGTCCGATTCTCCTCCAGGGATGATGGGGGAGCTCATGGATTTATTGAAGGGAGCTCGTCTTCATCTTGAGCTATGGAAGGCATCAGCATGTCGAGAAGGTGCACAAGAGGCCTAGGCCATGGTGAAAACGTGGTATACCAGACTTGATCCGAATCATATGGCCCAGGTCAGACCTCAGGGACCAGACGGACAAGAAATTCCAGTTAGCTTGGTGTACGATCAAGTAAAGATAGCCGCCAAATTCGCACAACATGACTGTAAACTAGACAGCCTGATAGATGGCATAGATAAAGAGTAGGCATGTGATTTCATGTAACAATACAATTTATCATCAAACTTATCACCGGCCAAATTGTAAAAGATTTTCATGGCAGAACTTCCACTTCGACCTCCGAAACCCAAGGGTTGCAGTGTTTCCGAATACTATACCTGTGGGAAACACCAAGTATGTTTGGAAACCAGGCAATCCGGCCATAGTGCGTGAACAGACAAACTGTATTCGGGGAGTTATGTTATATTACTTTTTAACGTAAGAAACATCTTCCAGAGAGAATAGTTCCGTTAAGGGTTCCTCTCCCTGGGTCAGCATGCCTTATATATGCATGCCTAAGCCATGATGCGAAAGAATCGTCGGAGTCTTTGTATTTTGATAGTTTATATTGCCACGAAGGCAGTTCGTCATTTGTCCCGACCAATTATTCCCTTAAGAACGCTAGCTTTTAGCTTCACCCGTCTGAGGTACATGTCCGGATGACCCGGTTGTAACAATCGCAGAGGTACTCCCTTTATGCCCTAGCCGACCAAGCGAGAACGTAGGGCATAAGCACAGGAGCCAGGCAACCCAGCTTGGCAAATACTTAAGTCATATAGGTGCATATAATGGCGAAGACATGACGTATGTGAGCAAACAACACATATATATATGGTGAGCTTTATGGTCAAAATAATAAGCTTCTATTGAGAGAAGCCCCTAGTTATGATGGGGTGTGTACATTTAAAGATGCATACCCCTCAAGTGTGCGGCTTACTCGAACACACGCTAGAAATCATAAAAAAATGAAGAAAAGAGGAAAAATGGAAAAGGAGAAAAAGGGAATGAACAAAGGTATGTGTCCGGACTCAAGCGTAGAATCTTCAGAGTCGAGCAGTGTTCCATGGGTTCGGGTCTAAGCGATTGTCTGATGCATTGCGAAGGCGATAGGCTCCTCCAGTGAGAACTTCATCTATAATCAAGGGACCCTCCCATTTTGGATTGAGCTTGTCCTTTTTCTTCTCTCGTAGGCGTAGAATGAGTTCACCGACATTATAAATGTTTGCCCGCACTTCTCTGCTTTGGTATCTTCGAGCTTGTTGTTGGTAGAATGCGGTGTCGGTGTCAAAACCGGCGGATCTCGGGTAGGGGGTCCCGAACTGTGCGTCTAGGGGACACGATGTTTACCCAAGTTCGGGCCCTCTCCATGGAGGTAATACCCTACTTCCTGCTTGATTGATCTTGATGAATATGAGTATTACAAGAGTTGATCTACCACAAGATCGTAATGGCTAAACCCTAGAAGTCTAGCCCTGTATGACTATGGTAATGAGTACATCCTATCCGGACTACACCCTCCGGCTTATATAGACACCGGAGGGATCTAGGGTTACATAAAGTCGCTTACATAGGAAAGAATCTTCATAGATGGTCGCCAAGCTTGCCTTCCACGCCAAGGAGAGTCCAATCCGGACACGGGTACAGTCTTCAGCCTTCGTGTCTTCACAGCCCATTAGTCCGGCCCATGGATAACAGGTCGGACGCCCGAGGACCCCTTAGTCCAGGACTCCCTCAGTAGCCCCTAAACATGGCTTCAATGACGAGGATTCCGGCGCGCTGATTGTCTTCGGCATTGCAAGGCGGGTTCCCTTTTTTCCGAACTCTCAAGATAGTCTTCAGATGTAATGATTGTATCCGGACTTGTATACACAACTGCAGAGGATATAATATTTCACGAGTTCAATCTGCTGACAACTTTTTGGTAATATAACATCACGCCTGCTCGGCCATTATTTTCGAACCGTTAGCTGGCCCGTATTCCCACGTCTCAAGACGTGGTTTTATTGGCATGTCTTATCCAAGTGGAGATCGTGTCTCCCCTTTTTAAGGGATTCTTGTCAACCCGGATGTGGGTAACCCAACCATCGTTTAGGTACAACTCCTTGGGAATAGGCAAGTTTTGAGGCCCAGGAGGAGACGCTTGATATTCGCAGCCTTTGTATAGGGGTACAGGTCCGTCTTTTTCTTTCACGCTTGCTTCCTCCTCAACCCTTACTCCCTCGAGTTCCAACACCCGGGTTTCAGTTGCCACAAACCCCAATCATGTCTGGATCCGACCGTCAAGGCCGGTGGGTAGCTTCTTCTGTCACGGAGGGAAATATTGCAAGGCTTCGAGCGGCGAGGTATCTAACCGCAGAAATACATCATCGGCTTCCTGCCGAGGGGCAGGTTATTCCCACCCCCAGATTCGGCGAGAGGGTCGTATTCGTGTCCCACTTCCTCCACGGGGTAGGGTTTGCACTTAACCCCTTCGTCCGAGGGCTCATGTTCTATTACGGGCTAGATTTTCACGATTTGGCCCCGGACTCAATTCTTCTTATCTTGGCGTTTATCGTCACATGTGAAGCCTTCCTCCGAACTCCTCCGCACTTCGGCTTGTGGCTCAAGACCTTCGATGTGAAGCCGCAAGTGATAGAGGGGGAGCAAGCTGAGTGTGGTGGTGCTACAGTGAGCAAGCTTGCTAGCGCTGTTTGCTGAAAGGATCCTTCGCCAAATCTTCCAATTTATGGCAGCAGGGGTGGTTCTATATCACCGAGCCCCGTGGCTCCAAGTGGGCAGCTATGCCTGCATTTCGATCCAGCCCCCCAATTCAGCTTGCATCGTGGATCAATAAGGGGCTGGACTGGGGATCAACGGACGAGGTGCGAACTCTGCAAAGTTGCATCCGAAGCTTCATTGAGAGGGACATCAATATCGTCAATGTCATTCAAGTAATGCTAGTTCTTCAGACCCTGCCATGCCAACGACGGCCTCTCCGCCTGTGGGAGTTCAATCCAGAAGGGCCGCAGACTCTTCAGCACTTCTTCGGCACTACGCACGAAGGAATGTGGAGATTATTCTTCGGGAAACGAAGGAAACGGCCGGAGACCGCCGGAGATGTCGGCCTAGACTATAACCATCCGGATACCCCGGTAAGTACATGTCTGCCGAATACCTTATCATCAGATACCCAGTGGCAAGATACTGACAGAATCATCCTTTTTCAGGGCTGGATAAAGAAGGTGGAATGGATTAGGTGCCCGGCTCCCCTTCCCGAAGACTCAGCTACTCCTGTGCTAACAAGGATGCTGGCCTCGACACCATATCAGGCGCCGACAAGGGAGGGCAAAGAGGAGAGCGAGAAGACCCGGGATGACCTTTGTTCCAGAAGTAAGTCGGATACCGAGTCCGGAGAAATTGACCTTTCCTCGCCTGAAGATAAAGGCGAAAGAGGAGCCAGCATCCCTTCTCCGAGTAGGAGGAAAAGGGCCGCCTCCAAAGGTTGGGAGGGACGGTCTCCCAAGAGGGGCAAGATGCCACCGTTGAGCGGCTTGGGTTTGGAAAGCGATGTTGTTGAACAGCTCCAACAAGGGGACAAGCTATCGACCTAATCGTAAGTGAATCCGAAGTACTTTGATAGCATCCCGCTCCGTTGCTATTACCGAAGATATATGTAATGCGTTCGTGCATTTTTACAGGCCGGCACAGAGCTTTTCCGGGCAATCCTCTTCTTCCGGAAGTCTCCTCCCAGAGATGATAGAGAGCGAGATGCCTCCTCCAACCTCCTCGCCCAATAAGACGGATGACTCTGAAGTGTCATCGCGGAGGGTTCCTCTTGATTAACAAGTTACGCAGGGGACAAGAGAGGTAGTACCCGAAGGTGGATCTCCGACTGTTCAGGATTCTGGGGCTAATAATAACAAAGGCCCCGGACTGTCTGGCTCGCAGCCGACAGTGATTCTGGAGACGGGTAAACAGATTCCTTCAAAGGATGATCGTGTACCCAGAGTGGCTTCCGGAGACCCGGAGGCTCCAGATATATGGTGGGAAAAGTTGCGGAAAGCATCTGTTTCGGAGGAACAGCATACCTTGATGGGTACAGTGGTTGAGAGGATTTTGTCCGCAAAGAGCGGTTTGAGTGAAGCCTTCATGAGCCTGCTAAAAGGCTTCGAGGTTTGTGATATAATATTCTCAGCTATGTTTTATCTGCAAAGATGCACCTGTGTATAGGTAGTAGTCCCTAAGACTCGGGTTGGCTTCCACTGGGAAGCGAATCGGAGGATCAAAAAGGATTACTTGAGGACTGATCTGATGAATTTGAACGCAGGCTGTTTCCCCCTTAGCTACTTCCCGGACTATGGATATTGCCGAGCTGCAGCGGAAGCTTAATGTAGCAGGGGATGACCTTGCGTTAATCAATATGCGTCTTGACGAGTCGCAAGGTATGTATTTGGGGCAATCCCCATACATTTTTGGTATTATAAGCATGATGCTAAAATCTGTATGCTGGAATATGTGTGGCTGCAGATGGTGCTGCCGCCGTTGAAGTTCTTCGAGCGGAGCAGGCCCGGGCGAAGGAGCAGGCCCTGTGTAGCAATGCGGCTGCGGAAAAGGCATCGGCTGAATTAAAGGCCGAACAAGCTGCACGGCACCAAGGCGAGGAGAAGATATCCACGATGACGCTCGAACTAGAGAATGCTACTGGCCGCTGTGAATTTCTGGAGAAGGAGAATAAAGCCTTAACTGCTGAATTGGACAAGGCCTTACAAGAGGCGAGAGAAGCGCGGTCAGAATCCAGAGCAGCCCGTGAGGAGGTTCGGCAGGCGAGGGAGATTGCGGCTGGAAAGCCTTTTCTGCTGCAAACTAAGTTCGGTGACCCGAACTATGCTCAGCTTAACCAAGTGTGGAGTTCTCCGGACGAGTTCTTGGACTTGCCGAAGAGTTCTTTCGATGCAGCGCAGTATTACCAACCGCGCGATGGGTATGCAATGGAGAAGCTTTTTTTGTCGCAGTTTGGCGCATCAAAGCGCCCTCTGTTGCTCAATGAACAGATGTCCCAATGGGTCGAACTTCATAGGATATCCGGCGCTGCCATGAAGGATATCATAATCTAGTTGTGGCCAACCGAGCCTGTTCTGAATAGCTATTTTGGTTTGGTGCAGAGGCTTGTTGACGCGGTGCTGCGTATCGACGCTGTGAAGCGGTCAACGTGCATTGAGGGTGCACAGATGGCTTTTGCCCGAGTCAAGACATTCTGGGGGAAGATGAAGGCCATCGATGTTGCGACGAAGAGTCCACCCAAAGGCAAGGACCGTCCAAAACCGGAGCATTATTTTGAAGACGTCCTAGATACTGCCCACTTGATAGAGGGTCAGTGCTCGAAAGACATAATGTTCGAGTGAGGTGTATGAGAATTGTAAAAGACAATTTTATAGTTAATCTATTTTTATGTTTTGCTCGAAAGCTTAAATTCCTCCTGTGCGGCCATTTTAATATAATCTAAAAGTTTTCGAGTCATCGGCTTTAGCCCCCTCGTAGGAAGTACGGGGGTGTTCGGAAAAGCATTTAATCACTCTTTATCCAACGTCTTAGTCCATGAAGGAGGTGATAATGCGGAGAACTAGGCAATCGAACTATAGGGAGTTAACACTTTCACTTAGCCATAGGAGTTTTATGGTGGGACTACGACATAGCCCCTGGTATGTATGCGGCGTATGGTGCCTTACATACTTGATCTGAAAAAGATCCCTCGTGTGACACGGAGAATCGCTAAAGATTCCAATAAGTCGTCAAGTGGTTGACCAGCTCTCGCCGCATCATGACAGTCAGTTTTCTGCTTTCTCTACTGAGGTACTGGACCAGATGAACCGGAAGCACAATCGCAGTAGTTCTCCCTTTACTACCCTAGTCGATAGAGCGGAACGTAGGGTAGCAAGCAAAGGAGCCGGGCAACCCAACTATTGACCCAAGACAATGATTCGGAGCTGATGCATATAAGGCCAAACTTGCGACGCCGAAGTACGCTGTAGAGCTGTTCGGGCTTTTGCTGCCAACTCATTTGTTCCCATACCGAGCCCCTGGCAGGTTATGCCAAGGTATATCTGTGAGACAACCATGTGAGCCATATTCAATGGAAAAACAACATGGATGATTAATTCAGATACTGTTTACTGGGAGCTGAGCGATATGCCAATGATTACGTGTTATATATATATATATATATATATATATATATATATATATATATATATATATATATATATATATATATATAAGCCATCCTCCTGGCTATTTGACATGCTCGGGGTCGGAGGCGGAGGAGCATGCATAGTACAGGCTCAAAATAGAGAGTGTGGTCTACAAAAAGTTATTTTGGACCTCCTATCACACGTCTGCGCCGCCAGTCCTCGGCAGGGGGAATCCTTGATGTGAATAGCCCCTTAGGTGAGTGTACGGCTCCGGACTCCGATAGCGCCGGTTTCAGATGTTTGCCCTATTCGTCACCATTTTCAAGGGATAGTGAAGGAAGAAATAAAAAGAAAATGGATAAAAAATGTTACGGGGATTCTTGCAGGTTTGTCCGTAGTGTGCTTCCGCCAATGCCCATGGTATCTTGAGTGCGTGGTGATGTATGCGCAGCACAAATTTTGCAGGTGTACGAGGTGGGCGGCGGAAGCCGGAATGCTATTTTCGCTCCGGGAGTAGTTGATCCTCGGGTGGAAATTGCTTCTAACACCCGGTATTTCGTTGGTGAACCTCTCCGTCATCCCTGTCGCCTGGTGGTTTCCTCCCCTTGTGTTCGGCATTGAGCTTGCCGGCCTGTTTAAAGACCCAGCAGTTTCTGTTAGTATGATTAGCTGGTTTATTGGGGCGGTCGTGAATCTGGCAGGGTCGGTCCAATATCCTTTCTAGGTTGGATGGTTCGCCTCGTTCCGCCTTGAATGGCTTCTTCCGTTGGCCGGGTTTGGGATTGCTGAATCCGGCGTTGACTGCTGTGTTGCATGATCTTTCATTATCATTGCGACTGTGTATTTGCTTCGTCGTGGCTTGCAGTTGCCGTCTCGGATTTCGGAAGTGCCCGGGTTGCTGGCGTTGTTGCTTCTACGAGCGACTCAGCTGTCTTCTCCCACGCAAAAGCGGGTCATCAGAGCAGTGAGGGCTGTCATGGATTTAGGTCCTTCTTGATCGAGGTGGCGTGTGAGCCATTCGTCTCAGACGCTATGTTTGAAAGCCGCAAGGGCTTCCGCGTCCGGACAGTCGACGATTTGGTTCTTTTTGACTAAGAACCGAGTCTAGAGCTTCCTGGCTGACTCTGCAGGCTCCTGGACAATGTGACTTAGGTCATCGGCATCCGGTGGCCGGACATATGTTCCTCGGAAGTTGTCGAGGAAGGTCTCTTCAAAGTCCTCCCAGCTACCTATGGAATTTTCAAGCAAGCTGTTTAACCAGTGCCGAGCTGGCCCTTTTAGCTTTAGTGGGAGGTACTTAATGGCGTGGAGGTCGTCCCCACGGGCCATATGGATGTGGAGGATAAAATCTTCTATCCATACCGCCGGATCGACTATTCTGTCGTATGATTCAATATTGACGGGTTTGAATCCTTTAGGGAATTCATGATCCATTACTTCATCGGTGAAGCAAAGCGGGTGTGCGTCGCCTCTATGTTGGGCCACACTGCGACGTAACTCCGAAGGAGTCCATTTGCGGTTTTCGGCTCGGGCATGGCTAGTTTTGTCACATCCGAATAGGTAGCCATCGTCGCGTGTCGAGGCATGCCTTCGTGATCCGTACATCGGTCTTGCGTGTCCTGCTCTACTGTCCAAGTCCCGCTGCAGGTCATCTGGACAATCAAAAGCTGCGCTATTCTTGCCTTTACGGTGAGGTGGGGCGGTCTGGTGTTTGGCTTGAGTTGCCTCTTTATCCCGACAGAGTTGTCGGCGACCTGCCGCATTATGTGATAATGGTACGGGCTCCAACGCCTCGTCGTCAAACTGATGTTGCAATCTATGCTTCGGGTAGCTTTTGGCTAAGCCACTAAGGACGTATTCTTCGGTGACCAGGACTTCGGTCCATATATTGTTGAGTAGGTCTTGGTCAGCTTGAAGCTGCTGCTGCTTCTTTTTCAAGCTCCTTGCAGTAGCTATTAGCCTGCGCTTGAAGCGCTCCTGCTCGAGGGGCTCTTCGGGTACGATGAAATCTTCGACGCCGAGGCTTAACTCATCTTCAAAGAGCGGGAGGTAGTTGTCGTCCTCCGAATTGTCGCTGGGCAGGGCCTGTTCATCGGGGCTGGCTTGGCCATTTTCCTGTTCCTCCTGTTCGGATCTTGCTCCAACAGGGTCTTCATTGTTTTCGGCGTCGTCCGGAGTACTACTTTCTCCGGAGCCAGCGTTGTTGCGATGTGACTTGGAGCGGTGTTTAGGGCGCCGGTACTTAGACTGTGTCTCAGGAGGTTTATTCTCAACTGGATCTCCTTTGTCATCGTCGCCAGCTTTTTTAGGTGTGTCAACCATGTGCACATCGTACGAAGGGGTGGCCATCCCACGTCCGGTGACCGGCGGGTCTTGGCCTTGCTCCTTGTCGGCATCGTCGTCAATGCCGTCAATGCCTTTGGAGCCATAACCAGGCTTTCGGCTAAGTCCTCGACAGTGGCTATGAAGTGGGTGGTGGGTGGGAAGCAAAATTCTCCATTATCAGCCTCTAGCTCGAACCGGACATTGTTCGGCTGTGAATCTTGGCCCATAATTCTCTGCTTGTTCGGCTGTGAATCCCCCGTCGGGGATAGGTTTTTTAATGAATTTAGTACATCGCCGAAGGGCAGGTGTTGGAAGATATCTGCGGTTCTGAGCTCGAAGATAGATAACCGATCCAACTCGGTGTCCGCGGGCTCAGGCATGCGTGGTTCGGAACTTATAGCCGGAGACGAGTCCTGAATTCCGTTGATGCTGATCTTGCGAGGTGCTGAGTCCGTGTGCAGCTCCAACGCCGCGGGTTCTGCGGTTTCGGATGGCGTGATCTGCTCCGGATCTAAGGCCATGGCAGTTACAGAAACCATCTCTTGAATCTGGTATGATGACGGATTTAAGTGATGTTCATCGGAGCGAGGGGAGTGATCACCGCGGTCTCAAATCCATTGAAGAGCAAGTCTCCATGGATATTTGCGACGTAGTTCAAGCTTCCAAATCTGACCTGGTGGCCGGGGGCGTAGCTATCGGTCTGCTCCAGATGGCCAAGCAAGTTGGCCCGCAATACGAAGTCACCGAACACGAAGATCTGTCCCGGGAGGAAGGTTTCTCCTTGGACAGCGTCACTATAGACGATTGAAGGGCCCACCGAACCTTTCTTCGACGGCACAGTGGAACTCTCAATGAAAGCACCAATGTCGGTGTCAAAACCGGCGGATCTTGGGTAGGGGGTCCTGAATTGTGCGTCTAGGGTCGATGGTTACAGGAGACAGGGGACACGATGTTTACCCAGGTTCGGGCCCTCTCTATGGAGGTAATACCCTACTTCCTGCTTGATTGATTTTGATGAATATGAGTATTACAAGAGTTGATCTACCACGAGATCGTAATGGCTAAACCCTAGAAGTCTAGCCCTGTATGACTATGGTAATGAGTATATCCTATACGGACTATGCCCTACGGTTTATATAGACATCGATCGGAGGGATCTAGGGTTACATAGAGTCGGTTACATAAGAAAGAATCTTCATAGCTGGTCGCCAAGCTTGCCTTCCACACCAAGGAGAGTCAAATCCGGACACGGGTACAGTCTTCGGCCTTCGTGTCTTCACAACCCATCAGTCCGGCCCATGGATAACAGGCCGGACGCCTGAGGACCCCTTAGTCCAGGACTCCCTCATGCGGAATGGGCTTTTGCGACATCACGCTCCTCCTCCAGGACATCTAAGTCGTCCTGCCGATCGAGCTCGGCCTCTCTATCCTCATACATACGCACTCGAGGTGAGTCATAATAATATCGTAGGGCAAGACGTCCTCTGCGCCATATACCCTGGAAAACGGTGTGTATCTGGTCGTGTGGTTGATCGTGGTCCGCAACCCCCAGAGTACAGAGTCAAGCTCCTCGACCCAGTGTTTGTCCGACTCCTTTAGGGATCGCACTAGTTAGGGTTTGATGCCGCTCATTATCAGGCCATTGGCCCGTTCAATTTGACCATTTTTTTGTGGGTGATACACCATAATCGAGCTTAATGCCTAGATTAGCGCACCAAGTTTTCACCTCGTCGGCTGTAAAGTTAGAGCCGTCGTCAGTAATAATGTTGTGTGGGACATCATAGCGATGTACAACACCGGATATAAAGTCTATCACCGGTATGGCTTCAGCCATTTTAACTGGTTTGGCCTCTATCCACTTAGTGAATTTATCTACCATAACCAGCAAGTATTTTTTTTCTTATGGCTTCCCCCTTTAAGGGGTCCGACCATGTCCAGCCCCCAGACCGCGAAAGGCCAAGTAATGGGGATTGTTCGTGAGGCAGTGGGCGGCATATGGCTTTAATTGGCAGAAAGTTGGCATCCGACGCAGTGTTGTATGAGGTCCTGTGCATCTGCTCGGGCCGTGGGCCAAAAGAAACCCGTACAGAAGGCCTTACTTACAAGGGCCCGAGCTGCGGCATGATGGCCGCCAAGACCAGCATGTATTTCGGCCAAGAGCTGTCGTCCCTCCTCTTCGGAGATACATCTTTGAAGGACTCCGGTAGTACTTTTCTTGTAGAGTTCTCCTTCATGAACTTTGTAGGCTTTGGAGCATCGAACTATGCGACGGGCCTTGTTTTGGTCATCAGGGAGCTCCTACCTCTTAAGGTACGCTAAGAAGGGTTCGGTCCGTGGGGGGATCACCACCATGATTGCATGGGCGGAGGGCGTTGGTTCAGTGCCCGAGCCCCCGAAGATAGTCGAATCGTGTTCGGCATCCGTGGGTGTGATCGATGTCGGACTAGTGTTTCCGCTCTCGTCCTAGCATACCACAGATGGATTGAAAAGCCTTTCCATGAATGTGTTAGGCGGGACAGCGTCGCGTTTAGCGCCCATTCGAGCAAGGATGTCCGTTGCTTGATTACTGTCTCGAGCCACATTATGAAACTCGAGCCCCTCAAACCGAGCCGATATTTTGAGTATGGCGTTGCGGTAAGCTGCCATCTTTGGATCTTTTGCATCGAATTCTCCGCCTATTGGGGATATTGCAAGGTTGAGTCCCCGCACACCTCGAGGTGTTGTATTCCCATAGAAACAGTCATCCGGAGACCATGCAGTAGTGCCTCATATTCAGCTGCGTTATTGGAGTCCGTATACATGATTTGTAATACGTAAGGGATTGTGTCCCCTACAGGGGATGTTTAGGATGACACCCACCCCCAGTCCGGCTAACATTTTAGAGCCGTCAAAGTACATCACCCAGTTGGAGTATGTTCCGTACTCTTTAGGGAGTTCGGCTTTTGTCCACTCGATGACAAAGTCGGCCAACACCTGATATTTAATAGCTCGGCCTGGCTTGTATGTTTTTCAGATGGTAAGAGCTCGATAGCGCATTTTGCAATGCGACAACTGGCTTCTAGATTGTTTATGATGTCATTGAGTGGTACCTCGGAGGCCACCGTGATCGAGCACTCTTGGAAGTAGTGCTGCAGCTTCCGAGATGCCATGAAAACTGCATATGCTATCTTTTAATAGTGCGGGGTATCGGGATTTGCATGGTGTGAGAACCGCCGATAAATAGTATACTGGTTTTTGGAGTGGGAACTTGTGTCCCTCTTCCTCTCGTTCAACGACGAGCACAACACTCACCACCTGGTGAGTTGCGGATATACAGCAACATAGGTTCGCCGATGTTAGGTGTGGCAAGGATTGGGTTGTTTGCTAATAAAGTTTTTATTTCTTCCAATCCGGCTGTTGCCGCATCCGTCCACTTGAAGTGGTCGATACGTCGGAGCAGGCGATATAGCGGCAGCGCCTTCTCTCCCAATTTGGACATAAAGCGGCTCAAGGCTGCCACACACCTAGCTAGTTTTTGGACTTGTTTTAGGTCCGTTGGTGTTACCAACTATGACAGGGCTCGGATTTTGGCCGGATTTGCTTCGATTTCTCTATTGGAAACAATGAAGCCGAGCAGCTTTCTGGCCGGAACGCTGAAAACGCATTTTTCCGGATTGAGCCGTATGTCATATGTTCGGAGGTTGTCAAATGTAAGGCGTAAGTCGTCCACCAATGATTTGACATGTTTAGTTTTGATGACTACATCATCTACATATGCCTCCACCGTCTTGCCAATTTCTTTTTCCAGGCATGTTGAATCATGCACTAGTAAGTGGCGCCGGCGTTTTTTAGTCCGAAAGGCATAGTGTTGAAGCAAAAAGGCCCATACGGCATAATGAATGTTGTTGCGGCCTGATCGGATTCCTTCATCTTAATATGATGGTATCCGGAGTATGCGTCGAGGAAATACAGTGAATCGCGTCCTGCAGTTGCATCAATGATTTGGTCAATGCGGGGCAGTGGGAAGGGGTCCTTAGGGCAGGCCTTGTTGAGGTCTTTGAAATCGACACAAATGCGTCAGGATTTGTCCTTCTTTGGCACCATGACCAGGTTGGCTAGCCAATCCAGGTGTTTGATCTCTCTAATGAACTCGACTTCAAGTAGTTTGGCTAGCTCCTCCCCCATAGATTGTCGCTTGGGTTCAGAAAATCGCCGCGGCGTTTACTTAACTGGCTTGAACCCCTTTATTATGTTGAGGCTGTGTTCGGCCAGTCGGCGTGGGATTCCTGGCATATCCGAAGGATACCAGGCAAAGATGTCCCAATTCTCGCGCAGGAAAGCTCCTAGAGCGGCGTCGACCGTTGGATCCAGCTATGCTCCAATGGCTATTGTCTTATTAGAATCCGTCGGGTGAACTTGGAATTTGACTATTTTGTCTGCTGGCTTGAAAGAAGTGGACTTAGGCCTTTTATCAAGGATTACGTCGTCTCTATCCATAGTGGAACATAGAGCGGTGATCTCCTCCGCCGCAAGGGCCTCGAATAATGCCTCGAGGGCGAGGGATGCAGTTTTATTTTCGGCGCGAAGTGCTATGTCCAGATCACTGGTGATAGTGATAACTCCATTGGGCCTGGGCATTTTGAGCTTCATGCACCCGTAATGGGGTATGGCTTGAAAGCGTGTGAATGTGTCTCGCCCCAACAGGGAGTGATATCCTCTATTGAAGGGTGCCACATGGAAGATTAACTCTTCGGACCTGTAGTTCTCTGGCGTGCCGAATACCACATCAAGTTTAATTTTCCCCGAGCATCGCGCTTCTCGACTGGGGATAATGCCTCGAAAGGTTGTACTGCTCTGCTCAATGCGGCTCTTGTCTATTTGCATTATATCGAGTGTGTCCTTGTAGATGAGGTCCAGTCCGCTGCTGCCGTCCATGAGTACTTTAGCGAGCCGAAAGCCGTGGACGATTGGATTTAAGACCAAAGCAGCCGGTGCGCGGACTGATCGAGCCCTTGGTTCATCGCTGGCGGTGAAAGTTATCGCCGTATCGTTCCAAGGGTTTACTACGGCTACTTGGTTGACTTCGGCGAGGTCCCGGAGTGCCCTTTTACGCCGATTATTTGAAGAAAAGGTCTCGAAGACCGTAATGTAAAATCCCAAAATTCTAAATTTTGGAATGTTATAATAAATAGATAGATTTGATTGATTGTTTGATTGATTGTCTGAAAGTGAGTGAAATCGAAACTTTTTGAAAAGTTAAATGAGAGGGAATAAAAGGACTTTCCCAAACTTTCATCTTTGCTTTCTGATCTCCGTGAATTCAAATACTTTTCGTCACAAAACCCTGGAGAGAAGATGACATGACTTCTTCCATTTATTTAAATGACAAGGGGTGTTGAAAATAATTGAATTTCGTTTGGAAAATATTTCCAATCCAGAAACTTTATGCAACTCAATGATTTTCAAGAGCGAAGCTAAAATGACTTTCTTCAAAACATATGAAATATGAGTTGGGAGTTTCAAAGAATTAAATTCAAAGTTCTTTTGATTTTATTTTCAATTTGGAGTTATTCGAGTTTTATTCAAATTATTTTTCTCCAACAATAAAATATATGGAAAATAGGGTAACATGATTCCCTACATCAGAAAATTGGAGATAAATAAATTTGAATTAATTTTGGTTTTTTTAAATGATTTTTATTGGTTTTTATAAAGGCAGGAGCACTGTTTGAATTATTAAAATTTGTGTGTACTTTATTAAATGCTAGACAAATGTTCACGTTGTAGAAAATGTTTTTCTGCAAATTTTGATATATTATATGCCTATATAATATTTTAATTATTTTGCTTTTATTATTTTAATTGTCCAGAAAATAGTGCTTAAAAAAAACTTCCTGGGCCGGACCAGCTCAACCGCCAGGCCGCGGCCCAGCCCCACGTCGTGCCGTCCCCGACCTCCCGCAGGTCTCTACGACGCGCACGACTCCGCCATCGCCGGAGTCCTGGCCGAACTCCTCCTCCGCCCCGACCCCTTCCCCACGCCACCCCTTTCCCCTCCCTCTTAAAAGGCGCCGCCCGGACCCCCCTCTCTCTCTCTCCTCGCGCCGCCCCCTCTCTTCCCCGCATCGCGCCGCCGCCGCCGCTGCAGTCCGCCGCCGCCGCACTGCACGCCACCGCCACCCGCGGTTTGCTCGCTGCCGCGTGAAGCCGCCGCCGCCGAGCGCCATCGCCGGAGCCCCGCGCCGCCCGCCGGAGCTCGCCGATCCGCCGCTGCCGCCGGAAAACCGCCGTCGCCGGTTTACGTCGAAAAACGCCGAACCGGTAATAAAAACCATCGCCCCGATCCGATTGGTTTTTCTCGGTTTTCACTAAAACCCGTTTTTTTTATTTCTGTCTAATTATTTAGAGCACGCTCGCTGGTTAGGCCTCCGTAGTGAACGGTTTTCATCACATATGTTTTCGTAGCGGACGTTCGTTCGGTAGAGTTTTCTTTTTCTTTTTAATTTCGGCCAAGGACCCATCCGTGAATATTTTATTTATAGATTAGTCCCTAATCTTCAAACCTTCGTTACTTTTTACTCGTTAGTCCAAATTCAACGAAACCAACGCTCACGTCTTCGTTATGATCCCCTCTTTCCAGTAATCCAACTTAAACATGTTTTGAAAATTTTAAAATTTTAATTTGGATAGATTTGTATTCAAACTTCGTTTGATCATAACTTGAGTTTTATAACTCCGTTTGAGTTGATTCTTTTTGCATATCGAAGCTCTTGACCTAAACTTTCTGATAAGGCCAAATTCACATAATTTTGGTACTGTTAGAAATTGTTTTATGTTGCAAGAGTTATTTGATTGGTTTGGATGGTTTCCAAGTTGCCTTCTTCGATCTTTCTGATCTTTTGAGTGATTGCTTATGTGCGGTTACTATTGCTTGCTTACGATAGATTGACCGGAGTGTGACGAGTAGATCTATCAAGAGTTTTGAGTGCGAATCATCTTCATCGACATTGCAGGCAAGTTCACACTTTGATCATATCCCTTTTCATACCCAGTTTTATGCATTAGTTTCAACCCTCAAACATTGCATGAGTAGGATTGATAACATGTGGGTATTGGGTAGTAGTTGATGAGGTAGGAACCTATTGCCCTGCATTCAAACCTTGGGAGTTACTATTACGTTATGCTTATACTGCTATGCTACGCTCATAGACGTGGATTGGGTTTTGAGAGTATTCATGACAGATGTGAGATTGTTAATTAATGGTTTACTTAAGGTGGCAACTTAAATACACATCTGGGTGGATTGCTAGGGGCACCCTGGGGATAGACCAGTGGACTTGCCTGGACACCTGGGGATATACCAGTGTTGTCCTAGGAGATCCCGGGGATATACCGTGTGATCATCCTACGGTCCGCCACCCGGGCTCAAAGGGATCATGAGATTTTTCATACTAGAAACTTCCGTGTGCAGCCACAAGCCATTATGGGCTCTGGCATAGTTGATTAAGTCGTGCGAACTCTTACAGGGTAGACTAGCAGATGTAGGGGAAAGTAGGTGTACCGGTCTATCCAACGTAAGGTGCTAGCGCTTCTGAAAGACTATGTCTCAGTCATCCGTTTCTCAAACACCATGTAGTGCGAGAAATCCAACGGAGGTGATCGAGTCTTGTGGGGAAAAGTGCGCAAACCTCTGCAGAGTGTACAAACTAATGATTAGCCGTGTCCCCGGTTATGGACATCTTGAGTATCTAGTTCTTGGATCATCCTGTTGATCTCATCATGATACTTTAATTAATCTTGTTGGGTTTTAATGATGATGCTTAATTGGGATTGAGAATGCTGTCAACCATTCTCAATGTTAACAACCACCATGATAGTTAAATAAATTTACTCCTTTGCAGTAGGGAAAAATTGGCTTTTCGTAAAATTGTAACCATAGAGCTTTTCCACCAGCCATATATGCATGTAGTGATAGCCATTGTTCATCATTTTCTCTATGGTGTGAATTTGCCAGTACATTCAACGTACTAACCCGTTTCGGGCTGCAACGTCTCATGTTGCAGGTTTCTTGCGACGAGTAAGTGATACGTTAGGGTTACGATTTCTACACTCAACTTTTCTGTTGGTGTTGATGGGAATCCACAACCTTGTTGCTTCCGCTATATTGGATTGAGGTAATAGTATTTACGTTACTTTATACATGTGATTTACCTCTGTTATAAATCCTTCGAGTATTGTGTGTGTCAGCATACCGATCCAGGGATGACACTTAAGCACAGAGACTTGATCCATTCGGGTCGGGTCGCTACAAGATGGTATCAGAGCACATGTTGACTGTAGGACGTGACCCTAGAAACTGGCAAGCCCATAGGAAGGATTTTCTCTAAAACTTTCTTTTTCAAAAGGATCTTTTACCTCTCTTCTCTTCTGAGCTTATTCAAATATTCCCTTTTAGTGAGACTATACCCGTTTCCCCTTTTGACCACTCGAAGATTCGATTGATGAGACCACTCCAAGAAGTACAAGACATCGGACAACCACGACCACTATGGAATGAAGGAGATTTTACCATACATTATGATAATGGAAACTACAACGGTTGACGACTCTGAAGACTAGGAGATTTTGAAGGCTCTGAAGAATCCCCAGATTTTTATGACCTAGGAAGGCTACCCTTATGGAACTTGGCAGACTATGGAAATTGTAAATACCCGAGATCAAGGTGTGTTGGAGAAAGACCGGAACATGGAGCATAGAACTCAAAGTTTTGTCAAGGAAACCCCAATGCAGGAGATATCAACTATGGAGAGATAGCTCATGGAAATGACAAGGGCAGAACCTCGGCTATCCAAGATGTTATCGCCCGCTTATGCTATTGTCACCGTGCTGAGTTAATCATGCATATGCATGGAAGGATTGGATGGTAGAAGACTGATGGAGCACCTATCATCAAGATGAAGTTTTAACCTTAGCTGGTGTACGACCAGGATCTGGAGTATTACATCAAGAAGTTAAGATGGAGCTACAAGAAGCAATATTTTTTTACAAGGAAGTATTTCATGAGGAACTCAGGACCCTGAAGATGAGAGTAGCCAAGCTGGAGGGGCAAAACCTCGAGATACAGGAGATTTGTCAGAGACTGAAGGACAGAAGGACATGGTTCATACCAAGGATGTTGAAACCCAGAAGTTTGGAATGCAACTCCAAAATATTAAAGGGCGTCAGGAGAGACTTCGCGTTAATAGAGTTGATTTGGCAAAAGAACTGGAGAAAGACAAGCATGATCAGAAGAAGCCATTGGAGGCATGAACAAGACTTGAGGAGTTTGATGACTTTGAAGATTTATTGACCTTTAGAAGACCAAACCCCTAGTATATACCTATGTTAGATGCGACGATTGTGAGCTGTCATTTTGTTTGATGTTTTCCCGACAGCCACAAATAAAGACCTATCTTTTCAAAACCTTTGTTTGTATTGTGTGCATCTCTCTCGATCTCTCTTATCTCACCCCAAAACCCATGGACCCAATAGAGGATGAATGGAGATGAGCTCGTATTTTCTGGACCGATGAGTCAATTGGAGACGGATCGATGGATTCAGAACATGGAGGATCATATGGAGAATAACCCTATAGCCGGAAAGGATATGACCCAGCATGCTCTTGAGTGCTTTGAAAGAGGTGCTGCTACTTGGTGGAGGATGTACCAAACCATCAATGGATGGCAAGGAGTGACCACTTGGAAGGAATTTAAGTGGACCTTGTTAAAGTCTTGGCTTGTGTCCCAGAAATTGAGGCCTTATGGAAAGGATATGAAGAAACCTTGTGCATACAAGCTTTGTGGAGAAATAGGACACAACCATAAAGAAAACAAGGACGAATACCCTCATAAGAGGAGGATTACCAAAGGAGTTAGCCGAGGATCTTAGGGAACTTCGGTTGGAGATTGTTCCCAAAGGTTTTGTTGCAGCAATGGAAGTTCAGTCTACATTGTTGGGAAAGATTCATGAAGCTCAGAAGGATGACAAAGTGATTGCTGAGGTAAAAGAGAGGATGAGTAAAGGAAAGGCCAAAGGTTTTCGTAATGATGAGCACGACACCTTATGGTTCGAGGACCATGTATATGTGCCCAATAATGCAAAGATCAGGAAGTAAATACTTCAGGAGGCTCATGACTCACCATACTCGATTCGCCCTGGAAACACCAAGATGTATTTGGATTTGAAGGAACGTTTCTGGTGGACGGGGATGAAGAAGGATATTGCCGAGTATGTAGTTGTATGTGATGTATGTCAGAGAGTGAAGGCAGAGCATCAAAAGCCAGCCGGATTGCTACAGCCTATGCCGATACCCGAATGGAAGTGGGATAAGCTTGGCATGGATTTCATTACCGGATTGCCCAGGACCCGATCGGGATATAAAACCTATATGGGTAGTAGTTGATTGTTGGACCAAAGTGGCTCACTTTATCCCAGTGAAAACCATCTATACAAGTGCGAAGTTGGCCAAGATATGTATAACCAGGATCATATGTCTGCACGGAGTTCCAAGGACCATCGTATCAGAGAGGAATGCAGTTTACCTCAAAGTTTTGGAATCAGCTGCACCAGGCTTTGGGTACTAGGCTAGAGTTCAGTACAGCCTTACATCCGCAGACAGATGGATAGACCGAGAGAGTCAATCAGATTCTAGAGGACAGCTTGAGAGCATGTGCGCTAGATTATGGATCTAGTAGGGATGATAATCTACCTTACGCGGAGTTGTCATACAACAACAGTTACCAAGCCAGTTTGAAGATGGCCCCTTTTGAAGCTTTGTATGGGAGAAGGAGCCAGACACCGTTGATGTGGGATGAAGTTGGAGACCGTCAGTTGTTTGGACCAAATGTGATCAAGGAGTCAGAAGAGAATGTTAAGTTGATTCGAGATAGACTGAAGGTAGCTCAGTCCAGGCACAAGAGTTATGCAGACTCAAAAACGCAAGGAGGTAGTCTATGAAATTGGAGACAGAGCATGTCCTCGTGTGTCCCCTCTGCGAGGAGTTAAACGATTTGGAGTTAAGGGAAAGTTAGCCCCAAGATTTGTAGGACCATACCGAGTTTTGGAGCGTATGGGAGAAGTGGCCAACAAGCTGGAGTCACCCGAAGGACTGTCAGGAGTTCATGATGTGTTTCACGTTTTCGAGTTGAAGAAGTGCCATGCAGAGATGGCCAATATTCCCCTGTAAGGAAGCCTGACCCTGGAAAGGGTAATGATGTTCCACAAAGTGGAGTATGGACTTCATAAGTATAAGTTTTTTTGTCTTGATATGTGGGGTATCCGAAGAGTATGGAGAGATGAAGTAATATTGGATAAAGGAGGTATGATGTTGGAAATATGGATCAATGGAAACTCCATGATGAGTTTGAGTAATCACGTCTTGGTTTGGTGCCAATAGAAGGAAGAGAGACAGTGAAATTGGATGGATTTAAGAATGCTAGGAAGTTGGCTGTTGGACTAAGGATCCGTTGCCCCGATGTTGATTTCAAGAACTACAAGTGATGAAATGGGCCATAACCCACAGGCCCCAGGACCTGCCAAGAAGCAAGCACATTCTTGTTGAAGGAAAAACCCTGGAAGGAGTTACGATTTTATTGGCAGACGATCTTATAGGAGTTACGAAAACCTGAGAGTTGTGAAGGAACGATAGATGTTTGTTTGGCTTGCAGAATCCATGGATTTACCCGAACTTAGTTCGTTGACAAGAGAAATTCTGCAATGCTTGTGAGGATGACCGAGTGTTAGAATGCGAGATTTGCTAAACCGTATACAAGGTCATGATTTGGGTGCGGGATGGATTGATCACCATACCGACTTACTCTTATTATTCGCCTTGCTATATGGGATGGTAAATCTGAGTGACTTACCTATAGTAGAGAGACGACGATATGAAAACCTTGTTTAAACCTTAGAATGGTATAGGTATTTTCCCTTGTACAAGGCAGTTGTGCCAACCGTAGGTTATACGGTGAGGTTCAACCCAGACCCGTTTTCTGCAGGAGAAACCATACATTGTTGACCTCCATGAGATATCGATAGTTGTTTAGTTTTGGCGCCATACCCTTCAGCTAAGAAGACCCAGTCATGGAAGAACCTTACCAAGAGGAAAGGACAGAAGAATTGAGGAAAAGGTTATGCCACTACCGGAAGAGCCCAGAGAAGAAATTTTCCTGAGAATCTGCGAAGACCGACACTGTCAATGATAAGGATGGAGTATATGAGTTTTGATGGAACCGTAACAATGATTCTAAGGGTGGTAGCACCCCAGACCCCGAAGATGATCGATGGATTTTGAGAAAACCCCCAAACCCTAACCTATTTTCTTTCTAGCCTCTCCGAATCTCGAGGACGAGATTCATTTTAAGGGTGGTAGGTTTGTAACATCCCAAAATTCTAAATTTTGGAATATTATAATAAATAGATAGATTTGATTGATTGTCTGAAAGTGAGTGAATTCGAAACTTTTTGAAAAGTTAAATGAGAGGGAATAAAAGGACTTTCCCAAACTTTCATCTTTGCTTTCTGATCTCTGTGAATTCAAATACTTTTCGTCACAAAACCCTGGAGAGAAGATGACATGACTTCTTCCATTTATTTAAATGACAAGGGGTGTTGAAAATATTTGAATTTCATTTGGAAAATATTTCCAATCCAGAAACTTTATACAACTCAATGATTTTCAAGAGCGAAGATAAAATGACTTCTTCAAAACATATGAAATATGAGTTGGGAGTTTCAAAGAATTAAATTCAAAGTTCTTTTGATTTTATTTTCAATTTGGAGTTATTCGATTTTTATTCAAATTATTTTTCTCCAACAATAAAATATATGGAAAATAGGGTAACATGATTCCCTACATCAGAAAATTGGAGATAAATAAATTTGAATTAATTTTGGTTTTTTAAATGATTTTTATTGGTTTTTATAAAGGCAGGAGCACTGTTTGAATTATTAAAACTTGTGTGTACTTTATTAAATGCTAGACAAATGTTCACGTTGTAGAAAATGTTTTTCTGGAAATTTTGATATATTATATGCCTATATAATATTTTAATTATTTTGCTTTTATTATTTTATTTGTCCGGAAAATAGTGTTTAAAAAAAACTTCCTGGGCCGGCCTAGCTCAGCCGCCAGGCCGCGGCCCAGCCCCACGTTGCGCCGTCCCCGACCTCCCGCAGGTCTCCGCGACGCGCACGACTCCGCCATCGCCGGAATCCTGGCCGAACTCCTCCTCCGCCCAGACCCCTTCCCCGCGCCACCCCTTTCCCCTCCCTCTTAAAAGGCGCCGCTCGGACCCCCCCTCTCTCTCCTCACGCCGCCCCCTCTCTTCCCCGCATCGAGCCGCCGCCGCCGCTGCAGTCCGCCGCCGCCGCACTGCACGCCACCGCCACCCGCGGTTTGCTCGCTGCCGCGTGAAGCCGCCGCCGCCGAGCGCCATCGCCGGAGCCCCCGTCGCCGGTTTACGTCGGAAAACGCCGAACCGGTAATAAAAACCGTCGCCCCGATCCGATTGGTTTTTCTCAGTTTTCACTAAAACCCGTTTTTTTATTTCTGTCTAATTATTTAGAGCACGCTCGCTGGTTAGGCCTCCATAGTGAACGGTTTTCATCACATATGTTTTCGTAGCGGACGTTCGTTCGGTAGAGTTTTCTTTTTCTTTTTAATTTTGGCCAGGGACCCATCCATGAATATTTTATTTACAGATTAGTCCCTAATCTTCAAACCTTCGTTACTTTTTACTCGTTTGTCCAAATTCAACGAAACCAATGCTTACGTCTTCGTTATGATCCCCTCTTTCCAGTAATCCAACTTAAACATGTTTTGAAAAATTTTAAATTTGAATTAGGTTAGATTTGTATTCAAACTTCGTTTGATCATAACTTGAGTTTTATAACTCCGTTTGAGTTGATTCTTTTTGCATATCGAAGCTCTTGACCTAAACTTTTTGATAAGGCCAAATTCACATAATTTTGGTACTGTTAGAAATTGTTTTATGTTGCAAGAGTTATTTGATTGGTTTGGATGGTTTCCAAGTTGCCTTCTTTGATCTTTCTGATCTTTTGAGTGATTGCTTATGTGCGGTTACTATTGCTTGCTTACGATAGATTGACCGGAGTGTGACAAGTAGATCTATCAAGACTTTTGAGTGCGAATCATATTCATCAACATTGCAGGCAAGTTCACACTTTGATCATATCCCTTTTCATACCCAGTTTTATGCATTAGTTTCAACCCTCAAACATTGCATGAGTAGGATTGATAACATGTGGGTATTGGGAAGTAGTTGATGAGGTAGGAACCTATTGCCCTGCATTCAAACCTTGGGAGTTACTATTATGTTATGCTTATACTGCTATGCTACGCTCATAGACGTGGATTGGGTTTTGAGAGTATTCATGACAGATGTGAGATTGTTAATTAATGGTTTACTTAAGGTGGCAACTTAAATACACATCTGGGTGGATTGCTAGGGGCACCCTGGGGACAGACCAGTTGACTTGCCCGGACACCTGGGGATATACCAGTGTTGTCCTAGGAGATCTGGGATATACCGTGTGATCATCCTACGGTTCGCCACCTAGGCTCAAAGGGATCATGAAATTTTTCATACTAGAAACTTTCGTGTGCAGCCACAAGCCATTATGGGCTCTGGCATAGTTGATTAAGTCGTGCGAACTCTTACAGGGTAGACTAGAAGATGTAGGGGAAAGTAGGTGTACCGTTCTATCCAACGTAAGGTGCTAGCGCTTCTGAAAGACTATGTCTCGGTCATCCATTTCTCAAACACCATGTAGTGCGAGAAATCCAACGGAGACGATCGAGTCTTGTGGGGAAAAGTGCGCAAACCTCTGCAGAGTGCACAAACTAATCATGATTAGCCGTGTCCCCGGTTATGGACATCTTGAGTATCTAGTTCTTGGATCATCCTGTTGATCTCATCATGATACTTTAATTAGTCTTGTTGGGTTTTAATGATGATGCTTAATTGGGATTGAGAATGCTGTCAACCATTCTCAATGTTTAACAACCACCATGATAGTTAAATAAATTTACTCCTTTGCAGTAGGGAAAAATTGGCTTTTCGCAAAACTGTAACCATAGAGCTTTTCCACCAGCCATATATGCATGTAGTGATAGCCATTGTTCATCATTTTCTCTATGGTGTGAATTTGCCAGTACATTCAACGTACTGACCCATTTCGGGCTGCAACGTCTCATGTTGCAGGTTTCTTATGATGAGTAAGTGATACGTTAGGGTTACGATTTCTACACTCAACTTTGCCGTTGGTGTTGATGGGAATCCACAACCTTGTTGCTTCCGCTATATTGGATTGAGGTAATAGTATTTACGTTACTTTATACATGTGATTTACCTCTGTTATAAATCCTTCGAGTACTGTGTGTGTCAGCATACCGATCCAGGGATGACACTTAAGCACAGAGACTTGATCCATTCGGGTCGGGTCGCTACACGTAAAGACGTTCAGATCGTCGTCCTCCGGAGGTTACTTCTCGGCGGTCGTATTGGTGAGGATAGCCTCACCGCTCTTGGCCACCTGCCGGAGTACCCAACATGCCCGAAGGCTGTGTGTTGGTTCGGAATTCAGCGTCGTGTGTATCTGACAGGGCTTGTCGAGCCATTCATCAAGCACGGTTCTATGTCCCCTGGAGGGTTTAATTTTCTTGTCCGTAGGGTGATGATCAGGTGCCCCATGATGGTGCATCCTTTTTGCCCGTCCGGTGGGTGGCTTAAAGGCCGGCGGTTCCCCACGAGCTGTCTGGGCTTTCCAGGCGCTTTCCATGGCGCAATATTTCTGTGCTATGTGTGCCAAATCTGCAAAGTGCGGTATGCGGTGTCAGTTGAGGGCATTGAGGATACCCTCGTCCGTACAGTTGAGGCAAAATACTGAAACCGCGTCGTCATCACAGCAATCTTTGATCTTATTTTTAACAAGGAGGAATCTGGCCTGTATGACTATGGCTATCTGCCTTCGGCTCTACAGACCTAACACTCCGGTTTATATAGACACCGGAGGGGTCTAGGGTTACATAAGGTCGGTTTACAGAGAAAGGAATCTTCATATTCAATCGTCGAGCTTGCCTTCCACGCCAAGGAGAGTCCCATCCGGATACGGGTGGAGTCTTCGATCTTCGTATCTTCACAGCCCATCAGTCCGGCCCATGGCTAATAGGCCAGACGCCCGAGGACCTCTTAGTCCAGGACTCCCTCACCCTACTTCCTGCTTGATTGACTTTGATGAGTATAGGGCTTACAAGAGTTGATCTACCTCGAGATCGTAATGGCTAAACCCTAGATGTCTAGCCTGTATGATTTGTGATTGCCTTTACGGACTAAACCCTCCGGTTTATATAGATACCAGAGGGGGCTAGGGTTGTACGGAGTCGGCTTACGGAGAAAGGAAACTACACGTTGCAGTCCACGCAACGGAGAGTCCCATCCGGACACGAGAGAAAACCTTCTATCTTGTATCTTCACTACCCATCAATCTGGCCCATGTCATATAGCCCGGATGCCCGAGGACCCCATTATCCAGGACTCCCTCAGTGATGACTTCTTGCGTGATCATGCACAACATGATCGTGAATGATGAGCGTGATGAAAGCATCTATGACCAAGGGTTTTATTTCCAGGGTGAAAATGTTGAACCTGAGCAGCCACCTCCTGCAACCTTCGAACAGTTTGTCCATTTTCATCGTGATTGCGAGATCGGCGTACTCATGTCCAGCTCCATGATGACTTGGTTGGGCACATGCGGACTCACACTGACAACCAGCAAATCTACCAATTTAATTTATTTTCATGCAAACAATTTTTGATTGGGTTGTAAGACTATTTGATATCGTTTTCTTTCATTGGGTTGTAAGACTATTTCAGACGTATAACAATTTGCTATGTTTGATTTGAACCATTTGATATGCTTCACTTCAGTGTATTGGTTGAACGAACGAGATGCGACCGAAATGCGGCCACGTGTTAGACGCACAGCCGCCGCATTCAGAAATCCGGCGGACACGATATCATTGTCACCGCAAACGGACAAACCGTCTGCGTCCATTGCTTCAGTCGTCCAAGGAATTTTTGTGCACGTTGTTTTCTGCACGCTCATTTTCTCTCCCCTGTACGACGGCTTTTCTCGTCGACTACGCTCTTGTTCCTCTGCATACCACACATAGTTTTTTTTGTTGAGAGAACCACACATAGGTTCTGCACACGCAGTTTTATTTTTTCTCAACCTCGTCCACGACTGCTCCATGGTAGAGCGTTGGTCATGCTCATAGTATTACCCTTACCCACACGCAGGTGTAAACGTCAAAGCTACACGAGCAACATACTGTAGTACCAATGACCACATCAACTCAAACGAGAAACGACATTTTATTTTTTGTGCAGACTACTCCAAGTTGTTGTGGTGGTTTTTCTCCACTCATGACGATGGAGAGCAAATGCGAGGTCAACTCTTTTGGTCAACGACGTCACTGGCTGTAGTTGCCCGCTGCGTCGCCTTTCTTGATCTGGCCGCCCACTAAAGTGCAAAGCTGCCGTCCGAATATACGGATCAGCCGAACAAAACATCCAAAACACTCCTCGGCTAGACTACCTAATTCCAACCAGTCCCTACCACTTCAACGATATTACGCGAAAACAGCCCCGAATTATTTTATCTTCACGAACATAGATCCAAAAAGGACTGCAGCTTGAGTAAATTATTTACTAGGAGTAGAATAGCTTCCGAATGCAACACACGACCACGTCTTGGGAACCCCGGCCAAGACCGGGAGGATAGGATGCATGGCTCCGTCGTCGCCTCGTCGGAAGATGGTGCCAGTCTACGCGCGCACGGCGCCGGCCTGTGTTGACCGGAGCTTGTCGCCGTTGACCCGTGCCCACTCCTTGCCGTCCGCGCCCTCCGAGCTGCCGGCCGAGTTCCCCGCCAACGCCAAGCCGCGGCGCCCGGTACCGTCCACGGGCACTGCCGCCGCGCGCAATGCCCGCCGCCCCGTGACCGTCGGCGACGAGGACGACACGGAGAGCCCGGCCCGCTCGGCGGTGTGGCGCGCCTCGAAGTCGAGCTCCGCGGCGTCGCCCCCGCACAGCGCGGCCCCCGCGACGACGAAGTGGGCCGGCCCGATGACGATCTTGTCCGCCGCGTTGCGCCCGTTGTGCCATATGGAGAAGCAGTAGGTCGCCGAGCAGAGCATCGCGGCGACGGCGACGGTCAGGAGGTCCCCGCGCGCGCACCACCTCCTGGCGCCGGCGCGGCCGCTCGGCGAGCTGGCGCCCGGCATGGCCGACCACGGGATGGAGAGAGGGAAGAACCAGGAAGAGAAGCTACGAGGAGGAGGAGGAAAGGAAAGGGAAGGCGCGCTCGGTGATGCGCGTGCGCAGATGACTTTTCGCGGATATGGTCGTATGGGTATGTGTGTGGTGCAGTGAACTGAGCAAAGGACAGAAGGTCTTAATCACGTCACGTAAGCTTCAAAAATGGAGGGGTGGGTTAGGAAGAGGAACATGCTCAACAACTTTTACATGTAGGATTATGACGTGTCATTATGGTGTTTGTTCAAGAAGACACTTGTTTAGGTTATTAGGTAAAGAATTCAGTGTTAGTATGTGAGCATCTCCTAGCATTGTCAGGAAATAATGTTTTTGACTTATCTCCATGTAGTATATAGTACAAACTACAGATTTATTACCGGAGATGAATCAGATTATTTCCCCCAAAAATAATTTTCTCAAGTCAAGTCCTTTTCTCTCTCCACCTCCCGTCGGCACCGCCGCCGGTCCGCCTCATCCTCGATGACCATGTTCAGTCCTTCGCCGACGGGAGGGACTGACGAGGATACGTACCTAGGGTAGGGTAACTTATCGTACCTGAGGTACCCAATCAAGGACACGGCTCCTACAATGAAAGACGTTCTGAGAAGTACCAACAGGTCAGTCGACCTGGTCAGCCCAGTCGACGGACACAAGCGTACTCGACCAAGAAGCGCAAGCAGTCGACCATGAAGACACTCGACCGTAAGAAGATCTAAAGGCGCTGCCTACAAACGGTCACCTCATAAGTAGCTTTTATGGCCTTCATGGTCCTTTATTACAGGCGTTACCAGTAACCCCCTCTCTTTATGTACATTAAACCCCTTGTAACGTGGGCTGGCTGGGGTCCTGGCGAACTCTATATAAGCCACCCCCCTCCACTAGGACAGGGGTTCGCATCTTTGTAACACTCACGCATATAATCCAGTCGACCGCCTCCGGGCTCCGAGACGTAGGGCTATTACTTCCTCCGAGAAGGGCCTGAACTCGTTAACTCCTTGCGTGTACAACTACTCCAGAGCTAGGATCTTGCCTCTCCATTCCTACCCCCCATTCTACTGTCAGACTTAGAACCACGATAGTTGGCGCCCACCGTGGGGCAGGTGTTCTAGCGATTTGTTGGAGGAGTTGGGGTTCTTTCAACCCACATCATGTTTTTGAGCGGAGTCATGGTCGAGAGCCGCGAGATCCGTCTCGGCGCTCTCTCCTTCATCGTCGACGACTCTGCTTGGCTGCAGGAGGCTCCACTCGACGTGGGCGCGCTTCCCGCCCGCGGAGCCACACATTTTCGCGCATGCGTCCGCGGCGTCCTCCTGCGGCAACCGTCGACCCAGTACGGGTCGGCATTCGTTGCGCCGTCATCATCATCATCATCGTCATCAGCTTCCCACCGGCGCAAGCGCACCGGTCGGTCGAGACTCCAGCGGTGGGTGAAGCACGCACTGGCCCGCCAGTCGGCCATCCCCCAAGTCGCGGCAATCGAGCCCGACGAGTCACTCTACGGCCTGTTCGACCTGTCGACTGGCTCCGTAGAGACTGCGTCCGAGTGCGACAGCAGTGACCCAGCGGCGGAAGTACTAATGGTCGACGGACCACGTAGCCCCCCCGGATTCCCCCAAACCGAAGAGGTTGCCGCAGGGGGGATTCCGGCGCGGGGTCACGAAGAGTACAGGCCCGAGCCCCTTACCTCAGTGCAGAGGGAGGAACTCCGTCGCCGGAACATGGACGCCCTTCACACTCCTATCGTTGGAGAAACCCCTGAGGCGCGAGCCCTGGAGGAGGCGCGCTTGGCCAATTTGGCTGAACGTGCTCGATTGGAGAATCTCCAGAGAGCACTCGACGAGCGCGCACGACCGCCCGCTCCCGAGTCCAGCCGTCGCCGCGTTTTCCAGCCGCCGACCCAGGTATACCGTACTCCGATTCAGAATTTGGCAGCTGCGGCTCGCATAGCGGAGTCGATCCAGCCTTCACAGTCAGAGGCAGGGAGAGGTCTGTTGCAGATCAGAGATTTGCTTCGCGCAGCGGGTGACCAGAATTCAGCCGTGTCACAGTCGCGCGACAGGATTCACAGTCGATCCGTCACTGCGAATTCCTTTCAGTCGGCTCATAGTCCGAGGTCGCCCCCGAGGCGTGAAGGACACAGAGACCGGCACGAGAATCAGTACCAAGAGCACGAGCGATATGAGCGCCGATTCGATCGCAACAATCGACGTCGAGAGCCTTCTCCTCCTCCAAGAGTCGGGTCGTACATTCCTCGACGGCAAGAAGACAGGCGCCAGTTCAGTACTGGGCGAAAGGTCCCGGTCGACCCTCGGGAACCAGGCTTTGATGCGAGATCCATCATCGTTCAAGGCCTGGTCGACCGAAATAGAGCTCACCGAGAAGACCGTGACGGAGGCGCCCCGTCCAGCAGCAGAGTTCGCGTCTCAGGTCCCGAGTGTTTCAGCAGAGCAATCAGAGCTGCAGTGATTCCTCCCAACTTCAGGTTGGCGGCTGGAGTCAGCAAGTTCACCGGAGAGTCCAAGCCGGACACATGGCTCGAGGATTACCGAGTGGCTGTTCAGATCGGAGGCGGCAATGACGAGGTGGCCATGAAGCATTTGCCCCTCATGTTGGAAGGATCAGCCAGGGCGTGGTTGAATCAGTTGGCTCCCAGTAGTATTTATACTTGGGAAGATCTAGCCCAGGTGTTTGTCAGGACGTTCGAAGGAACTTGCAAGCGACCGGCGGGGTTGACAGAATTGCAGTCATGTGTTCAGAAGTCGAGTGAAACCCTGAGGGATTATATCCAGAGATGGATCACTCTGAATCACACGGTCGAGAATGTATCCGATCATCAAGCAGTTTGCGCCTTCAAGGAAGGTGTCAGAAACAGGGAGTTAACTTTGAAGTTTGGTCGAACCGGAGATATGACCCTGAGTCGAATGATGGAAATCGCCACCAAGTACGCGAACGGAGAAGAAGAAGATAGACTCCGGAGTGGCAAGTATAAGGCAGCCGCTAATGAGACCGGCGGAGGACACTTCAGTCGGAAGCAGAAGCGCAAGGCCGAACCAGTCGCCCTCGGGGAAGCCTTAGCTGTGACCACAGGGAAGTTTAAGGGGAAACCCAAGGGCCCTTGGAACCCCAAGAAAGTGAAAGACCAGGACGGGAACGATGTGATGGATTTACCATGCCACATTCACACGAAAAAAGATGAAGAGGGAAATCTCATTTACCCTAAGCATACCACTCGACAATGTCGACTCCTGATGCAACAGTTCCAAGGGAAGCAAGCCAAGGACAAAGGGAAAGAGTCGGACAAAGTTGAAGACAGAGAAGACAGCGGCGAAGAATACCCTCAAATCAATTCCACTCTGATGATTTTCGCTGATGTCGAAAGTAGGAGTCGACTGAAGGTCATCAATCGCGAAGTAAACACGGTCGCTCCAGTGACACCCCATTACCTGAAGTGGTCCCAAACCGCCATCACCTTCGACCAGTCCGATCATCCGACTCATATTGCCACCCCAGGGAGGCAAGCGTTGGTGGTCGACCCAATTGTTGAAGGCACTCGACTGACCAAGGTTCTGATGGACGGCGGCAGTGGGCTAAACTTGTTGTATGCAGAGACGTTGAAGGGGATGGGCATTCCGATGTCCCGGATCAGCCCCAGCAACATGAGCTTCCACGGGGTCATCCCTGGGAAGAAAGCTGAGTCACTCGGCCAGATCGCTCTCGACGTCGTCTTTGGTGACTCGAAGAACTTCCGGAAAGAAAAATTAACCTTTGAGGTCGTGGATTTTCAGAGTGCGTACCACGCCATTCTTGGCAGGCCAGCCTATGCTCGCTTCATGGCTCGGCCATGCTACGTATACCTCAAGATGAAGATGCCTGGCCCCAAAGGTGTGATCACCATCGTCGGCAATCGGAAGAAGGCAGAGGAGTGTTTTCAGAAAGGCGCCAAAATTGCTGACGCTCAAATGGCCAAGATAGAGATACAGGAGTATCAGAAGACTGCAGACCCGAGTGAATTGTTACGAGCCAAGAAGCCCGCCACGGAATCAGCATTTCGGTCGACTGGTGAGACCAAGCAAGTCCACATCCACCCGACCGATCCAAATGCGGCTCCAACCAACATCTCCACTACGCTCGACCCCAAATAGGAAGAAGCGCTCGTCCAGTTCCTCCGTGAGAACTGGGACATCTTCGCATGGAAGCCTGCTGACATGCCAGGTGTGCCCAGGGGACTGGCCGAGCACCGCCTCCGAGTCGACCCAAAGGCCAAACCAGTCAAGGAGCATCTCCGACGGTCCGCCGTTCAGAAGAGAAAGGCCATTGGCGAAGAAGTGGCCCGACTCCTAGCAGCAAAATTCATTCGCGAGATCTTCCACTCCGAGTGGCTCGCTAATGTTGTGATGGTCCCTAAGAAAGACAGGTCGTTGCGCATGTGCATCGATTTTAAGCATATCAATCGGGCCTGCCCGAAAGATCATTTTCCTCTTCCTCGCATCGATCAAATAGTCGACTCGACTGCAGGATGCGAGAGGCTATCCTTTTTAGATGCTTACTCTGGATACCATCAGATCCGTCTGTATGGACCCGATGAAATAAAAACATCCTTCATCACCCCATTTGGGTGTTTCTGCTATGTTACCATGCCTTTCGGTCTCAAGAACGCCGGAGCTACATTCATGAGAATGATTCAGAAGTGCTTAATCACTCAAATCAGTCGGAACGTAGAAGCGTACATGGATGACATAGTGGTCAAGTCACGGAAAGGTTCCGACCTGCTGACTGACCTAGCTGAAACTTTTGCCAATCTCAGGAGTTATGATATCAAGCTCAATCCGTCGAAGTGCACATTTGGAGTCCCTGGAGGAAAGTTACTCGGTTTTCTTGTTTCCGAACGAGGAATCGACGCTAACCCTGAAAAAGTTGGCACCATACTCCGGATGAAACGCCCCGTGCGTGTGCACGACGTCCAGGAACTTTCTGGATGCTTGGCCGCCCTAAGTCGATTCATCTCCAGGCTCGGTGAAAAGGCGTTGCCTCTTTACCGACTGATGAAGAAGTCAGACACGTTCGAATGGACTCCAGAAGCTGATGCAGCATTCGCAGAGCTAAAAGCTCTGCTCTCCACCCAGCCGGTGCTTGCTGCTCCTGTCAGCAAAGAGCCATTGTTGCTTTACATAGCAGTCATGGGACAAGTCGTTAGTACCGTTCTTACGGTCGAGCGGGAAGAGGAAGGAAAGACCTTCAAAGTTCAACGCCCAGTGTATTATCTCTCTGAAGTTCTGACCCCGTCGAAGCAAAGATATCCCCACTATCAGAAGCTCGTTTACGGGATTTACATGACCACGAAGAAGGTTGCTCATTATTTCTCCGATCACTCTATCACAGTCGTCAGCGACGCTCCATTATCAGAGATTCTTCATAACAGAGATGCGACCGGTCGAGTGGCGAAATGGGCAATTGAACTTCTTCCTCTTGATATCAAGTTCGAAGCAAAGAAAGCTATTAAGTCCCAGGCAATAGCTGATTTCCTCGCCGAGTGGACCGAGCAGGAGCTTTCGACTCAAGTTCACTCGGAGCACTGGACTATGTTTTTCGATGGTTCCAAGATGCTGAACGGATCCGGTGCGGGGGTTGTACTGGTTTCCCCCCGAGGAGACAAGCTCAAGTATGTCCTCCAGATTCACTTTGATTCCTCCAACAATGAGGCAGAGTACGAAGCGCTTCTATACGGATTACGTATGGCCATTTCACTCGGCGTCCGTTGCCTCATGGTCTACGGCGACTCAGATCTGGTTGTTAATCAAGTGATGAAGGAGTGGGACGTCAGAAGCCCATCCATGACGGGATATTGCAGCGCAGTGAGAAAGCTGGAGAAACGATTCAAGGGGTTGGAGCTCCATCATATACCCCAACTGAAAAATCAAGCTGCAGATGATTTGGCGAAGATAGGGTCCAAAAGGGAGGCCATCCCTAAGGATGTGTGTTTGGAGCACATTCACACACCATCAGTGCAAGAAGATCCTTTCACAGAAGAGCCTCCACAACCAAAAAGCGCCTTTGACTCGACCGAAGTAGAAATACCAGCTGTGGTCGACCTGATTATGGAAGTTATGGCCACCACTCCCGATTGGACAGTGCCGTACATTGCGTATATCATAAGAAAAGAGCTCCCAGAAGATGAAGAAGAGGCTCGGCAGATCATCCGTCGATCCAAAGCCTTTACAGTAATCAAAGGGCAGCTATACAGAGAAAGCGCGACTGGAGTCGGTCAGAAGTGCGTCACGCCTGAAGAAGGACAGATAATTCTCGAAGACATCCACTCGGGGACCTGCGGCCATCACGCGTCCTCTCGGACCATCGTGGCTAAAGCATACCGAGCGGGTTTCTACTGGCCAAAGGCGAATGAAATGGCAAAGGATATAGTCGACAAGTGCGAGGGGTGCCAGTTTTATTCCAACATGTCTCACAAGCCCGCCTCCGCCTTGAAGACCATTCCACTCGTCTGGCCTTTCGCTGTTTGGGGTCTGGATATGATCGGACCACTGAGAACTGGTAGGAGTGGCTTCACCCACTTGTTGGTCGCAGTCGACAAGTTCACGAAGTGGATAGAAGCAAAACCCATAAAGGACCTCGACGCAAGCACTGCCATCAGTTTTATCAGAGGATTGATATTCAGATATGGAGTTCCGCACAGCATCATCACAGATAACGGATCAAACTTTGATAATGACAGATTCAAAGCCTTCTGCGCCTCTCAGGGCACTCGAGTCGACTACGCTTCAGTTGCTCACCCTCAGACGAATGGACAGGCCGAACGCGCGAATGGCCTCATCCTCAAAGGACTAAAACCCCGATTAATGCGTGATCTCAAACACGCAGCAGGCGCCTGGGTCGACGAACTTCCGTCAGTTCTATGGGGGTTGAGGACCACCCCTAACCGGTCGACTGGAAGAACGCCATTCTTTCTGGTCTATGGAGCCGAGGCGGTTTTGCCAAGCGACTTGCTCCACAACGCGCCTCGAGTCGAGTTATATTCCGAAGCAGAAGCAGAACAGGCCCGACAAGATGCAGTCGACCTCTTAGAGGAGGAAAGAGAGATGGCTCTAATCCGCTCGACCATCTACCAGCAAGAGTTGCGTCGGTTTTACGCCAGGAATGTGAAAGGTCGAGCCTTTCAGGAAGGAGATTTGGTCCTCCGCGTGGATCAGCAAAAACCTCACAAACTTGCCCCGACCTGGGAAGGCCCTTTCATCATCACCAAAGTCTTGCACAACGGAGCGTATCACCTTTACAACATCGATCGACGGATCGACGAGCCTCGAGCATGGAATGCGGACCTGCTCCGTCCTTTTTACACTTAAAAACTCACTCGACTGAGATGTAATAAAAGTACCTCTGTAAATCCTTTGTTTCAAGAAAAAGACTGCTATTTCTTTTTCCTGTCTGTCTAAATTTCCCCCAGTGGGTGACTTAGTTGCGAATCCGTTTCGCCTAAGTAATCAAAATCCTACCGAGTGGGAGCAAACCTCCCACTCGGGGGCTTAGCTGCAGTCCAAGTACTCGCCTAAGTAATCAAAATCCTACCGAGTGAGAGCAAACCTCCCACTCGGGGGCTTAGCTGCAGTCCAAGTACTCGCCTAAGTAATCAAAATCCTACCGAGTGAGAGCAAACCTCCCACTCGGGGGCTTAGCTGCAGTCCAAGTACTCGCCTAAGTAATCAAAATCCTACCGAGTGGGAGCAAACCTCCCACTCGGGGGCTTAGCTGCAGTCCAAGTACTCGCCTAAGTAATCAAAATCCTACCGAGTGGGAGCAAACCTCCCACTCGGGGGCTTAGCTGCAGTCCAAGTACTCGCCTAAGTAATCAAAATCCTACCGAGTGAGAGCAAACCTCCCACTCGGGGGCTTAGCTGCAGTCCAAGTACTCGCCTAAGTAATCAAAATCCTACCAAGTGGGAGCAAACCTCCCACTCGGGGGCTTAGCTGCAGTCCAAGTACTCGCCTAAGTAATCAAAATCCTACCGAGTGAGAGCAAACCTCCCACTCGGGGGCTTAGCTGCAGTCCAAGTACTCGCCTAAGTAATCAAAATCCTACCGAGTGAGAGCAAACCTCCCACTCGGGGGCTTAGCTGCAGTCCAAGTACTCGCCTAAGTAATCAAAATCCTACCGAGTGAGAGCAAACCTCCCACTCGGGGGCTTAGCTGCAGTCCAAGTACTCGCCTAAGTAATCAAAATCCTACCGAGTGAGAGCAAACCTCCCACTCGGGGGCTTAGCTGCAGTCCAAGTACTCGCCTAAGTAATCAAAATCCTACCGAGTGAGAGCAAACCTCCCACTCGGGGGCTTAGCTGCAGTCCAAGTACTCGCCTAAGTAATCAAAATCCTACCGAGTGAGAGCAAACCTCCCACTCGGGGGCTTAGCTGCAGTCCAAGTACTCGCCTAAGTAATCAAAATCCTACCGAGTGAGAGCAAACCTCCCACTCGGGGGCTTAGCTGCAGTCCAAGTACTCGCCTAAGTAATCAAAATCCTACCGAGTGAGAGCAAACCTCCCACTCGGGGGCTTAGCTGCAGTCCAAGTACTCGCCTAAGTAATCAAAATCCTACCGAGTGAGAGCAAACCTCCCACTCGGGGGCTTAGCTGCAGTCCAAGTACTCGCCTAAGTAATCAAAATCCTACCGAGTGAGAGCAAACCTCCCACTCGGGGGCTTAGCTGCAGTCCAAGTACTCGCCTAAGTAATCAAAATCCTACCGAGTGAGAGCAAACCTCCCACTCGGGGGCTTAGCTGCAGTCCAAGTACTCGCCTAAGTAATCAAAATCCTACTGAGTGAGAGCAAACCTCCCACTCGGGGGCTTAGCTGCAGTCCAAGTACTCGCCTAAGTAATCAAAATCCTACCGAGTGAGAGCAAACCTCCCACTCGGGGGCTTAGCTGCAGTCCAAGTACTCGCCTAAGTAATCAAAATCCTACCGAGTGAGAGCAAACCTCCCACTCGGGGGCTTAGCTGCAGTCCAAGTACTCGCCTAAGTAATTGAAATCCTACCGAGTGAGAGCAAACCTCCCACTCGGGGGCTTAGCTGCAGTCCAAGTACTCGCCTAAGTAATCAAAATCCTACCGAGTGAGAGCAAACCTCCCACTCGGGGGCTTAGCTGCAGTCCAAGTACTCGCCTAAGTAATTGAAATCCTATCGAGTGAGAGCAAACCTCCCACTCGGGGGCTTAGCTGCAGTCCAAGTACTCGCCTAAAGTAATTGGACTCCTGCCGAGTGAAGAGCAGACCTCCCACTCGGGGACTCAGCTATAGCCCGATGCTCGCCCAAGCCAGGTTGACAAGACACCATCGCGGCGATAAGCATCGTGCAAACCAGGCAGCCTCTGAGGGAACAACGAATAGTAGATCGGCGGATCAAGTCACGAAGGCATTTCAACGTCGAGCCAAGTTCGGACAAAACCAAAAAATCCTAGATCGCAAATAAAGTACTCGAGCTATAAGCTCGACGGAGTTTATCGGTTACATAAACCACTCGGCATTCCGAGGCAAATTTAAGGCAAAGAACAGCAGTTTTTTACTCCTCCGGCGGAGGACTGGATGGTGCAACAAATTCGTCCAAGTCGATCCCATCAGAGATCCGAGTGGCGGCAGCGATGAAGGTCTCCATGAAGTCCTGAAAGTTATGCTTCCTGGTATTGGCAACCTGGAGAGCGGCCAGCTTCTCCTCGCGCGCCTCCTTGCAGTGGACGCGAACCAGTGACAAAGCCACGTCAGCGCCGCACCTAGCAGAAGACTTCTTCCATTCTTGCACTCGACCTGGAACCTCACCTAGTCGACTGATCAGGGATTCAAGGTCGTTCTGAAGCGTCTCCTTGGGCCAAAGTGCGGAGTCGATCCGTGACACCGCAGCTTTCAGTCGAGCCAGGTAGTCCACCGCACTAGCGACACGGGATTCCAACCGGAAGACATTCATGGCCACTTCGTCCTTCACGGGAGAGTTGATAGGGTCCAAGCGGGTCTCCACTCGACTGGTCTCTTCCTCAAAGTTTCGGCAGAATTCTGAAAGAAGTTTCGACAGGTCAAAACTGTAGCCAAATGGTGAGTCGACAACAACGAGATTAATCGCGCAAAGAGGGTTACCTTCAAGCATGAGGTATAGCTTCTTGGCAAGACCCCCAAGATAATCCCCCAAGTCCTTGTGCTTCCCCGCCAGCTGGCCGAGCTTGTCGTTCAGAGTACTCTTGTCAGTCTTCAGTCGACTCGCTTCCTTGTTGGCCGAGTCAAGAGCAGACTTCAGCCTAGCGTTCTCGCTCTCCAGTTGGTCGACCGAAGCAAGTTTCTCTTCAGCAAGCTTCAGCTTCTCCGCAGCCGCCTTTTGTGCCTCCGCAAGGTCAAGATCTTTCTTCTTCAGGGCCTTTTCCAGTTCGTCTGCGAAGCAACAATAAGCACAGAGTTGAGAACAGACAGGAGGACAGAGACAGCCGTCGAGTCCTCACCAGCCATACCTTTTGCCTCATCCTTCGCCTTCTGCACGTTTTCCTGAGCAAACTGTAAATCAAGATTGAGCTGGATTTGCTTATTCTTCAGATCGGCGAGCTGAGCAACAAGCTCACAAGACTTCTGCAAAGAGTCAATCGACAAAGGGTATCAAAGATAAGTTACTCCCGAGTGACTGAAAGAAAGAGCACAACACTTCTAAGACTACAGCCAAATCAAAACATTCGACAGTAGCCTCGGGGACTACACCCAGTGGGTGCACTCAGCGTGCCCCCACTGGTTTTCAAAAAAAAAAAAGGGGGCGACTGCCAGCAGTCGACCGGATACAGTGTCATCCGACGAGGTACAACTACAGAAAGACAGTACAAAAACCACAGTCGACTGCCAGCAGTCGACCGTGGCCTCGGGGACTACACCCAGTGGGTGCACTCAGCGTGCCCCCACCAATGAGAAATTTCGGACCTACGGCACCCAGTGGGTGTACAACGCAAGTGAAGATCAACTAACCTGGACGTTCTGCTGCAACGCCGAGCTGATGTCATAGGCCGCTTGACTGGCATCCCGAGCCGCTTTGGTCTGCTCCATCACGAGCCCCGCCTGACGTATAGCCTCCTTGGCAGCACTCACTTGATCCTCCGGGGTCTGGTAGGCGGCGAAGAACGAGGGTGGGTCGACCGGTGGAGGGGCAGTCGACGACGAAGGCCGGGCAGTCGTCAGTGGCTCAGCAAAAGTCACAGTAGTCCGGGCGGTATTGTCACCCCCTTGGACCACCGCCTCGGCAGTCGACGCGGTCTGAGGAACCTTGTCGACCGGAGCCCTCCGGCCTCTTCTCCCAAAAGGCCTGAGCGGCGCTTCTGCCTCCTCCTCATCATCCGGAAGGTCAATGATGTTGGTCGGAGCTACAAAAGTTCAGAAATGAATACCCAATCGACCCAGCAGTTAAACAGTCGGATCATGCCAAGGGTCATACCTAAGTTGGAAGTGACGGCGTCCTCCATCGTCTCATCAGCATTCTGGATGGAAGTCTCGGAAGTAGCGGCGCTGCACGATTCCAAGCAAATAATTTGAAAATGAATCGACTAAGAATCCGTTCTAGTCGACTCAAGAAAGGTGAAGACAGTCACTTACCCAGAGATGACCGGGATGGCGACCCTGATCTTGGGCAAGGCCTTGGGTGGCTTAGTCGGGATGGCTCTAGGCTGCTTGGGCGCTTTCTCAGTTGGGGGCGGCGACGCGGTCCGAGGGCGCTTGGACGACTGGCCCGCCGGAGCACTCGACTGACCGCGCTCTACGGCGGGATCCTGAGCGTTCTTGGAGCGTCTCTCGCGTCGAGGAGGGTCGACCTCCACCTCTTCATCTTCGTCATCCGAGTCATCGCCGACCTCCCCCTCTACGTCATCGTCAGACTCCCACTCCTCGACTTCGCCCTCGGCTTCAACTTCATTCTCACTCCCTTCGCCTCCACTCCCTCCTCCTTCAGATACGTGCTCCTGGTTCCCATTCGGCATCGAGTACATATCGTTGATCTCCTGCGAAACAACAGGCAGGACAAGGATCAGTCGACTTTTCGCGAGCCAGTGACTAGACGGAGTGAAAATTTCAGTCGGAAGAAGCAAAATGTACCTTATCTGTCTGCATCATCCCGTCGAGCGGAGCAATCCTCCTAGAACCCCTGGGGTTGTCCCTATTCCCGGTTATGCTGGTCAGCCAGCTCTCCAGCACAGAAGCCTCGACCGCCTCCGGGTGGATCCGCGTGGAGTCGTCGGGCCCGGAATACAACCACATCGGGTGATCCCGAGCCTGGAGAGGTTGGATTCGTCGCTGGAGAAAGACTTCGAGCAAGTCCATGCCGGTCACGCCTTCACGAACCAACTCAACCACTCGACTGACTAGTTCCTTCACCTGAGCCTTCTCCTCCGGAACCACTTTCAAAGAAGCGGGTTTCTGCACTCGGTCCAAGGTGAAAGGAGGTAGGCCGGTCGAGTGTCCAGGAGTCGGCTGGTCCTTGCAGTAGAACCAAGTCGACTGCCACCCGCGCACAGAATCGGGAAGTGTCATGGGAGGAAAACAACTCTTACCCCTCGTCTGGATCCCGAGGCCCCCGCACATCTGGATCACCTGCGTCCTCTCCCCGTCCGGGTTAAGCTTTTTGACCGACTGGGATCGGCAGGTGAAGATATGCTTGAAGAGGCCCCAGTGGGGTCGACAACCTAAGAAACACTCGCACAGAGACACAAAAGCCGCGAGATAGACTATGGAATTGGGCGTAAAATGGTGGAGCTGCGCTCCGAAGAAGTTCAAGAAAGCCCTAAAGAAAGGACTCGGGGGCAGAGAAAACCCCCGGTCGACGTGAGTGGCTATCAGGACGCGCTCACCATCGCGAGGTCTTGGCTCCGTCTCCTTCCCCGGAAGGCGAGCGGCCTTGTGGGGAATGAGCCCTCCCTCCACCATGTCGTCGATGTCCGCCTGAGTAAGGATGGAGGGCATCCAATCCCCTTGCAGCCAGCCGGACGGCAGAGCGGCCCGCGAGGACGACCCGCCTCGCCCAGATTTCTTCCCTTTGCCCTTCGCCGCGGCCTTCTTTGCCCGTTCCGCCGCCGCCGTCTTATCCATCCCCATCGTCTCGAACGAAGTCTTGGCCGAGCGGCGGTGTCGAGGTTGCGGCGGAGAGCGAGGCGGAGGGTTACGGAGGAAGGAGGAAGAAGAACGAGGGCGCACAGTAAAAGGTCAGAGTCATTGCTTTATATAAGGCCACACCCGAGTGGCTGATCAGTGGGCCTGCCCCTCCCAGTCAGATCCCGCAACAGGCGCGCGCGCAGTACGTGGCGAAAAAGGTGGCGCAGAGATCGAGGCGCCCTTGCCTTATCCAGCCGATTCGCGCGGTTTCATCCGTCCGGTGCGCTTCTCAATTTTCAAATCCCGCAAAATCCGCGATCGACAGGACGGGTTGTCAGACGAAAGATCCGTTTCCTTAAGTCTCCCAAGGGACTCGTCACGTAAACACACTCGACGGTAATCCGAAACCACTCGACGAGCATCTGAATGGATCAAGGCAAACTGAAGAATGAGACCCCACCGTGACTTCCATTTATCCGAAGACAGATGCAACTGAAGCATGGAGGTTGAGTCGGAAGCGCAGGCTCGACCCCATTCTCACTTGACCCCTGACCCATTCGGGGGCTAATGACGAGGATACGTACCTAGGGTAGGGTAACTTATCGTACCTGAGGTACCCAATCAAGGACACGGCTCCTACAATGAAAGACGTTCTGAGAAGTACCAACAGGTCAGTCGACCTGGTCAGCCCAGTCGACGGACACAAGCGTACTCGACCAAGAAGCGCAAGCAGTCGACCATGAAGACACCACTCGACCGTAAGAAGATCTAAAGGCGCTGCCTACAAACGGTCACCTCATAAGTAGCTTTTATGGCCTTCATGGTCCTTTATTACAGGCGTTACCAGTAACCCCCTCTCTTTATGTACATTAAACCCCTTGTAACGTGGGCTGGCTGGGGTCCTGGCGAACTCTATATAAGCCACCCCCCTCCACTAGGACAGGGGTTCGCATCTTTGTAACACTCACGCATATAATCCAGTCGACCGCCTCCGGGCTCCGAGACGTAGGGCTATTACTTCCTCCGAGAAGGGCCTGAACTCGTTAACTCCTTGCGTGTACAACTACTCCAGAGCTAGGATCTTGCCTCTCCATTCCTACCCCCCATTCTACTGTCAGACTTAGAACCACGACAGGGACCCCGTTCTCGTTTTTGTTAGGTTCAACGTCTTTGTTGGGACCGTGGGGCGGCGGTGATGTCTAGGAATAATGATTCCCATGTTCTAACCCAGCCCTGATGGTGTGTTTAGCTTCATTAGAGGGCGTGTGAAGGTGTGTCTCCGTCGCATCTCACGGGATTCAGTCGCTGTTGCTCTTCGATGGATTTGTTTGGATCCGGTCTTCGTTCGTCTTTGTTTTGGTGTTTACATGTTTGATCCTTTCAATCTATGACTTTCTTTATTAGCCATGGTTACTCCTCTGGTGCGCTGGTCCTATGGGGTCTTAGCACGACGACTTTCTGACCGTCTACTGTAACAAGATTTATTCGGCTCCGGTGAGGGAGGGGAGATAAAGAGGGCGCGCCTTTGGCTCGCTCCAGTGCTTGTAGTCATCTCTAGTTGGTCCACGGACCTGGTTGTAACTGTTGGGAACATAGCATGCAATTTCAAAAAATTCCTACGTTCACGCAAGATCTATCTAGAAGATGCATACCAACGAGAGGGAGAGAGTGTGTCCACGTACCCTCGTAGACCGAAAACGGAAGCGTTTGACAATGCAGTTGATGTAGTCGAACTTCTTATCGTTTCGATCGATCAAGCACCGAAAGTACGACACCTCTGAGTTCTGCACATGTTCAGCTCGATGGCGTGCCTCGAACTCTTGATCCAGCAAAGTGTCGAGGGAGAGTTTCGTCAGCACGACGGCGTGGTGACGGTTTTGGTTAAGTGATCCGCGCAGGGCTTCGCCTAAGCACTACGACAATATTACCGGAGGCGTAAATTGTGGAGGGGGCGCCGCACACGGCTAGGAATCAATGTTTTGTGTTCTAGTATTGCCCCCCCCCTCATATATATAGGTTGGAGTGGAGGGGAGGAGAGGCAGCCAAGGGGGCGCCCCAAGTAGGAGGAATCCTACTTGGGCGCCTCCCAATTCGGCCTCCCCCTTCCATATTCTTCCGGAGGGGGAAGGAAGGAGGAGGGAGGAGAGAAGGAAGGGGGAGGCTGAATCCCTCTCCTTCCTTTCCCTCTTCTCCTCATTCCTTCCTCCTTATTTTGGCCTACATGGGGCGCACCACCCCCTAGCGGCTGGTCTGTTCCCTTCTTGGCCCATTAGGCCCATGTAGTTGCCGGGGAATGCCCGGAACCCCTTCCGGTGACCCGATATGTACCCGGTAGCCCTAGAACACTTTTGGTGTCCGAATATCATCGTCCTATATATGAATATTTACCTCTTAACCATTTCGAGACTCCTCGTCATGTCTGTGATCTCATCCGGGACTCCGAACAACATGCGATCACCAAATCACATAACTCATATAATACAAAATCGTTATCGAACGTTAAGCGTGTGGACCCTACGGGTTCGCAAACTATGTAGACATGACCGAGACACCTCTCCGGTCAATAACCAATGGCGGAACCTGGATGCTCATATTGGTTCCTACATATTCTACGAAGATCTTTATCGGTCGTACCACAATGACAACATACGTAATTCCCTTTGTCATCGGTATGTTACTTGCCCGAGATTCGATCGTCCGTATCTTCATACCTAGTTCAATCTCGTTATCGGCAAGTCTCTTTACTCATTCCGTAATGCATCATCCCGCAACTAACTCATTAGTCACATTGCTTGCAAGGCTTATTATGATGTGCATTACCGAGAGGGCCCAGAGATACCTCTTCGATACTCGGAGTGACAAATCCTAATCTCGATCTATGCCAACCCAACAAACACCTTTGGAGATACCTATAGAGCATCTTTATAATCACCTAGTTACGTTGTGACGTTTGATAGCACACAAGGTATTCCTCCAGTATCCGTGACTTGCATAATCTCATAGTCAAAGGAATATGTATATGCCATGAAGAAAGCAATAGCAATAAAACTTAACAAGCATTATGCTAAGCTAACGGATGGGTCTTGTCCATCACACCATTCTCCTAATGATGTGATCGCTTTCATCAAATGACAACACGTGTCTATGGTTAGGAAACTTAACCATGTTTGATTAACGAGCTAGTCTAGTAGAGGCTTGATACGTCTCCAACGTATCCATAATTTATGAAGTATTCATACTATTATTTTATCATTCTTGGGTGTTTTACAATTATTTTATAGCAACTTTATATCATTTTTTGGGACTAACCTATTGACCCAGTGCACAGTGCCAGTTGCTGTTTTTTGCTTGCCTTTTACATCGCAGGAAATCAATATCAAACGGAGTCCAAACACCACAAAACTTTTTTACATCGTAGAGGCTAAACCCTAGAAGCTAGCCTATGATTATGATTGTCCTTGTCCTACGGACTAAACCCTCCGGTTTATATAGACACCGGAGGGGGCTAGGGTTACATAGAATCGGTTACAAGGGAGGAGATCTGCAGATCCGAATTGCCAAGCTTGCCTTCCACGCCAAGGAGAGTCCCACCCGGACACGGGACGAAGTCTTCAATCTTGTATCTTCATAGTCCAACAGCCCGCCCAAAGGATATAGTCCGGCTGTCCGAGGACCCCCTAATCCAGGACTCCCCCAGTAGCCCCTAAACCAGGCTTCAATGACGATGAGTCTGGCGCGCAGATTGTCTTCGGCATTGCAAGGCGGGTTCTTCCTCCGAATACTCCATAGAAGATTTCGAACACAAGGATAGTGTCCGGCTCTGCAAAACAAATTCCACATACCACCGTAGAGAGTACAATATTTCCACAAATCTAATATGCTGACAACTTTTCATAATGTGACATCACGCCATGGTCTGGTCATTATTCGAAGCGTTTCTCTCAGCCTGCCACTGCACATTTTGCGAGGCGGTTTTATTGGCACGTCTTGTCGAAGCAGAGATCGTGTTCCCCTTATCACGTGATTCTCATCAATACGGGTATGGGTAACCCAATTGTGCCTGCTGGTATGACTCCTCGATTTTAGGCAAGTTCCAAATGGCCACGCGGAGGACGCTTGATATTCACCCTCTTTACAAAGGGGCCAAGGCCTGTCCTTTTCTTCTCGCGCTCAATCGAATCCTTCCCCCACCTCGAGTTCCAACACCCAAGGCTTAGGCTAAGCACTTCGACCTTCAACCATGTCCGGATCCAACCTTCAAGGTCGGTGGATGGCCTCCTCTGTCATAGAGGAGGACATCAAGAAGCTAAGAGAAGCCAGGTATCTGACCGCCGAAAGCTCGCACAGGCTGCCTGCTCAAGGGCAGGTCAACCCCACTCCCGAACCCAACGAGAGTGTCGTATTTGTTTCCCACTTCCTCCGAGGGCTAGGCTTTAGTCTTGATCCTTTGTTAGAGGGCTTATGTTCTATTATGGGCTCGATTTCCATGATCTGGCTCCGGATTCCATCCTTCACATCTCGTCGTTCCTCGTCGTGTGTGAGGCCTTCCTCCGCATCACCCCACACTTCGGCTTATGGCTCAAGACCTTCAATGTGAAGCCGAAGATGATCAATGGGCGACACGCAGAATGCGGAGGTGCTATAATAAGAAAAGGCGCCGATGCTCCATGGCCAAAGGGTTCCTTCCCGAAGATGTCCGACTTATGGCAGCGGGAGTGGTTCTACATCACCGCTCCCCGAAGTACTAAGTGGGTAGCTGCCCCCTCCTTCCGTTCGGGCCCCCCGGCACAACTGACGTCATGGGTCAACAAGGGGCTGGACTGGGGGCCAGTTAATGACGTGCCGACATTGCAGAGTCGCATCCGAGATCTCCTCAAGAGAGATGTCAGCCTTGTCAAGGTAATGCAAGTCATGCTAGTTCGTCGGGTCCTGCCATGTCAACATCGATCTCTCCGTATGTGGGAGTTCAATCCGGAAGGACCGCGAACTATTCATCAATTCTTCAGCGTGATGCTCGAAGGGATGTATGGATTTTTCTTCGGATCACGAATCAAGTGTCCGGACACCACCGAGGATGCGGGTCTAAACTGCAATCGTCCAGATACCCCTGTAAGTATTTTTGCGGCTGAACACACTGTCTTTTCTTTTGTCCTAACATCATTCTGAACAACGCTCTTTCACCAAGGCTGGATAAAAAAGGCGAAGATGATCAGGTGTTCGGCCCCCCTTCCCGAAGGCTCACCGGATCCTGTACTAGCCAGGATGCTCGAGCTCGCACCTTATCAAGCGCCATCAGGGGAAGATAAAGGGAATGGTAAAGAAGCCGAGAGCGGACCTCACACATTACTCATCCAAGCCAGGGGAATTAGTGTCTCCGCGAAGGAGGATAATCGGGGAGAAGAATCTGAAATTCCCTCTCCCCAAGGAAGGAAAAGGACCGCCTCTGAAGACTTGGAAACAAGGGTTTCCAAACAAGGGAAGAAACCTTCGCCAGGGGGCCCTGCCCCGGAGGGCATCCTTACCGCACAGTGCCCGCAAGGGGGTCAGCCCTCCACCGAGCTGTAAGTGAACGAGATTATTTTATAGTAAATATATATTGATTCATCTCCGAGGACAACAACCGAGACGTATGTCTTGCAGTTCGGATCGTAGCCCTTCTCGACAGAGTTCGTCTTCGGAGGATCTTCTTCCGGAGATGATGGAGAGCGAAACGCCTCCCCGTGCCTCCCCGCCTCATGAGGCGGACGACCCTGAGGTGTCGTCACGGAGGATTTCTCCTGATCTACCAAGGCCAGAAGGTAACCCTTCGGCCACCCGATGTCTGGAGTATTCGGCTCCTAAGGAGAGCAACATAAAGAGTCCGGGACTGTCCGGTGTATGACCGGACGCATTGATGGGTCTTCTGGAGCAAGCGGCTATCTCAGAGGCGCATCGTACTTTAATGGGTATGGTGGTTGAGAGGATTTCATCCGCCGAAAGCGGGTTGCATGAAGCCTTTATGAGCCTGCTAACAGGCTTTGAGGTACGCAAGGTAATATTTTTTTTGATAGTACCGCACACGCTAGGTGTGCCCTATGCAGATAGTAGCCCCTAAGACTCTGATTGTTGTCCAAAGGCGGCAAACAGAGGATCATAGTCCCAGGTAATAATCATGTTGCCTTCATGTGCAGGCGGCTCAGGGTCCGGTGGCTGGCCGGACTGGTGAGTTTGCCAAACTGAGGTGGCAACTTGATGCGGCAGATGCCGACATCGTGCTTGTAAACAAGCGGCTTGATGAGGCACAGGGTATGTATTCTCCGGTGGTCAACATATATTAAGAGGAGCATGATGCTAGTATCTATAACATGTTGTGTCTGCAGATGGAGCTGCCGCCTTGGAGACCCTTCGGGCGGAGCTTGCCCGAGCCAAGGAACAAGCCAGGAGAAGTGATGCGGACGCCCTAAAGACGGCTGAAGAGTTAAGAGCCGAACGGGCTACTCATCGTCAGAGCGAAGAGAAGACAACCAAGATGGCTGTTGAGCTGAAGGATGCCCTCGACCGGTATGAGCTTCTTGAAAAGGAAAGCCAAGCGAAAGCGGCGGACCTAGAGAAAGCCATGGAAGCCGCCAAGGAAACTCGCTCTAAAATCAGAGCGGTGAAGGAGGAGCTTTGTCAAGTCGGAAATATCACGGCTGGAAAGCCCTTTTTGTTGCGGACGAAGTTTGGAGATCCGAAGTATGCCCCTCTGGATAAATTATGGAGTGCTGCACACGCGTACTTGGACTTGGCAACGAGTGATGCTGATGCGACTGAGTATTTCAAAGATCAAAAAGATCATGAAGTGGAAAAGTTGTTATGGTCGCAGTTCAATGCTCCAACGCGCCTGCTGCTGTTAAATCAACAAATGGCCGAGTGGGCTGAACTCCATAGATTGTCCGGACTTGCCATGAGGTCTGTCGTGGATCATCTTTGGCCCGAAGGGCCAAGGACGAATAGTTATTCTGGTTTAGTGCAACGATTCCTTGGTGCTGTGCCGCATATCGACACTTTAAAGAGGTCAGCGTGCATAGAGGCTGCGTGGATGGCTCTTACCCGTGTTAAGACATACTGGGCAGAGATGGAGACCACCGCTATTGCAATCCAGGATTCGGCCATAGGCCAGATCTCGGCCGAGCGCTATTTTGAAGAAGTCCTAGAAGGTGCTCGTTTAATCGAGGCTCAGTGCTCGAAGAGTATGATGTTCGAGTGACATGTATCCCGATTGTAAAAACAATGCTATTTGAGTTATATAGCGCGGCGAACAAGGCAATTAGACTATATTGCTTTAACACTTTCACTTAACCATAGGAGTTTGACAGTGGGGCTACTATATGCGGGGCGCGTACATACATGACCGAGAAACCGGCCCTTTGTTAATGCGGAGGAATCGCGAAGATTCCGCTGAGTCATCGAGTGGTTGACCAGTTTCGCGCTTTATCATGACAGTCAGTTTTCGGCTTTCTCTACTGAGGTGCTCGTCTAGATGAACCAGGACACAATCGCAGTAGTTCTCCCGGTGCCACCTTAGCCGATAGAGCGGAGGTAGCAAAACACGGGAGCCGGGCAAACCCAACTATTGACCAAAGACACGATTCGGAGTTGATGCATATAAGGCCAAACTCGCGACGCCAAACACTCCCTAAGGTATTCGGACTTTACAACATATACCGGGCTGAGTAACGCCCTTGATAATGAACCCTGAGTTTCCAGGTATGAGCATTAGTCTGACGTGGCGAAATGCCAATAACGCCAGCATCCCTCTCAGTTGTGTTGAGTATCCGGAGTGTGTGAAGCAACAAGAGACAGTAAGAAAGGTTTACAAAGGGTCTTAATCTAAAGAGAAACCTTTGAGCGGGGCCCTGCTGCACGTCTGCGCCTGTGTCTCCGTTGTGCCGTATCCTGGAGGGTTGTAGCACGATTATCATCTGTAAAAGAGAAAAACTTAGGTGAAAGTCTTCATGCGAAAAATTGCTTATTCTTAATAAACCGTTAAAATTCAATCTAAATAGGGTCAAGCCGAACTGTAGTCCTTTTTACATGCGAGAAGCCCCTAGTGTCACCTATGGGTGTATATCCATCGATCCAATCTCAGGTTTGTCTGAGCTGTTACAACTAGTGGTGCGCCGGACTCGTCTAGCCGTGTCCGCAGTCTTGACAACCGATCATTTATTCTGGTTGGAGAGGTCGTTCAGTGTTCGACTGCTAAAGCCGCCACACATTCTTCCACACATAAGGAACGCTCTGTGTTTCCGCTAACTATGATGATGCCACGTGGACCGGGCATCTTAAGCTTAAGATAAGTGTAGTGCGGTACTGCGTTGAAATGAGCGAAGGCCGTTCGTCCGAGTAGTGCTTGATAGCCGCTTGGGAATGGAGCAATGTTGAAGGTTAACTTTTCACTTCGGAAGTTGTCGGGAGAACCGAATACAACCTCTAGTACTAGAGAGCCCGTGCAACGGGCCTCTGGGCCTGGTATTACTCCTTTAAAGGCAGTATTGCTTTGGCTGATTCTTGTCGGGTCTATCCCCATTTTGCGGACTGTGTCCTGATATATCAGATTAAGACTACTGCCGCCGTCCATAAGGACTCGGGTGAGATGGTATCCGTCAATTATTGGGTCTAGCACCAAGGCAGCCGATCCTTCGTGTCGGATACTAGTCGGGTGATCCCTGCGATCAAAGGTGATCGGGCAGGCCGACCAAGGGTTGGGGGTGACAGGCTCTACGGCGCATATGTCTTGGAGTGCGCGTTTGCTCCTCCTTTTTGTTACGTGAATCATGTTCACTGTTTTAACCTCTGGTGAGAATTTTTTCTGTCCCCCAGTGTTTTGCTGGCGAGGCTCATCCTCGTCTTCACTTGGTGTCTCCCCTCCCTTGTGTCCAGCGTTTAGCTTGCCGGCCTGCTTGAAGACCCAACATTCTCTGTTGGTGTGATTTGTAGGTTTGTCGGAGGTGCCATGAATCTGACATAATGTGTCTAGAATCTTGTTTAGGCTGGTCGATCCATCTCTGCTGCCTTTGAATGGCTTTTTCCGCTGACCGGGTCGAGAGCCCCTAAATCCGGCGTTTACCGTCGTCTTGTTTGGGCTGTCCTCATTGTTTCGATGCTTGCTTTTGTTGCGTCGTGGTTTTCCATTACCATCCCTGACTTTGGATGTGCCTGGGTCGCTGGTGCCGCTACGGGCCAGCCAACTATCTTCGCCCGTGCAAAAGCGGGTCATAAGGCTTGTTACGGCTGCCATTGTCCTCGATTTTTCCTGACCGAGGTGTCTGGCGAGCCATTCATCCCGGACACTGTGTTTAAAACATGCTAAGGCTTCGGCGTCCGGGCAGTCGACGATTTGATTCTTCTTAGTAACAAATATGTTCCAAATCTTTCGGACTGACTCTCCAGGCTGTTGAATTATATGACTTAAATCACCTGCATCCGGAGGTCGGACATAGGTCCCTTGGAAATTAGCCCTGAAAGCATCCTCAAGCTCCTCCCAACTTCCAATTGAGTTTTCGGGGAGGCTCTTCAACCAATGCCAAGCTGGTCCTTTCATCTTGAGGGGCAAGTATTTGATGGCGTGGAGATTGAGGGAGTCCTGGATTAGGGGGTGTTCGGATAGCCGCACTATACCTTCAGCTGGACTCCAGGACTATGAAGATACAAGATTGAAGACTTCGTCCCGTGTCCGGATGGGACTTTCCTTGGCGTGGAAGGCAAGCTTGGCGATGCGGATATTTAGATCTCCTACCATTGTAACCGACTTTGTGTAACCCTAACCCTCTCCAGTGTCTATACAAACCGGAGGGTTTTAGTCCATAGGACAACAACTCCAACATACAACAATCATACCATAGGCTAGCTTCTAGGGTTTAGCCTCCTTGATCTCGTGGTAGATCTACTCTTGTACTACCCATATCATCAATATTAATCAAGCAGGACGTAGGGTTTTACCTCCATCAAGAGGGCCCGAACCTGGGTAAAACATTGTGTCCCTTGTCTCCTGTTACCATCCGCCTAGACGCACAGTTCGGGACCCCCTACCCGAGATCCGCCGGTTTTGACACCGACATTGGTGCTTTCATTGAGAGTTCCTCTGTGTCGTCACTTTTAGGCCCGATGGCTCCTTTGATCATCAACGACGATGCGGTCCAGGGTGAGACTTTTCTCCCCGGACAGATCTTCGTCTTCGGCGGCTTCGCACTGCGGGCCAATTCGGTTGGCCGCCTGGAGCAGATCGAAAGCTACTCCCCTGGCCATCAGGTCAGGTTTGGAAGTTTGAACTACACGGCTGACATCCGCGGGGACTTGATCTTCGACGGATTCGAGCCACAGCCAAGCGCGCCGCACTGTCTTGATGGGCATGATCTAGCTCTGCCGCCGAATAGTGTCATGTAGGCCGCACGCGCGTTGGTTCCGGCCCTTAATTTGGAGCCTGCTGCGCCGATCGAGGATGAGCGGTTGGACGCCACCTCAGGGGCTGCGATCTCAAAGGCGATCGAGCCAAACACCAGCCCCGCACTCTGCATGACCCGTGACTCCGAGGATCCTTATTCGTATCCGGACTTCGAACCCCCCGCGCCCCTGCCGATCGAATCCGATTGGGCGCCGATCATGGAGTTCTCCGCCGCGGACATCTTTCAGCACTCGCCCTTCGGCGACATCCTGAACTCACTAAAGTCTCTCTCTTTATCAGGAGAGCCCTGGCCGGACTACGGTCAGCAAGGATGGGATGCGGACGATGAAGAAATTCGAAACCCACCCACCACCCATTTGGTAGCCACCGTCGATAATTTAAACGACGTGCTCAACTTCGACTCCGAAGACATCGACGGCACGGACGACGATGCATGAGACACAGATGAACCAACGCATATAGGGCATTGGACAGCCACCTCATCTCATGATGTGTACATGGTGGATACCCCTAAAGGTAGCGACAACGAGGAACACGGGAATGGAACGAAGGATCAATCCCTCGAAAAACAATCAAAGTGTCAGCGTAAACGCCGACCCAAGCCCCGCCTCGATACAGACCCAACCATAGAGCAGGATGAGCCAGCAGACGACGAGCATGCCCTAGAGCAACCGTCCGAACAGGGCAGCTCAGATGAAGAAACCGAACATCCGTCCCCCGGCGAAAATGGCATTCCGGACGACCTTACGCCGGATAAGCCCACGGAGAAGAAGAACCTCCACAAGAGGCTCGTTGCAACCGCACGCAGCCTGAAAAAGCAGAAGCGGAAGCTAAAAACTGCAGAAGATGCACTCAGGATCAGATGGAGTAAAGTAATCAACACCACAGACAAATATGGCGATAGTCGCCGCACTAAAAGCTATCCGAAGCGAAAGCTACTGCCTGAATTCGACGAAGAGGCCTTAGAGCCCTCGCACTCAAAAATTAAGAAAGCCACACGGTCGGATAGATGACCCCATGGCCAGCATAAAGCGGCAAGCGGCGCCGCACTTAAACCGGCACGCGACCCACTTACGGATTCACATCAAAAAGATGGCCCAGCCAGGTCCATTTATGGGCCAAGAAAACAAGCTCTTGTAAGCAATACAATAAAGCCATTATCAGAATTCGGCACACCCAAATATAGGGGTGCCGCACACCCCCTATGTTTCACCGATGAGGTCCTGGATTATGAATTTCCAGCGGGATTCAAACCCGTAAACATAGAGGCATATGATGGAACAACAGACACTGGAGTCTGGATAGAGGATTACATCCTCCACATACATATGGCTAGAGGAGATGACCTCCACGCCATCAAATATTTACCCCTAAAACTTAAAGGACCAGCCCGGCTTTGGCTTAAAAGCCTTCCTGAAAACACAATTGGAAGTTGGGAAGAGCTCGAGGACGCTTTCGAGCAAATTTTCAAGGGACTTATGTCCGTCCTCCGGATGCAGACGACCTCAGTCACATAACACAACAACCCGGAGAGTCATCTCGGCAGTTCTGGAATAGATTTCTTACTAAAAAGAATCAAATAGTCGACTGTCCGGACGCCGAAGCCCTAGCAGCTTTCAGGCACAATGTCCGAGACGAATGGCTCGCCAGACACCTCAGCCAAGAAAAGCCAAGAACAATGGCCGCATTAACAAGCTTCATGACCCGCTTTTGCGCAGGAGAGGACAGCTGGTCGGCAAGATGTAGCACCAGCGACCCAAGTACATCCGAAACTAGGGATGGAAACGGAAAACCGCGACACAACAAGGATCGTCGCCGGACTAAGGAAAACAGTCCGAAGAGCACGGCAGTCAACGCCGGATTCAAAGGCTCACGGTAGAATCAAAAAAAGCCGCCCCTCCAGGATAACAGAGATGATTTATCCAACCTAAACAAAATCTTGGACAGGATATGTCAAATACACAGTACTCCCGGGAAGCCTGCTAACCATACCCATAGAGATTGTTGGGTTTTCAAACAATCCGGCAGACTCAACGCCGAACACAAGGGGCTCGACACACCAAGCGAAGACGAGGACGAACCCCAAAAGCAGAGCACCAGGAAATAGAAGAATTTCCCACAAGAAGTAAAAACAGTAAACCTACTTCACATAACAAAACGTGCGGCACCCATAAAGGTACGCGCCACACGACCTATCCCAAAGGGGTCCCTGTCGGTGTCAAAACCGGCGGATCTCGGGTAGGGGGTCCCAAACTGTGCGTCAAGGCCGGATGGTAACAGGAGACAAGGGACACGATGTTTTTACCCAGGTTCGGGCCCTCTCGATGGAGGTAATACCCTACTCCTGCTTGATTAATATTGATGATATGGGTAGTACAAGAGTAGATCTACCACGAGATCAAGGAGGCTAAACCCTAGATGCTAGCCTATGGTATGATTGTGTATGATGATGATTCGTCCTACGGACTACAACCCTTCGGTTTATATAGACACCGGATAGGGTTAGGGTTACACAGAGTCGGTTACAATGGTAGGAGATCTTGAATATCCGCATCGCCTAGCTTGCCTTCCACGCCAAGGAAAGTCCCATCCGGACACGGGACGAAGTCTTCAATCTTGTATCTTCATAGTCCAGGAGTCCGGCGAAGCTATAGTCCGGCTACCCGAACACCCCCTAATCCAAGACTCCCTCAGTAGCCCCTGAACCAGGCTTCAATGACGACGAGTCCGGCGCGCAGATTGTCTTCGGCATTGCAAGGCGGGTTCCTCCTCCAAGTCCTTCATAGAAGATTGTAAACACCAAAAATAGTGTCCAGCTCTACAAAATAAGTTTCCACATATTGCCATAAAGAGAATAATATTAACACAAATCAAATCTGCTGACGTATTCCGCAGTGCGTCATCACACCACGACCAAGCTCTTTATACAAATTGTTTTCACTTTTCCACCTCAGCACGTTTAGCGAGGCGGTTTCCTTGGCATGTATTGTCAAAGCAGAGATCGTGTGCCCTTTTACGGGATTCTCATCAATACGGACATGGGTAACCCAACCGCGCCATTTACCATGATGCTTGGGAGGCAAGTGATTTTTATTAGGTAGGTGGGGACGCATAACCGCATCGGCCCATATAAGGCGATAAGGATCCACCTTTTTTACCTACGCCTTCTTCCTCCTTTGCCAATCCATCTCTCGCGCACTCATTCTCCAGCGCCCAAGCCCGCTCTTCCCACCTCAACCTTCTCCAGCAATGTCCGGAGCGGGAGGCAAGTGGATGGTCTCCTCCGTCACGGAGGTTCAAGTAAAAAAGCTAAGGAAGGCCGGATACCTGTCCAAGGACATCCCGCACCGGCTTCCTGATAAGGGGCAGCTTCTCCCCACCCAAAGGCCCCATGAGAGGGTAGTTTTCCTTCCCCACTTCCTCCACGGACTGGGTTTTCCACTTCACCCATTCGTCCAGGGACTCATGTTCTACTACGGCATAGATTTGCACGATCTGGCCCCGAACTTCATCCTCAACATCTTGGCGTTTATCGTCGTGTGTGAGGCCTTCCTCCGTGTCCGCCCCCATTTCAGCCTTTGGCTCAAGACCTTCAACGTCAAGCCCAAGGTGGTGCGCGACAGCCAAGCGGAGTGTGGAGGCGCCATAGCTGGCAAGATAGCCAACGTCCTCTGGTTCGAGGGCTCCTTTGTGGAGACCCAAAAGGGGTGGCAAGCCGGGTGGTTTTACATCACCGAGCCACGCGATCCGGAATGGGTCGCAGCCCCCGAGTTCAGATCCGGACCCCCCACGCGGCTTATGTCCTGGAAAGAGACGGGCCTGTCGTGGGGCAACGAGGAAGAGGTGACCGGACTGAAGACCTGCATCCAGTCCCTGATAAACAAGCCAATCCGGCTTGTCAATATAGTCCAGGTCATGCTCGTTCGTCTGATCCTCTCGTGCCAACAACGGGATTTCAATTTGTGGGAGTTCGACCCGGCGCAGCACCGAACCCTCACCAGGCTCTTCGACACGTCATATGAAGACGTCTGGAAGGTGCTAATCAAAGGCGTCGAGGCCCCCGCATCCGCCTCCGAGGACCGCGGATACAACACGCAGCGTCACGCTAGCGAGGTAAGCTATCTATGCCTTTGACAGGATTATTAAGCTCTTTTCATAGATTAACTCTATGCGGGATCTAAACTCCCTTACCTTTGACAGGCTTGGCAGGCGATATCCGGACCAATCAACTGTCCGGCTCCCCTGCCCGAAGACCCAGCCCCAGCTCTCCTAGTGAAGCTGCTGACCCCGGCACCTTATGTGGTGCCGGAGAGGAAGGTCAAGAAGAAGAAGACCTCCGGGACTCGGAAGAGTGCCCATAACTTGGTGGTGACGGACTCGTCATCTGACGAGTCCGAGACGCCCTCCTCTCGTGAAAACAAGGAGGAGGAAGAAGAAAGCTCTCCCCCCCCCAGCGGAGGGAGAAGAGAAGAAGAAGGCCGCCCCATCAGGGGAGGCCGAGGGGTCTAGGAAAAGGAAGACCCCTCCGCCGGACGACTCCCATGACGCCGAAGAGAGCGAAGAGGCGTGACCGAACAGGGCCAAGCGTCCGGCGAAATCGTAAGTTCGGACATTAGAGTAACTCATGATGTTCCTTTGTTGCGCAGCTTTCCTTAATGTCGAATGTGAATATGCAGCCCGCCCCAGGCCGAATACAACGAATCGTCGGGCGGCTCCCTGGACTCATCGGACGTGAACTCCGTTCCGCCCGCTCTCTCCCCCCGCACCACGGATGACGCCGAAGTGGCGTCGCGACAAGCTCCGGGGCAGGAAGAGGTAGTCCTGGAGGAGCCGCAAGGCAACCTCCCGGACTCCAGGAGTGAAGGGGACAAGACCCCCCAGGGCTCCAAGTCCGGCTTTGTCCCGGACACCGCGCTGGAATCTTCCACAGTTCCGAGCCACGGTAGGCGAACTCCTTCCAAAAGGAGCAAGCCTTCTAAGCCAGCGACCTCCGTCCAACCTGAGTCGCTGGACCATCTGCTGGAGGTGCTTGACGGCGCCTCCATCGACAAGGGGCACCGTACTATTATGAGTACGGTGATCCAAAAGGTTCAGTCCGCCAAGAGCGGACTGACTGAAGCTTGCGCCAGCCTTCTAACAGGCTTCGAGGTAAGTAAAAATATGTCAAAATATTACCACGTAGACAGTAGCCCCTGATGCTCTGTTTGGCATTCGGAAAGAAAAGCCGAATAGAGGATCTATTAATTATTGCAGGAGTCTAACAATAAAGAGTCAATATGCGTATGCAGGCTTCGCTGCTATCCACCGCCGCACTGACTACACAGGTGGATGTCCTAAAAAAGGACCTTGGGCAGACCGAGCAAGAGCTCGGCCTTGCCAAACGGCAGCTCGAGGAAAAGCCAGGTAAGAAATACCCTACAGAAAAAGGTGCCTATAGAGAGGCGTGATTGCAAAGAATAACAGGATCGTACTTCTTATTGTAGGGGCCACAACTGAGGTGGCGACCCTCACGCAGGCGCTATCTGAGGCCGAAAAGAAAACGGCCGAGGAGCGCACCGAGCGAGAAAGACTTGGGGCTCAGGTTGGCGAGGTGCAGCAATAGCTGCAGGCTCTCATGAAAAAACATGAGAGCTTGGAGCTTGAGTCAAAGGCGCAAGCATCCGAGCTCGCGTCGGCCCTTGAGACCGCCAAGGGTGCCAAGGCCGAAGCCCAAAAGGCCCTCCAAGAGTTGGAGGAGATGAAAAAGATAGCAGCGGGTAAGGCATTCTTAATGCAAAGTAGAAATATAAAAGTAAACCACTTGTCACTTACCCGAATCCGGAGTTCTCCAGGGGCGTTCGCAGATCTTCCCCGCAGCGTATCTGACGCCGCCGCATTCTACCGAGCTGAAGAGGGCAGCTCGACGCAGAGTGTGTTCTGGTCTCAGTATTCTGAGGCCGGACACCCTGTGCCCTTGAGCGACCAGCTGAAACAGCTGGTCGAGCTCCACAAAGCGGCTGAACAAGCCATGAAGGGCTTCATAGTTCGGTTGTGGCCCGGAGAGGCCCTGCCTGGGAGCTACTTCGGGCTGGTGCGGCGGCTGGTGGAGGCCTGTCCAAGGCTTGAGGTCATCAAGCGTTCCGTCTGCATCGAAGGTGCCCGGAGGGCCCTTGCTCGTGCAAAGGTGCATTGGGGTAAGCTTGATGGTGAGAAGCTGGTGAAGGACGGGCCGCCGCAGGGAAGGAGCATCGCAAGCCCGAGAACTACTACAAGGATGTTCTTGCAGGTGCCCGCCTTATTGCGGATGAATGTACCAAAGATGTAATTTTTGAATGAACTCGCTCGTGTTTATCCTGTGCGCTGAAAACTTGTTCATATGCGCTAAGCAATGCTTATTGAATTTAAAATATTGTTTTCTGTGCGGCCGTTTATCAAAATTTGAGAGATGGCGAGTCGTCAGCTTCTGCCCCCATGCCGCTAGTGCTAGGGTGTTCAGGATAAACCTGAGCGTTCTTTTTCCCATGGTTGGGTCCTTCGAGGGAGGCGCTCAACACAACGAACCAGGCAATCGGACTATAATGCTTGAACACTCTCACTTAGCCATAGAACTTTATAATTTTAAATTTCGGCGAAGCCCCTAGTTCAGAAGACCGAATTCAGGGCGCTATCCACGCCTTTGGCCGGATAAAGCCAGCTCCTCGCTCGAAGCGGCATAAGTCTTTAGGGACTTGAAAAACCTCTCGAACAGCGACCGGTCTCTCGCCTGATCATGACAGTCAGTTTTAGCTTTCTCCACTGAGGTGCTTAACCCAGTTGAACCGGGTCACAATCGCAGTGGTTCTCCTAGTGCTACCTTAGCCGATATAGCAAAACGTAAGGCACCAAAACATAGGAGCCGGGCAAACCCAACTATTGACCCAAATCATGATTCGGAGCCGATGCATATAGTGCTATAAGTTCGGGGTGCCGCACTTGTGAAAGTGTACGGACTTCTCACACTAGATCGAAGGGTACTGAAGCCCCTAGCGTGTTTGCCGTACCATGGTGTACGGGTGCAATCATGTTATTTAATAAACATATATTAAAAGAGGATAATGCAAAAAAATAGACAAAAGCTATGCATTGTTTATAAAGAGGCTATTTATCAAAGCCGAACGATACAGGTAGTGCGATAAGCAAAAAGATATTAGACTATTTAACATGTCCTGACCAGGGGTAGGCTGCGGAATTGTATTTGAAACAGATATACCGCTCGTAATAGAGACCACCTGAGAGTTCCATAATGCGGCGTAGCTTTGTCTGCTTCCCTGGATCTTGCATCGTTTGTGCGGCAGTCGAATTGCCGAACAGGTCGACCAAAGTGTGGAGTCCTGATAGTAAAAAAAAAAGAATCCGGCAGCCCCTAGTACGTTTTAAGCCGTATTTCGGGCATGCCGTTACTGTGCCCCTTCCCCTGTGCCCATGGTATTTCAAGGGCGTAATTATGTACGCGAGGTACTAGCTTCGCTATGTCGCGATGGCTGGGGTTGGGGCCGCATTGCTACGCCTGCTCAGAACATGCCAGGTGGTCTTGTTGTAGGTTACTCCGGGCGCGCTTGGCAGTGTCTGGCTTTTAAACGGCCGGACTGGAGAGTTACCTAAAAAGGCTGCTTTGTACTTCCGCTGCGAGAGCCGCCGTGTGCTCCTCTGTACGGAGGGAGCATTTGGTGTTTCCGTTGACCGTGATTACTCCTAGAGGGCCTGGCATCTTGAGCTTGAGATATGCGTAGTGCGGAACCGCATTGAATTTTACGAATGCGGTTTGTCCGAGCAGGGCGTGATAGCCACTGCGAAACGGGACTATGTCGAAGATTAACTCTTCGCTTCAGAAGTTATCCGGAGATCCGAAGACCACATCAAGTGTTACGGAGCCTGTACAGTTGGCTTCTACACCTTGTATAATGCCTTTAAAGGTCGTTTTTGTGGGCTTAATTCTTGAGGGATCTATGCCCATTTTCCGCACTGTATCCTGGTAAAGCAGGTTCAGGCTACTGCCGTCGTCCATGAGGACTCTTGTGAGGTGAAAGCTGTTGATGATTGGGTCGAGAACCAATGCGGCAAAGCCGCCATGATGGATGCTAGTGGGGTGGTCCCTTCGATCAAAAGTGATCGGGCAGGAGGACCATGGGTTGAACTTTGGGGCGACTGGCTCCATCGCGTATACGTCCCGTAGCGCACGCTTCCGTTCCCTCTTGGGAATGTGGGTTGCGTATATCATGTTCACCGTCCGCACTTGTGGGGGAAACCCCTTCTGTCCATTGTTGTTCGGCGGCCTGGGCTCCTCCTTGTTGTCGCTATGCAGCCCCTTGCCTTTTTTTTTGGCTCTTAACTTGCCTGCCTGCTTGAACACCCAACAATCCCTGTTGGTGTGATTGGCTGGCCTTTTGGGGGTGCCATGGATCTGGCACAAGCGGTCGAGTATTCGGTCCAAACTGGACGGGCCCTGAGTATTCTTTTTAAATGGCTTTTTCTGCTGATCGGATTTATAGCCTCTAAATCCGGCGTTGACTGCCGTATCTTCATTGCTGTCGCTGCTAACGCGGCGCTTTGCTTATTTCGACGCGTCCTGCCACTTTTGTCCTTGGTATCCGAATTACCAGGGTTCTTTGATAAGTTGTTGATGCGAGCTAGCCAGCTATCTTCGCCCGCGCAAAAGCGGGTCATGAGTGTCGTGAGGGCTGCCATAGATTTCGGCTTTTCCTGTCCCAGGTGCCGGGCAAGCCACTCGTCGCGGATGTTATGCTTGAAGGCTGCTAGGGCCTCTGCGTCCGGACAGTCGACTATCTGGTTTTTCTTTGTTAGGAACCGTGTCCAGAATTGCCTGGCCGATTCCTCTGGCTGCTGAATTATGTGGCTTAGGTCGTCGGCGTCCGGTGGTCGAACATAAGTGCCCCGGAAGTTGTCAAGGAATGCGGCTTCCAGGTCCTCCCAAGAACCGATTGAGTCCGCTGGTAGGCTGTTAAGCCAGTGCCGGGCCGGTCCTTTGAGTTTGAGCAGGAGGTATTTGATGGCGTGTAGATCATCGCCATGTGCCATGTGGATGTGAAGGAGATAATCCTCGATCCATACCGCCAGATCTGTTGTGCCATCGTATGATTTGATGTTTACGGGTTTGAAACCCTCTGGGATTTTATGATCCATTACTTCATCCGTGAAGCATAGTGGGTGTGCGGCGCCCCTGTATTGGGATATATCACGATGCAACTCAGAAGAGCTATGTCTGTTGTGTTCGGCCCTGCCGGATTTGTTGTATCCAGAGTGAAGATCATCGTCACGTGTCGTAGGGCGCCTGTACGATCCGTAGATCGATATTGTTTGCCTTGCCTATCCTCAAGTACATCTCGCAGGTCTGGCGCGTTTTCCCGTGCCTTAGTTGAGCGGTGTTGGGGCATGGCTTGTGTGGAGGGCCGAGAGGCCTCTCTGTCGTGGCCGCGAGGTGGTCGGTCTGCCATGTCGTGCGCTGGTGATGTAGGCGCTTCCTCCTCTGATCGGGGTAGAGGCCTGCGCTTTGGGTAGCTCTTGGAGGGGCGTTCGAGTCCGTACTCTTCAGCCGCAAGGACTTCAGTCCATCTGTCAGCTAGCAGATCTTGATCAGCTCTAAGCTGTTGCTGCTTTTTCTTGAGGCTGTTCACCGTGGCTAAAAGCTTGCGTTTGAAACGATCTTGTTCGGCGGGGTCTGATGGTATGACGAATTCATCGTCATCGAGGCTGGCCTCGTCTTCGGAGGGAGGCATATAGTTATCATCCTCAACCTCTCGGTCTGCCGCTCTCTCATGAGGGCTGGCTTCTCCATCTTCCTGCGCCGAATCTTGCTGGGGAGGGTGTTCTTCGGCGCTATCCGGGGTACTATTATCTCCGGTGCCGGAATCGCCGTTTTTGCTTTGGCGGGATTTAGAGCGGCGCCGCTGACGCTGGCGCTTTGGCTGTTTCTTGGAGGTGTTATCCCCCGCTGTTCCCTCGCCATCTCCATCTTTTGGAGTATCCACCATATATATGTCATATGACGAGGTGGCTGTCCAGCGCCCTACAGGTGCTGGTTCTTGTTCGTCTCCTACCTCGTCGTCCATACCGTCGAAGTCTTCGGAGCCGAAGTCAAGCATGTCGGTTAAATCATCGACAGTGGCTACCAAGTGGGTGGTGGGTGGGCTTTGAATTTCTTCATTGTCCGTATCCCATCCTCGCTGACCGTAATTCGGCCAGGGCTCTCCTGATAAAGAGAGCGACTTGAAAGAATTCAGGATGTCGCCAAAAGGCGAGTGCTGAAAGATGTCCGCGGCGGTGAACTCCATTATCGGCACCGAATCGGATTCGACCGGCAGGGGCGCGGGGGGTTCGGAGTCCGGGGAGGAGTCCGGACCCTTGGGGTCACGGGTCACGCGGAGTGCGGGGATGGCATTTGGCTCGATCGCCTTTGAGATCGCAGCCCCCGAGGTGACGTCCAACCGTTCATCCTCGCTTGGCGCAATAGATTCCGTATGCGGCCTCCAGGACACTGTTCGGAGGCAGAGCTAGATCATGCCCCTCGAGGTAGTGCGGCACGCTTGGCTGTGGCTCGAACCCATCAAAGATCAAGTCTCTACGGATATCAGCCGTGTAGTTTAAGCTTCCAAACCTGACTTGATGGCCAGGGGCGTAGCTTTCGATCTGCTCTAGATGACCAAGCGAATTGGCCCGCAGAGCGAAGCCGCCGAAGACGAAGATCTGTCCGGGGAGAAAAGTCTCACCCTGGACCTCATCCTTGTTGATGATCGGAGGAGCCATCAGGCCTAAAGGCGACGACACAGAGGAACTCTCAATGAAAGCACCAATGTCGGTGTCAAAACCGGCGGATCTCGGGTCGGGGGTCCCGAACTGTGCGTCAAGGCCGGATGGTAACAAGAGACAAGGGACACGATGTTTTTACCCAGGTTCGGGCCCTCTCGATGGAGGTAATACCCTACTCATGCTTGATTAATAATGATGATATGGGTAGTACAAGAGTAGATCTACCACGAGATCAAGGAGGCTAAACCCTAGAAGCTAGCCTATGGTATGATTGTGTATGATGATGATTCGTCCTACGGACTACAACCCTCTGGTTTATATAGACACCGGATAGGGTTAGGGTTACACAGAGTCGGTTACAATGGTAGGAGATCTTGAATATCCGCATCGCCTAGCTTGCCTTCCACGCCAAGGAAAGTCCCATCCGGACACGGGACGAAGTCTTCAATCTTGTATCTTCATAGTCCAGGAGTCCGGCGAAGGTATAGTCCGGCTACCCGAGTAGCCGAGCACCCCCTAATTCAGGACTCCCTCGGTCCCGCCACTGGTTGTCAAAACCAATCATCTTCGATCATCTGGATTATTCTAGAAGTACCAGGAACGCAGGCTGGACTGCCTTGGTACTCGGTCAAAGAATTGGCGGGCTCCAGTTTTCAAATGTCCTAATGGACGGCGGCGGTGGACTAAACCTGATATATCAGGACACAATCCGTCACATGGGGATAAACCCAACAAGAATCCGCCACAACAAAACCTCCTTTCAAGGGGTAGCGCCTGGTCCGGACACCCATTGCATGGGTTTTATCCGGCTCGAAGTTATATTCGGCTCTACTGATAACTTCCGCTGCGAAAGGCTTTCCACATCGTCCCATTCTCAAGTTGTTATCAAGCACTGCTGGGGCGCGAAGCTTTCGCCCGCTTTAACGCAATACCGCATTATGCATCTCTCACGCTTAAGATGCCCGGTCCACGAGGCATCATCTCCTTGAAGGGGAAGCATTGAGCGCTCCTCCCCCGACCGGAGGATTTTGCGGCCGCTTTAACAGCCCCACAATACAATGGCTTCACCAGCCAGAACACCCGAACAGGTCATTAAGACCACGGGCATGGATAGACGAGCCCGGCATGCCCTAGGGGCTCCGCATATAGAAGAGACAATAAAGCTGAATTTTACATATTTTACTTTATATTTGTTTATTTAATACAACTTTTGTTCGGCATGCCTTTCTTTTTTTTCTTTCAACTTAGTTCCTCTCTTTTAAAGATGAACATCATGTTGTGCCCGTCCAGGATACGGCACAACGGAGACACAGGCGCATACGTGCATGTCGGCGTTCTGGGAACGGGGGTCCCCAGACTTGCCTGCCCGCGGCGTGGCTCGAGGAGGCCCAGCACGGCCCAACTTCATCAACACGAGACCCAAGACCCTCGCGAGGGGCCAAGCCTCGTGGGGCGGACGACACAACACTTCCTCAGGCAGGGCCTCGTCAGGCTGGCTCACGAGGAGGCGGAGAGATCAAGGCGGGGTACCTCGCGTGGTGCCCATGACGCAAGCCATGACGACCAAGGGCGCCAGGCGGGCGCCAGCCCGCGCAGTGTCCTCCCTTTCCTCTTTGGTGCAAAGGGGGCAAGCGCAGGCGAGAGGTTCAAGCAAAGGCATCCATTTCGGTGCAACGAGACCAAGAACAGTCCAACGGTGGGAAGGAGGTCATCATGGAGCCCAGAACGGCGTCACCACAGGGCCTTTGGCACGCGAGGACCAACTTTAGTCAGGGTAAGTGTACCACATGTTCCGCTTCGAATTGGCCAATTGTTGGCGCCCTTCCCGCTCAATATTTGGGAAGAGGCCCAGGGCCTTTGCCTGTAAATAGGACTAGCCACCCCTAGGGTAGGGGCATCGAGCGATCAGGCAAGCAGAACCTAGAATCTGAGCAAGAAAAGAGCAAGAGAGAAAGAGAGAAAAGCGGGTGAACCCCTCCTAGCGGTTCGTCCCCCTAGCCAAGAGCAGACTCTCGCGAGGCTGTTCTTCCCTGTATTTTTCATCATCACCGGCCCAAGAGGCAATCCATCCACCACAAACTAGAGTAGGGTATTACACCACAACGGTGGCCCGAACTAGTATAAACTTTGTGTTTCTTGTGCTGTTCTTTCTGTAGTTAGATCCTTGCGAGACGGAGAGGTAGAGGGCATAATCTCCGCGCGCACCCCACAGTTCAAACCTTAAGGGTCTGCCGGAACCCGAAATCCGACATTTGGTGCGCCAGGTAGGGGTGCGCCGGAGTCCACCTCTCTACCGCTCCGCGTCCCGTCTCATCGTCATCACCATGTCCGGCGACCAGGCGGGCAACCAAGATCCATGGGCGGCGTGGCCCGCCCGCGCGGAGTCGCCCACCTCGGGCGACCCCGCGCCCCAGGCAGCTCGCGGTCCGCAGGGCGCTGCGGGCCGCGAGCGGCGCGGACAGGCTTCAGCAACCCTTACGCCGCGGCAAGCACGGTCGGCAGCAAGGGCCTCCAATCATGCCACGGCCACGACACCGTACACCCGCCGGGAGCAAGCAAACTCGAGGGCCGCGCTCACGGTGGCCCGGGAGCTGCTGCAGTGTAGGCTGCTGGAAGGCGGCCGTGACGTGCTGCTGGAGCGGGTCGCCGAACTCCTGGGCTTTGCCACTTCGGGGGCTCACCCCTTCTGCATCCAGCTTCCGTCTCAAGCCCAGGGCGGCACGCGCGGGGGCCCTGTGCGCTCTCGCGGGCCTCTGGACTACCCCAACACCAGCGAATCCGTCGGCGCCGAGCTGGCAGTGGTGCTACCCCCGCCCCCGGCGCGTGAGGGAGAGGGGCTCAGTGCAGCCCACGGTGCCGGCGGGCAGCCACGCTACCACCCCGCGGTGGGCACGTCCAGCAGCGCCGCATGGCGCATGGAGCACTACAGCACAGCCTTCGGGGTAGCGGCGCCAGAAGAATACGTGCCCCACATGATGGACCAAGGGCACGCTCACGAGGGTGAACAAGGCTCGCTTCTCAGCCCAAGCTGGGGAGACGAGACACCAGAAGCTGAGCTCTTCTAGGAGCCCCGGGACGGCTCCACCGGCCACGCTGGAGGCGACAATTATCGGGTACCACTAATTCCTCAGGAGCAGGCATACGCTAATCATGGATTGCAGGAGGTGCAGGTCGCCGCAGCGAGCATCTGCCCCGCTCCCACAGTCTCCTACCCCTTGGGAGGAGGGCGCAGGGGGCTGCAGGAGAGGGGCAGGGACCCCACATCACCACCACGGCGTCCGCAGCAAGGCGTTCTCAGGAGGTAGGCCCTCCGCTGGGGAGGCGCCTGAGGGCCTGCCCCTGGCGGAGGACCCGTGGTCGTCGGGGGAACCACTGGAGACCGCTCTACCTCACCGGCGGCGTCCTGGTTTCCGGTCGTCATTGGTGGCACTAGAGTGTGGCGCAAGGTGTTGGGAAACGTAGTAATTTCAAAAAATTTCCTACGCACACGCAAGATCATGGTGATGCATAGCAATGAGAGGGGAGAGTGTTTGTCTACGTACCCTCGTAGACCGAAGCGGAAGCGTTGACACAACGTAGAGGAAGTAGTCATACGTAGAGGAAGTAGTCGTACGTTCTCCTCGCGATCCAACCGATCTAAGCACCGAACGTACGGCACCTCCGAGTTCTGCACACGTTCAGCTCGATGACGATCCCCGGGCTCCGATCCAGCAAAGCGTCGGGGAAGAGTTCCGTCAGCACGACGGCGTGGTGACGATCTTGATGTGTTACCGGCGCAGGGCTTCGCCTAAGCACTGCAACGATATGATCGAGGTGGAATTTGGTGGAAGGGGGCACCGCACACGGCTAAGGAACGATCCGTAGATCAACTTGTATGTCTATGGGGTGCCCCTTGCCTCAGTATATAAAGGATGGAGGAGGAGGAGGCCGGCCAAGGCAAAAGGTGCGGCCAGAATATGGAGTCCTACTAGGACTCCAAGTCCTAGTAGGAGTCCACCAAAAGGGGAGGAAGGGAGAAGGAATAGGAGGAGTAGGAAAGGTGGCCGGCCCCCTTTTCCCTAGTCCAATTCGGACCAAAGGGGAGGGGGGGCGCAGCAGCCTTTTCCTCTTCCCACTAAAGCCCATCAAGGCCCATTACTTCTCCCGTAATCCCGTAACTCCCCGATACTCCCGAAAATACCCGAATCACTCAGAACCCTTCCGATGTCCGAATATAGTCGTCCAATATATCGATCTTTACGTCTCGACCATTTCGAGACTCCTCGTCATGTCCCCGATCTCATCCGGGACTCCGAACTCCTTCGGTACATCAAAACTCATAAACTCATAATATAACTGTCATCGAAACCTTAAGCGTGCAGACCCTACGGGTTCGAGAACAATGTAGACATGACCGAGACACGTCTCCAGTCAATAACCAATAGCGGGACCTGGATGCCCATATTGGCTCCTACATATTCTACGAAGATCTTTATCGGTCAGACCGCATAACAACATACGTTTGTTCCCTTTGTCATCGATATGTTACTTGCCCGAGATTCGATCGTCGGTATCCAATACCTAGTTCAATCTCGTTACCGGCAAGTCTCTTTTCTCGTTCCGTAATACATCATCTCACAACTAACACATTAGTTGCAATGCTTGCAAGGCTTATGTGATGTGCATTACCGAGAGGGCCCAGAGATACCTCTCCGACAATCGGAGTGACAAATCCTAATCTCGAAATATGTCAACCCAACATGTACCTTCGGAGACACCTGTAGAGCACCTTTATAATCACCCAGTTACGTTGTGACGTTTGGTAGCACACAAAGTGTTCCTATGGTAAACGGGAGTTGCATAATCTCATAGTTAAAGGAACATGTATAAGTCATGGATAAAAGCAATAGCAACATACTAAACGATCGGGTGCTATGCTAATGGAATGGGTCATGTCAATCAGATCATTCAACTAATGATGTGATCTCGTTAATCAAATAACAACTCTTTGTTCATGGCTAGGAAACATAACCATCTTTGATTAATGAGCTAGTCAAGTAGAGGCATACTAGTGACACTCTGTTTGTCTATGTATTCACACATGTATTATGTTTCCAGTTAATACAATTCTAGCATGAATAATAAACATTTATCATGATATAAGGAAATAAATAATAACTTTATTATTGCCTCTAGGGCATATTTCCTTCAGTCTCCCACTTGCACTAGAGTCAATAATCTAGTTCACATCGCCATGTGATTTATCAGCAATAGTTCACATCGATATGTGACCAATACCCAAAGGGTTTACTAGATTCAGTAATCTAGTTCACATTGCTATGTGATTAACACCCAAAGAGTACTATAGTGTGACTTTTGCTTGTGAGAGAAGTTTAGTCAACGGGTCTGCCACATTCAGATCCGTTATGTATTTTGCAATTTTCTATGTCTACAATGCTCTGCATGGAGCTACTTTAGCTAATTGCTCCCACTTTCAATATGTATCTAGATTGAGACTTAGAGTCATCCAGATTAGTGTCAAAACTTGCATCGACGTAACCTTTTACGACGAACCTTTTTTGTCACCTCCATAATCGAGAAACATATCCTTATTCCACTAAGGATAATTTTGACCGCCGTCCAGTGATCTACTCCTAGATCACTATTGTACTCCCGTGCCAATCTCAGGGTAGGGTATACAATAGGTCTGGTATACAGCATGGCATACTTTATAGAACCTATGGCTGAGGCATAGGGAATGACTTTCATTCTCTTTCTATCTTCTGCCGTGGTCGGGCTTTGAGTCTTACTCAATTTCACACCTTGTAATACAGGCAAGAACTCTTTCTTTGACTGTTCCATTTTGAACTACTTCAAAAAAATTTCAAGGTATGTACTTATTGAAAAACTTATCAATCATCTTGATCTATCTCTATAGATCTTGATGCTCAATATGTAAGCAGCTTCACCGAGGTCCTTCTTCGAAAAAACTCCTTTCAAATACTCCTTTATGCTTTACAGAATAATTCTACATTATCTCCGATCAATAATATGTCATTTACATATACTTGTCAGAAATACTGTAGTGCTCCCACTCACTTTCTTGTAAATACAGGCTTCACCGCAAGTCTGTATAAAACTATATGCTTTGATCAACTTATCAAAGCGTATATTCCAACTCCGAGATGCTTGCACCAGTCCATAGATGGATCGCTGGAGCTTGCATATTTTGTTAACACCTTCAGGATCGACAAAACCTTCTAGTTGCATCGTATACAACTCTTCTTTAATAAATCCATTAAGGAATGTAGTTTTGTTTATCCATTTGCCGGATTTCATAAAATGCGGCAATTGCTAACATGATTCGGACAGACTTAAGCATAGATACGAGTGAGAAACTCTCATCGTAGTCAACACCTTGAACTTGTCGAAAACCTTTTGCGACAATTCTAGCTTTGTAGATAGTAACACTACTATCAGTGTCTGTCTTCCTCTTGAAGATCCATTTATATTCTATGGCTTGCCGATCACCGGGCAAATCCATCAAAGTCCATACTTTGTTCTCATACATGGATCATATCTCAGATTTCATGGCCTCTAACCATTTCGCGGAATCTGGGCTCATCATCGCTTCCTCATAGTTCGCAAGTTCATCATGGTCTAGTAACATGACTTCCAGAACAGGATTACCGTACCACTCTGGTGCGGATCTCACTCTGGTTTACTTACGAGATTCGGTAGTAACTTGATCTTGAAGTTACATGATCATCATCATTAGCTTCCTTACTAATTGGTGTAGTAGTCACAAGAACAGATTTCTGTGATGAACTACTTTCCAATAAGGGAGAAGGTACAATTACCTTATCAAGTTTTCTACTTTCCTTCCACTCACTTCTTTCGAAAGAAACTCTTTCTCTAGAAAGTTTCCGAACTTAGCAACAAAAGTCTTGCCTTCGGATCTGTGATAGAAGGTGTATCCAACAGTTTCCTTTGGATATCCTATGAAGACACATTTCTCCGATTTGGGTCCGAGCTTATCAGGTTGAAGCTTTTTCACATAAGCATCGCAGCCCCAAATTTTAAGAAACGACAGCTTAGGTTTATTGCTAAACCATAGTTCATACGGTGTCGTCTCAACGGATTTAGATGGTGCCCCTTTTAACGTGAATGCAGCTGTCTCTAATGCATGATCCCAAAACGATATTGGTAAATCGGTAAGAAACATCATAGATTGCACTATATCCAATAAAGTACGGTTATGACGTTCGGACACACCATTATGCTGTGGTGTTCCAGGTGGCATGAATTTGTGAAACTATTCCACATTGTTTTAATTGAAGACCAAACTCGTAACTCAAATATTTGTCTCCGCGATCAGATCGTAGAAACCTTATTTTCTTGTCACGATGATTTTCACTTCACTCTAAAATTCTTTGAACTTTTCAAACGTTTCAGACTTATGTTTCATCAAGTAGATATACCCATATCTGCTCAAATCATCTGTGAAGGTTAGAAAATAATGATACTTGTCGCGAGCTTTAATATTCATCGGATCATATACATCAGTATGTATGACTTCCAACAAATCTGTTGCTTGCTCCATTGTTCCGGAGAACGGCGTTTTTAGTCATCTTGCCCAAGAGGCATGGTTCGCAAGCATCAAGTGATTCATAATCAAGTGATTCCAAAATCCCATCAGCATGGAGTTTCTTCATGCGCTTTACACCAATATGACCTAAACGGCAGTGCCACAAATAGGTTGCACTATCATTATTAACTTCGCATCTTTTTGGTTTCAATATCATGAATATGTGTATCACTGCGATCGAGATCCAATGAACTATTTTCATTGGTGTGTATGACCATAGAAGGTTTTATTCATGTAAACAGAACAACAATTGTTCTCTAACTTAAATGAATAACTGTATTGCAATTAACATGATCAATTCATATTCATGCTCAACGCAAACACCAAATAACACTTATTTAGTTTCAACACTAATCCCGAAAGTATAGGGAGTGTGTGATGATGATCATATCAATCTTGGAACCACTTCCAACACACATCGTCACCTTGCCCTTTAACTAGTCTTTGTTCATTCTGCAACTCCCGTTTCGAGTTACTAAATTTTAGCAACTGAACTAGTACCAAATACTAAGGGGTTGCTATGAACACTAGTAAAGTACACATCAATAACATGTATATCAAATATACTTATGTTCACTTTGCCATCCTTCTTATCCGCCAATCACTTGGGGTAGTTCCGCTTCCAGTGACCAGTCCCTTTGCAGTAGAAGCACTTAGTCTCAGGCTTAGGACCATACTTGGGCTTTTTCACTTGAGCAGCAACTTGCTTGCCGTTCTTCTTGAAGTTCCCCTTCTTTCCTTTTGCCCTTTTCTTGAAACTAGTGATCTTGTCAACCATCAACACTTGATGTTTTTCTTTGATTTCTACCTTCGCTGATTTTAGCATCGCGAAGAGCTTGGGAATATTTTCCGTTATCCCTTGCATATTATAGTTCATCACGAAGTTCTACTAACTTGGTGATGGTGACTAGAGAATTCTGTCAATCACTATCTTATCTGGAAGATTAACTCCCACTTGATTCAAGCGATTGTAGTACCCAGACAATCTGAGCACATGCTCACTAGTTGAGCGATTCTCCTCCATCTTTTAGCTATAGAACTTGTCGGAGACTTCATATCTCACAACTCGGGTATTTGCTTGAAATATTAACTTCAATTCCTAGAACATCTCATATGCTCCATGACGTTCAAAACGTCTTTGAAGTCCCGATTCTAAGCCGTTAAGCATGGTGCACTAAACTATTAAGTAGTCATCATATTGAGCTAGCAAAACGTTCATAACGTCTGCATCTGCTCCTGCAAAAGGTCCGTCACCTAGCGGTGCATCAAGGACATAATTCTTCTGTGCAGCAATGAGGATAAACCTCAGATCACGGATCCAATCCGCATCATTGCTACTAACATTTTTCAACACAATTTTCTCTAGGAACATATCAAAATAAACACAGGGAAGCAACAATGCGAGCTATTGATCTACAACATAGATATGCTAATACTACCAGGACTAAGTTCATGATAAATTAAAGTTCAATTAATCATATTACTTAAGAACTCCCACTTAGATAGACATCCCTCTAATCCTCTAAGTGATCACGTGATCCAAATCAACTAAACCATGTCCGATCATCACGTGAGATGGAGTAGTTTCAATGGTGAACATCACTATGTTGATCATATCTACTATATGATTCACGCTCGACCTTTCGGTCTCTGTGTTCCGAGGCCATATCTGTATATGCTAGGCTCGTCAAGTTAAACCTGAGTATTCCGCGTGTGCAACTGTTTTGCACCCGTTGTATTTGAACGTAGAGCCTATCACACCCGATCATCACGTGGTGTCTCAGCACGAAGAACTTTCGCAACGGTGCATACTCAGGGAGAACACTTCTTGATAATTTAGTGAGAGATCATCTTATAATGCTACCGTCAATCAAAGCAAGATAAGATGCATAAAAAGATAAACATCACATGCAAACAATATAAGTGATATGATATGGCCATCATCATCTTTGTGCTTGTGATCTCCATCTTCGAAGCACCGTCATGATCACCATCGTCACCGGCGCGACACCTTGATCTTCATCGCAGCATCGTTGTCGTCTCGCTAATCTTATGCTTCTACGACTATCACTACCGTTTAGCAATAAAGTAAAGCATTACATCGCGATTGCATTGCATACAATAAAGCGACAACCATATGGCTCCTGCCAGTTGCCGATAACTCGGTTACAAAAACATGATCATCTCATACAATAAAATTTAGCATCACGTCTTGACCATATCACATCACAACATGCCCTGCAAAAACAAGTTAGACGTTCTCTACTTTGTTGTTGCAAGTTTTACGTGGCTGCTACGGGCTTTAAGCAAGACCTCATCTTACCTACGCATCAAAACCACAACGATAGTTTGTCAAATAGACTCCGTTTTAACCTTCTCAAGGACCGGGCGTAGCCACACTCGGTTCAACTAAAGTTGGAGAGACAGTCTTCCGCAAGCCATCTCTGTGCAAAGCACGTCGAGGGAACCGGTCTCGCGTAAGCGTACGCGTAAGGTTGGTCCGGATCGTCTCATCCAACAATACCGCTGAACCAAAGTATGACATGCTGGTAGGCAGTATGACTTGTATCGTCCACAACTCACTTGTGTTCTACTCGTGCAAATAACATCAACCATAAAACCTAGGCTCGGATGCCACTGTTGGGGAACGCAGTAATTTCAAAAAATTTCCTACGCACACGCAAGATCATGGTGATGCATAGCAACGAGAGGGGAGAGTGTTTGTCTACGTACCCTCGTAGACCAAAGCGGAAGCGTTGACACAACGTAGAGGAAGTAGTCGTACGTAGAGGAAGTAGTCGTACGTTCTCCTCGCGATCCAACCGATCTAAGCACCGAACGTACGGCACCTCCGAGTTCTGCACACGTTCAGCTCGATGACGATCCCCGGGCTCCGATCCAGCAAAGCGTCGGGGAAGAGTTCCGTCAGCACGACGGCGTGGTGACGATCTTGATGTGTTACCGGCGCAGGGCTTCGCCTAAGCACTGCAACGATATGATCGAGGTGGAATTTGGTGGAAGGGGGCACCGCACACGGCTAAGGAACGATCCGTAGATCAACTTGTGTGTCTATGGGGTGCCCCTTGCCTCAGTATATAAAGGATGGAGGAGGAGGAGGCCGACCAAGGCAAAAGGTGCGGCCAGAATATGGAGTCCTACTAGGACTCCAAGTCCTAGTAGGAGTCCACCAAAAGGGGAGGAAGGGAGAAGGAATAGGAGGAGTAGGAAAGGTGGCCGGCCCCCTTTTCCCTAGTCCAATTCGGACCAAAGGGGAGGGGGGGCGCAGCAGCCTTTTCCTCTTCCCACTAAAGCCCATCAAGGCCCATTACTTCTCCCGTAATCCCGTAACTCCCCGGTACTCCCGAAAATACCCGAATCACTCAGAACCCTTCCGATGTCCGAATATAGTCGTCCAATATATCGATCTTTACGTCTCGACCATTTCGAGACTCCTCGTCATGTCCCCGATCTCATCCGGGACTCCGAACTCCTTCGGTACATCAAAACTCATAAACTCATAATATAACTGTCATCGAAACCTTAAGCGTGCGGACCCTACGGGTTCGAGAACAATGTAGACATGACCGAGACACGTCTCCAGTCAATAACCAATAGCGGGACCTGGATGCCCATATTGGCTCCTACATATTCTACGAAGATCTTTATCGGTCAGACCGCATAACAACATACGTTTGTTCCCTTTGTCATCGATATGTTACTTGCCCGAGATTCGATCGTCGGTATCCAATACCTAGTTCAATCTCGTTACCGGCAAGTCTCTTTTCTCGTTCCGTAATACATCATCTCACAACTAACACATTAGTTACAATGCTTGCAAGGCTTATGTGATGTGCATTACCGAGAGGGCCCAGAGATACCTCTCCGACAATCGGAGTGACAAATCCTAATCTCGAAATATGTCAACCCAACATGTACCTTCGGAGACACCTGTAGAGCACCTTTATAATCACCCAGTTACGTTGTGACGTTTGGTAGCACACAAAGTGTTCCTATGGTAAACGGGAGTTGCATAATCTCATAGTTAAAGGAACATGTATAAGTCATGGATAAAAGCAATAGCAACATACTAAACGATCGGGTGCTATGCTAATGGAATGGGTCATGTCAATCAGATCATTCAACTAATGATGTAATCTCGTTAATCAAATAACAACTCTTTGTTCATGGCTAGGAAACATAACCATCTTTGATTAATGAGCTAGTCAAGTAGAGGCATACTAGTGACACTCTGTTTGTCTATGTATTCACACATGTATTATGTTTCCAGTTAATACAATTCTAGCATGAATAATAAACATTTATCATGATATAAGGAAATAAATAATAACTTTATTATTGCCTCTAGGGCATATTTCCTTCACAAGGCGGGGCCCTCGTCTAGCGATATGAAGCAAGGCCGGTACCTGTGAAGAAGGCCCAGTGCCTGTGAAGCTCGCCGCCCCGTGACACTCTCACGTAATAATGAGTGGGGATGTACATGCCCCGGAGTCTCAGGGGTGCCGGCCTCAGGCCCTGGGGTTCCCTCCCACGCCCAGTGGACAACACTTAGCTCCGCGCTGGTGAGAAGATGTCCAAGACTAGATTAGGTGCCGGACGCGGCCTTTTGTCTGCTTTCATTGCCTTCTTCTTTTGGTTGTAACTTTTCCCCTGCTGGATTTAAGTTGGATTCTAATTTAAGATTTGCGTGCGTTCGGGGAAGGGGTGCTTAGTCTCGTTCGAGCTATTTCTTGCGTTCTGGTTACCGCTTCACCACAGCTGCCTCCCCTCGTGAGCCCCTCGCGAGTCGGGCCGGGCCAGGCTCGTGCGCAGCCCAGACTGCCGCTATTGCTCCTTCTCGGGAGGACTTTCCGGTACCTACGGAGGATGTCCCTTTGGGAAAAGGCCCGGAGCCTGTGAAGAAGGCGAATGCCTGTGAAGCTATCGCGTTTATGAAAAGGCCTGGAGCCTGAGAAGAAGGCGAATGCCTGTGAAGCTATCGCGTTTATGAAAAGGCCCGGAGCCTGAGAAGAAGGCGAATGCCTGTGAAGCTATCGCATTTATGAAAAGGCCCGGAGCCTGAGAAGAAGGCGAATGCCTATGAAGCTATCGCATTTATGAAAAGGCCCGGAGCCTATGAAGAAGGCGAATGCCTGTGAAGCTATCGCGTTTATGAAAAGGCCCAGAGCCTGTGAAGAAGGCGAATGCCTGTGAAGCTATCGCGTTTATGAAAAGGCCCGGAGCCTGTGAAGAAGGCCAGCGCCTGTGAAGCCCATCACTAACAGCACTTGCGCGTTCTACGATTTCAACTAGAGAACACTCAGGACACCACGTCCTCCCACGAGTTGCCTCGGGGCCTGCGCAAAACAAAGGTAAACCAGCCAGCCGCCAGGCGCGGGTGCTCGCGCAATATAATAGCTGCTAATACGATCTACACAAGTTTTACATGAGGGGCTTCCCCTCCCAAAATGCTCTCACGACCATGAGGCCAAACACCTGAGTTCTATCCATGCAGGGCAAAAAGACAGGAGCGACACACAGTTAGTCTGACAAATCCCCCAAGGCATCCTCGGGAGCACCTCCCGAGCCATCGCTGGCATCGCTGGACTCGCCGTCGCTACCTGCATCGTCGCCAGCGGCGTCAAGGCCATCCACCACACCGCCTTCGTCGGTAGCCATGATCACGTCGTCGTCATCCGAAGTGAAGGCCCTCACAAGAGCGTCCACGTTGTTTTCCACCCAGTCCGCCAGGTTGCCTCGGACGGCCCGGGGGACTGGGGCGATGGCGGCGTCGAAGTCGAAGTGGGGATCCATGTCCTGAAGATGGCTAAAGACACGGGAAAAGGCGCGCCCGAGCAGGGCGCGGCTCCTCTCCTCCACCAACCTATCGGCCCTGACCGACCGCGCTTCCAGCTGCGTCACCACGGCGGTGAAGAACTGCAGGTTGCCGGCATAGTTGATCGTGTGCGGCTCGCCGATAGTCGCCTCGCAGATGTTGCCCAAGGCTGCGTTAGCCCTCTCCCTGAGCATAGCCAGCATGGGGCCGTGCACGTGCTCTAGGACCTGCCGCTGGCGTATCTCATCAGCGTTCTGGCGCTTGACGGCCTCGGCCTCTTCCACCCGCTGACGTAGACGGAGCACCTCGGCTTGAAGGGCAGCCGACTCCTTTTGCGCTGCCTCAAGGGCGGCCCGGGAAGCATCGGCCCGCCGCGTCGCCTCATCCCGTTGAGCCCTCAGGGCTGCGGTTCTTCCCTCAGCCTCGACCCGGATCAACTCCAGCTTCCTCTCGAACTCGCGCTCGAGGCCTTGGCGCGCTGTCGCCACCCGACGACCAACCTCCTCCAGGACACGTGCCTCCCGTGCAGCAACTTCATCTTCCGCCTGCGTCACCAGGCGCTCCCTCGTCTCCAACCGCTCGTACTCGCGGGTGCGTTCGGCGGCTTCCAGCGTCAATGCCTCCTCACGTCTCTGGAGCTCAGCTGGGTTGCCAGAGGCCACCCTCATCGACGCAAGGGCCGCCTCGTGCAGTTTCACTTGCTCCTCTAACGAGTGGCATCGGGCCAGGAGCTCCCGAGCCCGCTCCTCCGCTGCTTCTTGCCGTTGGTCGGCTCCCAGGGCCTCTTCAGCGGCCTGGGATCGGGCCACCCAGGAGGCCTCCAACGACGCCTTCGCTTCTTCGTCTTCAAGGTCGCGCTGGTGGCGCGCGAGGGCGATGGCGGCCTCCAGCTCGCGCCTCTCCGCGGCCAGGCGCAGGCCCTCGGCCTCTAGGCGCGCGTCTTCATTGGCGACCTCCTCCCCAAGCAGGTCTACCACGCCGCTCGCCCTTCGAAGGAATTCGTGGCGGCGAGCACGGCGCTCCCGAGCATGCTCGAGCACGTCTTCCGCACCATCGTCTGCCCCAGGCAAGCGCCTGGGAGCACGAATCATCGCTCCCCTCCGGGCAAGGGACTGGGGGCTGGCGCCCTCACAACGGCCGGGCGCGCCGTACCAGAAGCTCGGCCTGGGGCCAGCACGTCTCCCGAAGAAGGGCGCAGGGGGCGCCTCAGCCAGTCGCAGCCCGCGACCAGATGAGAAGCCCACGGCAGGCTGGCCATGCCAAGAGAGGGCCCGCGAAGGAAGATCGCAGGAAGAGAAGGGCTGCGGGGCACCTCGGGACGGTCCGCCCCTTCATTCGTCCTCGCCACGAGAGTTGTGCTGCTCGGAACACTTTGGGGCGACGGGGGAGGTGAAGCCAAAGGAGGCGGCACCTCAGCGGCTTCCACGACCTCGGCAGGAAGAGGCCTGCAGAGCAAGGATCAGTAGATACAACAAGGGGATCGGGAGCCAGGAAAGGAGAAGGCTTACTCGTCGGTGGCGAAGTACTTCCGGCGCTTCAGCAAGTGACAAGGGAAGTCATCACCCAGGGCCTCCCTTTTCCTCCGAAGGGCCTCGAAGTCCACATGGAAGCGGCCCAAGAGAAGAGCGCAAGGATCAACCTGCGACGAAGACGAAGCAGCAACGCTATCCGCGTCAGGGGCGCCTGCCTGACGCGTTCTGCCAATCACCTCGGCAGAAGACGCGGCCGGGGCCTCAGGAGCCTCGGCTCCAGGCGCTGGGAGCGACTGCTTGCCACCCACAACCTCTGCAGCACGGGCCTTAGGAGCTGCTTCCTCGAGGGCATCACCAGGTGCAGTCTGCTCGTCGGGAGCCTTATCGGTCTCCGCCATCTCACGCCTCCCTGCCCCGCCACTCGAGGAGGATTCGCCTTGACCGACCGAAAGGGCGGTCACCACCACAGGGTTCTCGCGAGGCCCTTGGAGGCCAGCGGGGTGCAGCCCCCATTCATCGAAGGAGGGCATCTGCTTCACGAAGTCGTCCCTGTTCTGGCAGAGGTACAGCAGGGCCCCTCCTCTCTGGATGCTGCCCGGGTTGGGGTCACCAGTCAGGACCAAGAGCACGGTCCTTAGCGCCGCAGGCGTCAGGTCTTCTTCCTGGAGCCTCATGCGATCACCATGCCCGCTGAAAGCCCACATTCGGCGAGAGTGACGTTGGAGAGGGGCAATGCGGCGTAACAAGAACTCCTTCACCACCTTGGGCGCCGTCACGCCGAGTGACCTCAAGAACGTGAAGCGGCGCCAGACGAAGGTGAGCCGGGGGCTCACGAGCGTCTCCTGGCCCAAGCCCGAATTGGGTGTTGCAGGCGAAGTTGGCTTCGCCAGCAGGGGGCTGGGCACCCCGACATCAACGTACAACCACCGCTCGCGGAACCCAGGTGAGGGCGGAGGAAGCTTGAAGTCAATCCCCGAGGCCGCAGTCTCAGGCGCGGCAACGAAGCTCACACACGCTGAGCATTGAGTGGGGTCAGTAAGGCGCAAAGAGAAGAAGTGGCGCAGCAAGGCAATGGAAGGAGGGATGCCCATTATCGCCTCGCAAACAAAAGCAAAGACTGAAAGGAGGGTGATGGATTCGGGACCCAAATGCATCATATGGATTTGATAATGAGAGAGGACGGCCTTAAAGAAATCAGAAAAGGGGGGAACCAGACCCGCCCACAAGGCATCAGCGAGATAATGGACCTCAGTGATTATCCTGTCAGTGGGGAAGTGAGACGTAGACCAGGCCGTCGTCCTCCCACACTCGTTGAAGGTGGTGGCCAGAGCTGGGCTGAGCTTATCCAGGCACTCTTGATTGAGTATAATCGATCCGTCGACGACGGGGTTCACCGACGGCGGCGAGCGGGACGGAGTCGTAGGTTTCTTCCCTTTCTCCTTCTTCGTCGGAGCCATGGCGATGGAAAGGAGGGGGAAGATGTGAGATGGGATTGGAGACAAGAGTCGGAGGTCGAAGGGAGGAAGGATAGGGGACGGTCGAGCAACAGGAAGGGGAGCCGCTGTGTACAACTGCGAGTCCACATAGCAAGGCGCAAAATAAGGAAGCGTGGGGGAACAGTGCCATCCACGTCCAATCGACCGCCACGCGGCGCCCGAGGCCGCAGGCTGTTAGGGCCCGCAGCGCTTCGCCCTTGCCCTTTCGCCTCTCGGCATGGCCAAGTCCGGGCGCGCCTTGGGCCCCGGGGCTACTGTCGGTGTTCTGGGAACGGGGGTCCCCAGACTTGCCTGCCCGCGGCCTGCAGCGTGGCTCAAGGAGGCCCAGCACGGCCCAACTTCATCAACACGAGACCCAAGACCCTCGCAAGGGGCCAAGCCTCGTGGGGCGGACGACACAGCACTTCCTCAGGCACGGCCTCGTCAGGCTGGCTCACAAGGAGGCGGAGAGATCAAGGCGGGGTACCTCGCGAGGTGCCCATGACGCAAGCCATGACGACCAAGGGTGCCAGGCGGGCGCCAGCCCGCGCAGTGTCCTCCCTTTCCTCTTTGGTGCAAAGGGGGAAAGCGCAGGCGAGAGGATCAAGCAAAGGCATCCATTTCGGTGCAACGAGACCAAGACCAGTCCAACGGTGGGAAGGAGGTCATCGTGGAGCCCAGAACGGCGTCACCACAGGGCCTTTGGCAGGCGAGGACCAACTTTAGTCAGGATAAGTGTACCAGATTTTCCCCTTCGAATTGGCCAATTGTTGGCGCCCTTCCCGCTCAATATTTGGGAAGAGGCCCAGGGCCTTTGCCTATAAATAGGACTAGCCACCCCTAGGGTAGGGGCATCGAGCGATCAGGCAAGCAGAACCTAGAATCTGAGCAAGAGAGAAAGAGAGAAAAGCGGGTGAACCCCTCCTAGCGGTTCGTCCCCCTAGCCAAGAGCAGACTCTTGCGAGGCTATTCTTCCCTGTATTGTTCATCATCACCGGCCCAAGAGGCAACCCATCCACCACAAACTAGAGTAGGGTATTACACCACAATGGTGGCCCGAACTAGTATAAACTCTGTGTTTCTTGTGCTGTTCTTTCTGTAGTTAGATCCTTGCGAGACAGAGAGGTAGAGGGCATAATCTCCGCGCGCACCCCAGAGTTCGAACCTTAAGGGTCTGCCGGAACCCGAAATCCGACAGGGCAGTAGGGACCCGTTCCAAGGATTCTTTTCAGATTAAGACCCTGCGTAAACCTTTTTTTACTGTCTCTTGTTTCTACACATCCCCTGGTTCTATAACCAAGGAGGAGGCTGGCGTCTTGGCATGTGGCCACGTCAGAATTCCTGCGCGTACCTGGACCCTAGGGGCTTATACCTAAGAGCATTACTTTGCCCGCTCTCATAAAGACCGAATACCTTAGGGAGTGTTCGGCGTCGCGAGTTTGGCCTTATATGCATCAGCTCCGAATCATGATTTTGGTCAATGTTGGGTTGCCCGGCTCCTGTGTTCGGTCGCCTTACGTTCCGCTCTATCGGCTAAGGCGGCACCAGGAGAACTACTGCGATTGTGCCCCGGTTCGGCCAGGCGAGCACCTCAGTAGAGAAAGCCGAAAACCGACTGTCATGATATAGCGTGAGACTGGTCAACCACTCAATGACTCTCCGGAATCTATAGAATTCCTCCGCATTAACGAAGGGCCGTTTCCCGGCCAGGCACACACGCGCCCCGAATTCGGGCGAGCGTAGTCGCCACCAAGGGCTATCTAAAGAGTCCCACTGTCAAGCTCCTATGGCTAAGTGAAAGTGTTAAAGCATTATAGTCCGGTTGCCTAGCTCGCTGCGCCATCACCTCCTTTGTAGGACCAAGACATTGGATTAAGTGTGAAAAAGCGCCTTCTTCGAGCAACCCTGCACTATGTGCGTGGGGGCTGAAGCCAACGACTGCCATCTTTCAGATTATATATATATATAATTTTAAAACGGCCGCACAGGAGGTGTTTCACATACTTGAAGGCACAAGTATAAAAGCCTACTACAATTCATCAAAATACTGCTTTATAATTACATATGCTATCAGAACATAGCATCCTTCGAGCACTACGTCTCTATTACACGAGCGTCTTCAAGTACTTCCTGAAAATAGTGCTCGGAGGGAACTCCGCTTTTGTCCGAATCTCGGGATGCAACAATGGTGGTCTCCCTCTCCGCCCAGTATGTTTTGACACGGGCAAGAGCCATCCGTGCGCCCTCTATGCATGCTGACCTCTTCATTGCATTGATATGTGGCACCGCATCAAGGAATCGCTGCACCAAGCTGAAATAACTCTTCGGCTCCGATCTCCCCGACCATAAATGACCCATGACACACTTCATGGCGAGTCCGGACAACCTATTCATTTCGGCCCACTGAGCCAGACGATCGTCCACCGCCAGTGGACGCTCTGGATTGTGGAACTGCGACCAGAAAAGTTTTTCCACTTCACGATCTTCTTGATCTCGAAAGTGTTCGGTCGCATCAGCAGCACTTGCTGCCAAATCCAGATAGGTGTCCTCCACTCCACATCCGGTCCAACAGAGCAAACTTCAGATCGCAAAACTTCCTCCTCAGCATAAAGGACTTCCCAGCCGCAATCTGTCTGGCCTGGCGCAGCTCCTCCTTCGCAGCTCTCATCATAGAGCGAGCGTCCTTGGCATCAGCAACGGCCTTCTCTAAGTCCGTCTGCCTCGCCCGGTCTTCTTTCTCAAGAAGCTCGCAACGGTCAGCAGCACTCTTTAACTTCACGGCCATCTCGGCCATCCCCTTCTTGCTTCGGCAGTGAGCAGCCTGTTCGGCTCTCAGCTCTTCAAGAGCCTTCTTGGCAGCCACATCCCTTTCTCTGGCTTGTTCCTTAGCTCGGGCAAGTTCCGCCCGAAGACGCTCCACGACGGCCGCACCATCTGCATCAAGCACACACATTATAAGATATTGGCATCAAGCTCATCTTACCAGGTGCCGCCCAAGGAGTTACATACCTTGAGCCTCATCAAGCCGCTTGTTGATGAGCGCGATGTCGGCATCTGCCACGTCAAGTTGTCGCTTTAGTTCGGCAAAATCATCAGTTCGGCTCGATTTCGGACACTTCGCCACCTACATGCGACATTTTAGACCTGGGGTTATGATCCTATGCACGCTGTCACTTCTGACAACGCACAGAGTCTCAGGGGCTACTATCTACACAGGGCGCATCTTATTTATGCGCAACTGAAAAAAGTGTACATTATCTAATGTACCTCAAATCCCGTCAGTAAACTTTTGACGGCCTCGTGCAATCCGCTTTCTGCGGACGAAATCCTTTCAATCACCATGCCCATCAATGCACGGTGCTCCTCTGAGATAGAAGCTCGCCCCAGCAGATTCTCCAGCTCCTCCGCCCGAGCACCAGACGGTGCCGGACTTATCCTATGGCCTCTTTTGAAGGCCGGACGCGGAGAACCTTGGGGGCCACGTGGCTATCTTCCGCCCCTGCCGGATTCGGAGCAACCCTCCGCGACGACACCTCAGGGTCGCCTGCCTCGCTAGGTGGTACGGCAAGGGGAGGCGTCCCGCTCTCCATCATCTCTGGAAGAAGGTCCCCCGAAGACGAGCTCTGGTGAGAAGGGTTGAGGTCCGAACTACAAGGTAAAATTTCGGTTAATCTTCTCAGGTTTAAAGTAAGGACCTTTCTCTTAAATATACAATCTTTCTCTACTTACGGCTCGCTGGAGGGCTGGCCCCTTTAAGGGAATAGTTCAGCCGAGGTATCCCCGGGCGTAGGACCCTCTGGCGAGGATTCCCCCCCCCCCCCCCCCGCTTGGAAGCTATAGCCTCCAGGTGTTCAGAGGCAGTCCTTTTCTTCCCCGGATGAGAGGGACTTTCGGTTCCTTCCCTCCGAACAGCCTCCTTCGAGGAGGCCGTAGCTGCCTTGTCCCCTCCCTTGCTTTCCTCCAGAGGCACGACCTTGAACATCCTGACCAGGACGGAATCCGGCCTGGTCTCAGGGAGGGGAGTCGGACACCTTATCAGCTTTGCTTTCGCTATCCACTCCTGTTTAAAAGGAACAACTCTTTTATGGGGCAAGTTTATGACAAATATATGGATAACAAGTCCGGGCATGAGGCTACTTACTTGAGTATCCGGGTGATTGCATCTTAGACCTGCGTCCTCGGTCAAATCCGGACACATTGCTTGTGATCCAAAGAACAGTTTATACATCTCCACGGGCGTTGCGCCCATAAAGTGCTGGAGAGCTCGTGATCCCTCCGGATTAAACTCCCATAGACGAAGGGAGCGACGTTTGTCGGGAAGGGTTCGGCAGATCAGCATGACCTGCGTCACTTTGACCAGGCTGAGGTCTCTTTCCAAGAGATCCCTGACACGGCCCTGCAACAAAGGCACGTCTTGGGATGGCCCCCAGTCTAGGCCCTTATTGACCCATGACTCTAGCAGATGTGGGGGACCCGAGCGAAAAGCAGGCGGCACCACCCATTTGGTGCCCCTGGGAGCGGTGATATAGAACCACTCCCGTTCCCATAAGCCGAGCTCCTCTTGAAAAGAGCCCTCGGGCCAGGGAGCATCAACTTTCTTACTTATAACAGCGCCTCCGCACTCGGTGTGCCATCCCTTGATCATCTTCGGCTCCACTTTAAAGGTCTTAAGCCATAATCCGAAGTGAGGGGTAACACGGAGGAACGCTTCACACACGATGATGAATGAGGAAATATGGAGGATGGACTCCGGAGCTAAGTCGTGAAATTCCAGCCCATAATAGAACAGCAGCCCCCTCACAAAGGGATCCATTGGGAAGCCTAACCCCCGAAGGAAGTGAGATTTGAACACCACGCTCTCACCGGGTTGGGGACTGGGAACCGCCTGCCCTTGAGTAGGCAACCTATGCGGAATTTCGCCGGTCAAGAACTTAGCCTCTCTCAACTTTAGCACGGCCTCCTCCATGACGGAGGAGGGCATCCATCGGCCTTGAAGGTCGGAACCGGACATTGTCGATGGTCCGAAGCGCCTGGAATCTGGGGCCTAGGGTGTTGGAACTCGAGGCGATGGGCGAACTCGTTTGAGGTTGGAAAAAAGGAGTAAGGCCTTGGTCTCTTTATAAGAGGTTGAATACCAAGAGCCCTCCCTATGACCGTTTGGGGCTCGCCTTTAATCGACAAAACATGCTAAAGGGGCACGATTGGGTTACCCACGTCCGTATTGATGAGAATCCCGTAAATAAAGGGGACACGATCTCTGCTTTGACAAGACGTGCCAAGAAAACCGCCTCGCAAAATGCGCTAAGGTGGAGAAGTGAAAACGATTCGAATAAAGGCTTGGCCGTAGCGTGATGTCACGCTATGGAATACGTCAGCAGATTAGATTTGTGTTAATATTATTCTCTCTATGGCAATATGTCGAAACTTATTTTGCAAAGCCGGACACTACTCTTGGTGTTTACGATCTTTTAAGAAGAACTTGGAGGAGGAACCCGCCTTGCAATGCCGAAGACAATCTGCGCGCCGGACTCATCATCATTGAAGCCTGGTTCAGGGGCTACTGAGGGAGTCCTGGATTAGGGGGTGTTTGGATAGCTGGACTATACCTTCAGCCGGACTCCAGGACTATGAAGATACAAGATTGAAGACTTCGTCCCGTGTCCGAATGGGACTTTCCTTGGCGTGGAAGGCAAGCTTGGCGATGCGAATATTTAGATCTCCTACCATTGTAACCGACTTTGTGTAACCCTAACCCTCTCCGGTGTCTATATAAACCGGAGGGTTTTAGTCCGTAGGACAACAACTCCAACATACAACAATCATACCATAGGCTAGATTCTAGGGTTTAGCCTCCTTGATCTCGTGGTAGATCTACTCTTGTACTACCCATATCATCAATATTAATCAAGCAGGACGTAGGGTTTTACCTCCATCAAGAGGGCCCGAACCTGGGTAAAACATTGTGTCCCTTGTCTCCTGGACCATCTGCCTAGACGCACAGTTCGGGACCCCCTACCCGAGATCCACCGGTTTTGACACCGACAGAGATCATCTCCGCGAGCCATATGGATATGAAGGATAAAGTCCTCAATCCAGACCCCAGGGTCTGTTGTTCCGTCGTATGCCTCTATGTTCACGGGCTTGAATCCCTCTGGAAATTCGTGATCCAGCACCTCATCGGTGAAGCATAGGGGGTGCACGGCACCCCTGTATTTGGATGTGTCATGGCATGCTGACGGTTGTAGTGTTTGGTTTTGATTATGTGTCGGAGCGGCCTTCCTAGATCCGTAGATGGACCTGGCCATACCGGCTTTTTCGAGCAAGTCCTCGCGTAAGTCGTGTGCTGGCTTATATGCGACATCATTAGCCGCCCTATCGCAGCCACTGGGTGGTCGATCCGGCTGATTGGCCATTTTATTTTTAGGCTGCATAGGCTCTAAAGCCTCGTCATCGAATTCAGGCAGCAGCTTACGCTTTGGATAACTCTTTGTGTGGCGACTGCCACCGTACTTTTCTGCAGTGTCAAGCACTTTGTTCCATCTACTGATGAGTGTATTTTGCGCGGCCTTAAGCCTTTGCTTCTGCTTCTTCCGACTCCTCGCGGTGGCAATAAGCCTTCTGTTGAGGTCTCTTGTTCCAAGTGCCTTTCCAGGATGATGTGTGCATCGTCGTCCAGACTGTTCTCCTCTCCGGAGGCAGGTTGATGATCTTTACCCTCGATGTCGCCGTGATCGGACAGCGGCTCCGTACTATGTTCGCCGTCCGCTGGCTCATCCTGCTCTGTTGCTTTGGAGTTGACCGGGGTATCATTCTTTCTTACGCTGTTATCGCTGTTTTTGCCGAGGCGGGATTTGGAGCGGCGCCTACGTCGTTGCTTTGGTTGCTTCTCAAGGGGGTTATCCTTCGCTGCATCCTCCCGTTCCTCGTCATTGTCTTCTTTGGGTGTATCCACCATGTATATATATCGTGTGATGAAGTGGCTGTCCAGCGCCCTGTGGGCGATGGTTCCTGTTCTTCTCCTGCATCGTCGTCCATACCGTCGATGTCTTGGGAGTCGAAATCAAGCATGCCAGTTAAATCATCGATAGTGGCTATTAAGTGGGTGGTGGGTGGGGAATGAATTTCTTCGTCGTCCGCTTCCCACTCAAGCCGGACACAGTTCGGCCAAGGTCCTCCTGACAAGGAGAGAGACCTTAATGAGTTTATCACATCACCCAGGGGCGAGTGCTGAAAGATATCCGCGAAGGAAAACTCCATGATCGGTGCCCAATCAGATTCGATAGGCATTGACGCAGGCGGTTCGGGGCCCGTAGCCGGGGACAAATCCAAGGGTTCGGCAACGCGGGTCTCGTAGGAGGTGAAGTCAGTATTCGGCTCTATCACCACTGAGTGTGCGGCTTCCGTGGCGGGGTCCATCCACCCATCCTCGGACAGCGCAATCTGCTCCGAATTGAGGGTCGGAGTAGCCACAGGTGTGATCCCCCGAACACCGTCCGACGGCAGAGCTAGCTCATGCTCGTCGTGACTGCGCGGCACACCTGGCATGGGCTCGAATCCGTCAGAGATCAAGTCTCTACGGATGTCGGCAGTATGGTTTAGGCTTCCAAACCTGACCTGACGGCCAGGGCGTAGCTTTCGATCTGCTCCAGATGGCCAAACAAGTTGGCTGCTACCTCTTGAGCACTGCGTTGGATTTCCTTGAAGAGGAAAGGATGATGCAGCAAAGTAGCGTAAGTATTTCCCTCGGTTTTTGAGAACCAATGTATCAATCCAGTAGGAGGCTACGCGTGAGTCCCTCGTACCTACACAAAACAAATAACTCCTCGCGACCAACGTGATAAGGGGTTGTCAATCCCTTCACGGTCACTTACGAGAGTGAGATCTGATAGATATGATAGGATAATATTTTTGGTATTTTTGTGATAAAGATGCAACTTAAAATAAAAGCAAAGGAAATAACTAAGTGTTGGAAGAATAATATGATGAAGATAGACCCGGGGGCCATAGGTTTCACTAGTAGCTTCTCTCAAGAGCATAAGTATTTTACGGTGGGTGAACTAATTACTGTTGAGCAATTGACAGAATTGAGCATAGTTATGAGAATATCTAGGTATGATCACGTATATAGGCATCACGTCCGAGACAAGTAGACCGACTCCTGCCTGCATCTACTACTATTACTCCACTCATCGACCGCTATCCAACATTCATCTAGAGTATTAAGTTCATGAAAACAGAGTAACGCCTTAAGCAAGATGACATGATGTAGAGGGATAGATTCATGCAATATGATAAAAAAACATCTTGTTATCCTCGATGGCAACAATACAATATGTGCCTTGCTGCCCCTACTGTCACTGGGAAAGGACATGCAAGATTGAACCCAAAGCTAAGCACTTCTCCCTTTGCAGGAAAGATCAATCTAGTAGGCCAAACCAAACTGATAATTCGAAGAGACTTGCAAAGATAACCAATCATAGATAAAAGAATTCAGAGAAGATTCAAATATTGTTCATAGATAATCTTGATCATAAACCCACCATTCATTGTTCTCAACAAACACACCGCAAAAAGAAGATTACATCGAATAGATCTCCACAAGAGAGGGGGAGAACATTGTATTGAGATCCAAAAAGAGAGAAGAAGCCATCTAGCTACTAACTATGGACCTGAAGGTCTGAGGGAAACTGCTCACACTTCATCGGAGAGGCTATGGTGTTGATGTAGAAGCCCTCGGTGATGGATGCCCCCTCCGGCGGAGCTCCAGAACAGGCCCAAAATGGGATCTCGTGGGTACAGAAGGTTGCAGCAGTGGAATTAGGTTTTTGGCTCCGTATCTGATCGTTTGGGGTACGTAGGTATATATAGGAGGAAGGAGTACGTCGGTGGATCAACAAGGGGCCCACCAGGGTGGAGGGCGTGCCCTGGGGGGGTGGGCGCGCCCCCCTACCTCGTGGCCTCCTCCTTTGTTTCTTGACGTAGGGTCCAAGTCTCCCGGATCATAATCTTCCTAAAAATCATGTTCCCGAAGGTTTCATTCCGTTTGGACTCCGTTTGATATTCCTTTTCTACGAAACTCTGAAATAGGCAAAAGAACAACAATTCTGGGCTGGGCCTCCGGTTAATAGGTTAGTCCCAAAAATAATATAAAAGTGGATAATAAAGCCCAATAATGTCCAAAACAGTAGATAATATAGCATGGAGTAATAAAAAAATTATAGATACGTTGGAGACGTATCAGGCATCCCCTAGCTTAATTCCTGCTCGTCCTCGAGTAGGTAAATGATAAAAACAGAATTTTTGATGCGGAGTGCTACTTGGCATAATTTCAATGTAATTCTTCTTAATTGTGTTATGAATATTCAGATCTGAAAGATTCAAGACAAAAATTTAATATTGACATAAAAATAATAATACTTCAAGCATACTAACAAAGCAATCATGTCTTCTCAAAATAACATGGCCAAAGAACTTTGAAGATCATGAAGATCGTGGTGCTACTTTGAAGCACAAGTGTGGTAAAAGGATAGTAACATTGTCCCTTCTCTCTTTTTGTCTCATTTTTTTATTTTTTTATTTGGGCCTTTTCTCTTTTTTATGGCCTTTTTTTTATTTAGTCCGGAGCCTCATCCCGACTTGTGGGGGAATCATAGTCTCCATCATCCTTTCCTCACTTGGGACAATGCTCTAATAATGATGATCATCACACTTTTATTTTCTTACAACTCAACAATTACAGCTCGATACTTAGAACAAAATATGACTATATGAATGCCTTCGGCGGTGTACCGGGATATGCAATGAATCAAGAGTGACATGTATGAAAGAATTATGAACGGTGGCTTTGCCACAAATACGATGTCAACTACATGATCATGCAAAGCAATATGGCAATGATGGAGCGTGTCATAATAAACCGAACGGTGGAAAGTTGCATGGCAATATATCTCGAAATGGCTATGGAAATGCCATGATAGGTAGGTATGGTGGCTGTTTTTAGGAAGGTATATGGTGGGTGTATGATACCGGCGAAAAGTGGGCGGTATTAGAGAGGCTAGCAATAGTGGAAGGAAGAAAGTGTGTATAATCCATGGACTCAACATTAGTCATGAATAACTCATATACTTATTGCAAAAATCTACAAGTTATCAAAGCAAAGTATTACGCGCATGCTCCTAGGGGGATAGATTGGTAGGAAAATACCATCGCTCGTCCTCGACCGCCACTCATAAGGAAGACAATCAATAAATAAATCATGCTCCGACTTCATCACATAACGGTTCACCATACGTGCATGCTACAGGAATCATAAACTTTAACACAAGTATTTCTCAAATTCACAACTACTCAACTAGCATAACTCCAATATCACCATCTTTATATCTCAAAACAATTATCAAGCATCAAGCTTTTCTTAGTATTCAACACACTCATAAGAAAGTTTTTACAAATCTTGAATACCAAGCGTATTAGGATTATTTAAGCAAATTACTATGCTATTTAAGACTCTCAAACTAATCTAAGTGAAGCATGAGAGATCAATAGTTTCTATAAAACAAATCCACCACTGTGCTCTAAAAGATATAAGTGAAGCACTAGAGCAAAACTATACAACTCAAAAGATATAAGTGAAGCACATAGAGTATTCTAATAATTTCCAAATCATGTATGGCTCTCTCAAAAGGTGTGTACAGCAAGGATGATTTTGGCAAACTAACAAGCAAAGACCCAAATCATACAAGACGCTCCAAGCAAAACACATATCATGTGGTGAATAAAAATATAGCTCCAAGTAAAGTTACCGATGGAAGTAGACGAAAGAGGGGATGCCTTCCGGAGCATCCCCAAGCTTTGGCTTTTTGGTGTCCTTAGATTATCTTGGGGGTGCCATGGGCATACCCAAGCTTAGGCTCTTGCCACTCCTTGTTCCATAATCCATCAAAATCTTTTACCCAAAACTTGAAAACTTCACAACACAAAACTCAACAGAAATCTCGTGAGCTCCGTTAGCGAAACAAAACAAAAGACCACTTCAAGGTACTGTAATGAACTCATTATTTATTTATATTGGTGTTAAACCTACTGTATTCCAACTTCTCTATGGTTTATAAACTATTTTACTAGCCATAGATTCATCAAAATAAGCAAACAACACACGAAAAAACAGAATCTGTCAAAAACAGAATAGTCTGTAGTAATCTGTAACTAACACAAACTTCTGGAACTCCAAAAAATCTACCAAAATAGGAAGGCCTAGAAAATTTGTTTATTAATCAGCAGCAATTGGAATCAGTATTTATCACGTTTGGATGTTTTTTAATAATTGTTTTCGTGAACAGAAAGTTTCTGGAAATTACAGCAAGATCAAATAACTATCATCCAAGAAGATCCTATAGGTTTAACTTGGCACAAACACTAATTAAAACATAAAAAACACATCTAACCAGAGGCTAGATCAAAGATTTATTCCTAAATAGAAGCAAACAGCAAAAAAATAAAAATAAAATTGGGTTGCCTCCCAACAAGCGCTATCGTTTAACGCCCCTAGCTAGGCATAAAAGCAAGGATAGATCTAGGTATTGCCATAATAGTGGTATGGCAAGTCATGAAAACTTTTCTCATATTATCTATGTTCAGCAGCAAGTTTTCTTTGAGGCAAGCAAAAATAATAAAAATGGCTAAATTTAATGGGACAAAAGTCCCCAAGATCAATCTCGGGAGGTATGTGTTCCTCCCTAGGCCCTTTGTAATGCACAACCAATTCATCATTAAGAGCATTCTTTTGGCAAAAAGTCACAAGCCTTTGTTCAAGAGGAAAACCTAATCCATTATTCTGAATAGCAAAATCATCATTAAGCTCAGAAATTCTATCAACTAGAACATCGGCGGGAACCTTTTTCCTAAGATTTTCGTTATAAGAAATATGATCTAAAGATTGTAAACGCATCATGTCTTCTTGATTAAAAAGGATAGCTTCAATGGGAGGATGACTAGCATCTACCCTATAATGCGCAAAGATTTCTTTGGCCTCTTTTATTATAAATCTAAATTCATGAGCCAAAAATATAGTGGCGGCACGACTAACATAAGAATGCTCAATATTAGAGAATTCTAGAAAAATTCTTTGTATGCAAGGATGCATGTGCATAAATTGTCTTTCAAGTTCAACTATAAGCTTGGTAATAGCGTCCGCGAGACTACTAGTTCTATGGAGAATAGAACCGCCCATAGAAGGCAAAGTACCGGCACAAGTAAAGAAATCTTGAATAACTCCTTTTCCAATAATATTACCACTACCAATTCGAAATCTTTTTGTATGTAAGGTAGGGGTTCTTCAGTAGGAGCATCAGAATTTTCTATGATATTATTATTGTCCATATCGGCAATAATTTCCCCAATTTCAGACATAGCGACAGAGAGAGCGAGGGGCAAAAAGAAGAAGGCGAACGAAAAAAGAGAGGGCGAATAAAACGGCAAAGGTGAAGTGGGGGAGAGGAAAACGAGAGGCAAATGGCAAATAATGTAATGCGGGAGATAAGGGATTGTGATGGGTACTTGGTATGTTGACTTTTGCGTAGGCTCCCCGGCAACGGCGCCAGAAATGGCTCCTTGTCGGGAGTTCAAATCTTGACTTGACCTTGCGTAAGCCTCCCCGGCAACGGCGCCAAAAATCTTCTTGCTACCTCTTGAGCACTGCGTTGGATTTCCTTGAAGAGGAAAGGATGATGCAGCAAAGTAGCGTAAGTATTTCCCTCAGTTTTTGGGAACCAAGGTATCTATCCAGTAGGAGGCTACGCGCGAGTCCCTCGTACCTACACAAAACAAATAACTCCTCGCAACCAACGCGATAAGGGGTTGTCAATCCCTTCACGGTCACTTACGAGAGTGAGATCTGATAGATATGATAGGATAATATTTTTGGTATTTTTGTGATAAAGATGCAAACTAAAATAAAAGCAAAGTAAAAAAAGCAAAGGAAATAACTAAGTGTTGGAAGATTAATATGATGAAGATAGACCCAGGGGCCATAGGTTTCACTAGTAGCTTCTCTCAAGAGCATAAGTATTTTACGGTGGGTGAACTAATTACTGTTGAGCAATTGACAGAATTGAGCATAGTTATGAGAATATCTAGGTATGATCATGTATATAGGCATCACGTCCGAGACAAGTAGACTGACTCCTGCCTGCATCTACTACTATTACTCCACTCATCAACCGCTATCCAGCATGCATCTAGAGTATTAAGTTCATGAAAACAGAGTAACGCCTTAAGCAAGATGAGATGATGTAGAGGGATAGATTCATGCAATATGATAAAACCCATCTTGTTATCCTCGATGGCAACAATATAATACGTGCCTTGCTGCCCCTACTATCACTGGGAAAGGACACCGCAAGATTGAACCCAAAGCTAAGCACTTTTCCCGTTGCAAGAAAGATCAATCTAGTAGGCCAAACCAAACTGATAATTCGAAGAGACTTGCAAAGATAACCAATCATAGATAAAAGAATTGAGAGAAGATTCAAATATTGTTCATAGATAATCTTGATCATAAACCCAGCATTCATCGCTCTCAACAAACACACCGGAAAAAGAAGATTACATCGAATAGATCTCCACAAGAGAGGGGGAGAACATTGTATTGAGATCCAAAAAGAGAGAAGAAGCCATCTAGCTACTAACTATGGACCCAAAGGTCTGAGGTAAACTACTCACACTTCATCGGAGAGGCTATGGTGTTGATGTAGAAGCCCTCCATGATGGATGCCCCCTCCGGCGGAGCTCCGGAACAGACCCCAAGATGGGATCTCGTGGGTACAGAAGGTTGCGGCAGTGGAATTAGGTTTTTGGCTCCGTATCTGATTGTTTGGGGGTACGTAGGTATATATAGGAGGAAGGAGTACGTCGGCAGAGCAACAGGGGGCCCACGAGGGTGGAGGGCGCGCCCTGGGGGGTGGGCGCGCCCCCCTACCTCGTGGCCTCCCCCTTTGTTTCTTGACGTAGGGTCCAAGTCTCCTGGATCATAATCTTCCTAAAAATCACGTTCCCGAAGGTTTCATTCCGTTTGGACTCCGATTGATATTCCTTTTCTGCGAAACTCTGAAATAGGCAAAAAAAGCAATTCTGGGCTGGGCCTCCGGTTAATAGGTTAGTCCAAAAAATAATATAGAAGTGGATAATAAAGCCCAATAATGTCCAAAACAGTAGATAATATAGCATGGAGCAATAAAAAATTATAGATACATTGGGGACGTATCATTGGCCCGCAGTGCAAAGCCGCCGAATATGAAGATCTGTTCGGGGAGAAAACCCTCACCTTGGATCGCATTGTTATTGATGATCGAAGGAGCCATCAAGCCTTATGGCGACGACACAGTGGAACTCTCAATGAAAGCACCAATGTCGGTGTCAAAACCGGCGGATCTCGGGTAAGGGGTCCCGAACTGTGCGTCTAAGGCGGATGGTAACATGAGGTGGGGGACACAATGTTTACCCAGGTTCGGGCCCTCTCGATGGAGGTAATACCCTACTTTCTGCTTGATTGATCTTGATGATATGAGTATTACAAGAGTTGATCTACCACGAAATTGTAGAGGCTAAACCCTAGAAGCTAGCCTATGATTATGATTGTCCTTGTCCTACGGACTAAACCCTCCGGTTTATATAGCCACTGGAGGGGGCTAGGGTTACACCGAGTCGATTACAAGGGAGGAGGTCTATATATCCGAATTGCCAAGCTTGCCTTCCACACCAAGGAGAGTCCCACCCGGACACGGGACGAAGTCTTCAATATTGTATCTTCATAGTCCAATAGTCCGGCTGTCCGAGGACCCCCTAATCCAGGACTCCCTCACCTGCACCCCCTCTTTGCACTATAAATTCCCAAATGTTTAAAAACCCTTCGGGGTTAACCTAGATCAGAAGTTCCGCCGCCGCAAGGCTTTGTATCCACCGAAAACCAATCTAGACCCTTTCCGGCACCCTGCCGGAGAGGGGAATCATCTCCAGTGGCCATCTTCATCATCTCGGCGGCCACCACGGTGAGGAGGGAGTAGTCCACCCTCAGGGATGAGGGTTTGTACCAGTAGCTATGTGTTTAATCTCTCTTTCTCTCTCTCATGATCTATTTCATGGGCTTTGTTAATATAGTCGGATCATATGATGTTTCTCCCCTCTACACTCTTGTTGTGATGAATTTAGTCTTTACCCTTTGAAGTTTTGTCTTGTCGGATTGAATATTCAGAGATGAGAACACATGATGTATGTCTTGCGGTATGAATACTTGAGGTGACAATTGGGGTATCATATTGATTCACTTGATATATGTTATGGCACTCAACTTGCGGATTCCCGGGGTGGGGTTGGGGTAATCTATGCATAGGGGTTGATACATGTTTTAATTATCTTTTCTCCGATAGAAACTTTGGGGTCTCTTTGTAGTTCTTTGTGTGGATTGAGTATTATGAATATGAATTTTCTTTGGTGTTATTCTAGTACGAACTCTAGGATAGATTGAACGAAAAAAATAGCTTTGCGTTATTTTAGTACGAACTCTTGAATAGATCAAACAGAAAGAATAGCTTTGAGGTGGTTTCATACCCTACAAACAATATCTGTCTTTTGTTCTCCGCTAATAGGAACTCGGGAGTGATTCTTTATTGCACTTTGAGGGATAATCATATGATGCAACTATGTTAGCATTGTTGAGAAATTGCACTAGCGAAATTACGGACCCTATGCCTTGTTTTCAAGCATTGCAATACCGTTTTGGTGCCCACTTACTATTTTCCACCTTGCTGTTTTTATTTATTCAGATTATAAAAATATATTTCTACCATCGATATTACACGTTTATCACCACCTCTTCGCCGAACTAGTGCACCTATACGATTTGTCATTGTATTGGGTGTGTTGGGGACACAAGAGATTTCTTGTATTTGGTTGCAGGGTCGTTTGAGAGAGACCATCTTCATCCTACACCACTCACGGATTGATAAACCTTAGGTCATCCACTTGACGGAAATTTGCTACTATCCTACAAAACTCTGCACTTGGAGGCCCAACACGTGTCTACAAGAATAAAGTTCCATAGTAGACATCAAGCTCTTTTCTGGCGTCGTTGCCGGGGAGGTGCGTGCATGAAGGTATATATTTAGATCTTGCAATTGAATCTTTTAGTTTCTTGTTTTATCACTAGTTTGGTTCGTAAAAAAACTACAAAAAATGGAATTGAGGTTGCATCATATTGTTCGTCTTTATAATGTCTTTCGTGAAAATGATGGAAAGGAAAATTGTGCTCAATTGATAGAAGAAGAATTCAATATAATGTTTGGTATAAATGATGAGCATGATTGCAATGTTGTTAGTATGAATTCTTTGAATATCCATGATGCTAATGATATGCAAAGCTACAAGCTTAGGGACGCTATGTTTCATGAAGATGATATTTTTAGTCCCCCAAGTTCCCCGAACTGCAATTCTCTCTATCTTATATTTTGAGATGGTGTTATATCATTCTTGACAATCCCCCTTCATGGTTCATGATTCACAAGTTGTCCGGAATGACATATTTTAAAACCATCATTTTCAATTCGTTCACGAGATCTTTTCAACCCATCAATCTCTTCATTGAAGTTATCTTGGGTTATATTTCACCTAAAGCTTTCCCTAAGGATTGTTGCTATTTATGGTGCTTATAAATGACCCAAGTTCTTCATTTATCCTCCCGGTGAAAATAAGTTTCTCGTCTCCTTGTTCATACCAGTCCAATCTATTGTTTCCATTAGTGCCAGAATTTCACCTCATAATTTTGAGAGGTTTTCCATAAGCCCACTACAAGTTTATTTGTTTCGTTGTTGGTTTTCCAACAACTCCGTTCTAACCTTCTTGGAAGGATGCTTCCCAAATTCAATTGTGGTAGAAGTTGGCATTTTCTTCTCCATTCCTTTATTCCAATGATCTATCTTCTATTTTTTTTCTTCCAGAGGCATGGTGATGTTGCTCTCTTCGCTCATCATCTCGAATTGTGAGGATCGTGTTCTTTTCTTACTTATCCATTTAACCGGAGTGTTGTGTCTATCATTCCTCTTTTAACCGGAGTCTCATCCAAGTGCTTTCATTTTGCCAAGTTCATATTATATCCCTTCCATTTTGCAACCGGAGCGTTATCGTAATTGATCCTTATCGTTCCTTGTACATCTCGTTTCAACCGAAGTGCTTGCATGTACTTATCGTCCATTGTTCTTGTCATTCATAGCTTTGCAAACTCCAAGGTTCACATGGTGTTCCTTGTTTCTCTTTGCTACCGGTGTGCTTTCATATTCCTTTTGATCTGTTAAGCTCTTGTTTCATATTCGTCAACCTACAAAGGTTCTCGCAATGTTCCTTGTTCCTCTTTGATAACGGAGTGTTTGCAATCTCGTATTCTCCATTGTATTCTTTCTTTCAATTTGTTCAACCTCTCAAGGTTCATGGTTTCACTCGTTTGTCGAAGAAGCAAATTTGTTTTATATCTTCCTCTTCCGTTTCTCTTTGGTGCCATCCCTAGATCTCAGGACGAGATCCTCTTGTAGTGGTGGAGTGTTGTAACGCCCCGAGACCGACGCTCCAGACGGCTTCCATATTTTTCGTTAGCGTTGTGTGTATTTATTTATTTATTGCATTCATCATCGCATCATCCGCATTGCATCTGCATGTTTTCTTAAAACTCTTAGTTTGTTTGTAGTTGCCACGTCTCTTCGTTGACCGTTTCGAGACCAATCGGGTTCTCGTTTCCCTCTTGCTTGTCCGCCTTATCTCTCTGCACAGTGCATAGACCCCTCGCGTGCGCGTCCGAACTTACTCGAACCTGACCCGCTCAGTCATCACCACTGGGTCCAGATCATCCCAAAACGTCCCTAAAACATCTCTATTTTCTTGTTTGGACTCCCAACCTACTTATTTCTCAATAGTTCGATTACGATCGGAGGGACGAGGGAACCCCTACCCAAAATCAAGCTATTATATAAACAGCCTAAACCCTAGCCCTAGCTATGCCATCCATCAAATCCTCCATGCCACCGTCGCCCCTGTCTCCTCCGTCCTCGGGATCTTGCCCGATCCATTCGAGCCACCCGACCAACCTCCTTCTTCCTCGGGATCCATCCCGATCTCTCCACCCAACCAGCCGCGACTCCTCTCCTCGATCTCCTCCAACCCAGCCACCCGAGAACCTCCTCCTCGCCGGTGTTTTTCCGTTGGAGTTTGCCGGCCGGAGCAGCAAACAGCCACCACCAGGAACTGCCTCGCGCCCTCGCCTCTCCTCCCTCCTCCTCACGTTTCTCTTTCGGTCTCTCACACATGGCTCTCTATCTCTTCCATCGCAGGGAGCCCACCATGTCACGAGCTTGGGGCTCGTCGCTGCCGCCTTGCTGCAAGCCTCTGCCGCTCGGATCCGCGCCTCCCCTGTTGCCAGCCTTCACATCTGCTTCTGCTACTTCTCCACCGTGCCATGGCCTCGTCAAGTTCTGCCCGCGCCGGCGCCTCAAGCCGCCACAGTTCGCTCCAGATCCGGCCGGCCTCCGCCAGGTCGCCTGTTCTTGGCCGGATCCCGTCGTCGCGGACCTCCCCTGCAAGCTCTCGCCACCGCGCCGAGTTCCTGCTGCCGTTGCTGCTCCGCTGGAGAGCTCCGCCACGCCAAGTTCCCCTGCTTCCTTTGTGTCGAGCAGCAGCTCGAGCGTTGCGCTCGCTCGCGTGCATCGCCCGCACGTGGGCCGCCTCATCTGCAGTGCCTCCTAGGCCCAGCGCGCCAGCGCCCCCTTCTCCTCTCCACTGACGGGCCTCAGCCCATGGTGAGCCAGTACTCCACCCACCTTTGCACCGTTGGCCCAAGTGCAGTTTCGACCCGTGTCATGTTTTTTTCCTCTAGACGAATTTAGCTATTTCTCCAGAAACTGCAGTTCTACAGAAAAACCCTCATGTTCATGCATGTAATAACTAATTAACCATGCATCGGTTTAAAATGATTTAAATATGTAAAATGTTTAGAATTTCGTCTAGTTTCATAATATGCAACTTTCATCCATGTTAAAAATGTTTAACTTGCTGTTTGCATTAAATTGCTTAAATGCCATGCTAAAATGCTTTATTTCATAACTAAATAACCGTAGCTCCATTTTAAATAAACTTTATATGTAATTGGGGTAGAAAAATGCATAGAATAACTTGGTGGCATTACTTTGCATGTTTAACAACTCTAAAATATGGCTTAGGGCAGAACAGTACCAAATCAAAAATATGCACATGAGGATTTTCCGGAATTGTTGTTTGTTACTTTCGGCCTCATTTAAACTTGCCTAAATAGTTAGTTTACTTATGCATCACCTCTTGCCATGTTGACCAACATTTAATATTGTTGAGTACATAAACAGGAGAGAACTAAATAAGTCATGTGGTGTTTCGTCAATATGCAACTCGTTGCATATTGAGCTCCACTTAACTTGTAGTTTTGTTTATGCACTTTGCCATGACATGCATACTTAAACCGGCCATGCATCATACTTGATTGTGCATCATTCCATGTTTATGTGATGGTTGTTTATCATGTTGTTTGCTTCTTTCCGGTGATGCTTCTTCTTTTTAGTTCTGATTATGTTGCGTTTGTGAGGATTCGTTCGACTAAGTTGGTTCGCCTACTTCATGGACTCGTTCTTCTTCCTAGCGGGATTTCAGGCAAGATGACCATACCCTCGATATCACTTCTATCTTTGCTTGCTAGTTGTTCGCTCTATCGCTATGCTTGCGCTACCTACCACTCGTTTATCATGCCTCCCATATTGCCATGTCAAGCCTCTAACCATCCTTTCCTAGCAAACCGTTGTTTGGCTATCTTACCGCTTTTGCTCAGCCCCTCTTATAGCGTTGCTAGTTGCAGGTGAAGATGAAGTTTGTTCCATGTTTGGAAAATGGATATGTTGGGATATCACAATATATCTTATTTAATTAATGCATATATATATATATGGTAAAGGGTGGAAGGCTCGGCCTTATGCCTGGTGTTTTGTTCCACTCTTGCCGCCCTAGTTTCTGTCATACCGGTGTTATGTACCTTGATTTTGCATTCCTTACGCGGTTGGGGATTTATGGGACCCCCTTGACAGTTCACTTTGAATAAAACTCCTCCAGCAAGGCCCAACCTTGGTTTTACATTTGCCTAACAACCTATACCTTTCCCTTGGGTTTTCGCGAGCCTGAGGGTCATCTTTATTTTAACCCCCCCCCCCTCCCGGGCCAGTGCTCCTCTGAGTGCTGGTCCGAACCGAGTAGACTGCAGGGCCACCTCGGGGCAACTTGAGGGCTGGTTTTACTTGTAGGATGTCTCATCCGGTGTGCCCTGAGAACGAGATATGTGCAGCTCCTATCGGGATTTGTCAGCACATTCGGGCGGTCTTGTTGGTCTTGTTTTACCATTGTCGAAACGTCTTGTAACTGGAATTCCGAGCCTGACCGGGTCTTCCCGGGAGAAGGAATATCCTTCTTTGACCGTTAGAGCTTGTGATGGGCTAAGTTGGGACACCCCTGCAGGGTATTATCTTCGAAAGTCGTGCCCGCGGTTATGTGGCAGATGGGAATTTGTTAATGTCCGGTTGTAGAGAACTTGACACTTGACTTAATTAAAATGCATCAACCGCGTGTGTAGCTGTGATGGTCTCTTTTTGGCGGAGTCTGGGAAGTGAACACGGTTCTTGTGTTATGGTTGTGCGTAAGTAGTTTCAGGATCACTTCTTGATCACTTCTAGCTTCACGACCGTTGCGTTGCTTCTCTTCTCGCTCTTATTTGCGTATGTTAGCCACCATATAAGCTTAGTGCTTGCTGCAGTTCCACCTCACTACCTTCTCCTACCCATAAGCTTAATTTGTCTTGATCTCGCGGGTGTGAGATTGCTGAGTCCTCGTGACTCACAGATACTTCCAAACAGTTGCAGGTGCTGATGATACCAGTGCAGGTGACGCAACCGAACTCAAGTGGGAGTTCGACGAGGACCTTGGTCGTTACTATGTTTCATTTCCTGATGATCAGTAGTGGAGCCCAGTTGGGACGATCAGGGATCTAGCATTTGGGGTTATCTTCTTTTCATTTGGATTTGACCGTAATAGGTCTATGTGTGTATTTTGAATTATGTATTAATTTATTTATGTATTGTGTGAAGTGGCAATTGTAAGCCAACTCTCTTTATCCCATTCTTGTTCATTACATGGGATTGTGTGAAGATGACCCTTCTTGCGACAAAACCTACAATGCGGTTACGCCTCTAAGTCGTGTCTCGACACGTGAGAGATATAGCCGCATCGTGGGTGTAACACCAAGTCACCCCAAGACAATATTTCAAGAAGTCTCAAGCATCTAAGCTTGGGGATGCCCCGGTAGGCATCCCACCTTTCTTCTTCAACAATATTCGGTTAGTATCGGTTGAGCCTAAGTTTTTGCTTCTTCACATGATGTGTGCTATTCTTGGAATTGCATTTTGCTTTTTATTTTCTTGCTGTTCTAATAAAATACTTAGATCTGATTTTTTTTAAAATAAAATAGAGTCCTCAAATAGTTTCTAGGGAGGCTAAGTAAGCGGCACTCACATCCCGTCAACGAAGCTCTTTTCTTTGGAATCGCTCTAGTGCTTCACTTATATCTTTTTTAGCACGGTGTGCTTTAGTTATTTTGAAGAAATTATCTCTTGCTTCACTTAAATTAATTTGAGAGAATGAAATATTATGCTCAAGATCTTCACTTATATTTGTTTGAGCTTAGCAAAAGCAACACATGAAAATTGGTCCTAGAGTGATAGATATCCAAGAAGGATATAATAAAAACTTTCATGAAGATCATTGGATAAGATAAACTTGATTCCTTGTAATAGTTTTGAGATATGATGATGTGATATGTGAGTCATGTTGATGAGTAATTATGCTTTAGTAAGAATATTGGTGTTAAGGTTTGTGATTCCCTATGCAAGCACGAAAGTCAATAGTTGTGAAATGAAATTATGTCCTACTTGTGGTGCATTATTCAGTGTTAATTATGATTAATGCTCGCTTATGAGATTATTCGTTTCTTGGTTGGTCGCTTCTCAATCTTTTGCTAGCCTTCATTTTGCATTAAGTATGATCACTACTTGTGCATCCAAAACCCTTTAAACCAGTTTTGCCACATGAGTCCACTATACCTACCTATATGCGTTATTCTTTTGCCGTTCTAAGCAGATTTGTATGTGCCATCTCTAATTTAAAAATAAATTTCTCTTTTGTGTGCTTGTACCGCTCGCGAGGCAGTGAGGGGTGGCCAATATTTTCCATGCTAGATGTGTTATTCTCACGATGAGTGTTTATTAACTTGTCATTGCACGAGAGTAAGGAAAAGGTATTAGGGATGCCCAGTCCCGAAATGAAAAATGAATTTACTTTATGTTGTCAAATAATAAATTCCTTGGAAAGTGTTGGTATGGAGGGCACCCGTGGATACGGTTAGCCACGAAAAGTGAAAGTATGGCGGAAAAAGGAATAAACTTTATTTTTTGTTTGGGAACCGCCTATGATATATCTAGCATGGAAAGTGTTGGGAGCTCTAAGTCGTTTTCGTTGGTGGGAAAAGTATGCCTCTCAAAATGTTTTTATCTCTCAATTTGCGCTTTGAGCTCTAGCACCTCTACAAATCCCTACTTCCCTCCGCGAAGGGCCTTTCTTTTACTTTATGCATTTTTCATTTTTATTTGAGTCTCCATCTTCTCTTATAAAGCACCAACTAGGGGCACTATGATCGTACTTGAGCATTGGGTGTACTTAATATGCGAGTGTGTTTCATGAATGGATCAATGATTGAGCATGATGGGCTAGGGATAAATTATTTTAGCGTTGATATTTTGAAAGAAATGGTTTCTTGGTGATATGCTTGAGTATTGATGCCCTCATATCAAATTATAGACTATTACTTTGAATCATTCAAGTCCAAATGTCCATGCTACAAAATAAAAGAGTATATGATGAATATGATAGGTAGCATTCCATAACAAAAATTTTGTTTTAAATTGCTACTTTATCATGATAAGTTTTATGAGAAAGAATTGGTGTTATGATGCTAGGAAAATAAATTATCATTAATCAAACTTATGCACTTTGCTAGCATTCACACTTCATAAATTATTTCTTTTATCAATTACCTACTCGAGGACGAGTAGGAATTAATCTTGGGGATGCTGATAAGTCTCCAAAGTATCTATAATTTATGAAGTATTCATGCTATTATTTTATCATTCTTGGGTGTTTTACAATCATTTTATAGCAACTTTATATGATTTTTGGGACTAACCTATTGACGCAGTGCCCAGTGCCAATTGATGTTTTTTGCTTGTTTTTTACATCACAAGAAATCAATATCAAACGGAGTCGAAACACCATGAAACTTTTTGGAGATTTTTTTGGACCAGAAGGAACCCAATGGGCCAGAGCTGCACCTAGGGGGTGCCCCGAGGGGGGCACAACCCACCAGGGTGCGCCAGGGCACCCTGGCGCGCCCAGGTGGGTTGTGCCCACCTCGGTGGCCTCCTGCACCCCCTCTTTGCACTATAAATTCCCAAATATTCCAAAACCCTTCGGGGTTAACCTAGATCAGAAGTTCCGCCACCGCAAGGCTCTGTATCCATCGAAAACCAATCTAGACCCTTTCCGGCACCCTGCCGGAGGGGGGAATCATCTCCGATGGCCATCTTCATCATCCGGGCGGCCACCACGATCATATGATGGGCTTTGTTAATATAGTCGGATCTATATGATGGGCTTTGTTAATATAGTCGGATCATATGATGTTTCTCCCCTCTACACTCTTGTTGTGATGAATTGAGTCTTTACCCTTTGAAGTTTTGTCTTGTTGGATTGAATATTCAGAGATGAGAACACATGATGTATGTCTTGCGGTATGAATACTTGAGGTGACAATTGGGGTATCATATTGATTCACTTGATATATGTTATGGCACTCAAGTTGCGGATTCCGAGGTGACGTTGGGGTAATCTATGCATAGGGATTGATGCATATTTTTATTATCTTTTCTCCGATAGAAACTTTGCGGTCTCTTTGTAGTTCTTTGTGTTGATTGAGTATTATGAATATGAATTTGCTTTGGTGTTATTCTAGTATGAACTCTAGGATAGATCGAACGGAAAAATAGCTTTGCGTTATTTTAGTATGAACTCTTGAATAGATCGAATGGAAAGAATAGCTTTGATGTGGTTTCGTACCCTACAAACAGTATATATCTTTTGTTCACCACTAATAGGAACTCGTGAGTGATTCTTTATTGCACTTTGAGGGATAATCATATGATCCAACTATGTTAGCATTGTTGAGAAATTGCATTAGCGAAAGTACGGAGCCTAGGCCTTGTTTTGAAGCATTGCAATACCGTTTTTGTGCCCGTTTACTATTTGCTACCTTGCTGTTTTTATTTATTCAGATTATAAAAATATATTTCTACCATCTATATTACACTTTTATCACCACCTCTTCGCCGCACTAGTGCACCTATACAATTTGCCATTGTATTGGGTGTGTTGGGGACACAAGAGATTTCTTGTATTTGGTTGCAGGGTCATTTGAGAGAGACCATCTTCATCCTACACCTCTCACGAATTGATAAACCTTAGGTCATCCACTTGAGGGAAATTTTCTACTCTCCTACAAAATTTTACTCTTGGAGGCCCAACACGTGTCTACAAGAATAAAGTTGCGTAGTAGACATCAAGGCTTACTAGGGACACTATGTTTTGTCTATGTATCCACACATGTATCAAGTTTCCGGTTAATAAAATTCTAGCATGAATAATAAACATTTATATTGATATAAGGAAATATAAATAACAACTTTATTATTTCCTCTAGGGCATATTTCCTTCAATCTCCCACTTGCACTAGAGTCAATAATCTAGTTCATATCGTCATGTGATTTAACACCAATAGTTCACATATTTATGTGATTAGTTCACATCGCCATGTGACTAACACCCAAAGGGTTTAGTAGAGTCAATAATCTAGTTCACATCACTATGTGATTAACACGCAAAGAGTACTAAGGTGTGGTCATGTTTTGCTTGTGAGAGAAGTTTAGTCAACGGATCTGCCACATTCAGAGCCGTATGTATTTTGCAAATTTTCTATGTCTACAGTGCTCTGCATGGAGCTACTCTAGCTAATTGCTCCCACTTTCAATATGTATCCAGATTAAGACTCGGAGTAATCCGGATCGGTGTAAAAGCTTGCATCGACATAACTCTTTATGATGAACTCTTTGTCACCTCCATAACCGAGAAATATTTCCTTAGTCCTCTTAGGTAACTAAAGATAACTTTGACCGTTGTCCAGTGATCCACTCCTGGATCACTATCGTACCCCCTTGCCAAACTCATGGCAAGGTACACAATAGGTCTGGTACACAACATATCATACTTTATAGAACCTATGGCTGAGTCATAGGGAATGACTTTCATTATCTTTGTATTTTTTGTCGTGGTCGGGTTTTTAGTCTTACTCAACTTTACACCTTGCAACACAGGCGATATGTCACGACCGGTTTTCCCAATAAAAATATTTATTGAGAAACCAATCTTTAGAACCCAGTTTGAGATAAAACCTCCTCACTGGCAGACAAACTTTTGATACAATAAGCCAGTAGCATAAATATATTACAGGGTTGAGCTGACGATGCTCAACAATTTATTACAAGCGTGCCAATAATTATACATAAAGGCGAATAATGACACAAGGGAGTGGTGGCATACTACTGACTCGCAAATAAGGTAGAGGTGGAGTAACACAGTGGGAGTGGTTATGGGATTCTCAAACTAACATCCCATCGAGCGTCGAGGTGAAGCTCGAAGAATTTATTAGGGTATTGGAAGCGGATATGAAACAGTGACCAACTCCAGGGTTGTACGGGACTGACTGGGACTCCTCTAGGCGTCGGATTCGCTATCGAACTCTTCATCCATGAGATCACCTTCGTCAGCATCTGGCAAAATCAACAAGCCAGTGAGTACTTTGAAAGTACTCGCAAGACAGTACGGACGTAAGATATAACAAATGCCAACATGAAATACATGGATAAATAACCAGTACGATCAGACATATAAGTGATAATGCTGGGTGCCAAACGAGTGTCTGAAAGACTCCTCGAGCGGAAAATGCGGAATAATAACACTGGTGCCAAACGAGTGTCTGAAAGACTCCTCGAGCGGAAAATGCGGAATAATAATGCTGGTGCCAAACGAGTGTCTGAAAGACTCCTCGAGCGGAAAATGCGGAATAATAATGCCGGTGCCAAACGAGTGTCTGAAAGACTCCTCGAGCGGAAAATGCGGAATAATAATGCCACAATCGGGCGTCTGAGCGACACCACTTAAAGGGCTATAAAAGAAATGCCACAGTCGGGCGTCTGAGCGACACCACATAAACGGCTTTAAAAGAAATGCCACAGTCGGGCGTCTGAGCGACACCACATAAAGGGCTTTAAAAGAAATGCCACAGTCGGGCGTCTGAGCGACACCACATAAAGGGCTTTAAAAGAAATGCCACAGTCGGGCGTCTGAGCGACACCACATAAAGGGCTTTAAAAGAAATGCCACAGTCGGGCGTCTGAGCGACACCACATAAAGGGCTTTAAAAGAAATGCCACAGTCGGGCGTCTGAGCGACACCACATAAAGGGCTTTAGAAGAAATGCCACAGTCGGGCGTCTGAGCGACACCACATAAAGGGCTTTTGACTGATAAGGAAATAATATACTCATCATAAATATAATCAACTCATGGAATTAAACGAGTTAGTCCGTCCACAAGAATAAACATTTAACCGGTCTTAGAGCTCATGCGTCCCACCGGGAAATCTGTCACCAAACTGGCACATGACTGTTAGCAGGGAACTTGGAAATAGATAAGATGATTTAAGGATATGGAGCTCTGCAGAGTTTGTACAAAAATTTCCCACAGTCGACGGATTTCCGTAGTCACTAGGACTAGTTCCGTTACGGTATTTCAGAAGAAAACACAGCAATCTAGTACACACCCATCCAACTCTTCGATGCCAGGGATCACCCTCAACATCGTCCAAGAAAAACTATTGAGACGGGGAGATCACAATCTCGAATAGCATGGGATCAAATTTATATACGCGCGCTCTAAGGGGTGCCCCCTTCTCGGTCCCAACCGGAAACACCCATGCCCCCTGACCGGATGCCTGGCTTTAATCCAGGGCCATGGAACCAGCATCCCGGCCTCTCCTTTTTGGTGTGTACCAAGAAAGCGGTTTGCGACTTACTAAACCATATCCCTTTCGGGAAACATGTGGTAGTACAGGAAAAGGGAATGGATATGAACCAACCGATACGGGTTGGTACAGAAGATAACTTGCATGGCCTAAGACTGGCATGCTACAACACTGCCATCTTACCCATCTTCATGCCAACACATGGCCTTACATACTCACGTCCATCGACGTGTGAAATCATCGGGCTTACTTGCTCCAACAATGCATAATGAACGGTTCATCGGTATGCTCCACGCATGCCATGAAACTATCTACATGCAACCATGCCAATACACTCATCATATCAAAAGTTCGAACATGCTTGCCTGGTTCAGAGTAGTCGGAGCCTAGCTCGGTGAAGTTTGCGGCCCCGTCACCTCCGTCGGTATCTACGGTACAGAGAAAACATACGCGCTAACGTGAATACCGAGAGGTGCAGAAAAAGTATTGCAAATATTTTTCAAATAAATCTGATAAAAAACTAGACAAAATTTTGAAGAGAACAGAAAAAGAATCACTCAAAAATATGCTCCTGATAAAAAGTTATAAGGGTTTTTGCCCAGGGACTCATCTGTAATGAAACAGAAACTTTCCAGGGTTCTAACTGAGAAAACAGAAAACGGTTCGATAGGAAATGCGCAAGCGCAACGGAGAAAGCGTATTTTGCCCGAAGGCGTTTTCAGAAAACGATTCGAATAGAAAAGACAGAGAAGCTGACAGGCGGGTCCCATCTGTCAGGTTTAAAATTTAAAAGAGGCGGGTCGGGCTCGCTGGCGCCCGAGAGCCGCGGTGGTCGCCGGCGGCGATCCACGGCGAGGCAGAGAGATCGGAGGTTACCTCCGTGCTCAGGGTGCCATTCCGCGTTGGATGGTGGTCGAGGTGGCTGCCGGGAAGCACCACGTCGGCGGTGGCCCCTGCTCCGGCGGACGGCGGTTCGGGCGTGGTTGGAGGTCGCCGGAGAGAGCTGCACTGATCAAATTGAGGAGGGGGTTAAGAATCTGGTAGCTAGAGAGGGAGATGGACGGAGTTTGGGCGCCAGAGACGGCCTCACCGGAGCGAATCGAGCTAGAGGCCGAGGCGGAGCGGGGTGGCCGGAGTCGGGGGAGGAGACCTCCTCGAGGTCCTCCCAGTGACCTGGCACGGCGTTGGTGGAGTGTAGGGGTGGTGCGTGCTCGCGGAAGTGCTCGGGGTCTCCTTTTATAGGCGATCCGAGGCGGTGGCCGAGAACGGCGTTCTCCGGCGAGTGATTACGGTGGTGCAGTGCTTGGTCGGGGGAGTTTAGGAGTTGAGCACCGTCGTGGAGGTTCGCGGAGTCCATTTTGGAGACAACGGCGTTGGTTTAAGCTTGCTGAGGTGGAGCTCGACGGAACGGGACGGCGCGGGTCCATCGGCGGCAGAGATCACGCTCTGTGCGTGCCGCGCCACGACGACTGTGCTGCATGCGTGCGCTGGTGTGGAGGTGGACACGCGGAGCCATCAGCGGGGCTGTGCGGCGCGGAACGGCGTTGAGCCGCCGTTCTGCTCCCTGTTGGCTGCCACGGCGGTTCAGCCGCCGCGGGACACGCCGGCGCGGTCGGGTCAGAGCGCCACCGACGCCAGGAAGAAGCCAAGCGCGCGTGCGGGGATCTGGACACGCAGACCAGGCGGCGAGCAACGTGCCAAGGGCACTGTGTGCGCGTGACTGAAGATGATCTGAAGGAATCAACACTGAAGACTGAATTTGCTGAAAGTGTTTGAACAGTGCATGCAAGGTGTTCGACAGAATGATCCAGGCATGTAGGGATTTTTCCTTGGGCTGATTTTTGGTGGAGTGACTTCTCATTGCTCTAGTAGGCTGCCTGATTTTTGGTGGAATTTTTGGAGAAGTGTAGATATGAATTTCACCAAATTTGACAAATCTGGTCCAAACTTGCAGGGAGTGTAAGTTGAAAATTTTGAAAAGAAGATGAGTGGATCAAGGGTTGTGGGTGCAAAGGACCAGCCAGTAGAGTTGGTTTGAAGTCAAATCTCAAATGGAAAAGGGTACTTGCTTTGAAAATCCATCAGGCTCAAAATAATTGACAGAAAATATTTGAGAGATAAAATAAAATCCAAAACTTGTTTGGATGAGTTGGGATAGGGAATTTGAGTTGTTGACAAGGAGGGGTGAAGATGTTGGAGTGGTTTTGCCTCATGGGCAAGATACAAGGTCATGGATGGTTCTCAATAAAATGAAAATCCCAAATCTTTTTCATAGAGTTTTTCTTAAAAAGAAAACTCCAATAAAAAATCTGAGAAGGGAAACAATAGAGAGAAGGAGTTTTTAAGAAGGTCAAACCCAGGGCTTGAAGGAGAAAACAGAAAAACCCTAGTCAAGGAAAAGGAAATTTTAAGAAGGTTGTTTTACTGAAAGCCTCAAATTTCAAGGAAAATCCAGCAAGGATTTTGCAAAAACCCAAATGAAATTTTTGGAGTGTCACAACACCTACCCCCTTAGGAAAAATCTCGTCCCCGAGATTTCAGTTGATCCTTAAATAAGTGAGGATGCTCTGTTCGGAGAAAGTCCTCTCTTTCCCATGTTGCTTCACTTTCGGTGTGATTACTCCACTGAACTTTGAAAAATTTAACGGTTTTCTGTCGGGTCCTCCTTTCAGACTCCTCTAATATCTTTACTGGGTGTTCCCGATAAGTGAGGTCTGGCTGCACGTCTATGTTCTCATGGGATACTTGTTTCTCTGGGTTGCTCACACATTTCCTCAATTGCGATACGTGGAACACGTTGTGAATATCTGACAGTTCCTCAGGTAGGTCTAGTTGGTATGCTACTGCGCCTTTCCGTGCCAATATACCGAATGGCCCGATGAATCTTGGCGCTAGCTTTCCCTTAATTTTGAATCGCTGCAACCCCCTCATAGGTGACACCCGTAGGTACACGAATTCACCGGGTTCGAAGTTGACCCCACGATGTTTCTGATCGTAATAACTCTTTTGCCGGCTTTGGGCGGTCTTGAGCCGATCTCTGATTAGTTGGACCTTTTCCTCGGCTTCCTTGAGCACGTCTGGGCCGAAGATACGGCTGTCTCCGGTCTCTGACCAATTTAACGGGGTACGACATCTTCGCCCATAGAAGGCTTCAAATGGTGCCATTTGCAGGCTGGCCTGATGACTGTTGTTGTACGCGAACTCGGCGTATGGCAGGCTGTCTTCCCAACTGGCTCCGTAGGTGAGGACACATGCTCTCAGCATGTCCTCTAAAATCTGGTTTACCCATTCTGTTTGTCCATCTGTCTGAGGGTGGTATGCCGTGCTGAAGGCTAGTTGAGTTCCTAGAGCCTGTTGTAACTGCTCCCAGAATCTTGAGACGAACTGTGTTCCTCTGTCGGATATTATAGTCTTCGGGACACCGTGCAGACAAACTATGCGAGAGAGATATATTTTGGCAAGCTTCTGAGTGGTGTGGGTCGTCTTTACTGGAATGAAATGTGCCACCTTAGTCAATCTGTCGGTGATAACCCATATGGCATCATTCCCGTGTCGTGATCGAGGTAGTCCGACAATGAAACCCATCCCTATTTCATCCCATTTCCACTCAGGTATTTTATTTGGTTGCGGTAGTCCAGCTGGTCTCTGATGTTCGGCCTTTATACGTTGACAAGAGTCGCAGCATGCAATGAAGGTGGCTATGTCCCTTTTCATACCATGCCACCAAAATCCTTCTTGGATATCCTTATACATCTTGGTTCCTCCAGGGTGGATCGAATATGGAGCGGTGTGGGCTTCAGCTAGAATCTGCCGTTTGAGGTCTTCTACGTCCGGTACGCAAAGTCTGTTTCCGTACCATAGTGTCCCTTCTTCGTCTATGATGAATTCCGAGGCCTTGCCCATACTCACCTTTCTTTTGATACCTTCAATGCTGGGGTGACCGGGCTGGGCTTCTTTGATTCTTGTCACAAGGTTGGGCTGTATCTCCAAGTTTGTTATGGTGCCTTCTGCTATCATCAACAAGTTGAGTCTGGCAAATTCCTGTTGGAATTCGGGTCTTAAGTTGGGCAGATTGTTGTGGTTGGCGCTGGGGTTCCGACTAAGAGCATCGGCTACTACATTTGCTTTTCCAGGATGATAGTGGATTCCGACATCATAATCCTTTACTAGCTCCAACCAGCGTCGTTGCCTTAAATTCAGCTCTGGCTGTGTGAAAATATATTTGAGACTTTTATGGTCCGTATATATTTCACATCGATTTCCAAGTAGGAAGTGCCTCCATTCCTTGAGTGCATGAATAACTGCTGCCATTTCTAAGTCATGAGTGGGATAGTTTTCCTCATGCTTGCGAAGTTGCCTTGAAGCGTATGCGACAACCTTGCCTTCTTGCATTAATACGCATCCGAGTCCCTTCCTGGACACGTCACAAAATACTTCAAAATTCTTGCGTATGTCCGGCACAATCAATACTGGTGCTGTTGTTAATTTCCGTTTTAGCTCTTGGAAACTTTTCTCACAGGCTTCTGTCCATTCAAATTTCTTATCTTTCTTGAGCAATTGCGTCATTGGCTTGGCTATGGTGGAGAATCCTTCAATAAATCTGCGGTAATATCCTGCCATTCCCAAGAAACTCCGTATGTCCGTTACACTGGCTGGTGACTTCCAGCCAAGTACGGCCTTGACTTTCTCTGGGTCCACGGCGATCCCGTCTTGGGTTAGCACGTGGCCTAGAAAGCCTACTTGCCTTAACCAAAATTCACACTTGCTGAACTTGGCGTACAATTGGTGTTTCCTGAGTTCTCCTAGTACCATTCTGAGATGTTCAGCGTGTTCTTCTGGTGTTTTGGAGTATACTAAAATATCGTCGATGAATACCACAACGAACTTGTCCATAAACTTCATAAATACTTTGTTCATGAGGTGAACAAAATATGCAGGGGCATTTGTTAATCCAAAAGGCATTATTGTGAACTCATACAGTCCATATCTGGAGGTGAAGGCTGTCTTGGGGATATCTTCTGTTCGTACTTTTAATTGATGGTATCCTGACCTTAGGTCGATTTTTGAGAATACCTTGGCCTTAGCGAGTTGATCGAATAAATCATTTATTCTTGGCATCGGGTATTTGTTCTTGATTGTGACCATGTTGAGTGCTCGGTAGTCAATACACAATCGCAGTGTTCCATCTTTCTTTTTGGCAAACAAAATTGGTGATCCCCATGGTGAGGAACTGGCTCGAATGTATCCCTTGTCAAGCAATTCCTTTATTTGTTTCTTCAGTTCAACCAACTCGGATGGTGCCATTCTGTATGGTTTCTTGTATATGGGGGTGGTTCTTGGTGCTAGCTCAATGCTGAACTCTATCTCTCGGTCGGGTGGCATGCCTGGCAGCTCTTCGGGAAATACGTCTGGAAATTCATGTACTACTGGAACCTTGTTTAATTCAGAAATGTCCACCTTGTTCAGTCTTGGTTGTCTGGGCATTTCCCTTTCTTTGGCGGATACTCTTATTGTCTTACCATGGTGGTGTGTGAGAATCACGGTCCGATTGAAACAATCAATGAAACCTTTGTTGGTGGTTAACCAGTCCATCCCTAGGATGATATCTAGTCCTTTATTTTCCAACACAATGAGATTGGCGTGAAACTTCAATCCTTTGAACTCAATAATCACATCCTGACAGTAATTCTGAGTAACTTGCTGAATTCCAGGGGACTTGATGGTCATGGATTTCTCCAAAGGAAGCATCGAAAAATTATTTTGCGAAGCAAAACTTTTCGAAATAAAAGAGTGAGAAGCTCCAGAATCAAACAAAACCGTTGCAGGTATTGTGTTGATAGGGAACGTACCGAGTACGATATCTGGAGCATTTTGTGCCTCCTCTTTGGTCACGTGGTTCAGATGACCTTTCCTGTGGTTATTGTTGGGATTGAAGTTGTTTCGCTTGGGCGCTGAATTATTGTTGCCGTTGTTCGGCTTTGGTGCTGAGCTTCTTGGCTTGGGACACTGCTTGGCATAGTGTCCTTCTTCTCCACAGGCGTAACAAGTAACACCTGGGCGATAGGTGAACTCCTTGTCCCTAGCATGAAAATTCCTTGTTGGGCGTGAGACGTTGGATGATGATTTGTGCGTCCCACCCTTCTAAAAATCGGTCTTACTCCGGTGATTGCAAGCATGGTTAGTCTGGTCCCTCTTTCGCTTGCGGATATCATCCAAACTACGTCTTTCATTTTCCAGAGTAATGGCTTTATCCACCAGCGTCTTAAAATCTGGGAAAGTGTGTATGACCAGTTGGCATTTAAGCGCGGGTGCTAGGCCGTCAAGGAACTTCTCCATTTTCTTGCTTTCAGTCATACGCTCTTCGTTGGAGTAGCGGGATAATAGAGTAAATTGGCTGTTGTAATCTGACACTGTCATGTTCCTTTGCTTGAGGTCATCGAACTCTCTTTTCTTGATTTTCATAATACTCTTAGGAATATGCGCGCCACGGAAACCTTCCTTGAAATCATCCCATGTTATATCATTTTCGTTGGGATGCATGTGCAGAAAATTTTCCCACCAGGATGCGGCTGCTCCCGTGAGATAATGCGGTGCGTACAGTACCTTTTCTGGGTCTGAGCATTTTGCAATAATTAACTTTCTTTCCATATTGCGAAGCCAGTCTTCGGCCTCAAGTGGCTTGTCAGTATGAGAGAATGTTGGGGGACGTGTCTTCTGTAGCTCAGATAGCTTGGAATGCTGCGGATACTGCCCATGGTGATTTCCCATGTTAATGACTTGGTTCATCATTTCCCGATGTTGTTGCTGACTCTGTTCATAAAGGCGGCACATTTGGGAAAGTGCCGTTTCACTGTCCTGTTGACTTGTCTGACCTCGAGTAAAATTGATGCCTGATTGAGTATTATAGTGTTGACTTGACTGCCCTCGTGCAAAGTTGTTGCCCGGTTGGTTGCCATAATCTTCCTCTGGTGGAGTGGGCATGGAGCGAGTCCAAGGACGAGACATTTTTCACTCTGGGGATGAATTTATAAAACCATAAGAAAAATGGAAGGGTTGCAAAGATAAAACCCATAATGCACAAGGTTGACAGATAATTTTTTTTTAAACCAAGATACTCGAGGGAAAACAAATCGATTTGCGCATAGAGAAGGACTGCATCATTACGTATCTTACACGCGGCGATAATTATACAATACATCACTCAGGATATGCGTACATAATCCTGACATGTTATTTAGGCTAGTGCACTTCTCCAGATCCTACATGATGCGCAAACAAGCTACTTCTCACAACCTCTTACATGGCGATGCAACGCATGGCGGCTACGCGTACTCAGTCGGAGATGTTGACGACGTCCTTGGCCCTGCCAAGGGTGAGGCGTAGCGAAGCCGGGGACTCGACCTCCTCGCTGATAGGCTCCAAGCGAGTAGTACCGCGCCGAGTAGATGGAGCGGGTGCCAGGGGTGGAACGACACGGATTGGAGTTGGTGCGAGTGGCGGAGTAGTGCGCGCTGGAGTGGGCGCAATGACCTGGTTGAACTCCTCGGTGGTAGGCAGGCGACGAGCAGGAGCATGGGATGCAGAGGACGAGACGAAAGTCAGTGGCGGTGCGGTGGGCAGGAGCTCCCTCCTATTGGCGGCACAACCGTGGACTGAGTCCATGCGGGCGGCCACAAAGTCATCCACCAAGTTGTCGAAGGCTGCCTCCAAGGCCCGGAGATACTCAATAAGCATCTCGAAAGCCTCGTCCCGTTCTCCTCTGTGGCAGGAGAATGCGTAGTGACAGGTGTAGGGCACATGGCAAGGTAGATAGCGGTAGCGACGAGTCTTCATCGCGGGAAGGACATCGCTGAGACGAGCTATCGCCTCGCGGGCTGCCATCTGGATGGCATGCTTCTCTGAAGGCATGGCTCTCCCCAAGAATCGGAAGCGGCGTAGATCACCACGCCCTCCCTTGAACTGCACCGCGGCCTGGTGCATAGTCAGACTGTCGTTGACTCTGTGCTGACAGAGAGTGACGACTGGGCGCACAGACGGCCCCATCGCGACCTGAACGACGAAGGAGAGAAGCTTGACGAACCCATCGGGTATGTTGGCGAAGGTCTGAGACTCGCAGCTGCGGTCGGCCATCTACAAAAGTAGGCAAAAATCCTGAATGGTCAGATCATAAATATATGCTGACTGTCAGAAAAATGACTACTATTGTAAAAACATGAATAAGCTCTATCATGCTCATAACCGATTAGCGATCGCACCTAGTGGCTTCCTACAGTCAGCCTGGCTCTGGTACCAAGCTTGTCACGACCGGTTTTCCCAATAAAAATATTTATTGAGAAACCAGTCTTTAGAACCCAGTTTGAGATAAAACCTCCTCACTGGCAGACAAACTTTTGATACAATAAGCCAGTAGCATAAATATATTACAGGGTTGAGCTGACGATGCTCAACAATTTATTACAAGCGTGCCAATAATTATACATAAAGGCGAATAATGACACAAGGGAGTGGTGGCATACTACTGACTCGCAAATAAGGTAGAGGTGGAGTAACATAGTGGGAGTGGTTATGGGATTCTCAAACTAACATCCCATCGAGCGTCGAGGTGAAGCTCGAAGAATTTATTAGGGTAGCGGAAGCGAATATGAAACAGTGACCAACTCCAGGGTTGTACGGGACTGACTGGGACTCCTCTAGGCGTCGGATTCGCTATCGAACTCTTCATCCATGAGATCACCTTCGTCAGCATCTGGCAAAATCAACAAGCCAGTGAGTACTTTGAAAGTACTCGCAAGACAGTACGGACGTAAGATATAACAAATGCCAACATGAAATACATGGATAAATAACCAGTACGATCAGACATATAAGTGATAATGCTGGGTGCCAAACGAGTGTCTGAAAGACTCCTCGAGCGGAAAATGCGGAATAATAACACTGGTGCCAAACGAGTGTCTGAAAGACTCCTCGAGCGGAAAATGCGGAATAATAATGCTGGTGCCAAACGAGTGTCTGAAAGACTCCTCGAGCGGAAAATGCGGAATAATAATGCTGGTGCCAAACGAGTGTCGGAAAGACTCCTCGAGCGGAAAATGCGGAATAATAATGCCACAATCGGGCGTCTGAGCGACACCACTTAAAGGGCTATAAAAGAAATGCCACAGTCGGGCGTCTGAGCGACACCACATAAAGGGCTTTAAAAGAAATGCCACAGTCGGGCGTCTGAGCGACACCACATAAAGGGCTTTAAAAGAAATGCCACAGTCGGGCGTCTGAGCGACACCACATAAAGGGCTTTAAAAGAAATGCCACAGTCGGGTGTCTGAGCGACACCACATAAAGGGCTTTAAAAGAAATGCCACAGTCGGGCGTCTGAGCGACACCACATAAAGGGCTTTAAAAGAAATGCCACAGTCGGGCGTCTGAGTGACACCACATAAAGGGCTTTAGAAGAAATGCCACAGTCGGGCGTCTGAGCGACACCACATAAAGGGCTTTTGACTGATAAGGAAATAATATACTCATCATAAATATAATCAACTCATGGAATTAAACGAGTTAGTCCATCCACAAGAATAAACATTTAACCGGTCTTAGAGCTCATGCGTCCCACCGGGAAATCTGTCACCAAACTGGCACATGACTGTTAGCAGGGAACTTGGAAATAGATAAGATGATTTAAGGATATGGAGCTCTGCAGAGTTTGTACAAAAATTTCCCACAGTCGACGGATTTCCGTAGTCACTAGGACTAGTTCCGTTACGGTATTTCAGAAGAAAACACAGCAATCTAGTACACACCCATCCAACTCTTCGATGCCAGGGATCACCCTCAACATCGTCCAAGAAAAACTATTGAGACGGGGAGATCACAATCTCGAATAGCATGGGATCAAATTTATATACGCGCGCTCTAAGGGGTGCCCCCCTCTCGGTCCCAACCGGAAACACCCATGCCCCCTGACCGGATGCCTGGCTTTAATCCAGGGCCATGGAACCAGCATCCCGGCCTCTCCTTTTTGGTGTGTACCAAGAAAGCGGTTTGCGACTTACTAAACCATATCCCTTTCGGGAAACATGTGGTAGTACAGGAAAAGGGAATGGATATGAACCAACCGATACGGGTTGGTACTGAAGATAACTTGCATGGCCTAAGACTGGCATGCTACAACACTGCCATCTTACCCATCTTCATGCCAACACATGGCCTTACATACTCACGTCCATCGACGTGTGAAATCATCGGGCTTACTTGCTCCAACAATGCATAATGAACGGTTCATCGGTATGCTCCACGCATGCCATGAAACTATCTACATGCAACCATGCCAATACACTCATCATATCAAAAGTTCGAACATGCTTGCCTGGTTCAGAGTAGTCGGAGCCTAGCTCGGTGAAGTTTGCGGCCCCGTCACCTCCGTCGGTATCTACGGTACAGAGAAAACATACGCGCTAACGTGAATACCGAGAGGTGCAGAAAAAGTATTGCAAATATTTTTCAAATAAATCTGATAAAAAACTAGACAAAATTTTGAAGAGAACAGAAAAAGAATCACTCGAAAATATGCTTCTGATAAAAAGTTATAAGGGTTTTTTCCCAGGGACTCATCTGTAATGAAACAGAAACTTTCCAGGGTTCTAACTGAGAAAACAGAAAACGGTTCGATAGGAAATGCGCAAGCGCAACGGAGAAAGCGTATTTTGCCCGAAGGCGTTTTCAGAAAACGATTCGAATAGAAAAGACAGAGAAGCTGACAGGCGGGTCCCATCTGTCAGGTTTAAAATTTAAAAGAGGCGGGTCGGGCTCGCTGGCGCCCGAGAGCCGCGGTGGTCGCCAGCGGCGATCCACGGCGAGGCAGAGAGATCGGAGGTTACCTCCGTGCTCAGGGTGCCATTCCGCGTTGGATGGTGGTCGAGGTGGCTGCCGGGAAGCACCACGTCGGCAGTGGCCCCTGCTCCGGCGGACGGCGGTTCGGGCGTGGTTGGAAGTCGCCGGAGAGAGCTGCACTGATCAAATTGAGGAGGGGGTTAAGAATCTGGTAGCTAGAGAGGGAGATGGACGGAGTTTGGGCGCTAGAGACGGCCTCACCGGAGCGAATCGAGCTGGAGGCCGAGGCGGAACGGGGTGGCCGGAGTCGGGGGAGGAGACCTCCTCGAGGTCCTCCCAGTGACCTGGCACGGCGTTGTTGGAGTGTAGGGGTGGTGCGTGCTCGCGGAAGGGCTCGGGGTCTCCTTTTATAGGCGATCCGAGGCGGTGGCCGAGAACGGCGTTCTCCGGCGAGTGATTACGGTGGTGCAGTGCTTGGTCGGGGGAGTTTAGGAGTTGAGCACCGTCGTGGAGGTTCGCGGAGTCCATTTTGGAGCCAACGGCGTTGGTTTAAGCTTGCTGAGGTGGAGCTCGACGGAACGGGACGACGCGGGTCCATCGGCGGCAGAGAGCACGCTCTGTGCGTGCCGCGCCATGACGGCTGTGCTGCATGCGTGCGCTGGTGTGGAGGTGGACACGCGGAGCCATCAGCGGGGCTGTGCGGCGCGGAACGGCGTTGAGCCGCCGTTCTGCTCCCTGTTGGCTGCCACGGCGGTTCAGCCGCCGCGGGACACGCTGGCGCGGTCGGGTCAGAGCGCCACTGACGCCAGGAAGAAGCCAAGCGCGCGTGCGGGGCTCTGGACACGCAGACCAGGTGGCGAGCAACGTGCCAAGGGCACTGTGTGCGCGTGACTGAAGATGATCTGAAGAAATCAACACTGAAGACTGAATTTGCTGAAAGTGTTTGAACAGTGCATGCAAGGTGTTCGACAGAATGATCCAGGCATGTAGGGATTTTTCCTTGGGCTGATTTTTGGTGGAGTGACTTCTCATTGCTCTAGTAGGCTGCCTGATTTTTGGTGGAATTTTTGGAGAAGTGTAGATATGAATTTCACCAAATTTGACAAATCTGGTCCAAACTTGCAGGGAGTGTAAGTTGAAAATTTTGAAAAGAAGATGAGTGGATCAAGGGTTGTGGGTGCAAAGGACCAGCCAGTAGAGTTGGTTTGAAGTCAAATCTCAAATGGAAAAGGGTACTTGCTTTGAAAATCCATCAGGCTCAAAATAATTGACAGAAAATATTTGAGAGATAAAATAAAATCCAAAACTTGTTTGGATGAGTTGGGATTGAGTTGTTGACAAGGAGGGGTGAAGATGTTGGAGTGGTTTTGCCTCATGGGCAAGATACAAGGTCATGGATGGTTCTCAATAAAATGAAAATCCCAAATCTTTTTCATAGAGTTTTTCTTAAAAAGAAAACTCCAATAAAAAATCTGAGAAGGGAAACAATAGAGAGAAGGAGTTTTTAAGAAGGTCAAACCCAGGGCTTGAAGGAGAAAACAGAAAAACCCTAGTCAAGGAAAAGGAAATTTTAAGAAGGTTGTTTTACTGAAAGCCTCAAACTTCAAGGAAAATCCAGCAAGGATTTTGCAAAAACCCAAATGAAATTTTTGGAGTGTCACACGATAACTCCTTCTTTGACAGTTCCATTTTGAACTATTTCAAAATCTTGTCATGGTATGTACTCATTGAAAGTTTTATCAAACGCCTTGATCTATCTCTATAGATCTTGATGCCCAATATGTAAGCATCTTCACTGAGGTCTTTCTTTGAAAAACTCCTTTCAAACACTCCTTTATGCTTTCCAGAAAATTCTACATCATTCTCGATCAATAAATAGGTCATTCATATATACTTATCAGAAAGTCTGTAGTGCTCCCACTCACTTTCTTGTAAATACAGGCTTCACCGCAAGTCTGTATAAAACTATATGCTTTGATCAATTCATCAAAGCGTATATTCCAACTCCGAGAAGCTTGTACCAGTCCATAGATGGATCGCTGGAGCTTGCACATTTTGTTAGCACCTTTAGGATTGACAAAACCTTCTGGTTGCATCATATATAACTCTTCTTTAATAAATCCATTAAGGAATGTAGTTTTGATATCCATTTGCCATATTTCATAAAATGCGGCAATGGCTAACATGATTCGGACAGACTTAAGCATCAATACGAGTGAGAAAAACTCATCGTAGTCAACACCTTGAATTTGTCGAAAAACTTTTTGCGACAATTCAAGCTTTCTAGATAGTAACACTACCATCGGCGTCCGTCTTCCTCTTGAAGATCCATTTATTCTCAATGGCTTGCCGATCATCGGGCAAGTCCACCAAAGTCCACAGTTTGTTCTTATATATGGATCCTATCTCAGATTTCATGGCCTCAAGCCATTTATCGGAATCTGGGCTCATCATGGCTTCTTCCTAGTTCATAGGTTCGTCATGGTCTAGTAACATGACTTTCAGGACAGGATTACCATACCACTCTGGGGCGGAACGTGCTCTGGTTGACCTAGGTTTGGTAGTAACTTGATCTGAGGTTTCATGATCATCATCATTAGCTTCCTCTCTAGTTGGTGTAGGCATCAAGGGAATGGATTTCTCTGATGTGCTACTTTCCAAATTGAGAGAAGGTACAATTACCTCATCAAGTTCTACTTTCCTCCCACTAACTTCTTTTGATAGAAACTCCTTATCTAGAAAGGATCCATTCTTAGCAACAAAGATCTTGCCTTTTGGATCTGTGGTAGAAGGTGTACCCAATTATTTCCTTAGGGTATCCTATGAAGACGCAGTTCTCCAATTTGGGTTCAAGATTACCAGGCTGAAGCCTTTTGACATAAGTGTCGCAACCACAAACTTGAAGAAATGATAGCTTAGGTTTCTTGCCAAACCATAGCTCATACGGTGTCATCTCAACGGATTTAGATGGTGCCCTATTTAAGGTGAATGCAGTTGTCTCTAATGCATGACCCCAAAACGATAGTGGTAAATCGGTAAGAGACATCATAGATCGCACCATATCTAATAAAGTACGGTTACAACGTTCGGACACACCATTACGATGTGGTGTTCCAGGTGGCATGAGTTGTGAAACTATTCCACATTGTTTTAAATGAAGGCCAAACTCGTAACTCAAATATTCGCCTCCGTGATTAGATCGTAGAAACTTTATTTTCTTGTTACGATGATTCTCCACTTCACTCTGAAATTCTTTGAACTTTTCAAATGTTTCAGACTTGTGTTTCATTAAGTAGATATACCCATATCTGCTCAAATCATCTGTGAAGGTCAGAAAATAACGATACCCGCCGCGAGCCTCAACACTCATCGGACCACATACATCGGTATGTATTATTTCCAATAAGTCAGTGGCTCGCTCCATTGTTTTGGAGAATGGTGTTTTAGTCATCTTGCCCAATGAGGCATGGTTCGCAAGCATCAAATGATTCATAATCAAGTGATTCCAAAAGTCCATCCGCATGGAGTTTCTTCATGCGCTTTACAACAATACGATCTAAACGGCAGTGCCACAAATATGTTGCACTATCATTATCAACTTTGCATCTTTTGGCATCAATATTATGAATACGTGTATCACCATGATCGAGATTCAATAAACCATTTAGATTGGGTGTATGACCATAGAAGGTTTTATTCATGTAAACAGAACTACAATTATTCTCTAACTTAAATGAATAACTGCATCTCAATAAACATGATCCAATCATATTCATGCTCAACGCAAACACCAAATAACATTTATTTAGGTCCAACACTAATCCCGAAGGTAGAGGGAGTGTGTGATGGTGATCTCTTCAACCTTGGAATCACTTCCAACACACATCGTCACCTCACCCTTAACTAGTCTCTGTTCATTTTTCAACTCCTGTTTTGAGTTACTAATCTTAGCAACTGAGCCGGTATCAAATACCCTGGGGTTACTATGAACACTAGTAAAGTACACATCAATAACATGTATATCAAATATACCTTTGTTCACTTTGCCATCCTTCTTATCCGCCAAGTATTTAGGGTAGTTCCGTTTCCAGTGACCATTCCCTTTTGCAGTAGAAGAACTCAGTTTCATGCTTAGGTCTAGCTTTGGAATTCTTCACGGGAGTGGCAACTTGCTTGCCATTCTTCTTGAAGTTCCCTCTCTTTCCCTTGCCCTTTTTCTTGAAACTAGTGGTCTTGTTAACCATCAACACTTGATACTCTTTCTTAATTTCTACCATCGTCGATTTCAGCATCGCGAAGAGCTCGGGAATCATTTTCGTCATCCCTTTCATATTATAGTTCATCATGAAGTTCTAGTAGCTTGGTGATAGTGACTAGAGAACTTTGTCACTCACTATCTTATCTGGAAGATTAACTCCCACTTGATTCAAGCGATTGTAGTACCCAGACATTATGAGCACATGCTCACTGGTTGAGCTATTCTCCTCCATCTTGTAGGCAAAGTATTTGTTAGAGGTCTCATACCTCTCGACAGGGGCATAAGTTTGAAATACCAAATTCAGCTCTTGGAACATCTCATATGCTCCGTGGCGTTCAAAAGGTTTTCGAAGTCCCGGTTTGTAGTGATCCAACCTCAAATAGTCGAATCTCTGTGTATAAGTGTCATCTCTGGATCGGTAATGCTGACACACACAGTACTTGAAGGATTTGTAACAGAGTTCAATCACACACTTATTACATCGAGTGTCTCAAAAGGGAACTTATTACAATTAATATGGCTTAAGGCCATCTAAATAATATAACAGCGGAAGGCTTGGAAGATAAAGTGAGTCCATCAAGTCCAACGGCATAGCTGAGTGCATGACAAACGACCTAGCGCACCTTACTCTTCGTCTGAAAATTCTGCAACATGATAAGTTGCAGCCCGAAATGGGTCAGCACATGGAATATGCTGGCAAGATAACACAGTAGAGCAATGAACAAGTAAAAGCTATCACTACATGCATATGAGGATGGTGGAGGCTCTACGGTTATATTGTTTTGCGAAAAGCCAATTTTCCCCTACATCAAAGGAATATATTTTATTTAACTATCATGGCAGTTGTTAAACATTGAGAAGGTTCCTCCAACTCAATCCCAATTAAGCAGTGTTAATAACCCAACAAATTAATTTAGAGTGATGAGATCATCATGATAATCCAAGAACCAGATACTCAAGATGTCCATAACCGGGGACACGGCTAACCATGATTAGTTTGTACACTCTGCAGAGGTTTGCGCACTTTTCCCCACAAGACTCGATCTCCACCGTTGGATTTCTCGCACCACATGGTGTTTGAGAAACGGATGACCGAGACACAGTCTTTCAGAAACATTAACTCTCTACTCTGGGTGGACAGTTACACCTACTTTCCCCTACATCTTCTAGCCCACCACTAAAAGAGGTCATGCAACATACTCAACTATGATAGAGCCCATAATAGCTTGTGGCTGCACACGAAAGTTTCTAGCATGAATAATCTTATGATCCCTTTGAGCCTGGGTGGCGAACCATAGGATGATCACACAGGTACTCCGAGATATCCTAGGACAACACTGGATTCTCCAAGTGCCCGCAACCAATCCACCCAGATGTGTATTTAAGTAGCCACCTTAAGTTAACCATTAATTTAACAATCTCACATCTATCATGGATACACTCAAACCCAATCCACGTTTACGAGCATAGCATAACAACATAAGCATAACGTAGAAGTAACTCCCAAGGGTTTGATAATAAAAGGGCAATAGGTTCTACCTCGTCAACTACTTCCCAATACCCACATGTTAATCAGATCCTACTCAGGCAATGTTTGAGGGTTGAACTAATGCATAAAAACTAGGTAATAAAGGGTATGATCAATGTGTTACTTGCCTTGCTGAAGATCCACAAATCCTAAAGACTTGTAGTAGCACACTTCGCACTCCGTGAATTCCATCGCAAACAAACAATAGCATACATAAGCATTCAAACAAAGATGCACGGGTAAAACTCAAATAAGAATATCCAATCTGAAAGTCCAACTGAAGAGATTCGATTTGCAAAAAGAATCAGTCGAATCAGAGCTACAGAACTGAAACTACGGTCAAAAGAACTTCGAATTCAAATCTGCTTGAAACCAAATTTTAAATTGTCAAAACCTTGTTCAAGTTGATTAAACAGAAAGAGGGGCTCGAGACAAAGATTTTGGCGTTGGTTTCACTGGATTTGGACAAACGGTTTAGAAACGGCGAGGGTTTGAAGATCAGGGGCTAATCTGCGATAAAAGTAATCGCGGAAAAAGAAAATAAAAAGAAAAATATATCGGACGAACATACGCTGACAGAGACGAACGAACGAAAACATTCGTTAAGAACGAACTAACGAGCGAATGCTCGCTAAATAACTTAACCGAAGAAAAACCGAACCGAACCGATCTAAATAATAATAAAAAAATCTAACTATGGTTTTTAAGAAAATCGGCGTTTTTTACCTCGAAACCAAAAAACTGGCGGCGGATCCGACGAGATCAACGGCGGGCGGGGCGACTCCGGCGGGCGGGGGGGGCTGCGCGGGGCGAGGCGAGGCGCGGGCTGCGGCGGCGGCGGGTGCTGCTGCTGCGGCGGCTTGCGAGGCGGGGCGGGGTGGCGATGCGGGGCAGCGGCGGTGGCTATTTAAAGAGGGGGAAGGGGCGAGGTGGCTTGGGGGAGGGGCTGGCGGCGACGGCGGGCGGCGTGCGCGAGCGGGGCTCCGGCTCGGGGTCGGGGACGGCGCGAGCTGGGCCGGCTGGGCTTCGGCCAAGTCAGTCCGAAACTTTTTTTAATAATAATTGCGCCGAAAGAAAAATCCTAAATAAATATAAAAAAATTCTAAAAATGCCAAAAACAATTTTCACTGTCTAAATAAAATATGTAGAACAAAGTAAACATTTTCTTGGCCTAAAATGCAATTTTGAAAAATCCATATTTTTTTCTAATTCAAATGAAATAGTAATAAAATCCAAATAAAATTATTATTCGATTTTAATATTTTTCCTCCAATATTTCCTTTATTTGGAGAAGTCATATTATCTTCTCTCATTTATTTCTATATTGAAATATTTCAGAGAGAAAAATAATGAAAACCAAAATTATCCTCTTTTCAATATTTCATGAAATTCAAATATGAAAATAATAAAACCCCCAACTCTCTCCATGGGTCCTTGAGTTGCTTAGATTTTTAGGATCCAAACCAAAATGCAAATAAAATATGATATGCATATGATGACCTATGTATAACATTCCAAATTAAAAATTTGGGATGTTACACGGTTCTAAGCCGTAAAGCATGGTGCACTAAACTATTAAGTAGTCATCATACCGAGCTTTTGTCAAACGTTCATAACGTCTGCAGCTGCTCCTGCAATAGGTCTATCACTTAGCAGTGCATCAAGGACATAATTCTTCTATGCAACAATGAGGATAATCCTCAGTCACGGACCTAGTCTGCATCATTGCTACTATCATCTTTCAACTTAGTTTTTCTTTAGGAACATATCAAAAACATAAGGGCTACAACGCGAGCTATTGATCTACGACATAATTTGCAAATACTATCAGGACTAAGTTCATGATAAATTAAATTTCAAATAATCAAATTACTTAAGAACTCCCACTTAGATAGACATCTCTCAAGTCATCGAAATGATATGTAATCCAAATCAACTAAACCATGTTCGATCATCACGTGAGATGGAGTAGTCATCAATGGTGAACATCTCTGTGTTGATCATATCTACTATATGATTCACGTTCGACCTTTCGGTCTCCAGTGTTTCGAGGCCATGTCTGTACATGCTAGGCTCGTCAAGTTCAACTCGAGTATTCCGCATGTGCAAAACTGTCTTGCACCCGTTGTATCTGAACGTAGAGCCTATCACACCCGATCATCACGTGGTGTCTCATCACGAAGAACTTTCACAACGATGCGTACTCAGGGAGAACACTTATACCTTGAAATTTAGTTAAGGGATCATCTTATAATGCTACCATAGTACTAAGAAAAATAAGATGCATAAAAGATAAACATCACATGCAATCAAAATATGTGACATGATATGGCCATCATCATCTTGTGCCTTTAATCTCCATCTCCAAATCACCATCATGATATCCATCGTCACCGGCTTGAAACCTTGATCTCCTTCGTAGAGTCGTGGTCGTCTCGCCAACTATTGCTTCTACAACTATCGCTAACGCATAGTGATAAAGTAAAGCCATTACATGGTGTTTGCATTTCATACAATAAAGTGACAACCATAAGGCTCCTGCTAGTTGCCGATAACTTTTACAAAACATGGTCATCTCATACAACAACGTATATCACATCATGTCTTGACCATATCACATTACAACATGCCCTACAAAAACAAGTTAGACGTCCTCTACTTTGTTGTTGCAAGTTTTACGTGGCTGCTACGGGCTTCTGGTAAGAACCATTCTTACCTACGCATCAAAGCCATAACGGTAGTTTATCAAGTTTGCTGTTTTAACCTTCAACAAGGACCGGCCACAGTCAAATTTGATTCAACTAAAGTTGGAGAAACAGACACCCGCCAGCCACCTTTATGCAAAACTAGTTGCATGTCTGTCGGTGGAACCGGTATCATGAACGTGGTCATGTAAGGTTAGTCCGGGTCGCTTCATCCAACAATACCGCCAAATCAAAATAAGACATTGGTGGTAAGCAGTATGATGATCACCACCCACAACTGTTTTGTGTTCTACTCGTGCATATCATCTACGCAAAGACCTGGCTCATGATGCCACTGTTGGGGACCGTAGCATGCAATTTCAAAAAATTCCTATGCTCACGCAAGATCTATCTAGGAGATGCATACCAAAGAGAGGGGGAGAGTGTGTCCATGTACCCTCATAGACCGAAAGTGGAAGCATTTGACAACGTGGTTGATGTAGTCGAACTTCTTCTCGTTCCGACCGATCAAGCACCGAATGTACGCCACCTCCGAGTTCTGCACACATTCAGCTCGATGACATCCTTCGAACTCTTGATCCAGCAAAGTGTCGAGGAAGAGTTCCGTCAGCACGACGGCGTGGTGACGGTGACGGTGAAGTGATCCATGCAGGGCTTTGCCTAAGCACTACGACAATATGACCGGAGGCGTAAACTGTGGAGGGGGGCGCCGCACACGGCTAGGAATCAATGTTGTGTGTTCTAGCGGTGCCCCCCCCGCTCTTATATATAGGTTGGAGGACAGGAGAGGCAGCCAAGGGGGCGCCCCAAGTAGGACGAATCCTACTTGGGCGCCTCCCAATTCGGCCTCCCCCCTTCCATATCCATCTAGAGGGGGAAGGAAGGAGGAGGGAGGAAAGAAGGAAGGGGGAGGCCGAGTCCCTCTCATTCCTTTCCCTCTTCTCCTCTTTCCTTCCTCCTTATTTTGGCCTACACGGGGCGCACCAGCCCCCTAGGGGCTGGTTTGTCCCCTTCTTGGCCCATTAGGCCCATGTAGTTGCCGGGGGGATGCCCGAAACCCCTTCCGGTGACCCAATATGTACCCGGTACCCCCAGAACACTTCCGGTGTCCGGAGCCCGAGGCGGAACGGGGCGGCCAGTGTCGAGGAGGGTGACCTCCTCGGGGTCCTCCTAGTGGCTAGGCGGGGCTCTGATGAGGTGGAGGTGTGGCGCTGGGTCGAGAACGAGCTCGGGGGCTCCTTTTATAGCCGATCTGAGGCGGTGGCCGTGAACGGGATAACGTCGACGAGGATTACGGCGAGGCAGAGGTCAGTCAGGTGGTTTAGGTCGCTAGGTATCACCGTGATGATCCACTGGTTCCATTTGGACACTAACCTTGGTTGGATTCGGCCTGCTCCGCGGTTTCGACGGAACAGCGCCTCGCGGGCCCGTCGGCGGCAGAGAGCACGCCCTGTGCTTGCCAGGCCACGGCGACGGTGCCACAGTCGTGCACAGAGAAGGAGGTGGACACGCGGAGGGCCCTGGTGGCTGGGGCGGTGCCGGACGGCGCCGAAAGGCAGGGCCGGCCTCTGTTGGCCGCCATGGGTGGCTCTGCCACTGCAGAAGGCGCCGGAGCTGGCGAGCCACGTCGCCACGGACGTCCACGCCCGGCCAAGCGAGTGTGCGGCGCACTGGATAAGAAGGGGGAGCAGTGAGCTAGATGCCAGCGCGTGCACTAGCGAGATGGACGCCGTGGTCTGAAGAAAACGACACTGGCGGCGAAACATCAACACTAAACTTCTGAATTTTCTGAACTTGCACAGCAACGGTGCATGCCAGGTGCTCGATGAAATGATTTTGTCATGTGGGAAATTTTTCTAGAGCTGATCTTTGGTGAGGTGGCCTCTTGGTGTATCTGGAAGCTGCATGAATTATCTCAGAATTTTTGGAAAAAGAAAAATATGAATTTCACCAAAAATGGCATTTCTGGTCCAAACTTGGAGTGGGCAAAATTTGAAATATTTGAACTGAGGCCAAGTGGATCTTGATGGATCTAGGTTGAGGGTACTAAGGACTAGTCAGAGGAGTTGGTTTGGGATCAAAACTCAAAAGTAAAATGGTACTTCCTTTGTAAACCACCTAGGTCCAAAACAAAACACAGAAATAGTTTTTGAGGAAAAATAAATTGAATAAAAATAAAAAATGGCCTGAAACTTGCTGGAGATGGGAGTCTTGATTTGATCCAAGGCAGGGATGGGTTTTTGAGGGCAATGTCAATAGGTGACATGGCAAAGGAGGAAATTTTGAATGGGGAAAAGAATAAACCCATAATCCCTAGTGTTTCTTCTTAATAGAAGAAATTCAAAAATAACTAGAGTAGAGTCAAGACAAAAATGAAAAGCTCTCAAGACCAAAAATCAAGGTTGAGAAGAGTACCAAAATATTTGTCTTAAAAGTTTTGAGAGGGAGAGGGTTTAAGAAATTTTTTAAATAGCTTCCAATTTTTTTTAAAAAAATAGCCTCCTCTAAATCAAATAAAGATTTTGGTAAAAACCAACTCAAAATTTTTGGAGTGTCACACCAACCTCACAAGGGAGGCGCTCGGGCACCACTTGGAGGCGTGCTTCGTGGCACGTTTCCCTCAGGAGAACACAGGGCAAGGGAGGCCCACCACTCAGGAGTTCATCACCAAGACCACTCAGGAACTGCAAGACGCAAGGGCCATGCGCGGCAACCGCCGCTCACCAGGCGCAGCTCCCCATCCGGGCAAGGATGCTGGGCTGCGTGTCTGCATCGACGTCCCAGGGCTCAACAGGGCTGCAACTCAGGAGCGCTTCTGGCCTTCGCGTGTGGGCCGTTGCGAGGGCCCACCACATAGCTACGTTCGTATGCCCTTTGGCTTGCCGAGCGTGGCATCAGCCTATCAGCGCAACATGCGGCGTGTCCTGGCGGCTCAGGAGGCCAGGTTCCACACCGTCCTAGAGGAGATGGAGACGCTCTTCGGGGAACCACCTGAACCCCCAGAGCCTCCCGAGGCTCAGGGCCCCGGTGGCTCGTGAAGAGCCACTCCTACACCGCATACCACCGGCTGCCCCAACCCTCCTTCGTCTACAGAACCAGGTGACATCTTCCAAGTTCATTTAAGCTGGGAGCGCCCCTCGGGCTGCACTATTCCTATGCCGCATGGGTCCGTCCCGGTGGCGTGTATCTCTTTTGCTTATGTCTTTAGTTTACCTTGCTGGGGGTGCCCCTCGGGCTGCTTCATCCCCGAGCCGTTTGGCCTAACCCAATGGCATGTATCTTTCTGCATTTATCCAGGTTGATTTGCCTTCCATGCTTAACCTGCCTACGGTTATCACCTGCCCGATCGCCGGCCGCCACGGGTCCATTCATCCCATGCAATTCGCTTGCGCGTTAAAAGGGGGTCTTCTGAGCATCGCGACTCAGGAGCTCTTACTGGCTCTCCAGCCCTCACCCCCTGGCCTTGACCACGACATCACGACCTGGCATACTAGCGGCGGCTGAGCTCGCTCGAGGGCCGGGACCTGAGGACGTAGAGCGCTTGCACCTAACCGTCTCGCAGGAGCACACAACCATCAAAGACTCAAGACCAGGCGCAACCCGCCTTGAGGTAGGGCCTCGTGAGTCCCGCGCTGGCTCACGAGTGCCCAGATACACCTCACAACCCTGCCATGCAAGCCACGTGTCAGGGCGGGGCTGTACATGCCCCGGGGGCTCCTCTCGGAGGGGGACCCCCCTCCCACGCACAAGTGGAAGCACCATGCTGCGTGCTGGCCGTCGACATTGCCGAGGAGAGGCTATGCCCATGCACAAGCGAAAGCACTATGCTCCGCGCTGGTGATAAACAACTGAGGGCGGCTCCACGGTTGTACCAACCTCAGGGAGCCCCAGAGCTCAGCGTCCGGCCTCACCGCAACGCCTCCTCTCAGGAGAGCCGCGCGAGGGGGCTGGACACGGGGGCTGCGCTCAGGTCACACCCAAGCGTACGCCACCCAACTAGGTCTTCCGGGCCTGGGGGCTGCTCTCGGGTCACGCCCAAGCGCACACCGCCCAAACAGGTCTCCCGGACCTGGTCATCGCACGCCCCTCCCGAGGCCTCGGCGAGGGAAGGTATGGAGATTGTTTGCGCGTCAAGGGGGACTCCTGAGCATCGCAACTCAGGAGCCTAACTGGTCACGTAGCCCCTCACTCCTTGGTCCATCCTGGTCTCTGGTCAGCCCAACGGCGGTTGAGGTATGCGCGGGGCCAGGCTCTGCCGACGTAGAACATTAGTCTATCCTCCCGTACTCTTCCTATAAGCTGTTTGCATGTCAAGGGGGACTCCTGAGCATCGCGACTCAGGAGCCTAACTGGTCACGTAGCCCCTCACTCCTTGGTCCGTCCTGGTCTCCGGTCGGCCCAATGGCGGTTGAGGTATGCGCGGGGCCGGGCTCTGCCGACGCAGAACACAAAGCGGATAGGAAGAAAATCGCAAAATCTCGAAGCAAATATTACGAACATATTGTCCTCACAATATCAAATGAAAAGTCTAAATGCCTCCATGAGGCCTGGTGCATGTTGCAGGAATGAAACAGGAAACCAGCTGCAGGTCACCCCTGGACACCGTTGTCGCCTGCAGAAGGTGATCCATCTCGGGTAGCGACGTCTTCACCTGCACCACCAGCCGCAAGGTCGGCGGCGTCGCCAGACAAGGGTGAGGAGGCAAAGCCGCGGAACCTCTCCAGCAGGGCCTCCACCTGGCCTTGCACAGCTGCGACGGCGGCCTCGTAGTGATCCTCAGCCACAGGCTCCAGCAGCTCATCAATGCAAGCGTTGGGGTCGCGAATGTGCAAGTGGCTGAAAATGCGGGTCAATGCAGCTGAAGACAGGACGCGAGGCTCTGCCTCCGCCATAGGACCGACGCCATCAACAACTTCCTCGAGCGCCTTCACCAAGAGAGGAAGCAGCCGGGCGGGGCCATCCTCATCAGTGGCCAGCGGCTTCTCCAGGCCATGATCATAGAGCATCTTCAGTGCCTTGCAAGATCTCTCCTCGAGGTCGGCAAAGGCCACGCGGTCTTCGGCCAGGACTCGCGCCTTGGCGACAAGATCGGCCTCCTTCGCCTTCACCTTCCGCTCCAGCTCTTCCAACCGGTTGCGTTCGGCGGCCTGTGTCTTCTCCAACTCCGCCAGCTCAGCGTCACGGTTCTTGACGGTGTCCTCCCGGGCCTTCACCTCCTCCTCCTTTGCCAGGCGGCTGCGCGCTTCTTCGGCGTGCTTGTCGCGCAGGCTCTACTACTCGTCCTCCAGCGCTTGGCAGTGGTCACGAGCGGCCTTGGCGTCTTTCAGCACCGTCTCACGATCGGCTGCAGCGTTGGCAGCACTTTGCTTCTCCTTCTCGAAAAAAGTGGCGGCCTGGCTCAGCGTCATGCGAACCGCCAAGTCGGAGTGAAGCCAGCCAAAGGCCAGCTCCAGGCGCCCGGCCACCAGGCGTGGGTCCGCGCCTAGGAGATCTGCCTGCAACTGGGTCATCTCCGAAAGAGCATGTTCCAGAACAACAGCAGGAGTAGAAGAACCAGGGAGTGGAGGCGCATCATTAGGAGGAGCCGACGCCACCACCAAGGCCTGGGAGGCTGCAGGTTCCGGAGCAGTCGAGACCTCTCTAGCCAAGCCAAACACCGGAACCTCCAGAGCCGGTGGGGGCATGGGGGCTGATTCCACACGGCGATGCCCTCCTTGGCTTCGCGAGGTTGACCGGGTTGGGGAAGTGCGAATGCTGCTGGTACCTCCTTTCCCTGCGGAGAGAGGCGCGGCCGTCACATCCTCCTTCCTATTCTTCGCCGAAGGCACCGGCCTGATCAACCAAGGGTGAGCGTGAGGAAACAATGAGTACAAGCAGGGACAGGACAAAGTTCGAGGCACTTACCGATCAACCGCAACGTATTTCCGCTTGGGGAGATTGAAGCCTGACAGCATCGGGACCTGAGGAGCAGGAGTGAGGGCTCCGACGGCGGCAGGCGGTGCGGAGGAAGAGCCGGAGCCAGCCCCAGGAGGCATTGGGACGGAAGCGGCATCGTGAGGCACCAACGATGACCTACCCCTCATCGGGATGAGGGGCTGCCCCCTCTCCTCCTGGCGAGCGTCGGCCTCGGTGTCGTCGGGCAGGGCGCGGAGGATCTCGGCCTTGCTCAGAGGGGAAGTCTCCCCTACCTCTTCAAGAGTCTTCTCCGAGTCCACCACCTCCTCCTCCCCTCCACGGGACTCGTCGGAGGACACCTCTACCGGATTCGGTGCTGCAAGAGCTCCTGCGAGCGCTGGCGGCACCAACCCGCGCGCGTCGAAGGTCGGCCTGGAAAGCACAAGCGGCTCCCAATCCTGGCGGAGGAACAAAGGAGTGAAGGCACTCGGCGGGTACACCTGGTTCTCCCCAACCAGGAGGCGCAGGATAGCAGCCAGTTCGACATCAGGAAGGGCCCCCTGTCTCAGGAGGGTCTTGTCTTCATCACCCCCGAACTCCCATAAGGGATGTGCACGCGCCTGAAGCGGGGCGACGCGCAGCACCAGGAACTCCCTCAGGAGCATGGCCCCTGTGACCTTAGCCGCCTTCGCGTTGCCGGGCTTCAGGTCAGCCTGCATCTACGCCAGCACCGGCAATGCCCGCTCGTCAGCAAGCTCTGCGCGGAGCCACCCCTTGTTGGACTGGGGCGCCTCCGTCGGCAGTATCAGGCACGGATGGGCGCGCTTGGCGTCCATCATGACCCATTTGGCCCGGATGTTATCGACCCTCTTCCTGGTGCTCGAGATTGAGTTGGCCTTGCCAGAAGCGACGAAATTGGCGCACCCGGAGACGTGTCCCTCACTGACAAGAAGGAGGAAGAAGTGGCGCAGGAGCGCCACAGACGGCATCACGCCCAAATACGCCTCGCGGTAGTAGGCGAAGATGAACATGAGGAGGAGAGAGTTGGGATGAAGGTGCAGCGCCTGCAGCCCGTAATGGTTGAGGACCTCATAAAAGAAATCAGAGAAGGGGGGAACCAACCCGACGGTGGCGCTTCTCGAGAAGAAGGGAAAAAAAGGTTCTCCCCTTAGGCTCCGACGCGTCGGAGGCGAGCCGTAGCTCCGTCTCCCCCCATTCATTGCTCTCCCCCGCCGTCAGTAAGCGCGCGAAGGCGAGGCTTTTCTCTGTGACGGTGGGCGCTTCAAGAGCCGGCTCGTACCAAGCCGGCGCCGAGGAGGACTGGGCCTTGCGCGGCGCCATCTATCGCGGGCGCAGAACAAGATTGAAGCAGATCTGGAGGTACCGGAGGCGATAATCGGAAAGGGGATCTGGAGCGAGGCAAGGAAGAAGCAATGAAGGCAAGCACTGTCTACGCCAGCCTTTTGTCAAGTCGAGCAGTTGTCGAGGCCGCGTGGGGAAGCGGAGACGCCCACATCCAATCAACCACCACGCGTCAACCGACGCCGCAGGCTTTTGGGGCCCGCGGCGCTTCATACTTTACCCTTGACTTCGCCTCGAAGCCAAGCCCGAGCGCGCCTTGGGCCCGGGGGCTACTGTCGGTGTTCTGGGAACGGGGGTCCCCAGACTTGCCTGCCTGCGGCCCACGGCGCGGCTAAGCTAGCGGGCCGTATGGCCCATCTTCATCAACAAGGCATCCAAGACCCTCGCGAGGGGCCAAGTCTCGCGAGGCGGACGACACAAGACCTCCTCAGGAGTGGCCTAGCCAGGCAGGCTCACGAGGAGTAGAGATATCAAGGCGGGGCAAACCTCGCGAGGCTCAGGTGACGTGAGCCATGACGATCGAGATCAGTCGGGCGCCAGCACGCGCAGTGTCCTTGTTTCCTCTTTGGTGCTAAGGAGACAAGCGCAGACAAGGAGTACCGAGGCATCAGGCAAAGGTTGCCATATCGGTGCAGCAAGACCAAGACCAGAAGGACGGCAAGACGGAGGTCATTATGGAGCCCAAGACGGCGTCACCATAAGGGCCTCTATAAATAGGACTAGCCATCACACTAGAGGGGAAGGTCGAACGGATAGAGTCCTCACCTGCACAAGTTCGACAAGCACAAGAGCACCTTAACCTCAGGAGGCTGTTCTTCCCTTTGTACTGTTCATCATCAGCCCAAGAGACAATCCACCACACACACACTGGAGTAGGGTATTACACCACAGCGGTGGCCCGAACCAGTATAAATCTCGTGTCGTTCTGTGTTTCGAGTGCGTCGAGTTCGTCCGCGAGATCTTAGAGAGATAGGGCGTATATCGGTAGGAGGGAAAACTTCGCGCGCACCCCAGAGTTCGAACCTTAAGGGTTTTGCCGGAACCCCACATCCGATAGATTTACATGAAATAAATTCTCTCAGTTGTGGTGGCAAATATAATACACATAATCCATATTGTTATGCACTAGCGTGTGTGTGTGAAATAGATGTATTATGGTCCCGTACCCAATAAGATGAATATGTGTGCGTGTTAGAGAGAGAGAGGGAGAGGGGGAGAGAGAGTGAGGAAGAGGGAGGGAGAGAGTGTGTGTTTGAGGATTTGATGATAAAAAAAGTCGCCAATGTCACATGATATGTATGAGAATATTAGTATTGAACTCTTAAAGTTAATGTGGCCCCATTGCGACGCACCGGTGTTCTTCTAGTATCATTAATGTTTTAGTTGGAAATAATTTTTTACCTACATGAAATTGCTTTACATTAAAAAAATGTCACAAGCATTTTTGGGAAACTTGCGAATATTTCTTTGGCACGCACATTTTCTACATTACACAAATATTATTTGAAAATGGCATGAACACATTTTTAAAACTCGCGAACCATTTTTCATGTAATGTAGATTTTAAAAAATATACAAATATTTTTAAAATATTACACATATACTTTTATTTATTGCATAAGCTTTTATAACTAGCAACACATCTTTTAAACGTGTGACATTTTTCAGTATAAGGAATATTTTTACTACACATGATTAAAATTTCTAACCTTTTTCATTCATGTTGTACATTTTTCGAATAAATCAAAAACATCTTTGTTCACAATGTTTACATTTTTTAAATCCATGATTACTTTTCTCAGAAACATAAACAACAGTAAAAACATTAAGCAAAACATTCAAAAAAATGAATGGAAAAAGTGCATGAGTTTGACATGACGTTTCCACGTGGTAACAGGGCCGGCCCAGTACAGGTTCCCGATGGGAGGTCCTATACGACGCTAAATGCGGCAATAGTCGGGCTAACGCACAGGACCGGCTCCGACTGGGCCGGCCCATATAGAGCAGAGAAAAATCCCAAAACAAAAACAGCGGTTGCAAGGATCGATCTCAGGACGTCTTAATAAGAAACTCGAGCTGCTATCCAGTAGACCTTATTTCCTCTTCGGTGGCACATTGCAGCGTGATTCTTTTTTTTTTTTGCGCGGGAGCGTGATTCTTTTTTAACTATAGATATGCACTCTAGCATCCCATTTACTATAGCATACAGATTATTCAATTGTTTTGAACACATTTTAAAAAGCACGATTTGTTATTGGAAAATGTCATCAAAATTTGATATTTTAAAATTGTCTATGAATTACAGGAACAAATTTTCAGTTCGTCAATTTGGAAATTTCTAAACATTGTTTGTAAGAGAACAATTTTTTTCAAAATTATATATTTCGAAAAAATTCAAAAAGTTTTTTGAAATCACAAACGAAATGTTTAAAAGTCAAACGTTTTTCGAAATTCACAAATATTTATTGAAACAGGAATATTTTCCTTAAATTTTGAACAAATTTTGAAAATGAGAATATATTTTTTTAGTTCTTATAAATTTTTGAAACACGCACATTTTTTATGAAACCTTGAACAAATTTTGAAAACAAGAACATTTTTTACAATCTATATTTTTTTTAAACACGAACGTTTTTAGAAACCAAGAACAAATTTGAAAAATCATGAACAATTTTTGAAATATGAACATTTTTTAAGATTGTGCAGAAATTTTGAAAGCATGAACATTTTTTAGAATTACTGAACATTTTTCTGAAACACCATGAAAAAGTTTTAAAATCGAGAACAATTTTTGAAACATGAACATTTTTTGTAATTGTGAACAAATTTAGAAAGTAAGAACATTTTTTGGAATTCCTGAACATTTTTCTAAACACGAACATTTTCTAAAAATTGTGAACAAAATTTTGAATGAGACCATTTTTTAAATTCAGAACAAATATTTGAAAAATTCAAATAAAAGAAACAGGAAAAAGCAAAACAAAATCGTAAATAATAATAATAATAATAACGACATAGAAAAAGAAAAAGCAACAAAAAAAGAAAAAAGAAACAAATGTAAAATAATAAAAGGAAAAAATTTAGAAAACTGGTCCAGGAACCTTCTAGAAGGTTCCCACAACCGATAAAAGCCGTTGGGAACCCTCTAGAAGATTCCCAAAACCGAAACCTTGCACCTACTACAGATGGGCCGACCTCGCTCGGTCGTTCAGTGTGTGCGATCGCTCGACACTTTGACGCAAGATGCGTCGAATAGGGATTTCCCTTCCCGATGGCGACCCTATTATTAAGGCTGGTCATAGTGGGGTGTAACTTAGACTAGTAACATGCATATGTTACTAGTCTATGTTATTACCTCTATAGTGCATAGTATCATAGATTAGTATCATAGATGGTCTCATTTATTGTCATGCATGACATATAGTAGCACCACATTTATTATGTTACGGTATCTACCTATGTTACTATAACCATCTCTCTTTTCTTTAATTGCCTGCCACATAAGCATGTTCGCGAGTCCCAAATACATGATACTACTTATGTTACCCCCACTATGGCCAGCCTAAGAGTACGGCATCCGCAGAGATCTCCTAACAAGCGGGATAGCAAGCAAACACGCATCAGGCCACTGCCCATTCAGCCCTACATGCATATTCTGCTAGTGATTTCTTCTTTGATATGATTTTTAGTTGGAATTATTTTGTCAGTCTAATTTTCAACAAAATTATTTTCTATATTCTAATAAATTGTTCAGGAATTTAAAAACATCTATTGAATTACAAAAAATGCACAAATTATATTCTTTGAGAAATTTAAAATATTTGTAAATTTGAAATGTGAACAATGATTTCAATAACTTTCATCAATTTTAAAAATGTTCATGAATTTGACATGAATTTAAAACATATTAATGATCTTGTAAATTCTTACTGAATTGAAAATGTAATTACATTTTAAAAGATATTTACGAATTAATAATTTAAAAATAATTATATATAAAAAGATGAAATGAAAACATGCACATGTAAAATTGTTATAAAAACCGCAGAAAAGAAAATTCATGCAAGACATCACAAAACTGGTAAACCAGCCCAATAGAACCCTGGGGTGGAAGTGGCACATGAACCCATTACACCATTGAATTTTTTTATGGAACATTAGTCCATTAATGGCAACCCTATTTGACATCCGTTGCGTCTAATTGGTGAGCAAACGCCGATGTCGGCTGAGCCCAATTCGTGTGTTCCCACTCTTCGTCCACTGCGCTCCTATAGCGGGGGTTTTCTAACTTTTCTCATCATCTACATTCTTGTTTTCCAACGGTTTAAATTATTATTTTGTAGTTTTTTTTTAATTTCTTTCTTTAATATTTTTATTTCATTAGTAAATTACATTTTTGTTGTGAGTACATGCAAGTCTTTTCAACATAAAAGGTAATAATTTTTCCAATATAGATGTAGATTTTTTGAATGCGCAATGATTTTTTTCAGTACACAACATTTCTTAATATAGCATGATATTTTCTTAATTCATGATGAACATTTTCAAAATACAGGTTGAACTTATGAACATTTTTCAGTTCATGGTGAACATTTTATAAACACATGATGAATTTTTTACAAAAAATATTCATGCAATTGCAAAAATGTGCACGCATTTTAAAAAAACACTTACTTGGAAAAGTGTTGGTCCACCTTTAAAAAATGGTCATAGATCTTAAAAACACATGTCATTATTTTTTACATTTTCTGACAAAAGATTAGTTCTTATATAGAATTGTAATAAACCAATAAAAAACTAAAGCATGATTAGAGAAAAAAAATCACAGAAAAGTGAATGACCGCGCAACGCTTAACTGGGCTGGCCGACATGAGCTACGCCTTCTTTTTCCCTGCAGCAGCAAAACCCCATAAATGATGGGGCTTCAGCACAAAATACAGAGAGGGAGAAAATGGTGACCGTAGACAAGACTCCTCGTGGAGGGATGAATGCAGGGCTGGAACAGGTTCAGATGTCAAACAGGCGCACCTCTGTGGAAAATATGGCTAGTTCTTCAGAAGTCGATATAGTTTGAGTGGTTCAGGGGGAAACTTTGGCGCTGGTGATAAGTCAGAAACAACCTCAAACCCCTCCCCTCCCAGCAGTTTATGTGTCACCAAGGATGGAACGAAAGAGGCCAAAGAAGGTGAATGATGGTCCAGAGAAGACGACAGAGACAAGTGAAGGAAAGATGATGAACGAGACGCTACAAACACCACTGAAGCATTATCGACGAACTCCTGCAAGGAGTACCGCCGGGAGCAATGAGTATCTTGAACTGGAACTATCGTGGCTCGGGCAACGCTGCGACGGTTAGAAAGCTTCACAACATATAATTTTGCCCCTACCCTGTTATGCATCGTTGAAACTCAGATTGAGAGGTCGAGGGTAGAAAACTTAGCAGGATCTATTAGTTATGATAATGGCTATGCTGTAAGTAGTCAAGGTAGAAGTGGTGGACTTGGTATTTTTTGGAACAACCCAATAAAGATTGAGATTCTTGGTTATTCTGTGCATCATATTGATTGCTACGTAGATGAACCGAGCAGCGAACCATGGAGAATGCCATTGTTTTATGGTGAAGCTCAGACACACTTAAGGTTCCAAACGTGGGATGTTTTAAAAGGGACCAACACAATAAGTGACCTCCCATGGGTGTGTATAGGCGATTTTAATGAAGTGCTATGTCCAGATGAATAAGAAGGCATTGGGGAGAGAAGCAATACCCAAATACAGGGTTTCCGGGATGCTGTGGACATTTGCATGTTGATGGATATTGGCTACCAAGGCCACTTCTGGACTTATGAGAAGAAAGTTGCAGGAGGCAGTTGCACCTGAGTGCGTTTCGATCGAGTGTTAGCCTCAGGTGAGTGGAACGAAAGGTACACAGATGCACATGTAAGGCACCTTACGGCAGCAACATCAGGTCATTGCCCTATTCTTTTGAATTTTCATGGACACGACCACCAAACCACAAGAAGGACTTCAAGTACGAATTGATGTGGGAGACCCACAAGACATGGGAGGGACACGATTGGATCGACCTGGCTGGCGGGAGATCCAATGGAGCGCATGGTCGAACTGAGAGCAAAACTGAGGCGAATCTCAGCGGAGTTAAGCTCGTGGAACAAAAACACTTTCGGTTCTGTCAAGAAAGAGATAAAAAGCTTGAAGGCTGAACTGGACCGTCTTCGCAGCGATCCAGCTAGGACGGGATCATTTCATATTGAGTTGAAAATCAATGAGAAACTTGTGTAGATGTATCATAGAGAGGAATTAATGTGGAGACAACGTCTAGGCTGGAATGACTCTCGACTGGAGATAGAAACATGCTGAAAATAATTCTACCAGACATGGTATCTAAGGAACAGTCAACTTTTGTCCCACGTAGACTCATACCAGATAACATAATATGTGCATATGAATGCCTGCATTTTATGAAGAGGAGCAGAGCAAAGTCAATCAACTTTTGTTCTTTGAAGCTGGACATTATGAAAGCCTACGATAGACTGGAGTGGCTATATCTCCGTGCTATGATGGAGAAATTGGGTTTTGCACATTCTTGGGTCCAAACAGTGATGGGTATGGTGCAATCCGTCTCTTTTTTGGTATCATTCAATGGTGAGAAGCTGGAACAATTTACACCTACCAGAGATATCCCACAGGGAGATCCTATCTCTCCTTACCTTTTCTTGATTACAGCAGAGGGCCTTTCGTGCCTCTTGAAAACTAGTTCTCAGTCGTCTAGTTTTGAAGGAATCAAGGTGGCTTCAACAACTATGCCTATTAACCATCTGCTTTTTGCTAATGATAGCCTGTTGCTCTTTAAGTCAAGTGTTGAGGGGGCTATGATAGTTTTAAACCTATTGGACACATATTGTAATGCTTCGTGTCAGAGGATCAATAATGCTAAATCTTCTGTTTTTTCAGGAAAGGGTGTCATCAAAGTGTGAGATATAACATTAAACAATGCCTTAATGTGCACAATGAATCTTTGAGCGGCAGATACTTGGGTATGCCTACAGATGTTGGACAGTCAAAGATGGGTACTTTCAAGTATTTGAGAGACAAGGTATGGGAGAAAGTAAGAGGATGGATGGAGAAGCTCCTCCCAGCAGCAGGTAAAGAGGTTCTCATCAAGTCGGTTGCTCGGGCTATACCAGTATATTCCATGGCATGTTTCAGGTTACCTCGGGGGCTTTGTGAGAACATTACCTCTATAATTAGGTAGTTCTGGTGGGGCAGCAAACAAGGAAGAAGAAAACCAGCTTGGGTCTCATGGGATGTAATGATGAAGCCAAAGTACCTAGGTGGGATGGGCTTAAGAGCCATTGATATTTTTAACCTAGCTTTGCTTGCTCACCAGGCATGGAGGCTACTCATGTACCCACAATCTCTCAATGCAAGGATACTAAAAGCAGCTTATTTTCCAAATGTTGATTTTTTGGAGGCAGAATTGGGTAACCAACCATCCCAGATATGGCGAGCTATACTCGATGGAAGAGACGTATTGACACAGGGCATTATCCAGAGGATTGGAAAAGACCATACCACTAATATCTGGGAGACCAACTGCCTACCGAAATCAGGCCCTTTGCAACCGATCACATCATTACCGGCAAACCCACTGATGCTAGTAGCTGAGCTAATTGATAACACATCAGCGTCTTGGTAGGAGGAGCTGATTCGCTCTACTTTTTTACCCATCAACACAGATACTATCATGGCCCTCCCACTCTGTACGAGGTCGGTCGAGGACTTCTGGGCTTGGTCTGGCGAACGGAATGACAAATTCTCTGTCAAGTTGGCATACAGAATGATATTGAACAAGAGGTAGCATCGAGGGAATTGGTTAAATGAGAACGTAGGGGCGTCAGATATGAGGGACAACTCTAAGGCATGGACAGAGTTGTGAACACAAAGGTACCATATAAATTAAAGGTTTTTCTATGGCGTCTAGCAAGACATCCGATGCCGACAATAGATCTACTCAACATCTCCATATGTCCACAGCCCACTTATGCGCCTTATGTGGATGTGAGGATTCATGGAGGCATGCTCTTCTAGATTGTACTATGTCAAGATGCATTTGGTCTCTATCTGACAATTCTCTGGTGGAACTAGTGAGCCAAAACAGGGACCCTAATGCAAGGAACTGGCTCTTTGCGATGAGTGATGCACTGTCCCAGAGGGGTTTTGTTCTTCTGGTAGTAATGATATGGGTTGTCTGGAAAGCAAGACGAAAGTAAATATTCGAAAACATTTTCCAGAGTCCACAATCGACACACCATTTATCCAATCTTACTTGGCAGATTTGCAAGCTATCGAGGAACCAGATAATGGATGATACGTCCATTTTGCATCATGTTTTCCTACTGTTATTTATGATGTTTTTATTCATAATAATGCTTTATGGAGTATTTCTAATGCCCTTTTCTCCCATAATATGCAAGGTTTACACAAAGAGGGAGAATGCCAGCAACTGAAATTTTGGACCTGAAACAGCTACGTCAGAGTTACCTATTCTGCACATCTCCAAATAAGCTGAAACTTCACAGAGATTTTTTATGGATTATTTAAGAATTATTGGAACAAATAACTACCAGAGGGGGCCCACCAGGTGGGCACAACCTACCTGGGCGCGCCAGGGTCCCCATGCACACCCTGGTGGGTTGTGCCCTCCTTGGCCCACCTCCGATGCCCATCTTCTGGTATATAGGTCATTTTGACCTAGAAAAAAATCAAGAGGGGACATTCGGGACGAAGCGCCGCCATCTCTAGGCGGAACTTGGGCAGGACCACTTTTGCCCTCCGGCGGAGCGATTCCGCCGGGGAACTTCCCTCCCGGAGGGCGAAATCATCGTCATCACCAACAACTCTCCCATCTTTGGGAGGGCAATCTCGATCAACATCTTCAACAACACCATCTCCTCTCAAACCCTAGTTCATCTCTTGTGTTCAATCTTTGTACCGGAAACTTAGATTGGTACTTGTGGGTGACTAGTAGTGTTGATTACATCTTGTAGTTGATTACTATATGGTTTATTTGGTGGAAGATTATATGTTCAGATCCATTATGCTATTTAATACCCCTCTGATCTAGAGCATGATTATCATTTGTGAGTAGTTACTTTTGTTATTATGCTATTTAATACCCCTCTAATCTAGAGCATGATTATCATTTGTGAGTAGTTACTTTTGTTCTTGAGGTCACGGGAGAAGTCATGTTGCAAGTGCTCATGTGAACTTGATATGCGTTCAATATTTTGTTGATATGTATGTTGTGATTACCTTAGTGGTGTCATGTGAACGTCAACTACATGGCACTTGACCTTATTAGGGCCTAAGGGAATGCATTATGAAGTAGTTATTAGATGATGGGTTGCTAGAGTGACAGAAGCTTAAACCCTAGTTTATGCGCTACTTCGTAAGGCACTACTGGAATCTGGCATTTTGCCGTCCGCCACGTCTTTGCCGTCTGCCAGCTGATGGCAAAGAGGCACTTTGCCGTCCGCTTCCACAACGCAGACGGCAAAAAAAGTGCAGATGGCAAAAATGCTATTTGTCGTCAGCTGCTTCTTTGCCGTTGCCCAGCTGACGGCAAAGAGCTAGAAGGCAGACGGCAAAGAGCCGGGTGGGCCACACAGGGCACTGCGTGGCTAGGTCTAGCGAACGACAAAAGAGGTGATTACTTTGCCGTCTGCAGGCGGACGACAATGTTAGTCCTTTGCCTTCTGCTTGCGGACGGCAAAGAGGAGACGTGGGCCAGCCCTAACGGTGGCCCTCGTTGCCATCTGCTAACAGACGGCAAAGAAGGCCCACTTAACGAGGCAAGCCGTCTCCCCCTCTCCCTTTCTCTCTGTCCCTCCCGTGCGCCCGCCTCTCTCCTCTGTCGCCGCCGCCGGCCATCCCCGCCCCGTCGCACCGCCGCGCCCCGTCGGCCTGCCGTCCCGCCGCCCCGCCGCGCCCTGTCGCCGGAGTGGCCTGCACCGGGCCGCCCCGATGCCGGACCCCTCCCCGAGGGACTTTTTTTTTGAAATTATGATGATTTTTATAGCAAATTCAGAAAATATACACCCTAATACAGAAAAATCAAAAGTATCACCCTGTCGGCCTCCTGTTGGCCGAAGAGGGACTTTTCATCCTACCATTGGCCGAAGAAGGACTTTTCGGCCTACCATTGGCCGAAGAGGGACTTTTCGGCCAACAGTTGGCCAAAGAGTCCCTCTTCGGCCAACACCGGCTCTACTGTTTTAGAAAATTCATATCAATTAGGATTTTTAGTATTTTAATTTGATTCTTTTTGCATTAGATTAGAAATTTTATGAAGTTTCTGTAGATATCAAGTTTGACTAGATTTGAAAGTTTGAATTTGAATTTTTATGAATTTGCTCAAATCACTAGATTGCCTATAATTTGAGCTAGGAGTATTCTTTTTAGATGGTTCTTTTCGCTACTGGTTCCTTGTGACTTTGTTTATCAGTAGTAATTAATTGGTGAATTTTAGGATTATTTAAAATTAGGTTTTCACGAAAACAATTCTGTTTTAGTGTTGTATAGGTTTTGTGCTATTTCTTTTAATTTTAATTGCTTTAAATTGTTTTATTTTTTTTGACATATTCTTTTAGTTTCTGTTAAGTTATTAGTAGATATTTTATTTGTAGTATTTTTTGTATTTTATTTATTTTATCGTCCATTTTCTTTCCCGTCGTTCTTTCGCACTATTTTCTTTGTTGCCATTTTCTGCTGCCATTCTTTGCCGCCATTCTCTCCCGCCATTCTTTGCCTCCATTTTCTCCTGCCATTTTCTTTCCCGTCATTTTATTTGCCGCCATTCTCTCCCTCCATTTTCTCCCGCCATTTTATTTCCTGCCATTCTCTCCCACCATTTTCTTTCCCGCTATTTTCTTTCCTGCCATTCTCTCCCGCCATCTTCTTTCTCGCCATCTTCACTTCTCAACTTATAAAACGAGCCTCATGTTGTCCACGACCATAGATAACATTGTCTGACACGGCCTGTGTCTCCTGCGTCGGTGCTGCTGGTAGAGTGTGAAATACTATCTGAGAGAAGTCATAAGTGTTTGCAGCTTCGTCATCATCATCTAAGAGTGTTTAACACTTATGACTTCTCTCACACAGTGTTTCACACTCCACATGAAGGCATCATAGTCATCCTCCGTCGATGCAACACTCCTTAGTGTGGCGGGAGAGAATGGCGGGAAAGAAATTGGCGGGACAAAATGACGGCAAAGAAGATGTCGGGAAAGAAAATGAAGGGAAAAAATCGCGGAAAAGTATTTTTTCATGTATAAAACGGCAATGGTTGTACAGGATTTATAAGGAACTTTTAAATATAAACTCCTATGAAGCTCAAAACAAGTTTTCTACTAGGATAAAAGAAAAAAAATGAAAAAAATACTACAAATAAAATAGCTACTGATAACTAAACAAAAACAAAAAGAATATGTCAAAAAAACTAAAGAAAACAATTTAAAGCAATTAAAATTAAAAGAAATGGCATAAAACCTATAAAACACTAAAACAGAACTGTTTTCATAAAAACCTAATTTTAAATAATTATAAAATTCGCCAATTAATTACTACTGATAAACGAACCAGTAGCAAAAAGAATCATCTGAAAAATACTCCTAGCTCAAACTATAGGCAATCTAGTGATTTGAGCAAATTCATGAAAATTCAAATTCAAACTTTCAAATCTAGTCAAACTTGATATCTACAGAAACTTCATAAAATTTCTAATCTAATGCAAAAATAATCAAATTAAAATACTAAAAATCCTAATTAATATGAATTTTCTAAAACAGTAGAGCAGGTGTTGGCCGAAGAGGGACTCTTTGGCCAACTGTTGGCCGAAAAGTCCTTTTTGGCCAACGGTTGGCCGAAAAGTCTCTCTTCGGCCAACTTGAGGCTGACAGGGTGATACTTTTGATTTTTCTGCATTAGGGTGTATAGTTTCCGAATTTGCTATAAAAATAATCATAGTTTCAAAAAAAATCTCCCCGAGGTCGTGCGCCACCCCGCCCCGCTGCCGTCCTCCTCCCCGAGGTAATTTTTTTTCTATTTTTTTGTTTTTTTCCTGTTTTTTTGTTCTCTATTTTCTTGATTTGTTTTAGGTTAGTGCTAGGTTTAATTAGGTGTAGTTTTGAGTTTTTAGGTTTAGGTTAGTGCTAGGTTTAGGTGTAGTTTTTTCCTGTTTTGTTTTAGCTTAGTGCTAGGTTTAAGTAGAGGAAAAAGGAGAAGAAAAGAAGAAGAAGAAGAAAAGGAGAAAAGAGAAAGAAGAATAAGAAGAAGAAAAGGAGGGTTCCTCGGTGTCGATGGTACCCTAAATAGCAAGTATCGTCAGTGCGAGGTACATGTGGCCGTCAGCGTCGAATACTACATCCACGTCCCACAAGTGACACAGGGGTCATGCGTCTAGCATGAACAGTTCTCGGCGTCGATGGCGGTCGAACACCATTGCAAATTTGTGTGGCAGCCTCAGAGATGACGATTGAAAGATAAGTGTTGAAACTTGAAACACCCAAACTAACTCAAGTCGGTTTGGTTGTTTGAAATTTTAAAACTTGGCTTTAATCCTCATCGCAGAGGCTGCCAGACAAATTCGCCAAGGTGTTCGAACGTCATCGGCCACCAGAACTATTGTTGCGGGACGCCGGGTGAGGGAGTCCTGGACTAAGGGGTCCTCGGGCGTCCGGCCTGCTACTCATTGGGACAGACTGATAGGCTGTGGAGATATGAAGGCCGAAGACTATACCCGTGTCCAGATTGGACTTTCCTTGGCGTGGAAGGCAAGCTAGGTGACCAGCTATGAATATTTCTTCTTATGTAACCGACTCCATGTAACCCTAGATCTCTATGATGTCTATATAAAGCGGAGTGAGTAGTCCGGATAGACATATACACATGACCATAGTCATATAGGCTAGACTTCTAGGGTTTACCCATTACGATCTCATGGTAGATCAACTCTTGTAACACTCATATTCATCAAGATCAATCAAGCAGGAAGTAGGGTATTACCTCCATAGAGAGGACCCGAACCTGGGTAAACATCGTGTCCCCCGTCTCCTGTTACCATCGATCCTAGACGCACAGTTCGGGACCCCCTACCTGAGATCCGCAGGTTTTGACACCGACATTGGTGCTTTCATTGAGAGTTCCACTGTGTCGTTGGCAAAGGACTCGATGGCCCCTTCGATCGTCAGTAATGACGTCGTCCAGGGAGAAACCTTCCACCCCGGACAAATCTTTGTGTTCGGCGGCTTCGTACTGCGAGCCAACTCGCTTGGCCGTTTGGAGCAGATCGATAGCTACGCCCCTGGCCACCAGGTCATATTTGGAAGCTTGAACTACACCACGGATACCCGTGGAGACTCGATCTTCAATGGGTTTAAAACCGCAGTGATCGCTCCCCCTCGTCCCGATGAACATGACTTATATCTGTTATCAGATTACGTCCAGGAGATGGATCATGTTGCTGCAACGGCTTCACAACCGAAGCAGAACGTGCCCTCCGAGGCCACAAAGTCTGCGGCGTTGGAGCCGCACACGAACTTGACATCCTGCAATGTTTGCATTAATGGAACTCTGGACTCGTCTCCGGCTATGCATTCTGGATCAGGTGCGCCTGTGGACACCAAGATGGATCGGTTATCGATTTTCGAATTTAGCGCCGCAGACATCTTCCAGCATTCACCTTTGGGTGACATACTAAACTCTTTAAAGAACTTGTCCTTGGAGGAAGACTCACAGCTGAACTATGTTTGGTTCGAGCTAGAGGCGGAGGACGACGAATTTTGCTTCCCACCCGCCTCCCACTTCATAGCCACCGTCGATGACTTAACTGACGTGCTTGACTATGGCTCCGAAGACATCGACGATATGGACAACGATGCCGACAAGGAGCAAATCCAAGACCCGCCATTTACTAGACATTGGACGGCCACCTCTTCGTACGACGTGTACATGGTTGATACACCTAAAGGATCCGGCAACGACAAAGAAGAGCCAGACGCGAATAAACCCTCTAAGATGCAGTCCAAGCGTCGGCGCCCCAAACGCCGCTCTAAGCCTCGTCGCTCAAAAGATAGCAACACTGGCACCGGATAAAACAGTACTCCGGGCGATGCCAAAAACAATTAAGACCCTGTCGGAGCTACATCCGAACAGGAGGAACAGGACAACAGGCAAGATAACCCTGATGAACAGGCCATAAAATACGACTCGGAAGACAATAGTTACCGTCCACCCTCCGAGGAGGAGACAAGCCTCGGCAACGAAGACTTCATCGTGCCCGAGGATCCTCTGGAGCAGAAGCGATTTAAGCTTCAGCTCATAGCCACTTCAAGGAGCCTGAAAAAGAAACAGCAGCAGCTTCAAGCTGAACAAGATCTGCTCTCGACAGATGGACTAATGTCCTGATAGCCGAAGAATACGGCCTCAAGCGCCCAGCCAAGAGCTACCCAAAACGCAGACTGCTACCTCAATTCGATGAGGAGGCACCGGAGCACACATCTCCCTCGCGTAATGCGGAACGTCCACCACATGGTCGAGACAGGGCGGCCGACCGGCCACCCCGCGGTCGGGATAAAGAGGCAACTCAGGCCGAACAACAGCCTGCCCCACCGCCCCGTAAAAATAGAGACGGAAGAGTTCGGGGTCACACGTACGACCTCCGGCAGATCCTGGATGATAGAGCAGGACATACAAGATCGATCTACGGATCGCGAGGACGTGCCTCGAGGCATGACGACGGCTACCTATTCGGACGTGACAAACATAACCACGCCTGGGCTAAAAACCATAGACGAACTCCATCAGAGCTACGCCACGACGCGGCCCGATATAGAGGCGCCACACACCCTCTCTGCTTCACACATGAAGTATTGGATCATGAATTCCCTGAGGGGTTCAAGACCGTCAATATCGAATCATACAACGGCACAACCGATCCCGCAGTATGGATCGAGGATTTTATTCTCCATATCCATATGGCTCGAGGAGATGACCTCCACGCCATTAAATACCTCCCACTAAAGCTCAAAGCGGCAGCTCGGCACTGGCTTAACAACCTGCCTGAAAATTCTATCGGCAGCTGGGAGGACTTAGAAGAAGCCTTCCTAGACAACTTCCAAGGAACCTATGTACGGCCACCGGGCGCCGACGATTTAAGCCACATAGTTCAACAACCTGGAGAATCAGCCAGGAAATTCTGGACTAGGTTCCTAACCAAAAAGAATCAGATCGTTGACTGTCCGATGTCGAGGCCCTAGCAGCCTTCAAACACAGCATCTGTGACGAATGGCTAGCACGCCACCTCGGCCGAGAAAAGCTAAAGTCTATGGCAGCCCTTACGGCACTCATGACCCGCTTCTGCGCGGGTGAGGACAACTGGCTGGCTCGTAGCAAAAACACAAGCAGTGAGGCAGGCCCCACTGAGGCCAAGAACAGCACCGGCAAGCTCCGGCGCAATAGATACAAACGCTGGATTCAGTGGCTCCAAGTCCGGCCAACGGAAGAAGCCCTACAAAAGAAACAACAAAGGACCTTCCAGCCTGGACCACATACTCGACCGTCCGTGCCAGATTCACAGCACACCGGATAAGAAATCCAATCATACCAACAGGGATTGTTGGGTCTTCAAGCAGGCTGGCAAGTTAAATGCCGAAAACAAAGAAAAGGGATCACAAAGTGAGGACGAGGAAGAAGAACCCCGTCAGCCGAACACTGGGGGGCAGAAGAAATTTCCCCCTCGAGTCAAAACGGTGAACATGATATACGCTACGCACATCCCCAAAAGGGAGCGTAAGCGAGCACTTAGGGACATCTACGTGGTAGAGCCAGTCGCCCCAAAATTCAATCCGTGGTCATCATTCTTGATCACCTTCAATCGTTGAGATCACCCAACTAGTATCCGCCATGGCGGTTCAGCCGCACTAGTCCTCGACCCAATTATTGATGGGTTTCAGCTAACATGAGTCCTGATGGACGGTGGTAGTAGCCTCAACCTGCTTCATCAGGACATAGTGCGGAAGATGGGCATTAACCCCTCACGAATCAAACCAACAAAGACTACCTTTAAAGGAGTCATACCAGGCATAGGCCCGCTGTACGGGCTCAATCATGCTGGAGGTGGTCTTCGGTTCTCCGGACAACTTCCGAAGTGAAGAGTTAATCTTCGATATCGTCCCCTTCCGCAGCGGCTATTACGCACTGCTCGGACGAACCGCGTTTGCTAGATTCAACGCAGTGCAACACTATGCTTATCTCAAGCTCAAGATGCCCCGTCCACGCGACGTCATAACAGTCAATGGCAATACGGAACGCTCCCTCCGAACAGAGGAGCACACCGCCGCCCTAGCAGCAGAGGTACAGAGCGGCCTTCTCAAGCAGCACAATAGTACGGCTGTCGATCCCTCGGACATCATTAAGAGGTTCCGTACTACACAGCAATAGGACGACACGGCTCGTCGAGAGCTCGATTACCAATTCGGACTCCGTCCCAGTCCTGATGAGGTAGTGGCATTTGTACCATGCGTACACAATTACGTACTCAAAATTCCATGGACATCGATGGAGGCACAAGATAATCTAGGGTCTACAATTCGGCCAGACCGATCTCGGACACACATACTTTCACTTTTTTTTCTTGTTTGAGGTTCCTTTTTCCGCGGGCCTGATCGCAAGTCCTTTGGAAGGATTAGCATACAATGGAGTCAAGCAGCACAGGTGTGTAGGGTAACCTCTATACGTTATTCATTCTTATTTCTCAGGACCCGCACGCTGTGCCGTATTGATTCCGGCATGTTAAATAGCCCGGGCACTTCTCGCACCATCCGTACAAGATACGCCTTGACGTATCCATCCAGTTGTAATAAAAATGATTTGTGGCCCAGCTTCTGTGGTCTTTGTTCCTTACTTCATTTTATTTTGATCTGCTTATCGGCTGCATCAGTACTCTTTTGTACGTTTCATATTCGCCAGGGGCTACTTGTCGCCCCACAATAAGGCAGCAAAGTCCGAACACTTCTTATAAGATAAGTTCGGCACCCCGAATTTAGCATTATATGCATTGGCTCCGAATCATGTCTTTGGTCAATAGTTGGGTTGCCCGGCTCCTGTGCTTGCTACCCTACGTTCCGCTACATCGGCTAGGGTAGTAAAGGGAGAACTACTGCAATTATGCCCTGGCCTTGACCGGATGAGCACGTTAGTAGAGAAAGCCGAAAACTGATTGTCATGATACGGCGAGAGCCGGTCAGCTGTTCAAGGGTTACAAAATCGTTGGAGATTCTTTCCGCGTTATGCGAAGGATCAGCACTTCCCGATCAGATGCTGACAGCACCCTGGCCCGGACTAGGGGTTGTGCCCCATGCTTTATTATAAAACTCCTATGGCTAATTGAGGGCATTTAAGCCGTATAGTCTGATTGCCTTGTTCGTTGCGCTAAACAACTCCTCCAAGGACCATATAATTGGATCAAGATTGTTTAGATTCCACCCCGAACACCTCCATACTACCTATGCGAAAGCATAACGAAATTACATTACAAAATAGGCTTTGTTTTTTATAATACAAGGCAAGGGCAACACAAATGTTTTCATTCGAAAATAATGTCCTGCCCACACTCAGCTGCTGCAAGTCGAGACCCTTCTATGACATCCGGAAAATACCGCTCGGGTGTGCGGTGCTCCTTGCCCTCCGGCGGCCCTCTGGCCACTTCAACGACGTTCATCTTCGCCCACCACATCTTGCAACGGGCGAAGGCCATGCTGTCACCTTCAATATAGGCAGAGCGCTTGACGACATCCAGCCGAGGACATGCGGTCACTATCCGCCTCGCGAGTCCGAAGTAGGTGCCAGGCATAGCTTCGGCTGGCCATAGCCAGATTACCAAATCCTTCATGGCTAGTTCGGCCACCCTATGCAGCTCCACCAGCTGTTTCAGCTGATCGGTGAAGGACACGGGAGGTTCTGGCGCCGTATATTGTGACCAGAATAGCTTTTCTATTGAACCCCCTCCTTCGACTCGATAGAACTCCACGGCGTCTGATACACTGCGTGGTAAATCCGCAAAAGCCCCTTGGGAACTCCAAACCCGGGTTAGTAAAAGGTACTGCTTCGTCGCATACTTGCTTTGCATCTTAAAAGCCTTACCCGCTGTGATCTTCTTGGCCTCCTGGATCTCCTGGAGGGCGGCCTGGGCCTCATTCGTGCGGTCTCCGTGCTCTGACGAGCCTTGGTGAGTTCGGCCCCTTGAGTCGACGCATCATGCTCCAAGGTCTCACATTTTTTCACCGCATCCTGGAGCTCCTGCTGGATTTCTTTGACCCGGGCCCTGAGCTTCTTACGGGCGGCTTGCTGCTAGACAGCCTTCCCCTCGGCCTTGCCCAGGGCCTTCCTCAGGGCCTCGACCTCGGTCGCGGCTCCTGCACATATTACGACACTACAGTCAATATACAGCGCCTACGCTTTCCGAACACACAGCAAGTCATTACTCACCTTGCTTCTCCTGGAGCCGAACCGTAACCTCGCCGAGCTCGTTCTTGGTCCGCTCCAGCCTCTGCCGCAATTCGGAGACTTCGGCAGCATGCGAGGTTGCGGCCAACAACGACGCCTGCTTATGCATACATATTACGTTAGTCTCCTGCAACAGAAGGTTGATCCTCTGTCCGGTTCTCCTCGCCGAACACCGGACAGTGTCTCAGGGGCTACTAACTACATGGGGTTTTTCTCTTTCTATGTCACTTACCTCGAAACCTGTCAACAGGTTGCTGCAGGCTTCGTTCAGTCTACTCTTGGCGGACTGAACCTTCTCGATCACCGCGCCCATAAGAACACGGTGCTCGTCCATAACAGAGGCACATCATAGCGCCTCCATCAGGATATCCGGCGCCCCCGAATGGACGAGGGCCACCGGCAGAAGCGGCGCACCCCTCTCCTTTAAAGGGGGTTGCTCGCCCGACTCCGGAGCCATATGGGCCTCCGGAATCGTATTCGGCTGAGGGCCAAACTGGATACGGCCCTCTTCGCCAGTCTTCATGGGGATTGGCTCCCCCATGTGTCCGGCACTGGTGGTCTCGCCTTGTGGCGCCTCCCGGACAGCGCCCTGGGCTCCTCCCTTCAGAGCAGTCCTCCAAGACAACACTTCAGTGTCGTCCCTGGCCCTAGGGGAGTAAGCAGGCGGTGGCGACATGCTCGCCATCTCCGATGGAGCCAACGAACCTCCAGACGAGGATCGCTGGATAAGGTCACGGGCTGGACTGCAATAGTGTAGTTAACTATGTTAAGATAATAAAGAGAAAGGGCTGGATGTGCGCATGAATAAGCCATGTCACTTATGATGCGGCCTGGGGCTTAGTGCGGGGGCGTCATTCCGGACTACTGTCAACGTCCCACGTGGTATTGACCGCTGGGCGCCCTTCCCCTTTTTGGGCGCTTCCGCGTCCAGATGCGCTGAGGCCGCCCTCTTTTTCATCTTCTCCTCGGGGGGAGGGTTGTTTTCCTCCTCCTCCTCTTCCTCGTCATTGTCCTTAGGGACAGAGGAATGGGCTTCGCCGTCTTTGGATGTCATGTTCGAGATGCCCTTGCGACGGGGACCACTCTTGGCCCCCTTGGCCTTCTTCCTGGCCTTCTTCTTCGGTGCCTTATACGGCGCCGGCACCAGCATCTTCGCTAGACACGGGATGACTGGCTCTTCAGGCAGCAGAGCGGGACACTGGATCCGCTTCTCCCTCTCCATCGAGTCTTGAAAGAGCAATAATAAAAGCTCACAGATCATCCTCGAAACAATTAAGTTGGGGATACATAAAAAATAACAGACCTCACCGGCGGGGGTGTTTACAATCGTGACCACGGTCTGCATCTGTGGCCGGTGGCTTCTCGTTGCCCTTAAAAAGCAACTTCCAGGCGCCTTCGTGAGTAGTCTCGAAGAGCCTTACAAAAGTCTGGTGCTTCTTTGAATTGAACTTCCACAGAGGGCGGCTTCAGCGCTGGCACGAAAGAATCCGGCAAACTAGCATCACCTGGATTACATCGACGAGCTTGACATTCTTGGTCACCATGCTTTGAACGCGCGTCTGCAGCGCTATCAGCTCGTCAGGTGAACACCAGTCCAGACTCTTCTCGACCCAGGAGGTGAGTCGCATGGGAGCGCCGGAGCGGAATTCGGCAGTTGCAGCCCAGGTGGTGCCGCGAGGTTCAATGATATAGAACCATCGCTTCTGCCACTCCTTTACTGTGTCCACAAAGGTGCCCTTGGGCCAGGAGACGTTGGACAACTTACTCACCATGGCTCCTCCACACTCCGCATGCTGGCCATCCACCACCTTCGGCTTCACGTTGAAGACTTTGAGCCACAGCCCGAAGTGGGGTTGGATGCGGAGGAAGGCCTCACAAACGACGATAAACGCCGAGATGTTGAGGAAGATTCGGGGACAGATCATGGAAATCTATCCCGTAATAATACATCAGCCTGCAGACGAAAGGTGTTGGGGAACGTAGTAATTTCAAAATTTTCCTACGCACACGCAAGATCATGGTGATGCATAGCAACGAGAGGGGAGAGTGTTGTCTACGTACCCTCGTAGACCGAAGCGGAAGCGTTGACACAACGTAGAGGAAGTAGTCGTACGTTCTCCTCGCGATCCAACCGATCACAGCACCGTTACTCCGGCACCTCCGAGTTCTTGGCACACGTTCAGCTCGATGACGATCCCCGGGCTCCGATCCAGCAAAGCGTCGGGGAAGAGTTCCGTCAGCACGACGGCGTGGTGACGATCTTGATGTGTTACCGGCGCAAGGCTTCGCCTAAGCACTGCAACGATATGACCGAGGTGGAATTTGGTGGAAGGGGGCACCGCACACGGCTAAGGAAAGATCTCAATGATCAATTGTGTGTCTATGGGGTGCCCCCTGCCCCCGTATATAAAGGAGCCAAGGGGGAGGGTCTGGCCGGCCAAGCCTGGCGCGCCAGGAGAGTCCTACTCCCTCTGGGAGTAGGATCCCCCCCCAATCCTAGTTGGACTAGGATTCTCCAAGGGGGAGAGAGAGAGGGGGCGCCCACCTCTCCTAGTCCTAATAGGACTAGGGGAAGGGGGGAGGCGCGCAGCCCATGAGGGCAGCCCTCTCACCTCTCCTCCAAGGCCCATGTTGGCCCATTATGCTCCTGGGGGGTTCCGGTAACCCTCCCGGTATTCCGGTAAAATCCTGATTTCACCTGGAATGCATCCGATGTCCAAACATAGGCTTCCAATATATCATTCTTTACGTCTCGACCATTTCGAGACTCCTCGTCATGTCCGTGATCACATCCGGGACTCCGAACTCCTTCGGTACATCAAAATGCATAAACTCATAATAACTGTCATCGTAACGTTAAGCGTGCGGACCCTACGGTTCGAGAACAATGTAGACATGACCGAGACACGTCTCCGGTCAATAACCAATAGCGGGACCTGGATGCCCATATTGTCTCCTACATATTCTACGAAGATCTTTATCGGTCAGACCGCATAACAACATACGTTGTTCCCTTTGTCATCGGTATGTTACTTGCCCGAGATTCGATCGTCGGTATCCAATACCTAGTTCAATCTCGTTACCGGCAAGTCTCTTTACTCGTTCCGTAATACATCATCTTGCAACTAACTCATTGGTTGCAATGCTTGCAAGGCTTTATGTGATGTGCATTACCGAGAAGGGCCCAGAGATACCTCTCCGACAATCGGAGTGACAAATCCTAATCTCGAAATACGCCAACCCAACATGTACCTTCGGAGACACCTGTAGAGCACCTTTATAATCACCCAGTTACGTTGTGACGTTTGGTAGCACACAAAGTGTTCCTACGGTAAACGGGAGTTGCATAATCTCATAGTTTAAAGGAACATGTATAAGTCATGGATAAAAGCAGTAGCAACATACTAAACGATCGGGTGCTATGCTAATGGAATGGGTCATGTCAATCAGATCATTCAACTAATGATGTGATCTCATTATTCAAATAACAACTCTTTGTTCATGGTTAGGAAACATAACCATCTTTGATTAATGAGCTAGTCAAGTAGAGGCATACTAGTGACACTCTGTTTGTCTATGTATTCACACATGTATTATGTTTCCAGTTAATACAATTCTAGCATGAATAATAAACATTTATCATGATATAAGGAAATAAATAATAACTTTATTATTGCCTCTAGGGCATATTTCCTTCAGTCTCCCACTTGCACTAGAGTCAATAATCTAGATTACAAAGTAATGATTCTAACACCCATGGAGTCTTGGTGCTGATCATGTTTTGCTCGTGGAAGAGGCTTAGTCAACGGGTCTGCAACATTCAGATCCGTATGTATCTTGCATATCTCTATGTCTCCCACCAGGACCAAATCCCGGATGGAGTTGAAGCGTCTTTTGATGTGTTTGGTTCTTTTGTGAAATCTGGATTCCTTTGCCAAGGCAATTGCACCAGTATTGTCACAAAAGATTTTCATTGGACCCGATATGCTAGGTACAACACCTAGATCGGATATGAACTCCTTCATCCAGACTCCTTCATTAGCTGCTTCCGAAGCGGCTATGTACTCAGCTTCACATGTAGATCCCGCCATGACGCTTTGTTTAGAACTGCACCAACTGACAGCTCCACCATTTAATGTAAATACGTATCCGGTTTGCGATTTAGAATCGTCCGGATCAGTGTCAAAGCTTGCATCGACGTAACCGTTTACGACGAGCTCTTTGTCACCTCCATAAATGAGAAACATATCCTTAGTCCTTCTCAAGTACTTAAGGATGTTCTTGACCGCTGTCCAGTGATCCACTCCTGGATTACTTTGGTACCTGCCTGCTAAACTTACAGCAAGGCACACATCAGGTCTGGTACACAGCATTGCATACATGATAGAGCCTATGGCCGAAGCATAGGGAACATTTTTCATTTTCTCTCTATCTTCTGCGGTGGTCGGGCATTGAGTTTTACTCAATTTCACACCTTGTAACACAGGCAAGAACCCTTTCTTTGCCTGATCCATTTTGAACTTCTTCAAAACTTTTTCAAGGTATGTGCTTTGTGAAAGTCCTATTAAGCGTCTTGATCTATCTCTATAGATCTTAATGCCCAATATGTAAGCAGCTTCACCGAGGTCTTTCATTGAAAAACTCTTATTCAAGTATCCCTTTATGCTATCCAGAAATTCTATATTATTTCCGATCAGTAATATGTCATCCACATATAATATCAGAAATGCTACAGAGCTCCCACTCACTTTCTTGTAAATACAGGCTTCTCCAAAAGTCTGTATAAAACCAAATGCTTTGATCACACTATCAAAGCGTTTATTCCAACTCCGAGAGGCTTGCACCAGTCCATAAATGGATCGCTGGAGCTTGCACACTTTGTTAGCTCCCTTTGGATCGACAAAACCTTCTGGTTGCATCATATACAACTCTTCTTCCAGAAATCCATTCAGGAATGCAGTTTTGACATCCATTTGCCAAATTTCATAATCATAAAATGCGACAACTGCTAACATGATTCGGACAGACTTAAGCATCGCTACGGGTGAGAAAGTCTCATCGTAGTCAATCCCTTGAACTTGTCGAAAACCTTTTGCAACAAGTCGAGCTTTATAGACAGTAACATTACCATCAGCGTCCGTCTTCTTCTTAAAAATCCATTTATTCTCAATTGCTTGCCGATCATCGGGCAAGTCAACCAAAGTCCACACTTTGTTCTCATACATGGATCCCATCTCAGATTTCATGGCCTCAAGCCACTTTGCGGAATCTGGGCTCACCATCGCTTCTTCATAGTTCGTAGGTTCATCATGGTCTAGTAACATGACTTCCAAAATAGGATTACCGTACCACTCTGGTGCGGATCTTACTCTGGTTGATCTACGAAGTTCAGTAGAATCTTGATCTGAAGTTTCATGATTATTATCATTAGCTTCCTCCCTATTTGGTGTAGGTGTCACTAAAACTGATTTCTGTGACGTACTACTTCTCAATAAGGGAGTAGATACAGTTATCTCATCAAGTTCTACTTTCCTCCCACTCACTTCTTTCAAGAGAAACTCCTTCTCTAGAAAGTTTCCGACTTTAGCAACAAAATTTTTGCCTTCGGATCTGTGATAGAAGGTATACCCAACAGTCTCCTTTGGGTATCCTATGAAGACACATTTTTCCGATTTGGGTTTGAGCTTATCAGGTTGAGGCTTTTTCACATAAGCATCGCAGCCCCAAACTTTAAGAAACGACAACTTTGGTTTCTTGCCAAACCACAGTTCATAAGGCGTCGTCTCAACGGATTTTGATGGTGCCCTATTTAACGTGAATGCGGCCGTCTCTAAAGCATAACCCCAAAAAGATAGCGGTAAATCGGTAAGAGACATCATAGATCGCACCATATCCAGTAAAGTACGATTACGACGTTCGGACACACCATTACGTTGTGGTGTTCCGGGTGGCGTGAGTTGCGAAACTATTCCGCATTGTTTCAAATGTAGACCAAACTCGTAACTCAAATATTCTCCTCCACGATCAGATCGTAGAAACTTTATTTTCTTGTTACGATGATTTTCCACTTCACTCTGAAATTCTTTGAACTTTTCAAATGTTTCAAACTTGTGTTTCATTAAGTAGATATACCCATATCTGCTTAAATCATCAGTGAAGGTGAGGAAATAACGATATCCGCCACGAGCCTCAACATTCATTTGACCACATACATCAGTATGTATGATTTCCAATAAATCTGTTACTCTCTCCATAGTACCGGAGAACGGTGTTTTAGTCATCTTGCCCATAAGGCACGGTTCGCAAGTGCCAAGTGATTCATAATCAAGTGACTCCAAAAGTCCATCAGTATGGAGTTTCTTCATGCGTTTTACACCGATATGACCTAAACGGCAGTGCCACAAATAAGTTGCACTATCATTATCAACTCTGCATCTTTTGGCTTCAACATTATGAATATGTGTATCACTACTATCGAGATTAAGTAAGAACAAACCATTCTTTAATGGTGCATGACCATAAAAGATATTACTCATATAAATAGAACAACCATTATTCTCTGATTTAAATGAATAACCGTCTCGCATCAAACAAGATCCAGATATAATGTTCATGCTCAACGCTGGTACTAAATAACAATTATTTAGATCTAATATTAATCCCGAAGGTAGATGTAGAGGTAGCGTGCCGACCGCGATCACATCGACTTTGGAACCATTTCCCACGCGCATCGTCACCTCGTCCTTAGCCAATCTTCGCTTAATCCGTAGCCCCTGTTTTGAGTTGCAAATATTAGCAACAGAACCAGTATCAAATACCCAGGTGCTACTGCGAGAATTACTAAGGTACACATCAATAACATGTATATCATATATACCTTTGTTAACCTTGCCATCCTTCTTGTCCGCCAAATACTTGGGGCAGTTCCGCTTCCAGTGACCAGTCTGCTTGCAATAGAAGCACTCAGTTTCAGGCTTAGGTCCAGACTTGGGTTTCTTCTATTGATTAGCAACTTGCTTGCTGTTCTTTTTGAAGTTCCCCTTTTTCTTCCCTTTGCCCTTTTTCTTGAAACTAGTGGTTTTGTTAACCATCAACACTTGATGCTCCTTTTTGATTTCTACCTCCGCGGCTTTCAGCATCGCGAAGAGCTCGGGCATAGTTTTGGTCATCCCTTGCATATTATAGTTCATCACGAAGCTCTTGTAGCTTGGTGGCAGTGATTGGAGAATTCTGTCAATGACGCAATCATCCGGAAGATTAACTCCCAGTTGAATCAAGTGATTGTTATACCCAGACATTCTGAGTATATGCTCACTGACAGAACCGTTCTCCTCCATTTTACAGCTATAGAACTTATTGGAGACTTCATATCTCTCAATCCGGGCATTTGCTTGAAATATTAACTTCAACTCCTGGAACATCTCATATGCTCCATGGTGTTCAAAACATCGTTGAAGTCCCGGTTCTAAGCCGTAAAGCATGGCACACTGAACTATAGAGTAGTCATCAGCTTTGCTTTGCCAGACGTTCACAACATCTGGCGTAGCTCTTGCACCAGGCCTGGCACCTAGCGGTGCTTCCAGGACGTAATTCTTCTGTGCAGCAATGAGGATAATCCTCAAGTTACGGACCCAGTCCGTGTAATTGTTACCATCATCTTTCAACTTTGCTTTCTCAAGGAACGCATTAAAATTCAACGGAACAACAACACGAGCCATCTATCTACACAACATAGACAAGCAAGATACTATCAGGTACTAAGTTCATGATAAATTTAAGTTCAATTAATCATATTACTTAAGAACTCCCACTTAGATAGACATCCCTCTAATCCTCTAAGTGATCACGTGATCCAAATCAACTAAACCATGTCCGATCATCACGTGAGATGGAGTAGTTTCAATGGTGAACATCACTATGTTGATCATATCTACTATATGATTCACGCTCGACCTTTCGGTCTCCGTGTTCCGAGGCCATATCTGTTATATGCTAGGCTCGTCAAGTTAAACCTGAGTATTCCGCGTGTGCAACTGTTTTGCACCCGTTGTATTTGAACGTAGAGCCTATCACACCCGATCATCACGTGGTGTCTCAGCACGAAGAACTTTCGCAACGGTGCATACTCAGGGAGAACACTTCTTGATAATTAGTGAGAGATCATCTTATAATGCTACCGTCAAACAAAGCAAGATAAGATGCATAAAAGATAAACATCACATGCAATCAATATAAGTGATATGATATGGCCATCATCATCTCGTGCTTGTGATCTCCATCTTCGAAGCACCGTCATGATCACCATCATCACCGGCGCGACACCTTGATCTTCATCGCAGCATCGTTGTCGTCTCGCCAATCTTATGCTTGCACGACTATCACTACCGCTTAGTAATAAAGTAAAGCATTACATCGCGATTGCATTGCATACAATAAAGCGACAACCATATGGCTCTTGCCAGTTGCCGATAACTCGGTTACAAAACATGATCATCTCATACAATAAAATTTAGCATCATGTCTTGACCATATCACATCACAACATGCCCTGCAAAAACAAGTTAGACGTCCTCTACTTTGTTGTTGCAAGTTTTACGTGGCTGCTACGGGCTTAAGCAATAACTCATCTTACCTACGCATCAAAACCACAACGATAGTTTGTCAAATAGACTCCGTTTTAACCTTCTCAAGGACCGGGCGTAGCCACACTCGGTTCAACTAAAGTTGGAGAGACAGTCTTCCGCAAGCCATCTATGTGCAAAGCACGTCGAGGGAACCGGTCTCGCGTAAGAGTACGCGTAAGGTTGGTCCGGATCGTCTCGTCCAACAATACCGCTGAACCAAAGTATGACATGCTGGTAGGCAGTATGACTTGTATCGTCCACAACTCACTTGTGTTCTACTCGTGCAAATAACATCAAACCATAAAACCTAGGCTCTGATACCACTGTTGGGGAACGTAGTAATTTCAAAATTTTCCTACGCACACGCAAGATCATGGTGATGCATAGCAACGAGAGGGGAGAGTGTTGTTTACGTACCCTCGTAGACCGAAGCGGAAGCGTTGACACAACATAGAGGAAGTAGTCGTACGTTCTCCTCGCGATCCAACCGATCACAGCACCGTTACTCCGGCACCTCCGAGTTCTTGGCACACGTTCAGCTCGATGACGATCCCCGGGCTCCGATCCAGCAAAGCGTTGGGGAAGAGTTCCGTCAGCACGACGGCGTGGTGACGATCTTGATGTGTTACCGGCGCAGGGCTTCGCCTAAGCACTGCAACGATATGACCGAGGTGGAATTTGGTGGAAGGGGGCACCGCACACGGCTAAGGAAAGATCTCAATGATCAATTGTGTGTCTATGGGGTGCCCCCTGCCCCCGTATATAAAGGAGCCAAGGGGGAGGGGCTGGCCGGCCAAGCCTGGCGCGCCAGGAGAGTCCTACTCCCTCTGGGAGTAGGATCCCCCCCAATCCTAGTTGGACTAGGATTCTCCAAGGGGGAGAGAGAGAGGGGGCGCCCACCTCTCCTAGTCCTAATAGGACTAGGGGAAGGGGGGGAGGCGCGCAGCCCATGAGGGCAGCCCTCTCACCTCTCCTCCAAGGCCCATGTTGGCCCATTATGCTCCTGGGGGGTTCCGGTAACCCTCCCGGTATTCCGGTAAAATCCTGATTTCACCTGGAATGCATCCGATGTCCAAACATAGGCTTCCAATATATCATTCTTTACGTCTCGACCATTTCGAGACTCCTCGTCATGTCCGTGATCACATCCGGGACTCCGAACTCCTTCGGTACATCAAAATGCATAAACTCATAATAACTGTCATCGTAACGTTAAGCGTGCGGACCCTACGGTTCGAGAACAATGTAGACATGACCGAGACACGTCTCCGGTCAATAACCAATAGCGGGACCTGGATGCCCATATTGGCTCCTACATATTCTACGAAGATCTTTATCGGTCAGACCGCATAACAACATACGTTGTTCCCTTTGTCATCGGTATGTTACTTGCCCGAGATTCGATCGTCGGTATCCAATACCTAGTTCAATCTCGTTACCGGCAAGTCTCTTTACTCGTTCCGTAATACATCATCTTGCAACTAACTCATTGGTTGCAATGCTTGCAAGGCTTTATGTGATGTGCATTACCGAGAAGGGCCCAGAGATACCTCTCCGACAATCGGAGTGACAAATCCTAATCTCGAAATACGCCAACCCAACATGTACCTTCGGAGACACCTGTAGAGCACCTTTATAATCACCCAGTTACGTTGTGACGTTTGGTAGCACACAAAGTGTTCCTACGGTAAACGGGAGTTGCATAATCTCATAGTTTAAAGGAACATGTATAAGTCATGGATAAAAGCAGTAGCAACATACTAAACGATCGGGTGCTATGCTAATGGAATGGGTCATGTCAATCAGATCATTCAACTAATGATGTGATCTCGTTATTCAAATAACAACTCTTTGTTCATGGTTAGGAAACATAACCATCTTTGATTAATGAGCTAGTCAAGTAGAGGCATACTAGTGACACTCTGTTTGTCTATGTATTCACACATGTATTATGTTTCCAGTTAATACAATTCTAGCATGAATAATAAACATTTATCATGATATAAGGAAATAAATAATAACTTTATTATTGCCTCTAGGGCATATTTCCTTCAAAGGGGTGGAGTGGAAACCCTAGCCCGCAGAAGAAATGGGGGATGAATACTACCCTCTTGGTGTGCTTCGGCGTGGGGACGACTTGTCCCTCCGGCAGATGGTGGGCGATCTCCTTCGCCAAATATCCGGCCGCCCGAAGCTCAGTAATGTCCTCCTTGATGGAGGAGACCATCCACTTGCCCTGACCACCGGATCCGGACATGGTTGCTTGAGTGGAAAGGAGATGAGAACTTGGGCGCAGGAGCTCGAGATTGGAAAGGTGGAGACAGAGAGAGAGAGAGAGAGCGTGGGAAGAGGAAGAGGGAATCCTTATCCCCTTATAAAGGCATCAAATATTAAACGCCTCATCACTCACCTTAAGGTTCACCTATTCCCAAGGGCTGTATAAACATCACGGTTGGGTTACCCATGCCCGCATTGATGAGAATCCCGTGATAAGGGGACACGATCTCTGCTTTGACAAGACGTGCCAATGGCAACTGCGTCTTGGGACGTGGGGCGTCGAACATAAAAGCGTTCTGGAAATATGACCGGCCAGACGTAATGTCGTGCTGCAAAAAAGTTGTCAGCGGATGGAACTCGTGTAAAAATATATATATTCTCTCTGCGGTTGTGTGTGCTATGCGTTACAGGTCTGGATACAATCATTGCATCCGAAGACTATCGTGGAGTTTGGAAAAGGGGAACCCGCCTTGCAATGCCGAAGACAATCTGCGTGCTGGACTCCTCGTCATTGAAGCCAGGTTCAGGGGCTACTGAGGGAGTCCTGGACTAAGGGGTCCTCGGGCATCCGGCCTATTACTCATTGGGCCGGACTGATAGGCTGTGGAGATATGAAGGCTGAAGACTATACCCGTGTCTGGATTGGACTTTCCTTGGCGTTGAAGGCAAGCTAGGCGACCAGCTATGAATATTCCTTCTTATGTAACCAACTCCATGTAACCCTAGATCTAGGGTTACATCTATAAATTGTTTATATAATTTTCTTACTTTGTATGATTGTTTCTTATACATAGTGCCATGGTCTTGATTTCGGTCCTGGTCGGCCCTCGCCCGCTTTATGATTCGGATGTGGTAAATTCTCTTTCATAACTATATGTTGCATTTCGCATTTATGACAATTATGGCCATCAAGTTGACATAGAGATATTTTAATCTAGGAGGTATGTGAACTGGAATTTGAAACGGACCCTCTTGTCGAGAAGTTAAATTTAGTTGAAAAATAAAATGAGTATTTGAAAGAAAAAATTAAAATAATTGAAGAAGAGAAGATGACATTGGAGTTGTATGTTGCCGATGCCATCGATGATCACAAGATGTAGATGAATGCAATGCGCTTGAAGACGGATGCAATGTGCTTGAAGCTTAAGAAGATTAGAAAATATGCCATTGATAATGAGGCTTGGTATCATTATGTCGTTGGATCAATTGTTACCTTAATTGCGATCTTCATCACATTTTTTGTGATGAGGGTATGTTTTCTCTAGTGTTTTGCTTTACAAATGGATACTTAGCTTATTTTCCTCCTAAATGGCATCACCTAAGTTAGATGAAAAATAAGCTATACTTAGCTTATTCAGTTCATTTATGACATACTTAGCATACTTAGGTAAAAAATGGCATGATAATCTTTGTTAGCTCCAAAATGATATAGACTTAGCTTATTTTCCTCGAAAATGACATAATAACCTTACTAAGCTCCAAAATGACCTATTTACCTACCTTAGCTCTAAAATGACCTACACTTAGCATTTTTACCTAGCTTAGCAATAAAATGACATTTTTACCTACCTTAGTTAGAAGAAGAAGAAGAAGATAAAGAAGAGGAGAGGAGAAAAAGTAAGAGAAGAAAAAAAATAGTCTTCTTCTTCTAACTAGTCTTCTTCTTCTTCTTCTTCTTCTTCTAATTAGTCTTCTTCTTGTTCTTCTTCTTCTTCTAACTTTCATCTTTCCCAATTTGCAGATTTGCTACACGAGGAAGCTTGGATTCATGGAGTGTACTATTCTTCTGGTGCTTCCTCGTTGTTTATGAAAACTTGTTTGGATATGTATGTCTATATGGATATGTTGTTGGAAACTTGTTTCTGGTTATGTATATATGGATATGTTGGACTTTGTTGAACTATGTTGTTGGATTGGATGAAATGTGTTTTTGGACATGCTGTTGGATATGTTGGATATGTATGCATGTATATCTGTGTTTGAAACCATGTCTAATTAATGGGATTTAAATAAAAACAGGGGATATATAGCCTCCTTGCCGTCGGCTATCAGACGGCAAAGAGCTTTGCCGTCCGCTAGCAGACGGCAAAGAGGACACATGGCAGTCACCTGTTCAAACTGGGAACACTGGCTGCCTATTTGGTCATTTTGTCGTCTGCTGGCAGACGGCAAAGTGACCAGCTATGCCGTCTGCCAGCAGACGGCAAAGATTCAAACCTCTTTGGCGGGCGGACGACATAGCTGGACATAGCGGACGTCAAAGAATTTTGCCGTCCGTGATGTATGCCTTTGCCGTCCGCCATGGCGGACGATAAAGAAGCTGATTCCAGTAGTGAGGGATCGATTTGGATCCAAAAGTTTAATGCTATGGTTAGATTTTATCTTAATATTTTTCTCGTAGTTGCCGATTCTTGCGAGGGGGTTAATCATAAGTAGGAGGTTGGTTCAAGTAAGAACAACACCTAATTAAGCACCGATCCACCCACATATCAAATTATCAAAGCAGCGAGCACGAATCAAGCCAACATGATGAAAGTGATATGATGAAATTCCCGTGTACCCTCAAGAACGTGTTGCTTATCATAAGAGACCATTTTGGCTTGTACTTTGCCATAAAAGGATTGGGCTACTGAAAGTGCAACTATCCCTGGGTGGTTTTGGTAATTCCTAACAACATATAGCTCATTGAGCTAACATTATTCCAAGATTAATATTTCAGTAAAAGCTCAATGAATGGCATGGCATGGATGAGGAAAGTGGATCCCTCAAAATTATAAGGACAAAAGATTGGCTCAAGCTTGAAGATCAAGACTCTACATTTTATATTTTAGTGATCCAAGATCACATTGAGTCTATAGGAAAAGCCAATACTATCAAGGAGGGATGAGGTGTTGCTTAATGGCTTGCTTGCTCAAAGTGCTTAGTGATATGCTCCAAAACCCTCAACTACCTTCCCACATCCACATATGACCTAAACCAAAAGTCAAACTCGGCCCCACCGATTCTTTCTATCTGGTGCCACCGAGTTTCACATGTCATAGCCACTGCCAAAAACCCTAGCAATTCGGTTTCACCGATAGGGATCTCGGTCTCACCGAGATGGGATTGCAATTTCTCTGTTTCCCTTCGTAACATTTCGGTCTCACCTAAAAGAGCGATCAGTCCCACCGAGATTGCAATGTAAACTCTCTGTTTCCCTTTCGTAACATTTTGGTCTCACCGAAAAGAGCGAAACGGTCCCACCGAGTTTACCTAACCAACTCTCTGGTTAGCTTATTACCAAATTCGGTCCCACTGAGTTTGTGTAATCGGTCACACCGATATTACGTTATGCCCTAACCCTAACCATATCGGTCCTACCGAGTTGCATCTCAGTCCCACCGAAAATCCTAACGGTCACTAGGTTTGCTGAATCGGTCCGACCGAGTTTAACTATTCGGTCCCACCGAGTTTGGCAGATTGTGTGTAACGGTTAGATTTTGTGTGGAGGCTATATATACCCCTCCACTCACTCTTCATTCGTGGAGAAAGCCATCAGAACACATCTACACTTCCATACACATTTTCTGAGAGAGAACCACCTACACTTGTGTTGAGGTCAAGATCTTCCATTCCAACCATATGAATCTTGATCTCTAGCCTTCCCAAGTTGCTTTCCACTCAAATCTTCTTTCCACCAAATCCAAATCCCGTGAGAGAGAGTTGAGTGTTGGGGAGACTATCATTTGAAGCACAAGAGCAAGGAGTTCATCATCAACACACCATTTGTTACTTCATGGAGAGTGGTGTCTCCTAGATTGGCTAGGTGTCACTTGGGAACCTCCGACAAGATTGTGGAGTTGAACCAAGGAGTTTGTAAGGGCAAGGAGATCGCCTACTTCGTGAAGATCTACCGCTAGTGAGGCAAGTCCTTCATGGGCGACGGCCGTGATGGAATAGACAAGGTTGCTTCTTCGTGGACCCTTCGTGGGTGGAGCCCTCCGTGGACTCGCGCAACCGTTACCCTCCGTGGGTTGAAGTCTCCATCAACGTGGATGTACGATAGCACCACCTATCGGAACCACGCCAAAAACATCCGTATCTCCAATTGCGTTTGAATCCTCCAAACCCTTCCCTTTACATTCTTGCAAGTTGCATGCTTTACTTTTCGCTGCTCATATACTCTTTGCATGCTTGCTTGAATTGTGTGGAGATTGCTTGACTTGTGCTAAGATAGCTAAAATCTGCCAAGAACTAAAATTGGGAAAAGGCTAGATTTTTATTTGGTCAAGTAGTCTAATCACCCCCCTCTAGACATACTTCCGATCCTACAAGCGGTATCAGAGCATTGGTCTCCATTTGCTTTGATTTCCATAGCTTTTGGTGGTCATAGCCTTGGTTTCACAACCTACGAGAGTATGGCGTCTAACGAGGGAAATTATCACCGTAGAGGTCCTTACTTTGATGAAACTAATTTTGCTAGTTGGAAGCATAAGATGAAAATGCATATTCTTGGACATAACCCCGCCGTTTGGGCTATCGTGTGTGTTGGCTTGCAAGGTGACTTCTTTGATGGGAAAGAACCAAACCGTGAAGCTATCGCTGAAGAGTTGAAGATGTTGCAATACAACACTCAAGCTTGTGACATCCTCTTCAACGGATTGTGCCCCGAAGAATTCAACAAAATCAGCCGTCTTGAGAATGCAAAGGAAATTTGGGATACTTTGATTGATATGCACAAAAGTACCGACTCCATCAAGGAATCCAAATTGGATGTGCTTCAAAGTCAACTTGACAAGTTCAAAATGAAGGATGGTGAAGGTGTCGCTGAAATGTACACTAGGCTTGCTCTTATCACAAATGAGATTGCCGGCTTAGGGAGTGAAGAGATGACCGATAGATTCATCATTAAGAAGATCCTAAGAGCCTTGGATGGAAAATATGATACTGTGTGCACATTGATCCAAATGATGCCCAATTACAAAGATCTCAAGCCAATGGAAGTCATTGGAAGAATTGTTGCTCATGAGATGTCACTCAAGGATAAAGAGGAACTTCACAACAAATCAAGTGGTGCTTACAAAGCCTCATGTGAAGCTCCCACATCATCAAGTGAGAAACAAACCTTCAATGAAGAATTGAGCTTAATGGTGAAGAACTTCAACATGTTCTACAAGAGTAGAAGCAAAGATAGAAGCTCTAAGTCAAGGTTCTACAATGACAAAAGATACTCTAGTCGAGAACGAAACTGCTACAATTGTGGAAGGCCCGGACACTATTCCAATGAGTGTACGGCTCCCTACAAGAGAAGAGAAGATTCTCCCAAGAGAAGAAGTAGAAGAGAAAAATCACCATCTAGAGAAAGAAGGAGTAGAGATGATCGTTATGAACGAAGACACTCACGGAGAAGCAAGGATTCGGAAGGAAAGGACAAGTCATCAAGGAGCTACACAAAACGAAGACATCAAGCTCATGTTGGTGAATGGGTATCCGGCTCCGACTCCGACAACCACTCCGAGAGAAGCTATCACTCCGATTCCGAATATACTCAAGATGAAGGTGTTGCCGATCTAGCACTTGCGTCAACCAACTCCTACGACATATTTGACTCACCAAATGAAGGAGTTGGAACATGCTTCATGGCTAAAGGCCCAAAGGTATCACATCCCGAGTATGTTGATTTCAATAGTGATGAAGATGACTTGTTAGGTGATGATGATTTACTTGTTGACAACTCTAGTGATGAATACTATGATGAAACGTCAATTAATCATGCTAATCAAGATAAAACGAATGACAATGATAAGGAGAAGATTGAGTCTCTAACTAAAGAACTAAACACTCTTAAGTTAGCTCATGAAACTATCTTAGGAGATCATCGAGAACTTTTAAGGGCGCATGAGAAATTACGCTTTGAAAAGCTCAACCTTGAGCAAGAGCATGAGTTCTTAAAAGCAATTAATGATGATCTTCGTAAGAAAAGTTCTTCTTACATTTCCAAGTGTTTACTTTTATCCACTTACATACCTCAAGTCAAGTCTAGTAACAAGAACAAGAAAGATTCTTCCTCTTGTAGTAACAATGATCATGCTAAATCCAATATTGTTGCTTCTAGTAGTTCTCTTGATTCCACTAATGATTCTCTTAGCCAAGTTACACTTGAGCAAGAAAATAGCTTATTGAAGGGAATTATAGAGAAATGATTTTACAAGAGCCTTGCCGGAAGTAAGCAATTCGAGGAAACTGTACGCAAGCAAGGAAGGCACCAGAAGAATCAAGGTGTTGGTTTTGAACGAAAGTTCAATGCCAATGGAGTTGAGTGGGAAGAAGATCAATACCCCAAGACGAAGTTTGTTCCTCAACAAGAGAAGTATGATCCCACTTCTTTCAAAGGGACACAAGCTCAACATGATCTTCCACCACAAGACTACAAGCAAAAAGGCAGGGACAAGCTTCAAGAGGAAATTGATGCATTTGAAGAAGCTCCTAAGACCTTAGTCAAGTGGATTCCCAAGACTACTTCAAGTTCCACTTCATCAAGTACAATTACAACACCAAGGATTCCCATCAAGATTGTGTGGATCCAAAAGAAGAAGAACTAGAGAGTTCTTGAGGGTGACTCCGCCAACATACTTCACTCTCATCATCATCTTGGCAAGAACAAGTGCAATCAACTTCCACATCTTGCACTAGTTCAAGGAGTCACAAACCCTCTTGTTGGTAAGACAAGGGACAAGGTAATCTAAAAGCTTTCATAGACATCATCTTGTGTGTGCATCACTCTATGTCTATGGATATCCTTGTTTGTTCCTTGTGGGACTAACCCATGTAGGTATTGAAAGTGCAACTCACTCCAATGGATAGCTCCAAATGATCTACATCAACATTGAGCATCCACATCTTCAACATCTACATGAAGTCATCATCGACAAAACCCAAGGTTAGTTCATCCCTCTTAGGGGGGATATCACATCTAGGGGGAGCTTTACTCTAAGAATTGAGCTAAAGCAACTCTAATGGTGTGAACACAACAATACTTTATGTAAAAGTGGTAACCCCACTTGTGCTTAAACGATGAGTATGACCTATGATCAAATGTTCTCATTTGGTTCCTAAGTCAATATACTCATATATAGATGACCTAGTCATCGCCAATTGCTTGATAGATGCTAGAATTGGTTGTGCATGCTTTGCCACATATCTCAATTGCCATTTTATTGTGTGAGCATGTTGATTGCATATTTCACTCATTCGAGGACGTCCACTTGTTGTTTTGATTGATTGGTTTCTTTTTCTTTGGCCAAGTGGATGGACAAGAATGCCTAAGAACCTTCTCTAGCTATCTATGCTTTTCTCGTCTCAAATGCTATTCATGCTACATCACAAAATTTGATCAAGTCAGATTCGAACCACTCTGTGTGAGGAGCACTCGGAGTCCCCGATTCGTCATAGACTTAAACTTCCAAAACTTCTTTGTGCGTTTCGGTCTGACCGATTCCTCCATTTCGGTCATACCGAGATCACTAAGTCGATCTAGGTTTTCACCTCGGTGCAACCGACTTGAACTTTTCGGTCACACTGAGTTGCTATAACTGTCAACAGTTACGCATCTCGGTGCCACCGAGTTGTTCCACTCGGTCACACCGACAGGGTCGGGCTATATATACTCACGGGCAAAATTTTGGAAATTTCTCCGAGACCTCTTCGCCCGCGCATAGCTCGCTCTGCCTACTGGGTCTCCGGATTGTCTTCCTTGTCGCCAGCCGCCTCCTGTCGCTGGTCTCCGCCACCGTCAACGGATTTCGTCTTTGCCGTTGCCGCCGTAGCGAGTTCACCGCCGAACTAGGGTATGGACTCGATCACAGTGCTATCCCCGTCTGATTCCTAGCACATTGTGTTCATTATGATTCTTGCTACAATTGAAACACTTCTATCCAGTCAAAACAGTCCTTAGAATAGATGCAATTTGAAAATTTAGGTTTAGGTTTCCGCTGAAACCATCTCGGACCAACCGGGTTGCGGAACTCGGTTCCACCGATTCGGCCACGGCCATTGCACATGTGGTTCTCGGTCTGACCGAGAATTGCAAGTCGGTGTGACCGAGTTCAGGACTTTGTGAAACCCTAGCAGTCTCTGTGCCACCGAACTGTGACTCGGTCTGACCGAGTTCACTAGTTTTGGTTCCAAAAGCTGCTTCGATATCACCGAGTTTGCAAATTGGTTGATCCAAAATGCTTTCTGTGGAAAACTAAAACTAAGTTGTTGACTCATTCTTTTGCAAAAATCTCTGTATTTTGTGATGCTCATCCACTCTATCTCATCTTCAATCTATTCACAAGGTCTCAGTCAGTATTTGCAACATGTCTGATCAAAGTGACACCAGAACAAATCAGAGGAGCAGGTTCACATGAGTGAGGGCACTAGTCCCTCTAGTAGCTCTGATGAGGGTAGCAGAAGCACCCCAAGCAACTTGCCCAAGGCTGCCACTAGAGCAAGCAAGAAGAGAACTTCTGAGTCTGAGGTTGAAGATTATGTGGCAGAGGAAGAGGAAGCCACCTCAAAGAAGAAAGTGCTCAAGAAAGAATATGGCTCAGCTGCAGCCACAAAACCAGGTATGCATAAGAAGGCACCTGCAAGGAGAGTTCCTACTTCCAAGCCTAGGAAGGTTGCCACTGGAGAAACCTTGAAATTTACCATGGAGTCTGAAGAAGAAGCAGGTGGCCAAGACAAGAAGAAAAAGAGAGTCAGAACCACTACTGCTAGAGTTCTTGGCAAACCCTCCATGAGGAGAGACTCTGAGGGAGAAGAAGAGGAAGAAGAGGTTGCTGCACCAGCACCCAAGGCACAGAAGCCTATGGGTGATGCTATAAGGTCAGGTGCTGCATCATCAAAGCCCAAAGAAGCACCCAAAGCTGCCTCCAAGCCCAAGAGTCCACCTAAGAGGAACACTAGGCACATATCTGTTGGATAAGGAACACCTGCCCATCCATCCAGACTTTGAGGACAATCAAGTTGTGATGAATGAGAATGAACCATCATCTGCACAAGCTCAAGCAAAGAAGGAGAAGGCAAAGATGGAGAAAGCTGCCAGGATGCCAACTCAAGAGGAGGCATCTGAGTACTTTTTGAAGAACAAGCAGGAGCAGCTCGGTTACCTGATAACATCAACTCTGAGAATTGAGAAAGGACTGGTGAGGGAGTCCTGGATTAGGGGGTGTTCGGATAGCCGAACTATATCTTCAGCCGGACTCCAGGACTATGAAGATACAAGATTGAAGACTTCGTCCCGTGTCCAGAAGGTTCTTTCCTTGGCGTGGAAGGCAAGATAGGCGTGTGGATATTCAAGATCTCCTACCAATGTAACCGACTCTGTGTAACCCTAACCCTATCCGGTGCCTATATAAACCGGAGGGTTGTAGTCCGTAGGACGAACACATCATAACCATCATCATACCCATAGGCTAGCTTCTAGGGTTTAGCCTCCTTGATCTCGTGGTAGATCTACTCTTGTACTACCCATATCATCAATATTAATCCAGCAGGAGTAGGGTTTTACCTCCATCGAGAGGGCCCGAACCTGGGTAAAATAAAGTGTCCCTTGTCTCCTGTTACCATCCGACCTTGACGCACAGATCGGGACCCCCTACCCGAGATCCGCCGGTTTTGACACCGACATTGGTGCTTTCATTGAGAGTTCCGCTGTGTGATCGACAAAAGGATCGATGGCTCGCCTGCAGATCAACTGCGACTTCGGCGTCTTCGTCACCAGCTCGACTGGTCACCTTGGTTCGACCAAGAATTGCGCCCCATGTTCGGATCACCATGTTCGGACGAGGGCCTTCATCAAACATCAACTCCGATCTCTATCAAGATCACGGAGGAATCATCCATGAAGCTCGGGGGCTCAACGTCAACATTGCCCTCAAGCGACCGTGCTGTTTTTCTGGACAGCGAACTCGTATCTTCTGCCGCCACCTCCTTGAGTATCGCTTTGACGATCGCTTTGGTGGAATTGCGGAATTGAGTCTACAACAACCCTGGAAAATTTCGTCGAGTTCCGATGGAGGAATCTCCGGCAATCCATAATATACCGGAGCCCTGTCAAACCTGGACGGGAATCCGGACGAGTTTAGGGCGTGGAGTCCAGCTTCTAGCTCGGGCGTCCTTTGGAAGATCCAACCGTTGATCGGCTGCGGAATTACTATATCTACCACCCTTCAAAATTTCAGCTCAATCCAACCGTCCAAACTCCGGGAACCTTCCGATTAGTGTATCACTTTTCGGATCTGTTTTCTGCGCGAGAACGAATCCGACCCGAATTCATCTTTTTTATGAACGGGATTTCAGACATCCTTTTTGAAGGAAGTTTTGTATGGGATATTGTGTATTGTTCCCGAACACATCCCACTAACTTTAAGATCTTTTGAACATGATCTCCGGCATCATGCTAGTGTCAAACCAGTCCGGCAATATTGCTCCACGGCTGCCGACCTGCGCTAGACACGTCGTCACTTTGTTGAGCCGAGGTCAACTTCTTCGGATGATCATCTCGGCAAGCCGAACAAGAGTCCGGCATCGCGAAGGACAAATCATCACCAACATCGCCGCCCCACGGATTACATGGAGCGGGCATACCGGCATCACGGCACGGTCGCTTCATCAAGCCGGCATCTACCACGTCACGACGTGCATCGGCAGGGCCGCACTGTTGCCCCTTCAAGCCGGTGTCCATCACGCCGGACTACTTCGACTCATCAACTAGCCTCGAGGCTTCGACATCTCGGCTGGACCGGAGGATTCATCATCTCTTCATCAACCTACTCCGGACACTTTGGCGTCACTAGCCGACCAGCTTCGTCACGATTAGCTGGACCGAGGGCTTTGCCTCGGCAAGCCAACCTTTGCCAGCATCATCTTCCTTCGGATTGCTACAAATAAACCAAGTGTTATAAATCCTAATATTTTTTGCTTGTTTAGGTTTATTTGTCCCAAGGAATTATTACTCCGGTTTGTCCATCATCTGTACACAGGTCGATCAAATGATGGCCGCATTAACGACGACCGCATGGTGGTTCGGTCAGTTTCCATACATAGTCCGGTGCACGCCACATCCGGAACTCAAACCGACCTATTAATTCAGGCCTTGCCATGCCTTTACCGCATCACGCCGCCGCCCTGCATCGGCATTGACTTTGGCGCCAGGCCATATTTCTTTTATTACTCACTTTGCATAAATTATTCACTTTGCAACGATTTTTTTAATTATCATTATTACTATTATCTCCCGTTTGCACTATTTTTTGTGCACAGGAAAATGATCCAGCTGGACTATATCATTTGACGTCACCTCGGCTGGACGAGGGGCTCCATTACCCCATGTCGGGGACTTCGGCATCACTCTGCCGTCCTGCATTGCCCATGCTATGTCACCACTTCGGAGTGCCGAGCTCTTTGCTCCGCGACCTCGGGACCGGCTTGGGGGATGGAACCTTGTCCCGCATCAAGCTCGGACCGCGTCGTCAGTACCGAACACATTAACCAGCTAAGTTGCCTTCATGCTCAAAGTTTTAAATTTTTAACTTGTGTTCGGCTCGACCAAGCATTATACTTTTTTGGAAAAAAGTTGCTTGTAAAAATCTTCCTTGTCCAAACTTTGTTCGCACACACTTGACGCGCTACCCGCGCTCATTATACCTGGGGGCTTCTTTAACAGAAGCTTATTAATACGGGCTTTATGCCCAACACATGTGTCACACTTCCGCATGTACCTTTTATTCACCATTATATGCATCGATATGACTTAAGTTTTGGCCAAGCTGGGTTGCCAGGCTCCTGTGCTTACCCCTACGTTCCCGATTATTCGGCTAGGTGGTAAAGGGAGCACCTCTGCGATTGTTACTGCCGGGTCAGCCGGATGTGTACCTCAGACTGGGTGAAGCCGAAAGCTAGCTTTCTTAAGGAAATATTCGGTCGGTGAACTAAAGATGACCTTTTTTCTTATTTATTTATATGCCCCCAGATGTTTTTTCTGCGTTTGCAGTTCGGACATGCACTTTAGGGCATGCCTCCCAGAGAAAGGAACCCCTAACGGAACTATTCTCTCTGGAAGATGTTTCTTACTAACCATGTAATATAACATAACTAGTTGGGCACTTATCTGATAAAGCACCGATGACCCCTACGCCTGGTCTCCATGCATACCCTGGTTCTTATACAACCGTTAGGGTATTCGGACACACTCCGGACCGTCAGGTCCCGAGGTCGAAGCGAAGAGGTCGGCAACGACAAACGATCTACAATCCGGCTAGAAGGCATTACACATGTCACTTATAATTATATAGTCACTCTAACTATTCGTATTCCTCTTCAATACCATCTAACAGTCTGTCTAATTTACAGTCCTACTGGGAATACTTTGTTTGTGACACATAAATTTGAATACCCCGTTTACTTGGGGGCTTCCTTTATGAAGCTTTTCCTGTTGCATATGATTATACTTGTACGGCCTCGTTCCTTGTTCGTGTATTACGCCACAATATGCACCATATTGACTTAAGCGATTTGCAAGCTGGGTTGCCTCGCTCCTGTGTTTACCCCTACGTTCCTGATTGTTCGGCTAGGGAGTAAAGGGAGCACCTCTGCGATTGTCACGATCGGTTCGCCCGAGCCGGACCTCAGACTGGGTGAAGCTGAAAGCTAGCACTCTTATAGTTTTCAATGATGGTTGGCACACAACGGAACTCATGAGTACAAAAAATCTATTGCACAAGTATCATAATAACAATGAGCACCGAAGAAAGGTATCGGTGGGGTTAATATTTTCTTCGAAGATGCTTCTTACTCTTTGCAGTAATATAGCATAAGTTCCCTGAGCGCGCTTTGTCTGTTACAGCCTTATGGCCTGATTGCCTGGTTATTGGAAACACCGTCGATATTCTTGACCGATGGAGTACATAACACTTTTTGGTCCTTGACTGAAGAGGGAGAAGCCGACGGTCGGTTAAGACGTGTTCAAAGTTCGGTTGAACATAGATAAGATATAAGTACTTCGGTACATGCAATCATTCTACTACCCAAGTCACTTGGGGGCTCTCAAATTTATTTGAGCTGTTTTATAATAAGTTTTCTTCTTCTTAGTTGTTGCAAAGTTTTATTATTATTATTTACCACTCCTTTTTTTGACACGAGTGTGCGGTCACTAGCCGGGGAGCCTAATTTCTCTCTCAAAGCCGCTAGAGTTTAGTTTGCTAAACTGGCCTGATGAGAAGTACTCCCTAGGGATAGGAGGTTGAAGCCGTAGGCTGACCTGCTCGAAGTCTTGAGATAGGATGTATCATGTTAAAGCATGACAGAAGCACTTCCTTTTTCTAAGACCAATTTTCGGATTGGCACCGAACACTTGATATTGTTCGAAAGTCATGTTTTTACTGACGTTTCTTGGTTTTCCAAGCTTTTTGGCACTTTTAAACTATTTGTGCTTTTCCAGCATTAGTCTCGCAGTGCAACGCCGGACACCTTTATGGATTCGGCAAAAACATTCTCGGATATTGCTATATATGCATCGGTTTCAAATTGTGTCTCGGTCAATAGTTGGGTTGCCTGGCTCCTGCGCTTGCCTCCTACATTCTGCTTTGTTCGGCTAGGTGTGCAAAGGGAGAACCACTGCGATTGTGCTTCCAGCTCGCATGGTCAAGCACCTCAGTGGAGAAAGCCAAAAACTGACTGTCACAATAAGCGTAAACTGGTCAGCGATCTGATGACTATGGGCCGTTCATAACATTGGCCGAAGTGTTTACGGCTTGACCTCGACTGTCGCCGAACACTACCGGGGGCTATTAACTGGCCTCCCAAACTAAATCCTCGATATTTTGCTCTTACATGGGAGCTGAGGCTTTATGATCATGCTTAGCATGACAACCCAAAGAAAGGAACCGATAGCAGGACTATTTTCTTTGGAAGACATCTCTTCTGTTAAACAGTAATATAACATATCTCTCCGCGTACCTTTGTTTATAAAACCATACGGCCAGATTGCCTTGTTTGCCGTAAATCTTTGCCCTCATAAAGACTTCATAAAGTAAGACAAACACTCCTCGGCTACTGGCCGAGGATGTGGAAGCTGATGGCAGGTCAACAAAGTTTTGTACAATGCGGATCCGAGCATTAAATGACATAAAGTACTTGGATACATAGAGTCATTACACACAATTTGTGATTTTACTATGGATATCGATCCTTAATTCGGCCACCCGTGCCCACATTAAGGCTCGGGGGCTATTGGGCTTCGGGCTTATTATTTAAACATATTAAAGGGGCACATCGATCCCCTGATCTGGTGTTGCCACCCGACCAGTGTCTCGGGGGCTATTGCATTGCTTGTCCAATGCAGAAAATTTTATGTGCAATATAGTTTCCGAGGACATTTTGATCCTCAGGTTGGTCGACCGCACCCAACCTGAGTCTCGAGGACTGAGCACGCCGCTTTTAGTGTCCCGAAGTATTCTGCCGAGCTAGGACTTGATCCTCAGGCCGATTTTGCAAAACGACCTGAGTCTTAGTGGCTATTGGGATCAGCGGTCTTATGTCATCCTTCATGTGCATCTTGGGTTTTAGACCGATACCCACCTTGAGGCCTACTGGCTATATATCTCGGCAGAGATTAAATTGCACCAATCAAAAATATTGAATAAAAATCGGCCCACATTCGTGGTGGTGCACCACCTCGGAAGCAGCCCGGCATAAAGCTCGGGCGCTAGTGGCTGGCTCCATAGAGGGCATTTCTGGCATTAAGCTCGGCTAAACTCCTTCAAACTTCTTTGAACCAAGGTGATTTACGACACCTCGGATACAGTCCAGCGTTGGAGCTCGGATATAGTCCGGCGTTGGAGCTCGGATACATTCCGGCATTAGAGCTGGGAAGAGCGGGCTTGGGCGCTGGAGCTTGAGTGCGCAAGAGATGGATTGGCAAAGGAGGAAGAAGGTGTAGGTGAAAGAGGTGGATCTTTATCCCCTTATATAGGCTGATGCCGTTATGCGTCCCCACCTACCTAATAAAACTCGCTTGCCGCTCACACGCCGTGGTAAATGGCGCGGTTGGGTTACCCACGTCCGTATTAATGAGAATCCCGTTAAAAGGGGCACATGATCTCTGCTTCGACAAGACGTGCCGAGGAAACCACCTCGCCAAATGAGCTGAGGTGGAACAATGAAAACAATTTATATAGAAGGCTTGGCGCAGTGTTATGACGCACTGTGGGATACGTCAACAGATTTGATTTGTGTTTGTATTATTCTCTATATGGCAATACATGGAAACTTGTTTTGCAGAGCTGGACACTATTTTTTGGTGTTTATTATCTTCTTGAAGAATTTGGAGGAGGAACCCGCCTTGCAATGCCGAAGACAATTTGCGCGCCGGACTCGTCGTCATTGAAGCCTGGTTCAGGGGCTACTGAGGGAGTCCTGGATTAGGGGGTGTTCGGATAGCCGAACTATATCTTCAGCCGGACTCCAGGACTATGAAGATACAAGATTGAAGACTTTGTCCCGTGTCCGGAAGGTTCTTTCCTTGGCGTGGAAGGCAAGCTAGGCGTGCGGATATTCAAGATCTCCTACCAATGTAACCGACTCTGTGTAACCCTAACCCTATCCGGTGCCTATATAAACCGGAGGGTTGTAGTCCGTAGGACGAACACATCATAACCATCATCATACCCATAGGCTAGCTTCTAGGGTTTAGCCTCCTTGATCTCGTGGTAGATCTACTCTTGTACTACCCATATCATCAATATTAATCCAGCAGGAGTAGGGTTTTACCTCCATTGAGAGGGCCCGAACCTGGGTAAAATAAAGTGTCCCTTGTCTCCTGTTACCATTCGACCTTGACGCACAGATCGGGACCCCCTACCCGAGATCCGCCGGTTTTGACACCGACAACTGGCCACCCTGACTCGAAACCAAGAGATCCTGGAAAGAATCATGGAACAAAAGTTATATGACCTAGATGTGAAAGTAATTGAGATTCAGTCTGCTGTGGAGCAACTACATGATGATATGCAGGAGAGGAAGGGCAAAACAACAACTGATGCATTTGCCAGAGTGCCTAGAGCTCAGAGATCATGTGCAGTGCTAGTATCTGACACCAGAGCTACTACTTCTGCACCAGCTACAACCTCAGTTCCACCAGCTCCAGCTCCTACCCCAGCAGCTCCAACTACTTCTACTGAAGCCTTCATCCTTGGCGTCATCGGCCGGACTCCACCACCTGAAGACCAAGCCTGAGAGTCGTTTTAGTGCTATGTATTTTCTATGAACTTTTTGGTAACTTGTTGCCAAAGGGGGAGAAAAATGTATAGATCATAGGCTTCGAGAGAGAGAGAGTTTGCATTTGTTCTCTCTTGTTGTTCTCTCTTGTCTTCTTGGTTGAACTTTATTTGCTTTTGAGTGCTTGAGATACTATGCTTTTATCTGTGAGACATTGATGATCATGTGTTTGATCATAAGCTACACTTAATGCTTGTTAGATGTTATTATCAGTTTATCCTTATTTTGATCTTTCACTTTGCTTGGTGATTAGTGCATGTATTTAATTCTTATCATTTTGAGCGCTCCACCAAGATGTATGTGACATGGAAGAGTAACCCATGATCCTAACTCACTGTGCATTTGCAGTCCAAAGCAAATCTTAAAATATGCCCACATTTAGGGGGGGCTCTTGCTTATCACATACTTCTCAAAGCGACGAGATCTTTCACTCTTATTATCATTTGTCGAAGCTTTGATCTATATGTTGTCATCAATTACGAAAAAGGGGGAGATTGAAAGTGCAACTATCCCTGGGTGGTTTTGGTAATTCCTAACAACATATAGCTCATTGAGCTAACATTATTCCAAGATTAATATTTCAGTAAAAGCTCAATGAATGGCATGGCATGGATGAGGAAAGTGGATCCCTCCAAATTATAAGGACAAAAGATTGGCTCAAGCTTCAAGATCAAGACTCTACATTTTATATTTTAGTGATCCAAGATCACATTGAGTCTATAGGAAAAGCCAATACTATCAAGGAGGGATGAGGTGTTGCTTAATGGCTTGCTTGCTCAAAGTGCTTAGTGATATGCTCCAAAACCCTCAACTACCTTCCCACATCCACATATGACCTAAACCAAAAGTCAAACTCGGCCCCACCGATTCTTTCTATCCGGCGCCACCGAGTTTCACATGTCATAGCCACTGCCACAAACCCTAGCAATTCGGTTTCACCGATAGGGATCTCGGTCTCACCGAGATGGGATTGCAATTTCTCTGTTTCCCTTCGTAATATTTCGTTCTCACCGAAAAGAGTGATCGGTCCCACCGAGATTGCAATGTAAACTCTCTGTTTCCCTTTCGTAACATTTCGGTCTCACCGAAAAGAGCGAATCGGTCCCACCGAGTTTACCTGACCAACTCTCTGGTTAGCTTATTACCAAATTCGGTCCCACCGAGTTTGTGTAATCGGTCACACCGAGATTATGTTACGCCCTAACCCTAACCATATCGGTCCTACCGAGTTGCATCTCAGTCCCACCGAAAATCCTAACGGTCATTAGGTTTTCTGAATCGGTCCGACCGAGTTTAACTATTCGGTCCCACCGAGTTTGACAGATTGTGTGTAACGGTTAAATTTTATGTGGAGGCTATATATACCCCTCCACTCACTCTTCATTCATGGAGAAAGCCATCAGAACACATCTACACTTCCATACACATTTTGTGAGAGAGAACCACCTACACTTGTGTTGAGGTTAAGATATTCCATTCCAACCATATGAATCTTGATCTCTAGCCTTCCCAAGTTGCTTTCCACTCAAATCTTCTTTCCACCAAATCCAAATCCTGTGAGAGAGAGTTGAGTGTTGGGGAGACTATCATTTGAAGCACAAGAGCAAGGAGTTCATCATCAACACACCATTTGTTACTTCTTGAAGAGTGGTGTCTCCTAGATTGGCTAGGTGTCACCTGGGAGCCTCCGACAAGATTGTGGAGTTGAACCAAGGAGTTTGTAAGGGCAAGGAGATCGCCTACTTCGTGAAGATCTACCGCTAGTGAGGCAAGTCCTTCGTGGGCGACGGCCGTGTTGGAATAGACAAGGTTGCTTCTTCGTGGACCCTTCGTGGGTGGAGCCCTCTGTGGACTCGCGCAACCGTTACCCTCCGTGGGTTGAAGTCTCCATCAACGTGGATGTGCGATAGCACCACCTATCGGAACCACGCCAAAAACATCTGTGTCTCCAATTGCGTTTGAATCCTCCAAACCCTTCCCTTTACATTCTTGCAAGTTGCATGCTTTACTTTCTGCTGCTCATATACTCTTTGCATGCTTGCTTGAATTGTGTGGAGATTGCTTGACTTGTGCTAAGATAGCTAAAATCTGCCAAGAACTAAAATTGGGAAAAGGCTAGATTTTTATTTGGTCAAGTAGTCTAATCACCCCCCCTCTAGACATACTTCCGATCCTACAGCTACCTTGCTGCCCTTTATTTACCGTTACCGCTACTTGTTCATTACAAATTATCTTGATATCAAACTACCTGTTACCGACTACTTCAGAGCTTGCAATTAATACCTTGCTGAAAACCACTTGTCATTTCTTTCTGCTCCTCGTTGGGTTCGACACTCTTACTTATTGAAAGGACTATGATTTATTCCCTATACTTGTGGGTCATCAAGGCTCTTTTCTGGCGCCGTTGCCGGGGAGTGAAGCGCTCTTGGTAAGTGGAAATTGGTAAGGAAAAATTATTACTACGTGCTAAAATTTATTGTCACTTGTTACTATGGAGAATCATCCTTTGATGGGTTTGTTCGGGGTATCTTCACCTTGATCGGAACCACAATTAGTTACCCCTCCACCTATTGCACCTACTGAAAATATTGGTTATGAAATTCCTTCGGGTATGTGATACGTCTCCAACATATCTATAAATTTTGATTGTTCCATGTTGTTATATTATCATTCTAGGATGTTTTACAATCATTTTATAGCAACTTTATATCATTTTTTGGGACTAACCTATTTACATAGTGCCTAGTGCCAGTTGCTGTTTTTTGCTTGTTTTTACTTCGCAGAAAAATAATACCAAACGGAGTCCAAACACAACGAAACTTTTTGGAGATTTTCTTGGACCAGAAGACATCCAGTGGGCCAAAGAAGTAGCAGAGGGGTGCCCCGAGGGGGGCACAACCCACCTGGGCACGCCTGGGAGCCCAGGCGCGCCCTGGTGGGTTGTGCCCACCTCGGTGGCCTCCCGCACCGCCTCTTCGCCCTTTAAATTCCGAAATATTCCAAAAATCCCGAAGATAACCCTAGATCAGAAGTTGCACCACCGCAAACCTCTGTAGCCTCAAAAAACCAATCTAGACCCCGTTCTGGCACCCTCCCAGAGGGGGAAAACATTACTGGTGGCCATCTTCATCATCTTGGCGGCCACCATGATGAGGAGGGAGTAGTCCACCCTTGGGGCTGAGGGTTTGTACCAGTAGCTATGTGTTTAATCTCTCTCTCTCTCTCTCGTGTTCTTGAGATGTCACGATCTTGATGTATCGCGGGCTTTGTTAATATAGTTGGATCATATGGTGTTTTCCCCTCTCTATGTTGTTGTGAATTGAGTTTTCCCTTTGAGATTTCGTTCTTATTGGATTGAATACTTTTATGGATTTGAGAACACTTGATGTATGTCTTGCTATGAATACCCGTGGTGACAATGGGGTATCATATTGATTCATTAGATATGTGTTTTGGCACTCAACTCGCGGATTCCTGAGGTGACATCGGGGTAATCTATGCATAGGGGTTGATGCACGTTCTCGTCTTTGTTTCTCCGGTAGAAATTTTGGGGCACTCTTTGAGGTTCTTTGTGTTGGATCGAGTATTATGAATCTGAATTTTTTTGATGTGTATCGTATAATTAACTCATGGATACTTGTGGTGACATTGGAGTATCTAGGTGACATTAGAGTTGGTTGATGCGTATCATATGGTGTTATTTTAGTATGAACTCTTGGATAGATCAAACGGAAAAAAACTTTGCGTTATTTTAGTACGAGCTCTTGAATGGATCGAACAGAAAGAATAGCTGTCGGTGTCAAAACCGGCGGATCTCGTGTAGGGGGTCCCGAACTGTGCGTCAAGGTCGGATGGTAATAGGAGACAAGGGACACTTTATTTTACCCAGGTTCGGGCCCTCTCGATGGAGGTAAAACTCTACTCCTGCTAGAGTAATATTGATGATATGGGTAGTACAAGAGTGGATCTACCACGAGATCAAGGAGGCTAAACCCTAGAAGCTAGCCTATGGTATGATTGTGTATGATGATGGTTCTCCTACGGACTACAACCCTCCGGTTTATATAGACACCGGATAGGGTTAGGGTTACACAGGGTCGGTTACAATGGTAGGAGATCTCGAATATCCGCACAACTAGCTTGCCTTCCACGCCAAGAAAATATCCTTCCGGACACGGGACGAAGTCTTCAATCTTGTATCTTCATAGTCCTGGAGTCCGGCTGAAGGTATAGTTCGGCTATCCGAACACCCTCTAATCCAGGACTCCCTCAATAGCCCCCGAACCAGGCTTCAATGACGACGAGTCCGGCGCGCAAATCGTCTTCAGCATTGCAAGGCGGGTTCCTCCTCCGAATCCTGTGTACCTGTACGAATAACGTCCGATTTTTGTAATGTAGCGCTCCTCGGCTTCAGTGCCTAATAATGGCCGTCTTCCACGTGTTGAACGAATGCGAAAAGCTTGGGGTGCTTTTTACATCCACACCCTTAGTCATATAAACGAGCCGCCTATTTAACGGGATGGGGATTCTAGATCCAAACCACATCTTCTCCTCTCCGCGAGTTATCATCAGAGCGTCTCCAGCAAAGGTCACATCCAACATGGCCAGCCGTCGCAGCTCCTCCCCTCGCCCCTCCAGTCCTAAACCCGGAGACTGGGAGAGTTGCACCATCCCACACAGCAAGTTAGTGTCGCTGCAGGCCAAGGGATTCCTTCCCCAGGCATGTATGGTCCCGGTCCGAGCCGGACTCGCCACCTACAATGGCGGAAAGCAAGAGGAGAGTACTCCCAATCCTTCTAAAGGAGAGCGGGTCTGCCTCGTCCCTTATTTATTAAGGGGACTGGGATTTCCAATTCATCCATTCCTCCGCGGGCTTCTGGAGTTCTACGGCCTCCAGCTGCACAATCTCACGCCCGGCTCCGTACTACATATTGCGGGCTTCGTTGCCCTTTGCGAGCTATTCTTAGGGGTCGAGGCTCACTTTGCGCTGTGGAAGAGGTTGTTCTGCTTGGTGCCCCGTTCTCAAAAGGGGTCCATTTATCAAGTGGGCGGAGCCGAAGTATGGCGCATCGCCGGGACCGGATACCCATCCAGAACCCCAAAAGAGGCGTCCGAGGACTGGCCTTCGGAATGGTTTTACATAGATGACGTCCCGTTGCCGGACCCTATCCGGGTCGGCCTCAATGAGTTCGACAGTGCTCCACCGAAGAAACGCTTGAGCTGGCGTCCGCGGAGCTCTCAGAGAGAAAGTGACAGAGACGTCCTTTACCTGATGGGCCGGATAAGACTGTTGGCTCATTCCGGACTTACCATGATTGGAGTCATGGCCATATGCATTATGCCGGGGGTGCAGCCGCTTCAATATAGAGGCCACCCCATGTGGGAATTCAACGGGGAGGATGACGCCACCCGTTATGGTCGTAAGGGGCCAGCCACAGCTGCCGCTCTAACAAAGATTTTAACATCTTTGTACAAGGGAGAAGAGGAGGACTTTCTCCGCGTCAATCCGCGGGCCGGATTCACCATGTACGGACCTCCAAGTTGGGTAAGTGAACAATTGCACTTGCCTGTCTGTCTAACACTCCCACGACTAGATACGTAATCTGACGATTTCAATACAGGAACTGCGGCAGGAAGTAAAGGATATGAATAGCCGCCCTCCACAGCCTGAGGACCCAGAACGGTCCCTCGACCCGGACTCCGAAGAGGATCCGAACATATCGGTGGAGCTCATCGACGGGGTATTCCATCAGTTAAGCAAGGACGATACCTTGGTGGCCATCACGGCCGATTACCCCGGGTTAATCCCGGCCTCCCAGGTGACAGAAACCGGGGTATTTATTCCCTCAAGAGAGATTCCATTCTCACATATTCCGGCGTTTCAAACGACAACCGTATTTTGTAGGGGAGATTTCCAAGGCGGGAGGCCGAACCTGCAGCGGCTAGCCAACGAGGGGCCGTAGGGCCCTGTGGGGAAAAAAGAAATGTAGTCCGGACCAAGAGTCCGGCACAAAGGTATAACACGCCCTCTGTATCCCTAGTGTTATTCTGTCAAGGCATATTAACATCCGTGCTGTTTCCAGGACGAAGAGGCCTCGCCGGATTATGTCCGGAGAGGTCGCCAATCGCGCCTCCACTAGCGAGGCTCCAACGTCTGGTCCGGAAGCGGGGACGAGCACCAGGCGCGCACCGGACGCTCCTCCAACAGAGGATGTAGACCGGCTGTCTACCACAAATTCAGAAGTGGAGAGTGCCATGAACCACAGGCATCGCCGGACAGTTCTACGCGACGCTTGTTTCTCCCGAGAGGCCTTAAATGCCTTTAATTCGGGAGATGCGTACCTTCGTGCCGCTCAAGATGGTTTAGCCAAAGCCACGGAGCAGTATGTGAAAGACATACGGGTAAGAAAAGTTTGGTTAAATATATATATACCAGTAGCCCCCGAGACTTGAAACAGTTAAAGTAACTGGTTTAAGGATCATATAACATGCAGGTTCTTACAGAGAAGAACACCGTGCTGTCCCAGGAGCTGGAAAAGTGCAAGGCCCAACTAGAGGCTGCACTAGCCGCAACAGGGGAGCCCAAAGGGACCCCCTCAGGTAATATACACTTCAAAATATTAGTATTGTGCGGCATGGGTGCAAAACTGACAATTCATGTTGCAGATGGCGCCGGACCTGATCCGGAGAAGCAACAACTCTTACGCCGGTTAAAGGATGGTGAGAGTATGTTGACACGGGTGAGGCAAGAGAAGAATGATCTTCAGGATGCCAACACCAAGTTGGATGTTGAACTGAAGGACGTTCGTGGCCAGCTGTCGGACTCTATGAAGGAGAATCAGCGGCTTCGACGCGGCATATTTAGTAAGTGCTTGAACGAACTTTGAAAAATGAGTTCGGCGAGGAAGTCGAATAACAGAGTATTGTCTGTAGGTATGCTCACAGGTCGTCCTGCAGAGGAGATGCCCGGTTCTACGGGTGACCTACTCCCCGAACTCCTGCAACTGCACAAGCGAATTGGGCAGGCGATGCGAGGCGTTGCCCAAGCCTTATGGCCTGCCCACCCCACGCCCAAGGGCCTTGGAGAGCTTGCGGAGAAGCTGAAGGGAGCTCGGCGGCGCTTCCGGTTGTGGAAGATATCAGCCTGCCGAGAAGGCGCTAGGGAGGCCTGGGCCATGGTGAAGACCCGCTTTACGAAGTCTGACCCCAATCACATGGCCGAGGTCGGACCGGTGGGGCCCGACGGGAAGGAGATCCCTGTGAGCTTAGTGTATGGCCAGGTAGAATTGGCCGCAAAGTATTCTCAGCAGGACTGTAAATTAGACAGCCTGTTAGATGGTATAGAGGAGGAATACAATCAGTCAGGATGACTATGTAATTTATAATTGACATGTGAAATGCCTTCTAGCCGGATTGTACATCGTTTGTCGTTGCCGAACTTTTCGCTTCAACCTCGGGACCTGACGGTCCAGAGTGTGTCCGAATACCATAACGGTTATATAAGAACCGAGGTATGCATGGAGACCAGGCGTAGGGGTCATTAGTGCTTTATCAGACAAGTGCCCAACTAGTTATGTTATATTACATGGTTAGTAAGAAACATCTTCTAGAGAGAATAGTTCCGTTAAGGGTTCCTTTCGCCGGGGTGGCGTGCCCTGAAGTGCACGTCCGGACTGCAAATGCAGGAAAACATCTGGGGGCGTAGATAAGTAAAAAAGGTTCATCTTTAGTTCACCGACCAAATATTCCCTTAAGAACGCTAGCTTTCGGCTTCACCCAGTCTGAGGTACACATCCGGCTTATCCGGTAGTAGCAATCGCAGAGGTGCTCCCTTTACCGCCTAGCCAAACAATCGGGAACGTAGGGGTAAGCACAGGAGCCAGGCAACCCAGCTTGGCCAAAACTTAAGTCATATCAATGCATATAATGGTGAAGAAAAGGTGCATGCGGAAGTCTGACGCATGCGTTGGGTGTGAAACCCATATAAACAAGCTTCTGTTAAAGAAGCCCCCAGGTTTAAGGAGCACTGGTAGCGCGTCATATTATGAGCCTTTAAGGGCTATAAAAAGGAAAGAGTGGGAGGAGACAAAAATAAAAACAGAAATATATATATGTAAAAATGGACAGAGGAAGGAGACAAACTCAGAGTTCGGCGCTAGGCATAGAATCTTTGGAGACGTGTGGCGTTCCATGGGTTCGGCTCGAGTCGGTTGTCCGACGCTCTCGCAGGCGGTACGCTCCACCAGTAAGGACTTGGTCAACTATGAAGGGACCTTCCCATTTGGGCTTGAGTTTGTCCTTTTTCTTATCCGGCAGGCGTAGAACTAGTTCGCCAACATTGTAATTTTTGGCCCATTACTTCTCTGCTTTGATATCTTCGAGCCAGCTGCTGATAAAGTGCGGAACGGGCTTTAGCCACGTCGCGCTCCTCCTCTAGGGCGTCCAGGTTGTCCTGCCAATCAAGTTCGGCTTCTCTTTCTTCGTACATGCGCACTCGAGGTGAGTCATGAATTATGTCGCAGGGCAGAACTGCCTCAGCGCCATACACCATAAAAAATGGTGTGAATCCGGTGGTACGATTTGGCGTGGTTCGCAATCCCCAGAGTACGGAGTCAAGCTCCTCTACCCAGTGCGTATTGGATTCCTTTAGGGACCGCACTAGTCTGGGTTTGATACCGCTCATGATGAGACCGTTTGCACGTTCGACCTGACCGTTAGTTTGTGGGTGATAGACAGAAGCATAATCGAGCTTAATGCCCATGTTTTTGCACCACAGCTTTACTTTGTCAGAGGTGAAGTTTGTGCCGTTATCGGTGATAATGCTGTGGGGGACACCATAACGGTGTACGACCCCGGATATGAAGTCTATCACAGGTCCGGATTCGGCCGTCTTAACAGGTTTGGCTTCTATCCACTTGGTGAATTTATCCACCATGACCAATAAGTATTTTTTCTTGTGGGTTCCACCTTTAAGGGGTCCTACCATGTCAAGCCCCCATACCGCAAAAGGCCAAGTGATGGGGATAGTTCGGAGGGCGTTGGGCGGCATATGGCTTTGGTCTGCAAAGAGCTGGCAACCGACGCATCGTTTGACTAAGTCGTGGGCGTCTGCTCAGGCCGTCGGCCAATAAAAGCCTATACGGTAAGCCTTGCTTACAAGGGATCGAGCTGCAGCGTGGTGGCCGCCGAGTCCGGCATGAATTTCAGCCAACAGACTCCGCCCTTCCTCTTCTGAGATACATCTTTGGAGGACTCCTGTAGTACTTTTCTTATAGAGCTCTCCCTCGTGGACTTTATAGGCTTTAGATCGCCGCACTATGCAGCGTGCCTCGTTTTGGTCCTCTGGGAGTTCCTGCCTAGTAAGGTAGGCGAGGAATGGTTCTATCCACGGGGCGATGACCGCCATTATTACGTGGGCTGAGGGTGTGATTTCGGTGGCCGGGCCTCCGATTATGTCAGATTGTTCGGCGTCGGGCTGTGCGGTTGTGTTCGGACTATGGGCCGAGGGTTCCCCTTCCCATGCTACAGATGGCTTGAATATTCTCTCTAAGAAGATGTTGGGAGGGACTGCATCTCGTCTTGCTCCAATACTTGCCAGGACGTCCGCTGCCTGATTATTTTCTCGGGCTATATGGTGAAACTCCAGTCCTTCGAACCGAACTGACATTTTTAGGACGGCATTGCGATAAGCTGCCATTTTTGGGTCTTTGGCGTCGAAGTCACCATTTATCAGGGATATCGCGAGGTTGGAATCCCCGCGTACTTCCAAGCGTTGAATGCCCATGGATACTGCCATCCGGAGACCATGTAGAAGGGCCTCATACTCGGCTGCATTGTTGGAGTCCACGTACATGATTTGAAGTACATATTGGACTGTATCCCCTGTAGGGGACGTCAAAACGACGCCAGCCCCCAGTCCGGCCAGCATTTTGGATCCGTCGAAGTGCATGATCCAGTTGGAATATGTGCCGTACTCTTTAGGGAGTTCGGCCTTTGCCCATTCGGCGACGAAGTCGGCTAGGACTTGCGATTTAACTACTCGTCGTGGTTTGTAGGTTATGTCTAACGGGAGGAGCTCTTTGGCCCATTTGGCTATCCGGCCCGTTGCATCGCGTTGTTGATAATATCATTGAGTGGTACTTCCGAGGCTACTGTTATGGAACACTCTTGAAAGTAGTGACGTAGCTTCCGGGATGCCATGAACAACGCGTATGCGATCTTTTGGTAATGCGGGTACCGTGATTTGCATGGTATAAGGACAGTGGACACGTAGTAAACCGGCCTTTGAAGGGGGAATTTGTGTCCGTCCGTTGCCCGCTCGACAACGAGTACTGCGCTAACAACTTGATGAGTTGCGGCAATGTATAATAACATAGGTTCGCCAATGTTCGGCGCGGCCAGGACTGGGTTTGTTGCCAAGATGGCCTTTATCTCCTCGAGTCCGGCCGTGGCAGCTTCCGTCCACTCGAAGTGTTCGGTGCGCCTAAGGAGGCAGTAAAGGGGTAATGCCTTTTCTCCCAAGCAGGAGATAAAGCGGCTTAAGGCCGCCACGCATCCGGTGAGTTTCTGTATTTGTTTGAGGTCTTTTGGGACATCCAATTGTGACAAAGCTCGGATTTTAGCTGGATTTGCTTCAATTCCTCTACCGGATACAATGAAGCCCAGTAGCTTTCCGGCTGGAACGCCGAAAACGCATTTTTCCGGATTGAGCTTAATGTCGTATTTTCGGAGGTTGTCGAATGTGAGCCTCAAGTCGTCTACTAGAGATTCGACATGTCTTGATTTAACGACCACATCGTCTACATACGCCTCCACTGTTTTGCCGATCTGATTTGCCAGACATGTCTGAATCATGCGCTAATATGTCACACCGGCGTTTTTTAGTCCGAAGGGCATCGTGTTGAAGCAGAATGGGTCGTATGGTGTGATGAATGCTGTTGCAGCTTGGTCTGATTCTGCCATCTTGATTTGATGGTAAACGGAGTATGCATCGAGGAAGCACAGGGAATCGTGTCCTGCGGTGGCATTGATGATTTGATCTATTCGAGGGAGGGGAAAAGGATCCTTTGGGCAAGCCTTATTGAGGTCTCTGAAGTCGACACACAGGCGCCAGGATTTGTCCTTCTTTGGTACCATCACCAGGTTTGCTAGCCAGTCCGGGTGTTTTATATCTCTGATGAATCCGGCCTCCAATAACTTGGCTAGATCCTCTCCCATAGCCTGTCTCTTTGGTTCAGAGAAACGCCGAAGGGTTTGTTTGACAGGTTTGAATCCTTGCTGGATATTTAAACTGTGTTCTGCCAGCCTGCGTGGGATTCCTGGCATATCTGAGGGGTGCCAAGCGAAAATGTCCCAGTTCTCTCGTAGGAACTCTCGCAGTGCGGCGTCTACATCAGGTTTCAGTCGTGCTCCGATGGAGGCTGTTTTATTGAGGTCCATAGGGTGGACCTGGAATTTGACTATTTCGTCCGCTGGTTTGAAGGATGTGGATTTGGATCTCTTATCGAGTATCACATCGTCCCTGTTAACCGTGGATCGCAGCGCAGTCAGTTCTTCGGCCGCTAAGGTTTCTGATAGTGCCTCGAGGGCCAATGCGGCTGTCTTGTTTTCGGCGCGGAGTGCTATGTCCGGATCACTAGCGAGAGTGATAATTCCGTTCGGCCCAGGCATCTTAAGCTTCATGTACCCGTAATGGGGTATAGCTTGGAAGACTGTAAAAGCCTCCCGCCCTAGTATAGCGTGGTATCCGCTTTTGAACGGGGCTACCTGGAACGTGATCTGTTCGGACCTGTAATTATCCGGCGTGCCGAACACCACATCTAGTGTGATTTTTCCTGTACAGCGTGCTTCCTGACTGGGAATTATTCCTCTAAAAGTTGTGCTGCTTCGCTCAATGTGGTTCCAGTCTATTTCCATCTTTTGGAGGGTTTCCTCGTAGATGAGGTTCAATCCGCTGCCTTCGTCCATGAGTACCTTTACGAGGCGACAACCGTCCACTATGGGACTGAGGACCAGTGCGGCTGGTGCTTTGGCTGTTCGAAATTTAGGTTCGTCACTCGCATTGAAGGTGATAGCAGTATTACTCCATAGGTTTATTGTTGCTACTTGATAGACTTCGGTGAGGCTGTGAAGTGTTCTTTTTCGCATGTTATTCGATGCGAAAGTCTCGAAGACTGTGAGAATGGAACTAAAATTCCCTGGCTGGTTTCCTTCGACCTTTGGAATTAGGAGGTCATCGCCAATTTTGGCCACCTGCCGGAGTATCCAACATGCCCTGAGGCTGTGGGTTGGGGTGGCGTCCGCTGCACTATGAATCTTGCAGGGTCCATCTAGCCACTTTTCCAGTACGGTTCCATGCCCCCTAGAGGGTTTTGATTTTTTAGTGTTTAGTCCGGGCGCCTTACTGCGGTGCGCCTTCTTGATTCGGACGGGATTGCTTTTCAAGGCCGGATTATCCCAAAATTCAATTTTGGTTTTCCAAGCACTTTCCATGGCACAATATTTTTGTACTATGGACGCAGGTCAGCAAAGCGTGTGATATTACGACGACTCATGGCGTTGAGTATTCCCTTGTCCGTGCAGTTACTGCAAAAGATTGAAATCGCGTCTTCCTCGTGGCAGTCCTTTGTCCTGTTCATAAGTAGGAGGAATCTGGCCCAGTAATGATGTACTGTTTCTTCGGGCATCTGCCTAATTTGGGAGAGATCGCTCAAGATCGGGTGGTCGGGCGTCGTTGAATCTGAGACCTCATCCGATTCGCCTGATTTTAGGCTCAGGTCTTGGATTGTACCCTCCCCTCCGTGGATATCCGGCATGGAGGGTTCAGGAATCCGGACGTGGCTAGTCCTTAAGATAGATGAAGGGTCGCCGCATTGTGTTTCCACCACAGCAACGTGGTGGGTGACTTGGGGAGAGTTAATTTCCCTTAGATCGGGTTTAAGCCCAACCTGGTCGTAATTTGTAGCGACCCCCAGGGCGGCGATGCGATCCAAGAGCTCGTTTACGGAAGAGAGCTCCATCGGATCCAGCTGCTCGGCAAGTTCCGGGCTGACGTGGAGGTTGCTTTTGATGACCCGAGAGGTCACTGTCGGTGCAACGGCCGAACATGCGGTCATGAGAAAACCACCTAGCCGGAGGGTTTGGCCGACAGCCAAAGCTCCCTTAGTCACGGCGCCATCTTTAAAGACGGGAAAAGGCATCCTTCCTGATCGCGATGGCACAAAGGAACTCTCAATGAAAGCACCAATGTCGGTGTCAAAACCGGCGGATCTCGGGTAGGGGGTCCCGAACTGTGCGTCAAGGTCGGATGGTAACAGGAGACAAGGGACAATTTATTTTACCCAGGTTCGGGCCCTCTTGATGGAGGTAAAACCCTACTCCTGCTAGATTAATATTGATGATATGGGTAGTACAAGAGTGGATCTACCACGAGATCAAGGAGGCTAAACCCTAGAAGCTAGCCTATGGTATGATTGTGTATGATGATGGTTGTCCTACGGACTACAACCCTCCGGTTTATATAGACACCGGACAGGGTTAGGGTTACACAGAGTCGGTTACAATGGTAGGAGATCTCGAATATACGCACGCCTAGCTTGCCTTCCACGCCAAGAAAAGATCCTTCCGGACACGGGACAAAGTCTTCAATCTTGTATCTTCATAGTCCTGGAGTCCGGCTGAAGGTATAGTTCGGCTATCCGAACACCCCCCCTAATCCAGGACTCCCTCAATAACTTTAAGGTGGTTTCGTACTCTACAAACAATTTCTTCTTATGTTCTCTGCTAGATAAGATCTTTGGAGTGATTCTTCATCACACGTTGAGGGATGGTTATATGATCCAATAAGATTAGCATTATTGAGATATTGCACCAGCTAGTGAAAGTACAGACCCTAGGCCTCATTTTCAAGCATTGCAATACCGTTTGTGCTTCATTTTATCAATTGCTACCTTGTTGTTTTTTCATTGTTCCTATTACAAAACTCAATATCTACTATCGTTACTGTGTTTTTATTACCATCTCTTCTCCGAACTAGTGCACCTATATGAATTACCATTGTATTTCGTGTGTTGGGGACACAAGAGACTTTTTATTATTTGGTTGCAGGATTGTTTGAGAGAGACCATCTTCATCCTACGCCTCCCATGGATTGATAAACCTTAGGTCATCCACTTGAGGGAAATTCACTACTGTCCTACAAAACTCTGCGCTTGGAGGCCCAACACGAGTCTACAAGAACAATTTGTGTAGTAGACATCAGTATGATAGAACAACTGCTAGCTAATCCTTATGCAGGAGATGGAACTAAACATCCTGATATGCATTTGATATATGTGGATGAAATTTGTGGATTATTTAAGCTTGCAGGTTTATCTAGAGATGAAGCTAAGAAGAAGGTTTTCCCTTTATCTTTGAAGGGAAAGGCATTGACATGGTATAGGCTATGCGATGATATTGGATCTTGGAATTGGAATCGATTGAATTTGGAATTTCACCAAAAAAATCCTATGCATCTAGTTCATCGTGATCGGAATTATATATATAATTTTTGGCCTACTGAAGGAGAAAGTATCTCTCTAGCTTGGGGGAGGCTTAAGTCAATGTTATATTCATGCCCCAATCATGAGATCTCAAGAGAAATTATCATTCAGAATTTTTATGCTCGGCTTTCTCGTGATGATCAGTCCATGCTCGATACTTCTTGTACTGGTTCTTTCATAAAGAAGACTATTGAATTCAGGTGGGATCTTTTAGAAAGAATTCAACGCAACTCTAAAGACTGGGAACTCGACCAAGTTAAAGAGTCAGGTATTAAGCTTGATTTTGATTGTGTTAAATCTTTTGTGAATACTGATGCTTTTCAAAAGTTTAGCACTAAATTTGGACTTGACTCTGAGATAGTAGCCTCTTTCTGTGAATCATTTGCTACCTTCGTTGATCTCCCTAAGGATAATTGGTTCAAATATCACCCACCTATTAAAGAACCCATTAAAGAACCGGTCATAGCTAAAGATGAAACTATAATTCACAATGTTGATCCAGTTGTGCCTACTTATTATATTTAAAAACCACCTTTCCCTGTTAGGATAAAGGAACATGCTAAGGTTTCAACTGTGGTTCACAAGAGTAATATTAGGCACCTAAACCTGCTGAACAAATTAAAGTAGAACCTAGTGTTGCTATGGTTAAAGATCTCCTATTAGAAAATATCGATGGGCATGTGATTTACTTCTGTGATGAACCTGCTAGAATTGCCAAACCCGATGAAAAAGATAAGCATAGACATGTTGTTGGCACGCCTGTTGTCTTAGTTAAGATAGGAAAATCATTGTTATCATGGTTTATGTGATTTAGGTGCTAGCGTGAGTGCTATTTCTTTTACCTTATACCAAGAAAGTATGAGTGATATAGCACCCACTGAGATAGAAGACATAGATGTCACTATTAAACTTGCTAATAGAGACACCATCACACCACTTCGATTGTAAGATATGTTGATGTCTTCCGTGGGAAAATAAAATATACTGATTTTCTAGTTCTTGGTTCCCCACAAGATGACTTTTGTCCCATTATTTTTGGTATACCTTTATTGAGCACTGTCAATGCTACTATATATTGTCATAAACAAACTGTTAGTGTTAGCTTTGATGATGAGTCTCATGAATTTAATTTCTCCAAGTTTAATAGACAACATCATAAGAAAGAATTACATAGTAAGGACGAGATAATTGGTCTTGCTTCTATTGTCGTGCCTCCTACTGATCCACTAGAACAATATTTGCTAGACCATGAAAATGATATGCATATGCACGAAAGAAATGAAATAGATAAAAATTTCTTCGAACAACGACCTCTACTCAAACATAATCTACCTATTGAAACTCTAGGAGGTCCCCCTCCACCTAAGGGTGATCCTGTGTTTGTATTAAAACAATTGCCAAACACTTTGAAATATGCTTATCTTTATGAGAAAAAGATATATCCTATTATTATTAGTGCTAACCTTTCAGAACATGAGAAAGAAAGATTATTGAAAATTCTGAAGAAGCACCGAGCTGCTATTAGATATACTCATGATGATCTTAGCGACATTAGTCCCACTCTCTGTCAGCACAAGATTAATATGGAACCTGATGCTAAACCCATTGTTGATCAACAACGATGTTTGAGTCCTAAAATGAAAGAAGTGGTAAGAACTGAAATATTAAAGCTTCTGGAAGCAGGTATAGTCTATCCCATAGCTGATAGTAGATGGGTGAGTCCCGTTCATTATGTCCCTAAAAAGGGAGGTATTACTGTTGTTCCTAATGATAAAAATAAACTTATTCCACAAAGGATTGTTACTGGTTATAAAATGGTAATTGATTTTAGAAAATTAAATAAAGCAACTAGAAAGGATCATTACCCTTTGCCTTTTATCGATCAAATGTTGGAAAGACTATCTAAGCATACACACTTTTGCTTTCTTGATGGATATTCTGGTTTTTCTCAAATACCTGTTTCACAACCCGATCAAGAGAAAACCACCTTTACTTGCCCTTTCGGAACTTATGCTTATAGACGTATGCTTTTTGGTTTATGCAATGCACCTGCTACCATTCAAAGATGCATGATTGCTATATTCTTTGATTTTTTAGAAAAGATTGTTGAGGTTTTCATGGATGATTTTTCTGTTTACGGAACTTCTTTTGATGATTGCTTGAGCAACCTTGATCGAGTTTTGCAGAGATGTGAGAAAACTAATCTTGTCTTGAACTGGGAGAAATGCCACTTTATGGTTAATGAAGGTATTGTCTTGGGGCATTAAATTTCCGAACGAGGTATTGTGGTGGATAAGGCTAAAGTTGACGCAATTGAGAAAATGCCAAGTCCTAGAGATATTAAAGGTATTCGTAGTTTCCTTGGTCATGCTGGTTTCTATAGGAGATTTATTAAAGACTTCTAAAAAATTTCTAGGCCTCTGACTAATCTCTTACAAAAGGATGTTCCATTTTTTATGATGATTGTGTAGAAGCCTTTGAAACACTTAAGAAAGCCTTAATTTCTGCACATATTGTTCAAACACATGATTGGAACTTGCCTTTTGAAATCATGTGCGATGCTAGTGATTATGCTATTGCTATTGTCCTAGGACAAAGAGTTGATAAGAAATTGAATGTCATTCATTATTCTAGTGAAACTCTAGACAGTGCCCAAAGAAATTATGCTACCACTGAAAAATAATTTATAGCAGTCGTGTTTCCTTGTGATAAATTTAGATCCTACATTGTTGATTCCAAAGTAATTGTTCACATCGATCATGCTGCTATAAAATATCTCATGGAAAAGAAAGATGCTAAACCTAGACTCATTAGGTGGGTTCTCTTACTACAAGAATTTGATTTACATATCACTGATAGGAAAGGAGCTGAGAACCATGTAGCTGATAACTTGTCTAGGTTAGAGAATATTCTTGATGACCCACAACCTATCAATGATAGTTTTCCTGATGAACAACTAGCTACAATAAAAGATTCTCATAACTTCCCTCTCGAAGGGGGAAATCATCGTCATCGTCATCACCAACAACTCTCCCATCTTTGGGAGGGCAATCTCCATCAACATCTTCAACATCACCATCTCCTCTTAAACCCTAGCTCATCTCTTGTGTTCAACCTTTATACCGAAATCTTAGACTGGTACTTGTGGGTGACTAGTAGTGTTGATTACATCTTGTAGCTGATTACTATATGGTTTATTTGGTGGAAGATTATATGTTCAGATACATTACGCTCTTTAATACCCCTCTGATCTTGAGCATGATTATCATTTGTGAGTAGTTACTTTTGTTCTTGAGGTCACGGGAGAAGTCATGTTGCAAGTAATCATGTGAACTTGATATGTGTTCAATATTTTGATGATATGTATGTTGTGATTCCCTTAGTGGTGTTGTGAGGGCATATTTCTCCTTATTTGGTTTTGGTGATTGGTGACAACATGTTTGGCATTGAGCATTTCAGACAATCAAGCATATGGCACAAGATGATTCGTGCCCCTCAGAGTTTCAAGAGAAGATGGTTTTCGTCCTCGCAGTTTTTTTCTGGTGGTCTTGAGTCGTAGGGAAAACCGTACTATCAAGAGGGGGTCTGCGTCGGAAAGGTTTGGGTGAACCAACACGTACACACTCGTATAGCACCCATCAACCACTTCCGTTTCATTGGAGTTGTCTTCCGTTTGCACTGAAGGCTGGGGGAAGAGCCACAAGCGGTAGAACCGCCCACAGGCGGTAATACCACTGTAACCACCGTTCGCACTACCACTCGTGGCTGGGACCTCGATATTTCGTGTCGGGATCTACGGTGGTTCCTCAAGATACTACCTTGGTACTCGTTTGTCCCCAGAAAAATGGGCGGATGTAGCAGTGGTAGTGAGGGCGGTAGTACCGCCTATAGGCAGTGGTACCGCTCCTACTACCGTGGCCACCACCGCCCATGCCTCTGTTTTTTCCTGTTTCTCATTCTCCCCTGTGCACCCTTCTAGGAGCGGTAGTACCGCTCCTGGAGCGGTAGTACCGCTTGTCTGCGGGCTGAGAAGTGCATAACGATTGGATTTGTCCCCCCACTATAAAAGGGGGGTCTTCTTCCCCAAGAATATTTACCTCTTTTCCCCCAAGCTCCATTGTTGCTCCAAAGCTCATTTTCTCCCGATCTCGCTCCCTATCAAATCAAACTTGTTCATTTTCTAGGAATTAGTTGAGTAGGCCCCGATCTACACTTCCACCAAGAGAAATTTGATTCCCCCCACTAATCCCTTGCAGATCTTGTTACTCTTGGGTGTTTGAGCATCCTAGACGATTGAGGTCACCTCGGAGCCACATTCCATTGTGGTGAAG